>JALAZF010000162.1:4020000-5412500 GCA_022829125.1 Lathyrus tuberosus | reverse complement strand
CTTCCCCGCAGCCAATGTTAACACCATCGGGGATAGCCACTGCTGGATGACACCGGTGTACGAGTACCTCACTGCGGGAAAACTGCCCGACGACCCCAAGGAGGCCGGAGTAGTTAAGCGACGTGTCTGCTCCTATACTATTGTCGAGGATAAGTTATACCGACGCGACTTCTCGATTCCCCTCCTCAGGTGCGTTGAGGAGTCTACGGTTCTCGGCATACTCCAAGAGATCCACGAGGGGATCAGCGCACAACACCTGGACGGACGGTCCCTAGCCCATAAAGCGCTAAGAGCAGGGTACTACTGGCCCACCATGCAGCAGGACGCTAAGGAACACGTCAAGAAGTGCGACTGGCGCCAGCGTCACGGGGACATGCACCTAGCACCGCCCAGTGAGTTCAAAACATTGTCGTCCCCATGGTCGTTTTCCTGGTGGGGGATGGACATCCTCGGGCCCTTCACCGTAGGATCGTACCAAAATAAGTATTTGATTGTTGGGGTCGACTACTTCACCAAGTGGATCGAAGTCGAGGCTCTGGCCAAAATCACGGCCCACAACATACTCCGTTTCTACAAGAGGAATATACTTTTCTGATTTGGCGTGCCCCAGGCGATTGTCACTGACAACGGGACACAGTTCACCGATAAAAACTTCCAAGACTTCGTCACCAAACTAGGCACGAAACAACACTTCACGTCGGTCGAACACTTGCAAACGAATGGGAAAGAAGAACCCGCGAATAGAGTCATCCTGCGAGGACTGAAACAGAGATTGGGCGACACCAAGAAAAGGTGGGTCGAGGAGCTACACAGCGTCCTCAGGGCCTACAGGATAACCCCGCACTCCACTACCGGGGAAACCCATTTTTGACTGACCTACGGAACTAAGGCAGTGATCCCCGTGGAGATAAGGGAACCTTCGAGGAGGACAGAGTCTCCCCTCGATGAGGATATGAACGACGAGGCCCTCAAGGAAGAGCTCGACCTGGTCGAAGAGATACGGTCAGGGGCATCCCTTCGAGAAGCCTCACTCAAACAGAAGATAACTTTACGCCATGACAACAAAGTTATCAAGCACAAATTTCTGGTGGGCTACCTAGTCCTGTGAAGGAACCAAAAAGATTCGTGCGAGGACAAACTTGCCGCAAACTGGGAAGGCCCCTATCACGTCCACGCGAAAACGGGGACAGGAGCCTGCTACCTCAAAAATCTACCGGCGATAGTCTCGTCGTTATCATCCTCCTCGGACGCTGGTGGGATAACCCGACCTTCAACCACCTGATGCTAAGTCTCGGTTCCCTCGGTGATGAGCTCGACATTCGAATTCGCAATTTGGAGCTGCTTCACAGCAAGAGCAAAGCCCACCTCGACAGCCCCAAGGACATCCTACTCGGTCTGCCTGAGCTTTGAGATTAATTCGGCCCAAGAGGTCAGCAGCTTGTCCTCCTCAGTTTCCTCTGCAGCAGGTCTAGCGGCTTGCTCTAGCTCAGTGATTCTCTCCAGGAGAGTTTTCCTCTCCTCAACGGGGTTCTTCAGCTTTTCCTCCAACTATCCTTGGAGTTCGACCTAGGCTTCATTCTACTTCTTACACTCTGAGAGGTCCGTGGCCAACTTCTTCATCTCAGCCTCAACTGACGTGAAACTGTCCCATAATTTGGTTAGCTTAGTCGATGGACAGGTATCATCTTTCAAGACCAGTGTTGTGGCACAGACCCGCATCATCGCGACCATGTCCTCCGCCAAGATTTTTCTCCTCGCAGCCCGTTCAACGCCCAAGATGGCCTGGGATTCGAATGCATTAACAGCCCGGGGGTTGGCCCCTGAGAAGAAGTTATGCCTCGGATAACAGGGCGGGAGCACGAACTTCTCGCCGGGAGGGCTCTTAGTGAGGTCGACATGCACCGGTTCAATGGTTCACTTCCTTTTCGGGGACCCCTGCGAGTTCAGAGATTGGCTACGCTGAGGGGAGTTGGAAGAGTCCCCGGAGGTCAGGACGGGGCCTTGTCGCTGCTGTCTGATCTGATCGACTCGTTCCTTTCCACCCTTCTTCAAACCTCGGGCAGCAGCCAACTTCTTAACGCGTTCCTCCATGCTTGACATCTTGCCTGTAAAAGAAAAATAAGCACGTCAATACACCAACGTCAAAAATATACAGGGGAGCCAAGTAAAGGAGTCGCTTGCCACCTAACAACAGAAGAGAATCCTCGTCAGAATGTGTTTCGAGGAGGGCTCTCATGTTAATCAACCGAGCCTTCTCTAAAATCTCCCCCTATCATCGTAGAAGAATTGCCCGTTCGGGGTCACGAGCTGGGTAGGTTTAAAGCCAAAGACGAACTTGACTATCTCTTGGTAAGCCAACCGGTCCTCCTCGCCCAACGCACCTGGGCTGAATATGTAACTATCAGTGCCTTTCTTGAAGTGTTCCTCCGTCCACTACAATGGGAACTTCTCCTCGAGGACCTCTACCTGCTGCCCATCTTTTTCTTTGAACACCCGGTCATACAGTGTTTCTGCGGCCTTAAATGTGATGGGCTTGATGACATAATACCAAGATTTGAAGTGGCGGACAGAGTCTATATAAGTCCGGAATAGCCTGCTCACTTGTTTAAAGGATACCCAACTGTGCCTCCCATCAATCGTTTGCCTCTGTAAGTGGAAAATATGGAAGAACAAGGGTATGGTATGTAACACCTCCAATCTATAACCCGAGTAATTAAAGCGATAACAAATAATCAAAGTAGAATTAAAACATTCATGGAATAGATGGAGCATCACATCATGATGATGAAATATAATAACCTGCTCATAAAGATATGCAACAATCAAGTAGCAACATAAACAGAGGAACTTAGTTCCTAACACCCACAATTCAGATACAGAATAAAAGCGGAAAATCTGCAACTGAAATCTCATATATATAAACATAGAAGTTTGTCTGTCATATACAGAGTCATACATGTAAAATCCAAAAAGGTATATATACATAATGTCACATAACGATCTCCCTGACTACTCGGTGCTACATATCAGAGCCGAACGGCAAAAGAATGAAGACATAATCTTCACAAAAAGACCTCCAGCATCTAATCTGCAATGCCTCATAAAGCATTCAAAACAGCAGAAGGGTGAGAGACACAATTATAATATATTTGCATACAATTATATAATAACACAAAATACACATGTAAAACATTCTCACCACAACTCACACCATAATTCAAATACAAAACAACACAATTCATATCTCATACATCCATCACAAAGGCTTATCAATCAAGCTCAATACATTTATTGTAACACCCCCCTTTCTATACCCCCAAATAATCACATAACCATTTAGGCACATAATTAAAACTTCGTCAGAGTATAATTATAAACATAGTATAAAAGAGGCATGTCACATTATACATGAAATTAAAACATTCAACACCTGCTCAACAATTGATATGCAACAGTGGGGTAACTTTGCAACAGAGGAACTTAGTCCTTACACCCACATCTCAATATTTAGAATAAAAGCGGAAAATCTAAACATTGAATAATATATAACATATATACATATATATATCATCAAGTATTATCCACCAACATAATTCATGTTTACATAAACATTCATCAACAGATACATGTAAAATGTATCACAAAAGAATCATATACTTTCTAGCTACCCGGTGCTACATATCAGAGCCAATCGACCAAAAGAATGAAGACACGCTTCACAAAAAGACCACCAGCATACCTACTCTGCAATGCCTCATAGAGCATCATAAAACAGCAGAAGGGTGAGAAATATTATCATAATAACAATGCATATATTTATATATCTTAGCATAAAAATACACTTATTTCACATTCCCACCACAATTCATCACAATTTACTCATATACATCATAATGTATATATATATATATATATATATATATATATATATATATATATATATATATATATATATATATATATAAAACCAAGCATATTCATCATGCATACTTTCACAATTCTTATCATTCCACATAAACATACATATTCATGTTTATTCATCAATTCACAATAATAAAGATGATAAATGCAAATCATAGAGACCGACTCACGACTCTATGCAAATGCAATGCGGTATCGACTCAATCACCTCAAGTTCACTCAGGAACTTATTGGAACCATCGATCGTTACCAATGTAACTCCCCGTCGGGCATACGATGTTCACCTATTGCTCACACCCCACATGGGCACACAATGTTTATGGATCACTCACACCCCACACGGGCACACGACCCGATCGCTCACACCCCACATGGGCACACGATCCGATTACTCACACCCCACATGGGCACATAATCATTTGTAATCATCGCTCACACCTCACATAGGCACGCGACGTTACAACGGATTCTCATTAGAATCACACAACACAAGAATGCACATCATTATGCTTCATATGCAAAATGACTCAAGACATCCTTGAAATGCATACATATTCACAATATATTTATGCATTCATCTCATACTATCACATACAATCTATATACATTCACATCAATGCACTATTGTATGATTCACATTCAAAACGGTAAAAGTCACTAAATAACACTATTCCCAACTTTCTGAAATAATTAAATCAGCTAACAATTTCCACATCATCATAATAGGAAAATACAGCTCAATAGCTTCACAATGATACCAAGAATGTAAAAATCGGATAAACGGATCAAAAGTTACGGACGAAAACGAAAACACATTTTTAAAAAATCTCATTTTTACACTTCTCCTGCTCATACGCGTATGGACCTATGTCATACGCGTATGGCCAAATCCCCTTACGCGTACACTACGCAAATCACCAGATGGCTAGGAAAATGAGGTTCCATACGCGTATTGGCCCTAAAATGCGCCATCCATACGCGTATTGCCCAAGTCAATACGCGTATGGCCTGCCCCAATACGCGTATGGTCAGGCGAAATGCAGAATTTTCCTGCAGAATTCTGTTCTGCGTTTTTCCCCCAAACCATACCCAAATTCATCATCTAAACTCAAAAAAATACCAATTTGATGTACAACAACATGTATCATTCGTGTAATAACAACAAGGGACACAAAAACATCATTTCCAACACGATTAAATCGATTCCTACCATTTTCTACACAAATGGGTTTATACCAAAACTCATAAAAATCAACAACAACAACAACAAAATCATACATAATGATACACATTGATAAGATAATAAGATTTCACACCCTTACCCGGATTAATCGATTCCAAGAAGTTGATTTCTTGATTTTCCAAGCTTTCCCTCTTTCCCTTCTCTTTTCTCCTCTTCCTCTTTCTTTCTCTCCTTTTTCTCTCTATTTTTCCTTTCTTTCTCTTTCTTTCCTATTTCCTCTTCTTATCTCTTTTTCTTTTCTATTTCTCATTTTCTACACAACTTAAATTAATTCATTTTCTCACACAATTCTATTTCCACTAAATTTTCTAACTTAACATTACTTGAGAAATGTCTAAAATACCCTCCATTCTAATTTTCCCGAAAACTCTCGAAAACGGTAAAATATCATAACATGTCAACATAGCATATTAACACACCAATTTCACAGATAAAATAATTTATCACTCAATTTAAATAAAAGACTCAACAAAATGGGAATAATTGAAATCGGGGCGTTACATCTCTCCCCCACTTTAGAAATTTTCGTCCTCGAAAATATTACCTGATTCAAACTACTCCGGATACGACTCTCGCATCCTACTCTCTAGTTCCCAAGTCATATTGCCTTCCGCAGCGCCTCCCCACGCTACTTTCACAAGCGCAATATCCTTGCCTCTTAGCTTCTTAACTTCACGGTCCAAAATCCTAATCGGTAAAGCTTCAACCGTAAGATTATCTCTCACTTCAACCTCGTCCATAGGAATAACATGTGACGGATCCGGAACATACTTCCGAAGTTGCGAAACATGGAATACATCATGCAAATTCGAAAGATTCGGAGGCAACGCCACACGGTAAGCCATAGCACCAACTCACGCAGAAATCTGATACAGACTAATAAAACGAGAAGTCAACTTCTTCGACTTCAAAGCATGACCCACACCCGTAACCGGCATAACTTTCAAAAACACATTGTCTCCTTCTTGAAACTCAAGGTCTTTCCTCCTCTTGTCATTATAGCTCTTTTGTCTACTTTGAGAAGCTTTCATCTTCTCACGAATAAACTTCACTTTCTCCGTCGTTTGTTGTACCATCTCCGGTCCAACTAACGTCCTCTCACCGGTTTCATGCCAACACAAAGGTGTTCGACATCTCCAACCATACAAAGCCTCAAATGGTGCCATACTTATACTTGAATGAAAACTATTATTGTAGGTGAACTCAATCAACGCTAAATAACCATCCCAAGCACCACCTTGCTCGAGCACACAAGCACGCAATAAATCCTCCAACGATTGAATTGTCCTCTCGGTTTGACCATCCATTTGCGGATGATAAGGCGAACTCAATCTTAGCTTAGAACCCAAAGCCTTATGTAAACTCTCCCAAAACCTCGATGTGAATCTAGGATCTCTATCCGATACAATACTCTTAGGAACTCCATGCAACTTCACAACCACAAGAACATAAATCTCGGTTAACTTCTCTAAAGGATAACTAATATCAATTGGAATGAAGTGAGCAGATTTAGTAAGCCTATCAACGATTACCCAAATAGCATTATGACCTCTTTGCGTATTCGGCAATCCCGTAACAAAATCCATCGATATACTATCCCATTTCCACTCCGGAATGTCCAACGGTTGCATCAATCCACTAGGCTTTTGATGTTCCACCTTAGACTTTTGACAAGTTAAGCACGCATACACAAATTGAGCCACATCCCTCTTTAATCCGGACCACCAAAAGATTTTCTTCAAATCTTGATACATTTTATTCGCTCCCGGATGAATACTTAAGTTACTTCGGTGTCCTTCTTCCAATATCATCTTTTTCAACTCCGCATCATCGGGAATACAAATACGACCACGGAATCTCAAAACTCCAAAATTATCAACCTTGAAATCCTCATTCTCATTCATCATCAAATCAACGAACTTCAAATCCAACTTTTGCTTTTCACATACGGTTGCAAGAAAATCATTCGTAACATGTAACATACCAAGTCTCACACTTCTCGACGTCATTTCACAAACCAAACTCAAGTCTCTAAAATTCTCCAAAAGTTCCCATTCTCTCATCATCAATGCGGACATATGTAACGATTTTCGACTCAAAGCATCGGCCACCACGTTTGCCTTACCCGGATGGTAATTCAAACCAAAATCATAATCCTTCAAAAGCTCTAACCACCTTCTTTGTCTCATGTTCAATTCCTTTTGATCAAATAAATATTTCAAGCTCTTGTGATCACTAAAAACTTCAAATCTTGCACCATAAAGATAGCGCCTCCAAATTTTCAAAACAAACACCACGGCCGCTAACTCCAAGTCATGTGTAGGATAATTCTTTTCATGCACTCTCAATTGTCTAGAAGCATAAGCCACAACTTTTCCATCTTGCATCAAAACACCACCTAAACCAACCAATGAAGCATCACAATACACAACAAATGGTTCCGTCGGATTTGGCAAAATCAAGATCGGAGCCATTGTCAACCTTCTTTTTAGCTCATTGAAACTCTCTTCACAATGAATATCCCAAATGAAAGCCTTTTCCTTACAAGTCAATTGCGTTAACAGAAGTACCAACTTCGAAAATCCCTCAATAAACCTCCGATAATAACCCGCCAAGCATAAAAAGCTTCGAATCTCCGTAACCGATCTAGGAGCCTCCCATTGCATCACCGCATCAATCTTGGATGGATCAACACTAATACCACTATCGGAAATAACATGTCCAATAAAACTTACTTCCGACAACCAAAATTCACATTTTGACAACTTAGCATACAATTATTTCTCTTTCAAAATTTGTAACACGATCCTCAAATGCTCTTCATGCTCCTCTTGAGACTTAGAGTAAATCAAAATATCATCGATGAACACAACCACAAAACAATCCAACTGTTCATGAAAAATACGATTCATGTATTCCATAAACACACCCGGCGCATTAGAAACCCCGAATGGCATCACGGAATATTCGTAATGACCATACCGTGTCCTAAAGGCCGTCTTTTGAATATCCTCTTCTTTCACACGAATCTGGTGATATCCCGATCTTAAATCAATCTTGCTAAAAACACGCACACCAACCAATTGGTCCATCAAATCGTCGATCCTTGGAAGCAGATACTTGTTCTTAATTGTCACTTTGTTCAATTGTCGATAATCAATGCATAACCGCATACTCCCATCCTTCTTCTTTACCAACAATACTGGAGCACCCCAAGGAGAAACACTTGGCCTTACAAATCTCTTGTCCAACAAGTCATTCAATTGATTCTTCAATTCTACCAACTCCGATGCCGACATACGATACGGTGCCATCGAAACCGGTCTAGTACCCGGAACTAGATCAATAGAAAACTCAACTTCTCTTTCTGGCGGTACATCCGCAATATCCTTCGGAAACACTTCTGGAAAATCACACACCACTGGGAACCCATCAAGCTCAACTTTACTCTCCACCGACAATGATGCAAATAAACCGAACAATTGAGCTTCATCCGCTAAAAGTTTCTTCAACTCTTTAGTGGATAGGAAACTCTCATCTTCGTCATCTTCCAAAGAAGGAAACCTTACTAACTTGTGATAGCAATCTATATGAACTCGATTAAATTGCAACCAGTTCATACCCAAGATTACGTCCAATCCCTCCAACGGCAAACACACTAAATCCATAATGAAGTCTTTACTATACATGGTCAACGTAGTTACCGACCCTGCAGCAGGAGTCTCAATAACCATCTCACCACCCCAAGAAGTCATAAACAAATTCAAACGCTTAGCACACTCATGAGAAATGAATGAATGAGTCGCTCCCGTATCAATAATAGCAACTAAATGTGTACTATTAATAAAGCATGTACCTTTAATCAAATGGTCTGCACTAGTAGTGTCCGTCCCCGCTAATGTAAACACCTTTCAGCCCGCTTGAGCTTGTTTCGGCTTAGTACACTTAGTACTAATGTGACCCACTTCTCCATAATTATAGCACTTCACTATATTCCTTCTACAATCGGTAGTAGCATGCCCAAGGCCTCCACAGTTAGAACATTTCACCATAGTCTTTCCACACTCAAATGATTTATGACCCATTTCACCACACTTATAACACTTAATGGAACCGAAACCTCCTCCTCTAGATCTCCTCTCAAAGTTTCCCCTATGCTTGCCCTTATCAACGGGTGTCACATACGGTCCACTTCTAGCTTGTTGTTTTCCCTTCCTCTCATTCAAACTTTTGTAATGTGTAGAACGAGCCTTGCTATCTTCCTCGAAGATTCTACAACATTCCGTCAAATCTGTAAACCTTCTTATCCTTTGATATCCAACAGCTCGTTTAATCTCGGGACACAAACCATTCTCATACTAAATACACTTTGAGAACTCAGCAGTAATTGCAGCATAGTGAGGATGGAATTGAACCAACTCCACAAACTTAGCAGTATAGTCCACCACGGACATACTACCTTGTTTCAGTTCAAGGAACTCCATCTCTTTATTCCCTTTTACACTTTCAGGGTAATACTTCGAACTCGGTACGAAATAAATCCCAAGTTATCTCTTCATCATCCACCTCAAGAACTTGACGCGTACCGACCCACCAATCGTCGGCTTCTTCCTTCAGCATGTGAGACCCAAGCCTCACCTTATTCTCCTCTACACATCCCATGACTCTGAAGATCCTTTCAATCTCTTTCAACCAAATTTGAGCCCCATCGGCATCAAATCTTCCTTTGAAGACCGGTGGCTGATTCTTCCTGAACTCGTCATTAGCATTCACGTTCGGCGCACCTTGCACCGCCCTAGCCATTGCTTCCAAAGCAGCAGCCATCGCATTGTCGTTTCTACCAGCCATATTCTGATAATTCCCAAAAATGACAACAAGGTTAAACAACAGTTCAACCAACACAACAACAAGACAAACACAACTGACTCAACACTGGCTCTGATACCACTTAATGTAACACCCCCCTTTCTATACCCCCAAATAATCACATAACCATTTAGGCACATAATTAAAAATTTGTCAGAGTATAATTATAAACATAGTATAAAAGAGGCATGTCACATTATACATGAAATTAAAACATTCAACACCTGCTCAACAATTGATATGCAATAGTGGGGTAACTTTGCAACAGAGGAACTTAGTCCTTACACCCACATCTCAATATTTAGAATAAAAGCGGAAAATCTAAACATTGAATAATATATAACATATATACATATATATATCATCAAGTATTATCCACCAACATAATTCATGTTTACATAAACATTCATCAACAGATACATGTAAAATGTATCACAAAAGAATCATATACTTCCTAGCTACCCGGTGCTACATATCAGAGCCGACCGACCAAAAGAATGAAGACACGCTTCACAAAAAGACCACCAGCATACCTACTCTGCAATGCCTCATAGAGCATCATAAAACAGCAGAAGGGTGAGAAATATTATCATAATAACAATGCATATATTTATATATCTTAGCATAAAAATACACTTATTCCACATTCTCACCACAATTCATCACAATTTACTCATATACATCATAATGTATATATATATATATATATATATATATATATATATATATATATATATATATATATATATATATATATAACCAAGCATATTTATCATGCATACTTTCACAATTCTTATCATTCCACATAAACATACATATTCATGTTTATTCATCAATTCACAATCAAAAGATGATAAATGCAAATCATAGAGACCGACTCACGACTCTATGCAAATGCAATGCGGTACCGACTCAATCACCTCAAGTTCACTCAGGAACTTATTGGAACCATCGCTCGTTACCAATGTAACTCCCCGTCGGGCATACGATGTTCACCCATTGCTCACACCCCACATGGGCACACAATGTTTATGGATCGCTCACACCCCACACGGGCACACGACCCGATCGCTCACACCCCACATGGGCACACGATCCGATTGCTCACACCCCACATGGGCACACAATCATTTGTAATCATCGCTCACACCTCACATAGGCACACGATGTTACAATGGATTCTCATTAGAATCACACAACACAAGAATGCACATCATTATGCTTCACATGCAAAATGACTCAAGACATCCTTCAATTACATACATATTCACAATATATTCATGCATTCATCTCATACTATCACATACAATCTATATACATTCACATAAATGCACTATTGTATGATTCACATTCAAAACGGTAAAAGTCGCTAAATAACACTATTCCTGACTTTCCGACATAATTAAATCGGCTAACAATTTCCACATCATCATAATAGGAAAATACAGCTCAATAGCTTCACATCAATACTAAGAATGTAAAAATCGGATAAACGGATCAAAACTTACGGACGAAAACGAAAACACATTTTTAAAAAATCTCAGTTTTACACTTCTCCTGCTTATACGCGTATTGACCTATGTCATACGCGTATGGCCAAATCCCCTTACGCGTACACTACGCAAATCACCAGATGGCCAGGAAAATGAGGTCCCATACGCGTATTGGCCCTGAAATGCGCCATCCATACGCGTATTGCCCAAGTCAATACGCGTATGGCCTGCCCCAATACGCGTATGGCCAGGCGAAATGCAGAATTTTCCTGCAGAATTCTGTTATGCGTTTTTCCCCCAAACCACACCCAAATTCATCATCTAAACTCAGAAAAATACCAATTTGATGTACAATAACATGTATAATTCGTGTAATAACAACAAGGGACACAAAAATATCATTTCCAACACGATTAAATCGATTCCTACCATTTTCTACACAAATGGGTTTATACCAAAACTCATAAAAATCAACAACAACAGCAACAAAATCATACATAATGATACACATTGATAAGATAATAAGATTTCACACCCTTACCCGGATTAATCAATTCCTAGAAGTTGATTTCTTGATTTCCCAAGCTTTCCCTCTTTTCCTTCTCTTTTCTCCTCTTCCTCTTTCTTTCTCTCCTTTTTCTCTCTATTTTTCCTTTCTTTCTCTTTCTTTCCTATTTCCTCTTCTGATCTCTTTTTCTTTTCTATTTCTCATTTTCTACACAACTTAAATTAATTCATTTTCTCACACAATTCTATTTCCACTAAATTTTCTAACTTAACATTACTTGAGAAATGTCTAAAATACCCTTCATTCTAATTTTCCCAAAAACTCTCGAAAACGGTAAAATATCATAACATGTCAACATAGCATATTAACACACCAATTTCACAGATAAAATAATTTATCACTCAATTTAAATAAAAGACTCAACAAAATGGGAATAATCGAAATCGAGGCGTTACATTTTTCACCAATATATATATATATATATATATATATATATATATATATATATATATCAACTCATCAATTCCATTCACAAATCCCACACATAATCAATCCATTCATGACTTATGCAAATGCACAGAGACCGACATAACGACTCTATTCAATGCAATGCGGTACCATTCCATCCATCATTCTCATCATTAATTCACTAAGGAATTATTGGAATCATCGCTTGTTACTTAGTGTAACTCCCCGTCGGGCACACGATGTTCCCCGTCGCTTTAGGTCCTCTTTGTATAAGGCACATAACGTTTATGGATTGCTTTAGGTCCTCTTTCTATAAGGCACACGATCTAATCGCTTTAGGTCCTCTTTGTATAAGGAACACGATCGTTTATAACGTCGCTTTAGGTCCTCTATGTATAAGGCACACGACCGTTACAGCAGATTCCCTCATGAATTGTTTCGTCGCTCACACCCACTAGGGCACACGACATCACAAGAATGCATATCATGATGCTTGGCATACAATGACTCATGACAATCAAATGCATAACATACATAACCATGTGAACCGTCTCAACATCAATAATCATGCATTGAAATCAAACCCAAAACAATGCATTTATTTGCCATAAGGCCAAAAACCATCATCACAATATTTCATCACATACATTCACATCATATAACAACACACAAGCTATACGTTATATATCAAAAGCGTATCGCATGTTAACACATCAATTACATACAACTACGATGGTAAAAGTCGAAAAAACGACACATTTCCAATTACCGACATAATTAAATTGGCCACTAGCCCCAAAACCATTTTATAAGAAAGACCATCTTATTAGCTTTCCAACGCATCCAACCGCGCCTCAATCCGACTTACGACCCAAAAGTTATGACAAGAACAAAATGGAAAATCTATCATGTTCGCTTTCCTATTCGCAATGCGAACCCCCAACAAACCAAGTCAGAAGAAAAAGGGCATAAAGTTCGCAGTGCGAACACCCAGCAAACCTTCACTTTCCTCTTTGCAATACGAATCCCCTGCGAACCATCGAAGAGAAAAAATAGCAGAAAGTCCGCAATGCGAACCTCCCGCGGACCTTCGCTTTCCCCTTCGCTGTCCTATTCGCAGTGCGAACCTGCGAACCCAGAAAATCTCAGCAGCACTGTTGTTTATTCCAACCCAATATTTCATCCACCAAAACACTTCCAAACCAGAACATATCCCAATCATAGTAACAAGTATTCTACAACATTTATATCGCATTTCAACTGCGAAAACATCGATTTCTATCGGTTTCTCTCATTTCGACCTAGAATTGAAAAGCTAGGAAAAACCAACAAACATTCCAACACACACATACACAATCATACACAAGCATAGCATAACTGAGTTTCGCGCCCTTACCCGATTAATCTCGCTTCGAAGTGTCAGTTGAATCAATTTCTTACACTCCAAGTTTTTCCTCTTTTTCTTCTTTTATTTCTCTATTCCTTCTTTTTTTTCTTGCCTTCCTATTTTCTCTCTATGTTTCTATTTCAAATGGAAAACAATATCTAACTAAGCCAAAAATACCAAAACACCCCTACACTCAATTTTCTCGCAAACGTTCCCAAAACGCGATAAAACATAATAACGATAAACATAACACGTTTACCACATAAAAACCAAGAATAAAATAATATAAAAACAAAAATAATTAAATCGACTCAATTAAATAAATCTAACAAAAACCGGGGCGTTACATGGTAGCCCCGATACTGAGGTACTGGCAGACTAGCTCGTATGCACGAATGAAGGCAAGCGTGTTGGGATGAAGCTGCAAAGGGGCCAAACGCAGCCAAGTGAACACCTCTTGTTGGAAGCCGCTGAAGGGCAGGTGCCAACCCGACTCGTTGAAAGAGAACTCATACATAGGGAATCTCATCCCTTTGAATCTCGAGCAGATGCGGTGGTATTCTCGTGGTTTATACACCAACCAGTTCTTCGAGGAACCCTCACAGCGATTCTCGATAGTGGCAAAGGCTTCATGGGAGTCCGTAGAAAACAAGAACGAAATGCCCAAGGGCTCCTCGCCAGCCCAGTCCTCAGGCGATCTCTCCCTAACACCAGTGCTTAGCGCCACAGGGGAGTCAGGCTCGTCGTCGGTCTCTATAATTCCCTCGACCATTGTCGCCATATTTACCTGAAAAGAAGAGGAAATTTGTGAATTTGATAGCCCAAATCAAATTCACCCTTGCACCGCAAATCAAGTGAAAGGGCGAAGAAAGGATACGGAGAGCTGCTTAACAAACATCCCCGCGTACCCGACCATTGGACCTCCCCGCATTAACCAGAAACCAAGGCATGAAGCTCAAGGTCACACGCAGGCATGCTCGGGACATTAATCCCACGTCTCCAGAGTGTTCATCTAACGTCTCCGATACCTTCAACAAGTCCTCGACCTCTTCATCCAACGATCTCGGGGGATTCATCCTGTGTCCCCGAGGCCTTCATCAGGTCCTCGGGGGATTCATCCTACGATCTCGGGAGATTCATCATGTGTCCCCGTGATCTTTAATAGGTCCTCGACTCCTTCATCAGGTCCTCAGGGAATTCATCACAATTCCCTGGGGCATTCACCGAAGATCTACAGAAGCCCCGTCGTTTTTACCGGAAACCCCGCGATCTCCCCGGGAACTTCATCAGTTCACCGAAGAAACCATCGTAGAAAGCATTAAACTGGGAGTAGGGTTCGGAAACTTACTGGGAACGCAGTGGTGAATTTCTGGTATGGCGGCATATGGCGGAAGGATGGCGACGAAAGTTGGAGAGGGGGAGAGAAAACTTGGAGCTGAGAAAGTGGAAATGTGCAAATGACACAGACTCATCACCTATTTATAATCCTAACACGGGACTCGAGGCGTCTCTAGGCACTTGAGTGCCCCTACTCCTAGTCGCCCTAGGCATTAATGACTTGTGCAACGTGGCACCAAGGATTCCCGCGTACGGCTTTTCA
The DNA here is from genome assembly GCA_022829125.1 of Lathyrus tuberosus. NCBI lineage: Eukaryota > Viridiplantae > Streptophyta > Magnoliopsida > Fabales > Fabaceae > Lathyrus > Lathyrus tuberosus. The sequence goes on along the minus strand of JALAZF010000162.1, from coordinate 5,397,014 downwards.
ATTCCATACGTGCTCGCGGCCTCTCCACGTCAACGTCTTTCCGTCTCCCCTGTATGGTCGACCAATATGCAAGAAAGGGACAGCCCCGACAAAAGATGACCAGTGGATGCTGGACGGACAGATGTCCCCGCGACTCCTGTTTCGCCATGTATCCCCGGCGTCCACCATCAACTCGACTAGTCGGGTACGAGTCTCACTTATTGTTTCCTCGACGCATTGGCTGACCCTTAAGTCATTACTCTGACACTTCGAAGCAACGACTTGGTGTCGCTCCTGGGATTTTCATCCAGGTACAAACGTGAAAGTGGCGCGGAAGAAAGAAAGAAGAGTCGCCAGCCAAACATTTTTATCCCAAAGAAAGGGAAGGGTAATGCTGCACAAACCCGGGAGAAAGGAAAGAACAAGGTCTCGCGAACCAAAGAGAACGGGTAAGGGAGTCGGTTACGTGAAGGGAAGGTATTAGCACCCCTTCACGTCCGTCGTACTCGACGGGATCCACGCTTGAAGTACTGCTCAAAGGGTGATAAAAAAGATACTGGAAAAGGAATGGAAATAGAACGAGAAATAAATGTAGGGAAAATAAAAGAAGTGCTCGAATGGGCCCTACCCCACTGCCTACGTATCTCATCGGGAACATGAGAATCAGAGCGACGTAGTTCCCCTCAGCTAGGGATACTTTGTTTGTGTTTTTTAGTGGAAACGTCAGAGTGCGCGCCCTAGCAGTTAGGTGTTGCGGCTCGCTGTATGAAGACTTAGGCGTTACCTGTTTGCGGTAGAACGGACGTGATGAGTCCTTAAGAAATAGAATGAAGGAGATGAGAAGAGAATTTGTTTGTTTGTTTTTTTGTCCTTTGAAAAGAAGTGTTTTGATTATTGGTGTGTTTACAACGCATATTGTATTTAAGTCTCTCACGTAGGATCGAATGCCTCGCATATCTTCCCAAGACGGGACGTATGCTAAACATTCTAAGAAAGTGAGAGAAGACCCCTCACCATCTTATTCTCACATGAAAGGCTCAAATACAATACATGTTATGCCTTTATTAAGTATTTGTTGCTTTTCGTTTTGAGATGAGAAGAAGAAAACTCAAAGGTTAAAAAAAAGGTAAAATCTAATGAGGGAGACTAAGACTCAAACCCTAAAGTTATCATACATGGATGTTCCTAATGGTTAAGTGTGGTTTAGAAACCTAACTCTAAAAGAAAAGAGAAGAAGAATGAATTCTAACTTACTTCCAAGATGGAAGTTAAATTAAAAATTCAAAAGGGAATGGAAGAGATTGAACAAAGAAAGCATTAGATGCTTTGCACAAACACAAATTGAAAACATTAAAAGATGAGGGAAGAAATTTGTATGTGGGAGCATACCCACACACGTGACTTACCATTAGCCCCTACAAGCAAAGGTTAGTTCCATAATGCAATAAGGAAGCATAAGTAAAAGAAAGAAAACAATTAAGCATCAAAGTACTTATGGAATGAAATTAAGCATCACACAAAGTTCAAAACTAAAAGGAGAGGATTCTAAGTACTAAATGACCTCTAATGTCATAAACATCAAAGGAGAACACTATGAAAGATGAATAAAAGTGCAAGATGAACATGTATTTATGCTTAATGAAATGGTAAGGTCAGAAGCATACATCATTTATGAATGTCTTAAAATGAATATGAACTATCATACAAATCATAGATGAAATGATTCAAGTAGAAAAGACAAGATGAGAAACAAATCACACAATGTTCAAGTTCACATGGAATGGCATACTTATAATGCACATTAAGATTGAAAAATGAAAAATGAATATGTATAAGAGTGGGTGCAAGTAAGAAGTGTATGATATGCTTGATCATATTAGGATGCATGAAAGATGTCACAAAGATGCACACACAACATGTTAAGACACATAGAAGAAGGTGCACACAATTAGGTCAAAGTAGCTCACATAATCAACAATCATCTATGAACCAAAATAGAAAGACAAGTGACCTATAATCCAACATGAGTGACCTATAATGTTTATAAAATAACATATAAAATGATCACACAAATCACAATGCAATGGCACAAGTGCCTCCTAATCAATTAAGAGTGAAAAGCTCAAGAAGAACACACAATTATGACCTATAACCATCAACCAAAGTAAAAATAGAAGAACACTTGGAAAAATTATGAAATTAAGTAAAAAAGTACTTAGGTCAGAATCAAGTCACATGTCAAAAACTCACACCAAAACTCAAAAAGAAAATGGTTCAAATGAGTTCACAAATCCACATTGAAGTATGGCAAAGAAATGCACAAAGATGCTCACCACAATTCATGATAAAATGACTTTAAAAATGTAATAAAAATGGTTTTAGATGCTTTTAGATGTTATTTAATAAATTTAAAAAGATTGGATGCAGAATGATTTGTGAGTTAAGAGAAATAAGATGGAAAAGATCAAGTATTAATGAAGAGAAACATTTAAAAAGAAATTAAGAAGAAATTCTGAAAATAAGAGCAAAAATTAGTAAAATAAGAATTAAAAATCATAGAAAATTAGCTTAATGTGTCAAGATGTTTGGTGAATTTTTGTAGAATTATTTAATGCATTTTGGTATTTTTAAAAGAATAAAATCAAAACAATATAAAAAAGAAATTAAAAATGAAATGAAAATGTGCAGGGGGTGTGGCGAAAGTAATTTGCTAGTTTAAAAATAGAATTGGGCTTAGAAGCTGGGGTGTGAAAAGAATTTAGTGACCCAGTCCATTAAACGCGTGTGAGTGTGTGATAAGGTGCACAATTAGTCAAAGATTTGACTCCATCTGAGCCACATGATCAAGCATGATGAGATGACGAGAAAAAGTAATAACATCCAATGGTCTACAACGCACGCACACCATAAATACTATGCACACACGCACATGCAAACAATCTGATTCAAACATGAAGTCACGTGTTGGCAGATTATGGAGCGTTGGATCATGTAAATCAGACGGTCATGATATGAACTGGGATCTAAACCCTAACACACACCTAACCGGCCGGAGAAGGACCTCCGGTCGTCTTCTCTGGCCACCTGCAAAGCTCACATTCTTCAGAAATCTATGAACCGCACATCAAAATGAAGAGGAAGTCATGTAGAATGCAAATCCGCACTTAGATTCAACACATCATGCATATATTCAGAGAAACGAACATAAATGTTTTGCCCTAGGTTTTGGATCTAGGCTTCTAAGAAGCTCTATCAACTAGCCAGAGTTCATAGCTTCTAGTAAGCTTCAAAATCAACAAAAACAAGCTAAAACTAAATGAATTCGAAGCAATAAAAGTTGGAGAAATTAGAACCTGAAACTGATGAAACCTTGAATCTACAAGAATACTAGAGAGGAGCACTTGATCTTGAGCTTCCTGAGAGCAAAATAAATGCTCTGAATCCTTGGAATCTTGAAACCAGGTGGAGATTCAAAAATGTAATGAAGCTACACTTGGAGAATTGATGGTGATTCTGCTTGTTCTTGCTTCAGTAATGCACCATTGATGATGATGATGATGAAACAAAGAGGAACTCGTGCAATGAAAGAGAGTGCAGAGAGAAATTTTTGAGAGAAAGTGTGTGAACGATTTGTGAAATGTGTGAAATGAATCAAGCTTCCCAAAAATCTGTGTAGGTTTGAAATATATAGTTGTGGTTAGTTATTAACTAGTGTGGTTAACAGTTAGAAAGAGAGTTAAGTGAGTTGGGTTAAGTGAGTTTAATCTAACTAACTGAGTTGAGTTAGTTAGTGACACGATTCGTTGAGTTTGGCTATGGTGTGGAGAGGTTCTTGGAGTTTATGGTGGTGATTAGAATAGATGGTGGTGATGTTAAGTTCTGCAGCATGCTTGTAGAACAAGTTTCCACTTATTTCCTCTTTGATGTATGGTGGCATGGCATGGCATAGTGTGTAAGGATCATGTTGGTTCAAAAGAGGCAATGTGTGGATGGTAGAAGTGTTTGTTGTATGCGTGCAAGCTGAGTTTTAACAACAACAACAATGTTACAACATTCCAATTTTGGCAGATGAAACCATGGAAGTTTGAGGGTGAAGTTCTTTGTGTACAAGGCATGGAATGATGTGGTTTTTGGTGTCATTAGAAAGAGGAGACATCATAGAACACCTTTGGAGTTGGAATCAAAGTGAACGAAGACTTGTAAGATGATCAAAAGTAGCTTAGAACATCAAGGAAAAAAACTGACTTCATGGGCGTCTGACTTGCATGGGGTGCATGACAATGGCCTTGTGGATTTTCAGCATGAGACCCCTATGTTTGGACCCTCATAACTCCTCCAAAACTTATTCAAATGGAAAAATCTCCAACATCAAAGTTGAAGAGGACATGGAGATGAACAACTTTGATATTCAACATTTTTTCATTTGAAGCTTTTTCCATGAGAAAAGTGGCTTGAAATTTGGCACACCAAGTGTTTGATGAAATTATGGCCTGGGGGCCTGAACTTGCCTTGCCATGACTTGGTTTTTGCCTTGATTTTACCAAATTTTGATTGATCATAACTCCCTCAATTTTGATCCAATGGAAGAGTTCTTTATATGGATTTGAAGCTTAGAATGTGATCTTTGATTGGCTCAACTTGGACCTGAATTTTAGAGCTTTTATCTTAAAGAAAGGAAGCCTTAAAGTGTAGTGCAAAATGGTCCAAACTTGCCATTTATGGAAACCCTAAGTTTCTAAAAATGGAAACTTTGTACATTTCTTGATTTTTCATGATTCCTCCATCATTTCTTGATCAAATTTTGTCCAATGACCATATGTAACTTAAGTTTCATGAATTTGACCTTAAAAAGTCAGGAGTTGACCTTTTTCACTGCACAGTTGACTTTTTCCCCAATTTCTTGATTCTTAAGCAACTGACCAATTGAACCTCTTCTAAAATGAACCAATGGGCAATCTTACATCCTTAGATACTTGATATCATGTAGAAAACATTGAGATCAAGTTTGAACCAAAATTTCATCAGGAGAGCACTTGAATCCAAAACCCTAATTTTGACTGCTTTTGGTTAGGAGATGATGAACTGTCTAACTTTCTTGATGAATTCCCATCTTCCAATGCCTTGTGGGATCAATTGAGATCATATGAGATGTAAGAGACTCTTGAGGCTTGTTTGAAGACCCTTGGCTCTTGTTCTCTTGCTTTGGATGATCAACACTCTGAAGCCCACTGATCACATGCCCTATGCTGAATGCAATGCAATGCTTTATTTTTCTATACTTGAATGGAATGCAATGCAATGAAAGTATATGCTAAATGATATGAAAAATGAGAGGGAAAATTTTGGGGTATTACATCTGCCCTTATTTAATCACTGTAGACCTGACTGGATGATAGCGGTTGCTTTCACACTTTCAAGGTATGGAGAGATTGAATACCAAAAAATAACCAGAAAATTTGCACTCTGTGGAGAAGAAGAAAAGGGATATAAACCCCACCAAATGAACTCTGCTTGATAAATCTCTGATGGGAAGAATAGCACTGGAGAAATGTCTTTTGGGACGACGTCGGACAACTACTGGCTTGCCACGCTGCCGGTGGGCTTTAACAATGTCTTTTGGGACTACGCCAGACGACTACTGGCTTACCACGCTGCCGATGGGATTTAAGAATGTCTTTTGGGACGACACCAGATGACTACTGGCTTGCCACGCTGCCGGTGGGATTTAAGAATGTCTTAACACTGGATTACACTCTGCATACATATCAGACATCTCTGTTGACTCTGTTGAGGAACGATGATCAATAATGTGACCTAAGAGACTCCTGAAAAGGTAATATCTCTGCTGAAGAATGAGCGAACAATCCGTATGCTTTGAATTGACATGCTTGCCAAAAATAAATTGGACTTTGGGATATAGGGGAGTGATGACTCTGCCAGGAATTACTTCATCTGCCTGGGGATGAACTCTGATCATAGCAACTCCGCTGGGGATGAGAATTTTCTGAATGACGTTTTGCTGGGGAAAAAAGTCATTAAAACTCTGCTTGGGGATCTATCAAACCCGAGATCCTTGGCGGGGATCATTAGCCTTATGACTCGGTAGGGGAAAGAATATACTAACACTCTGCTGAGGAAGATATTCTATTGATCTGCTAAACCTCTGCGGGGAGAAAGAATAACTCAGCTGGGGAGTATTGCTGACAAGATTCAATGACGAACTCTGTAGGGATACAACTGCCAGAGATACGATCTTGCTGAGGATCAGAACTGCTCTGCTAGGGATAAGTGAATCCTGGTTGGAAGACGTTTCGTTGCACCATACTGAGAAAGAACCCCTAGAGATCTACTGAGAAAACACAAAGCAAATCCACGGTATTCTGTTGAGGAACAAAACTGCCAGGCCTAGGATAAGTGTCACAATGCCCCATGTTGGGCGAACTTTCCGCTTGACGACTCCACTGGGGATAAAGAGCTTACAACAAACTCTGTTGGGAATAACCGCTTCAAAGCGTCTCGTGCTTGGGAATGTCTCTTAAGGGGATTTTATGGAAGACCGAGCATCTTCAAACTCTTAGACAAATACCGAGACTTGAGCTAGTCGTATTAACGGGTATTTTACTCTACTGGGGACAATAGATCTGGAACACATCCTATCAGAGAGATTTCACGCTGCCCCATGCTTGGTAAGGTCACGAAATCGCTTTTGCCCCAGGTTACACGACTAATCTGAAGAAATCGTCCTAAGAGGATTTTACAGAAGATTTGGCGTCTTCCAACTCCTGGACACTCACTGAGTCTTAAACATTAGCTGCAAGGTCTGCGAAACAACTCTACTGGGGAATTCCCAACCGTTATCGACATAGAAAAGCTTGTAGCTGTTGGAAGTGCTGAATGAGAGAATCGACTTAATAAGATACAATGATACCCAGTTGAAATTAATTCACCGATATCGAATCGTCATGAACGACCATCGACCGAATGATGGACTCAATCAGTAAACGTTGTGACAAAAGGGTGACATGTGAACCCTTTCCTGACCAGGATTGCCCGGCATTCTGCATAGGGATAAGTGATTACTTGTTTGGAAGAAATGAGCCATGATCTCATAAAGGCTTCAATCTTGTTTTTGAGCCTAGTATGAGGCTACTACCTGCAAGCAAAGGATATGCACATATGTCCCGTGCCGGATATGACTTCGGCAACTGAGAAAATCCAACTCCGAACCACCACTTGTTGGGGGGAGCACCCAACAAAGCTTGGTGCTGAAATGACTCCATGTTAGGCTTTTGAATGTAAACCTACAACAAGAGAAATGCACACATATGTCTAGGGGATTGCATGGTTTTAATCCACCGTTCGGAGTTAAACAACATTCAAAGCAATTTTAAATGTTTTCCCTGTGCAAGTTATTGTAAAGCCTCAAGGTTTTCATCAATGCAATGTTTTTTATCAAAAATTTGGACGTTTTTGCAAACAAAACAGTAAAATGAAAACAAATAAGAAGCTTTTTGACTGAATAACCCATTTTGTTGATTGAAAGGCCCAGAATAGGAAAGTACATCAGGAAGCAATCCCTGGAAAGAGGTGATCGCTGAAAATTGAGAAAAGAAACCATCCTAATGGCAATGTGAAAACGGCGTTTCACTGAGTTTCCATTTTGCTATGACCAGTATGTCTTCAAGACTTTCCGGTTATCTTCACTTTCTGAGGAGGATGATTGGACTGATTCTTATCCTTTGGAGATTGCCAGTTTGAGTGAAACGATGAGGCAATACAGACGACTCAGATCGCAGTCTTCAGTTAATCCCTCTTTTACGTGGATCGCCATTTCGGGTTTTCAATCCACCGGGATACCCTTTCTTGCCTGAGTTGTCCTTGCGGATTTTCAACTCACCGGGTGTACAAATTTTTTATATTTTATATCCCTAATTTTTGCCCGAACCTTTTTATTATGTTTTTATGGTTCGCCGGGATGCCCTTTTTTGCCTGGACTTTTCTTTTTTTTTGTCCAGCGGGTCTCTTTATGCGAAGTATTTTTTGACTGCATCTGAGTTGACAGGGGATGGAAAATCTTCACCATCCATGGTTGTAAGCATTAAGGCTCCACCAGAGAAAACCTTCTTAACCACGAATGGACCTTCATAGTTTGGTGTCCACTTTCCCTTGTGATCTGTGTTTGGAGGATGGATCATTTTAAGTACCAATTCACCAACTTGATACTCCCGAGGACGCACTTTCTGATCAAATGCTCGCTTCATTCTTCTCTGGTACAATTGACCATGACAAATAGCTTCTAGTCTCTTTTCCTCAACTAGGCTTAGCTCATTAAATTGGGTACGAACCCATTCTTCCTCATCCAGTTTAACATCCATCATAACTCTCAGCGAGGGAATCTCAACTTCAACTGGTAGGACTGCCTCCATACCATACACAAGTGAGAACGGTGTTGCCCCAGTAGATGTCCTTACTGATGTTCGGTACCCATGCAAGGCAAATGGTAACATCTTATGCCAATCTTTATATGTCACCAACATCTTTTGAACAATCTTCTTGATATTCTGGTTGGCTGCTTCAACAACGCCGTTCATCTTTGGACGGTACGGCGAAGAGTTGTGATGCTCAATTTTGAAGTCCTGACATAATTCTGCCATCATTTTGTTGTTGAGATTAGAACCATTATCAGTAATGATTCTTTCGGGCACTCCATAGCGACAAATGATATCTCTCTTCAGAAATCTGGCTACCACCTGCTTGGTGACATTAGCATAAGACGCTGCTTCCACCCATTTGGTAAAGTAATCAATAGCGACCAAAATGAAATGATGGTCGTTGGAAGCAGTTGGCTCAATCTTTCCATTCATATTAATGCCCCACATTGCAAAGGGCCAAGGAGAAGACATGACATTCAACGGATTCGGAGGTACATGCACTTTATCAGCATAAATCTGACATTTGTGGCATTTGTGGGTGTATGAACAACAGTCTGCATCCATAGTCATCCAATAATACCCCGACCTCAATAGTTTCTTTGCTATTGCATGTCCTCCGGCATGGGTACCGAAAGAGCCTTCATGCACTTCTTGCATCAACATGTTTGCTTCGTGTCTATCCACGCATCTGAGCAAAACCATGTCGAAGTTTTGTTTGTACAACACATCCTCATTCAAGAAGAAAGTACCAGCCAATCTCCTCAAAGTCTTCTTATCTTTGGCAGATGCCCTAGGCGAGTACTCTTGACTCTTCAAGAAGCACTTGATATCATGAAACCACGGCTTGTCATCAGACACTGCGTCAACGGCAAATACATGTGCTGGCCTATCAAGACGAGACACCTCAATCTTGGGTACATGATTCCACCTCTGCACTTTGATCATAGAGGACAATGTGGCCAAGGCATCAGCAAACTTATTCTCGTCTTGATGAATATAGTACAACTTCACTGTTGTAAAGAAAGTCAATATCCTCCTCGCATAGTCTCTGTAAAGAATCAAGTTTGGTTGATGAGTGTGCCAATCTCCATTAATCATATTGATCACCAAAGCTGAATCACCGAAGATATCGAGGGTCTTAATTCGCAAATTAATCGTCTCCTCAATCCCCATTATACAAGCTTTATATTCTGCTTCATTGTTGGTGTATCCGAAATTTACTCGGGAAGTAAAGGGCATATGAACACCTTCTGGAGTGATAAGAACTGCTCCAACTCCGCACCCATTCATGTTGACGGTCCCATCAAACATCAAACTCCATTTGGATTCAGGGTTTGGCCCCTCCTCCGGGAGTGGTTCCTCGCAGTCTTTGACTTTGAGAAACATAATGTCCTCATCAGGGAAATCAAATTTCATGGGTTGATAATCATCAATAGGCTGCTGTGCAAGATAGTCTGACAGGATACTCCCTTTGATGGCTTTCTGAGAAGTATACTGGATATCATATTCAGTCAGCACCATCTGCCAACGTGCAACCCGTCCGGTCAATGCTGGTTTCTCAAATAGGTACTTGACTGGGTCCATTTTTGAAATTAACAAGGTTGTATGAGTGAGCATATATTTCCTCAATCGCTTAGCAGCGCATGCAAGTGCACAGGATGTCCTTTCAAGCATTGAGTACCGTGATTCGCAATCATTGAATTTCTTGCTCAAGTAATAGATGGCGTGCTCCTTCTTACCCGTCTCATCGTGTTGACCGAGAACACAACCCATGGATCCTTCAAGCACAGTCAAATACATGATCAACGGTCTCCCTGGCACTAGAGGCATGGGAATTGGAGGTTCCTGCAAATATCTTTTATTTTCTCGAAAGCCCTTTGGCAATCGTCATTCCACCTGACCGCTTGTTCTTTTCTTAACAACTTAAATATTGGTTCACAAGTGGCTGTGAGGTGAGATATGAACCGTGCAATGTAGTTCAATCTACCCAGGAAACCACGTACTTCTTTTTCTGTTCTTGGTACAGGCATTTCTTGTATCGCTTTTATTTTGGCAGGATCAACCTCAATTCCTCTTCCGCTTACGATGAAACCTAGCAATTTACCAGACCGCACTCCGAAAGTGCACTTGTTCGGATTCAGCCTTAGTCGAAACTTTCTCAACCTCTCAAACAGTTTCTTCAAGTTGACCAGATGCTCTTCTTCTGTTCGAGACTTGGTAATCATATCATCCACATAACACTCAATCTCCTTATGAATCAAATCATGGAAGAGGGTTACCATAGCTCGCTGATACATTGCCCCGGCGTTCTTCAACCCAAAAGGCATCACCTTGTAACAAAAGGTACCCCACAGGGTAATGAACATTGTCTTTTCCATGTCTTCCGGTGCCATCTTGATTTGGTTGTATCCGGAGAAGCCATCCATGAAAGAGAATACCGAGAACTGAGCGGTGTTGTCAACCAGTACATCAATATGAGGTAAAGGAAAGTCATCTTTCGGACTTGCTCTGTTTAGATCCTAGTAATCAACGCACATTCTGACCTTACCATCCTTCTTCGGCACAGGAACGATATTTGCAACGCATGGCGGGTAATTGGTAACGGCCAGGAATCCCGTATCTAACTATTTTTGTACCTCCTCCTTGATTTTGAAAGCCATTTCTGGTTTAGTTCTCCGGAGCTTTTGTTTGACAGGAGGACAACCCTCTTTCAATGGCAACCTATGCACAACAATGTTTATATCTAACCCCGACATATCTTGATATGACCAGGCAAAGATGTCAATATATTCCCGCAGCATACTGATCAGCTCTTTCTTCACCTCGGCCTGCAGGTTGGCTCCAATCTTAATCTCTTTCTTGGCGTCCTTGAAACCAATGTTGATAACCTCAAGTGTCTCTTGGTGAGGTTGAATGACCCTCTCCTCCTGCTTCACCAATCTGGCCAATTCCTCGGGAACTTCACAGTCTTCCTCATCCCCCTCTTCGGCTTGATAGATTGGATTATCAATGTCATACTTGGCCATAGCAGAATCGTTATCAATGAAATCCGGGTGATTAAGTCTGCATGATTGGGGGTCATGCTTTATTTTAGAATGATACTTTTTGAAAAAAGAAACAACAAAAATATAACATTGCCATTTTATTGTTTTTTCTGCAAAAATAAAAATGAAAGACAAGGAACACAAAATTTGAATGCAAAACGTCCTTTATTAATGATAAAAAACCTTGCAAATGCAATTATGAGGCCCTACAAATGGATCTATGCGCCTTGGGCAGAGCGCGAGATTTTAGCATGCAACAAAGAAAAACAAAGAAAATTACTTTGTTTGAAGAGTAACTTGAACAATTTCTTCAACAGACCAATTACACAGCTCTTGACCCGGTACACACGGGCGTACCCAGTTGTCGAGGTCACAATCACTATCGATGCCATCTTCACTTGCAGCGCACATCTGATTGGGTTTAATGATTCCCTCGCTGTAGAAAGTAATCGGCCCCTTGCGCTCTGTTGCAGCAGCCTGATACGGATGATAGCCTATACCGAACTTATCTTCCTTTGCAGAGACTTTGATCAAATTGCCCCAGCCTTGGGCATTACCTGCTTTGACTACTTCCGCTGCCTATTTGTAAGAAGAAATAGAGGTGCCCAATTGTCCTTCGCTCTGAGAAGATACCGCTTGTGAAGATGAATCACCAATATTGACTACCTCAAATGCTTGACTCAGTATCTCATGGATCTCTCCATCCATTTCTACATACTTAAAGGTAGACAGCTGACTTACGAAGATGTCTTCTTCCCCGCATACAGTCACCACTTGACCATCAACCACATATTTCAACTTTTGATGCAACGTAGATGTCACTGCCCCAGCGGCATGAATCCACGGTCTGCCTAACAAGCAGCTATATGTAGGTTGAATGTCCATCACGTAGAACACACACTTAAACACCCGAGGACCAATTTTTACTGGGAGCTCTACCTCTCCGAACACAGAACGTTTCGAACCATCGAAAGCCCTCACTACCAAATTACTTAGTCTTAGAATAATTCCTTCAGCGTCTAACTTCATTAAGGCCTTCTTTGGTAACACATTCAGGGAAGACCCCGTGTCTACCAATACATGAGATAACACTGCGCCTTTAAACTTTAGGGTGATGTGTAACGCCCTGTTGTGATTGCGACCCTCAATAGTTAAATCAAAGTCTGTAAAACCTAGCCCATGGCTAGCATTGACATTAGAAACAACCGACTCCAATTGATTCACAATAATCTCCCGAGGTACATAGGCCATATTCAAAACCTTCAGAAGTGCCTCTCGATGAGCTACAGAACACATAAGCAATGACAAGATAGAATTTTTTGATGGCGTTTGATTCAATTGATCAACCACTTTATAATCACTCTTCTTGATAAGTCTCATGAACTACTCGACTTCTTTCTCAAAGGTACCTTTCTGCACAGATTCAGGAACAACAACCTCATCTGTAGCCACCTGTTTACCTTTGGCTTTGGCTGTTGCCTCAGCTTCAGCATTAGTTCTCAAAGTCTATGGAGCGAACAAGCGTCCACTTCTGGTGAAGCCACCAAGACCTCCAACATTATCAATACTGGAACTACCCCAGCTGGAGCTTCCACTTCTTGCTTTTCTCCTTGGTAGTAAACATATGCATCGTAGTGCCATGGGATATCCTGCTCACTAGTATAAGGAACTGGTCCTAGTACCGTGATAGTAACAGGACTCACTACGTCAGGCACAATGATGGCAGCAGGCGAGGGCACTTAAATTTTAGCTGGCGTAAAATAAATGGCAACAGTTGACATGTCATCATCCTTTCTGCCCCCCTGATTGAACTGTAGACAACCCTCATCAATCAAATTTTGAATACCGACTTTCAGTTTGTCGCAACCATTACTCTGATTCTTACAATCAACACGACCTTCTTCACAGCCAGGGAACACCTGTCCCTTCAACAAACGAGCCTTCACATTACTCAAGGGAGTCCTCACCCTGTTCACATCAGTTACTAAATTCAAAACTTTCCCATCTTCAATGGCATTGACCTTTGGCACATTATGATCCAGCATAGGATTTTGAATCACATTTGGTGGAGGCGAGAAATTAATTGCTTTGGCATCAATCAAGTCCTGTACATTATGCTGAAATGTACGACACTATTCAATATTATGACCTGGAGCCCCAGAATGATACTCACAGCGGGCATTAACACCGTAACCCTTTGGTAATACTGCAGGAGTCGGGCCCATCGTACGAAGCTCCACCAGATTAAGCTTCAACAATTGGGGTAGCAAAGTTGTGTAAGTCAAAGGCAGAGGGTCCATACACCTGTCAGCTCGTCTCTGCTGATATGATCTCTGTGGCTATTGATTATTCTGTTCCTGAACATTCTGCTGCTGCGGCTGTGATTAAACTTGCGGACTAGGAATGGTCACAGCAGCAACCTGATCATAGGAATCTTGATAGCCTCTTCCCCTTCCTCTGTTCTTATAAACATCATTGGCTTCACCATCTCTCTTTCTGGTAGATCCAGCAAATGGCTTCCTCACTCCTGAAGAACTAGCACCACTAGCATCTTGTATTTTTCTGAGCTTCAACAAACTTTCAATCCTTTCCCCAGCGATAACAATGTCTGCAAACCCAGTTGAAGGACAGGCAGCCAATCTATCAAGATAAGTTCCCTGAAGAGTACCCATAAACATGTCAGCCATCTCTCGATCCTACAGTGGAGGTTGAACCATGGCAGCCAACTGGCGTCACCTTTGAGCATATTCCTTAAAACTCTCCTTCGCATTCTGAGCCATACTCTGCAACTGAGTACGGTTTGGAGCCATGTCCTGTTGTATTGATACTGCTTGACAAAAGCATGAGCTAACTCCTTCCAGTTCCTTAGAGTAGTCCTGCTCAACTTCATATACCATTCTTGAGATGCCCCAGTAAGGTTGTCTTGGAAATAATACATCCACAATTTCTCATCGTCAGTATGAGCAGCTATCCTCCCCACATAAGATTGGAGATGAGTTTTAGGACAAGTAGTGACATTGTACTTGTCAAATGTTGGTGGCTCAAACTTGTGTGGAATTCTTACTCCAGGTACCAATCCCAAGTCAGAAACATCAAAACCAAGAGTGTTTTGGGATTAAATGGACTTGATTTTTTCAGCGAATTCGTCAAACCTGCGAGTGTTCTCATCTTCAGCATCAAACAGAGTGAATTGATCCTCTTGGTTATCTTCTACAACCTGACGAACCCCAGTATTTCTAGGAGAGTCACCGCCTGCATTAACGCCAGTTTGATTACCATTGCCATTCTGCACCTCTACCTGTGGCCGCTCGACATTACCCTGAGTCTTTCCTAATTTTGAGCCATACTAGTCATTAATGTCATGAACTGGTCCATCTTGTTCCTCAGCTCAGCCAATTCTGTCTACATTTGATCCATGATCTTAGTCTGGTTTCTACGAGTTGCGTACCGGTAAATGTGGTTATCAGCTATAGTGCCTGAAACCAAATAAAGGTTAGAAGACCTGCAACGGGTACCTGAAAAGCAAGCAACAAGATGCAAAATGATATGCAGTGCAATGCAAATGCCATGTTTATCATTTCCAAGGTGCCTTACACCCTGATTCCAATCTTAACCATAGAAATTTGAAGATCAGAAATCGTGATACGAAGGGACGTGCCGTGGCTATGTGCTTGTGTACAAATAACGACTAAAGGAACATTTTTGAATAAACTATTCATTTTAATTAAAAAGAAAACAGACATACGCATAGCGTTCAACAATGAGTTCAAACAACATACATCAAAATAGTGGATTCATCAACAGGCCTGATGATATCCATTAACAAAATTACATTAAGAAAGAGAGAAAAATAGTCAATCTGATAACTCTAAATCCTTCAACTTTTCGCTCGAATACTTGACCTCCTCGAAGAGTATGCGAGTGCGCTGGTGATTTGGTCTTTCGATTAACTCCTTAATCAGAATATCTCTTTTTGCTAGAGCTTCAGTCAACGAATCCATATGCATCTGGAGAGCTTCATCATCACAGACTCCTTTGGAAATATTTAGCTCCTCTCTGGAGCTCTCCAATTGCTCTTGATTTTTTCCAAGGTTCTTTCGAAATTTCCTCCGTTGTTCATGTGCCTTTTTAAGCTCGTCATCCTTGATCTTTAGCTGTTCCTGTAACTCTTCATTCTCGATTCTAACCTCATCCCAGGCTTGCTGAAACTTGGCTAACGTGTCCTTGGTCTGAGCTAAAGTCTGTTTGGTCTTCTTATGAGCTTGAGTGGCAGCATCAGCACCTTTACTAATTTTCTGGAAATGTTGAGCTCTTTCGGCGAAATCCTTTTCTCTTGCAGCTAAGATTTTTTCGGTGTCTTGGGCTTTATGCTCCAATTCTTTGTTGGCATGCAGAGCGTTTTGAAGAAGACTACTCAAATCTGAATTCTCCACCCGAAGCTCCTTTACCAACTTTTGTAGCTTTTCAAACTCCTCGATGGCTACCGTGGCAGGCTGCTCTGGCATTACAGGATATAGAGGGGGTTCCCTTGAAAAAGGCAAGAGTAATTCGTTCACCTTCATTTCAATCCATCTTTCGTACTCAGGATAAGATCTGCAATCCATTTTTCCAAAAACTATTTTTTCTGTTTTACGCTGGTGCCCCCAAGCATTCACAACTTCTCGCAGCATTTCCTCATTTTCAGTCCCTGTAAAGAACAAAAATTTCTCAGCATCCTGATTTGTGGGAGGATACTTAGAAGCGTATCCAAACTGTCTAATGGCCAGGGTCGGGTTATAGTTGATTCCCCATTTCCTGCCAATTAGAGGCACATTGGGAAAATTCCCACAACTGGTGATAATCTCTATTCCCAGCAACTTACGATCGAACCAGACGATGTTATTGGCAGTCAATCCCATTATCCGCTTGGACCATTTTAAAGAATCTTTTGTATCTACAAAAGCACCTGTCTGAGGTAAATGCTTCAAAAACCAATGAGATAAAAGTGGAGTGCAACAATTGACAGATCCTCCCCTTCTTTTTTCATTCTTGAAGTGCATAGAGTAGTAAAAATCTCCTAACAAAGTGGGAACCGGGTTTTTGAGAACAAAAACTCTTATAGCCTGCATATCCACAAAATCCTGTTGATTAGGGAAAAGAACAATGTCGTATATGCACAAAGCCATGATGGAATTGTAAACTTCCCAATCTTTTGCTCCAGCAGCCTCTTGAGCTTGATCGGTAAGAAAGGGTAAGTGAAAACCTTTGACCCCACCTTTGATAGCCACATTTCCTTTTAGCACTGAATCTTTCACCTGTACCGCAGCTGCAATCTCCTCTATGCTAGGATGACTACCAGAAAAGAATGGAAAAGCTGATTCGACCGGAATTCCCAAAATAAATGATAACTCTTCCAAAGTAGGCATCAAAATGTAATCAGGAAAAAGAAAGCATCTCAGCGACGACTCATAAAACTGTAGCAATGTGTGAAGAGCATCATGTTCATACTGTGTGATTCTGCGGACCATCTCAACCAGTTTCCCGTATTTCTTTTGGAAGTGGACAAGAACACCCGGGTCAGCCATCGCTATCATCTTATGCAGTAAATCCAAAATAGGTTCTGGGAACTTATAGGCAACATTGCTCTTTCTCTTGAGAACTGTCTCTGTCGAACCCATTGATTGGAATCAGAAGTGTAATAAGCACCTGTAAATGACAAACATGAATGTTATGACATGATAATGCAATGCAAAAGGGCATGGTATCAGCGTGCTCTGTGTCTGTACTAGACTGTGTGCACGGTGTTTGTACAAATCTGGGAATAATACTGTATATAGAAACCCACTGGCTGTAATAAGTTACATCATCTGTCTGTGAAAATACCAGAATATCAGGGTATGTGGGAAGCATGGTCACTTGCAAACCTGTAAACACCCGCCCAGACTCACATGTGGGTACTAGAACAGCGGTTCCTCAGTTTAGGATTCTCTATTTTGAGAAGTAATAGCACATTCAGCCCGTAGGATACAATGCTATCGCCAAACAAAGAGATCGTCCACTGATTCCCCAAAAATAAAGGCCATCCTATGCAAGTTCCAAAGCGGGCCCTCGGGTGCGAATGGGTTTGCCACAGAATATGGGCTGCCACTGTCACCACTAGAGAGGGATGTTTCCACTAAGGTCCTCAATGATCGGTCACCAGAGTCGACAACTTTCTAGGTTAACACCCCGAAATGCACAAGACGCGCAAATTAGAACATCTCTCAAGAAAACCTCGTCTAGTTGTAAATTTCGTGTAAACCATACATAACAAGACGCTACGTAGGCCACACTACTTTCCACTCTAGTCCTATGTATGTACTCAAGCCTGTGTAATGGGCTTATCTCTCAGAATACCCATCCCGCCAAACAGAAAACTAGCACATCACAGTCCAGTATAATAATGATATGTAATGCAATAAATGCGATAAATACAATAATACAGTAAAACAATAATACAGTAAATAGTAATACAGTAAAAATAGTAAATACAGCGCCAAAATAAACACCCAATGAAAGAAAAACAGACAAGCGCTAGGATTGACTCGCTTAGGGAATCAGAGATTCTGGTCTCCATTGTCCCCAGCAGAGTCGCCAGTTGTTGCTCCCGGGATTTTCATCCAGGTACAAACACGAAAGTGGCGCGGGAGAAAGAAAGAAGAGTCGCCAGCCAGGCATTTTTATCCCAAAGAAAGGGAAGGGTAATGCTGCACAAACCTGGGAGAAAGGAAAGAACAAGGTCTCGCGAACCAAAGAGAACGGGTAAGGGAGTCGGTTACGTGAAGGGAAGGTATTAGCCCCCCTTCACGTCCGTCGTACTCAACGGGGTCCACGCTTGAAGTACTGCTCAAAGGGTGATAGAAAAGTTACTGGAAAAGGAATGGAAAGAGAACGAGAAATAAATGTAGGGAAAAAAAAAGAAGTGCTCGAATGGGCCCTACCCCACTGCCTGCGTATCTCATCGGGAACATGAGAATCAAAGCGACGTAGTTCCCCTCAGCTAAGGATACTTTGTTTGTGTTTTTTAGTGGAAACACCAGAGTGCGCGTACCAGTAGTTAGGTGTTGCGGCTCGCTGTATGGTGACTTAGGCGTTACCTGTTTGTGGTAGAACGGACGTGATGAGTCCTTAAGAAATAGAATGAAGGAGATGAGAAGAGAATTTGTTTGTTTGTTTTTTTGTCTTTTGAAAAGAAGTGTTTTGATTATTGGTGTGTTTACAACGCATATTGTATTTAAGTCTCTCACGTAGGATCGAATGCCTCGCATATCGTCCCAAGACGGGACGTATGCTAAACATTCTAAGAAAGTGAGAGAAGACCCCTCACAATCTTATTCTCACATGAAAGGCTCAAATACAATACATGTTATGCCTTTATTAAGTGTTTTTTGCTTTTCATTTTGAGATGAGAAGAAGAAATCTCAAAGGTTAAAAAAAGGGTAAAATCTAATGAGGGAGACTAAGACTCAAACCCTAAAGTTATCATACATGGATGTTCCTAATGGTTAAGTGTGGTTTAGAAACCTAACTCTAAAAGAAAAGAGAAGAAGAATGAATTCTAACTTACTTCCAAGATGGAAGTTAAATTAAGAATTCAAAAGGGAATGGAAGAGATTGAACAATGAAAGCATTAGATGCTTTGAACAAACACAAATTGAAAACATTAAAAGATGAGGGAAGAAAGTTGTATGTGGGAGCATACCCACACACGTGACTTACCATTAGCCCCTACAAGAAAAGGTTAGTTCCATAATGCAATAAGGAAGCATAAGTAAAAGAAAGAAAACAATTAAGCATCAAAGTACTTATGGAATGAAATTAAGCATCACACAAAGCTCAAACCTAAAAGGAGAGGATTCTAAGTACTAAATGACCTCTAAAGTCAGTAGCTATGCCTAAAGGTGTTCAATTAGGGTTATGGTACCTAAGGGATTCAAACTATGCACAAACAATGTCATAAACATCAAAGGAGAACACTATGAAAGAAGTTGATGAAAAATGAATAAAAGTGCAAGATGAACATGTATTTATGCTTAATGAAATGGCAAGGTCAGAAGCATACATCATTTATGAATGTCTTAAAATGCATATGAACTATCATACAAATCATAGATGAAATGATTCAAGTAGAAAAGACAAGATGAGAAACAAATCACACAATGTTCAAGTTCACATGGAATGGCATACTTATAATGCACATTAAGAATGAAAAATGAAACATGAATATGTATAAGAGTGGGTGCAAGTCAGAAGTGTATGATATGCTTGATCATATTAGGATGCATGAAAGATGTCACAAAGATGCACACACAACATGTTAAGACACATAGAAGAAGGTGCACACAATTAGGTCAAAGTAGCTCACATAATCAACAATCATCTATGAACCAAAATTGAAAGACAAGTGACCTATAATCCAACATGAGTGAAAAGATCACAAGTGCCTCCTAATCAATTAAGAGTGAAAAGCTCAAGAAGAACACACAATTATGACCTATAACCATCAACCAAAGTAAAAATAGAAAAAACTTGGAAAAATTATGAAATTAAGTCACAAAGTACTTAGGTCAGAAGCAAGTCACATGTCAAAAACTCACACCAAAACTCAAAATGAAAATGGTTCAAATGAGTTCACAAATCCAAATTGAAGTATGGCAAAGAAATGCACAAAGATACTCACCACAATTCATGATAAAATAACTTTAAAAATGTAATAAAAATGTTTTTAGATTCTTTTAGATGTTATTTAATAAATCCAAAAAGATTGGATGCAGAATGATTTGTGAGTTAAGAGAAATAAAATGGAAAAGATCAAGTATTAATGAAGAGAAACATTTAAAAAGAAATTAAGAAGAAATTCTGAAAATAAGAGCAAAAATTTGTAAAATCAGAATTAAAAATCATAGAAAATTATTTTAATGTGTCAAGATGGTTGATGAATTTTTGTAGAATTATTTAATGCATTTTGGTATTTTTAAAAGAATAAAATCAAAACAATATAAAATTTCCTAATCCATTCACACATTGTCAATATAGGTTTATCTCTAGCAATTAGAATTGTGGCATTAAAAGATTCAGTAATGTTGTTCATCAATACATCACACCTAGTATAAAAACTAAAAGCATGCTTACACCAACATTTAGGAGGAACTCCCATTAGCCATGACCATGCCTTTAGATCTACTGCTTTCAATTCATTCATCTTCTGCATCCATGCTTGATGGTATGTTGCCTTGGCTGCTCCCATCATTAGATCTCTTATGAGTGCTCCACCACCAAATTTCTTCTTAAAATTTGCATACAAATGTCTCAAGCATAGCCTCACTACTACGAAAACCCCATTTAACGACGCCAGGTTTACCATGGTTTCGTATCCCACCGTTGTATAAGGACTAAAAATTTATAACGCCATGTTTAACGACGGTTGTATTACATAATCGTTGTAATACAAGCTGTGTAACAAGCTTCGATTCCCAGCTACTATATTTTTTTTCCATATTTTACATTTTAACACGCTTGTATTAGAAGACCGTTCTAATACATGTATCACGCTTCGATTCACAGCAATGTATTTTTTGTCATATGTTTAGATTTTAAACATGTATTAATTTTTTAAACATGTCTAACGCCATGTAATGTATGATGTATATTCCCAGCAATGTATTCTTTAGTATTTTTAAGTGCAATAGAGTATATATATAACTTAAAAAATAAAACTGTAAGAGATAAACATATATAGAGATAATTTATTTTAATATTCCATTGAGAGTACATTGATAAACATATTACATATCAAGATCATTGTCAGAGCCCATAGCATAAAATGCATCTTCATAATCTAGACATCTCTCCTCACTCCCCTCATCGGAATCATAATATACAGGCCTCCTTTTCTTCTTTATCTTCTTTTTCTTCGGCTTCTTCTTCTTCTTCTTCTTCTTCTTCTTATCCTTCCTTACCCTTAAGGCATCCCTGAAGTTGGCAGTTGCTGGTTGGACGACCTCCTAGATTGGCGCCTGATGTTCCTCATAGAGGTTTCTAGGATTCTCATTTGTTGAACTCATTGTTACGAAGAATATATTATTTAGATATGTAAAATTGTCTATTTATAGATGAGGTTGATGATGAAAAGACTGATAGTTTAATGCTTGTAATGATGATAACTTGTAAACCGTTCATAGTTTGGAACGATATTTTCTTGTAAACCGTTCATATGTTGGGAAGTGCAATGGTTAATAATATTACGACGGTTATAAGTAATGACCGTAGCGATATCACTTATAATCCAGGCGTAATTTTAGGAAATTGTTGTTGCCTGGTGTCGAACCTTATACCACGTATAAGGGGTATCGCTACGGTTATTATAACTAACCGTTGTGATATTATTAAATTAATATATAATCTATCATAGCAGTTATTTAAGAAAACCGTTGTGAAAAATTTGCCTATATAAGGGAATTAACTTTTCCTTTTGGACAGTCGCGCCGTTTCCTTCACAGCGAAACCCTAGCACCCAAACTTCATCTTTTTTTAGAATCTGCGAAAAGAAATACAAGAAGTATGAAGCTTTTGATTTAAGCTTCTTCCTCCTTGTAGTTCTTCTTGCAGAATCTAAAACTAGATGAACATGGTGATGATGCTGGCGGTAGCAAGCGTAATGTACATATTGTTTATGGAAAATAAGGTAGTCTTCCACTTCAATCTTTTTGTTAAATAGTACTCATTATCTCGTTTGCTTCATGATGTTTTTGTTGATTGTTCTCTTTTTGCGCAGATTCGACTTCAATGCTTCACAAGCAAGGTGAACTTCATTGTTATGGTACAGTCCCACTTCTTAGCATTTTCTTTCAACTTTTTCTTGTTTTGTTTTGAATACTAACTAATTTTCTTCATTGCTTCCCACTTCTTAGGGATTGTTTCTAATTTTGCTTGTTTTGTTTTGAATAATAACTAATTTTCTTCATTGCTTTCCCACTTCTTAGGTTTGTTTCACATAGTGATGATGATGGTGGTACATATATATATGAATTCATTCTAATAAGGTACATATATATGAATTCATTCTGATATTGTACATATGAAATTTAGTTTATTATTTTGATATTGTACATATGAAATTTAGTTTATTATATACTATGTATATTGTTTGTTTTACTATCCTTTTAATGAAAATGCAATCTGTTAAATTGGTATCGAAACTTATAATCTGAAAATTAAGATGTATTTGAAAACCAACCATTATCATGTCAATGTTTTTCGAATTGCATCCATTTCATTCAGCGCATTGAATGTTCCTTAACGCATAATATACGATTCAACGGTCTGATTCCTTCTACACATCGATATCTTTTATATTATATAGTTTACCTATTCATCGCCAAAAATCATCGTGGTTTTTATGATAATGATTGTTATGATGATAAAATCGCGATGATTTTGGACGATGGAGAGGTAAACTATATAATTAAAAATATCGACGAGTAGAGTGAATCAGACCATTGAATTGTATATTATGTGTTAAGGAACATAAAATGTGCGGAATGAAATGGATGCAATTCAAAAAACAGTGGTGTGTTTAAGTTGGTTTTCAAGAATATTTTAATTTTCAGATTATATATTTCCTTACCAATTTAATGGTTGTAATTCTTTAACTAGGTGTATGGTAAAACAAGCAATATACATTTGTATATAATAAACTAAGGGTACATGTAACAATGGTTGAAACTAATATCCGTTGTGATTGATAATATATTTCACAACGGTTGAAACTAATATCCATTCTGATTAATAATATATTTCACAACGGTTGATACAACTAACCGTTGCAATATATAGCGCGTTTTCCAGAATACAACAACGGTTTCTAGACCGTTGAAGAAACATCGAAGATACAACAACAATCTACATAACAACACCTTCGCCCGCGTCATTATATGTCATTCCCAACCGTTGTTAAATGGGTTTTTCGTAGTAGTGCATATGCTCAATTCTAGCATCCATTTCTTCAAGTACTGCAACCAAACCCTAAAACAATGATAAGAATTAGTTAAATAGTTGGACATTAAAAACAATAGAAATTTAGTGAACTTTCAAATGGATTACCTTCTGCTGATCTGAAATAAATACATATCTATTCTCTTTTCCAACATCTTCCATTGAATGCTGTATAAACCACCTCCATGACTCCTTGGTTTATGTTTCCACAACACCAAAGGCTAGTGGGAAGTACTGGTCATTGGGGTCCCTACCCACAGCTATTAACAGTTGGCCTCCATATTTAGTCTTCAAATGACACCCATCAACCCCAATGAAGGGTCTACAACCATTGATGTACCCTTTTTTACATCCATCAAAACAGAAGTATAAAGAACCAAATCTTGGTTGAATGGAAGGTAATGGTCTATCAATGTTGATCTTCACTGTATTTCCAGTATTTACCCTATGCAACTCAGCCACATATCTCCACAGATTTGCATATTTCTTGTCTGCATCTTATTCTATGATTTTTCTTGCAATCAAGTTAGCTTTCCATGCCCTTGCTACAGTTATACCCGCTGAATAGTTTTGCCTCATATCTTGAATAATATCACAGATCCTTACTTTATCAGAAGTTTGCATTTTCTTTACCATAGCCTTAGCCACCCACCTTGAATTTACAGATATATTATCCAACACCCTAGCACATGCGTGGGTGTCCTATATAGTCTTAATGGCATGTGTGTGCTTATGGCCCACCTTAGAACAAAGCATTAAAAAATCACACTTAGCCTTACATTCAACCTTCACCTTATACCCCTCATTTTTCACAAATGTTATTTCCCTCCCATTTAAAACTGTCCACTCACAAATGGCCTCCCTAAAGTCATCTAGGGAATTGAACTCCATACCCCACTTAAACTTAAAATTCTTATTAAGTTGTTCTTTCTTGAACTTCTCAAACTTAGGTCTTTTTTCATCTTCTGAGTTATCAGGATCAGAGCTCAATAGCTCTTCACTAGCATACTTCTCATCATCCATATTTTTCTCCCTTGGACAAGGTAACAACCCTGCTATAATTGGACCATGACTTAGTGGTATAGTCACATAAATGCCCTCAAATCCATCTACATGAGCAGCGTCCTTTCATCCTCACTATCGTTTAACCCTTCAACAAACTCTTCATCACTAACATCTGACTCAACCATTTCATTTACACAACTAGGATTGCTTCTACTTCCAGTTGCATCGTGTTCCACAAACATTTCCCCATCAACTTGATTAGCACAAGCATAAGCAGCGAAATCATAAGCATCCTCATCATTCTTAATCTAAAAATGATTAGGATCGATTTCTGTGATTTTGGTCCACAGCCTGTACGACCCTACTAAGTAACCCCACCTATTTACTATGTTTTCAATGTGAGCCATAGTCCATTTATCTATGTGTTCCCCAGAAATCAAAGTAGAAACACCACCCCTGTAAATCGTCTCTCCATCACTTAGCATTACGAACTCTCCTCCATGGCGAAAAATGGTGTTAAACAGTTCAATGTTCTTCTGAAATTACATACTTAATGTAAGGAAAAAGATTACCATTAACGTTAGATTCAAGTAACGAAGCAATACATTATAACTTACCTGAGACGAATCGCCGGTAGCTTCGGATTTCCCAGCCATGGCTTCGTCTTCTCCCTTGACTTCGTCTTCCCCTAATCAGGTTTCCAACACTGAACCCTAATTTCACGAGGGGGTAAACAAGAATGTATATTGTCACATGGATTGATCAATGACACATAGACAAAGGGTGTGGTATAAGGGTGTGGTAAAAGTCTATTATTTGTTTTATAAGGGGGCGTTCAAAAAAAAAAAACTTGAGGGGGGCAAAAACAAATCTCACCCTAATGGCAGGGGGATCGTATAATTAACCCTTATTTTAATAAATAATTATCTAAATTAAAAAGATAAAATCCTTATTTTCAAATATTAAGTATTCCTTCTTTTTTTTGTAATGAATCTTTTTTTCTCTTTGTATTATAATATAATTGAGTTTATATAATTATTGTTCACTTTAAAATTTATATCTACTTTCAAATTTAAATATATATTTAAATAAATTTTATATCGTATCAAATAAATTTACTCCTGTGGCAAAACAAATATATGGCTAGTTTTGCACCAATGCCACATCATATGTGATACTAGTTTTAAACAAAAATATTTTCACAAGATAAACAAAATTTCTATCTCTCTGCATAAGAATCTCTCAAATATTCCAAACTTATATAAGAGACCTATTGTAATACCCCATATTATTTAAATGCCCAATTGGATATCAGATGAGATCAGATGAGTATCTATGTGCTCTATCTTTGGATAATTGGATTAATGGAATCCTTTAAGTACTTTAAGTATTGGCATTTGGGATCAATAGAGCAGCTGGAGAACTCTTAAGAAATCAATTATTTTATTAAGGAGACTGATTAATATTTACTAATTCAAGAAAGTAATTTTCGGTATCTCTAATAATTGATCAATTGGTTGAGACGACAAAATATCAATTGGAGATATTTTACCCTGTTGGATTATATTATATAATAATAGTATTATATATATATATATATATATATATATATATATATATATATATATATATATATATATATATATATATATATATATATATATATTTGTTAGTAAAAAAAGAAAAAGAAAATGGAAAGAAGAGAGAAATAGAGGTTGGATCATCATCATCAATTCGTCATCTTCTTCAAACTCCTCTTTGATCATCAGGTGGGTTCTAGATAGAGACTTTAGAGTAAATTTCTGGAGGTTTTAGAGTTAGGTAAGATTTGGATAAAATGAGTAATTTTGTTAAATCAATGAAATCTAACGAATAGATTGACGAAATGTGTGTCTAAATGTGTTATAACATGTTGTTTTGGGTATTTGGATGCATTAATATCATGTGGGTTGAAGGTTTGGATCATTTTTGGGTCCCAAACCCGTTTTGGGAGAATTTTGGTTCGTCCAGATTCGCCAGGTGAGTAGGTGGCGAGTCTGATTCGCCAGGGATTCGCCAGGCGAATTTGCCTGGGACAGCAAAACATTATTTTTCGTATTTTTGTCATAACTTTTGATCCGTAACTCTGATTGACGCACGGTCGGAAGTGTTGAAAAGATATTTTTATGCTCTATGAGATGGTGAGGTAGAAACATGATTATATGTCATGGATTGGTGAAATAATTTTTATGTGATATGTTGTGTTAAGTGTTTTACTTGTGTACATTGTGTTATACCCTGTCTATCTAATTGTGAACTGTGAATGAGAGAATATGCAGGTTAAAATAGATAAGGAAGAGTGAGGAAACTTTACCCCAAAACAAAATGGTATAATTATAGGTTGTGATTAGAATTGTGATAGAAACTCTGGATGGCGATGCTCGTGCATTCATTGGTGAGTTCTGGCCTAGAGTAGATAACCTAGATGGCGATGCTCGGGCACTCGATGTAGAAAATTGTATCCGTGACGAGTAATAGTCTAGGAGAGAGTAAACACTAGTATGGAACATGTGGTTAACCTTTGTGGGTTTGAGTCGGCATGAGAGGTCGGGAGGCATTATAGCCTTGTGATTGTCGAACACAATCGTATTTGTTGTATGTAATCATGTAATCGTAACCAGTTTATCTTGAGTGTAGTTTCATGAGTCTCAGACTCCTCTGAAATGGATGCACAACTACTTGGCAGGTTTGATTCCCCGTGCTGTACGAATGGCGCCCATGGAGCGTATGCTTGTGACGGTAAAAGGCCTGTTTGAAGTGACGGTTCATAACGGTAAAAGGCCCGTAGAACCCGAATCCATTCGTATGTCAAGTAGGTTACAAGGATCCATGACTCGGGTCGACTTCTAGACGTAGAAGTGGACGGGAATAGGGGATGCCTTGGTATGGTTATTAATTAGTGATATTTTGATTTGATGAACTCATGAAATGTTTCCATATAGTGTGAGATTGTGAACTCAAGGTCATTTTCCCTTCCCCTTGACTTGAGTTAGGATTGATCGAACCTTGTACAGCCGAGAGGATCTATAGGATAGGGAACTCACTGAGATTTGATGTATCTCACCCCACTATAGTTGCTATATTTCAGGTGTGGTCTGCAGGTTTGATTTACAAGTGGAGCTATGCTTGGATGTTTCAAGAGAAGCTTAGTTAAGCTTATTCCGTTGTGTATTTGTTGTATTCAATTGAGGATATTGTATATTATTCTTTGATTTTATATTTTTGGCTAGTTTCCATAGCTTGTACCATGGTGTGTAGTATGTTTTTAGAAATGGTCAAGCATGTGAATTACGCCATTAGGAACTTATGATGGTGTCAGTACCAAATAAAATGCTTGTATTGTATTATTCTAGGTATATATTATACAGGGCGTTACAGTTGGTATCAGAGCAGGTCGTATCCTCGACCTAGCCTTGAAACATCATAAGTAAATCTATTCCTGCCTCTTAAGTGTGTCTTGCCATCATGAAACTTAATATCATACTATGTAGTGTTGGGCCTGGTCAACCTAATACTATGTATGTGATAGGTAAAATCATGGTTGAGCGACCACGAGGACTCCGTAGTGTTGTCGGAACTGGTGCTGTGAGGGAAGGTTCAAGCCAAGAGTCAGTTGTGAGGAGTTTTGGTCAGCTTAGTAAGGTTTTGGTAGAAGTTGAGCTTGGGTAGCATGGAAATTAAAGAGTAGTGTGTTGTTCAAGTAATCCTTAGGAATGGATGGAGTCCGAGAGTTAAGGATCTCTATCAGACTTTTTGATAAGGTATTAAGGAATATGTAAAGTTGCTAGTAGAGCTGGATTGACCACTGATATGGATAAGGATTTCAAGTAATCTCATTCTGTGGAAAAGAAAGGTTGTTTTGTGGAACGCGTGGCGTAAGGTCCGGAAGTGAGATAAGTAATTGGTGCTTCAATTTCTAAGGTCGTTAAGGTATCTTGAATGGACGAGAGTACCTAAGGGAATGTATTCGGAACAATATCTTCCGACGGGTTAAAATTTGAGAGTTAAGGAAGTTCGACTTTTATGGGAACCTAAAGTAGTAGAGAGGTGTGAGAAGGAACACAAGGATGTGTTTATGTGCTTCAAGTGAAATAAGTATACGCCGGATGAAGACTAGGAGATAAATTGTGTATCTTCGGTTATGAAGAGAGATTAAGTTCGAGATATTACATCGGGATTTTCTGGATTCGATGGGAGACCAATTTGGAATTTGAAAGTGTTTTGGTTTGGAAAAGTTGGATTTTGGTGTGTGGAAATCATGAAAACGCAGCAGAAAATTCTGCTTCTGGTGTGATTCGCCAGGCGAATCAGGAAATCGCCAGGCGAATGGGGTCTTGCCGCTGGTTCGCTAGGCGAAGAGCTGGCGAAGAGGAATTCGCCAAGCGAATTACTTAGTCGCCAAGCAAAAATGAAGAAACAGAACTTGTGTAGCTACTGGAACTTTTGGGATTTTATGAAATGAGGATTCGCCGCATGTTCGCCGAGCGAAGTGGTGGCGAAGGGGGGACTCGCCGGGCGAAATTCTTAACCGCCAGGCGAATCTGACTGTTTCCAATAATTTTCCTTTCTTCAGAAATTCATATCTTTTGACTTGGGTGTCCGATTTAAGCGTTCTTTGTATCGATATGAAGCTATGAAAGTGGTTTATGCCGTGGAAAGTGAAAATATTGTTTATGAGGTGGATTTTATTTGGTTATGTAGAATGAACGGTATTAACAGTATGTTATGAGAAAGTTACACCTTGGTATTAAGAACAAGCTTAGTAGTGGCATCGTGGTTGCAATTGTACATAATGGATTCTCATTCTTGAGACAAGTGTGAAGGGACGTACCTTGTGAAGCAGTGAATGTTGTATTGTAAGAAGCAAGTTTGTGGTAAAACAACGAGAAGCAAATCAGGACTTATTATGGACTAAGTGTAAATCATGGAATGATTTATACCAGAATGGTTTGTAGATAGTTGATGAGAATTGTTGGTTGCTAATCTTGCGTTAGGTAATGTGGTGCCAGTGGGATATTCAATGGATAGTGAACGGTAAGAAATCTCGGTTAATGTGTACGTAGTAATGGAGAGGTTCTTCAAGAGGATGCATTGCCCCGATTTATTTTAAAGTATAGAGAAACTTCTGTATTTGTGAATAATCGAAATATTAGGGATCTACCTTTTATTGAACTAAGAATGTTGTTGTTTTATTTCTCACCAAGGAAATTCAAGTGAGAGGACATGGTTGTATATGCGGTTTTAGTTGTGGACGAATCAGATATGAATTGTGATTAAAACCCCCAGAATGTCGTCATTATCGATTCCCCGCAAGTGAAATAGTTTGAGTAGAAAAGTGAACTATCCTGCCAAAGAGTTGTCGTGTGACCGCGTCAGAATTTGGAATTCTACCTTGTCACTTGGTTGGAGTGTGTCATCTACATGTGTTGACTTTGACGATTTTACCTGAGTGAATCATGGTTATTGAATGTTACACAAGTTAAGGAACCACAAGTTGAGAATGATATTTCGAGTTAGAACAAATCGGATTGATGGTGGTGTATGGATGGATTTGAATTAAGAGGAAATTGATTTGTAGATTCTGTAGCAGTGTTAACTGGTTAACCAAGGTGGCTAACCGATTAACATGTGCATTGAAGGTGTTACGTGGGATTTGGAGAAGTTAACCAATTAGCTCAGATGGTTAATCGAAGAACGTATGGGTAAGTTATGGAATCTCTTGAGAACCATCATCTATGTTTTGTTACCTTATGTTGTTACGAGTGGAGAGTATTGTGTGAATGGAAAACGAGATCGCAAGCAAATGAAACACGAATTTGTGTTTTGAAATTGTAACTTCTGGAAAGTTGTTGCATAGTTGACCACTCGTTCAGACGACGAGGGAGTTACTTTGGAAAAGTAATCTTGTGAACTGTGTTGAGTGTGAAAAACTCTTAAGTGTATTACTGTTGAAGGACTTGAGGATGAAGTTGGAAGATACTCTCGAAGTGTTGATCTCGAAAAGATCGTTTCGGTAATTTAATTTATGGTGTTATTAAGGAATGACCGGTTGGTCGGAGTTAGTAATTGTTATCTTCCGTGAGTCCTTGGTTTTGGATTTAGACCCCGTGAAAGTGGTATCAGTTGTGTGCAGTTGTGTTCTAACCAGAGGAGTAATTTGTAGGTTATCTTTCCAAGTACTAGTAAGAATTAGACGTTCCGAAGTTAACTATGTAACTTGGAATCATTTATGAAATGGAACGAATGAGAAGAATTGATTCAACCGAGAAGTGTGTGTATGTGGAGTGTTGTACGTGAATTGGTGAGTAATATGGAAACTCACAATTGTGCTTTGGACAGGTTAAGTTGATAAGTGGTGACTCGCGTATGATTGAAGTATCGTGATGGTGTTATGTAATATTGGTTGAGATCTCATGTCAACAAGGAATTTTTGAGTAAGTCGGAAAAATCTGTAAGAGGAATCGATTTGGAATGTGGTAATCAGAAACGGAAGTTGTTAAACTACTTTTGGATGAATTATTTCGAGTTTTGAATGGATTTGGAGTTGTATGGTTATGATAGTAACAGTGTAACTCCTGCACCTCTATCGTCTGGAGAGTGTTGGACGAATGTTATAATATTGTGTGTCGGTGAGGAAATTGTTCTACTAGGACGTCAGTAAGTTCTTGTATCATTGGTTGGTAAGGATCCAAGTGGACAAGTGTGTTCCTCCACTGACTGTTATCTACTTTGTGGTGCTTGAGGATTTGTGGTGTTCCACTGTTTGGATTTGGATTGCGTAGTGAAAGGTGACATACAAAGGAATTAAGCTAGGATAATAAGAATTTAGAAGGATTGTTGCTTGGAAGTATGGAAATAAGGAGGTTTTGTTTTGAGTGTGTTACCTTTGGCGTGATACGAAAGAAGGGAAATATCAGATTGAATGAGTATAGTGTACAACATAAGACCAGATGGAACTGGTAAAAGAAGTTGTTTGACTAATTGTGAAGTGGTTTGAATGTTAAAGGATTTGATGAGTGTTTGTTATCAAGAATCAAGATAAGATATTACGATTTGGTTTGTGACTCAGTAGAGGAATGTAGAATGATAATTCTTTCCGAAGTAAGATGCGACCAAGTGTTTTGGATGGATCAACAGATGAATTATGGAAAAAGCAAGTTGAAAGTTAAATCAATATTGGAATAAGAGTATAACTAAGGACACGAAGTTTGATAAATTGTGAAAATACAGATTTTTGGTCTGTAAAGTCAAGTTAGAATTAGAATACCTCAGAAATTTGGACGGACGTAAAGTTAAGTGTGGATCTAAGACAGGGGTATAAGTTGCAATTGTTGTTGAGTAGAGGAAATTCATGGGCGAATTTCAATTTAAGGGGGGGAGAGTGTAATACCCCATATTATTTAAATGCTCAATTGGATATCAGATGAGATCAGATGAGTATCTATGTGCTCTATCTTTGGATAATTTGATTAATGGAATCCTCTAAGTACTTTAAGTATTGACATTTGGGATCAATAGAGCAGCTGGAGAACTCTTAAGAGATCAATTATTTTATTAAGGAGACGGATTAATATTTACTAATTCAAGAAAGTAATTTTTTGTAACTCAGATAATTGATCAATTGGTTGAGACGACAAAATATCAATTGGAGATATTTTACCCTGTTGGATTATATTATATAATAATAGTATTATATATATATATATATATATATATATATATATATATATATATATATATATTTGTTAGTAAGAAAAGAAAAAGAAAATGGAAAGAAGAGAGAAAGAGGAGGAAGAGAAGGAAGAAGGGGAAAAGAGAAAGAGAGGTTGGATCATCTTCATCAATTCATCATCTTCTTCAAACTCCTCTTCAATCATCAGGTGGGTTCTAGATAGAGACTTTAGAGTAAATTTCTGGAGGTTTTAGAGTTAGGTTAGATTTGGATAAAATGAGTAATTTTGTTAAATCAATGAAATCTAACGGATAGATTGACGAAATGTGTGTCTAAATGTGTTCTAACATGTTGTTTTGGGTATTTGGATGCATTAATATCATGTGGGTTGAAGGTTTGGATCATTTTTGGGTCCCAAACCCATTTTGGGAGAATTCTGGTTTGTCCAGATTCGCTAGGCGAGTAGGTGGCGAGTCTGATTCGCCAGGGATTCGCCAGGCGAATTTGCCTGGGACAGCAAAACATCATTTTTGGTATTTTTGTCATAACTTTTGATCCGTAACTCCCATTGACACACGGTCGGAAGTGTTGGAAAGCTATTTTTATGCTCTATGAGATGGTGAAGTAGAAACATGATTATATGTCATAGATTGATGAAATAAATTTTATGTGGTATGTTGTGTTAAATGTTTTACTTGTGTACATTGTGTTATACCATGTCTATCTAATTGTGAACTGTGAATGAGAGAATATGCATGTTAAAATGGATTAGGAAGAGTGAGGAAACTTTAACCCAAAACAAAATGGTATAATTTTAGGTTGTGATTAGAATTGTGATAGAAACTCTGGATGGCGACACTCGTGCATTCATTGGCGAGTTCTGGCCTGGAGTAGATAACCTAGATGGCGATGCTCGGGCAATCGATGTAGAAAGTTGCATCCGTGACGAGTAATGGTCTAGGAGAGAGTAAACACTAGTATGGAACATGTGGTTAACCTTTGTGGGTTTGAGCTGGCATGAGAGGCCGGGAGGCATTATAGAATTGTGATTGTCGAACACAATCGTAGTTGTTGTATGTAATCATGTAATCGTAACCGGTTTATCTTGAGTGTAGTTTCATGAGTCTCAGACTCCTCTGAAATGGATGCACAACTACTTGGCAGGTTTGATTCCCCGTGCTGTACGAATGGTGCCCATGGAGCGTATGCTTGTGACGGTAAAAGGCCCGTGTGAAGTGACGGTTCATAACGGTAAAAGGCCCGTAGAACCCGAATCCATTCGTATGTCAAG
Organism: Lathyrus tuberosus; assembly: GCA_022829125.1. Lineage (NCBI taxonomy): Eukaryota > Viridiplantae > Streptophyta > Magnoliopsida > Fabales > Fabaceae > Lathyrus > Lathyrus tuberosus. The sequence goes on along the minus strand of JALAZF010000162.1, from coordinate 5,363,540 downwards.
TAGGTTACAAGGATCCATGACTCGGGTCGACTTCTAGACGTAGAAGTGGACGGGAACAGGGGATGCCTTGGTATGGTTATCGATTAGTGATATTTTGAGTTGATGAACTCATGACATGTTTCCATATAGTGTGAGATTGTGAACTCAAGGTCATTTTCCCTTCCCCTTGACTTGAGTTAGGATTGATAGAACCTTGTAGAGCCGAGAGGATCTATAGGATAGGGAACTCACTGAGATTTGATGTATCTCATCCCACTATAGTTACTATATTTCAGGTGTGGTCTGCAGGTTTGATTTACCAGTGGAGCTATGCTTGGATGTTTCAAGAGAAGCTTAATTAAGCTTATTCCGCTGTGTATTTGTTGTATACAATTGAGGATATTGTATATTATTCTTAGATTTTATATTTTTGGCTAGTTTCCATAGCTTGTACCATGGTGTGTAGTATGTTTTTAGAAATGGTCAAGTATGTGAATTACGCCATTAGGCACTTATGATGGTGTCAGTACCAAATAAAATGCTTGTATTGTATTATTCTAGGTATATATTATACAGGGCGTTACACCTATATTAACTTGTTCTCTCACAAACTAAAACAATAAAGCCTGTGTGAGAGAAACACTAAATCAAACATGTCATCATCTTCATCAATGACATTGAAAGGAGATTACATGGTGAGACCAAAGGAACCAACATGGCATGGTTGTCTACCATTATTTGAATGGAGTCTAATAGGTATGATATCCCATACTCCATTTATTTACTTTTATCATCCTCCACCAAATTGGCTTATCTCTCCCACTAAAATTGCCACCACTTTGAAAGATTCATTAAGCAAAACTCTAGTCCAGTTTTATCCACTTGTTGGTCGCTTACAAAATAAAGGAAATGGTCGTTTTGATCTAGAATGCAATGCAATGGGGGCTCAGTTCATTGAAGCAGAAACCTCATCAACATTATCTGATCTCGGTGATTTTTCACCTTCTTCAAACAATTATTGCCATTACCTTTTCCCGCATATTGACTATACGCTCCCAATGCAAGAACTTCCTTTGCTTATTATTCAGCTCACGAAGTTCAAATGTGGTGGCATTAGCATTAGTTGCTTAATCTCTCACATAGTTGCTGATGGACAAAGCGTGACACATTTCCTTTCTCAATGGGCTCAAGTTGCACGTGGAGAGCCTTTGAAAAAGATTCCATTTCTAGATAGAAACATATTGTTGATGGAGAACCATGCAACAATATTAATGATTGGGAATTTAAATAACTACCGAGTTTGTTGAGAAATTTGGAAAATAATGTTGAAGAAAGGAAGGAAAAAACAACTAATGCTATAATCAAAGTGAGTAAAAACCAACTTGAAAAGTTGAGAAAAATAGCGAATGAGAGTTGGAATAAAACTAGTAATGATAGAGGTTATTCAAGATATGAAATAATATCCGGTCATATTTGGAGAAGTGCGTGTAAAGCTAGAGGCCATGAACATAACCAACCTACTGCGATTGGCGTTTGTGTTGATTGGAGGAGTCGTGTGAAACCTAATTTACCAAAAGAGTATTTTGGTAATGCGATATTGGATGTGTTGGCTACTAGTCTCACAGGTGATTTGAGGTCTAAGCAATTAGGCTATGCTTCAGGTAGGATAAGAGAAGCAATAGAGAAGGTGAATGATGAGTATGTGAGGTCGGGGGCTGAGTATTTTAAAAAGCATAATGATTTAAATAAAATTCAAGATATTCATTGTATACAGAGTGACGATGACATGCCTTTTTATCGGAATCCTAATTTAGGAGTCGTTAGTTGGTTGCAATTGCCAATTTATGGAATTGATTTTGGATGGGGAAAAGAGATTTATATGGGGCCAGGATTTCATGAAGAACTTGAAGGAGAGTCGTTGATTCTTCCTAGTCCTTATGATGATGGATCTTTGTTAATTTTTATGTGTCTGCAAGAGGCCCATATGGATGCATTTAAGAGACATTTTTATGAAGGTGATGAGTTTGAATTCCTTCAAGGAAGATTGTAAAAGGATTATCATTGTCCGTTTAATTTTTATTAGTCATTTTGTTATATTTTGTTATTAGTCATTTTGTTAATCTATTTAGTATGTGCCAATGAGTTCCGGTTTGATTTTTCAATTTATAAAGAGCAACGTTATTTTGACTGATTTTGGGTTTGATACTTTGCTTCTGTAGAGGTTCGAATTTCAAAAGATTTGTCATTTGCCATTGAGTTTTATTTTTTTACTTTGAGAAGATTTCAAATCAAAATATGTCATAATTTGTCTAGATTAAAAATTCATTTATCATCTCCTGTTTCTTATTCCCAGGTGCCATACACTTATTCCAAATATTCCAATTCCCTCAATATTGGACATTATATATATATATATATATATATATATATATATATATATATATATATATATATATATATATATATATATATATATATATATATATATATATATATATGTGTGTGTGTGTGTGTGTGTGTGGGGTTATGTACTTATGTTATATAGTTATATGTTGAACTCGTTTACAAATATAAACACTTGCATGATTCTACTAAATGCAGTAACTAGCAATATTTTCAACAACTGATTATGTTTTCACATTGTAGATATAAATTTCAACACATTTTGCATCTCTTTACATAACATTTCTTTAATATTATTATAGCGGAAAAATTTAAGATTAAGATATTGATTAATTTAATTTAGAAAATAAGATTCGTCACCACACTTTTATTTTTTCATAGGAAAGAGAAAATAGCGAATAAAACCTAAAAAAGTTTTAAAATAAAACTAATAAAAAAAACTGAGACAGGGTAAGAGGTTGGTTACACACAGGGAAGATGTTAGCACACAAAACATCTATAGTATTTCTATAAGAATCTGTTTTAAAATCTAGCGTTTGGCTTAAAAAGGTGTGGTTTGCAAAAGATTGTGGAGGTGAGAAGAGAATTATTTTTTTTAATAATTTTGTGTTTGATAAGACTTTCTGAGCCTCATGTCTATATACCCACAAAGTATAATGGAGGATCAAAACCTCGTAATTCGTCGTACAAATAACAAAATGGTTTGTTTTGATTCATTTTAAATGAAAAGACAACTTGTCATTTTAAGGAGAAAACTTCAATTAATAACCCACAAGTATGTGAAAATGGACCTTTGCATCACCATGAAAAAGACTTCAGCTTAGATAAAATCAACAAATATGCCATCCATTCTTTAACGTGAAAAAGAATCAACTCTTTTCAAACCCCTCTCCTTACATGTCAGTTTTGTAAGGGATAGTTCAGCCAAATTCTAATTCTAATAATAAAAAAAGTGATTTTGATAATCAATAATGTAGAGATTGTGTTTTAGAGACTTTTTATAAACTAAGTTGTTTTGTGCTTGTTTATTATTCAATTTTCTAAGTCAGTCAGTCATAAAACTTCTCATTTTATGGAGAGGAGCTAGTAAAAACAGCTTCTCATTTGAAGCAACTTTTAAAAGTGAGTATTTTGTTTTAAAAAATGAAAGTATTTTCAAAAGGTTGTAACAGTGTGCTTATGAAATAAGTTGAAAATAGCCTATGGACACTACATAAGCTCTTCGAAGCAGTATCACTAGTGTTTATTCTCGTAGATAAACTCAAATGAGTCAATTTAAACACGGCCTAAATACGGATGGATAGGTAAATATAGTAATCTTGTCATGTACATATTTTACACTTGCAATTTATTTTTACGATTATTTATGCGCCAAGGATGAACCAATACAAGCCAATTTTTTTGGGAACTGTTGATCCTAACACTGCATTGAGCAAACTCTCTCGTGCGTGCAATACCCAGAAGTGCATTCGAGCTGGTGGTAAGCATAATGATCTTGACGACGTGGGGAAAGACACTTACCTTCACACTTTCTTTGAGATGTTGGAAAATTGGTCGTTTGGCGACTACTTTAATGAAGAAGCCATTAGCTGGGCATGGGAACTTCTAACCAAAGTATGTTCTATCAATTGGAGTTTTCTATTGTGTTTCTTGAATTATATGCCTTATGTTGTTTGTTAATAAAGGGTTTATAGTTTGGTAAAATCAGTATGAGAGATGTTTTGTGCTTTGGAATGGAATATTTTCATAAGACATGCAAAATATATTTAATATGATACTAAGCATTCTATTTAGTAAATTGATTTGATATGGTATATTTATCATCAATATATTAATATGCAATGTTGTCTTCCGTCTCGGTTTTAATTTGTATGGAAAACATTTAGATTTATATTAATATGCAATGTTGTCTTCCGTCTCGGTTTTAATTTGTATGGAAAACATTTAGATTTGATATTAGATAGGTCACCATCAGTAACAAAATATAAGCAAGTTTTGACCATATAAGTTGTAAGAAAATATAAGCAAAAGTTGATTTTTGATACTATATTTAATGCTAACATGCCAAAAATGCCTTTAATTTAATTTATTAAGTGTTGGAATTAACCCAAAAATCTTTTGGGAATTCCTATTCAATCTTGATCTTAAGATTGTTAACAAACACGCAATGACAATGAAAAGGGTTGAGAAAGAACAGAAAGAAAAGAAAGAAAAAATCGTTGGAAGAGAAGATGAACAATTTACTGCAGAGAACTCTATACCCACAAACTGTGAAAATTCTGTTATTTCACTTGCAACTGCAAACTGTGAATACAAGTTCTCAAATCTAAGTCTATTCTACTTCTTACAAAATAAGGGTTTCTCCCTATTTATAGATTAGGTTAGCTTGCACCCCAAGCCAAGACCTAAAACTATAAAAGCCCAAAATAGTTAACATTACTAAAATAAGCCTAATTCGAAATTATGTGTGAAGAAACCTCCTCGACACTTCGACACACTATTACAACTTGACACACATTATCACAATTCGTCTGCTCCTTGCTTTTGTCGAGCTAAACTGCTTCGACACAAGGAATTACAACTCAACACACCACCTAATTCATTGTGTCTAAGCTGTCTACATTCATCATGGCTCTTAGTTTTCTGAAAACTTCGACCTGCACTCCCTTCGTCATGATATCTGCAATCTGATTCTCAGTTCTGCAGTGTTCCAAGTTCATCTTCCCTTCTGCTACCTGCTCTCGAAGATAATGGAACCTTATTTTGATGTGCTTGTTTTGACCGTGTGCTATTGGATTCTTTGCCAAGTTGATAGCCGACATGTTGTCGATCTTCATGGTAATTGCTCCATGACTCTTCTATGTAATATCTTCGACCAAGTTCACCATCCAGGTTGCTTGACATGCACAAAGAGAAGCAGATATATATTCTGCTTCGCATGATGACAATGCCACTACTAGCTCCTTTCTCGAACTCCAAGCAACTGGTGCACCACCTAACATAAACACATATTAAGCTGTGGATTCTCTATCCTCAACATCACTACACCAGCTAGAGTCGGTGTATCCCACTAACTTGCATTCTTTTCCTTCATCAGCTGCAGGAAACAAAATGCCGTAGTCGAGAGTCCCTTTCAGATACCTCAGTATCCTCTTCGTTGCTGCTAGGTGTGATACCTTTGGCTTCTGCATGAATCTACTTACCATACCCACATTGTATGCTAAGTCAGGTCTTGTGTGACAAAGGTATCTAAGTGACTCAATAAGTTTTCTGTATTGGGTTGGGTTGACATCATCTTCATCTGAACCCTTCGACAGTTGCAGTCTAGTCTCAGCTAGAGTCGAAGTTGGGTTGCAATCTTGCATCTCAAATCTCTTGAGTATTTCGCCTGCATATCTTCTTTGGTGCATCATCAAACCTCTACTAGTCTTGTAGAATTTGATGCCAAGGAAATATGAGAGATTTCCCAAGTCTGACATTTCAAACTCCTCACTTAGGTGATGTTTGAAATCTTCGATCTCCTTCTTGCAACTCCCTGTTATCAATAGGTCATCGACATAGAGGCATAGTATAAGCAATTCATTATTACTTCTCCTTACATACACTCCATGCTCAGTCGTACACTTCACAAATTCCTTCTTCCTTAAGAAGCTGTCGATTTTCTTATTCCAAGCTCTTGGAGCTTACTTAAGTCCATACAGGGCTTTATGCAGCTTGTACACCTTTCCTTCTTCGCCTCGTTTCACATACCCAGCTGGTTGTGCGACATAAACTTCTTCATCTAAGGGGCCATTAAGGAATGCACACTTTACGTCCATCTGACTTGTGTGCCAATTATTCATATTTGCTAGGCCAACAACCAACCTAGTTGTTTCGATCCTAGCAACAGGTGCGAACACTTCATTGAAGTCGATTCCTTCCTTCTGTAGAAATCCTTTCGCCACAAGTCTCGCCTTGTGTCGAGTTACTTTTCCTCTAGGATTCACCTTCACCTTGTAAACCCACTTCACATCAATTGCCTTCTTGCCTTGAGGCAATTCAATAAGTGACCAGGTGTTGTTAACTTCGATGGACTCTAACTCCTCATTCATTGCTTTCACCCACTTCGAATCTTTCAATGCCTCAGCTGCATTGACTGGTTCGACATCTGCGTAGAAAGCATAATGTACCAGCTTACCCTCTTCATCAACCACATCATTTAATGTAATTATACATTCTTGCAACCTTGCAGGCACGTGCCTTGTTCGTCGAGGTCTGCTTGGGCCTGCTTCATCTATGACTGGTTCTTGTCGAACTTCTCTTTCGACTCCAGTGGTTCTTCACAAGAGATTCTCACTGAATCCTTCTTGACATTCTCAGTCCAGTCCCATTGTTTAAGTTCATCTATGATCACGTCCCTGCTGATCACTACCTGTTTATTCACTGGGTCGAACAGTTTGTAACCTCTAGTCGAATGATATCCTATCAAAATCATCTGATTCGACTTGTCATCAAGCTTCCGTCTCAACTGATCTGGCACATGTTTATGTGCTATAGATCCAAACACCTTCAAGTGACTGAGGCTAGGCTTGACACCAGACCAACATTCTTCAGGTGTGATTCCTTCAAGCTTCTTCGTTGGTCATCTGTTCAAAATATATGTTGTTGTCTGTAATACCCTAATTTTTACCCCTAAGACCCCACATGTCCTTTTGCATCTCATACCACAAACAAGGTCGCAAGCTTTGGTTCTTTTGCCCTCCTCTGAAGGTTTGTTCTTGAGTGAGATCACCAAGCACCCTTGTTCTCTTGTTTGTTTGATGTTTATATTTGTTTATGTTTAGTAACCATTAATTAAAATCCAAAAATATGTTTGTTTTTCCTTTACTAACTTTTTCAGGAAGAATTTGGACCAAGGATATCAAAATCAGTCCCACAACTCGAATGAATTTCATCTGAACAAAGTCAAAGTTGATCTACAAGTAATTCAAAAATCATCTGATCAAGAGTTTCCAAGATTTAATTGATTATTATTCAAGAGACTCCAAGGTTCATGTGTTTATTTCCATGCCTTCTTTGACAAGCAAAAGAATCGAGCCGAACCACCGCAGTGCACTCAAAAAAGGCATTTTTTTCAAAATTTACACTGAGTAACCGGTTACCTCAATCAGAGTAACCGGTTACCCTCGTGAAAATTTGAAAAATGGCAGCAAATTCAAATTCAGCAATTGGCACCAATTTTCATCATTTTGATCACATGTGAAATATTCTATACCATCCCATTTTAATTCCCCTACATCATCTTAATTAATTCCTACCATGTACCTTCACTAATCACCGTTCTTTTGATAATTTCCCACCAAAATTCAAATTCCAAGCCTAATTTTCATTTCCAAACCACCAAATTTCCAAGCCTAAACTCTATAAATAGAGGTCTCATTTCATTCATTTCACAAGCTTTTGAGAGCCAACAAACCTCTTGCAAATTCTCTTCCCAACCACAAAATTCACTCAAACCTCACTTTTCTTCTCTTGAAAGTTAACAAGCATTCACATTGAATCTTGTTTAACTTTGAGCTAAACCTTCATCCAAACTTGTTTTCTTCATCAATTCTCATAGATCAAGGCTTTGGTGTTTGGATCTTGAAGAAATTTAAAGAAATTTTCAGATTTGAAGTGGTAATTCATCTCTCACCATTGTTGAAGCTTCAATTTCATCTTCCGTAATGTAGATCTTTGGAGATCTTTGTTACTTGATCTTTTGGATCTTGTAATTGTATTTAATTGCTGGTTTTCACTGTTGTTTTACTTAAAATTTCGTGCAATTTCAATTCCATGATCACAAGATGTTTGAAGAAAGTTTTAAAAGAGGATCATGCTGAATTTTGCTGTTTTTTCTGCATTCTGGTCCAGAGTAATCGGTTACCCTATTTTGAGTAACTGGTTATCCTGTGTATTTTCCACATGGTTGCTGCGTTTTTGAACTAAGTAATCGGTTACCCTAAATAGAGTAACCGGTTACTCTAAGTCAGAATGCAGTTTTTGCTTTGTTTTTGCGACTGTTTTGGTTCCTTTCTCTCCTTTCTTTTCCTTTTGATTCTGGCGTTGGATTACACTTTTAAAGGTTTTATTCCTCTTTAAATTCATTGGACTTTGGGTGTAGATGAAGTCGGATAAACATTCACTAATTCAAATCTATCTTTAAAATGAATTGTTCAATTCATTTTAGGTGCTTTGAGTTAATGATATGTTTAGTACTTTAATCCACCAAAATGAGTGGATGACCTTAAAGATGGAGTGGTATTGAATTCGTAATTCAATTTGGCTTTCTCTTCATCTATTGCCTTTTTTATTTTGATCGATGAAAGTCTAATGGATCTTTGAATTTCTTTGTTGAATTCTTGATCAAGACTAGATTGCTACCTATTTTCTTTTCGTGCGGTATTACTTTCGGATGACGATTTACGTATCGTTCATCTAGCATGCATTAGCACAAAGATCACTATTGACCGGCCTCGAGTAGGGTGACTTTTACATAAGTTACTTGGCGATTTCTTAACATAGCGCTATATTTGTCCTTCCTCCAAATCGGAACTTGATATTTCGTGGCCCAAACCTTTTGGTTGTGTAAGCCCAAGGATGGTTAATCTTTTGTATTAGGTTCAAAATCTTTGAAGCTTGTTGCGTAAAGGCTTTGATTCTATCAATCTTCTAACAAGTCTTCATTAACCTTGACCTAAGTACATTGTTTAATCATTATAGTTTAAGACACGAGATGGAATAATCGGTATTTCCTTTTGAAGGCTTATGGCACTAGAGCCTTTGTGCTACTAATTACTAACTTCTAACCTTACCTTTATGTTTCCTTCTCGCTCCCTGTCTCTCTTTATTTTTATATGCTCTATGTCATTATATCATATCATGTTTACATTTATGTCATTTTTTTTGTCCACTTGGACCATATTATCTTGTGCTTTTGTTTTTCTTTTGTCCATTTGGACTCAAAAAAATTAATAAAGGATTAAACCACTAAAAGACTTGTGCACTTAATTGTTGGACTATGGCCACTACCCCTTGCATTGGAGGATCTATACTCTTGATTATGGACTCATGGACTTAGAATTAGGATTCTCTCCCTTGTGCTTTGGATCATTATGGAGTTTGGTATTCTAGCCTTTGTTTGGCTTGCTTATTGGCTCAAGAGGATGGAATTCTTTTCTTATTATGCTTTGAAGAGTGCCTCCATGTGGTTAGATCTTTCTTACCTTAGCTTTTATTTTATGCACTAGGAGAGTCACTTCTTCTCCATCCCTTCTTCAATTTTCAAAATCTCCTCTCTTTTTCAAAACCTTCTTGTTTTCAAACTCAAAACCGCTTTCATAATAAAACCTTGACTTCGGTCAAGTTGATTTTCAAACTTTGTTTTCTCTAATAAATGTCAATCAATTTTAATCATATTTTGACCATTTCAAAAAGCCATAAAAAATACAAAACTCATTCAAACTTTTTGTGCTTTATACACCTTTTTCTTTTAAACATTTCAAAAAGAATTAGACATGAGTCATTTTTTTTGTTGCGATGTAAAGCTCCTAAACATGGTATTTTGTGTAAAGTATGACCATTTTCCACTTAGATGTTGAAGCGATAGTCTTGTTGATTGTAATCCAAGCAAATCCTCCATCTTAATGTGATGTAAATGCCTCTTTCCAATACCTTTGGGTAATTAGTTGAGTATTCTCTCTTGACAATGACGGGTTGTCTTTTTCAAGATAAAATGAATCATAACCAATAATTTTTGTTATTTGTACCACGAACGATGATGTTTTGATCCTACATTGCACTTTGTGGGTACGTAGGCATGAGGCGATAAGTCTCTCCAAACACAAAAATCTTAAAAAATATTTCTCTTCTCATCTCTCCCAATCTCTTTGAAGTAAACCATTTTCAAACCAAAAGCGATAGATATTTCAAAGGGCTTCTATAGAGTACTATAGACGTTTTGGGACCTAACACCTTCCCATTGCGTAACCAACCCCCTTACCCATTCTCTGTTTGTTCTTGTAGTTTTAGAACTCCTTAGGGTTTGTTCGCTCTTTTTCCTTTCCTTTTTTGGATAAAATAAAAGTGCGGTGGCGACTCTTGCTTTATGAGTTAAGTTAATCAATAGCTTACACTCACGATTTTTACCGCTACAGAAAAGTGGAGACTCTGCTGGGGACCTATCCCTTGAGGGATTTAGCCTACTTTGATTTATTTACTGCTTTTTGTTTGTTTTTCTTGTTACTTGTTTGTTTTGTTTGGGAGTTCCTCTGTGTGTGTGAGATAGGTTCTATACCCGGACCAGAGTGTACTTTGAGATAGGAGGATGGTATAGTCAAGGGAGCTTTGAGGGAGTGAATCCCGAAAAAGCAGAACTTGAGAATCTATCCACTCGGTGGTTGCCTCTTTGGAATTACTGATGCCCATCAAGCGATTGTTGAAGGCATTACTTTTTCCATAGAAGCCTATAACACTGAGGACCGTAGTAACCCTTAACCCATCTTAGCCTTTTTAGGATTGTGGGGCGGAAGCTATGAGGATGAAAATCCGATTTAGCTGTTACGTGATGCCACACTCAGGTTAGATTCTCTTGAGGATAACTACCAACCTCCGAGTAATCGGTGCGCTGGTGTGTCTGATAGTGGATTGTGGACCCTGGGCACTTTGTGTTAGAACCACTATTTTCTGCAGGTACAATGAAAACAAAACCTTAGTATACACCTTTGTGGGATTGTTTCTTACCCTTGGCTTCATGCTCGTGACTTGAACCTTGACCCGTGTGCTTTGTGTGATCTTGTTTGTGGTTGTTTCATTCATGAGCATTCTTCTAAAATATTTCAAGGAACTTAAAGGTGTTATTGTAAACATTGCAGATACTTTTGTTATAGATTTTGGAAGGAGAAGTACAAGGAAGTACACTTTTAGGAGTCCTAAGTTGGTGGATTTGAGAGAGCTAGGATCTTTGGTTGTTGATACCGAGAAGTCCGAGTCCAGATATGGAAGGCTTTTACCTCTCTTGAAGGTTGATATGGCTAAAGGATTGCTTGCTACTTTAGTTCAGTTCTATGACCCTTTGCTTCATTGTTTCACTTTTCCTGATTATCAGTTGGTACCTACGCTATAGGAGTATTCTCTCCTGCTTGGTTTTCCTGTTCAAGGTCGGATTTTCTCCGGTTTGGATACCGTTCCCGAGCACCACATTATTGCAAAGGCTACTCACTTGAAGGTTTATGAGGTTAAGGCTCACATGGGTACCAAAGGAAAGATTTTTGGGTTACCCGCTAAGTTCTTGATCGATAGAGCTCATCACTTTGCTAGTGTGAAGAACACAGTTGCTTTTGAGGCTATTCTTGCCTTGCTCATTTATGGACTGTTCCTCTTCCTGAATGTTGAGAACTTTGTCGACATCAACGCTATTCAGATCTTCTTGATCGAGAATCCCGTTCCTACTTTGCTTGCCGATGCTTACCATTCTGTTCACCTCAGTAATTTCCATGGTGAATGGATGATTATCTGTTGTGCGCCTTTGCTCTACAAGTGGTTTATTTATCACTTGCCAAAGTCTGCAGCTTTCTGGAACCTCAAGCATGGTTTATATTGGTCGTAGAAGATTATGTCTCCCACTTATTCCGATATTGATTGGTGTAGTCGTGTTCCTGTTGGAGCAATGATTATTGATAGTTGTGGTGATTTTCCCAACGTGCCTCTTCTTGGTACAAAGGGAGGAATCAGCTACAATCCAGTGTTGGCTTGTCATCAGTTGGGATATCCTTTGCGAGAGGTACCCAAGAGCATTCATTTGACAGGTCTCTTTTTCAAGGTAAATGAATATCAGATTACTCTCAAGGGAGAGATTGTGGAAGCTTGGCGTAACATTTGTAGAAAAGGAAAGGAAAGTTTGGGAAATACGAATTGTGTCTCTTCGGAATCTTACTTCCAGTGGGTTAAAAATAAAGCTATTACTTTGAAGATGCCTTATGCGCGTCAGGAGCCTTTGTTTCTAACTGCTAATAAGCCTATCCTCTACTTTATGGAAGACACAGAGAAGCTTCAGATCGCTTTGGCCGAGATGTAACAAGAGAGAGATGTTTGGAAGAACAAGTATCAAATTGTTGAGAATGCAAGACTTCAATAGCGCTTCAAGAAGAAGAATGAAGACGAAGTTGCCAACAAGAAGAGGAAGGCGCAAGAGGATTTATTTTCCTCTCGTATTCAGTCAGTTTCCGATATGCCGAAGAGTTCACAATCTCCTTGGAAGTTGATCGTCGATAAGTTGCTGATTGAGAAGACTCAGATGGAGGCCCGCATCAAGAAGCTCGAAGGGAGAGCTGGGACTTCTTCTCATGAGATTCTCTAGGGTTCTAGTTTTCTTTATTCTCTATTGTTTTAGGACTCTTGAATCCGTACTTCCAAGATGTAATCTTTTCCATCGTTAATGAATGAGGTTTTAGTATTTCAAATTGCAATGTTCTTTTATAATGTTTGCGATATGCTTTATAATTCCTTGAAACTTTGCATTTGCATATTACACGTCAAGCATCATTCTGCATTATTTCTTTCCTTTTTCAGTGTCTTATGTTTACCTTTGGTCTTCATCCAGTTCAAGCTGTTGCACCAGTATAATACTCGGACTAATCTGAAAAAGAAGATGGATCAGTTGCAACAAGAGAACCGTGAGCTTCGGGAAGAAGTGACAAATTTGAAGGATAGTTTAGAGAGACTCACTGTTATGATGGAAGCATTGGTTGCTACTCAGAATCAACCACATCCTCCTCCACTTTCAACTCCTGTGCAAAGGACAGTCATTTCTGAGATTGTCACTACACCCATCTCTGTGGCGCCTGCTAGTGTTCCTCAACACTCTATGCCTCCTGGCTTCCCCTGGGGCATGCCTATTAACTTTTTTCCTGAAGGTTATCAACCACCACCACCGCCTAAAATTCCAGCTGTTCCTACTGTCCAGCCTGTGATGTCTGTACCGCAGCCTGTGGTTCATACCGTTCCTTTTGGTGAAGAGCAAATTTTCCATATTGCTCCAAGTGAAAAATGTTAGTGCTTATGATAGAATGGAAGAGATTCAAGACCAGTTTGCTGAAATGCAGAAAGAAATATGGTGGAGGACTTGCCAAGAAGAAAGAGGGTGAGACCAATGTTATTTCTCGCGAAAGACGTAAAAAGAGTTATGGTAAGAATAACCAATGTCAGCAACATGTTGCATCTGTTACTCCTGTTATCAATTCAACTCCTGTTGTTCAGGAAGCTCCTGCTCATCAACAACGTTCTAATCGACAGAACAATCAACGGGGCCATTTTCAGAAGGATTTTGATCCGATTCCGATGACCTACACGGAATTACTTCCTTGTTTAATTCAAAAGAATCTTGTTCAGACTCGTGCACCACCTGCTGCTCCAAAAGATTCGCCATAGTGGTATAAGCCTGAAGCTCATTGCGCTTTCCATTAGGGAGAAGTTGGGCATGACACGGAGAACTGTTATCCATTGAAGATGGAAGTGCAGAGATTGGCTAGAAGTGGTATTTTGTCTTTCGAAGATTCCAATCCTAATGTACAATCGAATCCATTGCCCAATCATGGTAAGGCATCTGTCAATATGGTTTATGGTTGTCCTGGTACATTCAAAATTTTTGATATCCGGTGGATCCGAAGATCTCTTGTGGAAATGCATGCACTTTTGAGTGAATACCATGATATTGATCATGACTATGCAGCTTGTTGTATTTGTTCCGTGAACCCGCGTGGTTGTGTGATAGTGAAGAGGGATATTCAAAGGATGATGGATCAGAATTTGATTGAAGTCACTGCTAAAAGAGATGAATATCAAAATAAGGTGAATTTTATTACACCACGCTTTAATATTCCCGAACGAGTTGTTATCTCTTATGACAGCCGGAAGACCGCTGTTACACCTTTGCTTATTCGGTTGCCCGGTCCAGTACCCTATGAATCTGACAAGGATGTTCCGTATAAGTACAATGCTACCATGGTAGAAGATGGTAAGGAAGTGCCTATTCCTCCTTTGTCTTCTGTGGTAAGTATCGTTGATGTTAGTAGAGTGACCCGGAGTGGTCGTGTCTTTGCTTCTGAGCCTCCAAAGGTTGTGGAGAATATTGTTGCTGGCAAATAATCTCAAGATAAGAATAATGTCGATACTTCCGGTCAGTCCAGTGGTTTGAATAAGAAAGCTTATGAGGATGAAATATTGAAATTGATCAAGAAGAGTGAGTACAGTGTTGTAGATCAACTCTTGCACACCCCGTCCAAGATTTCAGTGTTGTCCCTACTGATGAATTCTGAAGCTCATAGGCAATATTTGCAGAAGGTATTGGAACAAGCATATGTTAAACATGATGTGACTGTTAATCAGTTCGATGGAATTGTTGGCAATCTCACAGCATGCAATAATTTGAGTTTCTGTGATGAAGAGTTACCCGAGGAGGGGAGAAATCACAATCTGGATTTACATATCTCCATGAATTGTCAAGAAGATGCACTTTCCAATGTGTTGGTTAAGACTGGCTCTTCTTTGAATGTGCTGCCAAAATCTACTTTGTCGAGGCTTTAATACCAAGGTCCTCCCATGAGGTATAGTGGGGTTGTTGTTAAAGATTTTGATGGATCTCGAAAAACTGTGATTGGAGAGGTTGATCTTCCAATCAAAATAGAACCATGCTTCTTCCAAATTACTTTTCAAGTAATGGATATTCATCCTGCTTATAGTTGTCTGCTTGGCCGACCCTGGATTCATGAAGCTGGGGCAGTGACTTCGACTCTTCATCAGAAATTGAAATTTGTTAAGAATGACAAGCTGGTAATTGTTGGAGGCGAGCAAGCGATGTTGTTGAGCCATCTTTCATCCTTTTCGTATGTTGATGCCGACGAAACTGTTGGAACTCTGTTCCAAGCTCTTTCTGTTGATGATAACGCTGTTAAGAAGAATGAGTTACCCATGTCTTCTTTGAAAGATGCTCTGCATGTATTAAAGACTGGCCAGTCTGACGGTTGGGGCCGAGTTATTGATGTGGTTGATAACCAGGGAAAAACTGGTTTAGGCTTTACGCCTTGTATGGTTAGAAGAGATTTGAAGCGTATTAATGAGGCCTTTCACAGCGCCGGATTCATCAACAAAGATCACTTTACTGCTGCCGTCATTGAAGATGATGAAGAGGAAGAACTTCCCAATTTCGTGACACATGGACAAATCTGCCAGAATTGGATAGTTGTTGATGTTCCCACTGTTATTCATATTTCAAAGTAATTTGTTTTTGTTTCTTTCAAAAAAATCCTTTTACTCTGCCCAAGGTGAAAGTGAATTTGTGAGGGCTTTATTTCAAACTTCTATCATCATCAATAAAATGTTATTTTGTTTACCCATATTATATTTTCCCTTTTTGCTTTATTTCTGAAAAATGGTAACATAAAAAACCAAAAAAATAGTAATAATGTGAAAATCAATTTTATCTGCATAATACTTGCACTCCTTGTTCATATTCTAAAATCAAACATAAATCATTGTGCATATTGATTGTTAAACCCATTGAAAACAATGACCCTATGCTCTCTCCCAACTTTGAGTTCCCTGTGTTTGAAGCTGAAGAAGAGGGTATTGAAGAGATTCCAGATGAAATTTCTCGGTTGCTTGAGCACGAGGAAAAAGCCATTCAGCCTCATGAAGAGCCGGTGGAATTGGTTAATTTAGGTTCAGAGGATGATATAAAAGAAGTCAAGATTGGGGCACTGCTTCAGTCAGATGTTAAGAAGAGGATTGTGGAGGTTCTTAGAGAATATGTTGACATGTTTGCTTGGTCCTATCAAGACATGCTTGGTCTTGATACCGATATTGTGGAGCATAGATTGCCATTGAAGCCTGAATGTCCGCCTGTGAAACAGAAATTGATAAGAACTCATCCCGACATGGCTGTGAAGATCAAAGAGGAGGTTCAAAAGCAGATTGATGCTGCTTTTCTTGTGACTTCTGAGTATCCTCAATGGGTAGCCAATATTGTGCTTGTTCCAAAGAAAGACGGAAAAGTCCGAATGTGCGTTGACTACAGAGATTTGAATAAAGCGAGTCCGAAAAATGATTTTCCACTACCACACATTGATATGTTGGTAGATAATACTGCTAAGTTCAATATCTTTTCATTTATGGATGGATTTTCCGGTTATAATCAAATAAAGATGGCACCTGAGGATATGGAAAAAACAACATTCATTACACCCTGGGGAACATTCTGTTACAGAGTGACGCCTTTCAGGTTTGAAAAATGATGGTGCGATGTACCAGAGAGCTATGACTACTTTGTTCCATGATATAATGCATCAAGAAATTGAGGTCTATGCGGATGATATGATTTGTAAGTCGGAGACTGAAGAAGATCATATTGAGTACTTATTGAAGTTGTTTCAACGTTTGAGAAAGTTTAAGCTCCGTTTAAATCCTAATAAATGCACTTTTGGTGTCTTTTCTGGAAATTTGTTGGGCTTTATTGTCTACCAAAAAGGCATTGAAGTTTATCCTGGTAAAGTTAAAGCTATTCAGGAAATGTTTGCGCCCAAAATAGAAAAACAAGTAAGAGGATTCTTGGGACTTTTGAATTATATCTCCCGATTTATATCCAATATGACTTCCACATGTGCGCCAATCTTCAAGCTTCTTCGCAAAGATCAAGGTTGTGTATGGACAAAAGATTGTTAGAAAGCTATTGAAAGAATTAAAGAGTATCTGCTTGAACCTCCGATTTTGTCTCCTCCTGTGGAAGGAAGACCTTTGATCATATATTTGACTGTGTTGGAAGAGTCTATGGGTTGTGTTCTGGGTCAACAAGATGAATCTGGTCGAAAAGAATTTGCCATTTATTATTTGAGTAAGAAGTTCACCGATTATGAGTCTCGGTACTCAATGCTTGAAAAGGCATGTTGTGCTTTAGCTTGGGCTGCCAAGCGCCTCCGTCAGTATATGTTGAATCATACAACTTGGTTGATATCCAAAATGGATCCAATCAAGTATATTTTTGAAAAGCCTGCTTTAACTGGGAGGATCGTTCGTTGGCAAATGTTGTTGTAGGAATATGATATCGAGTACCGAACTCAAAAAGCGATAAAAGGAAGTGTTTTGGCTGATCATTTGGCACACCAGCCAATTGATGATATCAACCTATCAGGTTTGATTTTCCTGATGAAGACGTGATGTACCTAAAGGTTAAAGATTCTGAAGAACCATTACCTGATGTAGGGCCTGAGCATGGATCTCGTTGGGGTTTGATTTTTGATGAAGCTGTTAATGAGTATGGCAATAGTATTGGGGAAATAATTGTTACTCCTCATGGTTCTCATATTCCTTTTACTACAAGGTTGATGTTCACTTGCACAAATAATACGGCTGAGTATGAAGCGTGTATTATGGGCTTGGAAGAAGTTATTGATTTAAGAATCAAGATTCTTGATATATACGGAGATTCAACCCTAGTGATTAATCAGATTAAAGGAGAATGGGAGACCGTCAACCTGATTTAATTCCTTATCTTGATTATGCAAGAAGGTTGTCAACTTTCTTCAATAAGGTTGAGTTTCACCATATACCCAGAGTAGAAAATCGAATGGCAGATGCTTTAGCAACTATATCCTTCATGATTGTGGTGAATCGATGGAATGATGTGCCAAAAATTGATGTTATGCGTCTTGATAGGCCAGCTCACGTGTTTGTAGTGGAAGAAGTCGTTGATGATAAACCAAGATATTATGATATCAAATGCTTTCTTCAGAATCAAGAGTACCCACTTGGGGCATCTAAGAAAGATAAGAAGACTTTGAGAAGATTGGCTGGTAGTTTCTTCTTGAATGATGATGTGTTGTATAAAAGAAATTATGACATGGTCCTGCTCAGATGCATGGATAGACACGAAGCAGACATGTTGATGAAAGAAATTCATGAAGGATCTTTTGGTACCCATGCCAATGGGCATGCAATGGCTAAGAAAATGTTGAGGGCAGGTTACTATTGGCTGACAATGGAATCTGACTGTTGCAAATTTGTGAAGAAGTGCCATAAGTGCCAGGTTTATGCTAACAAAATTCATGTGCCCCCAACTCCTCTCAATATTATCTCTTCTCCATGGCCTTTCTCCACGTGGGGCATTGATATGATTGGAATGATTGAGCCTAAAGCGTCGAACGGACACCGTTTCATATTAGTGGATATGGACTATTTTACCAAGTGGGTTTAAGCGGCATCATATGCCAATGTGACCAAGCAAGTAGTGGTCTGGTTTATCAAAAACCAAATCATCTTTCGGTATGGTGTTTCGAGCAAGATTATCATTGATAATAGGTCGAATCTGAATAATAAGATGATGAAGGAATTATGTGATGAGTTTAAAATTAAGCATCATAATTCTTCTCCGTACAGACCTAAGATGAATGGGGCTGTTAAAGCTGCTAATAAGAATGTCAAGAAGATTGTTCAGAAGATGGTTGTTACTTATAAGGACTGGCATGAGATGCTCCCTTTTGCTTTGCATGGGTATCGTACATCCATCCACACTTCAACAGGAGCAACCCCTTTCTCTCTTGTTTATAGTATGGAAGTAGTGCTCCCGGTAGAAGTTGAAACCCCTTCTATGCGAGTTTTGATGGAAACTGAATTGACTGAGGCTGAATAGTGCCAAAGCAGATATGATCAGTTGAATTTGATTGAAGAGAAAAGAATGACGGCCTTGTGTCATGGCCAATTGTATCAACAAAGAATGAAGAAAGCTTTTGACAAGAAGGTTCGACCTCATGTGTTCAGAGAAGGCGACCTCTTGCTCAAAAAGATATCGACTTTTACCAATGATTCTAGGGGCAAGTGGACTCCTAATTATGAAGGCCCATATGTTGTTAAGAGAGCCTTCTCTGGTGGTGCATTACTTCTTACAACTATGGATGGTGAAGAGTTCACTCGTCCTGTGAATGCCGATACAGTCAAGAAATACTTCGCCTAAAAATAAAAAGAACAGCTTGCTAAGTTGAAAACCCGAAAGGGCGGCTTAGGCAAAAATGAGCGTCTCGGTGGGCTGAAAACCCGAAAGGGCGGTCCAGGCAAAAATTAGAGACAAAAATAGAAATAATCATCCTGGTAGATTGAAAACCCGAGAGGGCAATCTAGGCAAAAGTTAGGGATTACGGCAAGTAATTGTATCTGGCCAGTCTTGATCGTTGAAATCAACATTGTCCATTAAGGATATTTCTTCAATCATCCTCAACTGAAGTTTTAAGCATAGTGTAATTCAAAGTTGTTAGGGAGAATAGTGTGTCGCGGTGAAAATTGGATACCATAGTTATTTGTTAACTAGGATCACATTTTTAATGTCACCACCGGTATTTGATTTTATCCAAGGGAATGGAGAAAAACCGAATTCCCACAATGCAATGCAAATGCACTAAGATTCTAAATTCGGGGGCTGGTTATACCTAGGGAAGGTGTTAGCATCCTAGATATCTGTAGTACTATACAGGAACCTCTTGTTTTATTATGTTATTTGTTTTTTTGTTTGCTAAGGGTTTAAGGGGTAGGAAGACCTAAAATTTTATTCCTAAGCATGCTCGACAAGATATCGCATCTTGTGCCTACATATCCTGTCAGGAAGGAATCAAAGCATATGTAGTTCCTCTTGAAGGATACTCAAGGTTTGATAAAAGGTCTAGGATAAGAGATGAGTCATCATCTTAAGAAACCAGCACAGTTTTTGAAATTTGTTTGTATTTATGGGGTATGGGATTGTATGTCCCTTCTTTGAGATGATTCACATCTAATTCTCTTGTGTGGAGAATTAGGTGAGCTAAAGTTTAATTGTAAAATCAAACTTGAGGGGGACTAACTTAAGAAAATATATCCTAAAGTTGTCTAATAAACTTATCTTAAGGGTGTAAAACCTATGGGGAGGTAAGATGCAAATGAAATGTACCATGCACAATAATTTGATTATCATACATGGGATTTTTCCCTTGGATATTAATGCGATTAATTATATTAGATTTGAGCGAGAGCACTAGCAAAGTGGTGCTAGCATTGTGTCTAGTGACCAAAAGGTTGAATGCGATGCCTAAAGGCAATCGACTTACATGGTAGAAAATGGGCTCAACGATGGATCGAGGATTTTTAGTGTTTTGAAAAGGGTTTTGAAAATAATAATGTAAACATCAAGATAATAAAGGCAAACAATCAAGTAACACAAACAAGGTATGATCACAAATACTATAATAGAAACACACACAGGCGGACACTCAAGTGCGAAGAGGGATTATAATAAATAGTTATTGAGAAAATTGTTGTTAACTTTTAAGAGATTGTTATTCTTGGGAATTATGCTATGGATTATTAAAAAAGTTAAGGATTTTTCTTATTAATAAAGGGGAAAGGGTTTTAATTATTTCAAAAGTTTATTATAAAATTACTAATTAAGACAAAGTTTTGATAAGAACTTAAGTGAACTAATAGTTAATCATATTAAAAAAAAGTAAGTCAAATATTTTAAAATAGTTCTAATTATTTTGAAACAAAGACAATTAGATTTTTTATTATTAAAAGGTTTTACTAAATAAAAGTTATGATTGATTTTTATTTATTCTAATAAACTGTGATATTTTAACAAGAGAAATTAAATTTATTAATTGAGAAAACTTATATTTTAGTTATTTAAAATTATTAAAAGTTCTACATTTTTAAAAAGAGGTTACGTAAGTTTTTGAAAAAAAACTCTAAGTTATATTTTTAGACTGATTTAAATGATAAGAAACTAAAAGTTGGTTAAGACTGAGGGATCGTGCGCGTAACAAGAGAGAGGGTCCACGATAGACCTCTAAACCGTGGCCGTGTGATGTGTGTGTTTGTGATCAACGTGATAAAGAGTGAGAGTGCACGGTATGCACAATATGTGTGCATGTGTACGATCAAATGGCAAACAAAAATGGCAAAAACAAAGAAAAGGGAGTCACATACGCTGACTCATCCTCTCTTCAACTCTCTCGTTCTCGCTGTCTCTCAACATTTAGGGTTTTGGAAACCCTCAATGCGCCGCCGTCAAACCTCTCGTCTCCGCCCTCTCTATCTCTCAAAAACAGACAAACAGAAGCAAACCCTAACCCGACACAGCCCAATACCCCGGTTTTCACTATGATTTTGTTATTACATTATTACAGATGCGATGATTAAAGCATAAAAAAAAATGGAACAGATGGTCGGTGATGGTGGCGACGGCTGCGACGATTTTAATGGCGAGTCTTCCTTATGCTCCTATCTTCTTTGACCGTGTGTTGTTGATGTTGATTCCTGGTGTGCGTGATGTTGTATTGTTGTTGTTGTTCGTTGTATGCGATTTACTTTTTAATGAAGTTGCTGAAATTGGTTGTTCTCCCTGTTGGATTATTGTTGTTGATGTGGGTTTGTAATGACATGAGATTTTTCTCGCTGCAATGTGTGTATGATCTCATGACTGTATCTTTCTGTAGTGTATATGTGTGTATCTTTGGGTATTGTTATTCATTATTGAAAAACAGTGATATGATCAAACTGGATTTTGATAAAGGTTGAGTCAGTATGATGACCTGATGCTATTACATTTTTTGCAATTTTGGTGCGTTCATATGAAGTTGAGGAGGTAAGTGAGAGTTGCCAGAAGTTGTATTTTTTAGCGTGTATTGTCCTCTTCTCTACTGCCTGCTGCATGTGATTATTTATAATTGTGATTGTTCCATGCCATTAAATTCTTTCCACAATTGCCTTAGCATGTTGAAAACTATTTTGGAAAGAAACGGTAATATCTAAACGTGTCCTCTTGGTTTTGGAAAGAAAAGAATGGCTTTTGATGATGTTTGGAGCATTGTTTTGGAAGCTATTTGAATTATGTCTGGAACAATAATTGATGCTGATTTGGTGATGATTTGATAAGTACCGTTCTTGTGCTTTACTTTTGGGTTAAATGCTCTTGATTCGGTGTCATTTCCATCTTGATATGTTTGGCCCTGCTTTAATTTCTAATTGAATTGCTGCTGTCTTAAATGCAGGAAAAAAACCAAAGTCAATGTTACATGGGCCCACGTCCTGGCAGCTGGAAATCCACTTGGTGGTGGTACTAATTCTTGCCAAGGTTTGCTATTTAACTCAGTAACAACAGTGGCTTTAGAGCAATTTGAAGCGAGGCTTATCCGCTGGGCAAGAATAGAAAGCTAGCAAGTGAGTGTAAAAGACTGCCACAATCATGTAATGTCAACTGAAAGCAATAATAGTACTTATTCCAACTGTAATAAGTCTTGTGAAAAAGAAACGTAGAATTTGTGATCTACAACATTTTAATCCATTTATGTGGAGCTTTGTAATGAATGTGCTTCTTAAACCATGCTTTGATTTGTTTATAAAACCACCGTACAGCAGGTTCCAGCCTGTTATGCTTATCAACAAAGCCACATCATATAGAGAACACTCATGAAACTTCTCAGGAGGTGATTGGAAATTATCAAAAAGAGCCTTTTGAACGCAATGACAAATGACTATGTTAATGTAGCCTCCTTGTAAAAGTCTGTCATTAATTTCTTTGTAAAAAAACTGTTATAACTCTCTTGTAAGGAACCACCTTGCACTTTGTAACCTTGAATTTTTGAATAAAATTGATGAAACTGGTTCTTCTTTAATCCTAACCACATGAAGATATTATTATACCAAACAATTTCTTTTGAATTTATAACTTGAACATTTGGGTGGTGGATGGATCATAATCATGTTATTAAGCTAAAAGTCTTGCAATCTTGAATTTGAACTTTGTTGGACTTGATATTTATTTGAGAATGTGAATTTTGTGAACCATCTTGTATTTCTTTAGTTTTGAAAATTGGAATCAACTTGAACATTGTAGGGAAAATTAATCTTGAACTTCACTTTGAGGATTTCTGGCATCCTTAGAGTTTGAACCCTTGATAACTCGAATTTTGAATTTTTGCTTCTTGAACTTCGATTTGAAAATTTCTTACCTAAACCCAACTCAATATTTTCAAATTTTACCATTCCAAAACGCATTGGTCCCAAACTTCCGATAAGAAAGGTACAAACTTTTCTCAAAAGATCATATTGATCCAACCTCCTAGATAAGGACATCGTTAAACT
The DNA here is from genome assembly GCA_022829125.1 of Lathyrus tuberosus. Classification (NCBI taxonomy): domain Eukaryota; kingdom Viridiplantae; phylum Streptophyta; class Magnoliopsida; order Fabales; family Fabaceae; genus Lathyrus; species Lathyrus tuberosus. The sequence goes on along the minus strand of JALAZF010000162.1, from coordinate 5,339,987 downwards.
TGATCTTCGATACCAGTACAAACCAAGGTTTAGATGATGATGAACTCAGTGCATGAACCAAGAGGACACAACCTATTACTTGCCATGAAATCCATGACTAGTCTTTAAATGACCATGTTCCATATCAATAGATAGAAAACCCTAATTCTCCTTGGGGCATACCTTGAAGCTTCTGAGGAAATTGATGGAAATGACCGGTAGAAACCCTAGGAATATCTGAATCAGAATTTAATGGTCCTGTCTTGAAGTACTTGACTGAGGGAATGAATACTCAAAATCAATGCCCTGCATAAAGCTTATTAGTCATGATAAATATGCACGCAAGGACTATATGACCTAGAGATGTTATGCAAAACGAAAAGGGATCTTAGGGTCAAAAATTAGGGTGCGACATAGTGGTCATTGTATTTCAATGTAACCTTTTTCATGTATTTACCATTTTTCAAACTTTGTAATGATCCATGGAGTTATGCCATTTGCGAATTACCATTCTATTAATAAAATTTGGGCCTTTGTCCCTTTGTTTGCAATCCTTACTTTGTTTCTGTTTGCAGAATTTCATTTATTTTTTATGATGATTTTTGAAACAAAATGTGAATAATTGATTTAAATTTTTGAAAAACTATAAAAACATTATCCTTTGATTTATGAATGCTAAAAGGAATGTCAACGGTTATTCCAAGAATGGTAAGATCAATGTTTTCTTCAGCAAGGTTTGTTCTTACTCTTCTAGTAGAATTTACTGACAGCTCCCCAGTAGAGTTTGTTAATGTTTCTCCAGTAGAGTTTGTTGATATTTCCCCAGCAAAGTTTGTTCGTGATCGGTTGTTGACAAGATGATGGGTTCCATCAAAGTTTTGTTATGATGTGCTGAATTTATAAGGTCCAATGATGTTTGGCTTTTCCCCAGCCAGGTCTTGATCCGGATCTTCTCCATCTGATTATGTTTTGGTCAGGAAGTTGAGCAATTTTTAAGACCCTCTCTCATTGGTGTTAATCCCCACACAGAGATTCATTTTTTTGCTTTCCCCAGCAAAAATCATATGAGGAATCCCCACTAAGAGTTTTACCTTCTGGACGTGTTGTTGTTGCCTTGGGTGTCCCCAAACAGAGAACACTATTTTTTTCTCTAAAAAGCATTGACAATAGCCGCTTGTCAGGTTTTATCTTGTTTTGTGGATGTTTTTCTCTCCAGGTTATTCTACCCAGAGATTTATCCTTGTTGATTCCCCAACGGAGGCAGTGCATTATGGTTTCGATTGTTTCCCAAGCATAGAGCAATGATGTTAATTTCTTATCATCCTCGACGAGTCCAGAATGTACTTCTCTCCAGATTGTTTGTTTTCAGAGAAGATTGTGCATCACTATTGCGGCTATTCCCCAGTAAAGTCGCTGATGATATCTCTATTCAAGGGATATTGATATATTAGTCACCTGTTGGGTTTTGTGTCATTTATGATGAGTATTGATATAAAATCCCCCACAGTTTGACCTTTTGCTGTTTTCCTCAGCAAGTCCAGGATGCTTTACTCAGAATTGGTTAATCCTCAGAGAGCTTTTCTTTTGTATCTCCAGCAGATCTTCCTTGTATTCCCAGTGGATTTTGCCTAGATATTTATATGCCTATAATCCCCAGCGGATTCATTATTTTTTCCGCAGCAGATCTCCTCGTCTTGTTGAAGTGGAAGTTCCTGTGAATTTTTATCCCCAGGAAGAATCAAAAGGTTTGAGTTGTTATGATTCCCTGACAACTTTCCTGCCATCTTCAAAGCAGAGTTTATGTGGTTATCCTCTTTGTGGATAGTTGATGTTAGAAAATTGATATTCGGGTTTCTCCCCAAGGAGTATCTTCCTTTCTCCAGCAAGATTTGAGCCATGTAGTAGGATTTATTTTCCTTTGATGGCTTTTGTTTATCTTTTGCAGGATTTCTTAAGCTAAATCCCTAGCAGAGCTGCTAATGATATCTCCATCTTGTTAAGATTAGCCGAGTATTCAGTGGTGTTGTGATGTTTATTCCACCCTCTGTTTATCCTTATGTCTGTTTTGTCAGCATATTCATACTCATACGCATTGCATACACATTCTTTTGTTGTGCATAGCATTGTTGTTGATTGCATTGTGCATTTTGCATTTATATTGGTGCTTCTTTGCTCTCTGGCGTTGTTATCCCCGCAGAGCGCGTGTGTCCAGATAACACCGAATTACACCGCGTTTTTTACTCGAATTGCACATGCTTCTTAGGATTTTTATTATCGTTTTCTTGTATTATGCTTGATTTTGTCTTGTTTTCAGATTCTAGGTGTTTCTAGGCCATCCACAAAGAAATGAAGGAAATTGAGCAAAAAGCCAACTTTTGAAGGAATTGCACATGTGGCACCCAACATGGCGGGCGCCATGGGGTAGGCCACAAGTTGGAGGCGACTCAACTGCTGACAACTGCCACGTCTCCCACCACTTTCTTCCCTAGTTCATGTGGCAGGCGCCATGAGGGGGGTGGCGGGCTCCACCTTTGACAGATATTTTCCCTCCCAAAAGAAGTTGGATGGCATCCTTGTCCTTTCATACCTTTTTCTAAGTCTATAAATAGAGGCTTCTTGTTCATTTCATGGCATCCAAACTTAGTTGCAAACACCTTAGGCATAAATAATCAAGTTTTTGTAAGTGATAATCTTCTCACATCGGGAAGTTATCACATTTGTGTGATCGAGTCTGTAATCGAGTTTGGAGCACTTGGTGGAAGTTAATCCTGCCGCCATTTTCCTTTCTAGTTACTTTCCAGTTGTTTTCAGAATTCAAGCCTCCGATTGGAGCAGATTTCTATTTATGAATTAAGCTTTTATCTTCATTTATTTCTCGTATTGCTTTTATCTTCATTTATTTCTCGCATCGCTTTTACTTTATTTATTTCTCGCAATCGCTTTACTTTATTCGCATTATTTACTTTCAAAACCTTTTATTTCAAAAAGACTTTACTTTGACATGATAAAATTAAATATGTCTGTTTACATTTCCATGTCTGGCTAAATTTTAAAGGTTAGAATGTAAAGATCACGATTTAAGTATCATTTCACATAATGCATTGATAGAAACACTTAGGGGCTATTTTGGTCTTTAACACGAGTTTTCCGCACTTAATTTCTGTTGGGTAAGATCGAAAGCCGTCCAACCTTTATATAAATTTGGTTAGTCTTGACTGTACAAAGGAAGCGACAGCGCTTTGTACAGTTAAGTAGGAATTTTAAATACTTTAGAAAAACGATTTTAGAACTATTTTCGGACACGTTTGTAGGTTTAAAATCCGGTTCGTATGAACCTCTTTTGTTTCAAAGTTTCAGATCAAAATTCTTTTCAACTAAGTCAAGAAACTATATTTCTTAAAAATAGGTTTTTCACTTTAACGCAATGCGCGCCTTTTTATAAGTGACAATAAGAGGGTTTGTTTAAAGGTTAAACTCGGTTCTGAATACGCGAAAGCGACAGTTCCCGTTAAATTAGTTCTTTTCATAAAGTAGAAAACATTGCCTATAAGTAGTTATGTTACATGCGTTGGAATGTTATCTGACTGTGTGAATTACATTCAAGCCTGTTGCTTTCATTTGAGTTTTATATCTTCGTACTTTGCTTCACTCTACTTTTAATGTGCACTCATAAATCCCTGAATTAACTTGCCTTAGATAAACACCGTAACTATAGGAATCAATATATTGATGTTTGGTCTCTGTGGGATCGATACCTTGTTGTTACACCATCTAGACTAAGGTTTTACCTACTGGTCAATGCGAAGATCTCGCAGCACCGGTAGTCTTATAGATCCTTTAGCAGAACCTGAGCGTTACGCTCGCGCACATCTCTTACTTCGTAGAATTAAGGAAAATATGGCCGAGGACCGTAACCAAAGACCCCTTAAGGATTTCGCTCAACCATCCAATGACGAACCCAGTTCTAGTATAGTTAACCCTAATATTCTTGCTAACAATTTCGAACTGAACCCCTCCCTATTACAATTAGTGCAGCAAAACCAATTCGCGGGTCTCCCATCTGAGAACCCAAATCAACATCTAAAAGTTTTTATCCAATTAGCAGACACTTTTAAAACCAATGGTGCTAGTTCTGAGGCGATTTGTTTAAGACTATTTCCTTTCTCCCTCAGAGACAAAGCTCTTACATGGTTAGATTCCCTTCCAGCCAACTCTATAACAACTTGGGAAGACCTTAGGAGAGTTTTCCTTGCTAGGTATTTTCCCCCAAGTAAAACTGCCTGTTTTCGAAACCAAATAACCAGATTCACTCAAAACCAAGGTGAATCACTTTATGAAGCTTGGGAGAGATATAAAGACCTATTGAGAATATGTCCACATCATGGCCTGGAATCATGGCTAATTATTCATACCTTCTATAATGGACTTCATTATAACACTAAGATGACCATCGACGCCTCCACTGGTGGCGCTCTGATGAATAAACTTTACCCTGAAGCTTGCGTTCTCATCGAAGATATTGGTCAAAACCATTGTCAATGGGGAACAGAACGAGCAACGGTGGAGAAGAAAGAAGCCCAAGGAAGAATACATGAGATAAGTTCTATAGACATGATGCAAGCCAAAATGGACGCTTTGGCACTTAAGGTCGAACATATGTACGCAAACCCAGCCACTGCAGCAGCAGTTTCCTCGGAATGCGAATTATGTGGAACCAAAGGACACCAATCAGCGGAATGCAATCTGTTGAATGAAACTAAATTAGACCAGGTCAACTATGCCCAAGGGAACCCATTTTCAAACACTTATAACCCTGGATGGAAGAATCACCCAAATTTTTCCTACAAAAACAATAACCCTATCCAAAACCCTGCACCTCCGAGACCACCCGGTTTTCAAGCCCAGAGACAAAACCAACCTATGCAAGCTGTGCCACCTAAGCCAAACCTTGAGAAAATCATGGAAAATTTCATCTCAGCTCAGACCCAGCAAAACAAAGAATTCCTAAACCAAAACATTCATGTTAATGAAATGATTACCCAGTTAGGAACTAAGGTAGACCAAATAGTCACCCACAATAAGATGCTTGAAACCCAAATCTCTCAGGTAGCTCTAAAACAAGCTCCCGAAACCACACCCGGAGGACAGTTTCCTGGACAAACTCAACAAAACCCCTGAGGTCAAGCCAATGCAGTTACCTTACGAAGTGGGACCGCTTACGATGGACCGGTTAACCCGGCATTGAATGAACCCAAAATTTATAAGAAAAGCATTATGCCCACGGACGAGGTAGAGGAACCAGTGGAATCTGAAAAGCGGAAAGATCAAGGAGAAGCTATAAACAAAACTTACGAGCAACCCCCGCCATACAAACCTCCGATACCATACCCATAAAGACTTAAACAAACCAAGATCAATAACCAATACCAGAAATTCCTTAAAGTCATAGAGAAACTTCATGTGGAAATCCCTTTCACAGAAGCCATCACCCAAATACCATCTTATGCAAAATTCCTAAAAGACATCCTTACCAACAAACATAGACTTGACGATCCAAAACCTTTGGAATGCAATTCCATTTCCGAAAATAAACTTGCTAAAAAGGGGAAATATCCTGGAAATTTCTCCATACCTTGTATTTTGGGAAGTCATGTCATCGATAAAGCTTTCCTGGACTTAGGAGCTAGTGTGAGCTTAATGCCTCTAGCAGTTTGTGAAAGGTTAAAACTTGGAGAACTACAACCTACTAAGATGTCTCTTCAATTAGCCGATAGATCTGTAAAATATCCAGTAGGCATATTAGAAGACATCCCTGTTAGGATCGGTCAGTTATTTATCCCTACTGATTTCGTTGTCATGGACATTAAAGAAGATGACGACATCCCAATCCTCCTAGGTAGACCATTCTTATCAACCGCAGGAGCCATAATAGATGTCAAGAAAGGAAAGTTGACTTTTGAAGTAGGTGATGAGAAGATAGAATTCATTCTGTCAAAATTTCTCATGGCACCAGTATTGGGAGACGCATGTTATGCCATAGACGTCATTGATGAATGCATTAGGGAACTAGAAAAACCTATAGAAATAATTAAATTGCCTTCAACCCTCATTAGGGAAGTTGATGGATTTATAGAACCCTACATCGATGATAACCTTTACGAATGTTTATCCCTTACCCCAGATCCAATACCATGCTCCAAGAAACCAACTTTAGAGCTCAAAGAATTACCCAAGAATCTAAGATATGAGTTTTTGGACGAGGAAATGAACCGCCCAGTTATAGTCAGTGCTACCTTAAGCCAAGAAGAAACAAACCAACTCTTAGATGTTTTACAAAAATATCCCTCAGCCTTAGGATATAATATCTCTGATCTAAAAGGTATAAGCCCATCCGTGTGTATGCACCGGATTTTACTTGAGGAAGATTCAAAACCCTCCAGAGAGCATCAGAGAAGAATAAACCCTATAATGAGTGATGTTGTTAAGAAAGAGGTTCTTAAGTTGCTAGAAGCAGGTATAATCTATCAGATCTCAGACAGTAAGTGGGTGAGCCCTGTGCATGTAGTACCTAAAAAGGGAGGCATCACAGTCGTGCAAAACGAGAAAGGCGAACATTTAGCAAAACGGATAGAAGAAGGATGGCGTATGTGTATAGATTACGGGAAGTTAAACAAAGCAACTAGGAAGGATAATTTCCCTTTACCATTCATAGACCAAATGTTGGAACGTCTAGCCAGATACTCTTACTTTTGCTATCTAGATGGATATTCAGGATTCTTCCAAATTCCCATTCACCCAGAAGATCAAGAAAAAACAACCTTCACGTGCCCTTACGGAACCTTTGCCTATAGACGAATGCCATTCGGCCTTTGTAATGCTCCAGCTACTTTTCAGCGCTGCATGATGTCAATCTTCGCTGACTACCTTGATGGAATTATGGAGGTATTCATGGATGACTTCTTTGTAGGCGGATTTGATTTTAAAAACTGTCTTGTTAACCTTGAGAAAATCGTGAAAAGATGTGCAGACGTAAACCTAGTGCTAAACTGGGAGAAATGTCACTTTATGGTTACCGAAGGTATAATTTTAGGACACATAGTCTCTGAAAAGGGTATTGAAGTAGATAAAGCTATAATAGAAGTCATAGAAAACCTAAACCCACCTAAGACCATTAGAGAAGTCCAAATTTTTCTTGGACATGCTGGTTTCTATTGGTGTTTTATCAAATATTTCTCTAAAATAACCAAACCTTTAACCGGCCTTCTGATGAAAGATGTTAAATTTAACTTTGACGAGAAATGCATTGAAGCATTTAACCTCTTGAAGCAAGCGTTAATTTCAGCACCCATTATGCAACCCCCAGATTGGACCGAACCTTTCGAGATCATGTGTGACGCTAGTGATTTTGCTGTAGGAGCTCTTCTAGGTCAAAGAAAAGATAAGAAATTGCATGTAATCTATTATGCTAGTAGAACCCTAGATGCTGCTCAGCTTAACTACGCAACAACTGAAAAAGAACTCTTAGCTGTAGTTTTTGCTATAGACAAATTTCGATCTTATCTGGTAGGAGCTAAAATTATAGTTCACACTGAGCACGCTGCTATTCGTTACTTACTAAGCAAGAAAGATGCCAAACCTAGGTTACTTCGATGGATTCTTTTATCGCAAGAGTTTGATCTGGACATTTGAGATAAGAAAGGAACAGAGAATGTAGTTGCCGATCACCTTTCTAGACTTGAGTACCTAAAACCAGACTTAGTGCCTATAAATGATGATTTTTCCTATGACAGGTTAATAGCTAAGATAGATGCCATTGAAGAAAATGACCTAGATCCTTATAAGAACCCTGGAAATTCCTTAGCAATAAGTAGTGTACCATGGTACGCAGATTTTGTCAACTACTTAGCCGCTGATATTATACCCCCTAACCTTAACTATCAACAGAAGAAGAAGTTCTTTAACGATGTAAGAAATTTCTATTGGGACAAACCACTTCTTTTCAAGAGAGGTACAGACGGAATCTTTCGTCGTTGTGTTCCAGAAGAAGAAGTAAGAAATATTATAGAACATTGTCACTCTGCACCCTACGGAGGACATGCTAGCACCTCTAAGACGCACGCTAAAATTCTTCAAACCAGCCTTTTCTGGCCCACAATGTGGCGTGATATTCATGCTTATATAGTCAAATGTGATCGGTGCCAGCGCACTGGAAACATCTCGAGACGTGATGAAATGCCCTTAAGGAATATTCAGGAAGTAGAGCTCTTTGATGTTTGGGGTATCGATTTTATGGGACCATTTCCATCCTCATTAGGAAATAAATATATCTTAGTAGCTGTTAAATACGTGTCTAATAGGCGAATTAATTTTGTTCCTTTTATGTTTGCCCATATGACTGCTATTGTTAAGTGTACAGGAACCATTGCTTTCAGAGGACTGATCATGTCTATTGATAGGGCTCTTAACCTTGACACTGAGATAGCCACCTTAGCACCTCTCCCTCCTCGCACAATTAATTTAAAATTTCTGAAAGACATGAAATTGTGCAAGACAAGGAGAGAGGGGGACTTTGAACTTATGGTTCATGGTTTAGTTATCTCATCTGTTGTGTTACCCTACACTAGACGTACTAATGTACGAGTGGAGAGGAACTGGACCTACGACTTAGACGCTCAACCTTTTACAGGTCCAGTTCTTCCTAATGTTCCTGCTGGGGATGGACATGAGACTGATGACGAGTTTGACCATCATGAGCAGTCTCCTGATCATCATATGTCACCCCATGTATCACCTACACACACTACACCATCTTCTTCTCACCCATCTGTAGGTACCGTTCCTGGTTTCTATATCACTGAGCAGATGTGGCGCGAGCAGCTGGCTCGAGAAGAGAAGTGTGACGGCTTGCTTGCTGCTATCCAGCAGCAACTTACCGACAACATGAAGTTTATGCAAGAGTCACAATAGCAAACAAACCGTTCCATCCAGACCGTCATGCAATCTCAGGCTGCCCTAAACACCAGATTCGACAAGTTCGCCGCTTCTCAGAGCGATCGTCGCCGCAGCAGATCTCGACACCCTAGGTGCTCACCGCACGGTGACGGGAGTACTAGTAGCATGCCGTAGACTCACCAGGTTACATCTTCTCTACCTTATTTCGAAACATTGGGGACAATGTTCGATTTAAGTGTGGGAGGCGATTTTATTCGTTTTCTTGCAATTTTATTTCCTTTTATTTTTACTGCTTTCTAGTTAGTTTATCTTATTTTAGTTTATTTTTAGAATATGCATGTGCTTGACAAGTCATCTGTATAGTGTATCCTTATTTCCCCATTTCTTTAGCCATACCAAAAATTTTTTTAACAAAAGAAAAGTGAATAATTTTGAAAAATTTAGGCTTTAAGACAGGTTCGAGTTAGGATACGGATGACTTGAGAAATCTTTTTGTAACATCGGTATCGTTTTTACACCGTAAGCTTCGTGAGTATAAAAATGGACCCCGATACCCATATACCATGGCCTTAATTGTCTTTTTAGTAGGTCCTTAGTAGTTTATCCCAGCAGTCGGCTCTGGCCTAAGCATGCTCTACGTAGGGGACTGATGAATATAAGTGAATGATCTATATGTTGTGCTTTATAGAAAATACAACTCGGGATAGGTGACCCTCACAAGGTCACTTAACTCAAAAAGTTGTAAAAATTTGCAAAAAAAAAAGAAAAAGAATAAAAAAGAGCAAATAGTTACCCATTTTTAGTTGGTTCAGAGGTGTCTGGTGCTGGGCTTGGTAGGGCGGGTTACGATCCGATCCCCCACAACTACAATAGGGTCAATAAAAGGGGTTACACCAGTTTGTGTACCAGAGCCCCTGTGTTTGAGATCAGAATCACTAACCGGTCACTTTACTATGAGTATGTACGGATAACGGGCTTAATGTGATTGCGCCGGAATGAAAAGGACCCAAGAAATGCACAAGGTAGTCCTAGGTACAGTGGGGTAGTATGGATTAATTTGCATAGGAACGAAGCTTATGTCCGTGTCTGCGGGAAAGTGTGATTACGATATCCTTGTTTCATCTAGTTAGTACCTATATCTTCATCCTGATTTGAACTTAGAAGCCCTTTTAGCCCGAATCATTCGTTGATATCACTTCTTTCTGTCACGAGCCTTAGAGTGTTTTGCTTGAGGACAAGCAAAGATTTAAGTGTGGGAGAATTTGATAACACCGAATTACACCGCGTTTTTTACTCGAATTGCACATGCTTCTTAGGATTTTTATTATCGTTTTCTTGTATTATGCTTGTATTTTGTCTTGTTTTCAGATTCTAGGTGTTTCCAGAGCCATCCACAGAGAAATGAAGGAAATCGAGCAAAAAGCCAACTTTTGAAGGAATTGCACATGTGGCACCCAACATGGCGGGCGCCATGGGGTAGGCCACAAGTTGGAGGGGAATCAACTACTGACAACTTCCACGTCTCCCACCACTTTCTTCCCTAGTTCATCTGGCGGACCCCATGAGGGGGGTGGCGGGCACCACCTTTGACGGACATTTTCCCTCCCAAAAGAAGTTGAAGGGCATCCTTGTCCTTTCATACCTTTTCCTAAGTCTATAAATAGAGGCTTCTTGTTCATTTCATGGCATCCAAACTTAGTTGCAAACACCTTAGGCATAAATAATCGAGTTTTTGTAAGTGATAATCTTCTCACATCGGGAAGTTATCACATTTGTGTGATCGAGTCTGTAATCGAGTTTGGAGCACTTGGTGGAAGTTAATCCTGCCGCCATTTTCCTTTCCATTTATGTTCCAGTTGTTTTCAGAATTCAAGCCTCCGATTGGAGCAGGTTTCTATTTATGAATTAAGCTTTTATCTTCATTTATTTCTCGCATCGTTTTTATCTTCATTTATTTCTCGCATCGCTTTTACTTTATTTATTTCTCGCAATCGCTTTACTTTATTCGCATTATTTATTTTCAAAACCTTTTATTTCAAAAAGACTTTACTTTGACATGATAAAATTCAATATGTTTGTTTACATTTCCATGTCTGGCTAAATCTTAAAGGTTAGAATGTAAAGATCACAGTTTAAGTATCATTTCACATAATGCATTGATAGAAACACTTAGGGACTAGTTTGGTCTTTAACACGAGTTTTCCGCACTTAATTTCTGTTGGGTAAGATCGAAAGCCATCCAACCTTTAGATAAACTTGGTTAGTCTTGACTGTACAAAGGAAGCGACAGCGCTTTGTACAGTTAAGTAGGAATTTTAAATACTTTAGAAAAATGATTTTAGAACTATTTTCGGGCGCGTTTGTAGGTTTAAAATCCGGTTCGTATGAACCTCTTTTGTTTAAAAGTTTCAGATCAAAATACTTTTCAACTAAGTTAAGAAACTATATTTCTTAAAAATAGGTTTTTCACTTTAACGCAATGCGCGCCTTTTTATAAGTGACAATAAGAGGGTTTGTTTAAAGGTTAAACTCGGTTCTGAATACGCGAAAGCGACAGTTCCCGTTAAATTAGTTCTTTTCATAAAGTAGAAAACATTGCCCATAAGTATTCTGTTACATGCGTTGGAATGTTATCTGACTGTGTGAATTACATTCAAGCCTATTGCTTTCATTTGAGTTTTATATCTTCGTACTTTGCTTCACTCTACTTTTACTGTGCACTCATAAATCCCTGAATTAACTTGCCTTAGATAAACACTGTAACTATAGGAATCGATAGATTGACGTTTGGTCTCTGTGGGATTGATAATCTTTTGTATTACTCTGACGCGTTTCGTATACTTACGAAAACCACGCATCATGTCCTTTCTCCATTTAGAGTGTCAACCCGTAAGCAGAAAATGCATATCTTTGTTAATTCTCCACTGAGTTTATGCCTCGTGGAAGATATTTATTTTAGCCTTCCTCCCCAGTTCATTCATCTGGATGAAATTAATCCCCAGTTGAGATATTTCCTCCTCGGGATGAGTCTTGTTTGACCGTTTCTATCTGGTTTATTCCCGGATTGAATTTTGGTCCCTTGCTTTGGCAATGGAAGCTTATCACCTTTGTCATCCTACCCGTTTAGTTGGTAGTAGGTGATATAGTTGGCTTATTACCTTTGTTGTCCTGCCCTTTTAGTTGGTAGTAGGTAATATAGCCCGGTTTGATTACCTTGTTATAGTTGTCAATTGGTTGATAGCTGGTAATCTCTCCCTGTTCGGGTTTATTTCCTTTGTCGTCCTGTCCTTTGTTGGTAGTAGGTGATATTTCTCGTACCCCTTTTGTGAGACTATTACGTTTGTCGTCCTACCCTTTGTTGGTTGTAGGTAATATTTCTCATACCTTTGGTTGATTACCTTGTTTTAACTGCCACATGGTTGATAGTTGGTAATCCCTCCTTTTGGCTTATCATCTTTGTCGTCCTGCCCACTTTGTTGGTAGTAGGTGATATAGCTGGCTTATTACCTTTGTCGTCCTGCCCATTTAGTTGGTAGTAGGTAATATAGCCCGATTTGGTTACCTTGTTGTAGCTATCACTTGTTTGATAGTTGGTAATCTCTCCATGTTCGAGTTTATTACCTTTGTCGTCCTGCCCTCTGTTGGTAGTATGTAATATTTCTCATACCCTTTTTGACTGCCTCGTTGTAGCTATCACTTGGTTGGTAGTTGGCAATCTTTCTTTTTTATCATGCTATTACCGGATGTCGGGAAGTAGATGACCTTTTCCCCAACGGAGTTTTTTTCCTCCTTGTTGGGACGAGTTTCCCTCTTTTTTTTCCTGGTGTTGGTAATTTTCCTTCAGTTGGAATCTTACTCTTTATTCTTCTCCAGCGGAGATTGTTTCCTCCCCTGTTGGGATGTTCTTTCCCTCTTTTGTTTTCCCTTGTGGAGTCTTTTCTCTTTGCTCCCCGACTTTTGTTTGTCTCCTATGGTGTTTTCTCCCCACAGAGGTCTTGTGCCTGCATATCATTTGCACGATCATATCATTTTGTGGTCTCTTAGGGCCAAAAATTGGGTTGTTGTTATATTTAAGTCTCTTCTATCTCGTTGAGACAAAGATGCCCATCTTCGTATCTCCAGATAGAAGAAATTTAAATAGGGGTAACTGCAATACCCTAATTTTTACCCCTAAGATCCCACATGTCCTTTTGCATCTCATACCACAAACAAGATCGCAAGCTTTGGTTCTTTTGCCCTCCTCTGAAGGTTTGTTCTTGAGTGAGATCACCAATCACCCTTGTTCTCTTGTTTGTTTGATGTTTATATTTGTTTATGTTTACTAACCATTAATTAAAATTCAAAAATATGTTTGTTTTTCCTTTACTAACTTTTTCAGGAAGAATTTGGACCAAGGATATCAAAATCAGTCTCACAGCTCGAATGAATTTCATCTGAACAAAGTCAAAGTTGATCTACAAGTAATTCAAAAACCATCTGATCAAGAGTTTCCAAGATTTAATTGATTATTATTCAAGAGACTCCAAGGTTCATGTGTTTATTTCCATGCCTTCTTTGACAAGCAAAAGAGTCGAGCCGAACCACAGCAGTGCACTCAAAAAGGGCATTTTTTCAAAATTTACACTGAGTAACCAGTTACCTCAATCAGAGTAACCGGTTGCACTCGTGAAAATTTGAAAAATGGAAGCAAATTTAAATTCAGCAATTGGCGCCAATTTTCATCATTTTGATCACATGTGGAATATTATATACCATCCCATTTTAATTCTCCTACACCGTCATAATTAATTCCTACCATGTACCTTCACTAATCACCACTCTTTTGATAATTTCCCACCAAAATTCAAATTCCAAGCCTAATTTTCATTTCCAAACCAAATTCCAAACCACCAAATTTCCAAGCCTAAACTCTATAAATAGAGGCCTCATTTCATTCATTTCACAAGCTTTTGAGAGCCAACAAACCTCTTGCAAATTCTCTTTCCAACCACAAAATTCACTCAAACCTCACTTTTCTTCTCTTGAAAGTTAACAAGAATTCACATTGAATCTTGTTTAACTTTGAGCTAAACCTTCATCCAAACTTGTTTTCTCCATCAATTCTCATAGATCAAGGCTTTGGTGTTTGGATCTTGAAGCAATTTGAAGAAATTTTTAGATTTGAAGTGGTAATTCATCTCTCACCATTGTTGAAGCTTAAATTTCATCTTCCATAATGTAGATCTTTGGAGATCTTTGTTACTTGATCTTTTGGATCTTGTAATTGTGTTTAATTGCTGGTTTTCACTGTTGTTTTACTTAAAATTTCATGCAATTTCAATTCCATGATCACAAGATGTTTGAAGAAAGTTTTAAAAAATGATCATGCTGAATTTTGCTGTTTTTTCTGCATTCTGGTCCAGAGTAACCGGTTACCCTATTTTGAGTAACTGGTTACCCTGTGTATTTTCCACTTGGTTGCTGCGTTTTTTAACTAAGTAACCGGTTACCCTATATAGAGTAACCGGTTACTCTAAGTCAGAATGCAGTTTTTGCTTTGTTTTTGGGACTGTTTTGGTTCCTTTCTCTCCTTCTTCCTTTTCCTTTTGATTTTGGCTTTGGATTACACTTTTAAAGGTCTTATTCCTCTTTAAATTCATTGGACTTTAGGTGTAGATGAAGTCGGATAAACATTCACTAATTTAAATATATCTTTAAAATGAATTGTTCAATTCATTTTAGGTGCTTTGAGTTAATGATATGTTTAGTGCTTTAATCCACCAAAATGAGTGGATGAACTTAAAGATGGAGTGGTCTTGAATTCGTAATTCAATTTGGCTTTTTCTTCATCTATTGCCTTTTTTTATTTTGATCGATGGAAGTCTTATGGATCTTAGAATTTTTTTGTTGAATTCTTGATCAAGACTAGATCGCTACCTATTTTCTTTTCGTGCGGTATTGCTTTCGGATGACGATTTACATATCATTCATCTAGCATGCATTAGCATAAAAATCACTATTGACCGGCCTCGAGTAGGGTGACTTTTACATAAGTTACTTGGTGATTGCTTAACATAGCGCTACATTTGTACCTTCCTCCAAATCGGAACTTGATCTTTCGTGGCCCAAACCTTTTGGTTGTGTAAGCCCAAGGATGGTTAATCTTTTGTATTAGGTTCAAAATCTTTGAAGCTTGTTGCGTAGAGGCTTTGATTCTATCAATCTTATAACAAGTCTTCATTAACCTTGATCTAAGAACATTGTTTAATCATTATAGTTCAAGACGCGAGATGGAATAATCGGTATTTCCTTTTGAAGGCTTATGGCACTAGAGCCTTTGTGCTACTAATTACTAACTTCTGACCTTACCTTTATGTTTCCTTCTCGCTCCTTATCTCTCTTTATTTTTATATGCTTCATGTCATTATATCATATCATGTTTACGTTTATGTCATTTTTCTTTTGTCCACTTAGACCATATTATCTTGTGCTTTTGTTTTTCTTTTGTCCATTTGTACTCAAAAACATTAATAAAGGATTAAACCACTAAAAGACTTGTGCTCTTAATTGTTGGACTATGGCGACTACCCCTTGCATTGGAGGATGAAATTCTTTTCTTATTATGCTTTGAAGAGTGCCTCCATGTGGTTAGATCTTTCTTACGTTAGCTTTTATTTTATGCACTAGGATAGTCACTTCTTCTCCACCCCTTCTTCAATTTTCAAAATCTCCTCTCTTTTTCAAAACCTTCTCGTTTTCAAACTCAAAACCCCTTTCATAATAAAACCTTGACTTCGGTCAAGTTGATTTTCAAACTTTGTTTTCTCTAATAAATGTCAATCAATTTTAATCATATTTTTACCATTTCAAAAAGCCATAAAAAATACAAAACTCATTCAAACTTTTTGTGCTTTATGCACCTTTTTCATTTAAACTTTTCAAAAAGAATTAGACATGAGTCATTTTTTTGTTGCGATGTAAAGCTCCTAAACATGGTATTTTGTGTAAAGTATGACCATTTTCCACTTAGATGTTGAAGCGATAGTCTTGTTGATTGTAATCCAAGCAAATCCTCCATCTTAATGTGATGCAAATGCCTCTTTCCAATACCTTTGGGTAATTAGTTGAGTATTTTCTCTTGAGAATGATGGGTTGTCTTTTTCAAGATAAAATGAATCATAACTAATAATTTTTGTTATTTGTACCACGAACTACGAGATTTTGATCCTACATTGCTCTTCTGGGTACGTAGGCATGAGGCGATAAGTCTCTCAAAACACAAAAATCTTAAAAAATATTTCTCTTCTCATATCTCCCAATCTCTTTCAAGAAAACCATTTTCAAACCAAAAGCGATAGATATTTCAAAGGGCTCCTATAGAGTACTATAGACGTTTTTGGCGCTAACACCTTCCCATTGCGTAACCAACCCCCTTACCCATTCTCTGTTTGTTCTTGTTGTTTTAGAACTCCTTAGGTTTTGTTCGCTCTTTTTCCTTTCCTTTTTTGGATAAAATAAAAGTGCGGTGGTGACTCTTGCTTTATGAGTTAAGTTAATCAATAGCTTACAGTCACGATTTTTACCACTACACTGTCGAAACCGCTTCTCCTCATAATTCTTTGGGTAAGTGCTTTCCATTTAACATACTTCTCATCATGTTCATGATGGTACTGTTCTTTCGTTCTGCAACTCCATTTTTCTGTGGAGTGTAGGGTGGCACCACCTCATGCACAATCCCTTCTTTTTCATATAATGCATCGAACTCTTTCGAAACATACTCTCCACCACCATCAGTCCTCAGAATTTTCAACTTTCAACCACTCTGTCTTTCGACCATAGATTTGAATCTGGAAAATACCTTGATCACATCACTTTTCTTCTTGATGAGGTAAGTCCACAACTTTCGACTGTAATCATCTATGAATGTGATAAAGTATCTGTTGCCACCAATTGAATCCACCTGGATTGGACCACATACATCAGAGTATATGACTTCCAGAATTGCCTTCGACTTCGTTCCTGCATCCTTACTGAAGCTATTCTTATGTTGTTTCGACTGAACACACTCTTCACAGACTTCACTTGGAATGTCAATTTCTGGTAATCCTGAAACCATATTTCTTCTCTTTAGCTCTCTGATGTCATTAAAGTTGAGATGGCCTAGTCGAAAATGCCATAACCACTCATCTCTGGTGGCTGCAGTTGCTAGGCATTTGTGCCCCATCACCTTGAGTTCAATCTTGAAAGTCCTATTCTGAGACATTGGAGCCTTCAAGATCAACCTACCACCTGCGTCGATGACTCTCATCATCTTGTCTTCAACTACTACCTTGTAGTTCTTTTCGACCAGCTGCCCTATACTGAGCAAATTACTCTTCATGCCTGGTATGTACAACACATTGGAAATTGTTGACCTCTTGCCATCTTTCCTCATAATTAGAACATCACCAACACCTTCAGCTGCTAGAGTGTTGTCATTTGCAAACTTCACCGTGTTCTTCGATGAGGGCTTCATGTTGACAAACCAATCTTTCCTTCCAGTCATGTGTGATGAGCATCCTGAGTCCAAGTACCACTGATATTGGAATCTTCATGTGTGATGACAAACCATTCTTTGAAAAGGTTAGTGATGTAGAGTCAGCAAAGGAAGCGTGGGAGATTCTTGAAAAGTCGTTTGGAGGTGCAGAGAAGGTGAAAGAGGTGAGGTTACAAACTCGCAAGAGAACATATGAGTTGCTTCAGATGGAAGACAATGAAAGTATAAAAGATTTCTTTGCCAGAGTTACAAAACTGGTGAATCAAATCAAGGTATGTGGAGAGGTGTTAACATCAAGATCAGTTGTTGCAAAGATCTTGAGGTCATTGGCTCCAAAGTTCGACCACGTGGTAGTAGCCATAGAAGAGTCGAAAGACTTGTCAGTATTGATGAAGGAAGAGCTTCAAGGGACGCTTGAGTCTCATGAACAAAGGATGGCTGAAAGAGCTGCAGGAAAGTCGAAGAGTGATATGACTTTGCAAGCACAGTCAGAAAAGGAAAGGAAAGGCAAAGGAAACTGGAATGGCAACAAAGGTAGAAGAGGCTACAACAATTCGACTGGTCAAAATCAACATGAAGGAAACTGGTCGAATCAGAGAAAACCCAGGAACCAAGGCAACCAAAGAGGTGGTGCTACAGGTAGAGGAAGAGGTGGTGGTAGAAAGCCTGATAAGAGTCACATTTAATGTTTCAATTGTCAGAGGTATGGTCACTATTTTAGGGATTGTCCAGAAAAGAATAAGAATCAAGAAACTGATGCAAAACTGGCGAAACATGAAGAAGAAGAGATGTTGTTGATGGTCACAACAAGAGACGAAGAGAGATTCCAAGACCAGTGGTACTTGGACTCAGGATGCTCATCACACATGATTGGAAGGAAAGATTGGTTTGTCAACATGAAGCCCTCGTCGAAGAACACAGTGAAGTTTGCAAATGACAACACTCTAGCAGCCGAAGGTGTTGGTGATGTTCTGATTATGAGGAAAGATGGCAAGAGGTCAATAATTTCAATTGTGTTGTACATACCAGGCATGAAGAGTAATTTACTCAGTATAGGGCAGTTGGTCGAAAAGAACTACAAGGTGTCGATTGAAGACAAGATGATGAGAGTTCTCGACGCAGGTGGTAGATTGATCTTGAAGGCTCCAATGTCTTAGAATAGGACCTTCAAGATTGAACTCAATGTGATGGAGCACAAGCGCCTAACAACTGCCTAACAACTGCCTAACAACTGCAGCCAGCAGAGATGAGTGGTTATGGCATTTTCGACTAGGCCATCTCAACTTCAATGACATCAGAGAGCTAAAGAGAAGAAATATGGCTTCAGGATTACCTAAAATCGACATTCCAAGTTAAGTCTGTGAAGAGTGTGTTCATTCGAAATAACACAAAAATAGATTTAACAAGGATGCAGGAAGGAAGTCGAAGGAAATTCTGGAAGTCATATACTCTGATGTATGTGGTCCAATCCAGGTGGATTCGATTGATGGAAACAAATATTTTGTCACGTTCATAGATGATTACAGTCAAAAGCTGTGGACTTACCTCATCAAGAAGAAAAGTGATATGATCGAGGTATTTACCAGATTCAAAATTATGGTGGAAAGAAAGAGTGGTCGAAAGCTAAAAAATTCTGAGGATTGATGGCGGTGGAGAGTATGTGTCGAAAGAGTTCGATGCATTATGTGAGAAAGAAGGGATTGTGTATGAGGTGGTGCCACCCTACACTCCACAGCAAAATGGAGTTGCAGAAAGAAAGAACAGAACCATCATGAACATGGTGAGAAGTATGTTGAATGGAAAGCATCTACCCAAAGAATTATGGGGAGAAACGGTTTCGACAGCAACATATATTTAAACAGATGTCCGACGAAGAAGCTTGAAGGAATCACACCAGAAGAATGTTGGTCAGGTATCAAGCCTAGCCTCAGTCACTTGAAGGTGTTTGGATCTATAGCACATAGATATGTGTCAGATCAGTTGAGAAGGAAGCTTGATGACAAGTCTAATCAGATGATCTTGATAGGATATCATTTGACTGGAGGTTACAAGCTGTTAGACCTAGTGAATAAGCAGGTAGTGATCAATAGGGACATGATCATATATGAGCTTAAAGAATGGCATTGGAATGAGAATGTAATGCAGGATTCAATGAGAATTTCTTGTGAAGAACCAACCACTGAAGTCGAAAGAGAAGTTTGACAGGAATAAGTCATAGATGAAGTAGGTCCAAGCAGACCTCAACGAACAAGACACATGCCTACAAGGTTGCAAGAATGTGTAATTACATTAGATGATGTGGTTGATAAAGAAGGTGAGCTGGTACACTATGCTTTTTGCGCAGATGTAGAACCAGCCAATGCAGCTAAAGCATAGAAAGATTTGAAGTGGGTGAAAGCAATGAATGAGGAGTTAGAGTCCATTGAAGTTAACAACACCTGGTCACTTGTCAAATTGCCTCAAGGCAAGAAGGCAATTGATGTGAAGTGGGTTTACAAGGTGAAGGTGAATCCTAAAAGAGAAGTAACTCGACACAAGGCGAGACTTGTGGCGAAAGGATTTCTTCAGAAGGAAGGAATCGACTTCGACGAAGTGTTTGCACCTGTTACTAGGATCGAAACAATCAGGTTGGTTGTTGGTCTAGCAAATATGAACAATTGGCACACATGTCAGATGAGATACGGATTTTGGGATAGGAATTTAGGGATAGGAATTTGGGATAGGATTTTGGGATAGGAATTTGGGGATAAAACTGTTAGGTCCAAAGAGTATAAAATTTGGGATAAGGGATAAGGATTTTGGGATTAGACTCTTAAGCTCCAAGATTATAAATATAGGATAAGGGATTAGGATTTTAGGATTAGACTCTTAAGTTCCAAGAGTATAAATATAGGGAAAGGGATTATGATTTATGGGATTAGACTCCTAAGCTCCAAGAGTATAAATATAGGTCAAGGGATAAGGATTTTGGGATTAGACTCTTAAGTTCCAAGAGTATAAATATAGGGCAAAGGATTAGGAATAGGGGATAGGGGAGGTGAACTATGGAAACTCTGATCTTTCAAAATTGAGGGTACGTATGCATAGGGTTGTAAACCCTAGCGAGTACAATAATAAAAAACTTAGGGTTTCTATCTTACTTAAATCATTTAGTCTACCTAATGATAAGGATTTTTATAAATGAAATAAATGGTCAAACATTCAAGCAACAAACAAACATACCCTAGAACTTAAGGAGGATCCCATTGAGTACAATGGAGGTGAGGGGTGCCTAACACCTTCCCCTCGCTTAATCGACTCCCGAACTTAGCGTCTCTCCCTTAAGATTTAGATTTTATCATTATTTTCATGTCCATTGAAGCAAATTTGGAATTTCCCATTCTTCCACTTTTCTTTCACTTTTCCACCATGAACAAACTCCAAACACCTCACCAAACCTTCCGTATGCAATAGAATCATGATGTAGCACCTCAAACCCCATAACCATAATACACATTTTCCATATGCAAGTGGATTCGGGTAAATAATCTAGGAGGTTTCAAGTCATTCTAAGCACATCCTCACACTCCTGGGAACAAGAGGAAGCTAATAGGATCATCACATCATTGCTGGAAGCACGTTTGAGAGATCCATGAGTTCATCATTTGAGGGTTCATCTAGTTTTGTCCAAAATTCGTGAGTTTGAGATAAAATAAATAAAAACTAAAGACATATTTAGATTCCTTGTGAAATTCTAAGCAGAATAGTATATCTACTTGTCCCATTTGGTACAAAAATGAGGAAGTTGCCTTTTTATGAAAAGTATAAAAGTTACAGTACTAGCACGAGGAAGAAGATGAAGGCTGTTTTTCATTTTTAAAATTTTATTTTATTATATTATTTATTTGAAGCGAAAAACATACAAGACATGAGGCCTAGCCCTGTTGGCAGCGTGTTTTAGGTTGTGACCTGGGGGGCGTGGGTTCAACACCCAGCGACCCCTTTATTTCTTTACTACTTGTTTCTTTCTTCTTTTCCTTCTCTCCTTTTTCCTTTTCCTTTTTCTTTTTTCTTTTTTTTTTATCTTATTGTTTTCTTTTCTTTCCCTTTTTCTTTTTCTTATTTTATTTTTTCCACTCTCTTTAAATATTAAAAAATAGTTTATTTTATCTATTTCATTTACTTGTCATTTTTTTGTATTTTATATTTAAAACTTAAAAAATTTATTTATTTGCTTTTTTTTAAATCATTTTTTATCATCATTAAAATCATATTATTTTTCTTAAATAACAGAAACCTAAAAAGTTATTTTAGTAGTGTGTTCTATTTATTTCATCATGTTCATTTGACATTTATGTTTTACTTATGATTTATTTTTGCTAGCTATTCATTATGTTGATGTTATATTAATGTCATTGTCTTGATAAATATTGTAAGATGATTTTTGAAGAACTTATAATGGTGTGGATCATGAGGATGAATGTTAAACTTTGGTTAGGTTTTAGGGTTTGTCTTGATGAACATAATCTTATGACTTGATACTTGACCTTAGTGTTTTTGTGTTTGTCTTGATGTGGATTTCCTTTCCATGTTAGGAAGATGTTAGGTTTGGTTTAAGAATGAATGTTTATATGATTTCAAAGCCCTAGTTACTTGAGTTGCTTGCTTGATTGATAGCCTTTGTCATATGTTGATTAAAGGTCTTGATGCTTGCTTTGTGTTCAAGTTCATTACCTTTATGATGCATGTCTTGTTTGATCCATATTTGTGACCTTTGATTGCTACTATTATGTCACTTGTGTTTAAT
The DNA here is from genome assembly GCA_022829125.1 of Lathyrus tuberosus. Classification (NCBI taxonomy): domain Eukaryota; kingdom Viridiplantae; phylum Streptophyta; class Magnoliopsida; order Fabales; family Fabaceae; genus Lathyrus; species Lathyrus tuberosus. Next base: position 5,317,755 of record JALAZF010000162.1, on the reverse strand, counting down.
TTCAAAGAAAAGGACTAGGGTTAATTTTGTAGTCTTGTACATATCCCTTGTATACCTTGATGTATCCCCCACCCTTATGAGTAATCTTGTCCATATTATTCATGTTAGGATAGGAATTAACACATTAACCTAAAATCAACAAAATATTAAAATCAACCTTTCAATATCAAAAAGGAATTGGTCAACACCAAGATCCATTTTAAAAAAACATTGGTCCAACACCAATTGATCACTATCCAACTCCTCCCCTTTGACAAACCTTTTCAAACTTATTTTTGATTCAACATCAAGCCCTTTTAAAATACCCATATTGTAATTCTATTTCATTATGCACCGCCATCAACCTTTTTGACCATTTTAAAACCTAATCATGAATAAACCTCGATCAACATCAAATGCTTTTTCTTAATCAAACTTGGACCTTCGTCATTGCAAAGTTAAAACTTTTTTCTTAACAAATACGAAAGAAGAAGACTGTTGGAATCTAGCATTTTAGCAGAACCCTCGAATGATTGGTCTCAAGCCTCGCACTTTGGGATAGCCGGTTATTCTTTTCTTCCATTCTTAAAACATCTAATATCAACTTGGATAAATAAGTGTTGTTGAGATCTAGCATCTTGGCGTAACTCTTTGAGCGGTTGATTATCATCAAGATTTCATTGTCCATCAAACAATTTTTACAATAACTTGAATGAATAAGGGCCGTTGGAATCTAGCATATTTGGCGTAACTCTTTGAACGATTGATTATCATCAAATGTTCGTCATTCACCTAAATACATCCAACGAATCAAACTATTTTTCTCACCGCCGTGCGAATAACCCTAAAAACTCTTTTTCATAAATGAGAGATATTGTGTCTTGAGACGATGCAAAACATTGCTTCGTCCACAAACTATTTTGAGTTGAGATAAGAGGCGTTTCCTGCGAATGTTGATTTTTAAATCCATCTGTTGTGATACAAATGTCCGCTCCTCACCCGTTTTGGGTAAAGCAGTGTTTTCTATCAAAGACGACTAAATATCTTTCATTAAAATCGACCAACAAACAAACCTTTTTACCCAGAACTACGTGTAGCGGGGAAATTTGTGAGTGAAAGATATTGACTAACTTAACACATAAAGCAAGAGTCGCCACCGCACTTTTATTTTATCCAAAAAAGGAAAGGAAAAAGAGTGAACAAAACCTAAAGAAATTCTAAACAAGAACAAACAGAGAATGGGTAAGGGGGTTGGTTACGCAAAGGGAAGGTGTTAGTACCCAAAACGTCTATAGTACTCTATAGGAGCCCTTTGAAATATCTATGCTTTTTTGGTTTGAAAAAGTTTGTTTGAAAAGAGATTGGGGAGATGAGAAGAGAAATATTTTTTTTAAAGATTTTTGTGTTTGTAGAGACTTATCGCCTCATGCCTACGTACCCACAAAGTGCAATATAGGATCAAAACCCCGTAGTTCGTGGTACAAATAACAAAAAAATGTTGGTTATGATTCATTTTATCTTGAAAAGACAATTTGTCATTCTCAAGAGAGATTACTCAACTAATTACCCAATGATATGTGAAAGAGGTATTAGCATCACATTAAGATGGAGGATTTGCTTGGATAAAAATCAACAAGACTAATCACTTCAACATCTAGGTGGAAAATTACCATACTTTACACAAAATACCATGGTTAGGAGCTTTACATCTTATCAAAGAAAATGACTCATGTCTAATCTTTTTGAAAAGTTTAAAAGAAAAAGTGCACAAGAGCACAAAAGTTTGAATGAGTTTTTTGTATTTTTTATGTTTTTTAGAAATTTGTCAAAGTATGATTAACATTGATTGACATTTATTAAAGAAAATAAAGTTTTAAAATCACTTTACCAAAGTAAAGGTTTTATTATGAAAGCGGTTTAATTTTCAAAAACAAGGTTTTGAAAAAGGGAGAAGATTTTGAAAATTTAAGAAGGGGTGGAGAAAAAGGGACTATCCTATTGCAAAAAGATAAAAGCTAAGGATAAGAACGGTCTAACCACACAAGCAAGATCCATAACATAAGCATTCTTTCCTTTAGATTTGGCCTTGATCAAAATAAGTCTTCAAAAGAGAACTCCAAGTACCCAAAATCCAAGGTTTACCATCACAAATTTCCAAGCATGAGTTAGGATCCTAATTCTAAGTCCAAAGTTCCATGTCCAATGCAACAGATAGTAACCATAGTTCACAATTAAGAGAACAAGTTTTTTAGGAGTTTAAGCCTTTATTAATGTTTTTGATCCAAATAGACAAAAGAAAAAGAGCATAAACATAAACAAATGGTCCAAGCGGACAAAGGAAAAATGGCGGAAACATAAACAAATAATATGATATGATATGATAACATAAAGCATAAAAAATAAAAAGAGTAGGTGTCAGACCCTAAATTTTGACCAAAATATTTCACATCATTGTGCAAATCATCACCATATAATGGATATACCTTCATGCCTTATCAATTCTCTCAAAGATTATTGAGCATTTACCTCAACCAAGGATTAGGGTTTTGAGCCCTCTCAGAGCATCCAGGAAAAGGATCAATTAAGAATTGACATGATCTTTAACTTGTCCAACCTCTTAAACATCTGTAATACCCCAAAATTTGCCCTCTCTTTTCTTCATGTCTTTTAGCATGAGCTTTCATTGGATTACATTGCATTCAAGCATAGAAAAATAAAACATCAAGCATTTAGTATTGCATCTTGCATAAGGGCATGTGATCAGGTGATCCAAGGTGTTGACCATCCAAAGCTAAAGACTAAGACCAAGTGTTTCTCACAAGCCTCAAGGATCTCTTACATCATGTATCATCTCCATTTGATCTCACAAGTCCTTAAAGGAAGGGAATTCATTAAGAAGATTGGACAGTGCATGAGCTCCTACACAAGGCAGTCAAAAGTTGGGATCTGACCCTCAAATGGGAAAGCTCTTTGAGATTTTATTATCTTCAAAGGACACATCTCATCATTGTTTGAGAAGATACACATCATATTCAGAGGAGTTTGGATTTGGAGGATGTGTTATTTCCTCCTAACCAGAGGGTGCCAAAATTAGGGTTTGACCTAAGATCAGTTTATTTCTGATTTCTTGGCCAAGACTTGATCTCATGGTATTCCTTATGTTCTTAAGTGTTCATGGATGGAATCTTGGTCATTGGTTCTTTGAGGAAGATGTTCAATGGATAGATACTTGGGTAATAAGCAAAAGTCAACTATTCAAAAGGAGAAAGTCAACTGTGGAATTTTGAGGTTCTTTTCATGGTTTTCAAGGTCTCACATCATCATATGGTCTTCAATTGTCAAGATTCATGCCATTCATCAAGAATCAAGAGTTTGTGCAAAAGTTACTAAATTTGGAAAATGACCTATAATGAAAACTTTCCATTTTTGGCAATTTTTCTACCACATTCAACTTGACTTTTCATCATCAAGGAAGCTCCAAATGAATTTTCCTTCAACATGAAAGTTGAAGATCTTTCTCTCCCATTTCCAAAAAGTACTAGAATATTTATATATCATTTGTGAAACTCTAGTTATGGTCAAAACAATGGAAGGTGCATTTCTTGGATTTCTTATATGTCAAATTTTCCACCATTTGCATTTTCACTCAAAAGGACTTGTAATGTTCCCAATTGCTTCATGTCATATTACAACATCAAAATAAAAGTCAAGAGGTTCATTTTTGGCCTTTGAATCAATTCATTCCATGACTTATTTTTCACTTATTCAACAAAGTTCAAAAATGCAAATTGATTCAAAACTCACCAACCAAGACATTTCAAGGCCCAATTCCATTTCATTTGTGATCAGCATGGAAAGTGTGAGTGGTTTATCATGAGAGGCAAGGGATGGCACGTGAGAATTAGTGGCTTAAGCACATAATGCAAAATTGCAAGTTCACCCAAATCTCACTAACCAAAGGATTAACCACTTGTTAATCACAATCAGTGGACTAATGGAGAGTATATAAGCTAACTCATGCCTCCAAAATTAGGTCATGCACTCTCATTTGCTCAGAATTTCAAAAACTCACTCTCACTTTCTCTCCTTCGAATCTCTCATTCCTTGAGGGTTTTTGAAAATCTCTTGGCATATTCTTGATCAGTGAGTTGAAAGGAGCACGAATCATCCATTGTTTTAAGCTGAAAGGAAGGATTTCACCAAGTTTCATTCAAGAGGATTCAAACTTAAATCTCAAGATCTAGCAAGATTTCAAGCTCTAGTTGCATTTATTTTGCATCTAGAGGTTCCAAGGAGTAGATCTGCAGTTTTTGGAGGGATTTCTTGGTGTATTCTAAGCTCTTCAAGGTTCAGGTTAGTGTAATTTTCACCATCAAAGAACTTGATTTTTGATGTGCATAATGATCTGTGAACTTCACTGAGCATGTTGATCTATTTTATTTGAGTTTTGGACGTGTAGATTGTGTGTAGTGTGAGTTTAAAGTTTTGGATCTATTTTTTCTTTCCTTCGATTTGCATTATTTGTTGACTGTTTGTTGAAATGGTTTGGATATTTGAGATCCTCTTGTTTTTTTTGATCAATTTGGTATACCTATGCGCAATTTCTGGAGAAATTTACGTAGCAGCTCACCGGAGAGGGTGACCGGAGCCCTAGCTCCGGCGGCTGGTTTTGCTCAGTCCGGCGAGGAGATTTGAATGAAGAAGAAGCAATCTCATCCGTCCGTTGCTTGATCCTACGTTCCTTATTGCGCCACATTTCATTCTTTTTTGTTTTTATTTTAATGGTTGCGTGTGTGTTAGTCCACATTTGCTAACGTACACCTCAGATCTGGATTGTTTAACTGATTTAGTTTTTAATTTGATGATTTAATCGTATGCGTTGGTTTGATCATGTGGTGGAGGTGGTGACAGCACATTAAAATGTGCATGTGCTTGTCACGTGGATTCGTATGGTATGCTGACTGATTTGTTATATGCGCGTATATCATTGCTGTGGTGGACTTTTAATCTGGGCTGTTGATCTTGCCTACTTTGTTAACTGCGTTGACTAATGGTGAGCGTTAGATGGATCCTAAGGATGGCATTGAAGCTGAATTTTGATTGGGTGCTTTGACTTTCCCTGGTGGGATTTGTTTGTTTGTATCTGACCCCCCCCCCCCCCTTTGGGCCTTTTTTATTCTCCAACTTGAATTTCTTGCTGCCTACACCCCTCTTGATCTTCTTTCTTTTTTTCTTTTCTCTTTTATTTTATTTGTTGTTTCAATTTTATTTTAATATAAAAACATGTTATAAAAATCTGCAAAAATATTTTTCTGTTTAATTAATGTGTCAACTTGATTTTCATTATTTTTATTTTATTTTTAATTTCAGTTTGTTATTTTATTTGGAATTAATTTGATAGTGTCTTTCCAATGATACCCTTCTTCTAGGGTTAGGGACTTTTGTGACTTTCACACACCATTTGAAGCCAATATTTTGGTCACTTTTAAGGCATAATATGAGGATGTTTCAATACTGGTTTGAGTTATTTTTAGTGACTTTCCACTCAAGTTTTATTAACCCTCGATCCATGCTCGATTTCTTGCATACCTTAACTTCTGGTTCACCTTTTGACAAGCTCTTTAACTCTTTTTGATCCAATCTTTTTGCATATGTTACTTAACTGAGTTAAATTCCATTTGTTTATTTTTTTGGGGTTTTATTGAGCCATTTTCCTATTTTTATTGATTTTTACTTGTGATGCAAGTTTGATTGAGGTATACTTTGATACATGATCTAGTTTAAGTGCATTTGCTTACTTGTGATGGAATGATGCTTGGGATGTTTTTATGGTATGATCATGTTCTGTTTGAGTTTACTTGTGGCTTTGGAATCATCCTTATTTTATCATTTTTCAATTTGTTCTTGATTTTACAAGTTGATGTTGTTTTGGACTTGAATCTTGTGATATGTTCAACCTAATCTTGTGATTGCTCCTTTGTGTGAATTCATTCATGTATGAAACCTTTTGTTTGGTTTGTATGACATGCTTGAGGTTCTGGTACTTTTGATTTAAGGTTCATTATGTGATTTTCATTTCACTTTATGCCTCACACTTCTTTGTTTGCTTGCATGAATGATAAGTGAATGTCTTTCTCAATTTTGATACATGTTTTGAATGTGTTGCTTGATGATTAATCTTGTATGACTTGAGTTTGATCTTGGCATGATGATAATGTGTATGCTACTGCCCTTTGGGTTCATTACTTGATTTTCATCTCACTTGATCATCATGGTTTGAATTATGTGATGCATATCATCCCCTTTGGTTTGTAACTTCTTTGGTGCATAATATTGCTTAATGTGAATCTCTTTTGCACATGTGAATTGTTGATGATGATATGATGTGAGTTCTGGTCTTGTTTCATTTTCACCTTGCCTCCTTCATTTCACTTTGATATGAAATCTATGTGTGTTTAATTGTGCATTTAATTCAAGTATGCTAGCATCCTTTCAGGTTTACCTTTGTATGCTTACTTGAATGGTTTTGCATTGATCTTTGAGACATAATTGTTTGATTTGAGTTAGACATTTATGATATGTTGTGCTTGCTGCCACTTATTGCATCTCATCTCTCTTCTTCTCTTTCTCTTTTCTTCTCTTTCCCTCTTTCTCATCCCATGAGTCTCAAGACTTGTTCAAGTCTTGGATTCTTTCCCTTTAGAGCTACCTAGTCCAACTTAATTTTTGATTAAGCTTGGAGTAGGATTAGCATTAGGTTTTAGGTAGTCTTTTCTCCTAAACCTCACTAACCATAGGACATCCATGCATGATAACATTAGGACCCTTAGTCTCCCTTTAGAGTTTCCTTTGCGTTTTCTCTCTTCTCATCTTCAAACAAAAGTAAAAAATACTTAATAAAGGCAAAACAAACATTGTATTTAGGCCTTTCATGTAAGAATAAGATAGTGAGGGATCTTCTCTCATTTTCTTAGAATGTTTAGCGTGCGTCCCATCTCGGGTCGTTATGCGAGGCATTCGATCTTACATGAGGGACTTAAATACAATGTGCGTTACAAAACATAAAACAATCGAAACACTTCTTTATGAAAAACTTCAAACAAACAATAGCGTCTTTCCTTCGGGAATTCTCTTCTCATCTCATTCACTCTCAGCATACGAACATGCTCATACTCGTTCTCTTGCAAGATGGTAACGCACTCGGACCAGCGAGCCTGCAAGACCTGAGCTAGAACGTTAGTCGTTCCCTAAAAACACAAACAAAGCGACCCTCGTTGAGGGGAACTACGTCGCTCTGATTCTCATGCTCCCGATGAGATACGTAGGCAGTGGGGTAGGGCCCATTCGAGCACTTATTTTATTTTCCCAACATTTGTTTCTCTTTCTCTCTTTTTTCTTTTTCCGTTCCTGTTCCTTTCCTTTTCTAGTAGCAGTGGAGCTCCAGACGACGACACCCTTTGATCGAGACAAGCGAGCGTGGATCCCATCGGGTACGATGGACGCGTGGGGGTGCTAATACCTTCCTCATGCGTAACCGACTCCCGAACCCATTTCTCTTGGTCTCTTTCCTTCTTCTCAGGTTTACGCAGTGTTTCCTTTCCCTTTCTTGGGATAAATACACATTGCTGGCGACTCTGTTTCAGTGCGACTTTCGCGTTTGTACTAGGATGAAAATCCCAGGAGCGACAGCTGGCGACTCTGCTGGGGACATAACCCAGAATCTCTGGTTTCCTTAGCGAGTCAATCCTAGCGCTTGTCTGTTTTCTTTCATTGGGTGTTTACTGTTGTGTTGTATTACTGTTGTACTGTATTGATATTTACTGTATTTTTGCTTTACTGTATGCTACCGTATTTACTGCATTTTTTGCATTTTCATTTCATATGATGTATTATGCTGCACTGCTGTACTGTTTTCTGTTTGGCGGGATGGGGTGTTCTGAGAGATAGGCCCAATACCCAGGCCTGAGTGCACTTATGATTAGCGTGTTTCATATCCTCTCGCATTCCATCTCGGCTCGAGGAGGGGATATGAAACGCAATCTGGATGTGGTTCTCTCTAGAGAATTCTGCGTTGTGGATTTCCGACGATGGTAGAGCTATCTGGAAAAGCTGCTAAGTCTGGATGACCTGTTAGGATGACCCCTCTTTATTTTGAAGTAAATCAGCGGACGACCTCTTTGATTGGCGATAGCATTGTATCCTTCGGCCTGAATGTGCTATTGCTTCTCAAACCTCAGAAGCTGAGGACCTTTCGTTCTAGAGAATCAGTTGAGGCCTCCTCGATTGATGATGATGCCAAACCAAAAATGGTGAAGGTATCATCATTTTTTGACCTGAGAGCCTGGGATACTGAACATCCTAGTACCCACCTGTGAGATTGGGGGATTGTTTACAGGTGTGCAGGAACCCTTGACCTTCAGAATACCTGGTTTTTTTATTTGTTCTGGATTGGTTACTGAAGTTATGATCCTGATCAGCTTACATATGGTTATGTATTTGTTATTGGATTTCTTATCCTGGTTGTTGTATATCTCACCAAACTCAGATTGTAGTACAGTGGATTCGGCTTTATTTATGCAGCACTGATCACATACCCTTGCATACATATCATCATTAGCATTCTTGCATTTAACCTTCGTGTTTATTCATTTGCAGGGTATACTTCCTTTCGGTTCCAGTTGACAGTTCCTTTTTGCAGTTATGGATGCTCCGAGGAAGAACAATGTGCATTATACTTTCTTTGACACAAAGGTGGGACAGTTGCGAAAGTTGATTTCTCTTATTACTCCAGACCATGTGGGTATGTTCCGAAAGGCTTATGGGGAGATTATGACTGTGGTTGTTGACTTAGATGCTTCAGAAAAGAGTGCTATTAATACGTGCTTACAGTTTTATGACCCACAGCTAAGATGTTTCACTTTCCCGAATTTTCAGTTGGGCCCGATGTTAGAAGAGTATGCTCTGCTTCTAAGTGTGCCTCTCAAGTACCAGATTCCTTTCAACTCTGACATGCGCCCTCCAAAGCCTGAGGAAATAGCTAAGGCTCTCCATCTGAGTGTACTTTTGGTAGCAGATAATCTCGCCACCAAAGGAGGTTTATCTGGTTTTCACCTGGACTTCTTGGTTGCCAAAGCTGAAGAGTGTGCTGCTAAATCTCAGTGGGAAACCATTTGTACAATCCTGGCTTTGAGTATATATGGAATTATGTTGTTTGTTGATGAACCTAAGTTTGTGGACATGAGTGCGATCCGTATTTTTATAATGAAAAATCCCATACCTACACTTCTGGGCGATTTGTACTATTCTGTGCACTTTAAAAATGAGAAGAAGCGGGGAGGTCTGGTTAGATGATGTGCACCCCTGTTCCACAAGTGGCTTATGGGTCATTTACCAAATTCAGAGGCTTTTTTGAATCCTCAGCCGGCAAAGAATTGGGCTAAAAGGATGATTCAGTTGACAGCAAAGGACATTCGTTGGCTCAATCAAAGGACGATGGGGGAAGATTTTGTCAGTAGCTGTGGAAGACATCCTAATGTGCCACTCTTGGGAATAAAGGGTTGCATCAATTATAACCCTGTTATTCTTAGGAGACAGTTAGGATTTGCCTTAACAGAGCCTCCGAGGGACGGTGATTTGGAAGAATCTTTCTTTTTCCCTATGAAGGATAACCTTTTGTTGGTAAGGCGAGCGGTTGGAGCTTGGGGTAATCTGCAAATGAAGGGTAAAGTCGTCTTCGAAAAGTGCAACAATGTGTCTTCCTCTCAATATGATGCTTGGCTAAAAAGAAGGGTTCAGATTACTCTTTTGCCATTTTCTCAGGAAAGACCGTCAGATCCAGTTGCTGTGGAACCAGTGACCATGATAAGCATTGCTGAATATGACAAGCTTAAAGCAGAGATGGATAAGACTGTCAAAATGAATGATAAGCTAAGTGAAGGACTCAGAAAGACTCTTTGTGACAAGCGTAAGGTTGAGTATGAACTGCAGAAGCTGACTGAGCGTCATGAGGCCAATGAGAAAAGAATTGCCGAAGACACTATCTACATCCGTAAGGTCAAACAGAATGAGATGGCGCTAAAAGAGGCGTGCAAGCGCATTAACGAGCAGTTGGCCAAGTCAGAGAATGCCCTTGCCAAAGGACAACAGAGATGGGATGAGTTTTCTGAATGCCGGAGGGAGATTGAGGCGAGAATCAGGGCTGAAAACGACGAGTTGAGGAAAAATTTGAAGAGCAAAGAAAGTGAATTTCTCCAATAACTAAGCTCAGCTAATCAAGAGATCGAAGATCTGAAGATCCACGCCGGAGTAAAGAGAGCCAAAGAGTCTGTTGTCAAAGATCAAATCCGAAAGCTAGAAGAAGCCGTTAAGTTAAGGAGTCTACTGATCAGAAGTCTTACCGAACGCCCAAATGATCCAGTTACTGAAGCGCTTCTCAAAGAGGTACAGGAAGATTTATATGGGCTCAGTGTTTGAGTTGTATTGTTGCTATTCTGGCAGTCACCATTAGGCTTGTTGATGGGTTTCCCTTTATTTGTATTCATACTATTCAGTTGTGTTTGTTCGAAGACAATTTGTATTTGACTGTTCCATACCTGGCTGTGGGTTTTTTCATTTATTCTATTGGATTTGTTGGTAATTATTGAGGTGGATTCTTCGTCAGATTATACAATGATTCACACACTCACTGGGCTGTATGATGGGTATTCTGAATTATTAATATACACCTCTGGTGTTCTGTCGCTGTTAGCAACTGCGGGGATATGCGCTCTTCTCTTTTGGTCAAACTGGAATCGAAGGAAGGAATGCCTCAAAATGAATAAACATTGCATTGTATCGCATATAATGTTGCATTCTGTTGTTTGTTTTCAGGTACTTGTTGCAGGAGATCTCTAACCTTTATTTGGTTTCAGGAACTATAGTTGAGAATCACATTCACCGATACTCAACTCGAGGAAATCAAGCAAGGATAATGGATCAGATGCAGAGTGATTTGGCTGAAAAGAGGGAACGAATGGACCAGTTCATGACTCTCATGACTGGTATGGCACAAACTCAAGAAATATTGAGGCTTCTGGTCGAGCGTCCAGAGGCCATGCTTGGAGTTAATCAGAATGACAATGGCACTCCTCCTCCTGTTGGCAATCCTCCTCCTGGTGGTAATTCGGGTAATGGGAATGGCAGAAATGTTGGTGGTATTCAGGAAGATGCTCAAGAAGACCAATTTACTCTGTTGGATGCTGAGATGGGTGCTCCTAATGATAAAAGGTACGATGAGCTGGCTGAAAAGATACGGGCTATGGAATACAAGAATTCTATGGGTATTGATGTTACTAGTTTGGGACTGGTACCAGGGGTCAAAATCCCTCCAAAATTCAAGCCGCCTACTTTTGATAAATATCATGGCAATACGTGTCCCCAGACAAATATCTAAGCTTATTTTGGGAGGACCTCAGCTCATACAGATGATGAGAAGTTATGGATGCATTACTTTCAAGACAGTCTGGCTGGAGCTTCTTTGACCTGGTATATGAAATTGAACAGAGCTGTTGTGAGAAGTTGGAAGGATCTGGCTGAAGCGTTCCTAAAATAGTACCAGTACAATATTAACATGGTGCCCAACCGCACTCAATTGCAGGGGCTGTCACAGAATGCTAAAGAAAGTTTCAAAGAATATGCACAGAGGTGGAGAGAAATGGCTGCACAAGTCCAACCTCCTTTGTTGGATAGAGAAATGGCAGACATGTTTATGGGCACCTTGCAAGGGGTATATCTTGATAGATTGGCTGCTTGTCCATCAACTGGATTTCCTGACATCATGATCGTTGGAGAAAGAATAGAGAGTCTGTTGAAACTTGGAAAGATCCAAGATGCAAGTGGAGCTAGCTCTTCTGGGACGAAGAAACCGTATGCTAGTGGTCAGAAAAGAAGAGAAGGTGATACAAATGTTGTGTTTAGAGGACGAGGCATAGGACGTTCTCAGGGTTACCCTCTCCCTTTGACTTATTCAGTGTTGTTACCACAGTTACTCAAGTTGAAGTTGGTTGAACTTCGTACTATGAGACCTCCTGCCGCTGGAAACTTGCCTCCTAATTTTGATGTTAACGCTCGCTGCGAGTTCCACTCAGGTGCTCAGGGGCACTCCATTGAAAAATGTTGGGCTTTTCATCATAAAGTGCAAGACTTGATTGATGCCAAAGAAATCAATTTCTCTCTACCTCCCAAGTTCTTCAGAACCCCATACCTAATCATGGTGCGACAAATGTGCATGCTATCGAAGATGGAAGGAGATTGAATTTGGTAACAAACATCAGTCAGGTGAAGACTTCTTTGTTGGTTGTAAAAGATCATTTGTTGAAGGGACAGGTGTTCCCGGGTTGTAACCAAGATTGTTCTGAGTGTATGAATCAAGAGAATGGCTGTGATAAGTTGAAGGTGGGTTTGCTGAATCTGATCAATGAAGGATGTCTACAGTTTGACAGGGTTGTGAAAGAAACTGATGAGGTATCAACTGTGACCATCTATTATACTCCCGCTGAGATTCAGGTGCCGGTCAGTACAGTTCCTGTAGCAAGTGTTGTGCAAGAAAGGCCCAGTCCTGTTACCATCACGGTGCCAGGACCAGTTCCGTTTACAACTACGAAGGCAATCCCATGGCACTATGGGGCATACGTGTATTATGAAGGTAAAAACCAAGAGGTTGGGACATCAGTCAGTTCAAATATTGATAATGTGGGTGGTGTAGGTGGTTTTACAAGAAGCGGAAGATTATTTACTCCCCAAACTTTGCGCAGTGATAAAGAAGCAGAAGCTGCAGCAAAAGCTAAAGAAAAACAGGTGGTCGAGAGTGTGCTTGTACCTGAAACAGAGACCAAGATTACTTTTGATAATGAGATGGAAGAGTTCATGAGGATAATCAAGAAAAGCGATTATAAGATTGTCGATCAACTGAATCAGACCCCTTCGAAGATTTCAATCTTGTCACTGTTGATGTGTTCTGACGCGCATCGGGAGGCTTTGTTGAAAGTGTTGAAGAGCGCATATGTGCCACAGGAAATCACTGTTAATCAGCTTGAAGGTGTAATTTCCAATGTTAATGTTAGCCATGGTTTGGGCTTTACAAGTAGGGATTTGACTGCTGAAAGAAGAAACCATAATAAGGCTTTGCACATCACAATGGAGTGTAAGGGTGCAGTGTTGTCTCATGTACTGGTAGACACTGGTTCCTCACTCAATGTCTTGCCTAAGAAGGCGCTAATGAAGCTGGAAGTTGATGGTTTAATTTTAAGGCCTAGTGAGTTGGTTGTCAGAGCATTCGATGGGACTAAAAGATATGTGTTTGGTGAAGTAGAATTGCCCGTGCAGATTGGACCACAGGTGTTCAAATCCACATTCCATGTAATGGACATACAACCTGCGTATAGCTGCTTATTGGGTCGCCCTAGGATTCATGGAGTCAGGGCTGTTACATCCAACTTACACCAAAAGCTAAAGTATGAGTTTGAAGGACAGGTTGTGACAGTGTGTGGTGAAGAAGATATCTTTGTTAGTCATTTGTCCACATTTAAGTATGTGGAAATGGATGGGGAAATTCACGAGATGCTTTGCCAGTAATTTGAAGCGGTAAATATTGACAATGTGCCTGAGTCTTCCTCTACACCAGTTGGAGCCGGTACCTCCATTTCATCCTATAAACAAGTTGTCGAGGTCGTCAGAGCCGGCAATGCCCAAGGCTGGGGCAGGTTGATAGAGACACCAATGAAGGATGACAAATTTGGTATTGGTTATCATCCCTCTATGACTTCAGATGCGGAAAGCAGTGGACCCATCACTTTCAGTAGTGGGGGCATCATTTACACAGATCAGTCTTGTGCAGCTACAGAAGATGGTATCGACAGTGACAGTGACTTAGACAACTGGGTACGCCCACGCGCTCTGGGACAACAATTGCAGAACTGGTCTGTTGAAGAAGTCATCAGGGTTACTCTTCAGACAGAGTAATTTTTCTTTGTTTTTCTAACCATAATGCATGTCAAAATCTTGCGCTCTGCCCAAGGCGTATAGATTCATTTGTAGGGCCACCCTGTTTGCATTTGCAATTTTAATCATCAATAAAGGACATTTTTGCACTCAAATTTTTGTTCTCTTTCTTTCAGTTTTTATTTTTTGCACAAAAATAATAAAATGGCAATGTTTCTTTTCTTTTTATTTTAAAATAAGTTCTAAAATAAAGCATGAACCCGCTCGTGCAGACTTGATCCTCTGGATTCCATTGATAATGATTTTGCTATGGCTATGTATGACTTTGACAATCCGATTTATCATGCCGAAGAAGGGGATGAGAAGGACTGTGAACTCCCTGAGGAACTGGCCATATTGTTAAAACAAGAGGAAAGGGTCATTCAGCCCCATCAAGAGACTGTAGAGATCATCAATATTGGTACCGAGGATGCTAAGAAAGAAATCAAGATTGGTGCCAGCCTGCAAGCAGATGTGAAGAGAGCTTTGACTGAGTTGTTGTGTGAATATGTGGATATCTTCGCTTGGTCGTACCAAGACATGCCAAGGCTGGATACTGATATTGTTGTTCACAGGTTGCCTTTGAGAGAAGAATGTCTGCCCGTCAAGCAGAAACTTCGTCGGACTTACCCCGACATGGCCATAAAGATCAAAGAAGAAGTTCAGAAACAATGGGATGCAGGGTTTCTTGCAGTGACTCACTATCCTCCCTGGGTTGCCAACATTGTGCCGGTACCAAAGAAAGACGGAAAGGTTAGAATGTGTGTGGATTATCGATATCTTAATAAAGCTTGCCCAAAAGATGATTTTCCACTACCTCACATTGATGTACTGGTCGACAATACAGCTCAGTTTTCAGTGTTCTCGTTTATGGATGGTTTCTCTGGGTACAACCAGATTAAGATGGCACCTGAGGATATGGAGAAGACCACGTTCATTACTCCGTGGGGTACATACTATTATAAGGTGATGCCTTTTGGGTTGAAAAAATGCAGGGGCAACGTACCAACGGGCAATGGTAACTTTGTTTCACGACTTGATTCACAAAGAGATTGAATGTTATGTGGATGACATGATTGCCAAGTCGAGAACAGAAGAAGAACATCTGGTTAACTTGAAAAAGCTGTTTGAAAGGTTGAGGAAGTTCCGCTTAAGGTTGAATCCAAATAAGTGCACTTTTGGGGTGCGTTTTGGAAAGTTACTGGGTTTCATTGTGAGTGAAAAAGGGATTGAGGTTGATCCTGCCAAAGTAAAAGCAATACAAGAAATGCCTGAACCGAGAACGGAAAAGGAGATTCATGGTTTTCTGGGTAGATTGAACTACATTGCAAGGTTCATATCTCACCTAACAGCCACGTGTGAACCAATATTTAAACTGCTGAGAAAAGATCAAACGGTCAGGTGGAATGACGATTGCCAATTGGCATTCGATAAGATAAAAGAATACTTGCAGGAACCTCCAATTCTCATGCCTCCAGTTGAAGGAAGACCTTTGATAATGTATTTGGCAGTGCTTGAAGGCTCTATGGGTTGTGTTCTCGGTCAACACGACAAGACAGGTAGGAAGGAGCATGCTATCTACTACATGAGCAAAAAGTTTAATGATTGTGAGTCCCGGTACTCAATGCTTGAAAAGACATGTTGTGCACTTGCATGGGCCGCAAAGCGATTGAGGCAATATATGATTAGGCACACAACCTTGTTGATCTCCAAAATGGATACTATCAAATACATTTTTGAGAACCAACGCTAATAGGCAGAGTTGCACGGTGGCAAATGGTTTTGACAGAGTATGATATTCAGTACACCTCCCAAAAGGCCATCAAAGGAAGTGTCTTGTCAGACTATCTTGCACAACAGCCGATTGATGATTACCAACCCATGAAATTTGATTTCCCTGTTAAGGACATCATGTTTCTCAAAGCTAAAGACTGCGAGGAACCACTTCCGGAGGAGGGGCCATACCCTGAATCCAAATGGAGTCTGATGTTTGATGGGGCCGTCAATATGAATGGATGCAGAGTTGGAGCAGTTCTTATCACGCCGGAAGGTGTTCATATGCCTTTCACTGCCCGAATAACTTTCGGATGCACCAATAATGAAGTAGAATATGAAGCTTGTATAATGGGGATTGAGGAGGCGATTAATTTACGAAATAAGACCCTTGATATCTTTGGTGATTCAGCTTTGGTAATTAATCAGGTGAAAGGGAGTTGGTACACGCACCAAGCAAATCTGGTTCCGTATAGAGATATGAAAGGAGATTGCTGACATTCTTTACAACAGTGAAGCTGTACCATATCCCTAGAGATGAGAATAGGTTTGCAGATGCCTTGGCTACATTTTCTTCCATGATCAAAGTGCAAGGGTGGAATCATGTACCTAAGATTGAAGTGTCTCGCCTTGATAGACCTGCATTTGTGTTTGCTGTTGATGCAACGTCTGATGACAAACCATGGTTTCATGACATCAAGTGTTTCTTGAAAAGACAAGAGTACCCGCCAGGGGCATCTGCTAAAGATAAGAAGACGTTGAGAAGGTTGTCTGGTAGTTTCTTCTTGAATTAGGATGATGTGTTATACAAACGAAATTTTGACATGGTGCTGCTCAGATGTGTGGATAGACACGAAGCAGACCTGTTAATGCAGGAAGTACATGAAGGCTCTTTCGGTACCCATGCCGGAGGACATGCAATGGCTAAGAAATTATTGAGATCAGGATATTATTGGTTGACTATGGAGTCAGATTGCTGTAAGTACGCCCGCAAGTGCCACAAATGCCAGATCTATGCAGACAAAGTGCATGTACCTCCAAATCCGTTGAGTGTCATGTCCTCTCCTTGGGCCTTTGCTATGTGGGGCATTGACATGATCGGAAAGATTGAGCCTACTGCTTCAAACGAACATCGCTTCATCTTGGTCGCCATTGATTATTTCACTAAATGGGTTGAAGCTGCATCTTATGCCAATGT
Source organism: Lathyrus tuberosus (assembly GCA_022829125.1). Taxonomy (NCBI): domain Eukaryota; kingdom Viridiplantae; phylum Streptophyta; class Magnoliopsida; order Fabales; family Fabaceae; genus Lathyrus; species Lathyrus tuberosus. Next base: position 5,300,789 of record JALAZF010000162.1, on the reverse strand, counting down.
CACTAAGCAGGTGGTAGCTCGTTTCCTGAAATAGGATATCATTTGTCGCTATGGAGTGCCCGAGAGAATCATTACTGATAATGGTTCTAATCTGAATAACAAAATGATGGCTGAGCTGTGTCGGGACTTCAAAATTGAGCATCACAATTCTTCTCCATATCGTCCGAAGATGAATGGCGCTGTGGAGGAGGACGACAAGAATATTAAGAAGATTGTGCAGAAAATGGTGGTCACATATAAAGATTGGCATGAGATGCTACCGTTTGCTTTGCATGCGTACCGAACATCAGTATGCACGTCCACTGGGGCAACCCCATTCTCACTTGTATACGGTATGGAGGCAGTACTACCGGTTGAAGTGGAGATTCCATCCCTCAGGGTCATGATGGATGTCAAGTTAGACGAGGCTGAGTGGGTCCGTGCTAGATTTGATCAGTTGAGCCTTATTGAGGAGAAACGACTGGCAGCTGTATGTCATGGGCAGTTGTACCAACGGAGGATAAAGCAGGCATTTGACCAAAAGGTGCGTCCTCGGGTTTACAAAGTAGGAGATGTGGTACTCAAAAGGATCCTTCCTCCAAGTACAGATCACAGGGGCAAGTGGACTCCTAACTATGAAGGTTCATTCGTGGTTAAGAAGGTCTTCTCGGGCGGAGCCTTGTTACTTACAACCATGGACGGCGAAGACTTTTCATCCCCTGTCAACTCAGACGTAGTCAAAAAATATTTCGCATAAATAGACCCGCTGGACACAAAAAAAAGGTCCAGGCAAAAAAGGGCATCCCGGCGAACCACAAAAACAGAATAAAAAGGTTCGGGCAAAAACTAGGGATAATAAAGAAAAATTGTACACCCGGTGAGTTGAAAATCCGCAAGGACAACTCAGGCAAAAAGGGTATCCCGGTGGATTGAAAACCCGAAAGGGGGGTCTGCGCAAAAGAGGGATTTAAGCGAACGACTACGATCTGATTTATCTGTACTCCATCATCCGTTTCAACAACTGACATTCCAAAGGGTAGAAATCGTTCTGATCATTCCTCATAAGGAAAGGTCGGGGAGTTTTGAAGACATATTGGCCATAGCAGAATTGAAACTCAGTGGAATGCCGTTTTCACATTGCCATTAGGATAGTTTCTTTTCTCAATTTTCAGCGATCACCTCTTTCCAGGGATTGCTTCCTGATGTAATTGCCTATTCTGGGCCTTTTGATCAATAAATTGAATTTCAGTTAAAAGCTTCTTATTTTGTTTTACTGCTTTGTTTGCAAAAACGTCCGAATTTTTGATAAAACATTGCATTTGAAAACATGGTTGCTTCACAATAACGCGTGCAGAAAAACATTTAAAATTGCTTTGAATGTTGAATAATCCTGGATGGTGGATTCAAACCACGCAATATTCTGGGACAAGTGTGTGTATTCTTTTGTTGCAGGTAACAGATTCAGATGATTTCCAGCACAAAACGGGTAATCACTTATCCCCACGCAGGAGACTGGGGCAATCATGTTCAGGGAAGGGTTCACTTGTCACCCTTTTGTCACAACATTTACTGATTGAGTCCATCCTTCGGTCGACGGTTGTTCCCGACGTCTCGATATCAGTGAATTGAGTTCAACTAGGTATTGTTGTATCTTATTAAGTTGATTCTCTCATTTAGTGCTTCCAACAGTTACAAGCTTTTCTGTGTCAATAACGGTCACGAATTCCCAGTAGAGTTGCTTCGTAGACACCGAGGTAGATGGTTAATCCCCAGTGAAGTCGTCATGAGTTTGAAGATGCTTGATCTTCTGTAAAATCCTCTTAGGACGTTTCTTCAGGTAAGTCTGGTATCATGGAGTAGGAAGCAAGTTGTTGACTTTCCCAAACATGGGGCATTTTGTTTTTTCCTTGGCAGGAATTGTTCCAGATCCATCATCCCCAGTAGAGTTTGAGGACATTTAGACTTCTGTAAAATCCTCTTAAAAGGCATTCCCCAGCGCGAGATGCTTAGAAGCAGTTTTCACCAGCAGGGCGTGGTAAACTCATTATCCCCAGCGGAGTCGTCAAACGGAAAGTTCGCCTAGCATGAGGCATTGTGACACTTATCCTGAGACTCAACAGTTTTATTCCTCAGCAGATTACTGTGAAGTTGCTTTGGATTCCCTCAGTAGATCTAAGAACTCTCTCCCAGCATGATGCAGCAGAACATGTTCTAACCAGGATTCGCATATCCCCGGCAGAGTATCCTTGATTCTCGGCAGGATCATATCTCTGGTAATGGTATCCCTATAGAGTTCAGCATCGAATCTTGTCAACAATACTCCTCATCTGAGTTGTTTTGCCCCCACAGAGGCTTATTAGATCAAAACAGAATCTATTCCTCAAGCAGAGTTTTAATGACTTGTCTTCCCTAGCAAGACGTCATGCAAAGAAATTCTTGTCCCCAGCGGAGTTGCTATGACCAGAATTCATCCCCAAGCAGATGAAGTAATTCCTGGCAGAATCATCATTTCCCCATATTTCCAAAGTCCAATTTATTTTTGGCAAAATTGACAGAATCATTCATCCCCATATTTCCCCATATAATATTTATGCTTTAATGTATGAGTTTTATATATGGGTGTTATAGTTGGTATCAGAGCAGGTCGTATCCTCGACCTAGCCATGAAATAGTATAAGTATTTCTTTCAGTTTCATATACATTGTGTCGCCAATGGTCTTAAGTGTTATATTTATGGCATTGAGCCTGATTAACTTAATCCTATTTGTATGACCTTTAGGAACATGGCTGATGGACGTAGAAATACTCGTGGGAGACCCCGCACCACTCCTCAAGGGACGAATTCGCCGGGAGGCGATGGCAATGCTCCTCTGTATCAGTTTATGCAACAGATGCAGCAGCAACAGAATCTACTCATGCAATAAATGGTGCAACAAATGAATGGAGGTTTGCATCCTACGGTAGTGGTTCCAGAAGCCGAAGGTGGGAAATTCCAGGATTTTATCCGCATGAATCCCCAAGAATTTCATGGTGGATTGGATCCCGTGAAGGCTCACAAATGGATTTCTGGTATGGAGAGGATTTTCTTGATAGTCCAGTGCAGCGAGGAGAACAAAGTGGTGTTCACCTCTCACTCATTGAAGGGTCCCGCTATGAGATGGTGGGAGAGTGCCTCGGCTTTAATGGTTATCTAGGAGGTGCCAAAGGTTTGGGAGCAGTTCAAGGTTGTTTTCATGGAGAAGTATTTTCTGAGCTCTTTGAGAATTCAGAAAGAGTTTGATTTTCAACAACTAAGACAAGGTAGTATAACTTTGGCCAGTTAAGCTAAAAAGTTTGAAGACATGGCTGCTTATTCTAGGCAGGCTATGTATGCTCCAGATGAGAGGTGGAAGGTGGACCAATTTATTTTTGGACTTAGAGCTAAAATATCCCATAGTGTATCTCAGAGGGAGTTCACTGCTTATGCTGAAGTTTTAAGGCAATGCTATGTAGCTGAACATAGTTTGAAGAAAGTCCAAGCGGAAGGTGTTACAAGTAGGGTGAATCAAGGGGATCGCGGAAGATCCAGCCAATAATTCAGGCTTAGGCAACAAGCCTTCAAAGGAAAGCAAGTTCAAGATTCAAGGGCGAGTACACCTCCGGTGTGTCGCACTTGTGGAAGGATGCATTATGGAAGGTGTGGTATAGACAATGTGAAGTGTTACCAATGTCAGAAGATGGGTCATCTGAAGAGAGATTGTCCTCAGAATAGGACTCAGACACAAGGAAGGGTTTATACCTTAGATGCAAGGAAGAAGAAGAGTGACAACTCCTTAATTGCCAGTATCTTCTTCGTTAACGGATTTCCTTGTATTGTTCTATTTGATTACGGAGCTACACACTCTTTTGTATCGATGCAATGTATGAAGCGACTTGGGTTGCGGTCCGTTCCTTTGTCTTCTCCTATGGTGGTCACTACCGCCATGGATGAAATAGTCGAGACACCGTCGATGTGTGAAAACTATGTTTTGTCTGTGGACGGTAGAGTTTTTCAGATTGATCTTATTTGCTTACCACTTAAGAAAGTTGATGTCGTTTTGGGAATGGATTGGCTTTCAGCTAATTCAGTGTTTATTGGGTGTGAAGAGAAGCTTATCATCATTCAGTGGGTTGAGGCCACACCAAAAGATGTTTTAACAACTATTCTAGAAGGTACGGTTGGAATGATAAATTTGTTGTTCGAAGAAGAGAAATCTGTTCTTCTGGTTCTCACTAAGGAAGGGAGTAACGACCTTCAAGTTTCAAACATTCCTGTAGTTTGTGAGTTTTCAGAAGTTTTCCTCGAAGATGTCACTTCTCTTCCTCCGGAGAGGGAAGTGGAATTTTCTATTGACCTGGTACTGGGAACGGCTCCTATATCCGTTTCTCCGTATTGGATAGCACCGCTTAAATTGAGAGAACCGAAGGAACAATTGGAAGAGCTTTTGGCTAAGCATTTTGTTAGACCTAGTGTCTCACCGTGGGGAGCTCCGGTATTATTAGTAAAGAAAAAAGACGGCGGGATGCAGTTGTGTATTGACTATCGTCAGCTGAATAAAGTCACCATTAAGAACAAGTATCCCTTGCCAAGGATAGACGACCTATTAGATCAATTGAAAGGAGCCTGTGTGTTCTCGAAGATTGATTTGAGGCAGGGTTATCACCAAATCCGAGTGAAGAGTTCCGATGTACCTAAGACTGCATTTAGGACCCGTTATGGTCATTACGAATTCTTAGTGATGCCTTTCGGTGTGACTAATGCTCCAGTTGTTTTTATGGATTGATTATATGAATCGATTATTTCAAACTTACTTGGATCAATTTGTTGTGATCTTCATTGATGACATTCTTATCTATTCCCATACTCCGCAAGAGCATGAAGAACATTTGAGAATCGTCTTATCGATCTTACAAGAGAAGCAACTTTTTGCCAAGTTAAGCAAGTGCGAGTTCTGGATGTCTGAAGTTAGTTTTCTTGGTCACGTTATATCACAGGGTGGTGTAGCGGTGGATCTGTCAAAGGTTGAAGCTGTGATTAATTGGGAGAGACCGAAGAATGTATCGGAAATTAGAAGTTTCTTGGGTCTAGCAGGCTACTATAGAAGGTTTATCAAAGGCTTTTCGCAATTAACATTACCCATGACTAAACTTACTCGGAAGGATTGCTCCTTTGAGTGGGATTCGGCATGTGTACAAAGTTTTATGAGTTTGAAAGAAAGATTGACTATGGCTCCCGGTCTGATTATTCCCGATCCGAGCAAGTTGTATGAGGTATTTTGTGATTCGTCTAAGATGGGACTAGAAGGCGTTTTAATGCAAGAAAGTCACGTGGTGGCTTATGCTTCTCGACAATTGAAAATTCACGAGAAGAATTATCCAACCCACGATTTGGAATTAGCAGCGGTGGTGTTTACTTTTAAAGTGTGGCGTCACTATTTATATGGAGTACATTTTGAAATGTTTAGTGACCACAAGAGTTTAAAGTACCTCTTTGACCAAAAAGAGTTGAGTATGCGTCAAAGGAGGTGGATGGAATATTTAAAGGATTATGATCTAGAGGTAAAATACTATCCGGGTAAAGCGAACAAAGTTGCCGATGCCTTGAGTAGGAAAGTTTTGAGAAAGGCCAAATTGATGATGTTAGAATATTCGTTGTTGGAAAAGTTTAGAGATTTAAATCTTTAATTTGTGTGGACTCCTAATGGAGTGATTATGGGGAATTTGAATGTCAATTCTACTTTAAGAGTTGAAATTCAACAAGGACAATTATTGGATGAGAAGTTGCAAGAGATGCTAAGTCAACCGGGTTTTGTGAATGCTAGCGATGGAATGATTATGTTTAACCAAAGAATTTGCGTTTCGAATGATGCGACTTTGAAAAGAAGGATTTTAGAGGAAGCGCATAAGGGTGCCTTCACTATACATATGGGTTCTTCAAAGATGTATCAAGATTTAAAGAAGGGCTATTGGTGGTTCAATATGAAAAGAGATATTGCGGTCTTTGTGTCGGAATGTGCGGTATGCCAACAAGTTAAGATTGAACATCAAAGACCGGATGGATTATTACAATCATTAGAAATCCCAGTTTGGAAATGGGATAGTATTTCTATGGATTTTACAGTAGGTTTACCTCGTACGCAAGCTGGTTATGATTCGATTTGGGTAATAGTATATCGGTTGACAAAGTCGGCACATTTCTTGGCCGTGAAGACTACCTTCAAGGCAAGTCATCTTGCGAGGTTGTTTATTGCGGAAATTGTAAGATTGCATGGTATTCCCTCTGATATTGTGTCGGATAGAGATCCGAAGTTTACTTCAAGATTTTGGAAAGTTTTTCAACAAGCTATGGGGACGGAGTTGCGTTTGAGCACGTCTAATCATCCACAGACGGATGGTCAGGCTGAGCGAACGATACAAACGATGGAGGATATGTTGAGAGCTTGTGTGTTAGAGAGTAAAGGGAATTGGAAAGAACTTCTGCCATTAATTGAGTTTTCTTATAATAATAGTTACCATGCGAGCATCGGTATGGCTCTGTATGAAGCATTGTATAGAAGAAAGTGTATGACCCCTTTGTGTTGGGCGGAGGTTGGGGAAGATAGAATCTTAGGACCCGAAATCATCTAAGAGACTACGGAGAGGATTCGAATGATCCGCGAGTAAATTAAACAAGCACAAGATTGACAGAAGAGTTATACGGACAATCGAAGGAGGCCTCTAGAATTTGAAGAAGGTGACCATATGTTTTTGAAAGTTACCCCGAGATTTAGACTGAAAGGACCATTTAAGTCACGGAAGTTAAGTCCGAGATACGTGGGACCATATCAAGTTTTAGAAAGGATTGGCGAAGTAGCGTACAGGTTGGCCTTACCTCCTTCTCTGTCAGAAATGCATGATGTTTTTCATGTATCTCAACTTCGCAGATTTGTTCCAGATCCTCTTCAGCCAATTCTACCGGATACTGTTGAAATAGAAGCAGACTTAACGTTTGAACCTCAACCGAGCCGCATTGTGGAAAGAGAAACGAAAGTATTAAGGAACAAGGATATTCCTCTCGTTAAGGTGCAGTGGGATGTAACTCATCCGGGTGATGCAACTTGGGAACTTGAATCGGAAATGCGAGGTGCTTACCCTCACCTATTCAGGTAATCTTTAAATTCGAGGGCGAATTTATATTTAAGGGGGGGAGCATGTAATACCCCATATTTTTATTAATTTGGACTTTAGAGACTTTTTGGACATTTAGTAGTATTAATTCTAATACTAGATTTTGTTATTATTTTCCTTCCTTTTCCAAACATATAAGAAGAAGAAGTTAGTAATAAGTGAGAGAAAGAGAAAAGAAGGAAAATAAGAAGAAAGAAAGGAAGAGGAAATAGAGAGAAAGGAGAAAAGAAGAGAAAGAAGGTTTTGTGAAGAAAAGTTTAAGGAATCATCATCCATTGTTCAAAGCTCAAACCATTCATCTCATCTTCCTCATTTTCATCATCTATCCAAGGTGGGTTCTAGTTAGGACATTAGTTTTAGAGTTTTGGAAATGTTGAGTTAGGTTAGAATTTTTGGAAATCGATAATCTAACGGTTAAAACTTGATATAAATTGTGCAGTATGATCACTTTATGCATATAAACATTGTTGATGCTTGTTTGTACTGTTTGAAATTGATTTAGATTAAGAAATGGTGATATTGGGGTTTTGCGGCCATGGAACCCGTAAGGAGAAATTCTGGTTCTGGTGTGATTCGCCAGGCGAATTGGGAATTCGCCAGATGAATTAGGTCTCGCCACCGATCCACCAGGCAAAGTGCTGGCGAAATGGATTCACCAGGCGAAAACCAGATTCGCCAGGCGAATTTGGAGAAACAGAAACGTGTTAGCTACTGGAACTTTTAATTTTCTGAAATTTGGGTTTCGCCACAAGATTAGCCATGCGAAGTGCTGGCGGAAGGGAGTTTTGCCAGGCGAAGTGCTGGCGAAGGGGGATTCGCCAGGCAAAATACAGATTCGCCAGGCGAATCTGCCTGGGATCAAATATTTTCTTTTCTTCAAAAATCCGTAACTTTTGACTCGTTTATCCGATCTAAGAGTTCTGTATATCGTGGTGAGCTAAGGAAATATTATATGCAATGGAAGTGAAAAATGTTAATTTTACCGACCGACTAAATAATCGGGAAAGTTTAAAAGTGTTTTAATTATGTTGTAATTGTTATAAATTATTCTATTATGAAATTGTGAGATGCCTTGCCTATCCTATTATTGTTTAACATGATTGTAATTGAATATGCATGTTAATATGCAAAAAGAAATAGGAAGAGTGAGGAAAACCCCCTTATGAACTATAAGAGAATTTAGAAGTTGGAAACACTAGTATGGAACATGTGGTTAACCTTTGAGGGTTTGAGCCGACATGAGAGGTCGGGAGGCATTATAGCCTTGTGATTGTCGAACACAATCGTATTTGTTGTATGTAATCATGCAATCGTAACCGGTTTATCTTGAGTGTAGTTTCATGAGTCTCGGACTCCTCTGAAATGGATGCACAACTACTTGGCAGGTTTGATTCCCCGTGCTGTACGAATGGCGCCCATGGAGCGTATGCTTGTAACGGTAAAAGGCCTGTAGAATCCGAATCCATACGTATGTCAAGTAGATTACAAGGATCTATGACTCGGATCGCCTTCTAGACGTAGAAGCGGACGGGAACAGGAGGTACCTTGGTATGCTTATCGATTAGTGATACTTTGAGTTGATGAACTCATGGCATGTTTCCATATAGTGTGAGAATTGTAAACTGTGAACTCAAGAATCCTTTCCCTCTTCCCCGGACTTGAGTTAGGATTGTTAGAACCTTTGAATCTGAGAGAATCCATAAGATAGGGAACTCACTAAGATTTGATGTATCTCACCCCACGTTGTTGGTGTATGTCAGGTGCTTCAGGTTTCGAGAAGGGTAAGGATAAGGTCGTGTGACCTTTCCTTGCTTGTTGATGGCTAGCTTCTGTAGCGGAGTTTTTTGAGATCATTGTTGATCTAGTTCTTAGTTTTTATCTTTTAAACATCTTGTGTATAATATGCCTTAGGTTTTTATACTTGTACTTTAGGGCATTTATTTGTATACAATGTGTTAACTAGGAGCTTATGTGTTTCAGTACCAAACACTTGGATCTATATATAATATTTATGCTTTGATGTATGAGTTTTATATATAGGTGTTATAGTAAGGACCGAAACGTGGAGAAAATACCAAATTAATGTGTAGAAAATTCGGCCACATAACGACATAGAATTATCGAATCCACGAATTAAAAATCTTATTTATATTGCAATGAAATTCAACATCAACATCTCGTTATTATTTATGGTTAATACACATTTTACCCCCTGCCATTTGGGGCGAATTCGAAAAAGGACCCTGTAAAAAAAACACAGATTTCATCTCTGCCATTTGAAGATTCTTTCATTTTATCCCATAACATGTGACTTTTATAAATCAATTATTTCTCTTTATTAAAATTTCAATCGTTATTACATTTCATTTTTTTTTCACTTTTATTTTTTTTTTCTATTTACTTACTATCACTATAAATACTAATAATTTATTTTTAGTTTTGATAATATTAACAATTTATTTTATTTGATGACTATCATATTTATTTTATATTAAAATAATATCTAGTTTATTTTAATCAAGGCAATGAGAGACACGGTCATTATTTTCAAATATTAATTATTTTTCTCCATCTGACATTTTTTTTTCTTTTTGTATAATTATTTAAGATAATTATATTTATATGATTATTGTTCATTTTAAAATATATAAATTATTTTAAATTTTGAATGTGTATTTAAATACTTTTTATTGTATCAAAAAAAAATTTATCTCACGGATCATTATTAACATAATGTCTATTTTATTTTAATCAAGAATTTGCCTTGATTTGAAAGACAAAATCATTATTTTAAAATATCAAAATTTAATTTATTTTTCTTTCTTCATCTCATGAGAAACTTTATTTTTTTAATGATTATTTAATATAATTGAGTTTATATAATTATTTTTTGTTTTACAATTAAATAACTCATTTCAAATTTGAATTTGCATATAAATATATTGTATCAAATAAACTTTCTATTTCACGGGTAACTATCGGTACAAATTATAATTTATTTTAAGGGTTAATTATACGATCCCCCCTGCCATTAGGCCGAGATGTGGTTTTGCCCCCCTCAAGTTTTTTTTTGAACGCCCCCTTATAAAACAAATTATAGAGTTTTACCACACCCTTTTACCACACCCTTTGTCTATGTGTCATTGTGGCACTATGAGTGTGTAATCAATCCCTTAAAGCTAGGGTTTTTCGCCCCCTTCCCTTCTTCGATCCGTCGTTCATCCCCTTCCCTTATTCCATTTTTGTGTTGTTCTTCATAAATCGTTTGTTCCTTGCCTTCGTTTCTTCTGTTTTTGTGCCATTTTTGTGCCATTCATCGTTCGTTCTTCGTTTGTCCTATTATTGGAAGTAGCGATATTTCAGTCTCATTTCGAGGCTTACCCAGATGTGGTTGTGATAGAGCAATGAAGATGTGGGTCTCCAGCACAAGTAAAAACCGCAATTGAAAGTTCTGTAAATGTTGGAATGTTGGGGTAAATATGTTTGTGAATTAATTGGCAAAATTTGAAGTCAAGTTTTGATTTTTATTAATGTTAATAGTTGTGTAAATCATATTTTGTAGATTGGGAATGGCTGTGAATTATTCTTATGGGATGATCAAATTGGAGACTCTACCAAAGGGAATAGTGTTATTCAACCATTTTGTAAGAAGTGTGAGATACTAGAAGTGAATTTTGAAACGGTAACAAAGAAATTGGAGAAGTCGAGATGAAGCTTGAAGCTCAAAGAAGGATTAATATGAAGCTCAAGATAGCAATTGTTATGTTTTGTTTGATTATTGCTCTATTGTATAACTTTATGTAATTTTAAGTTGGTTTAATAGTTGTAAACTTCTATATATCAATGGAAAGAATTATGTTTCTGTAAAATAAGTTGTATATCAATGGATCACTTACATTCACAGTAGCTTGAGTTGCATCACTTGCATCATTTGTGGCATTTGCACCAGTTGTGGCATTCGCACCAGTTGTGGCATTTGCACCTGATCTCATCCTTTTCTGCACATAACATACTAGTTACATTAACAACCAATGAACAATTATCAATACATCAATTTACACATAGTATACTAGTCACATACCTTTCTTTTCAAGGAATTTGGATCTTGCCTTTTGCTCTTGCATGACTTTACATTATGTCCAATCTTGTCACACTTAGTGCATCTATAAGATACACCAGGCAACCTCTTTTTAGCACCTTCCTCACCAGTCTCCCTTATTCTTAATTTTCTTGGTCTACCAGGGCCCTTTTTGTAGTTAGGAGGTAGGTGCTCTTCACTTTCAACCTCAAGCCACATGTCTTGTCCATTTATAGGGCTAACAGCAAATTCATAGCAAATGGCATACTTATCCCTAGTGTAACATTCATGAACAAACATTTTTGGGTTCTGCTGCCTAAATCCTAATGCAGCAATAGCATGTCTGCATGGAATACCAACTAATTCCCAAAAATTACAACTGCAGGACCTTTTAGCTATATCAACTATGAATTCCTGTCTGTTATAAGAATGAGTGACCTGAAATTTTTCTTCCATAGCCCAAGTTGGCAACCAATGACCACTCATAGCTACCTCAGTATCTAATCTTTTCCTAGGAATTGGCATAACTTTGTGTGGTCACTTTTCAAGTTTCAAGGTAGAATTACTACACCTATTCATCAGATATTTCCTAATCCATTCACATATTGTCAATATAGGTTTATCTCTAGCAATTAGAATTGTGGCATTAAAAGATTCAGTAATGTTGTTCATTAATACATCACACCTAGGATAAAAACTAAAAGCATGCTTATACCAACATTTAGGAGGAACTCCCATTAGCCATGACCATGTCGTTAGATCTACTGCCTTCAATTCATTCATCTTCTACATCCATGCTTGATGGTATGTTGCCTTGGCTGCTCCCATCATTAGATCTCTTATGAGTGCTCCACCACCAAATTTCTTCTGAAAATTTGCATACAAATGTCTCAAGCATAGCCTGTGCGCAATTCTAGCATCCATTTCTTCAAGTACTGCAACCAAACCCTAAAACAATGATAAGAATTAGTTAAATAGTAGGACATCAAAAACAATAGAAATTTAGTGAACTTTTAAATGGATTACCTTCTGCTGATCTGAAATAAATACATATCTATTCTCTTTTCCAACATCTTCCATTAAGAGCTGTATAAACCACCTCCATGACTCCTTGGTTTCTGTTTCCACAACACCAAAGGCCAGTGGGAAGTACTGTTCATTGGGGTCCCTACCCACAACTATTAGCAGTTGGCCTCCATATTTAGTCTTCAAATGACACCCATCAACCCTAATGAAGGGTCTACAACCATTGATGAACCCATTTTTACATCCATCAAAACAGAAGTAAAAAGAACCAAATCTTGGTTGAATGGAAGGTAATGGTCTGTCAATGTTGATCTTCACTGTATTTCCAGCATTTACCCTATGCAACTCAGCCGTATATCTCCACAGATTTGCATATTGCTTGTCTGCATCTCCTTCTATGATTTTTCTTGCAATCAACTTAGCTTTCCATGCCCTTGCCACAGTTATACCCACTGAATAGTTTTGCCTCATATCTTGAATAATATCACAGATCCTTACTTTATCAGAAGTTTTCATTTTCTTTACCACAGCCTTAGCCACCCACCTTGAATTTACAGATCTATTATCCAACACCCTAGCACATGTGTGGGTGTCCTTTATAGTCTTAATGGCATATGTGTGCTTATGGGCCACCTTAGAACAGAGCATTAAAAAACCACACTTATCCTTACATTCAACCCTCACCCTATACCCCTCATTTTTCACAAATGTTATTTCCCTCCCATTTAAAATTGTCCACTCACGAATGGCCTCCCTAAATTCATCTAGGGAATTGAACTCCATACCCCACTTAAACTTAAAATTCTTATTAAGTTGCTCTTTCTTGAACTTCTCAAACTTAGGCCTTTTTTCATCTTCTGAGTTATCAGGATCAGAGCTCAATAGCTCTTCACTAGCATACTCCTCATCATCCATATTTTTCTCCCTTGGACAAGGTAACAACCCTGCTATAATTGGATCATGACTTAGTGGTATAGTCACATCAATGCCCTCAAATCCATCTACATGAGCAGTCGTCCTTTCATCCTCACTATCGTTTGACCCTTCAACAAACTCTTCATCACTAACATCTGACTCAGCCATTTTATTCACACAACTAGGATTGCTTCTACTTCCAGTTACATCGTGTTCCACAAACATTTCCCCATCAACTTGATTCACGCAAGCATAAGCAGCGAAATCATCAGCATCCTCATCATTCTTAATCTGGAAATGATTAGGATCTATTTCTGTGATTTTGGTCTACAGCCTGTACGACCCTACTAAGTAACCCCACCCATTTACTATGTTTGCAATGGGAGCCATAGTCCACTTATCTACGTGTTCCCGCAGAAATCAAAGTAGAAACCCCACCCCTGTAAATCGTCTCTCCATTACTTAGCATTACGAACTCTCCTCCATGGCGAAAAATGGTGTTAAACAGTTCAATGTTCTTCTGAAATTACATACTTAATGTAAGGAAAAGTATTACCATTAATGTTAGATTCAAGTAACGAAGCAATACATTATAACTTACCTGAGACGAATCGCCGGTAGCTTCGCATTTCCCAGCCATGGCTTCGTCTTCTCCCTTGACTTTGTCTTCCCCCAATCAGGTTTCCAACACTGAACCCTAATTTCGCGAGGGGGTAAACAAGAATGTATATTGTCACATGGATTGGTCAATGACACATAGACAAAGGGTGTGGTAAAACTCTATTATTTGTTTTATAAGGGGGAGTTAAAAAAAAATACTTGAGGGGGGCAAAAACAAATATCGCCCTAATGGCAGGAGGGATCGTATAATTAACCCTTATTTTAATAAATAATTATCTAAATTTAAAAGATAAAATCCTTATTTTCAAATATTAAGTATTCCTTCTTTTTTTTTGTAATGAATCTTTTTTTCTCTTTGTATTATAATACAATTGAGTTTATATAATTATTGTTCACTTTAAAATTTATATCTACTTTCAAATTTAAATATATATTTAAATACATTTTATATCGTATCAAATAAATTTACTCCTGCGGCAAAACAGATATATGGCTAGTTTTGCACCAATGCCACATCACATGTGATACTATAGTTTTAAACAAATATATTTTCACAAGATAAACAAAATTTCTATCTCTCTGCATAAGATTCTCTCAAATATTCCAAACTTATATAAGAGACCTATATTAACTTGTTCTCTCACAAACTAAAACAATAAAGCCTGTGTGAGAGAAACACTAAATCAAACATGTCATCATCTTCATCAATGACATTGAAAGGAGATTACATGGTGAGACCAAAGGAACCAACATGGCATGGTTGTCTACCATTATTTGAATGGAGTCTAATAGGTATGATATCTCATACTCCATTTATTTACTTTTATCACCCTCCACCAAATTGGCTTATCTCTCCCACTAAAATTGCCACCACTTTGAAAGATTCATTAAGCAAAACTCTAGTCCAGTTTTATCCACTTGCTGGTCGCTTACAAAATAAAGGAAAGGGTCGTTTTGATCTAGAATGCAATGCAATGGGGGCTCAGTTCATTGAAGCAGAAACCTCATCAACATTATCTGATCTCAGTGATTTTTCACCTTCTTCAAACAATTATTGCCATTACATTTTCCCGCATATTGACTATACGCTCCCAATGCAAGAACTTACATTGCTTATTATTCAGCTCACGAAGTTCAAATGTGGTGGCATTAGCATTAGTTGCTTAATCTCTCACATAGTTGCTGATGGACAAAGCGTGACACATTTCCTTTCTCAATGGGCTCAAGTTGCACGTGGAGAGCCTTTGAAAAAGATTCCATTTCTAGATAGAAACATATTGTTGATGGAGAACCATGCAACAATATTAATGATTGGGAATTTAAATAACTACCGAGTTTGTTGAGAAATTTGGAAAATAATGTTGAAGAAAGGAAGGAAAAAACAACTAATGCTATAATCAAAGTGAGTAAAAACCAACTTGAAAAGTTGAGAAAAATAGCGAATGAGAGTTGGAATAAAACTAGTAATGATAGAGGTTATTCAAGATATGAAATAATATCCGGTCATATTTGGAGAAGTGCGTGTAAAGCTAGAGGCCATGAACATAACCAACCTACTGCGATTGGCGTTTGTGTTGATTGGAGGAGTCGTGTGAAACCTAATTTACCAAAAGAGTATTTTGGTAATGCGATATTGGATGTGTTGGCTACTAGTCTCACAGGTGATTTGAGGTCTAAGCAATTAGGCTATGCTTCAGGTAGGATAAGAGAAGCAATAGAGAAGGTGAATGATGAGTATGTGAGGTCGGGGGCTGAGTATTTTAAAAAGCATAATGATTTAAATAAAATTCAAGATATTCATTGTATACAGAGTGACGATGACATGCCTTTTTATCGGAATCCTAATTTAGGAGTCGTTAGTTGGTTGCAATTGCCAATTTATGGAATTGATTTTGGATGGGGAAAAGAGATTTATATGGGGCCAGGATTTCATGAAGAACTTGAAGGAGAGTCGTTGATTCTTCCTAGTCCTTATGATGATGGATCTTTGTTAATTTTTATGTGTCTGCAAGAGGCCCATATGGATGCATTTAAGAGACATTTTTATGAAGGTGATGAGTTTGAATTCCTTCAAGGAAGATTGTAAAAGGATTATCATTGTCCGTTTAATTTTTATTAGTCATTTTGTTATATTTTGTTATTAGTCATTTTGTTAATCTATTTAGTATGTGCCAATGAGTTCCGGTTTGATTTTTCAATTTATAAAGAGCAACGTTATTTTGACTGATTTTGGGTTTGATACTTTGCTTCTGTAGAGGTTCGAATTTCAAAAGATTTGTCATTTGCCATTGAGTTTTATTTTTTTACTTTGAGAAGATTTCAAATCAAAATATGTCATAATTTGTCTAGATTAAAAATTCATTTATCATCTCCTGTTTCTTATTCCCAGGTGCCATACACTTATTCCAAATATTCCAATTCCCTCAATATTGGACATTATATATATATATATATATATATATATATATATATATATATATATATATATATGTGTGTGTGTGTGTGTGTGTGGGGTTATGTACTTATGTTATATAGTTATATGTTGAACTCGTTTACAAATATAAACACTTGCATGATTCTACTAAATGCAGTAACTAGCAATATTTTCAACAACTGATTATGTTTTCACATTGTAGATATAAATTTCAACACATTTTGCATCTCTTTACATAACATTTCTTTAATATTATTATAGCGGAAAAATTTAAGATTAAGATATTGATTAATTTAATTTAGAAAATAAGATTCGTCACCACACTTTTATTTTTTCATAGGAAAGAGAAAATAGCGAATAAAACCTAAAAAAGTTTTAAAATAAAACTAATAAAAAAAACTGAGACAGGGTAAGAGGTTGGTTACACACAGGGAAGATGTTAGCACACAAAACATCTATAGTATTTCTATAAGAATCTGTTTTACAATCTAGCGTTTGGCTTAAAAAGGTGTGGTTTGCAAAAGATTGTGGAGGTGAGAAGAGAATTATTTTTTTTAATAATTTTGTGTTTGACAAGACTTTCTGAGCCTCATGTCTATATACCCACAAAGTATAATGGAGGATCAAAACCTCGTAATTCGTCGTACAAATAACAAAATGGTTTGTTTTGATTCATTTTAAATGAAAAGACAACTTGTCATTTTAAGGAGAAAACTTCAATTAATAACCCACAAGTATGTGAAAATGGACCTTTGCATCACCATGAAAAAGACTTCAGCTTAGATAAAATCAACAAATATGCCATCCATTCTTTAACGTGAAAAAGAATCAACTCTTTTCAAACCCCTCTCCTTACATGTCAGTTTTGTAAGGGATAGTTCAGCCAAATTCTAATTCTAATAATAAAAAAAGTGATTTTGATAATCAATAATGTAGAGATTGTGTTTTAGAGACTTTTTATAAACTAAGTTGTTTTGTGCTTGTTTATTATTCAATTTTCTAAGTCAGTCAGTCATAAAACTTCTCATTTTATGGAGAGGAGCTAGTAAAAACAGCTTCTCATTTGAAGCAACTTTTAAAAGTGAGTATTTTGTTTTAAAAAATGAAAGTATTTTCAAAAGGTTGTAACAGTGTGCTTATGAAATAAGTTGAAAATAGCCTATGGACACTACATAAGCTCTTCGAAGCAGTATCACTAGTGTTTATTCTCGTAGATAAACTCAAATGAGTCAATTTAAACACGGCCTAAATACGGATGGATAGGTAAATATAGTAATCTTGTCATGTACATATTTTACACTTGCAATTTATTTTTACGATTATTTATGCGCCAAGGATGAACCAATACAAGCCAATTTTTTTGGGAACTGTTGATCCTAACACTGCATTGAGCAAACTCTCTCGTGCGTGCAATACCCAGAAGTGCATTCGAGCTGGTGGTAAGCATAATGATCTTGACGACGTGGGGAAAGACACTTACCTTCACACTTTCTTTGAGATGTTGGAAAATTGGTCGTTTGGCGACTACTTTAATGAAGAAGCCATTAGCTGGGCATGGGAACTTCTAACCAAAGTATGTTCTATCAATTGGAGTTTTCTATTGTGTTTCTTGAATTATATGCCTTATGTTGTTTGTTAATAAAGGGTTTATAGTTTGGTAAAATCAGTATGAGAGATGTTTTGTGCTTTGGAATGGAATATTTTCATAAGACATGCAAAATATATTTAATATGATACTAAGCATTCTATTTAGTAAATTGATTTGATATGGTATATTTATCATCAATATATTAATATGCAATGTTGTCTTCCGTCTCGGTTTTAATTTGTATGGAAAACATTTAGATTTATATTAATATGCAATGTTGTCTTCCGTCTCGGTTTTAATTTGTATGGAAAACATTTAGATTTGATATTAGATAGGTCACCATCAGTAACAAAATATAAGCAAGTTTTGACCATATAAGTTGTAAGAAAATATAAGCAAAAGTTGATTTTTGATACTATATTTAATGCTAACATGCCAAAAATGCCTTTAATTTAATTTATTAAGTGTTGGAATTAACCCAAAAATCTTTTGGGAATTCCTATTCAATCTTGATCTTAAGATTGTTAACAAACACGCAATGACAATGAAAAGGGTTGAGAAAGAACAGAAAGAAAAGAAAGAAAAAATCGTTGGAAG
This sequence comes from Lathyrus tuberosus, assembly GCA_022829125.1. Classification (NCBI taxonomy): domain Eukaryota; kingdom Viridiplantae; phylum Streptophyta; class Magnoliopsida; order Fabales; family Fabaceae; genus Lathyrus; species Lathyrus tuberosus. The sequence goes on along the minus strand of JALAZF010000162.1, from coordinate 5,282,366 downwards.
AGAAGATGAACAATTTACTGCAGAGAACTCTATACCCACAAACTGTGAAAATTCTGTTATTTCACTTGCAACTGCAAACTGTGAATACAAGTTCTCAAATCTAAGTCTATTCTACTTCTTACAAAATAAGGGTTTCTCCCTATTTATAGATTAGGTTAGCTTGCACCCCAAGCCAAGACCTAAAACTATAAAAGCCCAAAATAGTTAACATTACTAAAATAAGCCTAATTCGAAATTATGTGTGAAGAAACCTCCTCGACACTTCGACACACTATTACAACTTGACACACATTATCACAATTCGTCTGCTCCTTGCTTTTGTCGAGCTAAACTGCTTCGACACAAGGAATTACAACTCAACACACCACCTAATTCATTGTGTCTAAGCTGTCTACATTCATCATGGCTCTTAGTTTTCTGAAAACTTCGACCTGCACTCCCTTCGTCATGATATCTGCAATCTGATTCTCAGTTCTGCAGTGTTCCAAGTTCATCTTCCCTTCTGCTACCTGCTCTCGAAGATAATGGAACCTTATTTCGATGTGCTTGTTTTGACCGTGTGCTATTGGAGTCTTTGCCAAGTTGATAGCCGACATGTTGTCGATCTTCATGGTAATTGCTCCATGACTCTTCTATGTAATATCTTCGACCAAGTTCACCATCCAGGTTGCTTGACATGCACAAAGAGAAGCAGATATATATTCTGCTTCGCATGATGACAATGCCACTACTAGCTCCTTTCTCGAACTCCAAGCAACTGGTGCACCACCTAACATAAACACATATTAAGCTGTGGATTCTCTATCCTCAACATCACTACACCAGCTAGAGTCGGTGTATCCCACTAACTTGCATTCTTTTCCTTCATCAGCTGCAGGAAACAAAATGCCGTAGTCGAGAGTCCCTTTCAGATACCTCAGTATCCTCTTCGTTGCTGCTAGGTGTGATACCTTTGGCTTCTGCATGAATCTACTTACCATACCCACATTGTATGCTAAGTCAGGTCTTGTGTGACAAAGGTATCTAAGTGACTCAATAAGTTTTCTGTATTGGGTTGGGTTGACATCATCTTCATCTGAACCCTTCGACAGTTGCAGTCTAGTCTCAGCTAGAGTCGAAGTTGGGTTGCAATCTTGCATCTCAAATCTCTTGAGTATTTCGCCTGCATATCTTCTTTGGTGCATCATCAAACCTCTACTAGTCTTGTAGAATTTAATGCCAAGGAAATATGAGAGATTTCCCAAGTCTGACATTTCAAACTCCTCACTTAGGTGATGTTTGAAATCTTCGATCTCCTTCTTGCAACTCTCTGTTATCAATAGATCATCGACATAGAGGCATAGTATAAGCAATTCATTATTACTTCTCCTTACATACACTCCATGCTCAGTCGTACACTTCACAAATTCCTTCTTCCTTAAGAAGCTGTCGATTTTCTTATTCCAAGCTCTTGGAGCTTACTTAAGTCCATACAGGGCTTTATGCAGCTTGTACACCTTTCCTTCTTCGCCTCGTTTCACATACCCAGCTGGTTGTGCGACATAAACTTCTTCATCTAAGGGGCCATTAAGGAATGCACACTTTACGTCCATCTGACTTGTGTGCCAATTATTCATATTTGCTAGGCCAACAACCAACCTAGTTGTTTCGATCCTAGCAACAGGTGCGAACACTTCATTGAAGTCGATTCCTTCCTTCTGTAGAAATCCTTTCGCCACAAGTCTCTCCTTGTGTCGAGTTACTTTTCCTCTAGGATTCACCTTCACCTTGTAAACCCACTTCACATCAATTGCCTTCTTGCCTTGAGGCAATTCAATAAGTGACCAGGTGTTGTTAACTTCGATGGACTCTAACTCCTCATTCATTGCTTTCACCCACTTCGAATCTTTCAATGCCTCAGCTGCATTGACTGGTTCGACATCTGCGTAGAAAGCATAATGTACCAGCTTACCCTCTTCATCAACCACATCATTTAATGTAATTATACATTCTTGCAACCTTGCAGGCACGTGCCTTGTTCGTCGAGGTCTGCTTGGGCCTGCTTCATCTATGACTGGTTCTTGTCGAACTTCTCTTTCGACTCCAGTGGTTCTTCACAAGAGATTCTCACTGAATCCTTCTTGACATTCTCAGTCCAGTCCCATTGTTTAAGTTCATCTATGATCACGTCCCTGCTGATCACTACCTGTTTATTCACTGGGTCGAACAGTTTGTAACCTCTAGTCGAATGATATCCTATCAAAATCATCTGATTCGACTTGTCATCAAGCTTCCGTCTCAACTGATCTGGCACATGTTTATGTGCTATAGATCCAAACACCTTCAAGTGACTGAGGCTAGGCTTGACACCAGACCAACATTCTTCAGGTGTGATTCCTTCAAGCTTCTTCGTTGGTCATCTGTTCAAAATATATGTTGTTGTCTGTAATACCCTAATTTTTACCCCTAAGACCCCACATGTCCTTTTGCATCTCATACCACAAACAAGGTCGCAAGCTTTGGTTCTTTTGCCCTCCTCTGAAGGTTTGTTCTTGAGTGAGATCACCAAGCACCCTTGTTCTCTTGTTTGTTTGATGTTTATATTTGTTTATGTTTAGTAACCATTAATTAAAATCCAAAAATATGTTTGTTTTTCCTTTACTAACTTTTTCAGGAAGAATTTGGACCAAGGATATCAAAATCAGTCCCACAACTCGAATGAATTTCATCTGAACAAAGTCAAAGTTGATCTACAAGTAATTCAAAAATCATCTGATCAAGAGTTTCCAAGATTTAATTGATTATTATTCAAGAGACTCCAAGGTTCATATGTTTATTTCCATGCCTTCTTTGACAAGCAAAAGAATCGAGCCGAACCACCGCAGTGCACTCAAAAAAGGCATTTTTTTCAAAATTTACACTGAGTAACCGGTTACCTCAATCAGAGTAACCGGTTACCCTCGTGAAAATTTGAAAAATGGCAGCAAATTCAAATTCAGCAATTGGCACCAATTTTCATCATTTTGATCACATGTGAAATATTCTATACCATCCCATTTTAATTCCCCTACATCATCTTAATTAATTCCTACCATGTACCTTCACTAATCACCGTTCTTTTGATAATTTCCCACCAAAATTCAAATTCCAAGCCTAATTTTCATTTCCAAACCACCAAATTTCCAAGCCTAAACTCTATAAATAGAGGTCTCATTTCATTCATTTCACAAGCTTTTGAGAGCCAACAAACCTCTTGCAAATTCTCTTCCCAACCACAAAATTCACTCAAACCTCACTTTTCTTCTCTTGAAAGTTAACAAGCATTCACATTGAATCTTGTTTAACTTTGAGCTAAACCTTCATCCAAACTTGTTTTCTTCATCAATTCTCATAGATCAAGGCTTTGGTGTTTGGATCTTGAAGAAATTTAAAGAAATTTTCAGATTTGAAGTGGTAATTCATCTCTCACCATTGTTGAAGCTTCAATTTCATCTTCCGTAATGTAGATCTTTGGAGATCTTTGTTACTTGATCTTTTGGATCTTGTAATTGTATTTAATTGCTGGTTTTCACTGTTGTTTTACTTAAAATTTCGTGCAATTTCAATTCCATGATCACAAGATGTTTGAAGAAAGTTTTAAAAGAGGATCATGCTGAATTTTGCTGTTTTTTCTGCATTCTGGTCCAGAGTAATCGGTTACCCTATTTTGAGTAACCGGTTATCCTTTGTATTTTCCACATGGTTGCTGCGTTTTTGAACTAAGTAATCGGTTACCCTAAATAGAGTAACCGGTTACTCTAAGTCAGAATGCAGTTTTTGCTTTGTTTTTGCGACTGTTTTGGTTCCTTTCTCTCCTTCCTTTTCCTTTTGATTCTGGCTTTGGATTACACTTTTAAAGGTTTTATTCCTCTTTAAATTCATTGGACTTTGGGTGTAGATGAAGTCGGATAAACATTCACTAATTCAAATCTATCTTTAAAATGAATTGTTCAATTCATTTTAGGTGCTTTGAGTTAATGATATGTTTAGTACTTTAATCCACCAAAATGAGTGGATGACCTTAAAGATGGAGTGGTATTGAATTCGTAATTCAATTTGGCTTTCTCTTCATCTATTGCCTTTTTTATTTTGATCGATGAAAGTCTAATGGATCTTTGAATTTCTTTGTTGAATTCTTGATCAAGACTAGATTGCTACCTATTTTCTTTTCGTGCGGTATTACTTTCGGATGACGATTTACGTATCGTTCATCTAGCATGCATTAGCACAAAGATCACTATTGACCGGCCTCGAGTAGGGTGACTTTTACATAAGTTACTTGGCGATTTCTTAACATAGCGCTATATTTGTCCTTCCTCCAAATCGGAACTTGATATTTCGTGGCCCAAACCTTTTGGTTGTGTAAGCCCAAGGATGGTTAATCTTTTGTATTAGGTTCAAAATCTTTGAAGCTTGTTGCGTAAAGGCTTTGATTCTATCAATCTTCTAACAAGTCTTCATTAACCTTGACCTAAGTACATTGTTTAATCATTATAGTTTAAGACACGAGATGGAATAATCGGTATTTCCTTTTGAAGGCTTATGGCACTAGAGCCTTTGTGCTACTAATTACTAACTTCTAACCTTACCTTTATGTTTCCTTCTCGCTCCCTGTCTCTCTTTATTTTTATATGCTCTATGTCATTATATCATATCATGTTTACGTTTATGTCATTTTTTTTGTCCACTTGGACCATATTATCTTGTGCTTTTGTTTTTCTTTTGTCCATTTGGACTCAAAAACATTAATAAAGGATTAAACCACTAAAAGACTTGTGCACTTAATTGTTGGACTATGGCCACTACCCCTTGCATTGGAGGATCTATACTCTTGATTATGGACTCATGGACTTAGAATTAGGATTCTCTCCCTTGTGCTTTGGATCATTATGGAGTTTGGTATTCTAGCCTTTGTTTGGCTTGCTTATTGGCTCAAGAGGATGGAATTCTTTTCTTATTATGCTTTGAAGAGTGCCTCCATGTGGTTAGATCTTTCTTACCTTAGCTTTTATTTTATGCACTAGGAGAGTCACTTCTTCTCCATCCCTTCTTCAATTTTCAAAATCTCCTCTCTTTTTCAAAACCTTCTTGTTTTCAAACTCAAAACCGCTTTCATAATAAAACCTTGACTTCGGTCAAGTTGATTTTCAAACTTTGTTTTCTCTAATAAATGTCAATCAATTTTAATCATATTTTGACCATTTCAAAAAGCCATAAAAAATACAAAACTCATTCAAACTTTTTGTGCTTTATACACCTTTTTCTTTTAAACATTTCAAAAAGAATTAGACATGAGTCATTTTTTTTGTTGCGATGTAAAGCTCCTAAACATGGTATTTTGTGTAAAGTATGACCATTTTCCACTTAGATGTTGAAGCGATAGTCTTGTTGATTGTAATCCAAGCAAATCCTCCATCTTAATGTGATGTAAATGCCTCTTTCCAATACCTTTGGGTAATTAGTTGAGTATTCTCTCTTGACAATGACGGGTTGTCTTTTTCAAGATAAAATGAATCATAACCAATAATTTTTGTTATTTGTACCACGAACGATGATGTTTGATCCTACATTGCACTTTGTGGGTACGTAGGCATGAGGCGATAAGTCTCTCCAAACACAAAAATCTTAAAAAATATTTCTCTTCTCATCTCTCCCAATCTCTTTGAAGCAAACCATTTTCAAACCAAAAGCGATAGATATTTCAAAGGGCTTCTATAGAGTACTATAGACGTTTTGGGACCTAACACCTTCCCATTGCGTAACCAACCCCCTTACCCATTCTCTGTTTGTTCTTGTAGTTTTAGAACTCCTTAGGGTTTGTTCGCTCTTTTTCCTTTCCTTTTTTGGATAAAATAAAAGTGCGGTGGCGACTCTTGCTTTATGAGTTAAGTTAATCAATAGCTTACACTCACGATTTTTACCGCTACAGAAAAGTGGAGACTCTGCTGGGGACCTATCCCTTGAGGGATTTAGCCTACTTTGATTTATTTACTGCTTTTTGTTTGTTTTTCTTGTTACTTATTTGTTTTGTTTGGGAGTTCCTCTGTGTGTGTGAGATAGGTTCTATACCCGGACCAGAGTGTACTTTGAGATAGGAGGATGGTATAGTCAAGGGAGCTTTGAGGGAGTGAATCCCGAAAAAGCAGAACTTGAGAATCTATCCACTCGGTGGTTGCCTCTTTGGAATTACTGATGCCCATCAAGCGATTGTTGAAGGCATTACTTTTTCCATAGAAGCCTATAACACTGAGGACCGTAGTAACCCTTAACCCATCTTAGCCTTTTTAGGATTGTGGGGCGGAAGCTATGAGGATGAAAATCCGATTTAGCTGTTACGTGATGCCACACTCAGGTTAGATTCTCTTGAGGATAACTACCAACCTCCGAGTAATCGGTGCGCTGGTGTGTCTGATAGTGGATTGTGGACCCTGGGCACTTTGTGTTAGAACCACTATTTTCTGCAGGTACAATGAAAACAAAACCTTAGTATACACCTTTGTGGGATTGTTTCTTACCCTTGGCTTCATGCTCGTGACTTGAACCTTGACCCGTGTGCTTTGTGTGATCTTGTTTGTGGTTGTTTCATTCATGAGCATTCTTCTAAAATATTTCAAGGAACTTAAAGGTGTTATTGTAAACATTGCAGATACTTTTGTTATAGATTTTGGAAGGAGAAGTACAAGGAAGTACACTTTTAGGAGTCCTAAGTTGGTGGATTTGAGAGAGCTAGGATCTTTGGTTGTTGATACCGAGAAGTCCGAGTCCAGATATGGAAGGCTTTTACCTCTCTTGAAGGTTGATATGGCTAAAGGATTGCTTGCTACTTTAGTTCAGTTCTATGACCCTTTGCTTCATTGTTTCACTTTTCCTGATTATCAGTTGGTACCTACGCTATAGGAGTATTCTCTCCTGCTTGGTTTTCCTGTTCAAGGTCGGATTTTCTCCGGTTTGGATACCGTTCCCGAGCACCACATTATTGCAAAGGCTACTCACTTGAAGGTTTATGAGGTTAAGGCTCACATGGGTACCAAAGGAAAGATTTTTGGGTTACCCGCTAAGTTCTTGATCGATAGAGCTCATCACTTTGCTAGTGTGAAGAACACAGTTGCTTTTGAGGCTATTCTTGCCTTGCTCATTTATGGATTGTTCCTCTTCCTGAATGTTGAGAACTTTGTCGACATCAACGCTATTCAGATCTTCTTGATCGAGAATCCCGTTCCTACTTTGCTTGCCGATGCTTACCATTCTGTTCACCTCAGGAATTTCCATGGTGAATGGATGATTATCTGTTGTGCGCCTTTGCTCTACAAGTGGTTTATTTATCACTTGCCAAAGTCTGCAGCTTTCTGGAACCTCAAGCATGGTTTATATTGGTCGTAGAAGATTATGTCTCCCACTTATTCCGATATTGATTGGTGTAGTCGTGTTCCTGTTGGAGCAATGATTATTGATAGTTGTGGTGATTTTCCCAACGTGCCTCTTCTTGGTACAAAGGGAGGAATCAGCTACAATCCAGTGTTGGCTTGTCATCAGTTGGGATATCCTTTGCGAGAGGTACCCAAGAGCATTCATTTGACAGGTCTCTTTTTCAAGGTAAATGAATATCAGATTACTCTCAAGGGAGAGATTGTGGAAGCTTGGCGTAACATTTGTAGAAAAGGAAAGGAAAGTTTGGGAAATACGAATTGTGTCTCTTCGGAATCTTACTTCCAGTGGGTTAAAAATAAAGCTATTACTTTGAAGATGCCTTATGCGCGTCAGGAGCCTTTGTTTCTAACTGCTAATAAGCCTATCCTCTACTTTATGGAAGACACAGAGAAGCTTCAGATCGCTTTGGCCGAGATGTAACAAGAGAGAGATGTTTGGAAGAACAAGTATCAAATTGTTGAGAATGCAAGACTTCAATAGCGCTTCAAGAAGAAGAATGAAGACGAAGTTGCCAACAAGAAGAGGAAGGCGCAAGAGGATTTATTTTCCTCTCGTATTCAGTCAGTTTCCGATATGCCGAAGAGTTCACAATCTCCTTGGAAGTTGATCGTCGATAAGTTGCTGATTGAGAAGACTCAGATGGAGGCCCGCATCAAGAAGCTCGAAGGGAGAGCTGGGACTTCTTCTCATGAGATTCTCTAGGGTTCTAGTTTTCTTTATTCTCTATTGTTTTAGGACTCTTGAATCCGTACTTCCAAGATGTAATCTTTTCCATCGTTAATGAATGAGGTTTTAGTATTTCAAATTGCAATGTTCTTTTATAATGTTTGCGATATGCTTTATAATTCCTTGAAACTTTGCATTTGCATATTACACGTCAAGCATCATTCTGCATTATTTCTTTCCTTTTTCAGTGTCTTATGTTTACCTTTGGTCTTCATCCAGTTCAAGCAGTTGCACCAGTATAATACTCGGACTAATCTGAAAAAGAAGATGGATCAGTTGCAACAAGAGAACCGTGAGCTTCGGGAAGAAGTGACAAATTTGAAGGATAGTTTAGAGAGACTCACTGTTATGATGGAAGCATTGGTTGCTACTCAGAATCAACCACATCCTCCTCCACTTTCAACTCCTGTGCAAAGGACAGTCATTTCTGAGATTGTCACTACACCCATCTCTGTGGCGCCTGCTAGTGTTCCTCAACACTCTATGCCTCCTGGCTTCCCCTGGGGCATGCCTATTAACTTTGTTCCTGAAGGTTATCAACCACCACCACCGCCTAAAATTCCAACTGTTCCTACTGTCCAGCCTGTGATGTCTGTACCGCAGCCTGTGGTTCATACCGTTCCTTTTGGTGAAGAGAAAATTTTCCATATTGCTCCAAGTGAAAAATGTTAGTGCTTATGATAGAATGGAAGAGATTCAAGACCAGTTTGCTGAAATGCAGAAAGAAATATGGTGGAGGACTTGCCAAGAAGAAAGAGGGTGAGACCAATGTTATTTCTCGCGAAAGACGTAAAAAGAGTTATGGTAAGAATAACCAATGTCAGCAACATGTTGCATCTGTTACTCCTGTTATCAATTCAACTCCTGTTGTTCAGGAAGCTCCTGCTCATCAACAACGTTCTAATCGACAGAACAATCAACGGGGCCATTTTCAGAAGGATTTTGATCCGATTCCGATGACCTACACGGAATTACTTCCTTGTTTAATTCAAAAGAATCTTGTTCAGACTCGTGCACCACCTGCTGCTCCAAAAGATTCGCCATAGTGGTATAAGCCTGAAGCTCATTGCGCTTTCCATTAGGGAGAAGTTGGGCATGACACGGAGAACTGTTATCCATTGAAGATGGAAGTGCAGAGATTGGCTAGAAGTGGTATTTTGTCTTTCGAAGATTCCAATCCTAATGTACAATCGAATCCGTTGCCCAATCATGGTAAGGCATCTGTCAATATGGTTTATGGTTGTCCTGGTACATTCAAAATTTTTGATATCCGGTGGATCCGAAGATCTCTTGTGGAAATGCATGCACTTTTGAGTGAATACCATGATATTGATCATGACTATGCAGCTTGTTGTATTTGTTCCGTGAACCCGCGTGGTTGTGTGATAGTGAAGAGGGATATTCAAAGGATGATGGATCAGAATTTGATTGAAGTCACTGCTAAAAGAGATGAATATCAAAATAAGGTGAATTTTATTACACCACGCTTTAATATTCCCGAACGAGTTGTTATCTCTTATGACAGCCGGAAGACCGCTGTTACACCTTTGCTTATTCGGTTGCCCGGTCCAGTACCCTATGAATCTGACAAGGATGTTCCGTATAAGTACAATGCTACCATGGTAGAAGATGGTAAGGAAGTGCCTATTCCTCCTTTGTCTTCTGTGGTAAGTATCGTTGATGTTAGTAGAGTGACCCGGAGTGGTCGTGTCTTTGCTTCTGAGCCTCCAAAGGTTGTGGAGAATATTGTTGCTGGCAAATAATCTCAAGATAAGAATAATGTCGATACTTCCGGTCAGTCCAGTGGTTTGAATAAGAAGGCTTATGAGGATGAAATATTGAAATTGATCAAGAAGAGTGAGTACAGTGTTGTAGATCAACTCTTGCACACCCCGTCCAAGATTTCAGTGTTGTCCCTACTGATGAATTCTGAAGCTCATAGGCAATATTTGCAGAAGGTATTGGAACAAGCATATGTTAAACATGATGTGACTGTTAATCAGTTCGATGGAATTGTTGGCAATCTCACAGCATGCAATAATTTGAGTTTCTGTGATGAAGAGTTACCCGAGGAGGGGAGAAATCACAATCTGGATTTACATATCTCCATGAATTGTCAAGAAGATGCACTTTCCAATGTGTTGGTTAAGACTGGCTCTTCTTTGAATGTGCTGCCAAAATCTACTTTGTCGAGGCTTTAATACCAAGGTCCTCCCATGAGGTATAGTGGGGTTGTTGTTAAAGATTTTGATGGATCTCGAAAAACTGTGATTGGAGAGGTTGATCTTCCAATCAAAATAGAACCATGCTTCTTCCAAATTACTTTTCAAGTAATGGATATTCATCCTGCTTATAGTTGTCTGCTTGGCCGACCCTGGATTCATGAAGCTGGGGCAGTGACTTCGACTCTTCATCAGAAATTGAAATTTGTTAAGAATGACAAGCTGGTAATTGTTGGAGGCGAGCAAGCGATGTTGTTGAGCCATCTTTCATCCTTTTCGTATGTTGATGCCGACGAAACTGTTGGAACTCTGTTCCAAGCTCTTTCTGTTGATGATAACGCTGTTAAGAAGAATGAGTTACCCATGTCTTCTTTGAAAGATGCTCTGCATGTATTAAAGACTGGCCAGTCTGACGGTTGGGGCCGAGTTATTGATGTGGTTGATAACCAGGGAAAAACTGGTTTAGGCTTTACGCCTGGTATGGTTAGAAGAGATTTGAAGCGTATTAATGAGGCCTTTCACAGCGCCGGATTCATCAACAAAGATCATTTTACTGCTGCCGTCATTGAAGATGATGAAGAGGAAGAACTTCCCAATTTCGTGACACATGGACAAATCTGCCAGAATTGGATAGTTGTTGATGTTCCCACTGTTATTCATATTTCAAAGTAATTTGTTTTTGTTTCTTTCAAAAAAATCCTTTCACTCTGCCCAAGGTGAAAGTGAATTTGTGAGGGCTTTATTTCAAACTTCTATCATCATCAATAAAATGTTATTTTGTTTACCCATATTATATTTTCCCTTTTTGCTTTATTTCTGAAAAATGGTAACATAAAAAACCAAAAAAATAGTAATAATGTGAAAATAAATTTTATCTGCATAATACTTGCACTCCTTGTTCATATTCTAAAATCAAACATAAATCATTGTGCATATTGATTGTTAAACCCATTGAAAACAATGACCCTATGCTCTCTCCCAACTTTGAGTTCCCTGTGTTTGAAGCTGAAGAAGAGGGTATTGAAGAGATTCCAGATGAAATTTCTCGGTTGCTTGAGCATGAGGAAAAAGCCATTCAGCCTCATGAAGAGCCGGTGGAATTGGTTAATTTAGGTTCAGAGGATGATATAAAAGAAGTCAAGATTGGGGTACTGCTTCAGTCAGATGTTAAGAAGAGGATTGTGGAGGTTCTTAGAGAATATGTTGACATGTTTGCTTGGTCCTATCAAGACATGCTTGGTCTTGATACCGATATTGTGGAGCATAGATTGCCATTGAAGCCTGAATGTCCGCCTGTGAAACAAAAATTGATAAGAACTCATCCCGACATGGCTGTGAAGATCAAAGAGGAGGTTCAAAAGCAGATTGATGCTGCTTTTCTTGTGACTTCTGAGTATCCTCAATGGGTAGCCAATATTGTGCTTGTTCCAAAGAAAGACGGAAAAGTCCGAATGTGCGTTGACTACAGAGATTTGAATAAAGCGAGTCCGAAAAATGATTTTCCACTACCACACATTGATATGTTGGTAGATAATACTGCTAAGTTCAATATCTTTTCATTTATGGATGGATTTTCCGGTTATAATCAAATAAAGATGGCACCTGAGGATATGGAAAAAACAACATTCATTACACCCTGGGGAACATTCTGTTACAGAGTGACGCCTTTCAGGTTTGAAAAATGATGGTGCGATGTACCAGAGAGCTATGACTACTTTGTTCCATGATATAATGCATCAAGAAATTGAGGTCTATGCGGATGATATGATTTGTAAGTCGGAGACTAAAGAAGATCATATTGAGTACTTATTGAAGTTGTTTCAACGTTTGAGAAAGTTTAAGCTCCGTTTAAATCCTAATAAATGCACTTTTGGTGTCTGTTCTGGAAATTTGTTGGGCTTTATTGTCTACCAAAAAGGCATTGAAGTTTATCCTGGTAAAGTTAAAGCTATTCAGGAAATGTTTGCGCCCAAAACAGAAAAACAAGTAAGAGGATTCTTGGGACTTTTGAATTATATCTCCCGATTTATATCCAATATGACTTCCACATGTGCGCCAATCTTCAAGCTTCTTCGCAAAGATCAAGGTTGTGTATGGACAGAAGATTGTTAGAAAGCTATTGAAAGAATTAAAGAGTATCTGCTTGAACCTCCGATTTTGTCTCCTCCTGTGGAAGGAAGACCTTTGATCATATATTTGACTGTGCTGGAAGAGTCTATGGGTTGTGTTCTGGGTCAACAAGATGAATCTGGTCGAAAAGAATTTGCCATTTATTATTTGAGTAAGAAGTTCACCGATTATGAGTCTCGGTACTCAATGCTTGAAAAGGCATGTTGTGCTTTAGCTTGGGCTGCCAAGCGCCTCCGTCAGTATATGTTGAATCATACAACTTGGTTGATATCCAAAATGGATCCAATCAAGTATATTTTTGAAAAGCCTGCTTTAACTGGGAGGATCGCTCGTTGGCAAATGTTGTTGTAGGAATATGATATCGAGTACCGAACTCAAAAAGCGATAAAAGGAAGTGTTTTGGCTGATCATTTGGCACACCAGCCAATTGATGATTATCAACCTATCAGGTTTGATTTTCCTGATGAAGACGTGATGTACCTAAAGGTTAAAGATTCTGAAGAACCATTACCTGATGTAGGGCCTGAGCATGGATCTCGTTGGGGTTTGATTTTTGATGAAGTTGTTAATGAGTATGGCAATAGTATTGGGGAAATAATTGTTACTCCTCATGGTTCTCATATTCCTTTTACTACAAGGTTGATGTTCACTTGCACAAATAATACGGCTGAGTATGAAGCGTGTATTATGGGCTTGGAAGAAGTTATTGATTTAAGAATCAAGATTCTTGATATATACGGAGATTCAACCCTAGTGATTAATCAGATTAAAGGAGAATGGGAGACCGTCAACCTGATTTGATTCCTTATATTGATTATGCAAGAAGGTTGTCAACTTTCTTCAATAAGGTTGAGTTTCACCATATACCCAGAGTAGAAAATCGAATGGCAGATGCTTTAGCAACTATATCCTTCATGATTGTGGTGAATCGATGGAATGATGTGCCAAAAATTGATGTTATGCGTCTTGATAGGCCAGCTCACGTGTTTGTAGTGGAAGAAGTCGTTGATGATAAACCAAGATATTATGATATCAAATGCTTTCTTCAGAATCAAGAGTACCCACTTGGGGCATCTAAGAAAGATAAGAAGACTTTGAGAAGATTGGCTGGTAGTTTCTTCTTGAATGATGATGTGTTGTATAAAAGAAATTATGACATGGTCCTGCTCAGATGCATGGATAGACACGAAGCAGACATGTTGATGAAAGAAATTCATGAAGGATCTTTTGGTACCCATGCCAATGGGCATGCAATGGCTAAGAAAATGTTGAGGGCAGGTTACTATTGGCTGACAATGGAATCTGACTGTTGCAAATTTGTGAAGAAGTGCCATAAGTGCCAGGTTTATGCTAACAAAATTCATGTGCCCCCAACTCCTCTCAATATTATCTCTTCTCCATGGCCTTTCTCCACGCGGGGCATTGATATGATTGGAATGATTGAGCCTAAAGCGTCGAACGGACACCGTTTCATATTAGTGGATATGGACTATTTTACCAAGTGGGTTTAAGCGGCATCATATGCCAATGTGACCAAGCAAGTAGTGGTCTGGTTTATCAAAAACCAAATCATCTTTTGGTATGGTGTTTCGAGCAAGATTATCATTGATAATAGGTCGAATCTGAATAATAAGATGATGAAGGAATTATGTGATGAGTTTAAAATTAAGCATCATAATTCTTCTCCTTACAGACCTAAGATGAATGGGGCTGTTAAAGCTGCTAATAAGAATGTCAAGAAGATTGTTCAGAAGATGGTTGTTACTTATAAGGACTGGCATGAGATGCTCCCTTTTGCTTTGCATGGGTATCGTACATCCATCCACACTTCAACAGGAGCAACCCCTTTCTCTCTTGTTTATGGTATGGAAGTAGTGCTCCCGGTAGAAGTTGAAACCCCTTCTATGCGAGTTTTGATGGAAACTGAATTGACTGAGGCTGAATAGTGCCAAAGCAGATATGATCAGTTGAATTTGATTGAAGAGAAAAGAATGACGGCCTTGTGTCATGGCCAATTGTATCAACAAAGAATGAAGAAAGCTTTTGACAAGAAGGTTCGACCTCATGTGTTCAGAGAAAGCGACCTCTTGCTCAAAAAGATATCGACTTTTACCAATGATTCTAGGGGCAAGTGGACTCCTAATTATGAAGGCCCATATGTTGTTAAGAGAGCCTTCTCTGGTGGTGCATTACTTCTTACAACTATGGATGGTGAAGAGTTCACTCGTCCTGTGAATGCCGATACAGTCAAGAAATACTTCGCCTAAAAATAAAAAGAACAGCTTGCTAAGTTGAAAACCCGAAAGGGCGGCTTAGGCAAAAATGAGCGTCTCGGTGGGCTGAAAACCCGAAAGGGCGGTCCAGGCAAAAATTAGAGACAAAAATAGAAATAATCATCCTGGTAGATTGAAAACCCGAGAGGGCAATCTAGGCAAAAGTTAGGGATTACGGCAAGTAATTGTATCTGGCCAGTCTTGATCGTTGAAATCAACATTGTCCATTAAGGATATTTCTTCAATCATCCTCAACTGAAGTTTTAAGCATAGTGTAATTCAAAGTTGTTAGGGAGAATAGTGTGTCGCGGTGAAAATTGGATACCATAGTTATTTGTTAACTAGGATCACATTTTTAATGTCACCACCGGTATTTGATTTTATCCAAGGGAATGGAGAAAAACCGAATTCCCACAATGCAATGCAAATGCACTAAGATTCTAAATTCGGGGGCTGGTTATACCTAGGAAAGGTGTTAGCATCCTAGATATCTGTAGTACTATACAGGAACCTCTTGTTTTATTATGTTATTTGTTTTTTTGTTTGCTAAGGGTTTAAGGGGTAGGAAGAC
The DNA here is from genome assembly GCA_022829125.1 of Lathyrus tuberosus. Lineage (NCBI taxonomy): Eukaryota > Viridiplantae > Streptophyta > Magnoliopsida > Fabales > Fabaceae > Lathyrus > Lathyrus tuberosus. The sequence continues at coordinate 5,266,998 of JALAZF010000162.1, read as the reverse complement.
CTAAAATTTTATTCCTAAGCATGCTCGACAAGATATCGCATCTTGTGCCTACATATCCTGTCAGGAAGGAATCAAAGCATATGTAGTTCCTCTTGAAGGATACTCAAGTTTTGATAAAAGGTCTAGGAGAAGAGATGAGTCATCATCTTAAGAAACCAGCACAGTTTTTGAAATTTGTTTGTATTTATGGGGTATGGGATTGTATGTCCCTTCTTTGAGATGATTCACATCTAATTCTCTTGTGTGGAGAATTAGGTGAGCTAAAGTTTAATTGTAAAATCAAACTTGAGGGGGACTAACTTAAGAAAATATATCCTAAAGTTGTCTAATAAACTTATCTTAAGGGTGTAAAACCTATGGGGAGGTAAGATGCAAATGAAATGTACCATGCACAATAATTTGATTATCATACATGGGATTTTTCCCTTGGATATTAATGCGATTAATTATATTAGATTTGAGCGAGAGCACTAGCAAAGTGGTGCTAGCATTGTGTCTAGTGACCAAAAGGTTGAATGCGATGCCTAAAGGCAATCGACTTACATGGGTAGAAAATGGGCTCAACGATGGATCGAGGATTTTTAGTGTTTTGAAAAGGGTTTTGAAAATAATAATGTAAACATCAAGATAATAAAGGCAAACAATCAAGTAACACAAACAAGGTATGATCACAAATACTATAATAGAAACACACACAGGCGGACACTCAAGTGCGAAGAGGGATTATAATAAATAGTTATTGAGAAAATTGTTGTTAACTTTTAAGAGATTGTTATTCTTGGGAATTATGTTATGGATTATTAAAAAAGTTAAGGATTTTTCTTATTAATAAAAGGGAAAGGGTTTTAATTATTTCAAAAGTTTATTATAAAATTACTAATTAAGACAAAGTTTTGATAAGAACTTAAGTGAACTAATAGTTAATCATATTAAAATAAAGTAAGTCAAATATTTTAAAATAGTTCTAATTATTTTGAAACAAAGACAATTAGATTTTTTATTATTAAAAGGTTTTACTAAATAAAAGTTATGATTGATTTTTATTTATTCTAATAAACTGTGATATTTTAACAAGAGAAATTAAATTTATTAATTGAGAAAACTTATATTTTAGTTATTTAAAATTATTAAAAGTTCTACATTTTTAAAAAAAGGTTACGTAAGTTTTTGAAAAAAAACTCTAAGTTATATTTTTAGACTGATTTAAATGATAAGAAACTAAAAGTTGGTTAAGACTGAGGGATCGTGCGCGTAACAAGAGAGAGGGTCCACGATAGACCTCTAAACCGTGGCCGTGTGATGTGTGTGTTTGTGATCAACGTGATAAAGAGTGAGAGTGCACGGTATGCACAATATGTGTGCATGTGTACGATCAAATGGCAAACAAAAATGGCAAAAACAAAGAAAAGGGAGTCACATACGCTGACTCATCCTCTCTTCAACTCTCTCGTTCTCGCTGTCTCTCAACATTTAGGGTTTTGGAAACCCTCAATGCGCCGTCGTCAAACCTCTCGTCTCCGCCCTCTCTATCTCTCAAAAACAGACAAACAGAAGCAAACCCTAACCCGACACAGCCCAATACCCCGGTTTTCACTATGATTTTGTTATTACATTATTACAGATGCGATGATTAAAGCATAAAAAAAAATGGAACAGATGGTCGGTGATGGTGGCGACGGCTGCGATGATTTTAATGGCGAGTCTTCCTTATGCTCCTATCTTCTTTGACCGTGTGTTGTTGATGTTGATTCCTGGTGTGCGTGATGTTGTATTGTTGTTGTTGTTCGTTGTATGCGATTTACTTTTTAATGAAGTTGCTGAAATTGGTTGTTCTCCCTGTTGGATTATTGTTGTTGATGTGGGTTTGTAATGACATGAGATTTTTCTCGCTGCAATGTGTGTATGATCTCATGACTGTATCTTTCTGTAGTGTATATGTGTGTATCTTTGGGTATTGTTATTCATTATTGAAAAACAGTGATATGATCAAACTGGATTTTGATAAAGGTTGAGTCAGTATGATGACCTGATGCTATTACATTTTTTGCAATTTTGGTGCGTTCATATGAAGTTGAGGAGGTAAGTGAGAGTTGCCAGAAGTTGTATTTTTTAGCGTGTATTGTCCTCTTCTCTACTGCCTGCTGCATGTGATTATTTATAATTGTGATTGTTCCATGCCATTAAATTCTTTCCACAATTGCCTTAGCATGTTGAAAACTATTTTGGAAAGAAACGGTAATATCTAAACGTGTCCTCTTGGTTTTGGAAAGAAAAGAATGGCTTTTGATGATGTTTGGAGCATTGTTTTGGAAGCTATTTGAATTATGTCTGGAACAATAATTGATGCTGATTTGGTGATGATTTGATAAGTACCGTTCTTGTGCTTTACTTTTGGGTTAAATGCTCTTGATTCGGTGTCATTTTCATCTTGATATGTTTGGCCCTGCTTTAATTTCTAATTGAATTGCTGCTGTCTTAAATGCAGGAAAAAAACCAAAGTCAATGTTACATGGGCCCACGTCCTGGCAGCTGGAAATCCACTTGGTGGTGGTACTAATTCTTGCCAAGGTTTGCTATTTAACTCCGTAACAACAGTGGCTTTGGAGCAATTTGAAGCGAGGCTTATCCGCTGGGCAAGAATAGAAAGCTAGCAAGTGAGTGTAAAAGACTGCCACAATCATGTAATGTCAACTGAAAGCAATAATAGTACTTATTCCAACTGTAATAAGTCTTGTGAAAAAGAAACGTAGAATTTGTGATCTACAACATTTTAATCCATTTATGTGGAGCTTTGTAATGAATGTGCTTCTTAAACCATGCTTTGATTTATTTATAAAACCACCGTACAGCAGGTTCCAGCCTGTTATGCTTATCAACAAAGCCACATCATATAGAGAACACTCATGAAACTTCTCAGGAGGTGATTGGAAATTATCAAAAAGAGCCTTTTGAACGCAATGACAAATGACTATGTTAATGTAGCCTCCTTGTAAAAGTCTGTCATTAATTTCTTTGTAAAAAAACTGTTATAACTCTCTTGTAAGGAACCACCTTGCACTTTGTAACCTTGAATTTTTGAATAAAATTGATGAAACTGGTTCTTCTTTGATCCTAACCACATGAAGATATTATTATACCAAACAATTTCTTTTGAATTTATAACTTGAACATTTGGGTGGTGGATGGATCATAATCATGTTATTAAGCTAAAAGTCTTGCAATCTTGAATTTGAACTTTGTTGGACTTGATATTTATTTGAGAATGTGAATTTTGTGAACCATCTTGTATTTCTTTAGTTTTGAAAATTGGAATCAACTTGAACATTGTAGGGAAAATTAATCTTGAACTTCACTTTGAGGATTTCTGGCATCCTTAGAGTTTGAACCCTTGATAACTCGAATTTTGAATTTTTGCTTCTTGAACTTCGATTTGAAAATTTCTTACCTAAACCCAACTCAATATTTTCAAATTTTACCATTCCAAAACGCATTGGTCCCAAACTTCCGATAAGAAAGGTACAAACTTTTCTCAAAAGATCATATTGATCCAACCTCCTAGATAAGGACATCGTTAAACTTGATCTTCGATACCAGTACAAACCAAGGTTTAGATGATGATGAACTCAGTGCATGAACCAAGAGGACACAACCTATTACTTGCCATGAAATCCATGACTAGTCTTTAAATGACCATGTTCCATATCAATAGATAGAAAACCCTAATTCTCCTTGGGGCATACCTTGAAGCTTCTGAGGAAATTGATGGAAATGACCGGTAGAAACCCTAGGAATATCTGAATCAGAATTTAATGGTCCTGTCTTGAAGTACTTGATTGAGGGAATGAATACTCAAAATCAATGCCCTGCATAAAGCTTATTAGTCATGATAAATATGCACGCAAGGACTATATGACCTAGAGATGCTATGCAAAACGAAAAGGGATCTTAGGGTCAAAAATTAGGGTGCGACATAGTGGTCATTGTATTTCAATGTAACCTTTTTCATGTATTTACCATTTTTCAAACTTTGTAATGATCCATGGAGTTATGCCATTTGCGAATTACCATTCTATTAATAAAATTTGGGCCTTTGTCCCTTTGTTTGCAATCCTTACTTTGTTTCTGTTTGCAGAATTTCATTTATTTTTTATGATGATTTTTGAAACAAAATGTGAATAATTGATTTAAATTTTTGAAAAACTATAAAAACATTATCCTTTGATTTATGAATGCTAAAAGGAATGTCAACGGTTATTCCAAGAATGGTAAGATCAATGTTTTCTTCAGCAAGGTTTGTTCTTACTCTTCTAGTAGAATTTACTGACAGCTCCCCAGTAGAGTTTGTTAATGTTTCTCCAGTAGAGTTTGTTGATATTTCCCCAGCAAAGTTTGTTCGTGATCGGTTGTTGACAAGATGATGGGTTCCATCAAAGTTTTGTTATGATGTGCTGAATTTATAAGGTCCAATGATGTTTGGCTTTTCCCCAGCCAGGTCTTGATCCGGATCTTCTCCATCTGATTATGTTTTGGTCAGGAAGTTGAGCAATTTTTAAGACCCTCTCTCATTGGTGTTAATCCCCACACAGAGATTCATTTTTTTGCTTTCCCCAGCAAAAATCATATGAGGAATCCCCACTAAGAGTTTTACCTTCTGGACGTGTTGTTGTTGCCTTGGGTGTCCCCAAACAGAGAACACTATTTTTTTCTCTAAAAAGCATTGACAATAGCCGCTTGTCAGGTTTTATCTTGTTTTGTGGATGTTTTTCTCTCCAGGTTATTCTACCCAGAGATTTATCCTTGTTGATTCCCCAACGGAGGCAGTGCATTATGGTTTCGATTGTTTCCCAAGCATAGAGCAATGATGTTAATTTCTTATCATCCTCGACGAGTCCAGAATGTACTTCTCTCCAGATTGTTTGTTTTCAGAGAAGATTGTGCATCACTATTGCGGCTATTCCCCAGTAAAGTCGCTGATGATATCTCTATTCAAGGGATATTGATATATTAGTCACCTGTTGGGTTTTGTGTCATTTATGATGAGTATTGATATAAAATCCCCCACAGTTTGACCTTTTGCTGTTTTCCTCAGCAAGTCCAGGATGCTTTACTCAGAATTGGTTAATCCTCATAGAGCTTTTCTTTTGTATCTCCAGCAGATCTTCCTTGTATTCCCAGTGGATTTTGCCTAGATATTTATATGCCTATAATCCCCAGCGGATTCATTATTTTTTCCGCAGCAGATCTCCTCGTCTTGTTGAAGTGGAAGTTCCTGTGAATTTTTATCCCCAGGAAGAATCAAAAGGTTTGAGTTGTTATGATTCCCTGACAACTTTCCTGCCATCTTCAAAGCAGAGTTTATGTGGTTATCCTCTTTGTGGATAGTTGATGTTAGAAAATTGATATTCGGGTTTCTCCCCAAGGAGTATCTTCCTTTCTCCAGCAAGATTTGAGCCATGTAGTAGGATTTATTTTCCTTTGATGGCTTTTGTTTATCTTTTGCAGGATTTCTTCAGCTAAATCCCTAGCAGAGCTGCTAATGATATCTCCATCTTGTTAAGATTAGCCGAGTATTCAGTGGTGTTGTGATGTTTATTCCACCCTCTGTTTATCCTTATGTCTGTTTTGTCAGCATATTCATACTCATACGCATTGCATACACATTCTTTTGTTGTGCATAGCATTGTTGTTGATTGCATTGTGCATTTTGCATTTATATTGGTGCTTCTTTGCTCTCTGGCGTTGTTATCCCCGCAGAGCGCGTGTGTCCAGATAACACCGAATTACACCGCGTTTTTTACTCGAATTGCACATGCTTCTTAGGATTTTTATTATCGTTTTCTTGTATTATGCTTGATTTTGTCTTGTTTTCAGATTCTAGGTGTTTCTAGAGCCATCCACAAAGAAATGAAGGAAATTGAGCAAAAAGCCAACTTTTGAAGGAATTGCACATGTGGCACCCAACATGGCGGGCGCCATGGGGTAGGCCACAAGTTGGAGGCGACTCAACTGCTGACAACTGCCACGTCTCCCACCACTTTCTTCCCTAGTTCATGTGGCAGGCGCCATGAGGGGGGTGGCGGGCTCCACCTTTGACAGATATTTTCCCTCCCAAAAGAAGTTGGATGGCATCCTTGTCCTTTCATACCTTTTTCTAAGTCTATAAATAGAGGCTTCTTGTTCATTTCATGGCATCCAAACTTAGTTGCAAACACCTTAGGCATAAATAATCAAGTTTTTGTAAGTGATAATCTTCTCACATCGGGAAGTTATCACATTTGTGTGATCGAGTCTGTAATCGAGTTTGGAGCACTTGGTGGAAGTTAATCCTGCCGCCATTTTCCTTTCTAGTTACTTTCCAGTTGTTTTCAGAATTCAAGCCTCCGATTGGAGCAGATTTCTATTTATGAATTAAGCTTTTATCTTCATTTATTTCTCGCATTGCTTTTATCTTCATTTATTTCTCGCATCGCTTTTACTTTATTTATTTCTCGCAATCGCTTTACTTTATTCGCATTATTTACTTTCAAAACCTTTTATTTCAAAAAGACTTTACTTTGACATGATAAAATTAAATATGTCTGTTTACATTTCCATGTCTGGCTAAATTTTAAAGGTTAGAATGTAAAGATCACGATTTAAGTATCATTTCACATAATGCATTGATAGAAACACTTAGGGGCTATTTTGGTCTTTAACACGAGTTTTCCGCACTTAATTTCTGTTCGGTAAGATCGAAAGCCGTCCAACCTTTATATAAATTTGGTTAGTCTTGACTGTACAAAGGAAGCGACAGCGCTTTGTACAGTTAAGTAGGAATTTTAAATACTTTAGAAAAACTATTTTAGAACTATTTTCGGACGCGTTTGTAGGTTTAAAATCCGGTTCGTATGAACCTCTTTTGTTTCAAAGTTTCAGATCAAAATTCTTTTCAACTAAGTCAAGAAACTATATTTCTTAAAAATAGGTTTTTCACTTTAACGCAATGCGCGCCTTTTTATAAGTGACAATAAGAGGGTTTGTTTAAAGGTTAAACTCGGTTCTGAATACGCGAAAGCGACAGTTCCCGTTAAATTAGTTCTTTTCATAAAGTAGAAAACATTGCCCATAAGTAGTTATGTTACATGCGTTGGAATGTTATCTGACTGTGTGAATTACATTCAAGCCTGTTGCTTTCATTTGAGTTTTATATCTTCGTACTTTGCTTCACTCTACTTTTACTGTGCACTCATAAATCCCTGAATTAACTTGCCTTAGATAAACACCGTAACTATAGGAATCAATAGATTGATGTTTGGTCTCTGTGGGATCGATACCTTGTTGTTACACCATCTAGACTAAGGTTTTACCTACTGGTCAATGCGAAGATCTCGCAGCACCGGTAGTCTTATAGATCCTTTAGCAGAACCTGAGCGTTACGCTCGCGCACATCTCTTACTTCGTAGAATTAAGGAAAATATGGCCGAGGACCGTAACCAAAGACCCCTTAAGGATTTCGCTCAACCATCCAATGACGAACCCAGTTCTAGTATAGTTAACCCTAATATTCTTGCTAACAATTTCGAACTGAACCCCTCCCTATTACAATTAGTGCAGCAAAACCAATTCGCGGGTCTCCCATCTGAGAACCCAAATCAACATCTAAAAGTTTTTATCCAATTAGCAGACACTTTTAAAACCAATGGTGCTAGTTCTGAGGCGATTCGTTTAAGACTATTTCCTTTCTCCCTCAGAGACAAAGCTCTTACATGGTTAGATTCCCTTCCAGCCAACTCTATAACAACTTGGGAAGACCTTAGGAGAGTTTTCCTTGCTAGGTATTTTCCCCCAAGTAAAACTGCCTGTTTTCGAAACCAAATAACCAGATTCACTCAAAACCAAGGTGAATCACTTTATGAAGCTTGGGAGAGATATAAAGACCTATTGAGAATATGTCCACATCATGGCCTGGAATCATGGCTAATTATTCATACCTTCTATAATGGACTTCATTATAACACTAAGATGACCATCGACGCCTCCACTGGTGGCGCTCTGATGAATAAACTTTACCCTGAAGCTTGCGTTCTCATCGAAGATATTGGTCAAAACCATTGTCAATGGGGAACAGAACGAGCAACGGTGGAGAAGAAAGAATCCCAAGGAAGAATACATGAGATAAGTTCTATAGACATGATGCAAGCCAAAATGGACGCTTTGGCACTTAAGGTCGAACATATGTACGCAAACCCAGCCACTGCAGCAGCAGTTTCCTCGGAATGCGAATTATGTGGAACCAAAGGACACCAATCAGCGGAATGCAATCTGTTGAATGAAACTAAATTAGACCAGGTCAACTATGCCCAAGGGAACCCATTTTCAAACACTTATAACCCTGGATGGAAGAATCACCATATTTTTCCTACAAAAACAATAACCCTATCCAAAACCCTGCACCTCCGAGACCACCCGGTTTTCAAGCCCAGAGACAAAACCAACCTATGCAAGTTGTGCCACCTAAGCCAAACCTTGAGAAAATCATGGAAAATTTCATCTCAGCTCAGACCCAGCAAAACAAAGAATTCCTAAACCAAAACATTCATGTTAATGAAATGATTACCCAGTTAGGAACTAAGGTAGACCAAATAGTCACCCACAATAAGATGCTTGAAACCCAAATCTCTCAGGTAGCTCTAAAACAAGCTCCCGAAACCACACCCGGAGGACAGTTTCCTGGACAAACTCAACAAAACCCCTGAGGTCAAGCCAATGCAGTTACCTTACGAAGTGGGACCGCTTACGATGGACCGGTTAACCCGGCATTGAATGAACCCAAAATTTCTAAGAAAAGCATTATGCCCACGGACGAGGTAGAGGAACCAGTGGAATCTGAAAAGCGGAAAGATCAAGGAGAAGCTATAAACAAAACTTACGAGCAACCCCCGCCATACAAACCTCCGATACCATACCCATAAAGACTTAAACAAACCAAGATCAATAACCAATACCAGAAATTCCTTAAAGTCATAGAGAAACTTCATGTGGAAATCCCTTTCACAGAAGCCATCACCCAAATACCATCTTATGCAAAATTCCTAAAAGACATCCTTACCAACAAACATAGACTTGACGATCCAAAACCTTTGGAATGCAATTCCATTTCCGAAAATAAACTTGCTAAAAAGGGGAAATATCCTGGAAATTTCTCCATACCTTGTATTTTGGGAAGTCATGTCATCGATAAAGCTTTCCTAGACTTAGGAGCTAGTGTGAGCTTAATGCCTCTAGCAGTTTGTGAAAGGTTAAAACTTGGAGAACTACAACCTACTAAGATGTCTCTTCAATTAGCCGATAGATCTGTAAAATATCCAGTAGGCATATTAGAAGACATCCCTGTTAGGATCGGTCAGTTATTTATCCCTACTGATTTCGTTGTCATGGACATTAAAGAAGATGACGACATCCCAATCCTCCTAGGTAGACCATTCTTATCAACCGCAGGAGCCATAATAGATGTCAAGAAAGGAAAGTTGATTTTTGAAGTAGGTGATGAGAAGATAGAATTCATTCTGTCAAAATTTCTCATGGCACCAGTATTGGGAGACGCATGTTATGCCATAGACGTCATTGATGAATGCATTAGGGAACTAGAAAAACCTATAGAAATAATTAAATTGCCTTCAACCCTCATTAGGGAAGTTGATGGATTTATAGAACCCTACATCGATGATAACCTTTACGAATGTTTATCCCTTACCCCAGATCCAATACCATGCTCCAAGAAACCAACTTTAGAGCTCAAAGAATTACCCAAGAATCTAAGATATGAGTTTTTGGACGAGGAAATGAACCGCCCAGTTATAGTCAGTGCTACCTTAAGCCAAGAAGAAACGAACCAACTCTTAGATGTTTTACAAAAATATCCCTCAGCCTTAGGATATAATATCTCTGATCTAAAAGGTATAAGCCCATCCGTGTGTATGCACCGAATTTTACTTGAGGAAGATTCAAAACCCTCCAGAGAGCATCAGAGAAGAATAAACCCTATAATGAGTGATGTTGTTAAGAAAGAGGTTCTTAAGTTGCTAGAAGCAGGTATAATCTATCAGATCTCAGACAGTAAGTGGGTGAGCCCTGTGCATGTAGTACCTAAAAAGGGAGGCATCACAGTCGTGCAAAACGAGAAAGGCGAACATTTAGCAAAACGGATAGAAGAAGGATGGCGTATGTGTATAGATTACAGGAAGTTAAACAAAGCAACTAGGAAGGATAATTTCCCTTTACCATTCATAGACCAAATGTTGGAACATCTAGCCAGATACTCTTACTTTTGCTATCTAGATGGATATTCAGGATTCTTCCAAATTCCCATTCACCCAGAAGATCAAGAAAAAATAACCTTCACGTGCCCTTACGGAACCTTTGCCTATAGACGAATGCCATTCGGCCTTTGTAATGCTCCAGCTACTTTTCAGCGCTGCATGATGTCAATCTTCGCTGACTACCTTGATGGAATTATGGAGGTATTCATGGATGATTTCTTTGTAGGCGGATTTGATTTTAAAAACTGTCTTGTTAACCTTGAGAAAATCGTGAAAAGATGTGCAGACGTAAACCTAGTGCTAAACTGGGAGAAATGTCACTTTATGGTTACCGAAGGTATAATTTTAGGACACATAGTCTCTGAAAAGGGTATTGAAGTAGATAAAGCTATAATAGAAGTCATAGAAAACCTAAACCCACCTAAGACCATTAGAGAAGTCCAAATTTTTCTTGGACATGCTGGTTTCTATTGGTGTTTTATCAAATATTTCTCTAAAATAATCAAACCTTTAACCGGCCTTCTGATGAAAGATGTTAAATTTAACTTTGACGAGAAATGCATTGAAGCATTTAACCTCTTGAAGCAAGCGTTAATTTCAGCACCCATTATGCAACCCCCAGATTGGACCGAACCTTTCGAGATCATGTGCGACGCTAGTGATTTTGCTGTAGGAGCTCTTCTAGGTCAAAGAAAAGATAAGAAATTGCATGTAATCTATTATGCTAGTAGAACCCTAGATGCTGCTCAGCTTAACTACGCAACAACTGAAAAAGAACTCTTAGCTGTAGTTTTTGCTATAGACAAATTTCGATCTTATCTGGTAGGAGCTAAAATTATAGTTCACACTGAGCACGCTGCTATTCGTTACTTACTAAGCAAGAAAGATGCCAAACCTAGGTTACTTCGATGGATTCTTTTATCGCAAGAGTTTGATCTGGACATTCGAGATAAGAAAGGAACAGAGAATGTAGTTGCCGATCACCTTTCTAGACTTGAGTACCTAAAACCAGACTTAGTGCCTATAAATGATGATTTTTCCTATGACAGGTTAATAGCTAAGATAGATGCCATTGAAGAAAATGACCTAGATCCTTATAAGAACCCTGGAAATTCCTTAGCAATAAGTAGTGTACCATGGTACGCAGATTTTGTCAACTACTTAGCCGCTGATATTATACCCCCTAACCTTAACTATCAACAGAAGAAGAAGTTCTTTAACGATGTAAGAAATTTCTATTGGGACAAACCACTTCTTTTCAAGAGAGGTACAGACGAAATCTTTCGTCGTTGTGTTCCAGAAGAAGAAGTAAGAAATATTATAGAACATTATCACTCTGCACCCTACGGAGGACATGCTAGCACCTCTAAGACGCACGCTAAAATTCTTCAAACCAGCCTTTTCTGGCCCACAATGTGGCGTGATATTCATGCTTATATAGTCAAATGTGATCGGTGCCAGCGCACTGGAAACATCTCGAGACGTGATGAAATGCCCTTAAGGAATATTCAGGAAGTAGAGCTCTTTGATGTTTGGGGTATCGATTTTATGGGACCATTTCCATCCTCATTAGGAAATAAATATATCTTAGTAGCTGTTAAATACGTGTCTAATAGGCGAATTAATTTTGTTCCTTTTATGTTTGCCCATATGACTGCTATTGTTAAGTGTACAGGAACCATTGCTTTCAGAGGACTGATCATGTCTATTGATAGGGCTCTTAACCTTGACACTGAGATTGCCACCTTAGCACCTCTCCCTCCTCGCACAATTAATTTAAAATTTCTGAAAGACATGAAATTGTGCAAGACAAGGAGAGAGGGGGACTTTGAACTTATGGTTCATGGTTTAGTTATATCATCTGTTGTGTTACCCTGCACTAGACGTACTAATGTACGAGTGGAGAGGAACTGGACCTACGACTTAGATGCTCAACCTTTTACAGGTCCAGTTCTTCCTAATGTTCCTGCTGGGGATGGACATGAGACTGATGACGAGTTTGACCATCATGAGCAGTCTCCTGATCATCATATGTCACCCCATGTATCACCTACACACACTACACCATCTTCTTCTCACCCATCTGTAGGTACCGTTCCTGGTTTCTATATCACTGAGCAGATGTGGCGCGAGCAGCTAGCTCGAGAAGAGAAGTGTGACGGCTTGCTTGCTGCTATCCAGCAGCAACTTACCGACAACATGAACTTTATGCAAGAGTCACAATAGCAAACAAACCGTTCCATCCAGACCGTCATGCAATCTCAGGCTGCCCTAAACACCAGATTCGACAAGTTCGCCGCTTCTCAGAGCGATCGTCGCCGCAGTAGATCTCGACACCCTAGGTGCTCACCGCACGGTGACGGGAGTACTAGTAGCATGCCGTAGACTCACCAGGTTACATCTTCTCTACCTTATTTCGAAACATTGGGGACAATGTTCGATTTAAGTGTAGGAGGCGATTTTATTCGTTTTCTTGCAATTTTATTTCCTTTTATTTTTACTGCTTTCTAGTTAGTTTATCTTATTTTAGTTTATTTTTAGAATATGCATGTGCTTGACAAGTCATCTGTATAGTGTATCCTTATTTCCCCATTTCTTTAGCCATACCAAAAAATTTTTTAACAAAAGAAAAGTGAATAATTTTGAAAAATTTAGGCTTTAAGACAGGTTCGAGTTAGGATACGGATGACTTGAGAAATCTTTTTGTAACATCGGTATCGTTTTTACACCGTAAGCTTCGTGAGTATAAAAATGGACCCCGATACCCATATACCATGGCCTTAATTGTCTTTTTAGTAGGTCCTTAGTAGTTTATCCCAGCAGTCGGCTCTGGCCTAAGCATGCTCTACGTAGGGGACTGATGAATATAAGTGAATGATCTATATGTTGTGCTTTATAGAAAATACAACTCGGGATAGGTGACCCTCACAAGGTCACTTAACTCAAAAAGTTGTAAAAATTTGCAAAAAAAAAAGAAAAAGAATAAAAAAGAGCAAATAGTTACCCATTTTTAGTTGGTTCAGAGGTGTCTGGTGCTGGGCTTGGTAGGGCGGGTTACGATCCGATCCCCCACAACTACAATAGGGTCAATAAAAGGGGTTACACCAGTTTGTGTACCAGAGCCCCTGTGTTTGAGATCAGAATCACTAACCGGTCACTTTACTATGAGTATGTACGGATAACGGGCTTAATGTGATTGCGCCGGAATGAAAAGGACCCAAGAAATGCACAAGGTAGTCCTAGGTACAGTGGGGTAGTATGGATTAATTTGCATAGGAACGAAGCTTATGTCCGTGTCTGCGGGAAAGTGTGATTACGATATCCTTGTTTCATCTAGTTAGTACCTATATCTTCATCCTGATTTGAACTTAGAAGCCCTTTTAGCCCGAATCATTCGTTGATATCACTTCTTTCTGTCACGAGCCTTAGAGTGTTTTGCTTGAGGACAAGCAAAGATTTAAGTGTGGGAGAATTTGATAACACCGAATTACACCGCGTTTTTTACTCGAATTGCACATGCTTCTTAGGATTTTTATTATCGTTTTCTTGTATTATGCTTGTATTTTGTCTTGTTTTCAGATTCTAGGTGTTTCCAGAGCCATCCACAGAGAAATGAAGGAAATCGAGCAAAAAGCCAACTTTTGAAGGAATTGCACATGTGGCACCCAACATGGCGGGCGCCATGGGGTAGGCCACAAGTTGGAGGGGAATCAACTACTGACAACTTCCACGTCTCCCACCACTTTCTTCCCTAGTTCATCTGGCGGGCGCCATGAGGGGGGTGGCGGGCACCACCTTTGACGGACATTTTCCCTCCCAAAAGAAGTTGAAGGGCATCCTTGTCCTTTCATACCTTTTCCTAAGTCTATAAATAGAGGCTTCTTGTTCATTTCATGGCATCCAAACTTAGTTGCAAACACCTTAGGCATAAATAATCGAGTTTTTGTAAGTGATAATCTTCTCACATCGGGAAGTTATCACATTTGTGTGATCGAGTCTGTAATCGAGTTTGGAGCACTTGGTGGAAGTTAATCCTGCCGCCATTTTCCTTTCCATTTATGTTCCAGTTGTTTTCAGAATTCAAGCCTCCGATTGGAGCAGGTTTCTATTTATGAATTAAGCTTTTATCTTCATTTATTTCTCGCATCGTTTTTATCTTCATTTATTTCTCGCATCGCTTTTACTTTATTTATTTCTCGCAATCGCTTTACTTTATTCGCATTATTTATTTTCAAAACCTTTTATTTCAAAAAGACTTTACTTTGACATGATAAAATTCAATATGTTTGTTTACATTTCCATGTCTGGCTAAATCTTAAAGGTTAGAATGTAAAGATCACAGTTTAAGTATCATTTCACATAATGCATTGATAGAAACACTTAGGGACTAGTTTGGTCTTTAACACGAGTTTTTCGCACTTAATTTCTGTTGGGTAAGATCGAAAGCCATCCAACCTTTAGATAAACTTGGTTAGTCTTGACTGTACAAAGGAAGCGACAGCGCTTTGTACAGTTAAGTAGGAATTTTAAATACTTTAGAAAAATGATTTTAGAACTATTTTCGGACGCGTTTGTAGGTTTAAAATCCGGTTCGTATGAACCTCTTTTGTTTAAAAGTTTCAGATCAAAATACTTTTCAACTAAGTTAAGAAACTATATTTCTTAAAAATAGGTTTTTCACTTTAACGCAATGCGCGCCTTTTTATAAGTGACAATAAGAGGGTTTGTTTAAAGGTTAAACTCGGTTCTGAATACGCGAAAGCGACAGTTCCCGTTAAATTAGTTCTTTTCATAAAGTAGAAAACATTGCCCATAAGTATTCTGTTACATGCGTTGGAATGTTATCTGACTGTGTGAATTACATTCAAGCCTATTGCTTTCATTTGAGTTTTATATCTTCGTACTTTGCTTCACTCTACTTTTACTGTGCACTCATAAATCCCTGAATTAACTTGCCTTAGATAAACACTGTAACTATAGGAATCGATAGATTGACGTTTGGTCTCTGTGGGATTGATAATCTTTTGTATTACTCTGACGCGTTTCGTATACTTACGAAAACCACGCATCATGTCCTTTCTCCATTTAGAGTGTCAACCCGTAAGCAGAAAATGCATATCTTTGTTAATTCTCCACTGAGTTTATGCCTCGTGGAAGATATTTATTTTAGCCTTCCTCCCCAGTTCATTCATCTGGATGAAATTAATCCCCAGTTGAGATATTTCCTCCTCGGGATGAGTCTTGTTTGACCGTTTCTATCTGGTTTATTCCCGGATTGAATTTTGGTCCCTTGCTTTGGCAATGGAAGCTTATCACCTTTGTCATCCTACCCGTTTAGTTGGTAGTAGGTGATATAGCTGGCTTATTACCTTTGTTGTCCTGCCCTTTTAGTTGGTAGTAGGTAATATAGCCCGGTTTGATTACCTTGTTATAGTTGTCAATTGGTTGATAGCTGGTAATCTCTCCCTGTTCGGGTTTATTGCCTTTGTCGTCCTGTCCTTTGTTGGTAGTAGGTGATATTTCTCGTACCCCTTTTGTGAGACTATTACGTTTGTCGTCCTACCCTTTGTTGGTTGTAGGTAATATTTCTCATACCTTTGGTTGATTACCTTGTTTTAACTGCCACATGGTTGATAGTTGGTAATCCCTCCTTTTGGCTTATCATCTTTGTCGTCCTGCCCACTTTGTTGGTAGTAGGTGATATAGCTGGCTTATTACCTTTGTCGTCCTGCCCATTTAGTTGGTAGTAGGTAATATAGCCCGATTTGGTTACCTTGTTGTAGCTATCACTTGTTTGATAGTTGGTAATCTCTCCATGTTCGAGTTTATTACCTTTGTCGTCCTGCCCTCTGTTGGTAGTATGTAATATTTCTCATACCCTTTTTGACTGCCTCGTTGTAGCTATCACTTGGTTGGTAGTTGGCAATCTTTCTTTTTTATCATGCTATTACCGGATGTCGGGAAGTAGATGACCTTTTCCCCAACGGAGTTTTTTTCCTCCTTGTTGGGACGAGTTTCCCTCTTTTTTTTCCTAGTGTTGGTAATTTTCCTTCAGTTGGAATCTTACTCTTTATTCTTCTCCAGCGGAGATTGTTTCCTCCCCTGTTGGGATGTTCTTTCCCTCTTTTGTTTTCCCTTGTGGAGTCTTTTCTCTTTGCTCCCCGACTTTTGTTTGTCTCCTATGGTGTTTTCTCCCCACAGAGGTCTTGTGCCTGCATATCATTTGCACGATCATATCATTTTGTGGTCTCTTAGGGCCAAAAATTGGGTTGTTGTTATTTTTAAGTCTCTTCTATCTCGTTGAGACAAAGATGCCCATCTTCGTATCTCCAGATAGAAGAAATTTAAATAGGGGCAACTGCAATACCCTAATTTTTACCCCTAAGATCCCACATGTCCTTTTGCATCTCATACCACAAACAAGATCGCAAGCTTTGGTTCTTTTGCCCTCCTCTGAAGGTTTGTTCTTGAGTGAGATCACCAATCACCCTTGTTCTCTTGTTTGTTTGATGTTTATATTTGTTTATGTTTACTAACCATTAATTAAAATTCAAAAATATGTTTGTTTTTCCTTTACTAACTTTTTCAGGAAGAATTTGGACCAAGGATATCAAAATCAGTCTCACAGCTCGAATGAATTTCATCTGAACAAAGTCAAAGTTGATCTACAAGTAATTCAAAAATCATCTGATCAAGAGTTTCCAAGATTTAATTGATTATTATTCAAGAGACTCCAAGGTTCATGTGTTTATTTCCATGCCTTCTTTGACAAGCAAAAGAGTCGAGCCGAACCACAACAGTGCACTCAAAAAGGGCATTTTTTCAAAATTTACACTGAGTAACCAGTTACCTCAATCAGAGTAACCGGTTGCACTCGTGAAAATTTGAAAAATGGAAGCAAATTTAAATTCAGCAATTGGCGCCAATTTTCATCATTTTGATCACATGTGGAATATTATATACCATCCCATTTTAATTCTCCTACACCGTCATAATTAATTCCTACCATGTACCTTCACTAATCACCACTCTTTTGATAATTTCCCACCAAAATTCAAATTCCAAGCCTAATTTTCATTTCCAAACCAAATTCCAAACCACCAAATTTCCAAGCCTAAACTCTATAAATAGAGGCCTCATTTCATTCATTTCACAAGCTTTTGAGAGCCAACAAACCTCTTGCAAATTCTCTTTCCAACCACAAAATTCACTCAAACCTCACTTTTCTTCTCTTGAAAGTTAACAAGAATTCACATTGAATCTTGTTTAACTTTGAGCTAAACCTTCATCCAAACTTGTTTTCTCCATCAATTCTCATAGATCAAGGCTTTGGTGTTTGGATCTTGAAGCAATTTGAAGAAATTTTTAGATTTGAAGTGGTAATTCATCTCTCACCATTGTTGAAGCTTAAATTTCATCTTCCATAATGTAGATCTTTGGAGATCTTTGTTACTTGATCTTTTGGATCTTGTAATTGTGTTTAATTGCTGGTTTTCACTGTTGTTTTACTTAAAATTTCATGCAATTTCAATTCCATGATCACAAGATGTTTGAAGAAAGTTTTAAAAAATGATCATGTTGAATTTTGCTGTTTTTTCTGCATTCTGGTCCAGAGTAACCGGTTACCCTATTTTGAGTAACTGGTTACCCTGTGTATTTTCCACTTGGTTGCTGCGTTTTTTAACTAAGTAACCGGTTACCCTATATAGAGTAACCGGTTACTCTAAGTCAGAATGCAGTTTTTGCTTTGTTTTTGGGACTGTTTTGGTTCCTTTCTCTCCTTCTTCCTTTTCCTTTTGATTTTGGCTTTGGATTACACTTTTAAAGGTCTTATTCCTCTTTAAATTCATTGGACTTTAGGTGTAGATGAAGTCGGATAAACATTCACTAATTTAAATATATCTTTAAAATGAATTGTTCAATTCATTTTAGGTGCTTTGAGTTAATGATATGTTTAGTGCTTTAATCCACCAAAATGAGTGGATGAACTTAAAGATGGAGTGGTCTTGAATTCGTAATTCAATTTGGCTTTTTCTTCATCTATTGCCTTTTTTTATTTTGATCGATGGAAGTCTTATGGATCTTAGAATTTTTTTGTTGAATTCTTGATCAAGACTAGATCGCTACCTATTTTCTTTTCGTGCGGTATTGCTTTCGGATGACGATTTACATATCATTCATCTAGCATGCATTAGCATAAAAATCACTATTGACCGGCCTCGAGTAAGGTGACTTTTACATAAGTTACTTGGCGATTGCTTAACATAGCGCTACATTTGTACCTTCCTCCAAATCGGAACTTGATCTTTCGTGGCCCAAACCTTTTGGTTGTGTAAGCCCAAGGATGGTTAATCTTTTGTATTAGGTTCAAAATCTTTGAAGCTTGTTGCGTAGAGGCTTTGATTCTATCAATCTTATAACAAGTCTTCATTAACCTTGATCTAAGAACATTGTTTAATCATTATAGTTCAAGACGCGAGATGGAATAATCGGTATTTCCTTTTGAAGGCTTATGGCACTAGAGCCTTTGTGCTACTAATTACTAACTTCTGACCTTACCTTTATGTTTCCTTCTCGCTCCCTATCTCTCTTTATTTTTATATGCTTCATGTCATTATATCATATCATGTTTACGTTTATGTCATTTTTCTTTTGTCCACTTAGACCATATTATCTTGTGCTTTTGTTTTTCTTTTGTCCATTTGTACTCAAAAACATTAATAAAGGATTAAACCACTAAAAGACTTGTGCTCTTAATTGTTGGACTATGGCGACTACCCCTTGCATTGGAGGATGAAATTCTTTTCTTATTATGCTTTGAAGAGTGCCTCCATGTGGTTAGATCTTTCTTACCTTAGCTTTTATTTTATGCACTAGGATAGTCACTTCTTCTCCACCCCTTCTTCAATTTTCAAAATCTCCTCTCTTTTTCAAAACCTTCTCGTTTTCAAACTCAAAACCCCTTTCATAATAAAACCTTGACTTCGGTCAAGTTGATTTTCAAACTTTGTTTTCTCTAATAAATGTCAATCAATTTTAATCATATTTTTACCATTTCAAAAAGCCATAAAAAATACAAAACTCATTCAAACTTTTTGTGCTTTATGCACCTTTTTCATTTAAACTTTTCAAAAAGAATTAGACATGAGTCATTTTTTTGTTGCGATGTAAAGCTCCTAAACATGGTATTTTGTGTAAAGTATGACCATTTTCCACTTAGATGTTGAAGCGATAGTCTTGTTGATTGTAATCCAAGCAAATCCTCCATCTTAATGTGATGCAAATGCCTCTTTCCAATACCTTTGGGTAATTAGTTGAGTATTCTCTCTTGAGAATGATGGGTTGTCTTTTTCAAGATAAAATGAATCATAACTAATAATTTTTGTTATTTGTACCACGAACTACGAGATTTTGATCCTACATTGCTCTTCTGGGTACGTAGGCATGAGGCGATAAGTCTCTCAAAACACAAAAATCTTAAAAAATATTTCTCTTCTCATATCTCCCAATCTCTTTCAAGAAAACCATTTTCAAACCAAAAGCGATAGATATTTCAAAGGGCTCCTATAGAGTACTATAGACGTTTTTGGCGCTAACACCTTCCCATTGCGTAACCAACCCCCTTACCCATTCTCTGTTTGTTCTTGTTGTTTTAGAACTCCTTAGGTTTTGTTCGCTCTTTTTCCTTTCCTTTTTTGGATAAAATAAAAGTGCGGTGGCGACTCTTGCTTTATGAGTTAAGTTAATCAATAGCTTACAGTCACGATTTTTACCACTACACTGTCGAAACCGCTTCTCCTCATAATTCTTTGGGTAAGTACTTTCCATTTAACATACTTCTCATCATGTTCATGATGGTACTGTTCTTTCGTTCTGCAACTCCATTTTTCTGTGGAGTGTAGGGTGGCACCACCTCATGCACAATCCCTTCTTTTTCATATAATGCA
Organism: Lathyrus tuberosus; assembly: GCA_022829125.1. NCBI lineage: Eukaryota > Viridiplantae > Streptophyta > Magnoliopsida > Fabales > Fabaceae > Lathyrus > Lathyrus tuberosus. The sequence goes on along the minus strand of JALAZF010000162.1, from coordinate 5,246,753 downwards.
TCGAACTCTTTCGAAACATACTCTCCACCACCATCAGTCCTCAGAATTTTCAACTTTCAACCACTCTGTCTTTCGACCATAGATTTGAATCTGGAAAATACCTTGATCACATCACTTTTCTTCTTGATGAGGTAAGTCCACAACTTTCGACTGTAATCATCTATGAATGTGATAAAGTATCTGTTGCCACCAATTGAATCCACCTGGATTGGACCACATACATCAGAGTATATGACTTCCAGAATTGCCTTCGACTTCGTTCCTGCATCCTTACTGAAGCTATTCTTATGTTGTTTCGACTGAACACACTCTTCACAGACTTCACTTGGAATGTCAATTTCTGGTAATCCTGAAACCATATTTCTTCTCTTTAGCTCTCTGATGTCATTAAAGTTGAGATGGCCTAGTCGAAAATGCCATAACCACTCATCTCTGGTGGCTGCAGTTGCTAGGCATTTGTGCCCCATCACCTTGAGTTCAATCTTGAAAGTCCTATTCTGAGACATTGGAGCCTTCAAGATCAACCTACCACCTGCGTCGATGACTCTCATCATCTTGTCTTCAACTACTACCTTGTAGTTCTTTTCGACCAGCTGCCCTATACTGAGCAAATTACTCTTCATGCCTGGTATGTACAACACATTGGAAATTGTTGACCTCTTGCCATCTTTCCTCATAATTAGAACATCACCAACACCTTCAGCTGCTAGAGTGTTGTCATTTGCAAACTTCACCGTGTTCTTCGATGAGGGCTTCATGTTGACAAACCAATCTTTCCTTCCAGTCATGTGTGATGAGCATCCTGAGTCCAAGTACCACTGATATTGGAATCTTCATGTGTGATGACAAACCATTCTTTGAAAAGGTTAGTGATGTAGAGTCAGCAAAGGAAGCGTGGGAGATTCTTGAAAAGTCGTTTGGAGGTGCAGAGAAGGTGAAAGAGGTGAGGTTACAAACTCGCAAGAGAACATATGAGTTGCTTCAGATGGAAGACAATGAAAGTATAAAAGATTTCTTTGCCAGAGTTACAAAACTGGTGAATCAAATCAAGGTATGTGGAGAGGTGTTAACATCAAGATCAGTTGTTGCAAAGATCTTGAGGTCATTGGCTCCAAAGTTCGACCACGTGGTAGTAGCCATAGAAGAGTCGAAAGACTTGTCAGTATTGATAAAGGAAGAGCTTCAAGGGACGCTTGAGTCTCATGAACAAAGGATGGCTGAAAGAGCTGCAGGAAAGTCGAAGAGTGATATGACTTTGCAAGCACAGTCAGAAAAGGAAAGGAAAGGCAAAGGAAGCTGGAATGGCAACAAAGGTAGAAGAGGCTACAACAATTCGACTGGTCAAAATCAACATGAAGGAAACTGGTCGAATCAGAGAAAACCCAGGAACCAAGGCAACCAAAGAGGTGGTGCTACAGGTAGAGGAAGAGGTGGTGGTAGAAAGCCTGATAAGAGTCACATTTAATGTTTCAATTGTCAGAGGTATGGTCACTATTTTAGGGATTGTCCAGAAAAGAAGAAGAATCAAGAAACTGATGCAAAACTGGCGAAACATGAAGAAGAAGAGATGTTGTTGATGGTCACAACAAGAGACGAAGAGAGATTCCAAGACCAGTGGTACTTGGACTCAGGATGCTCATCACACATGATTGGAAGGAAAGATTGGTTTGTCAACATGAAGCCCTCGTCGAAGAACACAGTGAAGTTTGCAAATGACAACACTCTAGCAGCCGAAGGTGTTGGTGATGTTCTGATTATGAGGAAAGATGGCAAGAGGTCAATAATTTCAATTGTGTTGTACATACCAGGCATGAAGAGTAATTTACTCAGTATAGGGCAGTTGGTCGAAAAGAACTACAAGGTGTCGATTGAAGACAAGATGATGAGAGTTCTCGACGCAGGTGGTAGATTGATCTTGAAGGCTCCAATGTCTTAGAATAGGACCTTCAAGATTGAACTCAATGTGATGGAGCACAAGCGCCTAACAACTGCCTAACAACTGCCTAACAACTGCAGCCAGCAGAGATGAGTGGTTATGGCATTTTCGACTAGGCCATCTCAACTTCAATGACATCAGAGAGCTAAAGAGAAGAAATATGGCTTCAGGATTACCTAAAATCGACATTCCAAGTTAAGTCTGTGAAGAGTGTGTTCATTCGAAATAACACAAAAATAGATTTAACAAGGATGCAGGAAGGAAGTCGAAGGAAATTCTGGAAGTCATATACTCTGATGTATGTGGTCCAATCCAGGTGGATTCGATTGATGGAAACAAATATTTTGTCACGTTCATAGATGATTACAGTCAAAAGCTGTGGACTTACCTCATCAAGAAGAAAAGTGATATGATCGAGGTATTTACCAGATTCAAAATTATGGTGGAAAGAAAGAGTGGTCGAAAGCTGAAAAATTCTGAGGATTGATGGCGGTGGAGAGTATGTGTCGAAAGAGTTCGATGCATTATGTGAGAAAGAAGGGATTGTGTATGAGGTGGTGCCACCCTACACTCCACAGCAAAATGGAGTTGCAGAAAGAAAGAACAGAACCATCATGAACATGGTGAGAAGTATGTTGAATGGAAAGCATCTACCCAAAGAATTATGGGGAGAAACGGTTTCGACAGCAACATATATTTGAACAGATGTCCGACGAAGAAGCTTGAAGGAATCACACCAGAAGAATGTTGGTCAGGTGTCAAGCCTAGCCTCAGTCACTTGAAGGTGTTTGGATCTATAGCACATAGATATGTGTCAGATCAGTTGAGAAGGAAGCTTGATGACAAGTCTAATCAGATGATCTTGATAGGATATCATTTGACTGGAGGTTACAAGCTGTTAGACCTAGTGAATAAGCAGGTAGTGATCAATAGGGACATGATCATATATGAGCTTAAAGAATGGCATTGGACTGAGAATGTAATGCAGGATTCAATGAGAATTTCTTGTGAAGAACCAACCACTGAAGTCGAAAGAGAAGTTTGACAGGAATAAGTCATAGATGAAGTAGGTCCAAGCAGACCTCAACGAACAAGACACATGCCTGCAAGGTTGCAAGAATGTGTAATTACATTAGATGATGTGGTTGATAAAGAAGGTGAGCTGGTACACTATGCTTTTTGCGCAGATGTAGAACCAGCCAATGCAGCTAAAGCATAGAAAGATTTGAAGTGGGTGAAAGCAATGAATGAGGAGTTAGAGTCCATTGAAGTTAACAACACCTGGTCACTTGTCAAATTGCCTCAAGGCAAGAAGGCAATTGATGTGAAGTGGGTTTACAAGGTGAAGGTGAATCCTAAAAGAGAAGTAACTCGACACAAGGCGAGACTTGTGGCGAAAGGATTTCTTCAGAAGGAAGGAATCGACTTCGACGAAGTGTTTGCACCTGTTACTAGGATCGAAACAATCAGGTTGGTTGTTGGTCTAGCAAATATGAACAATTGGCACACATGTCAGATGAGATACGGATTTTGGGATAGGAATTTAGGGATAGGAATTTGGGATAGGATTTTGGGATAGGAATTTGGGGATAAAACTGTTAGGTCCAAAGAGTATAAAATTTGGGATAAGGGATAAGGATTTTGGGATTAGACTCTTAAGCTCCAAGAGTATAAATATAGGATAAGGGATTAGGATTTTAGGATTAGACTCTTAAGTTCCAAGAGTATAAATATAGGGAAAGGGATTATGATTTATGGGATTAGACTCCTAAGCTCCAAGAGTATAAATATAGGTCAAGGGATAAGGATTTTGGGATTAGACTCTTAAGTTCCAAGAGTATAAATATAGGGCAAAGGATTAGGAATAGGGGATAGGGGAGGTGAACTATGGAAACTCTGATCTTTCAAAATTGAGGGTACGTATGCATAGGGTTGTAAACCCTAGCGAGTACAATAATAAAAAACTTAGGGTTTCTATCTTACTTAAATCATTTAGTCTACCTAATGATAAGGATTTTTATAAATGAAATAAACGGTCAAACATTCAAGCAACAAAGAAACATACCCTAGAACTTAAGGAGGATCCCATTGAGTACAATGGAGGTGAGGGGTGCCTAACACCTTCCCCTCGCTTAATCGACTCCCGAACTTAGCGTCTCTCCCTTAAGATTTAGATTTTATCATTATTTTCATGTCCATTGAAGCAAATTTGGAATTTCCCATTCTTCCACTTTTCTTTCACTTTTCCACCATAAACAAACTCCAAACACCTCACCAAACCTTCCGTATGCAATAGAATCATGATGTAGCACCTCAAACCCCATAACCATAATACACATTTTCCATATGCAAGTGGATTCGGGTAAATAATCTAGGAGGTTTCAAGTCATTCTAAGCACATCCTCACACTCCTGGGAACAAGAGGAAGCTAATAGGATCATCACATCATTGCTGGAAGCACGTTTGAGAGATCCATGAGTTCATCATTTGAGGGTTCATCTAGTTTTGTCCAAAATTCGTGAGTTTGAGATAAAATAAATAAAAACTAAAGACATATTTAGATTCCTTGTGAAATTCTAAGCAGAATAGTATATCTACTTGTCCCATTTGGTACAAAAATGAGGAAGTTGCCTTTTTATGAAAAGTATAAAAGTTACAGTACTAGCACGAGGAAGAAGATGAAGGCTGTTTTTCATTTTTAAAATTTTATTTTATTATATTATTTATTTGAAGCGAAAAACATACAAGACATGAGGCCTAGCCCTGTTGGCAGCGTGTTTTAGGTTGTGACCTGGGGGGCGTGGGTTCAACACCCAGCGACCCCTTTATTTCTTTACTACTTGTTTCTTTCTTCTTTTCCTTCTCTCCTTTTTCCTTTTCCTTTTTCTTTTTTCTTTTTTTTTTTATCTTATTGTTTTCTTTTCTTTCCCTTTTTCTTTTTCTTATTTTATTTTTTCCACTCTCTTTAAATATTAAAAAATAGTTTATTTTATCTATTTCATTTACTTGTCATTTTTTTGTATTTTATATTTAAAACTTAAAAAATTTATTTATTTGCTTTTTTTTAAATCATTTTTTATCATCATTAAAATCATATTATTTTTCTTAAATAACAGAAACCTAAAAAGTTATTTTAGTAGTGTGTTCTATTTATTTCATCATGTTCATTTGACATTTATGTTTTACTTATGATTTATTTTTGCTAGCTATTCATTATGTTGATGTTATATTAATGTCATTGTCTTGATAAATATTGTAAGATGATTTTTGAAGAACTTATAATGGTGTGGATCATGAGGATGAATGTTAAACTTTGGTTAGGTTTTAGGGTTTGTCTTGATGAACATAATCTTATGACTTGATACTTGACCTTAGTGTTTTTGTGTTTGTCTTGATGTGGATTTCCTTTCCATGTTAGGAAGATGTTAGGTTTGGTTTAAGAATGAATGTTTATATGATTTCAAAGCCCTAGTTACTTGAGTTGCTTGCTTGATTGATAGCCTTTGTCATATGTTGATTAAAGGTCTTGATGCTTGCTTTGTGTTCAAGTTCATTACCTTTATGATGCATGTCTTGTTTGATCCATATTTGTGACCTTTGATTGCTACTATTATGTCACTTGTGTTTAATTTCAAAGAAAAGGACTAGGGTTAATTTTGTAGTCTTGTACATATCCCTTGTATACCTTGATGTATCCCCCACCCTTATGAGTAATCTTGTCCATATTATTCATGTTAGGATAGGAATTAACACATTAACCTAAAATCAACAAAATATTAAAATCAACCTTTCAATATCAAAAAGGAATTGGTCAACACCAAGATCCATTTTAAAAAAACATTGGTCCAACACCAATTGATCACTATCCAACTCCTCCCCTTTGACAAACCTTTTCAAACTTATTTTTGATTCAACATCAAGCCCTTTTAAAATACCCATATTGTAATTCTATTTCATTATGCACCGCCATCAACCTTTTTGACCATTTTAAAACCTAATCATGAATAAACCTCGATCAACATCAAATGCTTTTTCTTAATCAAACTTGGACCTTCGTCATTGCAAAGTTAAAACTTTTTTCTTAACAAATACGAAAGAAGAAGACTGTTGGAATCTAGCATTTTAGCAGAACCCTCGAATGATTGGTCTCAAGCCTCGCACTTTGGGATAGCCGGTTATTCTTTTCTTCCGTTCTTAAAACATCTAATATCAACTTGGATAAATAAGTGTTGTTGAGATCTAGCATCTTGGCGTAACTCTTTGAGCGGTTGATTATCATCAAGATTTCATTGTCCATCAAACAATTTTTACAATAACTTGAATGAATAAGGGCCGTTGGAATCTAGCATATTTGGCGTAACTCTTTGAACGATTGATTATCATCAAATGTTCGTCATTCACCTAAATACATCCAACGAATCAAACTATTTTTCTCACCGCCCTGCGAATAACCCTAAAAACTCTTTTTCATAAATGAGAGATATTGTGTCTTGAGACGACGCAAAACATTGCTTCGTCCACAAACTATTTTGAGTTGAGATAAGAGGCGTTTCCTGCGAATGTTGATTTTTAAATCCATCTGTTGTGATACAAATGTCCGCTCCTCACCCGTTTTGGGTAAAGCAATGTTTTCTATCAAAGACGACTAAATATCTTTCATTAAAATCGACCAACAAACAAACCTTTTTACCCAGAACTACGTGTAGCGGGGAAATTTGTGAGTGAAAGATATTGACTAACTTAACACATAAAGCAAGAGTCGCCACCGCACTTTTATTTTATCCAAAAAAGGAAAGGAAAAAGAGTGAACAAAACCTAAAGAAGTTCTAAACAAGAACAAACAGAGAATGGGTAAGGGGGTTGGTTACGCAAAGGGAAGGTGTTAGTACCCAAAACGTCTATAGTACTCTATAGGAGCCCTTTGAAATATCTATGCTTTTTTGGTTTGAAAAAGTTTGTTTGAAAAGAGATTGGGGAGATGAGAAGAGAAATATTTTTTTTAAAGATTTTTGTGTTTGTAGAGACTTATCGCCTCATGCCTACGTACCCACAAAGTGCAATATAGGATCAAAACCCCGTAGTTCGTGGTACAAATAACAAAAAAATGTTGGTTATGATTCATTTTATCTTGAAAAGACAATTTGTCATTCTCAAGAGAGATTACTCAACTAATTACCCAATGATATGTGAAAGAGGTATTAGCATCACATTAAGATGAAGGATTTGCTTGGATAAAAATCAACAAGACTAATCACTTCAACATCTAGGTGGAAAATTACCATACTTTACACAAAATACCATGGTTAGGAGCTTTACATCTTATCAAAGAAAATGACTCATGTCTAATCTTTTTGAAAAGTTTAAAAGAAAAAGTGCACAAGAGCACAAAAGTTTGAATGAGTTTTTTGTATTTTTTATGTTTTTTAGAAATTTGTCAAAGTATGATTAACATTGATTGACATTTATTAAAGAAAATAAAGTTTTAAAATCACTTTACCAAAGTAAAGGTTTTATTATGAAAGCGGTTTAATTTTCAAAAACAAGGTTTTGAAAAAGGGAGAAGATTTTGAAAATTTAAGAAGGGGTGGAGAAAAAGGGACTATCCTATTGCAAAAAGATAAAAGCTAAGGATAAGAACGGTCTAACCACACAAGCAAGATCCATAACATAAGCATTCTTTCCTTTAGATTTGGCCTTGATCAAAATAAGTCTTCAAAAGAGAACTCCAAGTACCCAAAATCCAAGGTTTACCATCACAAATTTCCAAGCATGAGTTAGGATCCTAATTCTAAGTCCAAAGTTCCATGTCCAATGCAACAGATAGTAACCATAGTTCACAATTAAGAGAACAAGTTTTTTAGGAGTTTAAGCCTTTATTAATGTTTTTGATCCAAATAGACAAAAGAAAAAGAGCATAAACATAAACAAATGGTCCAAGCGGACAAAGGAAAAATGGCGGAAACATAAACAAATAATATGATATGATATGATAACATAAAGCATAAAAAATAAAAAGAGTAGGTGTCAGACCCTAAATTTTGACCAAAATATTTCACATCATTGTGCAAATCATCACCATATAATGGATATACCTTCATGCCTTATCAATTCTCTCAAAGATTATTGAGCATTTACCTCAACCAAGGATTAGGGTTTTGAGCCCTCTCAGAGCATCCAGGAAAAGGATCAATTAAGAATTGACATGATCTTTAACTTGTCCAACCTCTTAAACATCTGTAATACCCCAAAATTTGCCCTCTCTTTTCTTCATGTCTTTTAGCATGAGCTTTCATTGGATTACATTGCATTCAAGCATAGAAAAATAAAACATCAAGCATTTAGTATTGCATCTTGCATAAGGGCATGTGATCAGGTGATCCAAGGTGTTGACCATCCCAAGCTAAAGACTAAGACCAAGTGTTTCTCACAAGCCTCAGGGATCTCTTACATCATGTATCATCTCCATTTGATCTCACAAGTCCTTAAAGGAAGGGAATTCATTAAGAAGATTGGACAGTGCATGAGCTCCTACACAAGGCAGTCAAAAGTTGGGATCTGACCCTCAAATGGGAAAGCTCTTTGAGATTTTATTATCTTCAAAGGACACATCTCATCATTGTTTGAGAAGATACACATCATATTCAGAGGAGTTTGGATTTGGAGGATGTGTTATTTCCTCCTAACCAGAGGGTGCCAAAATTAGGGTTTGACCTAAGATCAGTTTATTTCTGATTTCTTGGCCAAGACTTGATCTCATGGTATTCCTTATGTTCTTAAGTGTTCATGGATGGAATCTTGGTCATTGGTTCTTTGAGGAAGATGTTCAATGGATAGATACTTGGGTAATAAGCAAAAGTCAACTATTCAAAAGGAGAAAGTCAACTGTGGAATTTTGAGGTTCTTTTCATGGTTTTCAAGGTCTCACATCATCATATGGTCTTCAATTGTCAAGATTCATGCCATTCATCAAGAATCAAGAGTTTGTGCAAAAGTTACTAAATTTGGAAAATGACCTATAATGAAAACTTTCCATTTTTGGCAATTTTTCTACCACATTCAACTTGACTTTTCATCATCAAGGAAGCTCCAAATGAATTTTCCTTCAACATGAAAGTTGAAGATCTTTCTCTCCCATTTCCAAAAAGTACTAGAATATTTATATATCATTTGTGAAACTCTAGTTATGGTCAAAACAATGGAAGGTGCATTTCTTGGATTTCTTATATGTCAAATTTTCCACCATTTGCATTTTCACTCAAAAGGACTTGTAATGTTCCCAATTGCTTCATGTCATATTACAACATCAAAATAAAAGTCAAGAGGTTCATTTTTGGCCTTTGAATCAATTCATTCCATGACTTATTTTTCACTTATTCAACAAAGTTCAAAAATGCAAATTGATTCAAAACTCACCAACCAAGACATTTCAAGGCCCAATTCCATTTCATTTGTGATCAGCATGGAAAGTGTGAGTGGTTTATCATGAGAGGCAAGGGATGGCACGTGAGAATTAGTGGCTTAAGCACATAATGCAAAATTGCAAGTTCACCACTAACCAAAGGATTAACCACTTGTTAATCACAATCAGTGGACTAATGGAGAGTATATAAGCTAACTCATGCCTCCAAAATTAGGTCATGCACTCTCATTTGCTCAGAATTTCAAAAACTCACTCTCACTTTCTCTCCTTCGAATCTCTCATTCCTTGAGGGTTTTTGAAAATCTCTTGGCATATTCTTGATCAGTGAGTTGAAAGGAGCACGAATCATCCATTGTTTTAAGCTGAAAGGAAGGATTTCACCAAGTTTCATTCAAGAGGATTCAAACTTAAATCTCAAGATCTAGCAAGATTTCAAGCTCTAGTTGCATTTATTTTGCATCTAGAGGTTCCAAGGAGTAGATCTGCAGTTTTTGGAGGGATTTCTTGGTGTATTCTAAGCTCTTCAAGGTTCAGGTTAGTGTAATTTTCACCATCAAAGAACTTGATTTTTGATGTGCATAATGATCTGTGAACTTCACTGAGCATGTTGATCTATTTTATTTGAGTTTTGGACGTGTAGATTGTGTGTAGTGTGAGTTTAAAGTTTTGGATCTATTTTTTCTTTCCTTCGATTTGCATTATTTGTTGACTGTTTGTTGAAATGGTTTGGATATTTGAGATCCTCTTGTTTTTTTGATCAATTTGGTATACCTATGCGCAATTTCTGGAGAAATTTACGTAGCAGCTCACCGGAGAGGGTGACCGGAGCCCTAGCTCCGGCGGCTGGTTTTGCTCAGTCCGGCGAGGAGATTTGAATGAAGAAGAAGCAATCCCATCCGTCCGTTGCTTGATCCTACGTTCCTTATTGCGCCACATTTCATTCTTTTTTGTTTTTATTTTAATGGTTGCGTGTGTGTTAGTCCACATTTGCTAACGTGCACCTCAGATCTGGATTGTTTAACTGATTTAGTTTTTAATTTGATGATTTAATCGTACGCGTTGGTTTGATCATGTGGTGGAGGTGGTGACAGCACATTAAAATGTGCATGTGCTTGTCACGTGGATTCGTATGGTATGCTGACTGATTTGTTACATGCGCGTATATCATTGCTGTGGTGGACTTTTAATCTGGGCTGTTGATCTTGCCTACTTTGTTAACTGCGTTGACTAATGGTGAGCGTTAGATGGATCCTAAGGATGGCATTGAAGCTGAATTTTGATTGGGTGCTTTGACTTTCGCTGGTGGGTTTTGTTTGTTTGGGCTTTACTATCTGACCCCCCCCCCCCCCCCCCTTTGGGCCTTTTTTATTCTCCAACTTGAATTTCTTGCTGCCTACACCCCTCTTGATCTTCTTTCTTTTTTTCTTTTCTCTTTTATTTTATTTGTTGTTTCAATTTTATTTTAATATAAAAACATGTTATAAAAATCTGCAAAAATATTTTTCTGTTTAATTAATGTGTCAACTTGATTTTCATTATTTTTATTTTATTTTTAATTTCAGTTTGTTATTTTATTTGGAATTAATTTGATAGTGTCTTTCCAATGATACCCTTCTTCTAGGGTTAGGGACTTTTGTGACTTTCACACACCATTTGAAGCCAATCTTTTGGTCACTTTTAAGGCATAATATGAGGATGTTTCAATACTGGTTTGAGTTATTTTTAGTGACTTTCCACTCAAGTTTTATTAACCCTCGATCCATGCTCGATTTCTTGCATACCTTAACTTCTGGTTCACCTTTTGACAAGCTCTTTAACTCTTTTTGATCCAATCTTTTTGCATATGTTACTTAACTGAGTTAAATTCCATTTGTTTATTTTTTTGGGGTTTTATTGAGCCATTTTCCTATTTTTATTGATTTTTACTTGTGATGCAAGTTTGATTGAGGTATACTTTGATACATGATCTAGTTTAAGTGCATTTGCTTACTTGTGATGGAATGATGCTTGGGATGTTTTTATGGTATGATCATGTTCTGTTTGAGTTTACTTGTGGCTTTGGAATCATCCTTATTTTATCATTTTTCAATTTGTTCTTGATTTTACAAGTTGATGTTGTTTTGGACTTGAATCTTGTGATATGTTCAACCTAATCTTGTGATTGCTCCTTTGTGTGAATTCATTCATGTATGAAACCTTTTGTTTGGTTTGTATGACATGCTTGAGGTTCTGGTACTTTTGATTTAAGGTTCATTATGTGATTTTCATTTCACTTTATGCCTCACACTTCTTTGTTTGCTTGCATGAATGATAAGTGAATGTCTTTCTCAATTTTGATACATGTTTTGAATGTGTTGCTTGATGATTAATCTTGTATGACTTGAGTTTGATCTTGGCATGATGATAATGTGTATGCTACTGCCCTTTGGGTTCATTACTTGATTTTCATCTCACTTGATCATCATGGTTTGAATTATGTGATGCATATCATCCCCTTTGGTTTGTAACTTCTTTGGTGCATAATATTGCTTAATGTGAATCTCTTTTGCACATGTGAATTGTTGATGATGATATGATGTGAGTTCTGGTCTTGTTTCATTTTCACCTTGCCTCCTTCATTTCACTTTGATATGAAATCTATGTGTGTTTAATTGTGCATTTAATTCAAGTATGCTAGCATCCTTTCAGGTTTACCTTTGTATGCTTACTTGAATGGTTTTGCATTGATCTTTGAGACATAATTGTTTGATTTGAGTTAGACATTTATGATATGTTGTGCTTGCTGCCACTTATTGTATCTCATCTCTCTTCTTCTCTTTCTCTTTTCTTCTCTTTCCCTCTTTCTCATCCCATGAGTCTCAAGACTTGTTCAAGTCTTGGATTCTTTCCCTTTAGAGCTACCTAGTCCAACTTAATTTTTGATTAAGCTTGGAGTAGGATTAGCATTAGGTTTTAGGTAGTCTTTTCTCCTAAACCTCACTAACCATAGGACATCCATGCATGATAACATTAGGACCCTTAGTCTCCCTTTAGAGTTTCCTTTGCGTTTTCTCTCTTCTCATCTTCAAACAAAAGTAAAAAATACTTAATAAAGGCAAAACAAACATTGTATTTAGGCCTTTCATGTAAGAATAAGATAGTGAGGGATCTTCTCTCATTTTCTTAGAATGTTTAGCGTGCGTCCCATCTCGGGTCGTTATGCGAGGCATTCGATCTTACATGAGGGACTTAAATACAATGTGCGTTACAAAACATAAAACAATCGAAACACTTCTTTATGAAAAACTTCAAACAAACAATAGCGTCTTTCCTTCGGGAATTCTCTTCTCATCTCATTCACTCTCAGCATACGAACATGCTCATACTCGTTCTCTTGCAAGATGGTAACGCACTCGGACCAGCGAGCCTGCAAGACCTGAGCTAGAACGTTAGTCGTTCCCTAAAAACACAAACAAAGCGACCCTCGTTGAGGGGAACTACGTCGCTCTGATTCTCATGCTCCCGATGAGATACGTAGGCAGTGGGGTAGGGCCCATTCGAGCACTTATTTTATTTTCCCAACATTTGTTTCTCTTTCTCTCTTTTTTCTTTTTCCGTTCCTGTTCCTTTCCTTTTCTAGTAGCAGTGGAGCTCCAGACGACGACACCCTTTGATCGAGACAAGCGAGCGTGGATCCCATCGGGTACGATGGACGCGTGGGGGTGCTAATACCTTCCTCATGCGTAACCGACTCCCGAACCCATTTCTCTTGGTCTCTTTCCTTCTTCTCAGGTTTACGCAGTGTTTCCTTTCCCTTTCTTGGGATAAATACACATTGCTGGCGACTCTGTTTCATTGCGACTTTCGCGTTTGTACTAGGATGAAAATCCCAGGAGCGACAGCTGGCGACTCTGCTGGGGACATAACCCAGAATCTCTGGTTTCCTTAGCGAGTCAATCCTAGCGCTTGTCTGTTTTCTTTGATTGGGTGTTTACTGTTGTGTTGTATTACTGTTGTACTGTATTGATATTTACTGTATTTTTGCTTTACTGTATGCTACCGTATTTACTGCATTTTTTGCATTTTCATTTCATATGATGTATTATGCTGCACTGCTGTACTGTTTTCTGTTTGGCGGGATGGGGTGTTCTGAGAGATAGGCCCAATACCCAGGCCTGAGTGCACTTATGATTAGCGTGTTTCATATCCTCTCGCATTCCATCTCGGCTCGAGGAGGGGATATGAAACGCAATCTGGATGTGGTTCTCTCTAGAGAATTCTGCGTTGTGGATTTCCGACGATGGTAGAGCTATCTGGAAAAGCTGCTAAGTCTGGATGACCTGTTAGGATGACCCCTCTTTATTTTGAAGTAAATCAGCGGACGACCTCTTTGATTGGCGATAGCATTGTATCCTTCGGGCTGAATGTGCTATTGCTTCTCAAACCTCAGAAGCTGAGGACCTTTCGTTCTAGAGAATCAGTTGAGGCCTCCTCGATTGATGATGATGCCAAACCAGAAATGGTGAAGGTATCATCATTTTTTGACCTGAGAGCCTGGGATACTGAACATCCTAGTACCCACCTGTGAGATTGGGGGATTGTTTACAGGTGTGCAGGAACCCTTGACCTTCAGAATACCTGGTTTTTTTATTTGTTCTGGATTGGTTACTGAAGTTATGATCCTGATCAGCTTACATATGGTTCTGTATTTGTTATTGGATTTCTTATCCTGGTTGTTGTATATCTCACCAAACTTAGATTGTAGTACAGTGGATTCGGCTTTATTTATGCAGCACTGATCACATACCCTTGCATACATATCATCATTAGCATTCTTGCATTTAACCTTCGTGTTTATTCATTTGCAGGGTATACTTCCTTTCGGTTCCAGTTGACAGTTCCTTTTTGCAGTTATGGATGCTCCGAGGAAGAACAATGTGCATTATACTTTCTTTGACACAAAGGTGGGACAGTTGCGAAAGTTGATTTCTCTTATTACTCTAGACCATGTGGGTATGTTCCGAAAGGCTTATGGGGAGATTATGACTGTGGTTGTTGACTTAGATGCTTCAGAAAAGAGTGCTATTAATACGTGCTTACAGTTTTATGACCCACAGCTAAGATGTTTCACTTTCCCGAATTTTCAGTTGGGCCCGATGTTAGAAGAGTAGGCTCTGCTTCTAAGTGTGCCTCTCAAGTACCAGATTCCTTTCAACTCTGACATGCGCCCTCCAAAGCCTGAGGAAATAGCTAAGGCTCTCCATCTGAGTGTACTTTTGGTAGCAGATAATCTCGCCACCAAAGGAGGTTTATCTGGTTTTCACCTGGACTTCTTGGTTGCCAAAGCTGAAGAGTGTGCTGCTAAATCTCAGTGGGAAACCATTTGTACAATCCTGGCTTTGAGTATATATGGAATTATGTTGTTTGTTGATGAACCTAAGTTTGTGGACATGAGTGCGATCCGTATTTTTATAATGAAAAATCCCATACCTACACTTCTGGGCGATTTGTACTATTCTGTGCACTTTAAAAATGAGAAGAAGCGGGGAGGTCTGGTTAGATGTTGTGCACCCCTGTTCCACAAGTGGCTTATGGGTCATTTACCAAATTCAGAGGCTTTTTTGAATCCTCAGCCGGCAAAGAATTGGGCTAAAAGGATGATTCAGTTGACAGCAAAGGACATTCGTTGGCTCAATCAAAGGACGATGGGGGGAGATTTTGTCAGTAGCTGTGGAAGACATCCTAATGTGCCACTCTTGGGAATAAAGGGTTGCATCAATTATAACCCTGTTATTCTTAGGAGACAGTTAGGATTTGCCTTAACAGAGCCTCCGAGGGACGGTGATTTGGAAGAATCTTTCTTTTTCCCTATGAAGGATAACCTTTTGTTGGTAAGGCAAGCGGTTGGAGCTTGGGGTAATCTGCAAATGAAGGGTAAAGTCGTCTTCGAAAAGTGCAACAATGTGTCTTCCTCTCAATATGATGCTTGGCTAAAAAGAAGGGTTCAGATTACTCTTTTGCCATTTTCTCAGGAAAGACCGTCAGATCCAGTTGCTGTGGAACCAGTGACCATGATAAGCATTGCTGAATATGACAAGCTTAAAGCAGAGATGGATAAGACTGTCAAAATGAATGATAAGCTAAGTGAAGGACTCAGAAAGACTCTTTGTGACAAGCGTAAGGTTGAGTATGAACTGCAGAAGTTGACTGAGCATCATGAGGCCAATGAGAAAAGAATTGCCGAAGACACTATCTACATCCGTAAGGTCAAACAGAATGAGATGGCGCTAAAAGAGGCGTGCAAGCGCATTAACGAGCAGTTGGCCAAGTCAGAGAATGCCCTTGCCAAAGGACAACAGAGATGGGATGAGTTTTCTGAATGCCGGAGGGAGATTGAGGCGAGAATCAGGGCTGAAAACGACGAGTTGAGGAAAAATTTGAAGAGCAAAGAAAGTGAATTTCTCCAATAACTAAGCTCAGCTAATCAAGAGATCGAAGATCTGAAGATCCACGCCGGAGTAAAGAGAGCCAAAGAGTCAGTTGTCAAAGATCAAATCCGAAAGCTAGAAGAAGCCGTTAAGTTAAGGAGTCTACTGATCAGAAGTCTTACCGAACGCCCAAATGATCCAGTTACTGAAGCGCTTCTCAAAGAGGTACAGGAAGATTTATATGGGCTCAGTGTTTGAGTTGTATTGTTGCTATTCTGGCAGTCACCATTAGCTTTGTTGATGGGTTTCCCTTTATTTGTATTCATACTATTCAGTTGTGTTTGTTCGAAGACAATTTGTATTTGACTGTTCCATACCTGGCTGTGGGTTTTTTCATTTATTCTATTGGATTTGTTGGTAATTATTGAGGTGGATTCTTCGTCAGATTATACAATGATTCACACACTCACTGGGCTGAATGATGGGTATTCTGAATTATTAATATACACCTCTGGTGTTCTGTCGCTGTTAGCAACTGCAGGGATATGCGCTCTTCTCTTTTGGTCAAACTGGAATCGAAGGAAGGAATGCCTCAAAATGAATAAACATTGCATTGCATCGTATATAATGTTGCATTCTGTTGTTTGTTTTCAGGTACTTGTTGCAGGAGATATCTAACCTTTATTTGGTTTCAGGAACTATAGTTGAGAATCACATTCACCGATACTCAACTCGAGGAAATCAAGCAAGGATAATGGATCAGATGCAGAGTGATTTGGCTGAAAAGAGGGAACGAATGGACCAGTTCATGACTCTCATGACTGGTATGGCACAAACTCAAGAAATATTGAGGCTTCTGGTCGAGCGTCCAGAGGCCATGCTTGGAGTTAATCAGAATGACAATGGCACTCCTCCTCCTGTTGGCAATCCTCCTCCTGGTGGTAATTCGGGTAATGGGAATGGCAGAAATGTTGGTGGTATTCAGGAAGATGCTCAAGAAGACCAATTTACTCTGTTGGATGCTGAGATGGGTGCTCCTAATGATAAAAGGTACGATGAGCTGGCTGAAAAGATACGGGCTATGGAATACAAGAATTCTATGGGTATTGATGTTACTAGTTTGGGACTGGTACCAGGGGTCAAAATCCCTCCAAAATTCAAGCCGCCTACTTTTGATAAATATCATGGCAATACGTGTCCCCAGACAAATATCTAAGCTTATTTTGGGAGGACCTCAGCTCATACAGATGATGAGAAGTTATGGATGCATTACTTTCAAGACAGTCTGGCTGGAGCTTCTTTGACCTGGTATATGAAATTGAACAGAGCTGTTGTGAGAAGTTGGAAGGATCTGGCTGAAGCGTTCCTAAAATAGTACCAGTACAATATTGACATGGTGCCCAACCGCACTCAATTGCAGGGGCTGTCACAGAATGCTAAAGAAAGTTTCCAAGAATATGCACAGAGGTGGAGAGAAATGGCTGCACAGGTCCAACCTCCTTTGTTGGATAGAGAAATGGCAGACATGTTTATGGGCACCTTGCAAGGGGTATATCTTGATAGATTGGCTGCTTGTCCATCAACTGGATTTCCTGACATCATGGTCGCTGGAGAAAGAATAGAGAGTCTGTTGAAACTTGGAAAGATCCAAGATGCAAGTGGAGCTAGCTCTTCTGGGACGAAGAAACCGTATGCTAGTGGTCAGAAAAGAAGAGAAGGTGATACAAATGTTGTGTTTAGAGGACGAGGCATAGGACGTTCTCAGGGTTACCCTCTCCCTTTGACTTATTCAGTGTTGTTACCACAGTTACTCTAGTTGAAGTTGGTTGAACTTCGTACTATGAGACCTCCTGCCGCTGGAAACTTGCCTCCTAATTTTGATGTTAACGCTCACTGCGAGTTCCACTCAGGTGCTCAGGGGCACTCCATTGAAAAATGTTGGGCTTTTCATCATAAAGTGCAAGACTTGATTGATGCCAAAGAAATCAATTTCTCTCTACCTCCCAAGTTCTTCAGAACCCCATACCTAATCATGGTGCGACAAATGTGCATGCTATCGAAGATGGAAGGAGATTGAATTTGGTAACAAACATCAGTCAGGTGAAGACTTCTTTGTTGGTTGTAAAAGATCATTTGTTGAAGGGACAGGTGTTCCCGGGTTGTAACCAAGATTGTTCTGAGTGTATGAATCAAGAGAATGGCTGTGATAAGTTGAAGGTGGGTTTGCTGAATCTGATCAATGAAGGATGTCTACATTTTGACAGGGTTGTGAAAGAAACTGATGAGGTATCAACTGTGACCATCTATTATACTCCCGCTGAGATTCAGGTGCCGGTCAGTACAGTTCCTGTAGCAAGTGTTGTGCAAGAAAGGCCCAGTCCTGTTACCATCACGGTGCCAGGACCAGTTCCGTTTACAACTACGAAGGCAATCCCATGGCACTATGGGGCATACGTGTATTATGAAGGTAAAAACCAAGAGGTTGGGACATCAGTCAGTTCAAATATTGATAATGTGGGTGGTGTAGGTGGTTTTACAAGAAGCGGAAGATTGTTTACTCCCCAAACTTTGCGCAGTGATAAAGAAGCAGAAGCTGCAGCAAAAGCTAAAGAAAAACAGGTGGTCGAGAGTGTGCTTGTACCTGAAACAGAGACCAAGATTACTTTTGATAATGAGATGGAAGAGTTCATGAGGATAATCAAGAAAAGCGATTATAAGAGTGTCGATCAACTGAATCAGACCCCTTCGAAGATTTCAATCTTGTCACTGTTGATGTGTTCTGACGCGCATCGGGAGGCTTTGTTGAAAGTGTTGAAGAGCACATATGTGCCACAGGAAATCATTGTTAATCAGCTTGAAGGTGTAATTTCCAATGTTAATGTTAGCCATGGTTTGGGCTTTACAAGTAGGGATTTGACTGCTGAAAGAAGAAACCATAATAAGGCTTTGCACATCACAATGGAGTGTAAGGGTGCAGTGTTGTCTCATGTACTGGTAGACACTGGTTCCTCACTCAATGTCTTGCCTAAGAAGGCGCTAATGAAGCTGGAAGTTGATGGTTTAATTTTAAGGCCTAGTGAGTTGGTTGTCAGAGCATTCGATGGGACTAAAAGATATGTGTTTGGTGAAGTAGAATTGCCCGTGCAGATTGGACCACAGGTGTTCAAATCCACATTCCATGTAATGGACATACAACCTACGTATAGCTGCTTATTGGGTCGCCCTAGGATTCATGGAGTCAGGGATATTACATCCACCTTACACCAAAAGCTGAAGTATGAGTTTGAAGGACAGGTTGTGACAGTGTGTGGTGAAGAAGATATCTTTGTTAGTCATTTGTCCACATTTAAGTATGTGGAAATGGATGGGGAAATTCACGAGATGCTTTGCCAGTAATTTGAAGCGGTAAATATTGACAATGTGCCTGAGTCTTCCTCTACACCAGTTGGAGCCGGTACCTCCATTTCATCCTATAAACAAGCTGTCGAGGTCGTCAGAGCCGGCAATGCCCAAGGCTGGGGCAGGTTGATAGAGACACCAATGAAGGATGACAAATTTGGTATTGGTTATCATCCCTCTATGACTTCAGATGCGAAAAGCAGTGGACCCATCACTTTTAGTAGTGGGGGCATCATTTACACAGATCAGTCTTGTGCAGCTACAGAAGATGGTATCGACAGTGACAGTGACTTAGACAACTGGGTACGCCCACGCGCTCTGGGACAACAATTGCAGAACTGGTCTGTTGAAGAAGTCATCAGGGTTACTCTTCAGACAGAGTAATTTTTCTTTGTTTTTCTAACCATAATGCATGTCAAAATCTTGCGCTCTGCCCAAGGCGTATAGATTCATTTGTAGGGCCACCCTGTTTGCATTTGCAATTTTAATCATCAATAAAGGACATTTTTGCACTCAAATTTTTGTTCTCTTTCTTTCAGTTTTTATTTTTTGCACAAAAATAATAAAATGGCAATGTTTCTTTTCTTTTTGTTTTAAAATAAGTTCTAAAATAAAGCATGAACCCGCTCGTGCAGACTTGATCCTCTGGATTCCATTGATAATGATTTTGCTATGGCTATGTATGACTTTGACAATCCGATTTATCATGCCGAAGAAGGGGATGAGAAGGACTGTGAACTCCCTGAGGAACTGGCCATATTGTTAAAACAAGAGGAAAGGGTCATTCAGCCCCATCAAGAGACTGTAGAGATCATCAATATTGGTACCGAGGATGCTAAGAAAGAAATCAAGATTGGTGCCAGCCTGCAAGCAGATGTGAAGAGAGCTTTGACTGAGTTGTTGTGTGAATATGTGGATATCTTCGCTTGGTCGTACCAAGACATGCCAAGGCTGGATACTGATATTGTTGTTCACAGGTTGCCTTTGAGAGAAGAATGTCTGCCCGTCAAGCAGAAACTTCGTCGGACTTACCCCGACATGGCCATAAAGATCAAAGAAGAAGTTCAGAAACAATGGAATGCAGGGTTTCTTGCAGTGACTCACTATCCTCCCTGGGTTGCCAACATTGTGCCGGTACCAAAGAAAGACGGAAAGGTTAAAATGTGTGTGGATTATCGATATCTTAATAAAGCTTGCCCAAAAGATGATTTTCCACTACCTCACATTGATGTACTGGTCGACAATACAGCTCAGTTTTCAGTGTTCTCGTTTATGGATGGTTTCTCTGGGTACAACCAGATTAAGTTGGCACCTGAGGATATGGAGAAGACCACGTTCATTACTCCGTGGGGTACATACTATTATAAGGTGATGCCTTTTGGGTTGAAAAAATGCAGGGGCAACGTACCAACGGGCAATGGTAACTTTGTTTCACGACTTGATTCACAAAGAGATTGAATGTTATGTGGATGACATGATTGCCAAGTCGAGAACAGAAGAAGAACATCTGGTTAACTTGAAAAAGCTGTTTGAAAGGTTGAGGAAGTTCCGCTTAAGGTTGAATCCAAATAAGTGCACTTTTGGGGTGCGTTCTGGAAAGTTACTGGGTTTCATTGTGAGTGAAAAAGGGATTGAGGTTGATCCTGCCAAAGTAAAAGCAATACAAGAAATGCCTGAACCGAGAACGGAAAAGGAGATTCATGGTTTTCTGGGTAGATTGAACTACATTGCAAGGTTCATATCTCACCTAACAGCCACGTGTGAACCAATATTTAAACTGCTGAGAAAAGATCAAACGGTCAGGTGGAATGACGATTGCCAATTGGCATTCGATAAGATAAAAGAATACTTGCAGGAACCTCCAATTCTCATGCCTCCAGTTGAAGGAAGACCTTTGATAATGTATTTGGCAGTGCTTGAAGGCTCTATGGGTTGTGTTCTCGGTCAACACGACGAGACAGGTAGGAAGGAGCATGCTATCTACTACATGAGCAAAAAGTTTAATGATTGTGAGTCCCGGTACTCAATGCTTGAAAAGACATGTTGTGCACTTGCATGGGCCGCAAAGCGATTGAGGCAATATATGATTAGGCACACAACCTTGTTGATCTCCAAAATGGATACTATCAAATACATTTTTGAGAACCAACGCTAACAGGCAGAGTTGCACGGTGGCAAATGGTTTTGACAGAGTATGATATTCAGTACACCTCCCAAAAGGCCATCAAAGGAAGTGTCTTGTCAGACTATCTTGCACAACAGCCGATTGATGATTACCAACCCATGAAATTTGATTTCCCTGTTAAGGACATCATGTTTCTCAAAGATAAAGACTGCGAGGAACCACTTCCGGAGGAGGGCCATACCCTGAATCCAAATGGAGTCTGATGTTTGATGGGGCCGTCAATATGAATGGATGCAGAGTTGGAGCAGTTCTTATCACGCCGGAAGGTGTTCATATGCCTATCACTGCCCGAATAACTTTCGGATGCACCAATAATGAAGTAGAATATGAAGCTTGTATAATGGGGATTGAGGAGGCGATTAATTTACGAAATAAGACCCTTGATATCTTTGGTGATTCAGCTTTGGTAATTAATCAGGTGAAAGGGAGTTGGTACACGTACCAAGCAAATCTGGTTCCGTATAGAGATATGCAAGGAGATTGCTGACATTCTTTACAACAGTGAAGCTGTACCATATCCCTAGAGATGAGAATAGGTTTGCAGATACCTTGGCTACATTTTCTTCCATGATCAAAGTGCAAGGGTGGAATCATGTACCTAAGATTGAAGTGTCTCGCCTTGATAGACCTGCATTTGTGTTTGCTGTTGATGCAACGTCTGATGACAAACCATGGTTTCATGACATCAAGTGTTTCTTGAAAAGACAAGAGTACCCGCCAGGGGCATCTGCTAAAGATAAGAAGACGTTGAGAAGGTTGTCTGGTAGTTTCTTCTTGAATTAGGATGATGTGTTATACAAACGAAATTTTGACATGGTGCTGCTCAGATGTGTGGATAGACACGAAGCAGACCTGTTAATGCAGGAAGTACATGAAGGCTCTTTCGGTACCCATGCCGGAGGACATGCAATGGCTAAGAAATTATTGAGATCAGGATATTATTGGTTGACTATGGAGTCAGATTGCTGTAAGTACGCCCGCAAGTGCCACAAATGCCAGATCTATGCAGACAAAGTGCATGTACCTCCAAATCCGTTGAGTGTCATGTCCTCTCCTTGGGCCTTTGCTATGTGGGGCATTGACATGATCGGAAAGATTGAGCCTACTGCTTCAAACGAACATCGCTTCATCTTGGTCGCCATTGATTATTTCACTAAATGGGTTGAAGTTGCATCTTATGCCAATGTCACTAAGCAGGTGGTAGCTCGTTTCCTGAAACAGGATATCATTTGTCGCTATGGAGTGCCCGAGAGAATCATTACTGATAATGGTTCTAATCTGAATAACAAAATGATGGCTGAGCTGTGTCGGGACTTCAAAATTGAGCATCACAATTCTTCTCCATATCGTCCGAAGATGAATGGCGCTGTGGAGGAGGCCGACAAGAATATTAAGAAGATTGTGCAGAAAATGGTGGTCACATATAAAGATTGGCATGAGATGCTACCGTTTGCTTTGCATGCGTACCGAACGTCAGTATGCACGTCCACTGGGGCAACCCCATTCTCACTTGTATACGGTATGGAGGCAGTACTACCGGTTGAAGTGGAGATTCCATCCCTCAGGGTCATGATGGATGTCAAGTTAGACGAGGCTGAGTGGGTCCGTGCTAGATTTGATCAGTTGAGCCTTATTGAGGAGAAATGACTGGCAGCTGTATGTCATGGGCAGTTGTACCAACGGAGGATGAAGCAGGCATTTGACCAAAAGGTGCGTCCTCGGGTTTACAAAGTAGGAGATGTGGTACTCAAAAGGATCCTTCCTCCAAGTACAGATCACAGGGGCAAGTGGACTCCTAACTATGAAGGTTCATTTGTGGTTAAGAAGGTCTTCTCGGGCGAAGCCTTGTTACTTACAACCATGGACGGCGAAGACTTTTCATCCCCTGTCAACTCAGACGTAGTCAAAAAATATTTCGCATAAATAGACCCGCTGGACACAAAAAAAAGGTCCAGGCAAAAAAGGGCATCCCGGCGAACCACAAAAACAGAATAAAAAGGTTCGGGCAAAAACTAGGGATAATAAAGAAAAATTGTACACCCGGTGAGTTGAAAATCCGCAAGGACAACTCAGGCAAAAAGGGTATCCCGGTGGATTGAAAACCCGAAAGGGGGGTCTGCGCAAAAGAGGGATTTAAGCGAACGACTACGATCTGATTTATCTGTACTCCATCATCCGTTTCAACAACTGACATTCCAAAGGGTAGAAATCGTTCCGATCATTCCTCATAAGGAAAGGTCGGGGAGTTTTGAAGACATATTGGCCATAGCAGAATTGAAACTCAGTGGAATGCCGTTTTCACATTGCCATTAGGATAGTTTCTTTTCTCAATTTTCAGCGATCACCTCTTTCCAGGGATTGCTTCCTGATGTAATTGCCTATTCTGGGCCTTTTGATCAATAAATTGAATTTCAGTTAAAAGCTTCTTATTTTGTTTTACTGCTTTGTTTGCAAAAACGTCCGAATTTTTGATAAAACATTGCATTTGAAAACATGGTTGCTTCACAATAACGCGTGCAGAAAAACATTTAAAATTGCTTTGAATGTTGAATAATCCTGGATGGTGGATTCAAACCACGCAATATTCTGGGACAAGTGTGTGTATTCTTTTGTTGCAGGTAACAGATTCAGATGATTTCCAGCACAAAACGGGTAATCACTTATCCCCACGCAGGAGACTGGGGCAATCATGTTCAGGGAAGGGTTCACTTGTCACCCTTTTGTCACAACATTTACTGATTGAGCCCATCCTTCGGTCGACGGTTGTTCCCGACGTCTCGATATCAGTGAATTGAGTTCAACTAGGTATTGTTGTATCTTATTAAGTTGATTCTCTCATTTAGTGCTTCCAACAGTTACAAGCTTTTCTGTGTCAATAACGGTCACGAATTCCCAGTAGAGTTGCTTCGTAGACACCGAGGTAGATGGTTAATCCCCAGTGAAGTCGTCATGAGTTTGAAGATGCTTGATCTTCTGTAAAATCCTCTTAGGACGTTTCTTCAGGTAAGTCTGGTATCATGGAGTAGGAAGCAAGTTGTTGACTTTCCCAAACATGGGGCATTTTGTTTTTTCCTTGGCAGGATTTGTTCCAGATCCATCATCCCCAGTAGAGTTTGAGGACATTTAGACTTCTGTAAAATCCTCTTAAAAGGCATTCCCCAGCGCGAGATGCTTAGAAGCAGTTTTCACCAGCAGGGCGTGGTAAACTCATTATCCCCAGCGGAGTCGTCAAACGGAAAGTTCGCCTAGCATGAGGCATTGTGACACTTATCCTGAGACTCAACAGTTTTATTCCTCAGCAGATTACTGTGAAATTGCTTTGGATTCCCTCAGTAGATCTAAGAACTCTCTCCCAGCATGATGCAGCAGAACATGTTCTAACCAGGATTCGCATATCCCCGGCAGAGTATCCTTGATTCTCGGCAGGATCATATCTCTGGTAATGGTATCCCTACAGAGTTCAGCATCGAATCTTGTCAACAATACTCCTCATCTGAGTTGTTTTGCCCCCACAGAGGCTTATTAGATCAAAACAGAATCTATTCCTCAAGCAGAGTTTTAGTGACTTGTCTTCCCTAGCAAGACGTCATGCAAAGAAATTCTTGTCCCCAGCGGAGTTGCTATGACCAGAATTCATCCCCAAGCAGATGAAGTAATTCCTGGCAGAATCATCATTTCCCCATATTTCCAAAGTCCAATTTATTTTTGGCAAAATTGACAGAATCATTCATCCCCATATTTCCCCATATAATATTTATGCTTTAATGTATAAGTTTTATATATGGGTGTTATAGTTGGTATCAGAGCAGGTCGTATCCTCGACCTAGCCATGAAATAGTATAAGTATTTCTTTCAGTTTCATATACATTGTGTCGCCAATGGTCTTAAGTGTTATATTTATGGC
This sequence comes from Lathyrus tuberosus, assembly GCA_022829125.1. Classification (NCBI taxonomy): domain Eukaryota; kingdom Viridiplantae; phylum Streptophyta; class Magnoliopsida; order Fabales; family Fabaceae; genus Lathyrus; species Lathyrus tuberosus. The sequence goes on along the minus strand of JALAZF010000162.1, from coordinate 5,221,502 downwards.
ATTGAGCCTGATTAACTTAATCCTATTTGTATGACCTTTAGGAACATGGCTGATGGACGTAGAAATACTCGTGGGAGACCCCGCACCACTCCTCAAGGGACGAATTCGCCGGGAGGCGATGGCAATGCTCCTCTGTATCAGTTTATGCAACAGATGCAGCAGCAACAGAATCTACTCATCCAATAAATGGTGCAACAAATGAATGGAGGTTTGCATCCTACGGTAGTGGTTCCAGAAGCCGAAGGTGGGAAATTCCAGGATTTTATCCGCATGAATCCCCCAGAATTTCATGGTGGATTGGATCCCGTGAAGGCTCACAAATGGATTTCTGGTATGGAGAGGATTTTCTTGATAGTCCAGTGCAGCGAGGAGAACAAAGTGGTGTTCACCTCTCACTCATTGAAGGGTCCCGCTATGAGATGGTGGGAGAGTGCCTCGGCTTTAATGGTTATCTAGGAGGTGCCAAAGGTTTGGGAGCAGTTCAAGGTTGTTTTCATGGAGAAGTATTTTCTGAGCTCTTTGAGAATTCAGAAAGAGTTTGATTTTCAACAACTAAGACAAGGTAGTATAACTTTGGCCAGTTATGCTGAAAAGTTTGAAGACATGGCTGCTTATTCTAGGCAGGCTATGTATGCTCCAGATGAGAGGTGGAAGGTGGACCAATTTATTTTCGGACTTAGAGCTGAAATATCCCATAGTGTATCTCAGAGGGAGTTCACTGCTTATGCTGAAGTTTTAAGGCAATGCTATGTAGCTGAACATAGTTTGAAGAAAGTCCAAGCGGAAGGTGTTACAAGTAGGGTGAATCAAGGGGATCGCGGAAGATCCAGCCAATAATTCAGGCTTAGGCAACAAGCCTTCAAAGGAAAGCAAGTTCAAGATTCAAGGGCGAGTACACCTCCGGTGTGTCGCACTTGTGGAAGGATGCATTATGGAAGGTGTGGTATAGACAATGTGAAGTGTTACCAATGTCAGAAGATGGGTCATCTGAAGAGAGATTGTCCTCAGAATAGGACTCAGACACAAGGAAGGGTTTATACCTTAGATGCAAGGAAGAAGAAGAGTGACAACTCCTTAATTGCCAGTATCTTCTTCGTTAACGGATTTCCTTGTATTGTTCTATTTGATTACGGAGCTACACACTCTTTTGTATCGATGCAATGTATGAAGCGACTTGGGTTGCGGTCCGTTCCTTTGTCTTCTCCTATGGTGGTCACTACCGCCATGGATGAAATAGTCGAGACACCGTCGATGTGTGAAAACTATGTTTTGTCTGTGGACGGTAGAGTTTTTCAGATTGATCTTATTTGCTTACCACTTAAGAAAGTTGATGTCGTTTTGGGAATGGATTGGCTTTCAGCTAATTCAGTGTTTATTGGGTGTGAAGAGAAGCTTATCATCATTCAGTGGGTTGAGGCCACACCAAAAGATGTTTTAACAACTATTCTAGAAGGTACGGTTGGAATGATAAATTTGTTGTTCGAAGAAGAGAAATCTGTTCTTCTGGTTCTCACTAAGGAAGGGAGTAACGACCTTCAAGTTTCAAACATTCCTGTAGTTTGTGAGTTTTCAGAAGTTTTCCCCGAAGATGTCACTTCTCTTCCTCCGGAGAGGGAAGTGGAATTTTCTATTGACCTGGTACTGGGAACGGCTCCTATATCCGTTTCTCCGTATTGGATAGCACCGCTTAAATTGAGAGAACTGAAGGAACAATTGGAAGAGCTTTTGGCTAAGCATTTTGTTAGACCTAGTGTCTCACCGTGGGGAGCTCCGGTATTATTAATAAAGAAAAAAGACGGCGGGATGCAGTTGTGTATTGACTATCGTCAGCTGAATAAAGTCACCATTAAGAACAAGTATCCCTTGCCAAGGATAGACGACCTATTAGATCAATTGAAAGGAGCCTGTGTGTTCTCGAAGATTGATTTGAGGCAGGGTTATCACCAAATCCGAGTGAAGAGTTCCGATGTACCTAAGACTGCATTTAGGACCCGTTATGGTCATTACGAATTCTTAGTGATGCCTTTCGGTGTGACTAATGCTCCAGTTGTTTTTATTGATTGATTATATGAATCGATTATTTCAAACTTACTTGGATCAATTTGTTGTGATCTTCATTGATGACATTCTTATCTATTCCCATACTCCGCAAGAGCATGAAGAACATTTGAGAATCGTCTTATCGATCTTACAAGAGAAGCAACTTTTTGCCAAGTTAAGCAAGTGCGAGTTCTGGATGTCTGAAGTTAGTTTTCTTGGTCACGTTATATCACAGGGTGGTGTAGTGGTGGATCTGTCAAAGGTTGAAGCTATGATTAATTGGGAGAGACCGAAGAATGTATCGGAAATTAGAAGTTTCTTGGGTCTAGCAGGCTACTATAGAAGGTTTATCAAAGGCTTTTCGCAATTAACATTACCCATGACTAAACTTACTCGGAAGGATTGCTCCTTTGAGTGGGATTCGGCATGTGTACAAAGTTTTATGAGTTTGAAAGAAAGATTGACTATGGCTCCCGGTCTGATTATTCCCGATCCGAGCAAGTTGTATGAGGTATTTTGTGATTCGTCTAAGATGGGACTAGAAGGCGTTTTAATGCAAGAAAGTCACGTGGTGGCTTATGCTTCTCGACAATTGAAAATTCACGAGAAGAATTATCCAACCCACGATTTGGAATTAGCGGCGGTGGTGTTTACTTTTAAAGTGTGGCGTCACTATTTATATGGAGTACATTTTGAAATGTTTAGTGACCACAAGAGTTTAAAGTACCTCTTTGACCAAAAAGAGTTGAGTATGCGTCAAAGGAGGTGGATGGAATATTTAAAGGATTATGATCTAGAGGTAAAATACTATCCGGGTAAAGCGAACAAAGTTGCCGATGCCTTGAGTAGGAAAGTTTTGAGAAAGGCCAAATTGATGATGTTAGAATATTCGTTGTTGGAAAAGTTTAGAGATTTAAATCTTTAATTTGTGTGGACTCCTAATGGAGTGATTATGGGGAATTTGAATGTCAATTCTACTTTAAGAGTTGAAATTCAACAAGGATAATTATTGGATGAGAAGTTGCAAGAGATGCTAAGTCAACCGGGTTTTGTGAATGCTAGCGATGGAATGATTATGTTTAACCAAAGAATTTGCGTTTCGAATGATGCGACTTTGAAAAGAAGGATTTTAGAGGAAGCGCATAAGGGTGCCTTCACTATACATATGGGTTCTTCAAAGATGTATCAAGATTTAAAGAAGGGCTATTAGTGGTTCGGTATGAAAAGAGATATTGCGGTCTTTGTGTCGGAATGTGCGGTATGCCAACAAGTTAATATTGAACATCAAAGACCGGATGGATTATTACAATCATTAGAAATCCCAGTTTGGAAATGGGATAGTATTTCTATGGATTTTACAGTAGGTTTACCTCGTACGCAAGCTGGTTATGATTCGATTTGGGTAATAGTAGATCGGTTGACAAAGTCGGCACATTTCTTGGCCGTGAAGACTACCTTCAAGGCAAGTCATCTTGCGAGGTTGTTTATTGCGGAAATTGTAAGATTGCATGGTATTCCCTCTGATATTGTGTCGGATAGAGATCCGAAGTTTACTTCAAGATTTTGGAAAGTTTTTCAACAAGCTATGGGGACGGAGTTGCGTTTGAGCACGTCTAATCATCCACAGACGGATGGTCAGACTGAGCGAACGATACAAACGATGGAGGATATGTTGAGAGCTTGTGTGTTAGAGAGTAAAGGGAATTGGAAAGAACTTCTGCCATTAATTGAGTTTTCTTATAATAATAGTTACCATGCGAGCATCGGTATGGCTCTGTATGAAGCATTGTATAGAAGAAAGTGTATGACCCCTTTGTGTTGGGCGGAGGTTGGGGAAGATAGAATCTTAGGACCCGAAATCATCTAAGAGACTACGGAGAGGATTCGAATGATCCGCGAGTAAATTAAACAAGCACAAGATCGACAGAAGAGTTATGCGGACAATCGAAGGAGGCCTCTAGAATTTGAAGAAGGTGACCATATGTTTTTGAAAGTTACCCCGAGATTTAGACTGAAAGGACCATTTAAGTCACGGAAGTTAAGTCCGAGATACGTGGGACCATATCAAGTTTTAGAAAGGATTGGCGAAGTAGCGTACAGGTTGGCCTTACCTCCTTCTCTGTCAGAAATGCATGATGTTTTTCATGTATCTCAACTTCGCAGATTTGTTCCAGATCCTCTTCAGCCAATTCTACCGGATACTATTGAAATAGAAGCAGACTTAACGTTTGAACCTCAACCGAGCCGCATTGTGGAAAGAGAAACGAAAGTATTAAGGAACAAGGATATTCCTCTCGTTAAGGTGCAGTGGGATGTAACTCATCCGGGTGATGCAACTTGGGAACTTGAATCGGAAATGCGAGGTGCTTACCCTCACCTATTCAGGTAATCTTTAAATTCGAGGGCGAATTTCTATTTAAGGGGGGGAGCATGTAATACCCCGTATTTTTATTAATTTGGACTTTAGAGACTTTTTGGACATTTAGTAGTATTAATTCTAATACTAGATTTTGTTATTATTTTCCTTCCTTTTCCAAACATATAAGAAGAAGAAGTTAGTAATAAGTGAGAGAAAGAGAAAAGAAGGAAAATAAGAAGAAAGAAAGGAAGAGGAAATAGAGAGAAAGGAGAAAAGAAGAGAAAGAAGGTTTTGTGAAGAAAAGTTTAAGGAATCATCATCCATTGTTCAAAGCTCCAACCATTCATCTCATCTTCCTCATTTTCATCATCTATCCAAGGTGGGTTCTAGTTAGGACATTAGTTTTAGAGTTTTGGAAATGTTGAGTTAGGTTAGAATTATTGGAAATCGATAATCTAACGGTTAAAACTTGATATAAATTGTGCAGTATGATCACTTTATGCATATAAACATTGTTGATGCTTGTTTGTACTGTTTGAAATTGATTTGGATTAAGAAATGGTGATTTTGGGGTTTTGCGGCCATGGAACCCGTAAGGAGAAATTCTGGTTCTGGTGTGATTCGCCAGGCGAATTGGGAATTCGCCAGGTGAATTAGGTCTCGCCACCGATCCACCAGGCAAAGTGCTGGTGAAATGGATTCACCAGGCGAAAACCAGATTCGCCAGGCGAATTTGGAGAAACAGAAACGTGTTAGCTACTGGAACTTTTAATTTTCTGAAATTTGGGTTTCGCCACAAGATTAGCCATGCGAAGTGCTGGCGGAAGGGAGTTTTGCCAGGCGAAGTGCTGGCGAAGGGGGATTCGCCAGGCAAAATACAGATTCGCCAGGCGAATCTGCCTGGGATCAAATATTTTCTTTTCTTCAAAAATACGTAACTTTTGACTCGTTTATCCGATCTAAGAGTTCTGTATATCGTGGTGAGCTAAGGAAATATTATATGCAATGGAAGTGAAAAATGTTAATTTTACCGACCGACTAAATAATCGGGAAAGTTTAAAAGTGTTTTAATTATGTTGTAATTGTTATAAATTATTCTATTATGAAATTGTGAGATGCCTTGCCTATCCTATTATTGTTTAACATGATTGTAATTGAATATGCATGTTAATATGCAAAAAGAAATAGGAAGAGTGAGGAAAACCCCCTTATGAACTATAAGAGAATTTAGAAGTTGGAAACACTAGTATGGAACATGTGGTTAACCTTTGAGGGTTTGAGCCGACATGAGAGGCCGGGAGGCATTATAGCCTTGTGATTGTCGAACACAATCGTATTTGTTGTATGTAATCATGCAATCGTAACCGGTTTATCTTGAGTGTAGTTTCATGAGTCTCGGACTCCTCTGAAATGGATGCACAACTACTTGGCAGGTTTGATTCCCCGTGCTGTACGAATGGCGCCCATGGAGCGTATGCTTGTAACGGTAAAAGGCCTGTAGAATCCGAATCCATACGTATGTCAAGTAGATTACAAGGATCTATGACTCGGATCGCCTTCTAGACGTAGAAGCGGACGGGAACAGGAGGTACCTTGGTATGCTTATCGATTAGTGATACTTTGAGTTGATGAACTCATGGCATGTTTCCATATAGTGTGAGAATTGTAAACTGTGAACTCAAGAATCCTTTCCCTCTTCCCCGGACTTGAGTTAGGATTGTTAGAACCTTTGAATCTGAGAGAATCCATAAGATAGGGAACTCACTAAGATTTGATGTATCTCACCCCACGTTGTTGGTGTATGTCAGGTGCTTCAGGTTTCGAGAAGGGTAAGGATAAGGTCGTGTGATCTTTCCTTGCTTGTTGATGGCTAGCTTCTGTAGCGGAGTTTTTTGAGATCATTGTTGATCTAGTTCTTAGTTTTTATCTTTTAAACATCTTGTGTATAATATGCCTTAGGTTTTTATACTTGTACTTTAGGGCATTTATTTGTATACAATGTGTTAACTAGGAGCTTATGTGTTTCAGTACCAAACACTTGGATCTATATATAATATTTATGCTTTGATGTATGAGTTTTATATATAGGTGTTATAGTAAGGACCGAAACGTGGAGAAAATACCAAATTAATGTGTAGAAAATTCGGCCACATAACGACATAGAATTATCGAATCCACGAATTAAAAATCTTATTTATATTGCAATGAAATTCAACATCAACATCTCGTTATTATTTATGGTTAATACACATTTTACCCCCTGCCATTTGGGGCGAATTCGAAAAAGGACCCTGTAAAAAAAACACAGATTCCATCTCTGCCATTTGAAGATTCTTTCATTTTATCCCATAACATGTGACTTTTATAAATCAATTATTTCTCTTTATTAAAATTTCAATCGTTATTACATTTCATTTTTTTTTTCACTTTTATTTTTTTTTTCTATTTACTTACTATCACTATAAATACTAATAATTTATTTTTAGTTTTGATAATATTAACAATTTATTTTATTTGATGACTATCATATTTATTTTATATTAAAATAATATCTAGTTTATTTTAATCAAGGCAATGAGAGACACGGTCATTATTTTCAAATATTAATTATTTTTCTCCATCTGACATTTTTTTTTCTTTTTGTATAATTATTTAAGATAATTATATTTATATGATTATTGTTCATTTTAAAATATATAAATTATTTTAAATTTTGAATGTGTATTTAAATACTTTTTATTGTATCAAAAAAAAATTTATCTCACGGATCATTATTAACATAATGTCTATTTTATTTTAATCAAGAATTTGCCTTGATTTGAAAGACAAAATCATTATTTTAAAATATCAAAATTTAATTTATTTTTCTTTCTTCATCTCATGAGAAACTTTATTTTTTTAATGATTATTTAATATAATTGAGTTTATATAATTATTTTTTGTTTTACAATTAAATAACTCATTTCAAATTTGAATTTGCATATAAATATATTGTATCAAATAAACTTTCTATTTCACGGGTAACTATCGGTACAAATTATAATTTATTTTAAGGGTTAATTATACGATCCCCCCTGCCATTAGGCCGAGATGTGGTTTTGCCCCCCTCAAGTTTTTTTTTTGAACGCCCCCTTATAAAACAAATTATAGAGTTTTACCACACCCTTTTACCACACCCTTTGTCTATGTGTCATTGTGGCACTATGAGTGTGTAATCAATCCCTTAAAGCTAGGGTTTTTCGCCCCCTTCCCTTCTTCGATCCGTCGTTCATCCCCTTCCCTTATTCCATTTTTGTGTTGTTCTTCATAAATCGTTTGTTCCTTGCCTTCGTTTCTTCTGTTTTTGTGCCATTTTTGTGCCATTCATCGTTCGTTCTTCGTTTGTCCTATTATTGAAAGTAGCGATATTTCAGTCTCATTTCGAGGCTTACCCAGATGTGGTTGTGATAGAACAATGAAGATGTGGGTCTCCAGCACAAGTAAAAACCGCAATTGAAAGTTCTGTAAATGTTGGAATGTTGGGGTAAATATGTTTGTGAATTAATTGGCAAAATTTGAAGTCAAGTTTTGATTTTTATTAATGTTAATAGTTGTGTAAATCATATTTTGTAGATTGGGAATGGCTGTGAATTATTCTTATGGGATGATCAAATTGGAGACTCTACCAAAGGGAATAGTGTTATTCAACCATTTTGTAAGAAGTGTGAGATACTAGAAGTGAATTTTGAAACGGTAACAAAGAAATTGGAGAAGTCGAGATGAAGCTTGAAGCTCAAAGAAGGATTAATATGAAGCTCAAGATAGCAATTGTTATGTTTTGTTTGATTATTGCTCTATTGTATAACTTTATGTAATTTTAAGTTGGTTTAATAGTTGTAAACTTCTATATATCAATGGAAAGAATTATGTTTCTGTAAAATAAGTTGTATATCAATGGATCACTTACATTCACAGTAGCTTGAGTTGCATCACTTGCATCATTTGTGGCATTTGCACCAGTTGTGGCATTCGCACCAGTTGTGGCATTTGCACCTGATCTCATCCTTTTCTGCACATAACATACTAGTTACATTAACAACCAATGAACAATTATCAATACATCAATTTACACATAGTATACTAGTCACATACCTTTCTTTTCAAGGAATTTGGATCTTGCCTTTTGCTCTTGCATGACTTTACATTATGTCCAATCTTGTCACACTTAGTGCATCTATAAGATACACCAGGCAACCTCTTTTTAGCACCTTCCTCACCAGTCTCCCTTATTCTTAATTTTCTTGGTCTACCAGGGCCCTTTTTGTAGTTAGGAGGTAGGTGCTCTTCACTTTCAACCTCAAGCCACATGTCTTGTCCATTTATAGGGCTAACAGCAAATTCATAGCAAATGGCATACTTATCCCTAGTGTAACATTCATGAACAAACATTTTTGGGTTCTGCTGCCTAAATCCTAATGCAGCAATAGCATGTCTGCATGGAATACCAACTAATTCCCAAAAATTACAACTGCAGGACCTTTTAGCTATATCAACTATGAATTCCTGTCTGTTATAAGAATGAGTGACCTGAAATTTTTCTTCCATAGCCCAAGTTGGCAACCAATGACCACTCATAGCTACCTCAGTATCTAATCTTTTCCTAGGAATTGGTATAACTTTGTGTGGTCACTTTTCAAGTTTCAAGGTAGAATTACTACACCTATTCATCAGATATTTCCTAATCCATTCACATATTGTCAATATAGGTTTATCTCTAGCAATTAGAATTGTGGCATTAAAAGATTCAGTAATGTTGTTCATTAATACATCACACCTAGGATAAAAACTAAAAGCATGCTTATACCAACATTTAGGAGGAACTCCCATTAGCCATGACCATGCCGTTAGATCTACTGCCTTCAATTCATTCATCTTCTACATCCATGCTTGATGGTATGTTGCCTTGGCTGCTCCCATCATTAGATCTCTTATGAGTGCTCCACCACCAAATTTCTTCTGAAAATTTGCATACAAATGTCTCAAGCATAGCCTGTGCGCAATTCTAGCATCCATTTCTTCAAGTACTGCAACCAAACCCTAAAACAATGATAAGAATTAGTTAAATTGTAGGACATCAAAAACAATAGAAATTTAGTGAACTTTCAAATGGATTACCTTCTGCTGATCTGAAATAAATACATATCTATTCTCTTTTCCAACATCTTCCATTAAGAGCTGTATAAACCACCTCCATGACTCCTTGGTTTCTGTTTCCACAACACCAAAGGCCAGTGGGAAGTACTGTTCATTGGGGTCCCTACCCACAACTATTAGCAGTTGGCCTCCATATTTAGTCTTTAAATGACACCCATCAACCCCAATGAAGGGTCTACAACCATTGATGAACCCATTTTTACATCCATCAAAACAGAAGTAAAAAGAACCAAATCTTGGTTGAATGGAAGGTAATGGTCTGTCAATGTTGATCTTCACTGTATATCCAGCATTTACCCTATGCAACTCAGCCGTATATCTCCACAGATTTGCATATTGCTTGTCTGCATCTCCTTCTATGATTTTTCTTGCAATCAACTTAGCTTTCCATGCCCTTGCCACAGTTATACCCACTGAATAGTTTTGCCTCATATCTTGAATAATATCACAGATCCTTACTTTATCAGAAGTTTTCATTTTCTTTACCACAGCCTTAGCCACCCACCTTGAATTTACAGATCTATTATCCAACACCCTAGCACATGTGTGGGTGTCCTTTATAGTCTTAATGGCATATGTGTGCTTATGGGCCACCTTAGAACAGAGCATTAAAAAACCACACTTAGCCTTACATTCAACCCTCACCCTATACCCCTCATTTTTCACAAATGTTATTTCCCTCCCATTTAAAATTGTCCACTCACGAATGGCCTCCCTAAAGTCATCTAGGGAATTGAACTCCATACCCCACTTAAACTTAAAATTCTTATTAAGTTGCTCTTTCTTGAACTTCTCAAACTTAGGCCTTTTTTCATCTTCTGAGTTATCAGGATCAGAGCTCAATAGCTCTTCACTAGCATACTCCTCATCATCCATATTTTTCTCCCTTGGACAAGGTAACAACCCTGCTATAATTGGACCATGACTTAGTGGTATAGTCACATCAATGCCCTCAAATCCATCTACATGAGCAATCGTCCTTTCATCCTCACTATCGTTTAACCCTTCAACAAACTCTTCATCACTAACATCTGACTCAGCCATTTTATTCACACAACTAGGATTGCTTCTACTTCCAGTTACATCGTGTTCCACAAACATTTCCCCATTAACTTGATTCACACAAGCATAAGCAGCGAAATCATCAGCATCCTCATCATTCTTAATCTGGAAATGATTAGGATCTATTTCTGTGATTTTGGTCCACAGCCTGTACGACCCTACTAAGTAACCCCACCCATTTACTATGTTTGCAATGGGAGCCATAGTCCACTTATCTACGTGTTCCCGCAGAAATCAAAGTAGAAACCCCACCCTTGTAAATCGTCTCTCCATTACTTAGCATTACGAACTCTCCTCCATGGCGAAAAATGGTGTTAAACAGTTCAATGTTCTTCTGAAATTACATACTTAATGTAAGGAAAAGTATTACCATTAATGTTAGATTCAAGTAACGAAGCAATACATTATAACTTACCTGAGACGAATCGCCGGTAGCTTCGCATTTCCCAGCCATGCCTTCGTCTTCTCCCTTGACTTTGTCTTCCCCCAATCAGGTTTCCAACACTGAACCCTAATTTCGCGAGGGGGTAAACAAGAATGTATATTGTCACATGGATTGGTCAATGACACATAGACAAAGGGTGTGGTAAAACTCTATTATTTGTTTTATAAGGGGGAGTTAAAAAAAATACTTGAGGGGGGCAAAAACAAATATCGCCCTAATGGCAGGAGGGATCGTATAATTAACCCTTATTTTAATAAATAATTATCTAAATTTAAAAGATAAAATCCTTATTTTCAAATATTAAGTATTCCTTCTTTTTTTTTGTAATGAATCTTTTTTTCTCTTTGTATTATAATACAATTGAGTTTATATAATTATTGTTCACTTTAAAATTTATATCTACTTTCAAATTTAAATATATATTTAAATACATTTTATATCGTATCAAATAAATTTACTCCTGCGGCAAAACAGATATATGGCTAGTTTTGCACCAATGCCACATCACATGTGATACTATAGTTTTAAACAAATATATTTTCACAAGATAAACAAAATTTCTATCTCTCTGCATAAGATTCTCTCAAATATTCCAAACTTATATAAGAGGCCTATATTAACTTGTTCTCTCACAAACTAAAACAATAAAGCCTGTGTGAGAGAAACACTAAATCAAACATGTCATCATCTTCATCAATGACATTGAAAGGAGATTACATGGTGAGACCAAAGGAACCAACATGGCATGGTTGTCTACCATTATTTGAATGGAGTCTAATAGGTATGATATCTCATACTCCATTTATTTACTTTTATCACCCTCCACCAAATTGGCTTATCTCTCCCACTAAAATTGCCACCACTTTGAAAGATTCATTAAGCAAAACTCTAGTCCAGTTTTATCCACTTGCTGGTCGCTTACAAAATAAGGGAAAGGGTCGTTTTGATCTAGAATGCAATGCAATGGGGGCTCAGTTCATTGAAGCAGAAACCTCATCAACATTATCTGATCTCAGTGATTTTTCACCTTCTTCAAACAATTATTGCCATTACATTTTCCCGCATATTGACTATACGCTCCCAATGCAAGAACTTACATTGCTTATTATTCAGCTCACGAAGTTCAAATGTGGTGGCATTAGCATTAGTTGCTTAATCTCTCACATAGTTGCTGATGGACAAAGCGTGACACATTTCCTTTCTCAATGGGCTCAAGTTGCACGTGGAGAGCCTTTGAAAAAGATTCCATTTCTAGATAGAAACATATTGTTGATGGAGAACCAAGCAACAATATTAATGATTGGGAATTTAAATAACTACCGAGTTTGTTGAGAAATTTGGAAAATAATGTTGAAGAAAGGAAGGAAAAAACAACTAATGCTATAATCAAAGTGAGTAAAAACCAACTTGAAAAGTTGAGAAAAATAGCGAATGAGAGTTGGAATAAAACTAGTAATGATAGAGGTTATTCAAGATATGAAATAATATCCGGTCATATTTGGAGAAGTGCGTGTAAAGCTAGAGGCCATGAACATAACCAACCTACTGCGATTGGCGTTTGTGTTGATTGGAGGAGTCGTGTGAAACCTAATTTACCAAAAGAGTATTTTGGTAATGCGATATTGGATGTGTTGGCTACTAGTCTCACAGGTGATTTGAGGTCTAAGCCATTAGGCTATGCTTCAGGTAGGATAAGAGAAGCAATAGAGAAGGTGAATGATGAGTATGTGAGGTCGGGGGCTGAGTATTTTAAAAAGAATAATGATTTAAATAAATTTCAAGATATTCATTGTATGCAGAGTGACGATGACATGCCTTTTTATCGGAATCCTAATTTAGGAGTCGTTAGTTGGTTGCAATTGCCAATTTATGGAATTGATTTTGGATGGGGAAAAGAGATTTATATGGGGCCAGGATTTCATGAAGAACTTGAAGGAGATTCGTTGATTCTTCCTAGTCCTAATGATGATGGATCTTTGTTAATTTTTATGTGTCTGCAAGAGGCCCATATGGATGCATTTAAGAGACATTTTTATGAAGGTGCTGAGTTTGAATTCCTTCAAGGAAGATTGTAAAAGGATTATCATTGTCCGTTTAATTTTTATTAGTCATTTTGTTATATTTTGTTATTAGTCATTTTGTTAATCTATTTAGTATGTGCCAATGAATTCCGGTTTGATTTTTCAATTTATAAAGAGCAGTGTTATTTTGACTGATTTTGGGTTTGATACTTTGCTTCTGTAGAGGTTCGAATTTCAAATGATTTGTAATTTGCCATTGAGTTTGATTTTTTTTACTTTGAGAAGATTTCAAATCAAAATATGTCATAATTTGTCTAGATTAAAAATTCATTTATCATCTCCTGTTTCTTATTCCCAGGTGCCATACACTTATTCCAAATATTCCAATTCCTTCAATATTGGAGATTATATATATATATATATATATATATATATATATATATATATATATATATATATATATATGTGTGTGTGTGTGGAGTTACATACTTATATTATATAGTTATATGTTGAACTCGTTTACAAATATAAACACTTGCATGATTCTACTAAATGCAGTAACTAGCAATATTTTCAACAACTGATTATGTTTTAACATTGTAGATATAAATTTCAACACATTTTGCATCTCTTTACATAACATTTCTTTAATATTATTGTAGCGGAAAAATTTAAGATTAAAATATTGATTAATTTAACTCAGAAAACAAGATTTGTCACCGCACTTTTATTTTTTTATAGGAAAGGGAAAATAGCGAATAAAACCTAAAAAAGTTTTAAAATAAAACTAATAAAAAAATAGAGACAGGGTAAGAGGTTGGTTACGCAAAGGGAAGATGTTAGCACACATAACATCTATAGTATTTCTATAAGAACCTGTTTTAAAATCTAACGTTTGACTTAAAAAGGTGTGGTTTGTAAAGGATTGTGGAGGTGAGAAGAGAATTATTTTTTTAATAATTTTGTGTTTGACAAGACTTTCTGAGCCTCGTGCCTATATATCCACAAAGTGTAATGGAGGATCAAAACCTCGTAATTTGTGGTACAAATAACAAAATGGTTTGTTATGATTTATTTTAAATGAAAAGACAACTTGTCATTTTAAGAAGAAAACTGCAACTAATAACCCACAAGTATGTGAAAATGGACCTTTACAAAATCAACAAATATGCCATCCCTTCTTTAAGGTGGAAAAGAATCAACTCTTTTCAAACCCCTCTCCTTACATGTCAGTTTTGTAAGGGTTAGTTCAGCCTAATTCTAATTCTAATAATAAAAAAAGTGATTTTGATAATCAATAATGTAGAGATTGTGTTTTAGAGACTTTTTATAAACTAAGTTGTTTTGTGCTTGTTTATTATTCAATTTTCTAAGAAAGTCAGTCATAAAACTTCTCATTTTTTGGAGGAGCTAGTAAAAACAGCTTCTCATTTGAAGCAATTTTTATATTGTTTTAGATTCCACGTTTTGGAGAATCTGCAACTAACAGATGAAAACTTTTAAAAGTGAGTATTTTGTTTTAAAAAATGAAAGTTTTTTCAAAAAGTTGTAACAGTGTGCTTATGAAATAAGTTGAAAATAGCCTATGGACACTACATAAGATATTTATATAAGCTCTTCAAAGCAGTATCACAAGTGTTTATTCTCGTGATAAACTCAAATGAGTCCATTTAAACACGGCCTAAATACGGATGGATGGTAAATATAGTAATCTTGTCACGTACATATTTTACACTTGCAATTTATTTTTACGATTATTTATGTGCCAAGGATGAACCAATACAAGCCAGCCAATTTTTTTGGGAACTGTTGATCCTAACACTGCATTGAGCAAACTCTCTCGTGCGTGCAATACCCAGAAGTGCATTCGAGCTGGTGGTAAGCATAATGATCTTGACGACGTGGGGAAAGACACTTACCTTCACACTTTCTTTGAGATGTTGGGAAATTGGTCGTTTGGCGACTACTTTAATCAAGAAACCATTAGCTGGGCATGGGAACTTCTAACCAAAGTATATGTTTTATCAATTGGAGTTTTCTATTGTGTTTCTTGAATTATATGCCTTATGTTGTTTGTTAATAAAGGGTTTATAGTTTGGTAAAATCAGTATGAGAGATGTTTTGTGCTTTGGAATGATATCTAAACTCTAATAGCTAGCTAGTTTGGTAGGAAGTTACTGAAGCTACCCATACTGAGCTATATTGATTGTTTCTTCTATATTAATTAGGTTTTTGTGCTTAAATAGCATGTGTAGTGTTCAAACTTTATTAAGAACAACTAGTAAAACACCCGTGCTCCCGCACGGGTAAATTTATCTTCATATTGTAGAAATAATATATTGAGATACAATTGTAAAAAAACTCATTTATTCTAAATGGAAAATGTGTAATGAATAATTTTGATATGAAAAATTTTCAACTATAAATTTGTAATATGGTTATACAAAATTTGCAAGAAAAAAATTCTTTAATACGAATGCAGTTTGCAGCACATGACATACAACGAAAGTGTCCCGTGAATCAACGACAACAAACTCTGTTTCTGCTATTAAAAATGGTTATGTCAAATCAAACCAAGTTGTGATTAGCAGAATCCATATCAATTCAACGGCATTAAACAACAAATTAGCAGCAACATGTTAAGAGTTCATGAAATTAGAAACTAAAATTAAAAACTAAATTTTAGTCATAATTAATTTAAATTGAGATAAGGTCAAACATATTTGCTTACAGTCTAAGTTTTTACTCTCCACACCATTCCATTTTGTTTTTACTTAACTACATTTTTTTTCATAGCAAATGCTTTTTCTTATTATATAAAAAAATTTGTTGTAAAAAAAATAGAAGTACTCAGTTTTCTATGGGAAGAAGTATAACAGAATCATCATCAATTGCCTTGGTGCTTTCTAGTACCTGATTATAATCAAATATTATGGTCTAATAGAACGATTTTTAATCACAAGAAAAATAATTTAGGTAAAAGGGATATTATTGGGAAGCTTCTGCAAAATAAAATTATAAATGTAGCTATACATCCATAAATTTCAGTAGAATAAAATTAGAAAAACCTAACTCAAGTAATCTAATACATTAATAAACAGTTCATCTAAGTTACAATGCTTTTTCTTCTTCCTATGACTAAAGTGAAATTTTCTTCTGCTTCTATTAGTTTTTCTTGAACTGCATATTGACTGCTTTTCCTGGGCATTGATTACAAACTGCAAGGTTAAACAATGAGGATAATATGCAAACATGTAGAATAATATGCTCACAAACTACCTTTACTTGCAAGGTGGAATGCTTGACACAAAAAGGAAACTCTTTCTTCAAAAGACTATCAAGATATATAGGATAAATTTATGGGTGATCATGTCAATAACTATGATCAATGAGTTGAGACAGTATATTTGAAAAGGCAAAACTTTCTTCATAAGACATAAGTAACTTACTTCTTTCATGATATCTCTCAACTTGGCAGCAGTCATTCCAACAACTGGGACAGAGTCTTTGTCCCAAACACATGAATATACAAACATAATTGTCGTGTTCAACATCAATATCAATTTTATATATGCAATAATCAATAGTGAAAATTAGTATGAAGCAAATAAAGTTGAGACCATAGTGATAAACTAAGACATGAGGACTTACTTGGTGACTTCGACGACACTATGACCATGACAGTTTCATTGAAAAGGAAAATCATGATTTATGTTTGCACGATTACATCCTGAGAAGCAATTATAGTATCAGTGAGAAGGTGTGGATTTGAACCTCATGGTTGTTCCAATGGTTATGCAGAAGCAGTCCTTGTTTACAGACGTGTAAAAGCTAAGTAATGGATAGGAAAATACAAATGCAAGCAAACTAAAATGAAAAAGAATTCTAGTTACCTGATGTTGTCCAATGATTTCAGACAAAATGACTTTCTTAACAGCAGCAGGATGAGGACTGAAAATGAAATTCAAAGCAGAAAATATATATTTTTTTAGTGTCTCAGCTGTCATAGGGCTGAAAATCAAACCAAGTTGTTATTAGCAAAATGCATATCAATTCAACGGCATTAAACAACAAATAAGCGGCAAGATACTAAGAGTTCAGGATATTAGGTTTCAGACTGGAATTTATTCCTACTCATCATCAACCACCAACAAATGGCAGATCGAGACGTTTGTCCCAATTCAATGCCATGAGATGTAAAAGGGACACTATATCAGAAGGAACAACAGGAATGAGAGGAATTTCGCAGCAACATTCAAGGCTCAGAAGAAATTTTTTCGTCACAGCCAACCAACAAATAGTAAAACTGTCCCGTGCAACAACAACCACAAATTGTGTTCCTGCTATAACAAATGGTTACGTAAAATCAAACCAAGTTGTTATTAGCAAAATGCATATCAATTCAACGGCATTAAACAACAAATAAGCGGCAAGATGCTAAGAGTTCAGGATACCAAGTTGAACCTCATGGTTGTTCCAATGGTTGGTCTTAAAGCAGTCCTTGTTTACAGACATGTAAAAGCTAAGTAATGGATAGGAAAATACAAATGCAAGCAAACTAAAATGAAAAAGAATTCTAGTTACCTGATGTTGTCCAATGATTTCAGACAAAATGACTTTCTTAACAGCAGCAAGATGAGGACTGAAAATGAAATTCAAAGCAGAAAATCTATGTTTTTTAGTGTCTCACCTGTCATAGGACTGAAAATCAAACCAAGTTGTTATTAGCAAAATGCATATCAATTCAACGGCATTAAACAACAAATAAGCGGAAAGATGCTAAGAGTTCAGGATATTAGGTTTCAGACTGGAATTTATTCCTACTCATCATCAACCACCAACAAATGGCAGATCGAGACGTTTGTCCCAATTCAATGCCATGAGATGTAAAAGGGACACTATATCAGAAGGAACAACAGGAATGAGAGGAATTTCGCAGCAACATTCAAGGCTCAGAGGAAATTTTTTCGTCACATCCAACCAACAAATAGTGAAACTGTCCCGTGCAACAACGACAACAAATTATGTTCCTGCTATAACAAATGGTTAGGTAAAGTCAAACCAAGTTGTTATTAGTAAAATGCATATCAATTCAACGACATTAAACAACAAATAAGCGGCAAGATGCTAAGAGTTCAGGATATTAGGTTTCAAACTGGAATTTATTCCTACTCATCATCAACCACCAACAAATGGCAGATCAAGACGTTTGTCCCAATTCCATGCCATGAGATGTAAAAGGGACACTATATCAGAAGGAACAACACGAATGAGAGGAATATCGCAGCAACATTAAAGGGTCGGAAGAATTTTTTTCGTCACAGGCAACCAACAAATAGTGAAATTGTCCCGTGCAACAACGACAACAAACTCTGTTCCTGCTATAACTAATGGTTAGGTAAAGTCAAACCAAGTTGTTATTAGCAAAATGCATATCAATTCAACGGCATTAAACAACAAATAAGCGGCAAGATGCTAAGAGTTCAGGAAATTAGGTTTCAGACTGGAATTTATTCCAACTCATAATCAACCACCAACAAATGGCAGATCGAGACGTTTGTCCCAATTCAATGCCATGAGATGTAAAAGGGACATTATATCAGAAGGAACAACAGGAATGAGAGGAATTTCGCAGCAACATTCAGGGCTCAGAAGAATTTCTTTCGCCACAGCCAACCAACAAATAGTGAAACTGTCCCGTATAACAACGACAACAAACTCTGATTTGCATTGGAATTTAAAACTTTTTAAATGCACAGTAATTAAAAAGATAAACCTGCATAATTGTGAGCCTAATTCAATGCAACCTGCAACCTGATTTTTTCACAAGACTGGTGATCATGTACGGAAGATAACATATAAATTATTGATCATATTGATACCAAGTAATTTGCTAAAATTAGAATGTCAATAACTATAATCAGTAAACCAGCTACACAAAATGAATATGAACTATAGAGATTACAGAGAAAATACCATCCAATCTTCAAAAGCCAATGTCAGTCATGAAATTTTGATGGTGAAGCCTATAAAAGTTAACTGAGCCTTACCAGGATTTCCAAATCATCATCTTCCGGAGCATGCATTGAATACTAATTTCTCAGGGTTCCGATGAATATCATCAACATACACTTAAAACCCCCTTCGATAATGATGAAAAGAAACAGAAAATGATATCAACCGGGGAGAAAAAGGCAGAGGAAACAGGGCGGCGTGCGATTCTGTAGAGAAAGAGGGTGGCGATCGGTTGTGCGGAGAAAGAGGGTGGCGGACGAGAAGGGCATGGGTTAGGGTTTGGTGGCGGGAGAGAGGGAGAGATAGAAATGTTGAGATTAGTGAAACTGGCCCGTGCAACAACGACAACAAACTCTGTTTCTGCTATAACAAATGGTTAGGTCAAATCAAACCAAGTTGTTATTAGCAAAATGCATATCAATTCAACGGCATTAAACAACAAATAAGCGGCAAGATCCTAAGAGTTCAGGATAATTGGTTTCAGACTGGAATTTATTCCAACTCATCATCAACCACAAACAAATGGCAGATCGAGACGTTTGTCCCAATTCAATGCCATGAGATGTAAAAGAGACACTATATCAGAAGGAACAACAGGAATGAGAGGAATTTCACAGCAACATTCAGGGCTCAGAAGAATTTTTTTCGTCACAGCCAACCAACAAATAGTGAAACTGTCATGTGCAACAACGACAACAAACTTTGTTTCTACTATAAGAAATGGTTACGTAAAATCAAACCAAGTTGTTATTAGCAAAATGCATATCAATTCAACAGCAGTAACCAACAAATAAGCGGCAAGATTGTAAGAGTTCAGGATATTAGGTTTCAGACTGGAATTTATTCCAACTCATCATCAACCACAAACAAATGGCAGATCGAGACGTTTGTTCCAATTCAATGCCATGAGATGTAAAAGGGACATTATATCAGAAGGAACAACAGGAATGAGAGGAATTTCGCAGCAACATTCAGAGCTCAGAATAATTTTTTTCGTCACATCCAACCACCAAATACTAAAAGTGGCCGGTGCAACAACGACAACAAACTCTGTTTATGCTATAACAAATGGTTAGGTAAAATCAAACCAAGTTGTTATTAGAAAAATGCATATCAATTCAACGGCATTAAACAACAATTAAGCGGCAAGATACTAAGAGTTCGGGATATTAGGTTTCAGACTGGAATTTATTCCAACTCATCATCAACCACCAACAAATGGCATATCAAGACGTTTGTCCCAATTCAATGCCAATGAGATGTAAAAGGGACACTATATCAGAAGGAACAACAGGAATGAGAGGAATTTCGCAGCAACATTCAGGACTCAGAAGAATTTCTTTCGCCACAGCCAACCAACAAATAACATCTGCAGCATCATAAAATTGATAGCATCATAGCAAGGTTCATATTAGTGACAAGGTTCCCTAATGTATGTACCAAAGCCAATTTTAATGTTGCTAAAACCTGCAAAAAGGAACAGAGCCATAAATATATTAAATAATAATAGAAAACAGCAATAGAACATTATATAGAACAGCATTCTAACAACACATGTATGATAATAAATAACAGTACCTGTGAAGAAGTGAGTTTTCGACTTTTTTAAAGATTAAGACCCCACATGAACTATAACATACAAGTCATATTAAAATGCTAAATTCAATCAAAATAACAAAATGTATAAAATGTAGCAAAATGGTTAAAAAAAAACACATAACGTGAAGTCGATCCTGACAATAATTAAATAGTTGATCCTAATTTCATTACGGCCCTAGATGAAAATGTAAAATATTAAAGATCAAATCTAAAACCCCTAGCCCTCATAAAGTTACTCCAGGTAAAAGGTGCCTCATCCTCATCATCTGAATCTAAAAAACGCATCATGGCCTGTCTTCTTCGCAACGCCTTTCTTCTTGCCCTTCTTAATCGTCTCCTGGCTTTTCTTCTACGCAGTGCAGCAGCTTCTTGTGCCTCCTCAGCTTCCTCGGCCTGGAAGAGTACTTCTTCTTGAACATGTTGTATTTGTTGGACCTCGTCAACCACAGGTATTACCTGGGGAACTTGTTGGACGTCTTGAGGTTGTTGTTCATATGCCTCAGATTCATGCAGAACAACGTTATTTGAATTCATTGTTTTTTTTCCCTATCCTATGGTGATGGTTGTGTGATACAACAAATACATAGCAGGACTTTATAATGTGTAATTTGACTATTGTTATTCTCATTACATTGGTAATCTACAACTATTTAGTGGAGTTGGGTCATTAATTGTTTGGTTAATTCAAAAGGCAATGTCAGTAATAATTTGGCATTGAAACCTATCAATGACGTTTTATTAAATTGTCATTGAAACCTAAAGGTCACAGTAATGATTTGCATTGGAATTTAAAACTTTTTAAAAACACAGTAAATAAAAAGACAAACCTGCTTAATTGTAAGTCTAATTCAATGCAACCTGCAACCGGATTTTTTCACAAGACTGGTAATCATGTACAGAAGATAACATATAAATTATTTATCATATTGATACCAAGTCATTAGCTAAAATTAGAATGTCAATAACTATAATCAGTAAACCAAATACACAAAATCAAAATGAACTATAGAGATTACAGAGAAAATACCATCCAATCTTCAAAAGCCAATGTCAGTCATGAAATTTTGATGGTCAAGCCTATAATAGTTAACAGAGCCTTACTAGAGTTTCCAAATCATCATCTTCCGGAGCATGCGTTGAATACTAATTTCTCAGGGTTCGCATGAATATCATCAACATACACTTAAAAGCCCCTTCGATAATGATGAGAACAAACATAAAATGATATCAACCGGAGAGAAAAAGGCAGAGGAAACAGGGACCCGTGGGATTCTGTAGAGAATTTCCAAATCATCATCTTCCAGAGCATGCATTGCATACCAATTTCTCAGGGATTGCAGCAATATCATCAACATACCCTTAAAAGACCCTTCGATAATGATGAAAAGAAACAGAAAATGATATCAACCGGAGAGGAAAAGGCAGAGGAAACAGGGCGGCGTATGATTCTGTAGAGAAAGAGGGTGGCGATCAGTTGTGTGGAGAAAGAGGGTGGCGGCCGAGAAGGGGGTGGGTTAGGGTTTGGTGGCGGGAGAGAGAGAGAGATAGAAATGTTGAGATTTGTGTGGGTTAGGGTTTGTTTGGATGGAATTGGTATTTTGAAAATGTGGACCAATGACAGTCCAACAAATGGCAAAAAAACTGAGAAAGTAAGTTAGTAAGGGTGATGAATTCCATAGTTACAATAATGCCCTTTGTGTAGTATAAATATTTTGAAGTGAAAGGGCACAATTGGAAAGTCATTGCACTTATTTGTAATTGCTTTATAGTAGATGCTTTTCAATTAGGAATTGCACTATCACTCACAGTAGCCAATCATCACTTCCATTCCGTCAACTACACCGTGCCTAGCTACTACTACTGCAATGGGTTTCATTTCAAGAAGAATGACATTTGTAAATTAGGACACCCTCTGTCCCATATTATAAGCAAAAGTTACTTTTTAGATACATTGAATAATTAATGTATCTGGTCTATATATAGGTCAGATACATTAATCATTCAATGTATCTAAAAAGTAACTTTTACTTATAATATGGGACGGAATAGTAATATACTAGTAGCAGATATCAGATTTGGCAACGCCAATCCTAATCTGATGTGGCCTTCAGTTTCTAAATGTGGATAAACTTATAGTCTCATCCAAAGAAAAAGTAAATTAAAATGTTCTATTCAATTTGAATAAGCTAGCTGAAGTTATTATGTTCTTAGGTGTTTATCTTGTTTGCAATATCTTTTGAAATGTAGAAATTGATAATTATTTAGTTCCTCAGTACATATAATGCTCAACTATATATAATTTGTTTTTACATTATCTACTATTGCATTGTAGGTTTATAAATTACCTTCAGACCGCATTTATGCTACATATTTTGGTGATGATGAGAAGGCTGGTCTCGCCCCTGATACCGAGGCTAGAGATATATGGTTGAAGTTTCTCTTAAACATTTAGAATGGAATATTTTCATAAGACATGCAAAATATATTTAATATGATACTAAGCATTCTATTTAGTAAATTGATTTGATATGATATATTTATCATCAATATATTAATATGCAATGTTGTCTTCCGTCTGGGTTTTAATTTGTATGGAAAACATTTGGATTTGATATTAGATAGGTCACCATCCGTAACAAAATATAAGCAAGTTTTGACCATATAAGTGTAAGAAAATATAAGCAAAAGTTGATTTTTGATACTATATTTAATGCTAACATGCCAAAAATGCTTTTAATTTAATTTATTAAGTGTTAGAATTAACCCAAAAACCTTTTGGGAATTCCTATTCAATCTTGATCTTAAGATTGTTAACAAACACGCAATGGCAATGAAAAGGGTTGAGAAAGAATAGAAAGAAAAGAAAGAAAAAATCGTTGGAAGAGAAGATGAACAATTTACTGCAGAGAACTCTATACCCACAAACTGTGAAAATTCTGTTATTTCACTTGCAACTGCAAACTGTGAATACAAGTTCTCAAATCTAAGTCTATTCTAGTTCTTACAAAATCTCCCTATTTATAGATTTAGGTTAGCTTGCATCCCAAGCCAAGGCCCAAAACTATAAAAGCCCAAAATAGTTAACATTACTAAAATAAGCCTAAGTCGAAATCCTGTGTGAAGGAACCTCCTTCGACACTTCGACACACTATTACAACTTGACACACATTATCACAATTCGTCTGCTCCTTGCTTCTGTCGAGTTAAACTGCTTCGACACAAGGAATCACAACTCAACACACCACCTAATTCATTGTGTCTAAGCTGTCTACATTCATCATGGCTCTTAGTTTTCTGAAAACTTCGACCTGCACTCACTTCGTCATGATATCTGCAATCTGATTCTCAGTTCTGCAGTGTTCCAATTTCATCTTCTCTTCTGCTACCTGCTCTCGAAGATAATGGAACCTCATTTCGACGTGCTTGTTTCAACCGTGTGCTATTGGATTCTTTGCCAAGTTAATAGCTGACATGTTGTCGATCTTCATGGTAATTTCTCCATGACTCTTCTCTGTAATCTCTTCGACCAAGTTCACCATCCAGGTTGCTTGACATGCACAAAGAGAAGCAGATATATATTCTGCTTCGCATGATGACAATGCCACTACTTGCTCCTTTCTCGAACTCCAAGCAACAGGTGCACCGCCTAACATAAACACATATTAAGCTGTGGATTTTCTATCCTCAACATCACTACACCAAATAGAGTCGGTGTATCCCACTAACTTGCATTTTTTCCCTTTATCAGCTACAGGAAACAAAATGCCGTAGTCGAGAGTCCCTTTTAGATACCTCAGTATCCTCTTCGTTGCTGCTAGGTGTGATACCTTTGGCTTCTGCATGAATCTACTTACCATACCCACATTGTATGCTAAGTCAGGCCTTGTGTGACAAAAGTATCTAAGTGACTCAATAAGTCTTCTGTATTGGGTTGGGTCGACATCATCTTCATCTGAATCCTTCGACAGTTGCAGTCTGGTCTCAGCTAGAGTCGAAGTTGGGTTGCAATCTTGCATCTCAAATCTCTTGAGTATTTCGCCTGCATATCTTCTTTGGTGCATCATCAAACCTCTACTAGTCTTGTAGAATTTGATGCCAAGGAAATATGAGAGATTTCCCAAGTCTGACATTTCAAACTCCTCGCTTAGGTCATGTTTGAAATCTTCGATCTCCTTCTTGCAACTCCCTGTTATCAACAGGTCATCGACATAGAGGCATAGTATAAGCAATTCATTATTACTTCTCCTTACATACACTCAATGCTCAGTCGTACACTTCACAAATTCCTTCTTCCTTAAGAAGCTGTCGATTTTCTTATTCCAAGCTCTTGGAGCTTGCTTAAGTCCATACAGGGCTTTATGCAGCATGTACACCTTTCCTTCTTCGCCTCGTTTCACATACCCAGTTGGTTGTGCGACATAAACTTCTTCATCTAAGGGGCCATTAAGGAACGCACACTTTACGTCCATCTGACATGTGTGCCAATTATTCATATTTGTTAGGCCAATAACCAACCTAATTGTTTCGATCCTAGCAACAGGTGCGAACACTTCATTGAAGTTGATTCCTTCCTTCTGTAGAAATCCTTTCGCCACAAGTCTCGCCTTGTGTCGAGTTACTTCTCCTCTAGGACTCACCTTCACCTTGTAAACCCACTTCACATCAATTGCCTTCTTGCCTTGAGGCAATTCAACAAGTGACCAGGTGTTGTTAACTTCGATGGACTCTAACTCCTCATTCATTGATTTCACCCACTTCGAATCTTTCAATGCCTCAGCTGCATTGACTGGTTCGACATCTGCGTAGAAAGCATAATGTACCAGCTTACCCTCTTCATCAACCACATCATCTAATGTAATTACACATTCTTGCAACCTTGCAGGCATGTGCCTTGTTCGTCGAGGTCTGCTTGGGCCTGCTTCATCTATGATTGGTTCTTGTCGAACTTCTCTTTCGACTCCAGTGACTGGTTCTTCACAAGAGATTCTCACTGAATCCTTCTTGACATTCTCAGTCCAGTCCCATTGTTTAAGCTCATCTATGATCACGTCCCTACTGATCACTACCTGTTTATTCACTGGGTCGAACAGTTTATAACCTCCAGTCGAATGATATCCTATCAAAATCATCTGATTCGACTTGTCATCAAGCTTCCTTCTCAACTGATCTGGCACATGTCTATGTGCTATAGATCCAAACACCTTCAAGTGACTGAGGCTAGGCTTGACACCAGACCAACATTCTTCTGGTGTGATTCCTTCAAGCTTCTTCGTTGGTTATCTGTTCAAAATATATGTTGTTGTCCGTAATACCCTAATTTTTACCCCTAAGACCCCACATGTCCTTTTGCATCTCATACCACAAACAAGATCGCAAGCTTTGGTTCTTTTGCCCTCCTCTGAAGGTTTGTTCTTGAGTGAGATCGCCAAGCACCCTTGTTCTCTTGTTTGCTTGATGTTTATATTTGTTTATGTTTACTAACCATTAATTAAAATCCAAAAATATGTTTGTTTTTCCTTTACTAACTTTTTAATGAAGAATTTGGACCAAGGATATCAAAATCAGTCCCACAACTCGAATGAATTTCATTTGAACAAAGTCAAAGTTGATCTACAAGTAATTCAAAAATCATCTGATCAAGAGTTTCTAAGATTTAATTGATTATTATTCAAGAGACTCCAAGGTTCATGTGTTTATTTCCATGCCTTCTTTGACAAGCAAAAGAATCGAGCCGAACCACAGCAGTACACTCAAAAAGGGCATTTTTTTCAAAATTTACACTGAGTAACCGGTTACCTCAATCAGAGTAACCGGTTACCCTCGTGAAAATTTGAAAAATGGCAGCAAATTCAAATTCAGCAATCGGCACCAATTTTCATCATTTTGATCACATGTGGAATATTTTATACCATCCCATTTTAATTCCCCTACATCATCATAATTAATTCCTACCATGTACCTTCACTAATCACCACTCTTTTGATAATTTCCCACCAAAATTCAAATTCCAAGCCTAATTTTCATTTCCAAACCACCAAATTTCCAAGCCTAAACTCTATAAATAGAGGTCTCATTTCATTCATTTCACAAGCTTTTGAGAGCCAACAAACCTCTTGCAAATTCTCTTCCCAACCACAAAATTCACTCAAACCTCACTTTTCTTCTCTTGAAAGTTAACAAGCATTCACATTGAATCTTGTTTAACTTTGAGCTAAACCTTCATCCAAACTTGTTTTCTTCATCAATTCTCATAGATCAAGGCTTTGGTGTTTAGATCTTGAAGCAATTTGAAGAAATTTTCATATTTGAAGTAGTAATTCATCTCTCACCATTGTTGAAGCTTCAATTTCATCTTCCATAATGTAGATCTTTGGAGATCTTTGTTACTTGATCTTTTGGATCTTGTAATTGTGTTTAATTAATGGTTTTCACTATTGTTTTACTTAATATTCCGTGCAATTTCAATTCCATGATCACAAGATGTTTGAAGAAAGTTTTAAAAGATGATCATGCTGAATTTTGTTGTTTTTTCTGCATTCTGGTCCAGAGTAACCGGTTACCCTATTTTGAGTAACCGGTTACCCTGTGTATTTTCCACATGGTTGCTGCATTTTTTTACTAAGTAATCGGTTACCCTATATAGAGTAACCGGTTACTCTAAGTCAGAATGCAGTTTTTGCTTTGTTTTTGGGACTGTTTTGGTTCCTTTCTCTCCTTCTTCCTTTTCCTTTTCATCCTGGCTTTGGATTACACTTTTAAAGTTCTTATTCCTCTTTAAATTCATTGGACTTTGGGTGTAGATGAAGTCGGATAAACATTCACTAATTCAAATCTATCTTTAAAATGAATTGTTCAATTCGTTTTAGGTGCTTTGAGTTAATGATATGTTTAGTGCTTTAATCCACCAAAATGAGTGGATGAACTTAAAGATGGAGTGGTCTTGAATTCGTAATTCAATTTGGCTTTCTCTTCATCTATTACCTTTTTTTATTTTTATCGATGAAAGTCTTATGGATCTTAGAATTTCTTTGTTAAATTCTTGATCAAGACTAGATCGCTACCTATTTTCTTTTCGTGCGGTATTACTTTCGGATGACGATTTACATATCGTTCATCTAGCATGCATTAGCACAAAGATCACTATTGACCGGCCTCGAGTAGGGTGACTTTTACATAAGTTACTTGGCGATTGCTTAACATAGCGCTATATTTATCCCTTCCTCCAAATCGAAACTTGATCTTTCGTGGCCCAAACCTTTTGGTTGTGTAAGCCCAAGGATGGTTAATCTTTTGTATTAGGTTCAAAATCTTTGAAGCTTGTTGCGTAGAGGCTTTGATTCTATCAATCTTCTAACAAGTCTTCATTTACCTTGACCTAAGTACATTGTTTAATCATTATAGTTTAAGACGCGAGATGGAATAATCGGTATTTCCTTTTGAAGGCTTATGGCACTAGAGCCTTTGTGCTACTAATTACTAACTTCTAACCATACCTTTATGTTTCCTTCTCGCTCCCTATCTCTCTTTATTTTTATATGCTTTATGTCATAATATCATATCATGTTTATGTTTATGTCATTTTTCTTTTGCCCACTTGGACCATATTATCTTGTGCTTTTGTTTTTCATTTGTCCATTTGGACTCAAAAACATTAATAAAGGATTAAACCACTAAAAGACTTGTGCTCTTAATTGTTGGACTATGGCCACTACCCCTTGCATTGAAGGATCTATACTCTTGATTATGGACTCATGGACTTAGAATTAGGATTCTCTCCCTTGTGCTTTGGATCATTATGGAGTTTGGTATTCTAGCCTTTATTTGGCTTGCTTATTGGCTCAAGAGGATGGAATTCTTTTCTTATTATGCTTTGAAGAGTGCCTCCATGTGGTTAGATCTTTCTTACCTTAGCTTTTATTTTATGCACTAGGATAGTCACTTCTTCTCCACCCCTTCTTCAATTTTCAAAATCTCTTCTCTTTTTCAAAACCTTCTCGTTTTCAAACTCAAAACCGCTTTCATAATAAAACCTTGACTTCGGTCAAGTTGATTTTCAAACTTTGTTTTCTCTAATAAATGTCAATCAATTTTAATCATATTTTGACCATATCAAAAAGCCATAAAAAATACAAAACTCATTCAAACTTTTTGTGCTTTATGCACCTTTTCTTTTAAACTTTTCAAAAAGAATTAAACATGAGTCATTTTTTTGTTGAGATGTAAAGCTCCTAACCATGGTATTTTGTGTAAAGTATGGCCATTTTCCACTTAGATGTTGAAGCGATAGTCTTGTTGATTGTAATCCAAGCAAATCCTCCATCTTAATGTGATGCAAATGCCTCTTTCCAATACCTTTGGGTAATTAGTTGAGTATTCTCTCTTGAGAATGACGGGTTGTCTTTTTCAAGATAAAATGAATCATAACCAATAATTTTTGTTATTTGTACCACGAACGATGAGGTTTTGATCCTAAATTGTACTTTGTGGGTACGTAGGCATGAGGCGATAAGTTTCTCCAAACACAAAAATCTTAAAAAATATTTCTCTTCTCATCTCTCCCAATCTCTTTCAAGCAAACCATTTTCAAACCAAAAGCGATAGATATTTCAAAGGGCTTCTATAGAGTACTATAGACATTTTGGGCGCTAACACCTTTCCATTGCGTAACCAACCCCCTTACCCATTCTCTATTTGTTCTTGTTGTTTTAGAACTCCTTAGGTTTTGTTCGCTCTTTTTCCTTTCCTTTTTTGGATTAGATAAAAGTGGGGTGGCGACTCTTGCTTTATGAGTTAAGTTAATCAATAGCTTACACTCACGTTTTTTACCGCTACAGAAAAGTGGCGACTCTGCTGGGGACCTATCCCTTGAGGGGTTTAGCCTACTTTGATTTATTTACTGCTTTTTGTTTGATTTACTTGTTACTTGTTTGTTTTGTTTGGGAGTTCCTCTGTGTGTGTGAGATAGGTTCTATACCCGGACCAAAGTGTACTTTGAGATAGGAGGATGGTATATTCAAGAGAGCTTTGAGGGAGTCGAATCCCGAAAAATCAGAACTTGAGAATCTATCCACTCGGTGGTTGCCTCTTTGGAATTACTGATGCCGATCGAGCGATCGTTAAAGGCATTACTTTTTCCATAGAAGCCTATAACACTGAGGACCGTAGTAACTCTTAACCCATCTTAGCCTTTTTAGGATCGTGGCGCGGAAGCTATGAGGATGCAAATCCGATTTAGCTGTTACGCGATGCCACACTCAGGTTAGATTCTCTTGAGGATAACTACCAACCTCCGAGTAATCGGTGCGCTGGTGTGTCTGATAGTGGATTGTGGACCCTGGGCACTCTGTGTTAAAACCACTATTTTCTGCAGGTACAATGAAAACAAAACCTTAGTACACACCTTTGTGGGATTGGTTCTTACCCTTGGCTTCATGCTCGTGACTTGAACCTTGACTCATGTGCTTTGTGTGATCTTGTTTGTGGTTGTTGCATTCATGCACTCATGCATTCATGAGCATTCTTCTAAAAGATTTCAAGGAACTTCAAGGTGTTATTGCAAACATTGCAGATACTTTTGTTATGGATTTTGGAAGGAGAAGTACAAGGAAGTACACTTTCAAGAGTCCTAAGTTGGGGGATTTGAGAGAGCTAGGATCTTTGGTTGTTGATACCGAGAAGTTCGAGTCCAGATATGGAAGGTTTTTACCTCTCTTGAAGGTTGATATGGCTAAAGGATTGCTTGCTACTTTGGTTCAGTTCTATGACCCTTTGCTTCATTGTTTCACTTTTCCTGATTATCAGTTAGTACCTACGCTATAGGAGTATTCTCTCCTGCTTGGTTTTCCTGTTCATGGTCGGATTTTCTCCGGTTTGGATACCGTTCCCGAGCACCACGTTATTGCAAAGGCTACTCACTTGAAGGTTTATGAGGTTAAGGCTCACATGGGTACCAAAGGAAAGATTCTTGGGTTGCCTGCTAAGATCTTGATCGATAGAGCTCATCACTTTGCTAGTGTGAAGGACACAGTTGCTTTTGAGGCTATTCTTGCCTTACTCATTTATGGACTGTTCCTCTTCCCGAATGTTGAGAAATTTGTCGACATCAATGCTATTTAGATCTTCTTGATTGGGAATCCCGTTCCTACTTTGCTTGTCGATGCTTACCATTCTGTTCACCTCAGGAATTTCCATGGTGAATGGATGATTATCTGTTGTGCGCCTTTGCTCTACAAGTGGTTTATTTCTCACTTGCCAAAGTCTGCAGCTTTCTAGAACCTCAAGCATGGTTTATATTGGTCGTATAAGATTATGTCTCTCACTTATTCTGATATTGATTGGTGTAGTCGTGTTCCTGTTGGAGCAATGATTATTGATAGTTGTGGTGATTTTCCCAACGTGCCTCTTCTTGGTACAAAGGGAGGAATCAGCTACAATCCAGTGTTGGCTCGTCGTCAGTTGGGATATCCTTTGCGAGAGGTACCGAAGAGCATTCATTTGACAGGTCTCTTTTTCAAGGAAGATGAATATCAAATTGCTCTCAAGGGAGAGATTGTGGAAGCTTGGCGTAACATTTGTAGAAAAGGAAAGGAAAGTTTGGGAAATACGAATTGTGTCTCTTCAGAATCTTACTTCCAGTGGGTTAAAAATAGAGCTATTACTTTGAAGATGCCTTATGCGCATCAGGAGCCTTTGTATCTAACTGCTAAGAAGCTTATCCTCTACTTTATGGAAGACACAGAGAAGCTTCATATCGCTTTGGCCGAGATGCAACAAGAGAGAGATGTTTGGAAGAACAAGTATCAGATTGTTAAGTTAGAGAATGCAAGACTTCAAGAGCGCTTCAAGAAGAAGAATGAAGACGAAGTTGCCAACAAGAAGAGGAAGGCGCAAGAGGATTTATTTTCCTCTCGCATTCAGCCAGTTTATGATATTTCGAAGAGTTCAAAATCTCCTTGGAAGTTGATCGTCGATAAGTTGCTGATTGAGAAGACTCAGATGGAGGCCCGCATCAAGAAGCTCGAAGGGAGAGCTGGGACTTCTTCTCATGAGATTCTCTAGGGTTCTAGTTTTCTTTATTCTCTATTGTTTTAGGATTCTTGAATCTGTACTTCCAAGATGTAATCTTTTCCATCGTTAATGAATGAGGTTTTAGTATTTCAAATTGCAATGTTCTTTTATAATGTTTGCGATATGCCTTATAATTCCTTGAAACTTTGCATTTGCATATTGCACGTCAAGCATCATTCTGCATTATTTCTTGCCTTTTTCAGGTGTCTTATGTTTACCTTTGGTCTTCATCCAGTTCAAGCTGTCGCACCAGTATAATACTCAGGCTAATCTGAAGAAGAAGATGGATCAGTTGCAACAAGAGAACCGTGAGCTTCGTGAGGAAGTGACAAATTTGAAGGATAGTTTAGAGAGACTCACTGCTATAATCAACCACATCCTCCTCCACTTTCAACTCCTGTGCAAAGGACAGTCATTTCTGAGATTGTCACTACACCCATCTCTGTGGCGCCTGCTAGTGCTCCTCAACACTCCATGCCTCCTGGCTTCCCCTGGGGCATGCCTATTAACTTTGTTCCTGAAGGTTATCAACCACCACCACCACCGCCTAAAATTCCAGTTGTTCCTACTGTCCAGCCTGTGATGTCTGTATAGCAGCCTATGGTTCATACCGTTCCTTTTGGTGAAGAGCAAATTTTCCATATTGCTCCAAGTGAAAATGTTAGTGCTTATGATAGAATGGAAGAGATTCAAGACCAGTTTGCTGAAATGCAGAAAGAAATCAAAGCTTTGAGGGGTAAAGAGCTATTTGGAAAGAATGCTCATGAGTTATGCTTGGTTCCTAATGTGAAGATCCCACATAAGTTCAAGGTCCCTGACTTTGAAAAGTATAAGGGTAATTCTTGTCCGTTGAGTCATTTGACTATGTATGCTCGTAAGATGTCGACTCAGACTGATAATAATCAGCTTCTCATTCACTATTTTCAAGACAGTTTGTCTGGTGCAGCCTTGAAATGGTATATGGGACTCAACAGTACTCGAATTCGCACTTTCGAAAACTTGGGTGAGGCTTTTGTAAAGCAGTACAAGTATAATGTGGATATGGCTCCTGATCGTGACCAGCTTCGAGCAATGGCTCAGAAAGATAAGGAGACATTCAAAGAATACGCACAGAGGTGGCGCGAGATTGCTGCTCCGATTAATCCTCCTTTGGAAGAAAAAGAGATAACCAAGATTTTTCTGAAAACTCCGAGTCCTTTCTATTACGAGCGTATGATTGCTAGTGCCCTGAGTGATTTCACTGAGATAGTTAATATGGGGATGAGATTAGAAGAAGGTGTCCGTGAGGGACGTTTGTCAAAAGATGGTAATTCTACCAGTAGTTCCAAGAAATATGGTGGAGGACTTGCCAAGAAGAAAGAGGGTGAGACGAATGCTATTTCTCGCGAAAGACGCAAAAAGAGTTATGGTAAGAATAACTAATGTCAGCAACATGTTGCATCTGTTACTCCTGTTATCAATTCAACTCCTGTTGTTCAGGAAGCTCCTGCTCATCAACAACGTTCTAATCAACAGAACAATCAACGGGGCCGTTTTCAGAAGGATTTTGATCCGATTCTGATGACCTACACGGAATTACTTCCTTGTTTAATTCAAAAGAATCTTGTTCAGACTCGTGCACCACCTGCTGCTCCAAAAGATTCGCCATAGTGGTATAAGCCTGAAGCTCATTGTGCTTTCCATTAGGGAGAAGCTGGGCATGACACTGAGAATTGTTATCCATTGAAGATGGAAGTGCAGAGATTGGCTAGAAGTGGTATTTTGTCTTTTGAAGATTCCAATCCTAATGTACAATCGAATCCGTTGCCCAATCATGGTAAGGCATCTGTCAATATGGTTTATGGTTGTCCTGGTACATTCAAAACTTTTGATATCCGGTGGATCCGAAGATCTCTTGTGGAAATGCATGCACTTTTGAGTGAATACCATGATATTGATCATGACTATGCAGCTTGTTGTATCTGTTCCGTGAATCCGCGTGGTTGTGTGATAGCGAAGAGGGATATTCAAAGGGTGATGGATCAGAATTTGATTGAGGTCGCTACTAAAAGAGATGAATATCATTATAAGGTGAATGTTATTACACCACGCTTTAATATTCCTGAACGAGTTGTTATCTCTTATGACAGTCAGAAGACCGTTGTTACACCTTTGGTTATTCGGTTGCCCGGTCCAGTACCCTATGAATCTGACAAGGTTGTTCCATATAAGTACAATGCTACCATGGTAGAAGATGGTAAGGAAGTTATCATTCCTCCTTTGTCTTCTGTGGTAAGTATCGCTAATGTTAGTAGAGTGACCCGGAGTGGTCGTGTCTTTGCTTCTGAGCCTCCAAAGGTTGTGGAGAATGTTGTTGCTGGCAAACAATCTCAAGATGAGGATAATGTCGATACTTCCAGTCAGTCCAGTGGTTTGAATAAGAAGGCTTATGAGGATGAAATATTGAAATTGATCAAGAGTGAGTACAGTGTTGTAGATCAACTCTTGCACACCCCGTCCAAGATTTCAGTGTTGTCCCTACTGATGAATTCTGAAGCTCATAGGAATCTTTGCAGAAGGTATTGGAACAAGCATATGTTAAACATGATGTGACTATTAATCAGTTTGATAGAATTGTTGGCAATCTCACAACATGCAATAATTTGAGTTTCTGTGATGAAGAGTTACCCGAGGATGGGAGAAATCACAATCTGGCTTTACATATCTCCATGAATTGTCAAGAATATGCATTTTCCAATGTGTTGGTTGAGACTGGCTCTTCTTTGAATGTGCTGCCAAAATCTACTTTGTCGAGGCTTTCATACCAAGGTCCTCCAATGAGGTATAGTGGGGTTGTTGTTAAAGCTTTTGATGGATCTCGAAAAACTGTGATTGGAGAGGTTGATCTTCCAATGAAAATAGGACCATGCTTCTTCCAAATTACTTTTCAAGTAATGGATATTTGTCCTGCTTATAGTTGTCTACTTGGCCGACCCTGGGTTCATGAAGCTGGGGCAGTGACTTCGACTCTTCATCAGAAATTGAAATTTGTTAAGAATGACAAGCTGGTAATTGTTGGAGGTGAGCAAGCGATGCTGGTGAGCCATCTTTCATCCTTTTCGTATGTTGATGCCGATGAAACTGTTGGAACTCCGTTCCAAGCTCTTTCCGTTGATGATAACGTTGTTAAGAAGAATGAATTACCCATGTCTTCTTTGAAAGATGCTCTGCATGTATTAAAGACTGGCCAGTCTGACGGTTGGGGCCGAGTTATTGATGTGGTTGATAACCAGGGCAAAACTCGTTTAGGCTTTACGCCTGGTATGGTTAGAAGAGATTTGAAGCATATTAATAAGGCCTTTCACAGCGCCGGATTCATCAACAAAGATCACTCTACTGCTGCCGTCATTGAAGATGATGAAGAGGAAGAACTTCCCAATTTCGTGACACATAGACAAATCTGCCAGAATTGAATAGATGTTGATGTTTCCACTGTTATTCATATTTCAAAGTAATTTGTTTTTGTTTCTTTCAAAAAAATCCTTTCACTCTGCCCAAGGTGAAAGTGAATTTGTGAGGGCTTTGTTTCAAACTTCTATCATCATCAATAAAATGTTATTTTGTTTACCCATATTATGTTTTCCCTTTTTGCTTTATTTCTGAAAAATGGTAACATACAAAACCAAAAAAATAGTAATAATGTGACAATCAATTTTATCTGCATAATACTTGCACTACTTGTTCATATTCTAAAATCAAACATAAATCATTGTGTGGATTGATTGTTAAACCCATTGAAAACAATGACCCTATGCCCTCTCCCAACTTTGAGTTCCATGTGTTTGAAGCTGAAGAAGAGGGTATTGAAGAGATTCCAGATGAAATTTCTCGATTGCTTGAGCACGAGGAAAAACCCATTCCGCCTCATGAAGAGCCGGTGGAATTGGTTAATTTAGGTTCAGAGGATGATATAAAAGAAGTCAAGATTGGGGCACTGCTTCAGTCAGATATTAAGAAGAGGATTGTGGAGCTTCTTAGAGAGTATGTTGACGTGTTTGCTTGGTCCTATCGAGACATGTCTGGTCTTGATACCGATATTGTGAAGCATAGATTGCCATTGAAGCCTGAATGTCCGCCTGTGAAACAGAAATTGATAAGAACTCATCCCAACATGGCTGTGAAGATCAAAGAGGATGTTCAAAAGTATATTGATGTTGGTTTTCTTGTGACTTCTGAGTATCCTCAATGGGTAGCCAATATTGTGCTTGTTCCAAAGAAAGACGGAAAAGTTCGAATGTACCTTGACTACGGAGATTTGAATAAAGCGAGCTCGAAAGATGATTTTCCACTACCACACATTGATATGCTGGTAGATAATACTGCTAAGAATCCTCTTACTTGTTTCCCCAAGGATGGTTAATCTTTTGTATTAGGTTCAAAATCTTTGAAGCTTGTTGCGTAGAGGCTTTGATTCTATCAATCTTCTAACAAGTCTTCATTAACCTTGACCTAAGTACATTGTTTAATCATTATAGTTCAAGACGCGAGATGGAATAATCGGTATTTCCTTTTGAAGGCTTATGGCACTAGAGCCTTTGTGCTACTAATTACTAAATTCTAACCTTACCTTTATGTTTCCTTCTCGCTCCCTATCTCTCTTTATTTTTATATGCTTCATGTCATTATATCATATCATGTTTACATTTATGTCATTTTTCTTTTGTCCACTTGGACAATATTATCTTGTGCTTTTGTTTTTCTTTTGTCCATTTGGACTCAAAAACATTAATAAAGGATTAAACCACTAAAAGACTTGTGCTCTTAATTGTTGGACTATGGCCACTACCCCTTGCATTGGAGGATCTATACTCTTGATTATGGATTTATGGACTTAGAATTAGGATTATATCCCTTGTGCTTTGGATCATTATGGAGTTTGGTATTCTAGCCTTTATTTGGCTTGCTTATTGGCTCAAGAGGATGAAATTCTTTTCTTATTATGCTTTGAAGAGTGTCTCCATGTGGTTAGATCTTTCTTACCTTAGCTTGTATTTTATGCACTAGGATAGTCACTTCTTCTCCACCCCTTCTTCAATTTTCAAAATCTCCTCTCTTTTTCAAAACCATCTCGTTTTCAAACTCAAAACCGCTTTCATAATAAAACCTTGACTTCGGTCAAGTTGATTTTCAAACTTTGTTTTCTCTAATAAATGTCAATCAATTTTAATCATATTTTGACCATTTCAAAAAGCCATAAAAAATACAAAACTCATTCAAACTTTTTGTGCTTTATGCACCTTTTTCTTTTAAACTTTTCAAAAAGAATTAGACATGAGTCATTTTTTTGTTGCGATGTAAAGCTCCTAAACATGGTATTTTGTGTAAAGTATGGCCATTTTCCACTTAGATGTTGAAGCGATAGTCTTGTTGATTGTAATCCAAGCAAATCCTCCATCTTAATGTGATGCAAATGCCTCTTTCCAATACCTTTGGGTAATTAGTTGAGCATTCTCTCTTGAGAATGACGGGTTGTCTTTTTCAAGATAAAATGAATCATAACTAATAATTTTTGTTATTTGTACCATGAACTACGAGGTTTTGATCCTACATTGCACTTCGTGGGTACGTAGACATGAGGCGATAAGTCTCTCAAAACACAAAAATCTTAAAAAATATTTCTCTTCTCATCTCTCCCAATCTCTTTCAAGCAAACCATTTTCAAACCAAAAGCGATAGATATTTCAAAGGGCTCCTATAGAGTACTATAGATGTTTTTGGCGCTAACACCTTCCCATTGCGTAACCAACCCCCTTACCCATTCTCTGTTTGTTCTTGTTGTTTTAGAACTCCTTAGGTTTTGTTCGCTCTTTTTCCTTTCCTTTTTTGGATAAAATAAAAGTGCGGTGGCGACTCTTGCTTTATGAGTTAAGTTAATCAATAGCTTACACTCACGATTTTTACCGCTACACTGTCGAAACCGCTTCTCCCCATAATTCTTTGGGTAAGTGCTTTCCATTTAACATACTTTTCATCATGTTCATGATGGTTCTGTTCTTTCGTTCTGCAACTCCATTTTGCGGTGGAGTGTAGGGTGGCACCACCTCATGCACAATCCCTTCTTTTTCACATAATGCATCAAAATCTTTCGAAACATACTCTCCACCAGCATCAATCCTAAGAATTTTTAACTTTCGACCACTCTGTCTTTCGACCATAGATTTGAATCTGGCAAATACCTTGATCACATCACTTTTCTTCTTGATGAGGTAAGTCCACAAATTTTGACTGTAATCATCTATGAACGTGACAAAGTATTTGTTGCCACCAATTGAATCCACCTGGATTGGACCACATACATCAGAGTATATGACTTCCAGAATTCCCTTCGACTTCCTTCCTGCATCCTTACTGAAGCTATTCTTATGTTGTTTCGACTGAACACACTCTTCAAAGACTTCACTTGGAATTTCAATTTCTGGTAATCCTGAAACCATATTTCTTCTCTTTATCTCTCTGATGTCATTGAAGTTGAGATGCCCTAGTCGAAAATGCCATAACCACTCATCTCTGTTGGCTGCAGTTGCTAGGCACTTGTGCTCCATCACCTTGAGTTCAATCTTGAAAGCCCTATTCTGAGACATTGGAGCCTTCAAGATCAACCTACCACCTGCGTCGAGGACTCTCATCATCTTGTCTTCAACAACTACCTTGTAGTTCTTTTCGACCAGCTGCCCTATACTGAGCAGATTACTCTTCATGCCTAGTATGTACAACACATTGGAAATTGTTGACCTCTTGCCATCTTTCCTCATAATTAGAACATCAACAACACCTTCAGCTGCTAGAGTGTTGTCATTTGCAAACTTCACCGTGTTCTTCGATGAGGGCTTCATGTTGACAAACCAATCTTTCCTTCCAGTCATGTGTGGTGAGCATCCTGAGTCCAAGTACCACTGATCTTGGAATCTTCATGTGTGATGACAAACCAATCTTTGAAAAGGTTAGTGATGTAGAGTCAGCAAAGGAAGCTTGGGAGATTCTTGAAAAGTCGTTTAGAGGCGCAGAGAAGGTGAAAGAGGTAAGGTTACAAACTCACAATAGAACATATGAGTTGCTTTAGATGGAAGACAATGAAAGTATAACAGATTTCTTCGCCAGAGTTACAAAGCTGGTGAATCAAATCAAGGTATGTGGAGAGGTGTTGACATCAAGATCAGTTGTTGCAAAGATCTTGAGGTCATTGGCTCTAAAGTTCGACCACGTGGTAGTAGCTATAGAAGAGTCGAAAGACTTGTCAGTATTGACGAAGGAAGAGCTTCAAGGGATGGTTGAGTCTCATGAACAAATGATGGATGAAAGAGCTGCAGGAAAGTCGAAGAGTGATATGGCTTTGCAGGCACAGTCAGAAAAGGAAAGGAAAGGCAACGGAAGCTGGAATGGCAACAAAGGTAGAAGAGGCTACAACAATTCGACTGGTTGAAATCAACATGTAGGAAACTGGTCGAATCAGAGAAAACCCTGGAACCAAGGCAACCAAAGAGGTGGTGCTGCAGGTAGAGGAAGAGGTGGTGGTCGAAAGCCTGATAAGAGTCACATTTAATGTTTCAATTGTCAGAGGTATGGTCACTATTTTAGTGATTGTCCAGAAAAGAAGAAGAATCAAGAAACTGATGCAAAACTGGCGAAACATGAAGAAGAAGAAGAGATGTTGCTGATGGTCACAGCAAGAGACGAAGAAAGATTCCAAGACCAGTGGTACTTGGACTCAGGATGCTCATCACACATGACTGGAAGGAAAGATTGGTTTGTCAACATGAAGCCCTCGTCGAAGAACACAGTGAAGTTTGCAAATGACAACACTCTAGCACCTGAAGGTGTTGGTGATGTTCTGATTATGAGGAAAGATGGCAAGAGGTCAATAATTTCCAATGTGTTGTACATACCAGGCGCGAAGAGTAATTTACTCAGTATAGGGCAGTTGGTCGAAAAGAACTACAAGGTGTCGATCGAAGACGAGATGATGAGAGTTCTCGACGCAGGTGGTAAATTGATCTTGAAGGCTCTAATGTCTCAGAATATGACCTTTAAGATTGAACTCAATGTGATGGAGCACAAGTGCCTAACAACTGTAGCCAGCAGAGATGAGTGGTTATGGCATTTTCGACTAGGTCATCTCAACTTCAATGACATCAGAGAGCTAAAGAGAAGAAATATGGCTTCAGGA
The DNA here is from genome assembly GCA_022829125.1 of Lathyrus tuberosus. Classification (NCBI taxonomy): domain Eukaryota; kingdom Viridiplantae; phylum Streptophyta; class Magnoliopsida; order Fabales; family Fabaceae; genus Lathyrus; species Lathyrus tuberosus. The sequence goes on along the minus strand of JALAZF010000162.1, from coordinate 5,181,498 downwards.
TTACCTGAAATCGACATTCCAAGTTAAGTCTGTGAAGAGTGTGTTCATTCGAAATAACAGAAAAATAGATTCAACAAGGATGCAGGAAGGAAGTCGAAGGCAATTCTGGAAGTCATATACTCTGATGTATGTGGTCCAATCCAGGTGGATTTGATTGGTGGCAACAAATATTTTGTCACGTTCATAGATGATTACAGTCAACATTTGTGGACTTACCTCATTAAGAAGAAAAGTGATATGATCGAGGTATTTTCCAGATTCAAATCTATGGTTGAAAGAAAGAGTGGTCGAAAGCTGAAAAATTCTGAGGATTGATGGTGGTGGAGAGTATGTGTCGAAAGAGTTCGATGCATTATGTGAGAAAGAATGGATTGTGTATGAGGTGGTGCCACCCTACACTCCACGGCAAAATGGAGTTGCAGAAAGAAAGAACAGAACCATCATGAACATGGTGAGAAGTATGTTGAATGGAAAGCATCTACCCAAAGAATTATGGGTAGAAACAGTTTCGACAACAACATATATTTTGAACAGATGTCCGACGAAGAAGCTTGAAGGAATCACACCAGAATAATGTTGGTCCGGTGTCAAGCCTAGCCTCAGTCACTTGAAGGTGTTTGGATCTATAGCACATAGACATGTGTCAGATCAGTTGAGAAGGAAGCTTGATAACAAGTCTAGTCAAATGATCTTGGTAGGATATCATTCGACTGGAGGTTACAAGTTGTTAGACCTAGTGAATAAGCAGGTAGTGATCAATAGGGACGTGATCATATATGATCTTAAAGAATGGCATTAGACTGAGAATGTAAAGAAGGATTCAGTGAGAATTTCTTGTGAAGAACCAGCCACTGAAGTCGAAAGAGAAATTTGACAGGAACAAGTCATAGATGAAGCAGGTCCAAGCAGACCTCAATGAACAAGACACATGCAAGGTTGCAAGAATGTGTAATTACACCAGATGATGTGGTTGATGAAGAAGGTGAGCTGGTACACTATGCTTTCTACGCAGATGTCGAGCCAGTCAATGCAGCTGAGGCATAGAAAGATTCGAAGCGGGTGAAAGCAATGAATAAGGAGTTAGAGTCCATTGAAGTCAACAACACCTGATCACTTGTCAAATTGCATCAAGGCAAGAAGGAAATTGATGTGAAGTGGGTTTACAAGGTGAAGGTGAATCCTAAAAGAGAAGTAACTCGACACAAGGCGAGACTTGTGGCGAAAGGATTTCTTCAGAAGGAAGGAATCGACTTCGAAGAAGTGTTTGCACATGTTTCTATGATCGGAACAATCAGGTTGGTTGTTGGTCTAGCAAATATGAACAATTGGCACACATGTCAGATGGGATAAGGATTTTGGGATAGGAATTTGGGGATAGGAATTTGGGATAGGATTTTGGGATAGGAATTTGGGGATAAAACTCTTAGGTCCAAAGAGTATAAAATTTGGGATAAGGGATAAGGATTTTGGGATTAGACTCTTAAGCTTCAAGAGTATAAATATAGGGCAAGGGATTAGGATTTTGGGATTAGACTCTTAAGTTCCAAGAGTATAAATATAGGGCAAGGGATTAGGATTTATGGGATTAGTCTCTTAAGCTCCAAGAGTATAAATATAGGGCAAGGGATAAGGATTTTGGGATTAGACTCTTAAGTTCCAAGAGTATAAATATAGGGCAAAGGATTAGAAATAGGGATAGGAATAGGGGATAAGGGAGGAGAACTACGGAAACTCTGATCTTTCAAAATTGAGGGTACGTAGGCATAGGGTTGTAAACCCTAGCGAGTACAATAATAAAAAACTTAAGGTTTCTCTCTTACTTAAATCATTTAGTCTACCTAATGATAAGGATTTTTATAAATAAAATAAACGGTCAAACATTCAAGCAACAAACAAACATACCCTAGAACTTAAGGAGGATCCCATTAATTACAATGGAGGTGAGGGATGCCTAACACCTTCCCCTCGCTTAATCGACTCCCGAACTTAGCGTCTCTCCCTTAAGATTTAGATTTTATCATTATTTTCCTGTCCTTAGGACGAATAAAGGATGATGGCGACTCTGTAATTTTGTCGGCGGATATGTGAGATTCAAGCTCAATGATGAGTCAATAAGGTTATTGACTGATGTTAAGAATGTACCTGATCTTAAGAGGAATTTGATTTCTCTTGGTGATTTCGACAAGAAAGGATATGTTTTCAAAGGAGAGCAAAGTATCCTAAGGGTAATGAAAGGATCGAAGGAAGTCTTGAGAGGCGTGAAGAAACAAGGCTTTTATACCCTTGAGGTTAAGGTTGTAAGTCGTTCAGCAAACGTGGCATCCACAAAACATGTGTCGAAGACTGAGCTATGGCACAAGAGATTTGGTCTGGTCGAATTGTCAAAACAAAATCTGATGTGTGGTGACAAGGTCAAAAACTTGGAGTTTTGTGAACCTTGTGTATTTGGTAAATCCAGTAGAATGAAGTTTAACAAAGGTAAACATAGGACACATGGATCCCTAAATTACATTCATGTTGATCTTTTGGGGCTTGCAAGGAATCCTTCACACTCAGGTGCAAAGTATTTCCTATCCATAGTTGATGATTATTCCATAAAGTTATGGGTATTCGTCCAGAAGACTAAGGATGAAACTTTTGAAAATTTCAAAAGTTGGAAGACTCTGGACAAAAAACCAAACTGGCAGGAAGGTCAAAAGGTTGAGGACCGACAATGGTCTTGAATTTTGCAATGAGGCTTTCGATAGTTATTGTGTTGCGTATGGTATTGCAAGGCACAAAACTATTGCAGGGACTCCCCAACAAAATGGTTTGGCTGAAAGGTTTAATCGAACCATTATGGAAAGGGTGAGGTGCATGTTGATAAGTGCATGATTGAAGAAGGTGTTTTAGGCAAAAGCTATTGTGACTGTAGCATACTTGATAAATAGGTGTCCCTTGAGAGCCTTGGGAATGAGAACACCTGAAGAAGTCTAGTCGGGACATCCACCTAGTCTCGACAGACTAAAAGTATTTGGTTGTTTAGCCTATTCTCATATTAGGCAAGACAATGTCGAACCTAGAGGTCTGAGATGTATGTTCCTTGGATACCCAGAAGGAGTCAAAGCTTATAGGCTTTTGGTGCCTAGAGCCAGATCACAGAAGGTGTATCACAAGTTAAGATGTAGTTTTCAATGAAGCTGAGATGACTTTCAAGAAAACTGATGACATTGGTTGAAGTTTGAAGATCTATGAAGAAGAGCTGGAACAGGAAGAAATTCCTGTTGAGGTGGAGCATAGTGATGCTGAATTGCATAACCCAGATGAAGTCAAAGAAGAACCACAAGTTGCTGATGAAGATGAGGAGACTAATAATGACTATCTGCTGGCAAGAGACAGGTCGAGAAGAGTCATCAAGCCACTTCAAAGACTTGGTTATGTAGATCTCATAGCTTATGCCTTAATCTCTGCAAGTGAGGTTTTTGACGAAGAACCTAGATACTATAAAGAAGTTATGAGAAGCAGGAATAAGAATGAATGGCTGAAAGTCATGGATGATGAGATGAAATCTCTCCATGATAATAACACTTGAGAGCTGATCGAGAAACCTGCATGGGCCATTTTGGTCAGCTGTAAGTGGATCTTCAAGGTTAAGGAAGGAATCAAAGGAGTGATGAAATAAATTATTGACTTCAATGATGTGTTCTCACATATTGTAAAACATAGATCTATTAGAATGTTGTTAGCCATGGTGGCGAAGTTCAACCTAAAATTTGAACAAATGGATGTGAAGGCAACCTTCTTGTATGGTGATCTAGATGAAATAATCTTGATGAGGCAACCTGAAAGGTATGCAGAAAAGGGAAAGAAATATTATGTGTGCAAACTAAATAGGTCCTTATATGGCCTGAAACAATCTTCTCAACAATGAAATAAAAGATTCGACAAGTTCATGACACACATTGGTTTATTATGTAATAAATAATAAATAATAAATTATTATATAATTAATTAGTAATTAATTATTTCAAATTAATTAATAATTAATTATTTCAATTAATATTTAATAATTAAATAATTAATCTATGAGGTGACTCCATCAAAATTATTTGATATACGGATGTACCCATCCACATTTTAAAACCAAATCTAGACGGTTTATTTCATATCTATTGTTTTTCTCTCATCATAACTATGTGTGTTTGATCAATCAAAAGGTGATTCACGTGGCAATTTTCTAACCAATAGGAAAATAGATCGTAATAAAAATAGGGTGACACGTACAGATTCCTCTGCTTTTTGCCATGTTGCTAGCTGGCTTCCTGTTATAATTTATTAATTATCAAAACAAACACGCTGCTGTACGTAGGACATAGTACTATGTCAAATTGCTAGACAGGTACTTTTCAACTTCTACCATCAACTATAATTATCAACCCGCTAAAAATTGTCGACCTTATATTATTTTTTTATTATAAATTATTTACACTAAAAAAATGATATTTAACTAATTAAGGAATGTTTATATTTTTTATTTTCATCTTCTATCAGGTGTTTAATTTTAATAATTTACTATATATTTAACTCTTTTTAAAATTAACATGTGACTTTTATAGATCAATTATCTCTATTAAAATTTCAAATCGTTATTACATTTCATTTTTTCATATTTTTTCAATTTTACTTTATTTTATTTATTTATTTCTTATCACTATAAATACTAATAATTTATTTTTAATTTGATAATATTAACAATTTATTTTATCTGATGACTATCATATCTATATTATATTAAAATAATATCTAGTTTATTTTAATCAAGACAATGAGAGACAATCATTATTTTTAAATATTAATTTTTTTCTCCATCTCACAATTTTTTTTTATAAATATTTAAGATAATTATATTTATAGGATTATTGTTTATTTTACAATTAAGTAAATCATTTTAAATTTTGCATGTGTATTTAAATACTTTTTATTGTATCAAATAAATTTTTTATCTCACGCATCATTATTAATAAAATGTCTATTTTAGTTTAATCAAGAATTTGCCTTGATTTGAAAGACAAAATCATTATTTCAAAATATCAAAATTTTATTTTTTTTCTTTCTTCATCTCATGAGAAATTTTATTTTTTTATGATTATTTAATACAATTGAGTTTATATAATTATTATTTTTTAAAATTAAATAACTCATTTCAAATTTGAATATGTATATAAATACATTTTATTTTGTATCAAATAAACTTTCTATTTTACGCGTCACTATCAATACAAAATATAATATATTTTAATAAATAATTATCTAAATTTAAAAGATAAAATACTTATTTTCAAATATTAAGTTTTTTTTTGTAACGAATCTTTTTTTCTCTTTCTATTATAATACAATTGATTTTATATAATTATTGTTCACTTTAAAATTTATATCTAATTTCAAATTTAAATATATATATTTAAATACATTTTATATGGTATCAAATAAATTTAATCGTGTGATATATGGCTAGTTTTGCACCAATGCCACATCACATGTGATACTAGTTTTAAACAAAAAATATTTTCACATGATAAATAACATTTCTATCTCTCCACATAAGAATCTCTCAAATATTTCAAACTTATATAAGAGACCTATATTAACTTGTTCTCTCACAAACTAAAACAATAAAGCCTGTGTGAGAGAAACACTAAATCAAACATGTCATCATCTTCATCAATGACATTGAAAGGAGATTACATGGTGAGACCAAAGGAACCAACATGGCATGGTTGTCTACCATTATTTGAATGGAGTCTAATAGGTATGATATCTCATATTTCATTTATTTACTTTTATCACCCTCCACCAAATTGGCTTATCTCTCCCACTAAAATTGCCACCACTTTGAAAGATTCATTAAGCAAAACTCTAGTCCAGTTTTATCCACTTGCTGGTCGCTTACAAAATAAAGGAAATGGTCATTTTGATCTAGAATGCAATGCAATGGGGGCTCAGTTCATTGAAGCAGAAACCTCATCAACATTATCTGATCTCGGTGATTTTTCACCTTCTTCAAACAATAATTGCCATTACCTTTTCCCGCATATTGACTATACGCTCCCAATGTAAGAACTTCCTTTGCTTATTATTCAGCTCACGAAGTTCAAATGTGGTGGCATTAGCATTAGTTGCTTAATCTCTCACATAGTTGCTGATGGACAAAGCGTGACACATTTCCTTTTTGAATGGGCTCAAGTTGCACGTGGAGAGCCTTTGAAAAGGATTCCATTTCTAGATAGAAACATATTGTGTGGTGGAGAACCATGCAACAATATTAATGATTGGGAATTTAAACAACTACCGAGTTTGTTGAGAAATTTGGAAAATAATGTTGAAGAAAGGAAGGAAAAAACAACTAATGCTATAATCAAAGTGAGTAAAAACCAAATTGAAAAGTTGAGAAAAATAGCGAATGAGAGTTGGAATAAAACTAGTAATGATAGAGGTTATTCAAGATATGAAATAATAACCGGTCATATTTGGAGAAGTGCGTGTAAAGCTAGAGGCCATGAACATAACCAACCTACTGCGATTGTCGTCTGTGTTGATTGGAGGAGTCGTGTGAAACCTAATTTACCAAAAGAGTATTTTGGTAATGCGATATTGGATGTGTTGGCTACTAGTCTCGCAGGTGATTTGATGTCTAAGCCATTAGGCTATGCTTCGGGTGGGATAAGAGAAGCAATAGAGATGGTGAATGATGAGTATGTGAGGTTGGGGGCTGAGTATTTTAAAAAGCATAATGATTTAACTAAATTTCAAGATATTCCTTGTATACAGAGTGACGATGACATGTCTTTTTATCGGAATCCTACTTTAGGAGTCGTTAGTCGGTTGCAATTGCCAATTTATGGAATTGATTTTGGATGGGGAAAAGAGATTTATATGGGGCCAGGATTTCATGAAGAACTTGAAGGAGACTCGTTGATTCTTCCTAGTCCTCATGATGATGGATCTTTGTTGATTTTTATGTGTCTGCAAGAGGTCCATATGGATGCATTTAAGAGACATTTTTATGAAGGTGCTGAGTTTGAATTCCTTCAAGGAAGATTGTAAAAGGATTATCAATGTTCGTTTAATTTTTATTAGTCATTTTGTTATTAGCCATTTTTTTAATCTATTTAGTATGTGCCAATGAAGAACCAGTTTGATTTTTCAATTTATAATGAGCAATGTTATTTTGACTGATTTTGGGTTTGATACTTTGCTTCTGTAGAGGTTCGAATTTCAAATGATTTGTCATTTGCTATTGAGTTTGATTTTATTACTTTAATAAGATTTCGAATCAAAATATGTCATAATTTGTCTAGATTAACAATTCATTTATCATCTCCTATTCTTATTCCCAAGTGCCATACACTTATTCCCAATATTTCGGTTCCCACAATATATATATATGTGTGTGTGTGTGTACTTATGTTATATAGTTTTATGTTGAACTCATATACAAATATGAACACTTGCATGATTCTACTGAATGCAGTAATTAGAGAAATATTTTCAACAACTGATTGTGTTTTCACATTGTAGATATAAATTTCAACACATTTTGCATCTCTTTACATAACATTTCTTTAATATTATTGTAGTGGGAAATTTTGAGATTAAGCTATTGATTAATTTAACTCATAAAATAAGAGCCGCCACTGCACTTTTATTTTTTTAAGGGAAAAGGAAAATAGCGAATAAAACCTAAAGATGTTTTAAAATAAAACTAATAAAAAAACAGAGACAGGATAAGGGGGTTGGTTACGCAAAGGGAAGGTGTTAGCACCCAAAACGTCTACAGTACTCTATAGGAACCTCTTTTAAAATCTAGCGTTTAGCTTAAAAAGGTGCGGTTTGCAGAAGATTGTGGAGGTGAGAAGAGAAGTATTTTTTTATAATAATTTTGTGTTTCACAAGACTTCCAGTGCCTACGTACCCACAAAGTGCAATGGAGGATCAAAACCTCGTAGTTCATGGTACAAATAAGAAAACGGTTTGTTATGATTAATTTTAAATGAAAAGACAACTTGTCATTTTAAGAAGAAAACTTCAATTAATAACCCACAAGTATGTGAAAATGGACCGTTGCATCACCATGCACTACTACAAAACGTACAAACAACAACGCCCAAGTCACCACGGTTCTTCCAAACACCGTGGTGACATCTCTAAACTCAGGCGCTAACTTTTTATTTTATTTTTTAATTATAAATTTTTAGGGTATAATAACGGTTGACGTTATAATCGATATGATACAATCAATCTTTCATGGGTTCGAACCTCAACGCTCTCAAAAATTTTATTCATTTAATGTTAAGGCATTCCTTTCTTTTTTATTTATTTTTAAATAAATAATAAAAGGGATATCACTACGGTTATTATGAGTAATCGTTGTGATATAATTTGCTATTACTTAAAATATAATGACGTTTATTCTTGTAAACCATGATGAAAAGTGATACTTTTTAATATATAAACGAAAGTGATGGTTGTGGGGAGTTCCCAAATGTTCCTCTTCTTGGTACACGAGGAGGAATCAGCTACAACCCTATTCTTGCTATACACCAGTTTGGAAATTCTCTGAAGGACAAACTTGGTAATGTTCTGTTATCAGGTTTCTTTTTCCTTGATGGAGTAGAAACCTTGGAGTTGAAGAAGAGAATTGTGTATTCTTGGCACAATGTCCTTAGGAAAGGAAATGATCAATTAGGAAGGCAACATGACATGACTGTTGAACTCTATATTCAATGGGTCCGTGATAAAGCTTGTAAACTCAAGATGCCTTATCCTCTTGAAGAGCCATTATTCCCTATTGTTGCACTATCACTTTCTCTTGTTCCCATTGATGATAGAGGAAGTCTCCAAGAAGCTTTGACTAAGATGAAGCAAGGGAAAGAAGTGTAGGAAAGCAAGTTTCATGCTTCCAACTTAGAGAAGGAAGAGTTGCAGAAACAACTGAAAGAGAAGGATTCTTTGATTGAGTTGTTGGAGCAGCGTACTATGAAGAGATAAAGGAAGCCAGAGGATTTAGTTTCCTCTAGCACTTTATCATCTACTCATCTTCCTACTTCTAGTGCATGGAAGAGTATTGTGGACCGACTCGTGATAGAGAAGGACACCATGAGGATGAGCTATGAGAGAGAGATCAAGAGGCTTCACAAGAAGTATCAACTTAGAGATGGACCATCTTTTGACATGATTCCATAGATTTAGCTTTTTCCTCTCATGTATTAGGATTTTGAAATTGTAATTCAGTTTGTAATCCTTTTCCATTATTAACAAAATGAGATTTTCAGATATTTTATGATGTTTGCAATTTGCTTTATGTCTTGAAGTTCCTTGAAAACTTTGTATTTGCATATCAAGCATAATGCTGCATTTTTTGTCTTTCTTGCCAGGTGTCTTATTTGCTTCCTTTTCTTGGTCTTCGTTCAGATAAGCTGTCTCTCCGGTATAATACTCGTGCAAATCAAATGAAAAAGATGGAACAGATACAACAAGTGAATTGTGAACTCCGTGAGGAGGTAACCACTTTGAAAGAAAGTTTGGAAAGGCTATCTGCTATGATGGAAACTCTGGTGGCTTGATGGAAGTTCAATAGTTGATATTTCTTTTGTCAAAACCCTAATTAAACGCTTGCTTCCTTTAACTTTTAATATGAGAATTGACTAACAGAAGCCCCAAAAGATTGGTACTTGGGAATTTGTGTGGTTTTGCAGGTATTAGGTATGAAGAAAACCAGTGAAACAAAGAGAAAAACCATGCCCTGCGACTTTTGCATTGCGACCAAAAGCTTTGCTACGCGAAGCTTCGCTATGCAAAAGGAAGCGAGTGGATGCGAGATGCAGTTGAACAAAACAGAATCAAACTGAGCAAACGTCGCTTAAAGATCACTATGGGTCGCATTGCGAAGGTCGCGACGCGAGGATAGGAGAGGAAAGGCGAGGAACCAGCAACTCAAAACAGAAGCAAATAACCAATCTTTGCTTGAAGCGACAGGAAGCGGAAGGAAGCGACAGAGTTCACGACACCAACTATACTTCGCATAGCGAAGTATGGCGGTCCCTAAAGGCGGCTTGAAAGTTCAAATCTTAATGGAGAAGAAAAGGAAGTTCGCATAGCGACCAAAACTTTGCATAGCGAACTTAGGCGGCCAAAAACACTATAAAAGGAGATCAAGTGCATTGCAGAAGGGATCTGATATTGTTTCTGAAGATATTTCTGTCATAAACAGTCTGTAATAGATAGAGGGGAGAATTAGAGGAAGAGGAGTTGGATACGCATCAAGAGTCGGGAAATCTTCATTGATGTTCGTTCAACTCAATTCTTCCATTATGCTTCAAGCTACCATGAGTAGCTAAATCCCTCTCTTGTTGGGATTGGTCGTAGTTCACTGAAACAGTATGTATTATCTTTAATCATCGCATTATGTGCAATTTATGTATGAATCGTTATTGATGTTATCTTTGTTTTATCGTCTATTTCACGGATTGAATTGATATTGACAAATACGATTCAAATCTCGATCATAGATAATATCTATTAAACTCTAAATGCTAAACATAGATTTAGGTTTAATATTCACAAAAAGTATCGAATCTTAATGCTACCGTATTGTTTAATAGGCTGAGAAATCGCCGATTAAACCATGAGGTAGAAATCTCATCAAAGTTTAGAAATAAACTTTGTTTGTAAGCGATACGTGAAAATATAGAAACATGCTTGAATTGTGTATAACTGATTCGTGATATGCATATTAAATCGGTGGATGAACACCAATTCCCAACAAGTCTATTCAGCTAAAAACTATCTTCATTTATTATCCGCGTTTACTTTTCATAACTTATAAACAAAACATCTCGAACTTTTGCTTAGAATCATAGAAATTGTTGAACGGTTTTGATATCGCTCCAATCCCTGTGGATACGATAAAACTAAATACTTACATTTGATTGTACTCAACATTGTTAGTTCTTGGATTGGCTGGAATTTTGGTAAAACAAAGTATATTCAATGTTGATGTCAAGGTGATGATGTTGCAACATTGAAGTCTTAACACTGGGCTGTGTTAAGTAATTAATTGTTGAAGTTGGATGTCTGATGTCACACAGGTGATGTTGTAACAACAGATATGCAAAATTAACAACAGCAGGTTGTGATGTTGTTAGGGTTGCGTATTAGCTGGAATTGTGGAGAGCAAGCTGTCTCATTGGATGCGAATATCTTGGGATAGATATTTGTTGCTGCATAGGAAATCTGTTGCAGATTTGTAGGAGATTTAAAAGGTTGAAGATTTAAAAAGATTTTAGGAGAAAATCTGTTTTAGATATTCAGTTTTAAATAACAAATCTGGGAGATATTGTAGCAAGTCCAAGACCAATTCAAGGAGCTATATAAAGCGCACAAGACCAAAGGAAAATGGTACAAAAATACAGAGAGAAGATCAAGGGCATAGGCTGAGTGTCTTGAGTATTTTGTACGAGTTGTATTTACACTATCTAGGGTTTGAATAAGTGTTGAGTTTCTGTCCTCTCTAGAAGCTGTGAAGCAATAGAGAATGGTTGATTGATCGAAGCTGTGAAGTAAGATCAAGGGTACTCAAAGTGGGTTCTTTGAGAGTTTGTAAGGGATTGAGTGGTGTTCTCATACCTAAGTGGTTTCTTAGGTAGTAAGTCATTAGTAGAGTATAAGTTTAGGAGATTGTCAACGGGTTGTTGAGTCTGTAAATTATATCTACAAGTAGTGAATTCCATCCCTGGCTTGGTAGCCCCCAGAGTAGGTTGGTTGTAACCGAACTGGGTCAACAATTCTTGGTGTTATTTTACTGTTATTGCTGTCCATTGTGCAGAGTGTGTTGTTGTGACATCACACCTTAACATCACACGTCTGATACCAGAATTTCAATTGGTATCAGAGCAGGAATCCTGTTTGTCTCTGGGTGAGATCTATGGAAGTTACTTTCTGGTGTAAAGATGGACAAAGAAGTTGGAGGATTCGTCAACAGACCCCCTATTTTGGATGGATCCAATTATGACTATTGGAAGCCAAGGATGACCACCTTCTTAAAATCCTTGGACAGTAGGGCTTGGAAGGCTGTTATTAAAGAGTGGAAAGCACCTGTTGTATGTGAGAAGGATGATGCTGGTAAAGATAAAGAAGGCACCTCTAAGCCAAAGCCTGAAGAAGAGTGGACCAAGGAGGAAGACGAGCTTGCCCTTGGAAATTCCAAAGCTCTAAATGCCATCTTCAATGGAGTGGATAAGAATATCTTCAGGTTAATCAATACCTGTGAAGTTGCTAAGTAAGCATGGGATATCTTGCAGGCTACACATGAAGGAACATCTAGAGTTAAGATGTCGAGACTTCAAATTTTAACATCAAAATTTGAAAGCCTGAAGATGAAGGAAGATGAGACTATTCATGATTTCCACATGAGTGTTCTTGAGCTGGCCAATGCATCTAGTGCTCTTGGAGAGAAGATGTCAGATGAAAAGCTTGTGAGGAAGATCCTTAGGTCCCTACCTAAGAAGTATAAGATGAAGGTTACTGCCATTGAAGAATCACAAGACATCAGCAAGATGAGAGTAGATGAGCTCATTGGATCTCTTCAAACTTTTGAGCTTGGGTTGAATGAGGAAGAACCAGAAAAGAAGCCAAAGAGTATAGCCTTGGTGTCAAATGATGCAGAAGAAAAAGGAAAGAGTTCTGAATCGCAGGAGGATCTATCACAGGCCATAGTGATGTTGGGAAGACAGTTCACCAAAGTATTCAAGAGAATGAATAATAACTCCAGGCCTAATGTCAAGAACATGACTTTTGACACCAGCAAGAAGGATGAAGAGAAAACTACCCAAGATAAAGGAGTTCAGTGCTTTGAGTGTGAAGGGTATGGACATGTCAAGAAAGAATGTCCCACCTTCTTGAAAAAGCAGAAGAAGGGCATGGCAGTTTCCTGGTCTGACTCTGATAGTGAAAGTGAAGGCGAGTCAGCTAAGCATGTGAGAGCTTTAACAGGAGCTATGGTTTCTAATGATGATTCTAGTGATGGAGAAGTAACTTATGAGGAGTTAGCATCTACCTATCAAGAGCTGTGTTTAAAAAGTGCTGAGATTTGTCAAGAAAACAAGTGCCACAAGCAACAGATTTCTCAGCTAGAGAATGAAAAGACGGATCTGGAGAATGAAGTGGTGCTAGTTAAAGCTCACCTTGATCAAATGACCAAGTCTGTTAGGATGCTGAGCTGTGGTACAGACACACTTGACAAGATCCTTCAGTCAGAAAAAGCTGCTGGAGACAAAGCTGGAATAGGTTATGTGGCTGAGGACAAGGGAACTTCAGAAGGAAGCACTTCATGTTCAAAGAAGGAAGTATCACAACTTTCATCTCAACATCAGCCAAAGAAGCATGATCCTACCCCTAAGAAAGATGATGTTTCACAACCTAAGAAGATTGAGAAGAAGACTGGTCCCTATCAGAAGAGAAAGCAGCCACAAGGAGATAGTCAGTATATGCCCCGACAATACCACGAGAGCATGCAAGCTGCTCAGTTCAAACAACACATGTCTCATCAGGTGTCTCAACATCAGGACAACTGGTATGGTTATGGATACGGATACACCAATGTTGTTCCTTATATCTATGGAAGAAGAAAGCCACACCATCATGGGAGACAATTAAGGAAACAGCATTCTCAGCCGCCCTATGGGAGAAGATACCAGCATAATAGATGGCAGAGCAGTTATGGTAGGATGAGACCACATTATGGATGGTAGCATAAGCAATCTCATCATGGCAGACGATTCAGAGATGAAAGGGTGAGATGATATTATTGTGGAAGGTTTGGACATATGCAGTACTCTTGCTACAAGCTGCATGGATACCCTCAACCTCAAAATAGATGGAGAGAGCACAGGCCCAAAGTTGTTAAACAATGGGTACCTAAGGAGAAGGTGAAGTGCTTGTTGGCTCACTTGACTGACAAAGAGGTTAAAGAAGGAACATGGTATTTTGACAGTGGGTGTTCCAAGCACATGTCTGGATGTAGATCCATGTTTGATGAATTTAGACCTTGCCCCTCTCTTGAAGTTATGTTTGGCAATGGAGAAAAAGGTGTTGTTGCAGGAATTGGGAAAGTACAAGGTGATGGTAGACCTGAACTTGACAATGTTCTGTTTGTCAGTGGCTTAAGTGCAAATTTGATCAGCATAAGCCAATTGTGTGATGACGGTTACAAGGTAAACTACACTAAGCATGAGTGTGTGGTTTCTGAATAGCATAATCAGATTGTTATGAAGGGTGCCAGAACCAAAGACAACTGCTATCAGTGGATTTCTCTTGAAGGAAATTCAATTAATGATGTTCAAGTTGATGTTATAACATCAGACTATGACATCAGGATGCTGAAAAGTTACTCAGAGTTAGTAAGTCCTGATGTGAATTATTTAAAAGGAAAGTATTTGTGGAGGGAAAAAGTCATTGACACTCCAAATCAAGCTCCTTGCCTCAGACCCCCCTTTCCCGGTGGTGCAACATCACGCTTTTTCAAGGCCCTGTTCTCGCAACGAATTAACTCCTTCGACTTCAAGAATCAACTCTCACTGAAAAGAGCCATGGCGTCTCCATCCAAGAAATCTGAGTGTCAAAGTTCCACAAAAGGCAGAGCTAGGGTTTCCACTGACGAAGGTTCAGCATCCGATCCTATGGACATTGAGCCCCTCTCAACCAATCTTCTTGAATCAGGTAAAGCTAGACCTTCTAAACTTGTTCCAAAAAGGGCTGGGACTATTTTTAGAGATAATGAAAGGAAAAATCTAGTTACGAGTGTGCTATTTAGTAATAAAACAGCACCTAGGTCATCCACTTCTCAAACGGTTGAGGAAAGGGTAGATGTGGACAAAAGCTTAGGTCAGATTGTTGAGAAAAGGCTCCCTATAAAGGGTATATCTAGACCACTGAGACAAATGCCTGCGGAACATTCTGAAAGGGAAAAGAGCGACATGCAAAGTGCAGCTACAAATCTTCATAGACTTGCTATGTCTGTTATTGAAGAAGAAGATGGTGTGCAGGAGGAAGCTAATGTTAAGGGAGATGTTGGAACATCACCTGCTGAAACTACTCCTGGTGAAGAAAAGAATGAGGATGTCATCAATGTGGTTGATTTATCTGATGATGAAGTCATTGGAAAAGCTGTTCCAAGTATTGCTAAGAGACTGAAGACAAGGAAAGGAAAGACAGTTGAATCCTCTCCAAAGAAGTCGTCTGAAGGTAAGAAGAAAACTGCTGGTGTTGGTCCAACCAAGCCACAGAGCAAAGTGGTTGTGAAATCCAAAAAGAGGAAAATAAGGGAAGATTCTAATTCTGACCTTGATGATGAGGATGATGTTCATGACATCACACCTGTCAGAAGGACAATTTTGAAGAGAATCTCTAACAAAGTCCCTGAAGTTCCAGTCGACAACATTTCCTTTCATTATGTCAGAGAAGACTGGCCCTAGAAAGGGAGCTTGGAAAAGAAGCTTTAGAGATGAAGGATATCATGGAGCTGATTAATGAGGCTGGGTTGGTAAAGATTATGACCAAGTTTCCCAAGTGCTATGAAAGTCTTGTTAAAGAATTTGTTGTCAACATTTCTGGAAATATTGCTGATAAAAAGAGCATTGATTTCAGGAAAGTTTATGTGAGAGGAAAGTGCATTAATTTCTCTCCTAGTACTATCAATAAGTATCTAGGAAGAGATGATGAAGAGTATAGTGAACTTGAGATGACTGATAATGATATATGTAAAGAGATTACAGCTGGTCAGATAAGGGTTTGGCCATTGAAAGGGAAGCTACAGGCCAGTAAACTTAGCATCAAGTATGCAATTCTTCACAGAATTGGTGCTGCCAACTGGGTGCCAACAAACCACAAGACAACAATCCCTGTTGGATTGGGGAGGTTTATCTGTGCTGTTGGGAAGAAGATCAAGTTTGACTATGGAAGCTACATCTTTGAGCAAGTGGTGAAACATGCTGAAACAAACACTATCAAGTTACCCATAGCATTCCCATCTCTTATCTGTGGAATCATCTTGGAGCAACATCCTGAAACTTTAACAAGCTCAGACATAGCTTGCCAGAGGAAGACAGCCTTGTCCCTACATCCTAAACTATTTTCTGGACATCATGTTCCAGACATTGTTCTAACATCAACTGCTGAAGTCAAGAAGAAGACTACAAAGGCTGAACTGATTAAAGAATTAAAGACCATGTGCAAAGACCTTGAGGCAGTCATCAGTACCAGTTTGGTTAGAAAAGAGAGACTTGAAAACCTGATCCAGCAGTTAGAACTGGACAGTGGTGATGATGTTGAGAACAATGTTAATGGCTCTGAGGAAGATGAAGTTGATGAGTGTGAAAATGCCAGCGGGGATAGCTCAGAGGAGGAGGAAGAGAATCCTGGAGAACAATCTAGTTCAAATGAAGACTAGCTTATTTGCTTTTGCACCTAGTAGTTTTAGTTTATTTTCTGTCTTTGCTTGGTTTTGTAATTTGAATATTGTGTTATTTTATGCACTGGTTATGTTTTTAGTTTCCTTCTATGATTTATTTTGCCTGTTTACTAACTGAAAGGCTAACAATGAGAGCTAGGGCATACTGACTATAGTTAATAGGGCTTCTAATTGAAGTTTGCCTAATTATGGCTAAAAAGGGGGAGAAAATAGCCAAGATAGTCAAGAGTATTATTGCCATATGCTGCTAATGTGATGCAGATATTAAGGGGAAGATAAATTGATGCTGCTAAAAGGTGTTTAGTCGAAAAGTGGTAATGCAGTTATAGAGGGGAGTTTTGACTGAACTAGTAAAGATATCATGACATTTGAAGAGTGCAGCCAAGCAGACATCAAGGGGGAGGATAGTGCTGCACATTGTGAGCTACTGAACAGCTGTGATGCTGGTTCATATTTTAGAGGGGGAGCACCAATTGGCTGTTGTCAAGAATGAAGATGGTGCTGCAGCAGATCAAGTGATGAAGACTAAGGGTGCTGTCAAACTGCTGCTGGTGAAAGTTTCAAATTTTTGAAGATTATTCCGCTGCTGAAGTCTCTGAAGATGCAGAGATTGTTTTAGCCAAAATTAGCCAAAGGGGGAGATTGTTAGTTCTTGGATTGGCTGGAATTTTGGTAAAACAGAGTATATTCAATGTTGATGTCAAGGTGCTGATGTTGCAACATTGAAGTCTTAACACTGGGTTGTGTTAAGTAATTAATTGCTGAAGTTGGATGTCTGATGTCACACAGGTGATGTTGTAACATCAGATCTGCAGAATTAACAACAGTAGGCTGTGATGTTGTTAGGGTTGCGTATTAGCTGGAATTGTAGAGAGCAAGCTGTCTCATTGGATGCGAATATCTTGGGATAGATATTTGCTGCTGCATAGGAGATCTGTTGCAGATTTGTAGGAGATTTAAAAGGTTGAAGATTTAAAAAGATTTTAGGAGAAAATCTGTTTTAGGTATTCAGTTTTAAATAACAAATCTGGGAGATATTGTAGCAAGTCTAAGACCAATTCAAGGAGCTATATAAAGCGCACAAGACCAAAGGAAAATGGTACAAAAATACAGAGAGAAGATCAAGGGCATAGGCTGAGTGTCTTGAGTATTTTGTACGAGTTGTATTTACACTATCTAGGGTTTGAATAAGTGTTGAGTTTCTGTCCTCTCTAGAAGCTGTGAAGCAATAGAGAATGGTTGATTGATCGAAGCTGTGAAGTAAGATCAAGGGTACTCAAAGTGGGTTCTTTGAGAGTTTGTAAGGGATTGAGTGGTGTTCTCATACCTAAGTGGTTTCTTAGGTAGGAAGTCATTAGTAGAGTATAAGTTTAGGAGATTGTCAACGGGTTGTTGAGTCTGTAAATTATATCTACAAGTAGTGAATTCCATCCCTGGCTTGGTAGCCCCCAGAGTAGGTTGGTTGTAACCGAACTGGGTCAACAATTCTTGGTGTTATTTTACTGTTATTGTTGTCCATTGTGCAGAGTGTGTTGTTGTGACATCACACCTTAACATCACACGTCTAATACCAGAATTTCAAACATCAAATTGGCGCCGTTGCCGGGGACTGGCGTTTAAGAGATTAAAGCATCGCAATAGTTTCTATACTTCTAAGTTATTAAATATTGTATATATTTGTTTCTCGCAATGTTTGTTTAAGTTTTGGATAGGTGGTGAAACTTCTGTTTATGCTTTGAGGAAATACTTTGGAAGAACAACTTCTTTTTGATCCCGAGATCGAAAGAACAATCCAAAAGAACAAAAGACAAAAGAAGAAACAGAAACTACTATCCAAGAAGAAAAATCACAAAGGAGTTTCCGCATCAACTTCCTCAACAAAAGAAACAATGGCTGAAGTTGGCAACGGTGGACCTTGTCGGAGCAGTCCAAGACGATTAGCTCGTCTCACCAACACTCCAAATAACCGACAAGCTGAAAAGAAAACAGGTCTGCTGCAGATCATTTATGCTAACCCTTTTGCAGGTTTGGATCATGAAGATCTATACTCCCACCTCACAAAGTTCTATGAACTAGCCGGTAGGTTAGGTGCACCCGAAACTGAAGAAGAAATAGTGTTTATGAGGTTATTCCCGCATTCTTTGATCGGTAAAGCGAAGGATTGGTATCTTGACCAACCTACTGAAACCATGACAAACTGGAATGTTTTGGAAGAAAATTTTCTT
The DNA here is from genome assembly GCA_022829125.1 of Lathyrus tuberosus. Classification (NCBI taxonomy): domain Eukaryota; kingdom Viridiplantae; phylum Streptophyta; class Magnoliopsida; order Fabales; family Fabaceae; genus Lathyrus; species Lathyrus tuberosus. The sequence continues at coordinate 5,162,769 of JALAZF010000162.1, read as the reverse complement.
AACAGATTCTTCCCTCACAACCGGTTCATGGATGCGAAAACAACCATTGCCGCGTTTGCTCAATCTGCAAATGAAACTCTATGTGAAGCTTGGGAACGTTACAAATCCATGCTACGGAAATGTCCAAATCATGGTTTTGACAGCCTAACATAAGTCCACATCTTCCGCAACGGATTGCAGCCCCAACCAAAGCTCCTACTTGACGCAACAGCTGGTGGTTCTTTATTGACAAAAAGCGCAGAAGAAGCAGTTTCAATTATCAACCGAATGGCTCTCACCGATCATCAAGTCCAATATAATCGAGGAACCGCATAAAAGAAATATGGAATTCTTGAGTTGGACACAAACAATGCAATCTTGGCACAAAATAAGCTTCTCGCTCAAACCGTGGAAGAACTCACCAAGCAATTATCCAATCTTCCACAATAACTCAAACACCTACATGAAGCGCCTAAACCACAACGAGTAGCCATGTACGAAATTTGTACGGGAGACCACCCAACCGGTTTTTGTCCCTCGATTAATGAAGAGGTCAATTATGTGGGAAACCAGCAGCAGAGACAAGTCCTATACCAAAACAATCAAGGTTATTCATACAACAACAATGCAAGCTATGGCCAAAACAGGCAGAACCAATACCAAAGCTATACTCAACCAGATAAGCTTACAAAGATCGAAGAAACCTTGAATCAATTTATGCAGATGTCCATGGCAACCCAGAAAAATACAGATGTGTCAATCAGAAATCTTGAAACACAAGTAGGGCAAATTGCAAAGCAGTTGAATGTGCAACAACAAGGACCATTTTTTTCCGCCACTCAAACCAATCCAAAAGAAACGTGCAATTCAGTCACAACAAAGATTGGGAGAGTAGATGAAACAAAAGTTGAAGAGAATACCAAAGAAAATTTTGAGAAAAAAGAGGAAGAAAATAATGCTGATCCTGGAAGCATTACAGTACCTGTTACCATTGGAAAAATGAATTTTGATAAAGCTCTGATTGATCTTGGTTCAAGCACCAATCTCCTTCCGTTTTCCGTTCTTAAAAAGATCGGTAATACTGAAATAGAACCGACAACAATGGTGTTACAACTTGCGAACAAATAAATCACAAAACCAATTGGCATGATAAAGAATGTAATGGTCAAACTTGAGAGATTCCTATTTCCAACAGATTTTGTGGTAATCAATATTGAAGAAGATGATGTCATTCCTCTGATTTTGGGACTCCCTTCATAAAAACAGCCCGAATGATGATTGACGTAGATGAAGGCAAGATGAAAGTGAGGTACAAAAATAAAGAAGTCAACTTCAAATCGTTTCAACACAAAGAGGATGACTATTATAAGATTGAGGCTCCTGATGAAATAGGCCTGGAATTGAAGATAAAGAATGACAAAGAAAGGCCAAAGGATATTGGCATAGATACTTTGACGAATTCCTACAAACCACCTTGATATCACTTGAAACAGGCGTCAAGCTAACGACGTTAAACAAGCGCTGGTTGGGAGGTAACCCAACGCCGTAAGCCATTTCATTTTATTCTAGCTTTCAGTTCTTTCAATTTAAGTTCTAATTTCAGTGCTTTCTTTTGAAATACCAGCCATTGAAACTTTTTGACGATAGTGCATACTGTAAATTCACTTGGCACTCATTTTTACACTTGGTGTTACTATGCTGTAATCTCGTTTTGAAAAACATGTTGCTATGACCCTGTGATCCTCATCATGAGCATGAATGCTTCTCCCAAATTTTTTGAACAAAGACTAAGTCAAGTATCGTGAGCAGATAACAAAGAAGGAGAGTGAGTGGTAATGATACGAATCAGATGAACATCAAGCAAGGTACATGTTCACTTGCTTTGTAGAATCGTAGCATGATTTTTGAGTTTTGTTTTCTCTTACAAAAGTCATAGCATGTCTCATTCACATTGTGCACACACTTGCTTGAATCTTTTAGCAAAAACCAGAAAAGTGAGGTGAACTTCCATTGTGTACAAAAACTGCGAAATCCTTGTGTTTAACTAAGTTGATTCATGTTCAATCTAAAAATTCCATTCGAGCTTTGTAAAGGTATAAAGAGGATCAAGGCAATTGTTTGAATTTGAGAAAAATCACCATAGCCAAAAAGACTTTCATTAAAACCAGTAAGTGAGTGAGCATTTGTGCACCCTCTTTGAACCAGAAAAATCAAAGGATGGATCAAATTTTGAAAATACAAAAACCACTAAGAAAACCACTTACTGAAGTCATGATTCATCCTAATTTCTTTCTGCACAACTTGAACTATAATGATTTGAATCATCAAGAGCTTCACTCATAAAAAAAAATAAGTTGAAGAGAGAATGGATGATGATACCAAAAGGAAAAGAAAAAGAAAAGAAAGATCAAAAGGGAAAAAGAAATACAAAAGGAGAAAAACTTGGTATCATGAAAAAAAGGAAAAGATTGAAGAAGCAAAAGAAAAAGCAAAATCATGGTGATGAAGTAAGGAGTGAAGCAAGTAAAGAAAAAGTGGACAGGTTTAGAAAGTTAGCTTTAGGAGAAAAACCATATCTTTAGGAAACCTACAACCCTCACAAGTCCTATGTGATTTAAACCTTCAGTTGCTCAAATTTCTAAATTTTTTTTGGATGAAAACATGAATCGGCCCGGATGTTGACCAAGTGATCAAATGAGAGTCATCACACCGCATGATTAAAACAAACTTCAAAGTCTTCATCCCTTTTTATGAAGAAGAGTGTTAGGAAAGATTCAAGTAAGTTGTGCTATTATTTTTTTTGAGTACATGATGTGATTTTGTGGGCAAAAACTTAATTCCATAATCATGCTCTGATTCTATAATCAGTTGAACATGTTTCTTGCTTGACAAGTAAATCATTTGAACCATTCATTTTTCAAAATGTTATTTCAAATACTTGCTTGAAAATCCTGAAAACATCTCTTAAAAAGATCATGCTCTTGATTAAGGACAACCAAGAAACTAAGTTAGGGAGAATTTGATGGAAGTTCAATAGTTTATATTTCTTTTGTCAAAACTCTAATTAAATGCTTGCTTCCTTTAACTTTTAATATGAGAATTGACTAAAAGAAGCCCCAAAAGGTTGGTACTTGGGAATTTGTGTGGTTTTGCAGGTATTAGGTTTGAAGAAAACCAGTGAAACAAAGATAAAAACCATGCCCTGCAACTTTCGCATCGGGACCAAAAGCTTCGCTACGCGAAGCTTCGCTATGCAAAAGAAAGCGAGTGGAAGCGGGATGCAGTTGAACAAAACAGAATCAAACTGAGCAAACATCGCCTGAAGATCGCTATGGGTCGCATCGTGAAGGTCGCGACGCGAGGATAGGCAAGGAAAGGCGAGGAACCAACAACTCAAAACAGAAGCAAATAACTAATCTTCGCTTAAAGCGACAGGAAGCGACAGAGTTCGCGACGCGAAATATACTTTGCATAGCGAAGTATGGCGGTCCCTGAAAGGCGGTTTGAAAGTTCAAATCTTAATGGAGAAGAAAAGGAAGTTCGCATAGCGAACTTAGGCGGCCAAAAACACTATAAAAGGAGATCAAGTGCATTGCAGAAGGGATCTGATATTGTTTCTGAAGATATTTCTCTCATAAATAGTCTGTAATAGATAGAGGGGAGAATTAGAGGAAGAGGAGTTGGATACGCATCAAGAGCCGGGAAATCGTCATTGATGTTCGTTCAACTCAATTCTTCCATTATGCTTCAAGCTACCATGAGTAGCTAAATCCCTCTCTTGTTGGGATTGGTCGTAGTTCACCGAAACAGTATGTATTATCTTTAATCATGGCGTTGTATGCAATTTATGTATGAATCGTTATTGATGTTATCTTTGTTTTATCGTCTATTTCATGGATTGATTTGATATTGACAAATACGATTCAAATCTCGATCACATATAATATCTATTAAACTCTAAATGCTAGACATAGATTTAGGTTTAATATTCACAAAAAGTATCAAATCTTAATGCTACCGTATTGTTTAATAGGCTGAGAAATCGTTGATTAAACCATGAGGTATAAATCTCATCAAAGTTTAGAAATAAACTTTGTTTGTAAGCGATACGTGAAAATATCAAAACATGCTTGAATTGTGTATAACTGATTCGTGATATGCATATTTAATCGGTGGATGAACACCAATTCCCAACAAGTCTATTAAGCTGAAAACTATCTTCATTTATTATCCGCGTTTACTTTTCATAACTTATAAACTAAACATCTCGAACTTTTGCTTAGAATCATAGAAATTGTTGAACGGTTTTGATATCGCTCCAATCCTTGTGGATACGATAAAACTAAATACTTACATTTGATTGTACTCAACATCACGGCTGCTCAGAATCAGCCACCACCACCACCTCCTCCTTCTTAGACTCCACTTCAAAGAATAGTGATATCAGATATTGTTTCAATGCCCGTTTCTGTGGCCCCAATTAATGCTTCTCAACATCAGATGCCTCCTGGTTTTCCCTAGGACATGTCTCTCAATTTTGTGCCAGAAGGGTATCAACCTCCTGCTACTGAAGTTCCGGTTATTCATGTTGTTGTGTCTGTGCCACCTCCTATGGTACACAATGTTCCTTATGCTAAAGATCAGGTTTTCCATACTGCTCCGAGTGAGAGTTTTGGTGTCTATGATAGAATGGATGATTTTCAAGATCAGTTCCAAGAAATAATGCAGAAGGAAATTAAAGGCTCTGTGGGGTAAAGAATTGTTTGGCAAGAATGTTTCTGGTCTCTATTTGGTTCCCAATGTTAAAATTACACACAAGTTTAAGGTGTCAGACTTTGATAAGTATAAGGGCAACTCCTGTCCTATAAGTCATCTTGTGATGTATGCTCAGAAAATGTTCACCCAGACTGATAATCACCAGTTAATGATCCACTATTTCCAAGACAGTCTGACAGGTGCAGCTCTAAAATTGTATATGGGACTTGATAGTGCCCAAATCCATACATTCAACGACTTGGGTGAGGCTTTTGTGAAAAAATACAAGTATAATATAGACATGGCGCCGGACCGTGATCAACTCCGTGCAATGTCTCAAAAAGACAAAGAGACCTTCAAAGAGTACGCGCAAAGATGGCACGAGATTGCTGCTCAGATAAGCCTTCTGTTGGAGGAGAAGGAGATAACTAAAATCTTTCAGAATACTTTGGGTCCTTTTTATTATGAGAGAATGATTGCTAGTGCTCCTACTTATTTCACCGAAATGGTGAATATGGGAATGAGAATTGCAGAAGGTGTCCGCGAAGGACGGTTGGTAAAAGATAGTGGTTCATCAAGCAGTACCAAGAAGTATGGGAATAATTTGTAAAAGAAGAAAGAGCATGACGCCAATGCCATCTCGCAAGAGAAGCATAAGAGATCTCACAAAACAAGTCAAAATCATCAACAAGTTGCGTCAGTTACTCCTGTTTGTTAACAATGCTCCAGTTGCTCAGCTAACTTCCAACTATCAACCACGTTTCCAACAACATGCTCCATAACAAAATAATCAATAAAGTCGTGTGAAAAAGGAGGTATACTTTGACTCGATTTTGATGTCTTACACAAAATTGTACCCGGCTCTTATTCAGAAGAATTTGGTGCAAACTAGGGCTCTGCCCACTGTTCCAAAGGACATTCCATGGTGGTACAAACCATAAACCCACTGTACTTTCCATCAGGGTGCACCTGGACACGATCTTGAAGATTGTTTTTTGTTGAAATCAGAAGTGAAAAGACTAGTGAAGAGCGGTATTTTGACCTTTGAAGATATTAGTCCTAATGTACAAGTTAATCTGCTGCCAAAGCATGGCAACACCACTGTTAATATGGTGTATGGGTGTCCATAAACATTCCGTGTACTTAATGTCCGCTTTTTCAGACAATCTCTAGTTGAGATGCATGCTACCCTGTGTGAACTAAGTTATTATGAACATGATTATACCGCTTGTCGTATTAGTTCGAGAAGTCCTCGAGGATGTACTGTAGTGAGAAGAGATTTACAAGAGATGTTGGACAAGAATCTTATTCAAGTTTGCAGATATAGGAATGAAGATCATGGTGTGAACGTCATAGTTCCACATTTCAACATTCCAGAGCCAGTTGTTATTCCTTACAACAGTCAAAAGTCTGTTGTGACACCTTTGGTCATTCATTTGCCTGGTTTCGTACCATATGAATCAGATAAGGTTGTTCCTTATAAGTACAATGCTACTATGCTGGAACACGGAAATGAGGTTACCATTCATTCTCTTCCATGTGTTGTGAATATTGCAGATGTGAGTGGCGTGACAAGAAGTGGTCGAGTTTTTACTAGTGTACCCCCGAAGAAGAATGAAAATGCTATGGGTAAGCAAACTCTGTTGCAAACTTCCGTTGAAGTTGGTCAATTAAGTTGTGTAAATAAGAAGTCGGACAGTGATAAAATTTTGAAGTTGATCAAAAGAAGTGAATACAATGTAGTGGACCAATTGTTGCATACCCCATCAAAGATCTCTATTTTGTCTTTGTTGATGAACTCAGAAGGTCACCGAGAGGAGTTGTAGAAAGTGCTAGAGCAAGCCTATGTAGACCACGATGTAACACTTGATCAATTTGATGGGATCGTTGCCAATATAATTGCCTGTAATAACTTGAGCTTCAGTGAAGAGGAATTGACTGAACAAGGAAGGAACCAGATGGATCTCCATATTTCAATGAACTGTCAAGAGGATGCCTTATCTAATGTGTTGGTGGGCACAAGTTCTTCTTTGAACGTCTTGCCAAAAGCTACACTTGCTAGACTATCATATCAGGGTGCTCCCATGAGGTTCAATGGAGTGGTTATGAAAGCTTTTGATGGGTCAAGAAAGACTGTGATTGGTGAAGTGGATCTTCCCATTAAGATTAGACCGTGTTGCTTTCAAATAACTTTTCAAGTGATGAATATTCATCCAGACTAGAGTTGTCTTCTGGGTCGCCCATGGATCCATGAAGCCGGTGCTGTAACGTTAACCCTTCACCAGAAGTTAAAGTTCGTGAAGAATGGGAAGCTGGTTACTGTTGGTGGAGAACAGGCATTGCTGGTCAGTCATCTTTCATCTTTCGCATATATTGATGCCAATAAAGCTGAAGGAACTCTGTTCCAAGCTCTTTCTATTATTGGTAATGCTGTTCAAAAGAATGGGTCACCCATGTCTTCTCTGAAAGATGCTCATAACATTGTTGAGAATGGTCAAGCTGCTGGATGGGCCGGGTGCTTGAACTCGTAGAGAACAAGAATAGAGCTGGTCTAGGCTTCTCGCCTAGTTCATTCAGAAGAGATTTAAAGCGTATTCAAGAAGTTTTCCATAGTGTTGGGTTTATTCACACCAGAGACTAGTCTGTTGCTGGAATTCTTGAGGATGACCAAGAGGAAGAAGTGCCCAACTTTGTGACGCAAGGATTGACATGCCAGAATTGGATTCCTGTTGATGTTCCCTCTATTATTCATTCATAAAAGTAATATGTTTGTCATTTTCAAAAATACTTTCCCTCTGCCCAAGGGAGAAGTGAATTGATGTGGGCTTTGTTTGAGTTTTATCATCATCAATAAAATGCTATTTCGTTTATCCATATTGTGTTTTTCTTTTTTGCTTTTTCTGAAAATGGTAACTTAAAAAACCAAAAGATAATGATCACTTTTATATATGCATAATATTTGCGCATTTACTTGTTCATATTCTAAAATCAAACATAAAATCATTGTGCAGATTGATTGTAAAACCCATTGAAAATAGTGACTCTATGCCCTCTCAAAACTTTGAATTCCTTGTGTTTGAAGCAGAAGAAGAGGATGTTGAAGAGATTCTCGATGAAATTTCCTGTTTGCTTGAGCACAAGGAAAAGACCATTCAGTTTTGTCATACGCTATATTTTGCCCCACCTTAGCTCTTTCATTTGCATTAGCATCAATCATTTCTTATGTGGTCTTTATTTGTTTTATCCATAAGTCTGGATTTTACATCAAGGAGTGCAAGTGTTTGATCAATCAGAGATTAATGTGATCCTCAATATCTCAAGCTCCTCCCCTCATTCTTAGTGACCAAGAGATCCCCTCCATCAATAATCAAGTTTAAGTTGGCATCAATTCAAGTTCATCAAGTTTCAATCCATCATGTGCTAAAAATTAGGGTTTTGGTCAAAGTCAGCCTGATGTTGACTTTTGACCAAAACATGATCCCATGGTTTAGAATGTGATTCAAAGGATTCAAATGCATCATTATGGTCCATTCATGTGATTAAATTAGCTCAAGAAGTTGGATTCATTGATGGTTGAAGATTTTTTATTCAATTGATGAAAAGTCAACAGATGCTCAAAGTCAAAGTTTAACTTTTGACAGTTTTGGTCAACCATGGATTCCTCAAGTTAAGAATCATGAAAATATGGAAAATAATTGAGTTTGATCGAGTTAAATCAAGAAAAGATCAAGAATTGACCAAATTAGGGTTTCTTGAAATTTCACTAAGTACAAAAATCCATGATCAAATGACCAACTTTTCAAGGTTGTAACTTCTTCCTCAAGCATCCACTTGAAACACTTGTGGGCTGCATTTAAAGAGGACATTTGATACTGCAAGTTGATGAAAATTGGAAGCCAAAAGCTATATTGAAGTGTAAAAAATTGATGTTCAAAGTTGAGGCTTCAAGTTGTTGCAAAATTCAAAACACTTAGAAATTTTTCAAAGTGTTTGACCTTGTCAAGTGCATGACTTTATGGACAATTTATGATCAATCTAGGAATCCATTTGGAACACTTGAGGGCTGCATTTTAAGATCATACTTCCTACTTCATTATGGTGGAAAATTTGGTCCAAAAAGCTTTTACCAATTGAGAGATACGAAGGATAAAAGTTAGGGTTTCACCATGAATTGAAATGCATGATGAACCAGAATTTTTCTAAGTGTCAATTTTACTTTGTCCCACATGAATTTGGAGCCATTTTGGAGCATCTTCCAAGTATTTTCTCAGCTTGCACTCAACATGAAACTTGTTCCTTTCCATGCTAGCTTCACATTGATACCAAATTTGTGCAAATTAGGCCCCTACAATAAGGACAAATCTGCTGCACAACTGAGCACTTGGGGATTAGTATTCTGGCATGAAGTGAAATTTCAAACTTGGACAAAACTTGTTGGACAAGTTTGAAATCTGATGCAACTGACTTCCTAAGGCCAAAGCATCTTTCCAAGCCTAAGATTAAGAGCTCAAAATGATCATGAGGCCAAGAACCAATGCCTTGGTGCATAGAACCAAAGTTGCCTTTTTTACGAAACAAAAGCATTACAAGACAAACTCCAAACCTTGATCAGACCAAACCTCTATCCTAACCTACTTCAAAAGTCTCTACAAATATCAAACCTCACAAGATCACTACACAAGCCTTTGAGCAGAGAGAGCATTTCATCAAAAACACAAGAACCTCCATTGAAGCAAATTTGGAATTTCTTCATTCTTCCACTTTTCTTTCACTTTTCCACCACAAACACACTCCAAACACCTCACCAAACCTTCCGTATGCAATAGAATCATGATGTAGCACCTCAAACCCATAACCATAATACACATTTTCCATATGCAAGTGGATTCAGGTAAATAATCTAGGAGGTTTCAAGTCATTCTAAGCACATCCTCACACTCCTGGGAACAAGAGGAAGCTAATAGGATCATCACATCATTGCTGGAAGCACGTTTGAGAGGTCCATGAATTCATCATTTGAGGGTTCATCTAGTTTTGTCCAAAATTCGTGAGTTTTAGATAAAATAAATAAAAACTAAAGACATATTTAGATTCCTTGTGAAATTCTAAGCAGAATAGTATATCTACTTATCCCATTTGGTACAAAAATGAGGAAGTTGTTTTTTTTTTAAAGTATAAAAGTTACAGTAACAGCACGAGGAAGAAGATGAAGTCTGTTTTTCATTTTTAAAATTTTATTTTATTATATTATTTATTTGAAGCGAAAAACATACAAGACATGAGGCCTAGCTCTATTGGCAGCGTGTTTTAGGTTGTGACCTGGGGGGCGTGGGCTCAACACCCAGCGACCCCTTTATTTCTTTACTACTTGTTTCTTTCTTCTTTTCCTTCTCTCCTTTTTTCTTTATCTTTTTTTTTTATCTTATTATTTTCTTTTCTTTTCTTTCCCTTTTTCTTTTTCTTATTTTATTTTTTCTAGTCTCTTTAAATATTAAAAAATAGTTTATTTTATCTATTTCATTTACTTGTCATATTTTTTTGTATTTTATATTTAAAACTTAAAAAATTTATTTATTTTGTTTATTTGCTTTTTTTTAATCATTTTTTATCATCATTAAAATCATATTATTTTTCTTAAATAACAAAAACCTAAAAAGTTATTTTAGTAGTGTGTTCTATTTATTTCATCATGTTTATTTGACATTTATGTTTTACTTATGATTTATTTTTGCTAGCTATTCATTATGTTGATGTTATATTAATGTCATTGTCTTGATAAATATTGTAAGATGATTTTTGAAGAACTTATAATGGTGTGGATCATGAGTATGGATGTTAAACTTTGGTTAGGTTTTAGGGTTTGTCTTGATGAACATAATCTTATGACTTGATACTTGACCTTAGTGTTTTTGTGTTTGTCTTGATGTGGATTTCCTTGCCATGTTAGGAAGATGTTAGGTTTGGTTTAAGAATGAATGTTTATATAATTTCAAAGCCCTAGTTACTTGAGTTGCTTGCTTGATTGATAGCCTTTGTCATATGTTGATTAAATGTCTTGATGCTTGCTTTGTGTTCCAGTTCATTACCTTTATGATGCATGTCTTGCTTGATCCATATTTGTGACCTTTGATTGCTACTATTATGTCACTTGTGTTTAATTTCAAAGAAAAGGACTAGGGTTAATTTTGTAGTCTTGTACATATCCCTTGTATACCTTGATGTATCCCCCACCCTTATGAGTAATCTTGTTCATATTATTCATGTTAGGATAGGAATTAACACATTAACCTAAAATCAGCAAAATATTAAAATCAACCTTTCAATATCAAAAAGGATTTGGTCAACACCAAGATCCATTTAAAAAAAACATTGGTCCAACACCAATTGATCACTATCCAACTCCTCCCCGTTGACAAACCTTTTCAAACTTATTTTTGATTCAACATCAAGCCCTTTTAAAATACCCATATTGTAATTCTATTTCTTTACGCATCGCCATCAACCTTTTCGATCATTTTAAAACCTAATCATGAATAAACCTCGATCAACATCGAATTCTTTTTCTTAATCAAACTTGGACCTTCGTCATTGCAAAGTTAAAACTCTTTTCTTAACAAATACGAAAGAAGAGGACTGTTGGAATCTAGCATTTTAGCAGAACCCTCGAATGATTGGTCTCAAGTCTCGCACTTTGGGATAGCCGGTTATTCTTTTCTTTCGTTCTTAAAACATCTAATATCAACTTGGACAAATAAGTGTTGTTGAGATCTAGCATCTTGGCGTAACTCTTTGAGCGATTGATTATCATCAAGATTTCGTTGTCCATCAAACAATTTTCACAATAACTTGAATGAATAAGGGCCTTTGGAATCTAGCATATTTGGCGTAACTCTTTGAACGATTGATTATCATCAAATGTTCGTCATTCACCTAAATACATCCTGAAATTCTGGTATCAGACGTGTGATGTTAAGGTACGATGTCACAACAACATACTCTGCACAATGGACAGAATAAACAACAGAAAACACAGCAAATTGTTCACCCAGTTCGGTCTAACTACCTACGTCTGGGGGCTACCAAGCCAGGGATGAAATTCACTACTTGTAGAATTAATTTACAGACTCAACAACCCAGTTGACAATCTCCTAAACTTAATTCCTACTAGTGACTTCCTACCTAAGAAACCACTTAGATATGAGACACTACTCAATCCCTACAATTCAATCACACCTTGATTCTGCTTCACAGCTTTGATCAAGTAATAACTCTCTATTGCTTCACAACTTCTAAGAGAGGACAGAAAACGACTCACCAATTCAACCTAGAATGGTGTATATAAAACTTGTACAAAATACTCAAGACACTCAACCTATGCTCTTGATCTTCTCTCTGTATTTATGTACCTTTTCCTTTGGTCTTGTGCGCTTTAAATAGCAACCTGAATTGGTCTTGGACTTGCTACAATATCTGACTTGATTTGTTATTTAAAACTGAATATTCAAAACAGATTTTCTCCTAAAATCTTTTTAAATCTTCAACCTTTTAAATCTCCTACAAATCTGCATCAAATCTCCTATGCAGTGGAAAATATCTATCCCAAGATATTCTCATCCAATGAGACTAACAGCTCTCCACAATTCCAGCTAACACGCAAACCCTAACAACATCACAACCTGATGTTATTAATTCTGCAGATCTAATGTCACAACATCGGACATGTGACATCAGACATCCAACTTCAGCAATTTAAATACTTAACACAACCCAGTGTTAAGTCTCAATGTTGCAGCATCACTACCTTGACATCAACATTGAACATACTTTGTTTTACCAAAATTCCAGCCAATCCAAGAACTAACAATCTCCCCCTTTGGCTAATTTTGGCTAAAACAAACTCTGCACTCTGCACCTTCAGAGACTTCAGCAGCTGAAAAAAACTTCAAACAATGATATTGAAACTCTAACAGCAACAACATCTTCAATTCACTTCACAAAACTCTGCTGCTTCACGAAGTTCAACAGCTACACTCTTCAACCAGCGGCACATATTTCATTATTAGCAGCAATGAGCACTCCCCCTCAATGCAACAACCAGCATAGCAGCTGTTCAGCCATTTCTCCCCCTTAATAACTGCACAAGCACTAGCAAACAAATTCCTTTGACAACAACTCTTTCGACAGCCTTTGACATTTGTACTTTTGGCTACTTCTCCCCCTTTTTAGCCACAATTAGACAAGCTTCAATCAGAACCCTTATAACTACAGTTAGTACATTCCTAGCTCTCATTGTTAGCCTCACAGTTAGCAACCAGGCAAAACAAATCATAGAAGAGAACAAAAAAAAAACAGTGCACATAACAACACAAAATTCAAATTACATAACCAAGCACATTAAGTGCTGAAACAAAGATAGAAAATAAAACTAAAACTACTAATTAAGAAGGCAAATATTAAAAGCTTGAATCATCTGAGCTGAGATCCTCATCTCATCATCTTCTTCATCAGCATTGGTACTTACACCAGGTCCATCATCAACATCCTTACTTGTGTTGGCTGCTACACCTTCCTTTTCTGCCAATCTCAGAGTCATGATAAGTCTTTCAAATTTTTGTTTCCTTTCAGTACTAACTCTTATGACTTCATCTAACTCATTGCAAGCCTCCTCCAGTTCTGTAATCAACCCAGTCTTGGCTGGTGACTGTTGTGATGTTGAAGCAGATGTCTTGACAATGTCAGGAACATGTTTCCCTTCAAACAACTTGTAATGGATTGATAAGGCAGACTTCCTTTTGCAAACAACATCTGAATGTTGTAGAATTCCAGGATGTTGAGACAAGATAATCCCACAAATAAGAGAGGGAAAAGCAATGGGCATCTTCACAGCATTTGTAGCAGCATGCTTAATAGTATGATCATATATGTAGGAGCCATAGTCAAATATTTGCTTTGTCCTAACTGCATAAATTATCTTCCCCAATCCAACAGAAATTGTGGTCTTGTGATTAGTAGGAACCCAGTTGACAACACCTATTCTGTGCAGAATAGCATATTTGACACTCAACAAAATGGCTAACAACTTTCCTTTTACGGGCCAAACTTCTACCTGACCAGCTGTGATTTCTTTGCAGATAACATTATTGGAGACTTCTAATTCTCCATACTCTTCCTCACTTCTTCCTAAGTAGGCATTGATCACCTTAGGAGAGAACCAGACACACTTACCCCTGATGGTAACTCTTCTGAAGGTTAGGCTCTTGCTGTCATTAATAGACTCAGGGATATTCACTATAAATTCTCTGACTAGTCTATCATAGCAATTAGTCAACCCTGACACAGTCCTTTTGAGACCAGCAAACTTAATCAGATCTACAATTTCAGTAGACTCTAAGTCATCTGCTACTACCTCTCTTTCCAGAGCTATCCTTCTTTGGCTCACACAATTCCACATGGATGCACTTCTGGCACAGTGAAATGAGATGTTATCATGCACTTGATCAGCAGCTTTATTCATTACAGGGTTGATGTCTTGAACATCACACTCAGAATCTGACTCTTCCCTGATTCTCCTCTTCTTGCCAGACCTGGCAACTTTGCTCCACGACTTGGGAGAGTCTGTAACTGAAGTCCTTTTCTTATCCTCCCTTCTTCTTGCATTACCAATGCTATCACCATCAGATGAGTCCTCAATATCTATAACCTCAACCTGATCCTTCCCTTTACGCCTGTGACTTTCATTCCTAGGGGACGATGTTCTAACATCATCAGTATCTTCAAGATCTTCTTCTTTATTCCCTCCTTCAGCGTCTTGAATCACAGACAAGGCCAGTCTTTGAAAATTTGTGTCCTCACTTTGAGAGTCCACCTGTTCAGCAGGCATTTTCCTTAAAGGGACAGAAATCCCTTTCACACGTATTCCCTTCTCAAGAATTTTGGTGGCAATCTGCTCCAAATGCATGTCCACATTATACTTCTCCTCAACAGCTTGAGAGGATGATGACCTAGCTTCAGTTTTATTCAACTTGGTTGAGGGTTTAGGGTTACCTGACTCGGGAAGTGCCATAGGAATGTGTTCTTCGTCAACTAGTTCTTTTTCGAGAGAAACCCTAGTTCGTACCTGCTCAGATTTTTGAGACTCAGAGTTCTTGGATGGGGAAGACATCGTTCCTTTGTAACAGACTAGGTTTAGAGAAGAACTTTCTATTCTGTTGAGATTTAGGGAGATGAACCATTGCGATGAGAATGCTTTGATAAGTCTTGATATATAATCAATGTGGTAAGGCGCCTGATTTTGAGTACCTCTTAAAAACCAATCACTAATTTTCTCCCTCCATAAAGACTTTCCTTTTAAAAATTTAAAAGGATTCTCATCAGAACTTATTAACTCTGAGTGATCTTTCTGCATCCTGATGTCATAGTCTGAAGTTATAACATCAACTTGAACATCATTAGTTGAATTTCCTTCAAGGGAAATCCACTGATAGCAGTTATCTTTGGTTCTGGCACCCTTCATAACAACTTGATTATGCTCACCAGATACTACACACTCATCTTTGGTGTAGCTAACTTTATAACCTTTATCACATAACTGACTTATGCTAATCAGATTAGCCTTCAAGCCTTGGACAAGGATCACACTATCAAGAGTAAGACCATTAAGATTCTTCACTCTTCCAACTCCTTCTACTACTCTTTTTTCTCCATTTCCAAACACAACCTTATTTGCTTGACAAGGATTGAACTCCACCAACTGCTCCTTTGATCCAGTCATGTGCATTGAACATCCACTGTCAAAGTACCATGCATCTATGCCAACATGTCCATCTGAGGTATGAGCCAATAGACACGTGACCTGAGCTTTAGGAACCCATTGTTTAGCAACCTTGGGTCTGACCTCCTACTGTCTGGTTAGAGGGACAGATTGTGGATAACCATGCAATTTAAAACAAGAGTACTGCATATGTCCAACCCTGCCACAATAGAAGCATCTTAATTTTTCGTCTCTAAAGAGGTTAAATCTTTTGCCACTTTGATGATAATGCTGTGGCTGCCACCCATAGTGTTGTCTCCTTCTTCCATGGTTGGATTATCTTCTTCTATACTGAGGATGCTGTCTTCTCCTATGGTGATGAGGCTTCTTTCTTCCATAGTGATGAGGCACAGCATTGTAGTACCCATATCTATACCAGTTATCCTGATGTTGAGACACCTGATGAGACATGTTCTGTTTGAACCTTGCAGCTTGTATGCTCTTGTGATATTGGGGAGGCATATACTTACTAGCTCCTCGAAGCTGCATCTTCCTCTTATGGGGACCATTCCTTTTCTCAACATTCTGAGGTTGAACAATCTTCTTAGGGGTAGGATCCTGTGTTTTTGTTTAAGACATTAGTTGAAACACCTCCTCCTTTGTTCCTGAAATGCTTGCTTAAGCAGAAACCTTTTTCTCAGCCACAAATCCTATACCAGACTTATCACCAGCAACCTTTTCTGTTTGAAGGATCTTATCAAGTGTGTCTGTACCACAGCTCAGCATCCTAACAGATTTGGCCATATGATCAAGATGAGCCTTAACTAGTACAACTTCATTTTCCAGATCAGCTTTTTCATTCTCAAGCTGAGCAATATGTTGCTTGTGACACTTGTTTTCTTGACAAACCTCAGCACTTTTTAAACACAACTCTTGATAAGTAGAAGCTAGTTCCTCAAAGGTTATTTCTCCATCACTAGAGTCATCATCAGAGACAACAGCTCCTGTCAAAGCTCTAACATGCTTAGCTGACTCACCTTCAATTTCACTATCAGAGTCAGACTAGGAAACTGTCAAGCCCTTCTCCTGCTTTTTCAAGAAGGTGGGACACTCTTTCTTGACATGTCCATACCCTTCACACTCAAAGCACTGAACTCCTTTATCTTGGACAGTTTCATCCTTCTCTTTTGACTTGCTGATGTCAGAAGATATGTTCTTGACATTAGACCTGGAGTTATTGTTCATCCTCTTGAACACTTTGTTGAATTGCCTTCCCAGCATAACTATGGCCTTAGATAAGTCTTCCTGGGATTCAGTACTCTTCTCTTCCTCTTCTTGAGCATTTGAAGTCAAGGCTATACTCTTTGGCTTCTTTTCTGGTTCCTCCTCGTTCAACCCGAGCTCAAAAGTTTGAAGAGATCTAATGAGTTCATCAACTCTCATCTTGCTGATGTCCTGTGATTCTTTAATGGCAGATACCTTCATCTTATACTTCTTAGGAAGGGACCTAAGGATCTTTCTTACAAGCTTTTCATCTGACATTTTTTCACCAAGAGCACTAGATGCATTCGCCAGCTCAAGCACACTCATATGGAAGTCATGGATAGTCTCATCTTCCTTCATCTTCAGACTCTCAAACTTCGATGTTAGAAGCTGAAGTCTTGACATCTTAACTCTAGATGTTCCTTCATGTGTAGCTTTCAAAATATCCCATGCTTCCTTAGCAACTTCACATGTGTTGATCAATCTGAATATGTTTTTATCTACTCCATTGAAGATTGCATTCAGAGCTTTGGAATTTCCAAGGGCAAGCTCATCTTCTTCCTTGGTCCATTCTTCTTCAGGCTTTGGCTTTGAGGTGCCTTCTTTATCTTTGCCAGCATCATCTTTCTCACACATGACCGGTGCTTTCCATTCTTTAATAATGGCCTTCCAAGCCCTGCTGTCCAAGGATTTTAAGAAAATAGTCATCCTTGGCTTCTAATAGTAACAATTGGATCCATCCAAAATAGGGGGTCTGTTGACGAATCCTCCAACTTCTTTGTCCATCTTTACACCAGAAAGTAACTTCCCTAGATCTCACCCAGAGACAGACAGGATGCTTGCTCTGATACCAATTGAAATTTTGGTATCAGACGTGTGATGTTAAGGTGCGATGTCACAACAACACACTCTGCACAATGGATAGAATAAACAGCAGAAAACACAGCAAATTATTCACCCAGTTAGGTCTAACTACCTACGTCTGGGGGCTACCAAGCCAGGGATGAAATTCACTACTTGTAGAATTAATTTACAGACTCAACAACCCAGTTGACAATCTCCTAAACTTAATTCCTACTAGTGACTTCCTACCTAAGAAACCACTTAGATATGAGAACACTACTCAATCCCTACAATACAATCACACCTTGATTCTGCTTCACAGCTTTGATCAAGTAATAACTCTCTATTGCTTCACAGCTTCTAAGAGAGGACAGAAAATGACTCACCAATTCAACCTAGAATGGTGTATGCAAAACTCGTACAAAATACTCAAGACACTCAGCCTATGCTCTTGATCTTCTCTCTGTATTTCTGTACCTTTTCCTTTGGTCTTGAGCGCTTTAAATAGCAACCTGAATTGGTCTTGGACTTGCTACAATATCTGACTTGATTTGTTATTTAAAACTGAATATTCAAAACAGATTTTCTCCTAAAATCTTTTTAAATCTTCAACCTTTTAAATCTCCTACAAATCTGCATCAAATCTCCTATGCAGCGGAAAATATATATCCCAAGATATTCTCATCCAATGAGACTAACAGCTCTCCACAATTCTAGCTAACACGCAAACCCTAACAACATCACAACCTGATGTTATTAATTATGCAGATCTAATGTCACAACATCGGACATGTGACATCAGACATCCAACTTCAGCAATTTAAATACTTAACACAACCCAGTGTTAAGTCTCAATGTTGCAGCATCACTACCTTGACATCAACATTGAACATACTTTGTTTTACCAAAATTCCAGCCAATCCAAGAACTAACACATCCAACGAATCAAACTATTTTTCTCGCCGCCGTGCGAATAACCCTAAAAACTCTTTTTCATAAATGAGAGATATTGTGTCTTGAGACGACGCAAAACATTGCTTTGTCCACAAACTATTTTGAGTTGAGATAAGAGGCGTTTCCTGCGAATGTTGATTTTTAAATCCATCTGTTGTGATACAAATGTCCGCTCCTCACCCGTTTTGGGTAAAGCAATGTTTTCTGTCAAAGACGACTAAATATCTTTCGCTAAAATCGACCAACAAACAAACCTTTTTACCCAGAACTACTTGTAGCGGGGAAATTTGTGAGTGAAAGACATTGACTAACTTAACACATAAAGCGAGAGTCGCCATCACACTTTTATTTTATCCAAAAAAGGAAAGGAAAAAAAGCGAACAAAACCTAAAGAAGTTCTAAACAAGAACAAACAGAGAATGGGTAAGGGGGTTGGTTACGCAAAGGGAAGGTGTTAATACCCAAAACGTCTATAGTACTCTATAGGAGCCCTTTGAAATATCTACGCTTTTTTGGTTTGAATAAGTTTGTTTGAAAAGAGATTGGGGAGATGAGAAGAGAAATATTTTTTTATAGATTTTTGTGTTTGTAGAGACTTATCGCCTCATGCCTACGTACGCACAAAGTGCAATATAGGATCAAAACCCCGTAGTTCGTGGTACAAATAAAAAAAAAATGTTGGTTATGATTCATTTTATCTTGAAAAGACAATTTGTCATTCTCAAGAGAGATTACTCAACTAATTACCCAATGATATGTGAAAGAGGTATTAGCATCACATTAAGATGGAGGATTTGCTTGGATAAAAATCAACAAGACTAATCACTTCAACATCTAGGTGGAAAATTACCATACTTTACACAAAATACCATGGTTAGGAGGTTTACATCTTATCAAAGAAAACGACTCATGTCTAATCTTTTTGAAAAGTTTAAAAGAAAAAGTGCACAAGAGCACAAAAGTTTGAATGAGTTTTTTGTATTTGTTACGTTTTTTTGAAATTTGTCAAAGTATGATTAACATTGATTGACATTTATTAAAGAAAATAAAGTTTGAAAATCACTTTACTAAAGTAAAGGTTTTATTATGAAAGCGGTTTAATTTTTGAAAACAAGGTTTTGAAAAAGGGAGAAGACTTTGAAAATTTAAGAAGGGGTGGAGAAAAAGGGACTATCCTATTGCAAAAAGATAAAAGCTAAGGATAAGAACGGTCTAACCACACAAGCAAGATCCATAGCATAAGCATTACTTCCTTTAGATTTGGCCTTGATCAAAATAAGTCTTCAAAAGAGAACTCCAAGTACCCAAAATCCAAGGTTTACCATCACAAACTTCCAAGCATGGGTTAGGATCCTAATTCTAAGTCCAAAGTTCCATGTCCAATGCAACAGATAGTAACCATAGTTCACAATTAAGTGAACAAGTTTTTTAGGGGTTTAAGCCTTTATTAATGTTTTTGATCCAAATAGACAAAAGAAAAAGAGCATAAACATAAACAAATGGTCCAAGCGGACAAAGGAAAAATGGCGGAAACATAAAAAAATAATATGATATGATATGATAACATAAAGCATAAAAAATAAAAAGAGTAGGTGTCAGACCCTAAATTTTGACCAAAAGATTTCACATCATTGTGAAAATCATCACCATATAATGGATATACCTTCATGCCTTATCAATCCTCTCAAAGATTATTGAGCATTTACCTCAACCAAGGATTAGGGTTTTGAGCCCTCTCAGAGCATCCAGGGAAAGGATCAATCAAGAATTGACATGATCTTTAACTTGTCCAACCTCTTAAACATCCATGAAGGATCAATAGGTCTCCCACATTAAGAATCAAGCACAAAAATGCAACACTTCAAGTTGATCAAGCCTCAAGATCATTAGTGGTACCAAATCAGGATTTTGATCGACCAAGGCCTCCAGAGAGAAATCTTCATCTGGGCATGAGCCATTGCTTCAAAATATGATTCAAGAAGCTCAAGAGAATCTTATTAGTCCATTCTTAAGTTCAAAATAGCCTCAGGGGATGCATTTACCAAAAATCAGAAATTAGGGTTTTCTTGACCTAATTCAGCCCTAAGTTTACTTTTGAAGTAAGGCATGAGCCAAGATCTCAAGAAATGCTTTAAGGACCTCAAATATCTCATATTGATCCACTCATAAGTTTAGATTGACACAAAGAACTTGGTACATGAGCAATATAAGGATTCACATTCATCTGAACCACAAATTAGGGTTTTTGGGAAAAAGTCAACCATGCCTTTGACTTTTGACTAAGGCATGATCTCAAACCTTGGGACATGATTCAATACACTCAAGAACATCTATAGAATCCATCCATTAGGTTCAATTTATCCCAAGGACTTGGTTTCATAAAGGATCACAAAGTTCATAATTCATCTGATAAAAAGTCAACTGTGATCAAAACCAAGTTTGACTTTTGGGATTTTTTTTTACAAATATGGCTTCTTCAAGTCAAAAAAAATGTTAACTTGTGATTTGGATCATAATAAATCAAGAAAACAAGAAAAGTGAGGTTACTTGCAAAAAGGGCAACCTTGAGAAACTTGAAATTTCCACTAAGTTATAAAAAAAAGTGATTTTGACCCAACTTTGCAAGGCCATAACTTGTGATTCAAGCCACCATTTTCTTCCATCCAAAGCTCAAATGAAAGCTCTCATTACATAAGTGTACAACTGACCCATGATCAAAAAATGCTTGGATTTTGAGTTATGAAGTGACCAAAATCAAGAAAAGTGTGAAATGAATTCCAACACTTAGTAAAAATCTGCCTAAGTAAAATCAGTCAAAATATCAAAATGTGGAGGGATTTTACACCATGATCCAAGATGAATCAAGTCCAATGGTGAATATCAAAGTTGAAGTACATAATCCCTGCTTTCCAAAGAGGCCAAAAGCATGAGATAACTCCACTTGAGCAAGGAGTTATGGAGGTTGCAAGATACCTTGCTGTAACTATTTTACCAAAAACCAGTTTGGTAATTTCTTGCACCACACGATTTTGGAGTCAATTGCAATGATCATGATCATACCAATTCAACATGAATCAGAGTGACTCATCACAAACCTGCAAGATAGTGCCAATGAACCAAGAAAAATCTCATGAGAATGATGAAGTTTTGTCATGAAAGCCTTGAAATTCAAAGTGCATTTATGTGCAATAGTGCACATTCAACAAAAGTACACTCCTCAGTCAAGACGCTCACATAAACAACAATAAAAACATCTGAGGAATCTGGAATTGGTCAAAAGTTGGCTATGCTACTTAGGAGTGACAATGTACCTTGCATAAGAAGTAATGGCATTATGCCAAAAGACATTGAATAAGCCCTTATCCTCTAAGCCAACACTATTCCTCCAAGACAAACTTATTCACCTATAAATAGAGCTCACCTCTGATGTTTAAAAACACACCAAAACAAATTCAATCCTTGTTTTCTCAAAATTCATCTTTGTCTCAAATTTCAAAACACCAAGAGAGGGAGAAATCGAATTTCTCAAATCAGAGCAAATCTATCCAAACCAAGCATTCAAACACTTCACATACACTATGTGGAAAGTGATCCAAACACTTACATCCCATCCGTAACATCCAAATCATCATCTCCATAGTTCACTTGATCAAATTACAGTTGGATTCGAGCTACTCAATCCAGGAGTTTCCAAACCATTCCAAACACATAAACACATTCCTTGAGGGTCAAGGAAGCTATCTGGATCATCACCTTGCATCTGTAACACCTCCAAGGTAGAATTTGATTCCTTCTTGCAGAGGTAGCCTTGACCTTTCAATCTCCATGATCCATGCATCATTTTTAAATTTTCAAATCCCAGACATGTTTGTTATATTGATGTGATCATTTCCCATCAATTAATTGCTATTAATCATGTCTATATAAGATTACACAATGTTCTTGCAAAAATTAGGGTTCTTCAAGTTCATATGAGATAACTCATGTCACACTTAATTTAAATAAAATTGAAAAGAACCATTCAATTCCTTGTTAAAAAACACATAACTTTGGTGTTTACATCATGTCAAATGGTTACGAATTGAGAGAGATAGAGTTGCTCTTGCAACTCTGATGCTAGCTCAAGGAAGAAGATGGTCATGGCGCGCCATTTTCAGGTTTTCAAAACCAAACTTAATATTTTATTTTATCATTTCATTTAAATCAACGGATGTATCACCACCCCAGTGGTAGAGGGCGCACGTTTTGAGTGAATTTGTCTCTTAGGTATGGGGTTCGAATCCCCCTCGCCCCAGACCTTTTGATTTTATTTTTAAAAACTATTTTCAAAAGGATTTTCATATATAATTCACTCCCTTCCATTCTATATCACCACACGCACATGTCTCAGTTGGTAAATTTTGAACCCTCCACCCCAAGGACGTGGGTTCAATCCTTGGGAGGGCCATCCTATTTTTTATCACACATTTTCTTCACAACTTCACAAGTAAATTCTCTCTCATTTTTAATCTTTTTCAAATGTTTTTTTAACATAAATCCTTCACATATTTAAATATTTTATAACACAAAAAAAATCAAAAAATTATTTTTATTTGGTATATATTTGAATATTTTAAAGAATTTCCTTTTAATTGTTTCTTAAACATTTTAAATAAATTCTTTCTCTTGATTTTTCAAAACCAAATGAGTTTCGAACCATCATGTGAATAAAAAAATCCATTTTCAAACATTAATCAAAGTTCATAACATGTTTATTAAATATATTTGATATTTTGTATCATTTTTATTTGATTTTCTTTAAAAAAAATACATTTTAATTAAAATTAGGGTTTTTCCTTGATTTTAAATCTTCAAACTTTCTTTCAATCATTATTGGGCCTCTAATAGAGTGTAAGACCCAACCTCTTTGTAAATAAATAAATTTTGGGCGTCTGTTATTGTATAAGTCCCAGTACGATTTTTAAAATAACGGTGCGTCCACTGTTTTTCAAATGGGCCTCTCCTTGAGTATAAGCCCCACTTTTCTTTTCTTCAATAATCATTTTTGGGCCTCTAATAGAGTATAAGACCCAACCACCTATGTATATAAATAAACTTTGGGCCTCTGCTATAGTATAAGTCCCACAACGTCTTTTGTTATTGCAGTGCGATCACAATTTTCAAAATAAATCATCTGGGTCTCTCCTTGAGTTTAAGCCCCAATTTTTTGTACATAAACTTTGTTTTAAACAATAAACAACCTCCATGGGCCTCTCTTTGAGTTCTAAGCCCTATAACTTTGTTTTCAAAATCATTTGTTTGTTTTTAAGCTGGTACTAAGAGGAGCATTATTCCCGGTGAAACTGCTCTTAGACCACTTGGGTCTCTCTTTGAGTTATAAGCCCCAAACTTTCTTTTAATTCAAATTCAAAATTTTCTCAAAACTTTTTTAAATTTCTCAAAACCTTAATCATACAGCCGTAATCAATACAACCGATCACCATACATTTGGGCCTCTTTTCAGAGTGTAAGACCCAACACCTTTTCAATTCAATGCATACTTGTTTATATACCTGTTAATTCACCTACCTATATATACTTTTGCATATCTGTTTAAGTTTCCCAGCAGTAAGGTCATCCTCAGTTCACACTTAGGATAAACAGTGGGATACTCATAACTTAGTTCAATAACTAGTTCCCCCATAGGAAACTTCCCCAATACAACCTGCCTCCTCTTGGGCTTTATTCAATATGGAACAAAGAAAGGTCTTATTCCTGGTGAAACTTTTCTTAAGACTGTCAAAACTTAGAAACATATAAAAGAAATTCATTCCCCCCAAAAGAGGATTAATTTCTAGTGAAACCTCTTTCGAATTTCTTCAAACCTTAGAACTGTTCAATAAAGAGAGGATTAATCCCTGTTTGTTTACCGAGCAAGTCAGACAGGAATTGTAATCGTGTCGCGGCAAATTATGGTACTGGCTTTGCCTTGAGTGCATCGCCACCAAGTTGACATTCGTTGCACAGATGTCGTGGTTCTGAATGATGTTGGAATTCGTATAGGTCATGTTGACCCTACGAACTTGGTGCTCTTGGATCCATCCGAGATCCAACTATTCTTGTAGAGCTGATTGCACCACAGAACATCCTTGATTGTCTTTAGAGCAGATATCACACTGGTGATAGTTATGAGGTGAAACATGGCCATATCCACTCTGTCTACAATGCATCTTGACCAAGTTGGCCCTTAATAAGAGTACATCATGAATTTGATAGATGTTGTTAGACTCTCCCTCTATCAAATTGACTGAAGCTTTCTTGTGTTGAGGCAGCGGGTTCGTGAGAACATTCAGATTCGTCTCCTTGAAAGATAAGACCCCGCTCCTAGCAAGGTTTTGTACGTCGGATTTGAAACTGAGACAGTTCTCTATGTTATGCCCTGGTCCTCCTTGATGGTAAGGACAAGTCTGATATGTTTTGAACCAGAAAGGCAGATTTTCCGGTTTTACGAGAGGAGCCTTGG
Source organism: Lathyrus tuberosus (assembly GCA_022829125.1). NCBI lineage: Eukaryota > Viridiplantae > Streptophyta > Magnoliopsida > Fabales > Fabaceae > Lathyrus > Lathyrus tuberosus. The sequence continues at coordinate 5,137,723 of JALAZF010000162.1, read as the reverse complement.
TCTGGATATGCCCCTTGACCAGCAGTAACGGAAATAGTTCTGCGTACAACATGGGTATAGGGTCGAACCCTGGTGGCCGCGTTGTACGGTTGTTGTTGTACGGAGGACGAGTCTGCTGAAGAGGCTGTTGTGTCCTTTGTTGATATTACTGTTGATTAGGTTGGCTCTGCGCAACCTGAGGTTGATACGTAGGTACAGGCGCATGGTTAATAGAAGGAGTTACAGCTGCTACTGGTTGGTAACGTCGCCTTTGCTTTCTGAGAGAGATATTCCCAATATCCTGTTCTTTTTTTCTTAGGAAGAGCACTACCGTATCATTTTGTACTACTTGATGATCCAGCGTCTTTTACCAAATGTCCTTCTCGGACGGCTTCCTCAAGACGAACTCCCATGCCCACCATCTCGGTGAAGTCACTGGGCGCACTGGTAACCATTCTGTCGTAGTAAAATGAGCTTAAGGTTTTCAAAAAGATATTTGTCATCCCCTTTTCCTCCAGAGGTGGTGAAATCTGAGCGGCAATTTCACGCCATCTCTGAGCGTACTCTTTAAAGGTTTCCTTGTCCTTTTGTGACATCAATCTGAGCTGATCTCTGTCTGGTGCCATGTCCAAATTGTATTTATATTGTTGAAAAAAGGCAACGCCAAGATCTCTGAATGTGCCGATCGTGGCGCAATTTAAACCCGTGTACCATTTTAATGTGGCACCGGTTAAACTATCCTGAAAGTAATGGATTAGTAGCTCCTGGTTCTTTGTCTGAGCTGACATTCGCCAAGCGTACATCACCAAATGGCTCTGAGGGCAAGAGTTACCCTTGTACTTTTCAAATTCGGGCACTTTGAACTTGGGCGGAACTTGCACATTGGGGACCAAACAAAGGTTTGCGGCGTCCTTTCCAAAAAGATCCTGATCGCGAAGGGCTTGCAATTCTTTCTGTATTTCTAGGAACTATTCCTGGAACTCATCCATTCTGTCGAACATACTTTCCTTTTTACCAGAAGGTATCTGTGGAATCTGTCCTTCCGGGACAGTGTGTACCACGGGCGGTGGTATAGTCATTATGGCCGAGACCCTTGGTGCCTCCCGAAGTTTGTAACCTTCAGGAGTTGCTGTCATGCCCCTGGCATCTTCGCTTTCCCGAAGTTTGTAACCTTAAGGCCCAGCGGTTCCTGTTGCGGTTCCCTGATCCTCAGTGATCGGCGGAACATATCCTTCCGGGATGTAGTTAAGTGGCATGCCCCAGGGACGATCTTTCAGCATTTTGTACCTAGGATCATGCTTCTCCACTATGGGCGTTGATGTGATCTCTGAGATCACAGTTCATTGTTGCTGCATCTGAGCTTCTGCTAGAGCTTGCATGTTGCCAAGAAGCTTTCTCAGATCCTCTTTCAGAGTGTCGATCTCTTCCCTCAACTCTCTGTTCTCCTCCTCGAGATCATCCATCTTTTTCTGACGATTGGCCCGAGTATTGTACGAATGAGACAGTTTGACTCTAGAATTGAGACACAAACGTAAGATTCGTAGGTAAGAGGAATGCATTTAAGAATGATGAATGTATTGATTATATTAATTGTATGTTTTGTTTATTCAAAATAAACTTTGACAATTAGATTGCAAATATCAAACAGTGGGGGAACCCCGTTTTATTGAATTCAAAGGATTGCGGAAACGGAAGTATAGAAGATTACAAAGTACTGAAAAAGGAAACCTAAACTAATGGATCCTGAGTCCTTTCTGAGGAGAACTCAAGTGCCGGTTCTAGTGCTTTCCTTTTCTTTGACCGGGGCTCTTGGGCCATTGTCAGGTTTTCATTCCTTTGCCAAGTGAAAGGAGCGAGCAAATTCCTTTGGTCTTCTTGATTCTCTACAGCATGTTGCTCTAAAATTTCAATCAGAGCATCTTTTTCTCTCAGTAGTTGATGTATTTTCTTACACTCCACATTGAGAATGTGGTACTTGTTCCTTAAAGACCTCTTCTCCTGTTGAACTTTGCTGAGAGTCACCTGAAGCTTTTCCGTTTCAGACATAAAATAAAGGGAAGAGTCCCTTAATGGAAGAACTTCCTGGTGAGGGTAAGGCATCCTCAGCTTGAGAGCTCTAGTTCGTACCCAGTGGAGATAAGGCTCCATCGAGCCAAAGTCTGGTTTTCTTAGAGACTCTCATCCTTTCCTGTGAACGTGTTTCCAGGCATGCACTATTTCTGTCTTTAGTGCCCTGTCATTTTCTCCTTCCTTGAAGAAAAGACCTTCCAGATGAGCATTATGTAGGACATGCCTCATCAGGTATCCAAATTGACGACGAACTAAAACTGGATGATAATTGATTCCTCCCTAAGTTCCTATAAGGGGTACATTGGGGAAGTTTCCACAACGGTCAATGATTCTGATCCCGTCGTAGATTCGATTATACCAATCGATGCCAGAGTTGGTAAGAGACATGATTCTCTGCGACCAACGTAAAGTATTCTTTTGATCCCAAAATGCAGCAGACTTGGGTAAATGGAAAGTGAACCATTTGTACAGTAGGGGTACACAGCACGTGATCATTCCTCCGCTATACAAATTCCTTAAGTGTACCGAATGATACGCATCTGCGAGTAAGGTTGGTACAGGGTTTCCAATCAGGAAAATCTTAATGGCGTTGATATATACGAAGTTATCAATGTTGGGAAACAAAAATAACCCGTAGTTGAGCAAAACAAAGATGCTCTCGAAAGCGGCCACGTTCCCTATACTAGCAAAGTACAGGGCTTTCTTTGTCAAGAACTGGGCTGGCAAACCTCGGATGCCACCCTTAGTGGTTAGGTGAGTCCTGACTTCTGACTCGTCCAAATAAATTGCTCGTGCAATGATTTGATCCTTTGGAATTTCTTCCAGTCCGGAAAAGAGAGCCTGATCAGTGATATGTAGACCAGTCAAGTGAGAGTATTCCTCCAGCGTTGGTGATAGCTGATAATCCAGGAATGTGAAACAGTGATAGACCGGATCGTAGAACTGAATGAGCGTAGCCAGGATTCCTTCAATTACATGGACCCTTAATAGAGACAGCAATCCTCCATACTTGGCTCTGAAAGCCTCATGGTTGGTGATCATTATCGTCAAACCTCTCACATCCTCTAGTTTTGGAACCTTGAAGGTGTACTGGTGAGTTTTCCTTCTACCGAAATCCATTAGCGCAATCTCCTTTCTCTCTGATATTTGCAATCAGTGTCTTAGTTTAATTTGAAAAAGAGAGACTAGAAGAGAAGATTTTTCTTTGTTTTTAATGATTTTTTTTATGAATGTGTCATTCCCGAAAGATTCGCATCCAACGGTACAAACACGAGAGTGGCGCGGAAAAACACAGAGTCGCCAGCAATGTGTATTTATCCCAAGAGAGGGAAAGGAAACACTGCGTAAACCTGGGGGAATGGAAAGAGCATGGTCTTGCGAACAAGAGAAACGGGTATGGGAGTCGGTTACGCGAAGGGAAGGTGTTAGCACCCAACACGTCCATCGTACTCGATGGGATCCACGCTTGCTGTCTGCATCAAGGGGTGTCGTCGTCTGGAGCTCCACTGCTAATGGACCGGAGAAGAAACGAGAACGGAAAGAACGGAGAAACGAAGAAGAAAAGAAAAAAAAGTGACTCGATAGGACGTTATCGTTGCCCTAGGCCTACGTACTCCCTCAGTGCAATGGGAAAGTCAGAGTCAACGTAGTTCGGACGGGAACTGTGGGGGAAGGTTGCTCTCCAAGACAATCGCTGTCTTATGCCTACATATCATCAATCGGACGAGAGAGAGGAATCAAAGCTAATGTAGTTCGTGGATACGACCACGAATGGGTAAGTGTTTTTTACGTGGGCGACGAGCTCTTTTCTGAAAAAAATAAGTTTGAAACCCAATAATCCCGAAGGATAAAAAAATTTGAATTTGTTTGGTGTTTTTTAGACAGAAGTGTTTTTTTAGTTAGTTCGTAACTTACATTGAACCAAAGTCTACCATGCGGGAACGAGTGAATCGCATGGTCGCCCCCAAATGGGACGTATTCTAAACACCCTAGAAGAGGAGGGGAGACCCCTCGTTCTTCATTTCCTACACTTAAGGCTCGAGCGCAATATACGTTATATTTTATTAAGTGTTTTTATGAAGTTTTGAGATGAGAAGAGAGAAGACACAAAGGAAACTCTAAAGGGAAACTAAGAGTCCTAATGTTATCATGCATGGGTAACCTAGGGTTAGTGAGGCTTAGGAGGGACGACTACCTAAAACCTAATGCTAATCCTACTCCAAGCTTAATCAAAAATTAAGTTGGACTAGGTAGCTCTAAAGGGAGAGAATCCAAGACTTAAACAAGTCTTGAGATCCATGGGAGGAAGAGAGTGAAAGAGAAGAATGAGAAAGAGAAGGAGAAGATGAGATACAATAAATGGCAGCAAGCACATCACATCATAAATTTCCAACTCAAATCATCAAAATGTTTCAAAGATCAATGCAAAACAATTCAAGTAAACATGCAAAGATGAACATGCAAAAAGGTAAGCATACTTGTATGAAATGCACAATTAAGCACCAATGAACTTCATACCAAGATGAAATGAGAAAGGTAAGATGAAGATGAAAACAAGTCAGAACCAAGATCATATTATCATCAACAATTCACATATTCAAAAGTGATTCATATCATGAAGCATTATGACCCCAAAGAAGTTACAAAGCAAATGGTAATGATGTTTATCATACAATTCAAACCAAATGCATTCAACTATGCTCAAGTGAAATGAAAACCAAGTAAGGAACTCAAGAGGCAGTAGCACATGCATCAATATCATATCAAAACCAAACTCAAGTCATACAAGTCCAAACATCAAGCAACACCTTCAAAACATGCACCAAAGTAATCCACAAATGGAAACTCAAAGTCCAAACACTTAGCACATGCCAAACATGATTCATAAATTGTAAAAAATAAGTCTCAAAGGACCTCAACCAGGGGTAAACATCATACCAAAAGCTCATGCAAAGAATCACAAAGAAACTCAATCAATTAGGCATGGCAAAACAACTTGTGTAAAGAGGTGTCAAGATATAGTCATGCATAGGCCATTTAAGCACAAATAAGAAAACATATATCAAATGACATTCAAAAATTATGAAATTAAAACTACAATGAACTAAGTCAGAGACTAACAACATGTCAAAAGATCTCACAAAAATTCACAAGTTAAGCACCTCAAACAAATGAGCAAAGGTCACATAGGAACCATACACCAATATGCAAAGGAGAGGGACTAAAATGCAATATGCAAAGAGTTTAAAAATATGAGAAAAATATTTTTAGGAACCTCAACATGTCCTCTAACAAATTCAAAAAGAATGAGATGTAAATCATGTATAGATGATGAGAACAAAAATCAACAAGGCAGGATATGCATAAAGGAAACAATCCAACAAGAAATTAATTAAACAATTAATTCAGATGCACAAAATAAAATAAAAATGGAAAATAAAATTTTCCAAAATTTTATAAAACCCTAAATATGCTTCATGAATTTTTTTGGGATTTTTGGATGTATAAAACTATTTTTAAAAAATAAAAATGAAAATGCAACAATTAAATAAAATAACAAGGAAATAAAATAGCCAGGGGGTGCAAACAGCAAAGGATACACGTTCAAAACCAAACTGGGCTCAAGGGGGAGGTGTGGATATCAAGCCCAGGTCAAAAGACCCATCAGCGAAGTCAACACACCCCCACATAGAACTCAGTCAACAAATGGGACTCACACCAGCCATCTGATTGATCCAACGTGCCACATCAAGTCAACAAAATCACCAGTAAACAAAATGGAAGGCCAGGATTAACACGCGCATGATAATAATGATGAGCAAGCAAACACAAAATCATCAGCAATTAAAATAACAACACGTGAGAGGCATGTGGCATTTTTAATGCGTTGGCGCAACAATAACCATCAAATCAATCATGCGTTCCAGATCAAGTCAAACAAATGCAAAATCATACATGATGAGAGGTTCAGATTAAAGGTACACGATAACACACGTAGACTAGCACACACACACATATTAAATAAAATATAAGAGAATTAAATGCGTTGGCACACTCATGACCGTCAGATCAAAAGATCCAACGGTCCAGACATCATCACCTTCATTGAATCCTCAGTTCACCTGAAAGTGAACTAGACGCCGGAGCCCTAGCTCCGGTCGTATTCTCCGGTGGCTCCCACGGAGGAGTTTCACAAAATTTCCCAGAAAACAAACATGAGCATACTATCTTGACCAGAATTCAATAAGGATCTCATATATGCAATTATTTTTTACAAACAACCAACACACAAGCCAAATCGAACAGAATAAGTTTAGATTCAAAACTTTCAAACTCCAAATACACACAATCCACACGTCCAAAATCAATTTTAAACACACCAGCACACTCAGTGAACCTCATAGATCATTATGCACATCAAAAAAATAAGTTCTAAGAGCATGGAAAATAAGCTTACCTGAGATCTGTAGAGCTTGAAATACACCAAGAACGCCTTGCAAAGGCTGCAGATCTTCCTCTTTTGAGCTCTATTTGCAAAATAAATGCAAATAGAGACTTGAATCTGGCTAGATCTAGGATTTTGAACTCGGACCCTCTTGAAATCAACTTGATGAAAACCTTGCTCAGAGCTTCAAATGATGGATGATTCTTGTTCTATGGAGTGTGCTGATCACAAATATGGGAAAAAATCTCACTGAAACCCTAGAAGAAAGGAGTTTCGAAGGAGAGAAAGTTTGGAGTGAAAAATGAATTCTGAGCAGAAATGAGTGCATGACCTAATTGTGAAGGCATGAGTAAGCTTATATACATCCTATTAGAGCTCTGATCACAATTAAAACTTGATTAATCCCTTGGTTAATGAAATTGGATGGTTTATGCCAAAATGCACTTTGTGATGCCACCACTAATCCACACGTGCAAAGCCAACAAAATAAGCATGATCCACTCACATTTCTTCTGCTGATCACAAATGAATTGTACTTGGGCCTTGCACTTGCTTGGACAATGAGATTTGGATCAATTTGAAAATTGTTTATTTGTGAAATAAGTGAGAAACATGGCACGATTTCACTTGGTTCAAGGGTCAAAAATGATCCTCATGGAGTGTACTTGGATGTTGTAATGTGACATGAACCAATAAAAGTCATTACAAGTCAATTGGAACCAAAATGCAAATGGTGGAAAAATTGGTACATATGAAGAACCCTTAGAACACCTTGCCTTGCCTTAGCCATAACTTGAGTTCTACAAATGATATGGAGACAAACTAGTACTTTTTGGAAATAGGAGAGAAAGATCTTAAACTTTCATGCTGGAGGAAAATTCATTTGAAGCTTCCTTGATGATGAAAAGTCAAGTTGAATGTAGTGGAAAAACTGCCAAAAATGGAAAGTTCCCATTATAGGTCATTTTCCAAATTTAGCAACTTTTGCACAAACTCTTGATTCTTGAAGAATGATGTCATCCATGCTATTACTTGACCAAATAAAGGTACATGGACTTGGGAAACATGATTTGGACCCTTGAAAACCCATGGTTGACTTTCCTTTTGAACTGTTGACTTTTGCTTACTTCACAAGTAATTGATACACTAGACATCTTCCACAATGAAACACTAGCCAAGTCTTTATCCATGAACACTTGTGAGCATATGGAATACCATGAGAGCATGCTTGAATCCACAAAGCCCTTCAATAAGTCCTTTGGGTCAAAAACCCTAATTTGGTCCCTCTGGTTAGGAGGGAAAGATTCACTTGAAGTCCTTTTCCAATCTTGACCTTATGAAGATATGATGAACTCCTCAAACCACCTTGAGGCTTGAGACTCCTTTGAAATGAACCAAGTACCTTGATCCCATGTTAAGAACCAATGCTATGCACAAATGCTAATACAAGGAATGCAAAGAAACATAAGCCAGTTAGCTAAAAACAAGAAGCCTAATTTTGAGGTGCTACAGCTGCCCCTATTCAATCAACTTGGTCTTGAAGGTATGATAGCGACGGCTGTCATGCATTCAAAGGATTCAAGGAGATTGAATACCAAAAGAAACCTGAAATTTGCAATCCTCAAAGGAGGGACGACTCCACTGGGGAACAAGCAATAAATGCTGCACTGTCACAACACGTACGAGTGTTGGAAACCAATACAAACAGTGTATCAAAATGAATAAACACAAACGAGTGTTAGCTATGATGGGGACAAACACGGACGGGTGTCAAGGAATCAAAGATATCAGATACGGACGGGTATCGAAAAGGTACACGGACGGGTGTAAAAAGGTTCAATACGGACGGGTATCGAAAAGATACACAGACAGATGTAAAAAGATTCAATACGGACGGGTATCAAAAAGATACCCGGACGGGTGTAAAAAGGTTCAAACACGGACGAGTGCTGAAGGAAACACGGACGAGTGTCATCAAAAGGTCAATACGGACGGCTATTGAAACAAAAGGTTCAAACACGAACGGATGCTGAAGGAAACACGGACGAGTGTCATCAAAAGGTCAATACGGACGGGTATTGAAACAAAAGGTTCAAACACGGACGGGTGCTGAAGGAAACACGGACGAGTGTCAAACGGTAAAAACCCTGAGGGGATAAACCAAAGGACCACCTGGACGAAGAGGTAAAAATGAAATCATGGATTAACGATCCTGGCAAACAACTCTGCAAGGGAACGTCAAATATTGCTAAACCCAACACCTGTGGAGTAAAGTCAAAAGATATCTTCCTGAAATCCGGCTTTCCTGACGAAGGAAAACTCAAACCTGGCCTATGCTTCGGATGCATATGTTTGAATTTTGCCGTAATGCTCCACACGAAGTGGGAATGCTACGCATTTAGGAGGATGCCATGCAAAAAAATGCTTATGCAATGCAAAAAGGTCGTCCCAGCGAAATAAACGCTGAGAACAGAAGCAGCTCCACCGAGGACGACAAGCTACATTGTCATCAAACCAAAGAACAATGCTGAGGAAAACTTCACCCTGCTAGGGGAGATCACAATCACCAATTCTGTTGGAGATGGACGAAACTCTGATAGAATACCCACTCTGTTGGGGAATATCAAGATCTATAACTCTGCTGGAGATGGACGAAACTCCGAGAGAATACCCACTCAACTGGGGAGGGAGATGAATACTGAAGATGGAAACTCCCCCACTGGGGATCACCAAATACTTCAGAACTTGGCTTTGATGCCTGCCAAAAACGATTGGACTCAAGACCTGTTGGGGATACCAATCACCACCAGACTCTGCTTGGGGATGTTGGTGAGCTTAATCTGCTGTTAGGGAAATAACTTTACTCTCACCCTGCTGGGGATTAAATCAAGCCGTTGTCGGTGAGACTATACTTTCTGACCAACTGAGGAAAGTAGACACCAAGACTCTGTGGGGATAATAACATCTTTGTCCTGCTGAAGAGTACTGATCATCATCAGTACATCTGCTTGGAAAATAGTAGTTGTCAACATCCACTCTGCTAGGGGATAAACACATGTTTCCTGACTAGTTGGGGAAAAACGACTGCCCCATACTCTGTGGGGAAACACCACCTGCTGAAGAAAGGTGAGCCAAATCACAACTCTGGCTGGGGGAAAACCTCTTATACCCTGCTGAGGGGGACGATCCTCAACGACTCCGCTCGGGGAATTACTTCTTTATACCCTGTTGAGAAAGACGATCCTCGATACTCTGATGGGGAAAAGTAATAAACTGTTGAGGACGATCAGACTTCAAAGTTGGGGAGAGCTCTACTGGGGAAGTACACCTGTCATCCTGCAAAACCAACAGAAAGGTCTACGTGCAAAAATGATTACTTTGATTATCATCACAGTGACTGTCGTCTAAGCAATTGCCACTGTTTTCCAACTCGTTTCATAAAGCTCAACATTTTAGCATGTAATGTTTATAAAAAATATCAGACATTTTCACAAACAAAACAGGTAAAACAAAAACAAAAGCTCTTTGACTGAAATGCAAACTTTATTGAATGATCGGCCTGTAAATAGGCAATTACATTTGGAAGCAATTCCTGGAAAGAGGTAATTGCGCAAAAAGTAAAAGAAAATACACATGTCGGAAATGTGAGGAACAGACATCCACCATGACTCGACTCAGCTATAACCCATATGACTTGTTTATCCTCAGACTACTTTGGCCTTTGAAGAAGACTGGCTGGACTGATTCCTTTCCTTCGAATTTTCCAAGTGTGAATAGTGATCACAGATCGAACGCGGATCGTAGTCTTTGCTTTTAAATCCCTAACCTGGACCGCCCTTTTCGGGTTTTCAATCCACCGGGATACCCATTTTTGCCAAAGTTTCCTTTTCAGGTTTTCAACCTTGCGGGTTTTTTTTTTTCTTTTTATCCCTAATTTTTGCCCGAACCTTTTCTTTTTATGGTTCGCCGGGATGCCCCATTTTGCCTGAAACTTCTTTTTATGTTCAGCGGGTCTCTTTATGCAAAGTATTTTTTGACTACATCCGCGTTCACAGGGGACGTAAAATCTTTGCCATCCATAGTTGAAAGTAATAAGGCTCCACCAGAGAAGACCTGTCTTACTACATATGGCCCTTCGTAATTCGGAGTCCACTTGCCCCTGTGATCTGTTTGAGGAGGAGTGATCCTTTTCAGAACTAATTCACCAGCCTGAAAACATCGAGGACGCACTTTTTGATCAAATGCTTTCTTCATCCTGCTCTGATACAACCGACCATGCACAACGATTTTCAATCTTTTCTCTTCAATGAGGTTCAGTTCATTCAGCCGGGAACGCACCCACTCAGCTTCATCAAGCTTCACGTCTGTCAGAATTCTCAAAGAAGGAATCTCAACTTCTAATGGCAGAACTGCTTCCATACCATACACCAGTGAGAAAGGAGTTGCCCCAGTTTATGTGCTTACTGAAGTACGATATTCGTGCAAAGCGTAAGGCAACATCTCATGCCAGTCTTTGTACGTCACTACCATCTTTTGCACAATCTTCTTTATATTCTTATTAGCCGCTTCAACAGCCCCATTCATCTTCGGGCGATAGGGAGAAGAATTGTGATGTTCGATCTTAAAGCTCTGGCATAGCTCCTTCATCATCTTATTATTCAAATTTGAACCATTATCAGTAATGATTCTCTCCGGGACTCCATACCGGCAGATGATGTCCTTCTTAATAAACTGGGCTACCAGTTGTCTGGTGACGTTGGCATACGATGCCGCTTCCACCCACTTCGTGAAATAATCAATAGCCACCAAGATAAAACGATGTCCATTCGAAGCAGTCGGCTCGATCTTCCCAATCATGTCAATGCCCTACATGACAAAAGGCCAAGGTGACGACAAAACATTCAGGGGAGTAGGCGGTACGTGCACCTTATCAGCATAAATCTGGCATTTATGACATTTCTGGGCGTATTTAAAACAATCAGACTCCATAGTCATCCAATAATACCCCGCTCTTAACAATTTTCTTGCCATAGCATGCCCATTGGCATGAGTACCGAAGGAACCTTCGTGAACTTCTTCCATTAACAGGCCTGCCTCGTGTTCATCAACACAACGTAGTAAGACCATGTCAAAGTTTCTCTTGTACAACACATCGTCTTTGTTCAAAAAGAAGTTTCCTGATAACCTCCTCAATGTCTTTTTATCCTTGGAAGATGCCCCAGCTGGGTATTCCTGACTCTTCAGAAAGCAGGTCTATCCAAGGCTTGCCATCTGATACCCTTTCAACTACAAATACAAAAGCAGGTCTATCCAGGCGCATGATTCTGATTGAAGGAGTTTTATTCCAATGATTCACTTGATACATTGATGACAACGTTGCCAATGCATCAGCCATCTGATTCTCTATCCGGGGAATGTGATGGAAGTCCACTCTGTCAAAGAAAGGTAACAACCTTCTGGCAAAGTTGTTATACAGAACAAGATTTACTTGACGAGTCTCCCATTCACCTGTAATGTGATTAACCACCAACGCAAAATCACCATAAACATCGAGGTTCTTGATTCTCAAATCAATTGCTTCTTCTAACCCCATGATGCATGCTTCATACTCTGCCTCATTGTTGGTACATACGAACGCTAATCGGGAATTGAAGGGTATATGAGAACCCTTTGGAGTCGTAATGATTGCCCCGATTCCGTTACCATATGAATTAACAGCTCCATCAAAAACCAACTTCCACTGAGATCCAATCTCAGGTCCTTCATCAGGCAAAGGTTCTTCGCAATCCTTCATCTTCAGATACATGATATGCTATTCCGGAAATTCAAACTTCATCGGTTGATAATCCTCAATTGTCTGTTCGGCAAGATATTCTGACAAAACACTTCCCTTAATGGCCTTTTGGGAAACATACTGAATATCGTATTCTGTCAGAACCATCTGCCAACGGGCTATTCTGCCAGAAAGTGCTTGCTTTTCAAACACATACTTGATCGGATCCATCTTTGAAATTAGAAGGGTTGTATGGTTTAACATATACTGCCTCAAACATTTAGTGGCCCAAGCGAGTGCACAACATGTTTTCTCCAGCATCGAGTACCTCGACTCACAATCAGTAAACTTTTTACTCAGGTAGTAGATGACGTGCTCTTTTCTACCTGACTCGTCTTGTTGACCGAGCACACAACCCATTGAATTCTCAAGAACCGTGAGATACATAATCAAAGGCCTTCCCGACACTGGTGGCATAAGGACCGGAGGTTCCTGTAAGTATTCTTTAATCTTTTCAAACGCCTTTTGACAATTTTCATTCCACCTGACCCCTTGATCTTTTCTTAGCAACTTGAAGATTGGTTCACACGTGGCTGTGAGATGCGAGATGAACCTTGCAATGTAGTTTAATCTCCCCAAGAAACCACGAACCTCTTTTTCTGTTTTTGGCACACGCATTTCTTGTATGGCTTTTACCTTCGCAGGATCAACCTCAATACCCTTTTCAACCCCAGCAATTTTCCGGATCTCACCCCGAAGGTGCATTTGTTTGGATTCAACCTCAATCTGAATTTTCTTAACCTTTCAAATAACTTCTGAAGATTCACCAGATGTTCTTCTTCCGTCCGTGACTTCGCAATCATGTCATCAACATAGACCTCGATCTCTTTGTGAATCATATCATGAAAGAAAGTCACCATCGCCCGCTGATAAGTTCCACCTACATTTTTCAATCCAAAGGGAATCACTTTGTAGCAGAAAGTTCCCCACGGTGTTATGAATGTTGTTTTCTCCATGTCCTCTGGGGCCATCTTGATTTGGTTATACCCAGAGAAGCCATCCATGAAGGAAAACACAGAATACTGAGCAGTATTGTCAACTAACACGTCAATGTGAGGGAGCGGGAAATCGTCCTTTGGGCTTGCCCTGTTCAAATCCCTATAATCAACACACATCCTGACCTTCCCATCCTTCTTAGGTACAGGCACGATGTTAGCAACCCATGGAGGATAATTTGTTACGGCAAGAAAACTGGCATCTAGCTATTTCTGAACCTCTTCCTTGATTCCTGAACCTCTTTATGTATGCAACAAAAGAAACACATTGCCATTTTGATGTGGGTTTTTAATGCATAAAAATAAAAACAGAAAGACAGAGATCAAAATATTTGAGTGTGAAAAGTCCTTTATTGATGATAAAGCAAAACATGCAACAGTTAAAAGCCCTACAAATAAAATCACTACGTCTTGGGCAGATCGCAGGATTAACATAGCAGGAAAACAAAGCAATTACTCGAAGCTAGTCACTTGAGTGACTTTCTCGGAAGACCAGTTGCACAGACTTTCTCCTGGGACGCAAGGGAGGATCTAGCTATCCATGCCACAATCACTGTCCCCTTCTTCCTCAATGGCATTAACTCTGTCGAAGAAAACACTGACACTAGTGAAATGGACTGGGCCATAGAATTTGGGAGGCTCCCCATCTTTCCTGGATGGCTTGTATCCCAATCCATATGTATCCCTCTTCTCCTGAACTTCAACCACTTGGCCCCACCTCTGTGAGCTACCAGCTTCAACCACAACTTTGGCGTCTTTAAAGGAAGACATAGAAACCTCAGGCTGATTTGCCCATGCAGGCTGCTCTATAGCTTCAGACTGGACAACCTCTTCAGAAACCTTCACCTTCTCAAACCCCTGACACAAAGTCTCATGGATTTCACCATCCACTTCCACGTATTTAAAAGTTGACAACTGACTAATCATTATGTCTTCTTCTCCGCACACTGTCACTACGTGGCCGTCTACCATGTATTTCAGCTTTTGATGCAAAGTGGAGGTTACAGCGCCCGCACCCTGGATCCAAGGACAACCCAGCAAGGCATATTGCCACTGTCTTAACTTCTTGCTCAGATTGAAATTGGTGAAGTTCTTGGTCATTTTGGAAAGCCCTCATATGATAAAAAATATGTGTGATCATAGTTTGTTTTGATACTTTTGGGATCCAAGTGAAAAATACCCTTACATTTTGGAAAAAGTGAGACAGATTCTGACTTAGTGAAAATTTCACTAAGTGTTGGAAAAAAGTGACATTTTCACTTTTCTTGATTTTGATCATTCCATAACTTAAAATCTATGAGGAATTGGAATGAGTGGTAGTTGAAGCTTTTGTAGAGTGCCATGAGAGCTACAAATCCATCTTTGAATGGGGGAAAATGGCCTTTTGGTTTAGGAGATATGATTCTCCAAAGTTGGTACCCTAGCCACTTTGTTCCATAACTTAGAAAATTTCTAAGTTATTTATGGTTACCCCTTTTACAAGTTATCCCACTTTTCTTGATTTTTCTTGATGAATGATGATTCCAATCACACATTAACATCATTTTAGGGTTAAGGGACCATAATTGATGAAAAAATAAAAAAGTCAAACTTTGACTTTTTGGCACAGTTGACTTTTTGTCAGATGAATTCCAAACTGTGCGATTCTCTACGAAAGCAAGTCCTTGACCTAAATAAAATTTGATAGATGGATTCCATAGGTATTATAGGGTGTGTTGACTTATGTCCCAAGGTTTGGGAGCATGTCCTGATCAAAAGTCAAAGATACAATTGACCTTTTCCTCAAAACCCTAACTGTGGTCCAGATGAAATTGAAACTTGTTGATCAAGCTTCTTGGGTTAATCCATTGTTGCAAATGGATTAAGGTGGTATATGAGAGACCCTCAAATCATGTCTTGAGGTCTTGGATCATGTTTTGTCCCAAAAGTCAACTTAGGGGTGAATTAGGTCAAGAAACCCTAATTCCTGATTTTTGATGAATGCATCCCCTGAGGCTAAATTGACTTGATGATTGGGTCCATGAGGTGCCTTTGAGTATCTTGGGTTGTGCTTTTATGCATTGGCTCATGCCTAGAGGAAAACTTCCATCTGGAGGCCCTGGTCGACCAAAACCCTAATTTGGTGACACTGGCGATCTTGACGCTTGATCCACCTGGAATGCTGCAGACTTGTGCTTGATTCTTAATGTAGGAGTCCTATTGATCCTTTGTGGATGTTTGAGAGGTTTAGACAAGTTGAAGATCATGTCCTTTCTTGATTGATCCTTTGTCTAAAGGCTCTGAGAGGGCTTGAAACCCTAAGTTTGATTGCAGTGAATGCTCACCCATCTTTAGTGAAGACTAATGAGTATGAAAGGTCATCCATATTGTGATGATGGTTTTCACAATGATGGGAATCTTAGTGGTCAAAATTTGGGGTATGACATATGCCCTTATTTAATCTTCTTGGACCTGAAGGTGTGAATGGCGAAGGTATTCGGGCATTCGGGGTGCCTGAGGATTAAATATCGGAATACCCGAAATTTTGATGGTGGTTATGAATGGCAGTTTGCTCATCCATCTTCTTTAGCTAAGCAATGATGCTTAGAAAAGGTAGAAACTTCCCCTCAATCCTGGTCTTCAGCCAAGGAACTGGTTTCAATTTTCTTTGGAAATAAACTTCCCCTCGATCCTGGTTTTCTACCAAGGAACTGGTCTCAGTTTCTGATACAAACTTCCCCTTGATCCTGGTTTCCTACCAAGGAACTGGTCTCAGTTTTTGATACAGACTTCCCCTCGATCCTGGTTTCCTACCAAGGAACTGGTCTCAGTTTCTGATACAAACTTCCCCTCGATCTTGGTTTCCTACCAAGGAACTGGTCTTAGTTTCTTTTGTCAATAAACTTCCCCTCGATCCTGGTTTCCTACCAAGCAACTGGTCTCAGTTTCTGATACAAACTTCCCGTCGATCTTGGTTTCCTACCTAGGCACTGGTCTTAGTTTCTGATACAAACTTCCCCTCGATCCTGGTTTCCTACCAAGGAACTGGTCTTAGTTTCTTTTGTCAATAAACCTTCTTAACAAGGGACACTATTTGTAGCGGTTTCCCTCAAACTTCTTGCAGAATTTTCCTGGGGAGATGCCATTTGACGGAAAAAGTTTTGACGTCAGACTTACTGGGGACCCCATCTGTCTGAGCTGTAGAGGTATACAAACTTCTCTGTTTGGAGACGCCATTTGTTGACTCTACTGGGGAAAACGAGTCTCTTGAGAGACTACTTTTGTTTGGGGATATTACATCATACTTTTCTCGAAGTCTTCTCAGAGAAATTCCATATGATGTACCCCAATTTTGAGGTGCCAATGACTTCATTAACATTGACTTTCTAGAGAGAAGAACCAATGTGCTGCTGAGAGTCTTTAGTTACGAGGCTTTCTCTGGGGATTTTCCTTAATTCGGGAAAGCGAAGACATCATCTTCAATGGCGAAGAGTGACGTTTGTTGAAGGTTTTCTTGCCTTTTCAGAGGTTCAAGTTATCAAAGTGTTCGAGGACCGTCTCTAATTCGAGGATAAACTTGGAGAGAGATTACTTAGATGATTCACTTCCTGATGAGGAACGAACTGGCAACTTAATTGACAAGAGGACTTTTATTACTAGGGGATAAGACCGACTAGAGTGATAGTTATGCAATATGAATGTGAATGTAAATCAATGCATGATGTATGTATGTATATGCTGACAAAATTGACGCGACATATAAACTGATAGATGAACATGACTGGATACTCGGCCACAGTGGGAGATGAAATGTATCACTGGTTCAAGATAGCAATTCTGCCTTGCTTAGGGGAGATAGTCCACGCGGGGAAAACCGTTGGTCGGGCTTATGAGGTAAGAACTCTGCCGGGGGTGTCAGACGGAATATTTGCATCTGACACAGCTGATCCTTCATTCAGGTGCATTGGCTTAGAAGGAGTACTTTGATTCTGCACTTTGAGGTTTGATTGCTTCAGGAGAAGCGATCGATGTTCTTTCGATGTTCAACAGTCAAAAGAAATTGTCGTCTTTATTTTAAAAGCAGAAAAAGTTTTAACAAGTAAATTCATTTTTGTTTTATTTCAAGAATAGTTAATCATGTTAAAACGTCGTTCTGTGAAGCTAAAATAAATGAGAATTGCAAATAAAAGCACTAGCGCCCAAATTTTATTGATAGGATGGAAATCAGCCAAACGCGTGATTCCATAGAGCATTTACAAAGTTAGAAAATGATAATTTAAGGGAAAAAGGTCTACATTGAACCATAACGACCACTATCCTTCTACCAACTTTGAATTCGGGGCATCCTGAGCTTCTGTCGAAGATGACCCTGATCGAGATTTCTGACGGATGATGTAACTGCTGCTGAGGGACTTTCCTCTTTGTTGGACGTAGTTACTTGCCATGAATCCCTAATTTTTGCCTGGATCGTACTTTGAGATTTCCAATCCACCGGGATGATTTTTGATTATGTCTCTAATTTCTGCCTGGACCGCCCTTTCGGGTTTTTAATCCACCGAGACGTTTTTTTTATTTAGGCGAAGTATTTCTTGACTACGTCAACATTTGTGGGGTAGGAAAATTCCTCTTTGTCCATGGTTGCGAGTCTCAAGGCACCGCCTGAGAAAGCTTTCTTGACCGCATAGGGGCCATCATAATTCAGAGTCCATTTTCCCTGGGAATCAGTGAGAAATGATTGTATCTTCTTGAGTACAAGGTCTCATTTCCTGAAGACACGGGGTCGAACCTTTTTGCCAAACGCTTTCTTCACTATTCGCTGATACAACTGACCATGGCATATAGCCGTTATTCGCTTCTCTTCTATCACTTTCAGTTCGTCATGTCGACTTTGACACCATTCGGCTTCTATTAGCTTAGCTTCCATCAATACCCGGATTGATGGGATCTCTACTTCTATGGGAAGCACCGCCTCCATGCCATATACTAGAGAGAAAGGGGTTGCCCCTGTTGAAGTGCGGACAGATGTGCGATAACCGTGAAGAGCAAAGGGTAGCATCTCGTGCTAGTCCTTGTAGGTTACAACCATCTTTTGAACGATTTTCTTGATGTTCTTGTTGGTCGTTTCTACCGCTCCATTCATCTTAGGTCGGTAGGGAGATGAGTTATGGTGTTCAATCTTGAACTAAGCGCACAACTCCTTCATCATCTTATTGTTCAAGTTAGATCCATTATCCATAATGATCTGGCTTGGAACACCATAACGACAGATGATATTGTTTTTGATAAAGTGGACCACGACTTGTCGGGTCACATTGGCGTATGACGCTGCTTCGACCCACTTGGTGAAGTAGTCAATGGCTACATGGATGAACCGATGTCCGTTTGAAGCCTTGGGTTCGATCATGCCAATCATGTCAATTCCCCATATGGAAAAAGGCCATGGGGAAGAGGGAACTTTGAGATGCATTGGCGGTACATGGATTTTGTCTGAGTATATCTGACACTTGTGACACTTCCTCATGTACTTGTAGCAGTTGGATTCCATGGTCAACCAGTAGTACCCTGCTCTTAGAATTTTCCTCGCCATTGTGTGTCTGTTGGCATGAGTGTCAAAGGACCCTTCATGAATTTCTTTCATCAGCATGTTTGCTTCTGGTCCGTCTACACATCGAAGCAAGACCATGTAAAAATTTCTCTTATAGAGGGTATCACCGCTCAAGAAGAAGCTTCCGACTAGTCTTCTGAGGGTCTTTCTATCTTTTCTGGATGCCCCAGGTGGGTACTCTTGTTTCTGAAGGAAGCACTTGATATCGTGATACTAAGGTTTGTCATCTATGACAGCTTCAATCGTGAAGATGTAGGCGGGCCGTTCAAGGCGCATTATGTCAATCTTAGGTATGTCATTCCATTGACCTACGCTAATTATGGAAGAGAGAGTGGCTAATGCATCAGCCATATGATTCTCTTCATGAGGGATATGATGAAACTCGATTCTGTTGAAGAAGGGTAACAACCTTCTCGGGTAATATTTGTAAGGAATCAATCCTAACTGGTATGTGTTCTAATCTCCTTTGATCTAATTGATCACCAGGACTGAGTCACCATATACATCCAAGTTCTTGATCCTTAAGTCGATTGCTTCTTCGAGACCCATGATACAAGCTTCGTATTCGGCCTCGTTGTTTGTACACTTGAATGTCAGTCAGGCAGTGAAAGGAATGTGGGTACCCTGAGGTGTTATGATAATTTCCCCAATTGCATTTCCATAATGATTGACAGCTCCATCAAAGATTAGTCCCCATTGGGAACCTGGTTCTGACCCTTCACTGGGTAGCGGTTCATTGCAATCTTTCATTTTCAAATACATGACATATTCGTCTGGGAAGTCAAATCCGACTGATTCTTGATCGTCAATCGGTTAATGAGCTAAATGATCCGCTAAAACACTTCCTTTAACGGCTTTCTGCGTGTGGTACTCTATGTCATATTCTGATAACAACATCTGCTAACGGGCAATCCTTCTCGTGAGAGCAGGTTTTTCAAAGACGTACTTGATCGGATCCATTTCTGAGATTAACCAAGTAGTGTGGAAAATCATGTACTGGCGAAGACGTTTGGCTGCCCAAGCCAAGGCACATCAAGTTTTCTCGAGCATAGTGTATCGAGTCTCGCAGTCGGTGAATTTCTTGCTCAAATAGTAAATGGCAGACTCTTTCCTTTTGGTTTCGTCTTGTTGGCCAAGTACACAACCCATTGAGTCTTCCAAGACTGTTAGGTAGATAATCAGTGGTCTTCCTTTCACTGGAGGTGATAGAATCGGTGGGTTCAATAGGTATTCCTTGATATTGTCGAAGGCGGTTTGGCAATCTTCTGTCCAAACGCAGTCCAGATTCTTTTTGAGTCATTTGAAAATTGGCGCGCACATCGCGGTCATGAGGAATATAAACCGGGAAATATAGTTCAGACGTCCTAGGAATCCCCTAACTTGTTTTTCAGTCCGCGGAGAAGGCATTTCTTGAATGGCCTTGACCTTGTCAGGATCAATCTCAATTCCTTTCTGGCTGACGATGAACCCTAACAGTTTCCCTGAACGGACATCGAATGTACACTTGTTAGGATTCAAGCGGAGTTTGTACTTTCTCAACCGCTCGAATAGTTTTGACAGGTGGGTCACATGCTCCTCCTCTGTTTTAGATTTTGCGATCATATCATCGACATATACCTCGATTTCTTTGTGTATCATGTAATGAAACAGAGTAGTCATGACCCGTTGATAGGTTGCCCCGTCATTCTTTAAACCGAACGGCACCACCTTATAACAAAAGGTGCCCCATGGGGTGATAAAGGAAGTTTTCTCCATGTCTTTCGGCGCCATTTTGATTTGATTATAGCCCGAGAATCCATCCATGAAGGAGAAGACTTTGAACTTTACGGTACTGTCTACCAACAAGTCAATGTGCGGTAAGGGAAAGTCATCCTTTGGACTGGCTTTGGTTAAATCTCTGTAGTCCACACACATTCTGACCATTCCGTCCTTTTTCAGAACTGGCACTATGTTGGCTAACCATTGAGGATATTCCGATGTGGCGAGGAAGCCTGCATCAATCTATTTTTGCACCTCCTCTTTGATTTTGATGGCCATATCCAGGTGAGTCCTTCTCAACCTTTGTTTTACTGGCAGACATTCTAATCTTAGCGGTAGATGATGCTCCACGATGCTGGTATCCAACCCTGGCATGTCCTGATAGGACCAAGCGAATACATCAGGAAACTCTTTGAGAAGCTTTATCAAGTCTTCTTTGACAATTGGACTGAGCAGCGCCCCAATCTTGACCTCTTTTCTCCCTTCTTCTGAACCCAAGTTGACCGTTTCCAACGGCTCTTTGTGAGGTTTAATGGACTTTTCCTCTTGTCTGAGTAATCGGGAGATCTCCTCTGGAATTCCTTCGTCATCTTCTTCTTCAACCTCGAATACCGGGAACTCAAAGTTGGGAGAAGGCATTTGATCGCGTGTTTCAACGGGGTTTAAAATAAGCAGTCTGCAAGACGTGATGATTTATGTTTAGAAGAGGTAGAGATAATGCAAGAGTGTGTGAAGTGTATTTGAACAACGCTCATTTTTTTATTATTTGTCTTTTTAGGATTATCATTTTCTAGAAAAGAAAAAAAAGAAAACAGCAATAGATGCGGAAATTATAGAACGACGTTGTTTTATTTATGATTAGTCGAAAATTGAAACTACATCCCTATAAAACAAAGCTCTGTCGCTGTGGGCGAAGCGAAGAGGTGTATTTACAGAAAATGAGCCCTATCAAAACATCCGTTTCACCTGGGCAAGGTGAAAGGTTAAGATAAAGACGGCAATTACTTAGACTTATGAACAACTTTCGGAACATTGACTGCAAACCATTGACGGCAAACTCCTCGGTGAATCACAAAGTCTGGTACCTTCTTTCTTGGCTTGTCCTCAGAAATGACGCTGATTTATGGCGGAGCTGGATCATTGGAATCTATCTCCCAGACAGAGTTGTCGTAGGAGGATTCTTCAGCTGTATTTTGCATAGTTTTTGTACTCTCAGGTGGATCTTCCCATCCAGTTGGCTGGATGTCTTCGAGCCTGATACGAGAGCTTTCAGGAGCGGTATACTTGACCATAAAGTCGTATTTACCACTTGGTTGTCCCAGGGTGTCCCACACCTCTTTGGAACTGAAGGAGTCATCCCTTTCAATGACGTTGACCTCGGGAAAAGCTTAGTTGATGAACTCTAATCCTGCGAACGTTGCAAACTCATCGTCGTGCTTGATGTTTTCTGAATGCCCTGAGTAATGATCCCATGACATGGTGGGGATGCAGGTATTCTTTTCAATGATGCTCAGCTGATTTTCATTGTTCGGCTGATTCTCTTGCCCCGAGTCTCCTGGGTACGGCTGCCAGATTGGCAGGCCATCCATCGGGCCATAGTAATCATGGTCAAAGTTATCTTTCATTAGAGTGTCCTCCTCTAATGAGTTTGGTGGAGCTCGGCATCCTTCCAGATCATAATCTCCATAGATCATTTTGACGTCTGACCTTGGTATAAATCTCGGACTCTATGAGGGAAAACAGAATGGAGTCTGCGTTTCGTCTTGAGACATATAACCGTCCTTGTTGAGATAGGATTTCCATTCCTCATCTGTGTCGGAGGAGTCTCCCTCGTTGATAGTGTGTACTTCTTGAGACATTGGGTGAAGGAAACCTCCACTATGGAAAAAGTTCTGAATGGGATGAAGACTTTCATCATTAGTAGCTGTCTGGGTACAGGTTGCAGAAAAACCAAGGCCCCTCTTGTTTTATTCTCAATAGGAATGACAAGATGTCCTCATCCTTTCGTATTGTTACGTTCAATTGCTTCGAGAGCATCTTTGTACGAGGAGATCGAGGTTCCTCTTTCTGATTGATTATCATCGCTCACCGAAAGTGCTTGGAACTGGGTTCCGATTACCTCCTTCGGTTCTACACAAATGGATGATGATAAGTTACTCACGATCAAGGCCTGTTCTCCGCCGACCGTGACGAGTTGGTCGTTCTTAACAAACTTCAGTTTTTAGTGAAGTGTTGAAGTGACTGCCCCAGCCTGGTGTATCCAAGGTCTTCCTAATAAGCAACTGTAT
Organism: Lathyrus tuberosus; assembly: GCA_022829125.1. Taxonomy (NCBI): domain Eukaryota; kingdom Viridiplantae; phylum Streptophyta; class Magnoliopsida; order Fabales; family Fabaceae; genus Lathyrus; species Lathyrus tuberosus. Next base: position 5,114,772 of record JALAZF010000162.1, on the reverse strand, counting down.
GTTGCCCGGATGTCCATGACCTGGAAAGTTACTTGAAATGTGTGAGGACCAATAGTTATGGGAAGATCGACTTCGCGGATAACTGTTTTTCGGGATCTGTCAAATGCTTTAACGGTGACATCACTGGCCCTCATCAGAGATCCTCGGTATGATAGTCGCATTAATGTAGATTTCGGCATGACATTGAGAGCTGACCCGATGTCTACCAGTACGCTGGCTAATGCATCGTCCTGGCAGTTGACTGTAATATTGAGTGCCATGTTGTGACGGTGGCCCTCTTCTGGCAGTTCTTCATCACTGAATTCTAAGTTATTGCAGGAAGTGATGTTGGAGACGATGCTATCGAACTGTCTGATTGTTACATCCTGTTCCACAAAGGCTTGCTCTAAGACTTTCTGTAGAGCTTCCCTGTGAGCTTCTGAACTGAGTAAAAGGAATAGTACCGAGATTTTTGAAGGAGTTTGCAACAGCTGATCAACAATGTTATAGTCACTCCTTTGGATGAGTTTTAGCATCTCATCGTTGTTCTTGGAAAGGTCAGGATTATTGGACTGACCGACTGGTGGATTGGGAACTTCTGCCTGAGGTTCCTGTTCTTTGTTGGGTTCTCCAACTCCTCTGTTGAAGATCCGACTGCTCCGTGTTACACGACTAATGTCTGCGATATTCACAAAGGAGGGTAATGGAGTTTCCTTTCCATTATCGATTGTCGTTGCATCGTATTTGTAAGGGATAGCCTTAGTTGATTCATACGGTAGTGGTCCCGGCAGATAGATAACTACAGGAGCCTTTTGATTTTTTTGACCATTGTAAATAATTTCAATCGGTTCCAGGTTAGGAACTTTTGAGTCACCAAGTAAAGGGATGATGGCACAAACATCTTTATTCCTCTGATGATCAGAGATTACGACAACGTCCTTGATTTGATCAGTGAAATAGTCTGGCGTCTAGTTGACTGACCCAGAACTTGGACATGGTTGAATTTATTTACGATCCAACTGACTTTGAAGAGCTGCCCGCACGAGGTAGCATCCTTGGTTATTTTCTGAGCAGACCCTACAGCGTTCATAGTTGTGCGGTGGCACCTGGCCACGCCCGCTTTGGATGCAGTGTAACCTTACTAGATCCGTCTCTATAGATCGAACATCCTAACTTTGACGTCTAGTAGGGTTCCCGTTTGCCACACCGATTTGTTGCGTGTCTTCGTCTATATAGATCGGAAGCCACCAATGGTTTAACAAGTGTTGTAAAGTTCTTTGAACGAGAGCACACCCTTGGTTGCTCTCACTGTAAACTTTACAGCTCATATAATCGTGAGAAGTGAGAAAACCGAGTTGTACTTGCTTGGCGTGTAACTCCACCAGGCTGGTGTTCATCAAACGAATATCGAAAATTTGCATCATGTTGATCTGATAAGGATTTTTATCATGATAGTCCTGGATCCATCCAAGATACATCTGACGCTGGAGGGCCTCTTGTACAAAAGAGCATCCCTGATTGTTTACCGAGCAAGTCAGACAGGAATTGTAATCGTGTCGCGGCGGATTATGATACTGGCTTGGCCTTGAGTGCATCGCCACCAAGTTGACATTCATTGCCAGAAGGTTGTGATTCTGAATGATGTTGGAATTCGTATAAGTCATGTTGACTCCCCGAACTCGGTGCTCTTGGATCCATCCGAGATCTAACTGTTCCTGTAGAGCTGATTGCACCACAGAACATCCTTGATTGCCTTTAGAGCAGATATCACACTGGTGATAATTATGAGGTGGCACATGGCGGTATCTGCTCTGTCTACAATGTATCTTGACCAAGTTGGCCCTTAATAAGAGTACATCATGAATTTGATAGACATTGTTAGACTCTCCCTCTATCAAATTGACTGTAGCTTTCTCATGTTGAGGCAGCGGGTTCATGAGAACATTAGGATTTGTATCCTTGAAGGATAATACCCCGCTCCTAACAAGCCTTTGCACATCGGATTTGAAACTAAGACAGTTCTCTATGTTATGCCCTGGTCCTCCCTGATGGTAAGGACAAGTCTGATCTGTTTTGAACCAGAAAGGTGGATTTTCCGGTATTGCGAGAGGAGCCTTGGTCTGGACATGCCCCTTGACCAGCAGTAACGGAAATAGCTCTGCGTACAACATGGGTATAGGGTCGAACCCTGGTGGCCGCGTTGTACGGTTGTTGTTGTACGGAGGACGAGCCTGCTGAAGAGGCTATTGTGTCCTTTGCTGAAATTGCTGTTGATTCGGTTGGCTCTGAGCAACCTGAGTTTGATACGTAGCTACAGGCGCAGAGTAGATAGCAGGAGTTACAGTCGCTACTGGTTGGTATCGTCGCCTCTGCTTTCTAAGAGAGATATTCCCAATATCCTGCTCTTTTTTCTTAGGAAGAGCACTACCGTATCGTTTTGTATTACTTGATGATCCATCATCTTTAACTAAACGTCCTTCTCGGACTGCTTCCTCGAGACGAACCCCCATACCGACCATTTTGGTGAAGTCGCTAGACGAACTGGCAACCATTCTATCGTAGTAAAATGAGCTCAAGGTCTTTAAGAAAATATTTGTCATCTCTTTTTCCTCAAGAGGTGGACTAATCTGAGCCGTAATCTCGCGCCATCTCTGGGCGTATTCCTTAAAGGTTTCTTTGTCCTTTTGTGACATGGCTCTGAGTTGATCTCTGTCCGGTGCCATGTCCAGGTTATATTTGTACTGTTGTACGAAGGCAGCGCCAAGATCTATGAAAGTGCCAATCTTGGCGTGGTTCAAACCCATGTACCATTTGAGCGCGGCACCGGTTAGACTATCCTGGATGTAATGGATCAGTATCTCTTAGTTCTTTGTCTGAGTTGACATCCTCCGAGCGTACATCACTAAATGGCTTTGAGGGTAAGAGTTACCCTTGTACTTTTCAAATTCGGGCACTTTGAATTTGGGCGGAACCGTTACATTGGGGACCAAACACAGGTCTGCGGTGTCTTTTCCAAATAGATCCTGACCGCGAAGGGCTTGCAACTCTTTCTCTATTTCCAGGAACTGTTCCTGGAACTCCTTCATTCTTTCGTCCATAGTTTTGTTTCCACCAGAAGGTATCTGTGGACTCTGTCCTTCTAGGACAGTGTGCACCACGGGTGGTGGTACAATCATTACGGCCGTAAATCTTGGCGCTTCCTGAAGTTTACAAACTTCAGGAATTATTGTCATGCCCCTGGCATCTTCGCTTTCCCGAAGTTTGTAACCTTCAGGCCCAGCGGTTCCTACTGCGATTCCTGGATCTTCAATGATCGGTGGAACATATCCTTCTGGGATATAGTTAATAGGCATGCCCCAGGGACGATATTTTGGCATGTTATACCTAGGATCATACTTCTCCACTATGGGCGTTGATGTGATCTCTGAAATTACAGTCCTCTGAAGCTGGGCTTCTGCCAGAGCTTGCATGTCACTGTGAAGCTTTCTTAGATCCTCTCTCAGAGTGTCGATTTCTTCTCTCAACTCTCCGTTCTCTTCCTCGAGGTTATCCATATTTTTCTTATGACTGGCCCGAGTATTGTACGAATGAGACAGTTTGACTCTAGAATCGAGACACAAACGTGAGATTCGTAGGTAAGAAGAATGCGTTACACGAGAATGATGAATGATATGCAATGATTATATATATTTTTTGTTTAATCAAAATAAACTTCAACAATTGGATTGCAAATATCAAACAGTGGGGAAGACCCCTTTTTATTGAATTCAAAGATTGCAGAAATAGAAATACAGTATTTTACATAGTGTTGTTGATAACACGAAAATGTATCATATATTTGCCTTGATTTACGACTAATAATTACGCTATTTCAGTTTAAGTTACGATTATTCCGCGAGTATTCTAGTGTTTTCGCAGGTATTTCATTGTCCAAGCTAAAAGGAGCAAAGTAGAGAAAACATGAAGAAATGAGAAGAAAACAGGAGGAATTAATAAGAAAAAGAGCAGAAAATGGAAAGTGGTGTGTGTGACAACCGTCACACACCTACCACGACCGTCACGCCCCCAAAGTTTGCCACGATCGTCATGCACTCATCACGACCGTCACACGCTACAAAGTGGTTTTTATGTTCAGAACGCAGACGTGGAAAAGAAGCCCAATGCACACGCACGTTGAGCAGCTTCTCCTAGATTCTCTCCCTCAATTCAACTGCATGTGGGCCAGTCTCCCTTAGATTTCTCAACCACCAAGGGTTATGCTCCTACTATTTCTCTAATGTTAAGGCAAAGGCTTCAGCTATAAATACAGCATGGATTGGAAAGCCAAAGACACACCACCTAGAGAATTTTACCTTGAATTGCTGCAGAATTTATTTCCGAAATTTTTACTTTCCCTGCATTCCTTGTTTGTTTCCCGTTTCCCATTCCTTGTTTACCATTACTTGAAATAGTGTTTCCCTTAATCTTATTTTCATTACTTTTTCGTTTTTATCTATTTTCTTTTCTCAAAAATTTAAAAATTTTATGGAAACTGCGTTGCTAATCTTATAATTACATGCTACAGGATTTTAAAGTCTTTCTACCTTCTTCCTTCTTCATCTGCTTTACTTTTTCGACTAACTGTTAAGATGGATAATGAAGACACCATGGTTGTGCTATTCAGGGACGCTGTCCAATGGCACCGCTATGAGGTTCTATCTCGCAGACCTATGGCCTTAACCAAATTTGCCCATGGACCTACCATGACTACCTTACGTATAGGAGATAGCATAGACTTTATGTTTAACCAGATAGGATGGGAGGGTTTTGCTAGAAAGAAGTATCCAACTTACCACAGGCTGACCCTAGAATTCCTAAGCTTATTGTCCTACAACCCTAACTATGACATAGGATTTAATAGGGGTAACATAACCTTTAGGCTATTTGGATACACGTGCCGCTTCAACATTAGAGAGATTGCGGACCTGTTGGATTTCCCCAATGGACCCGACGTTTTTACAATGGCACAGGAAGATTTAGTAATGGAAGATGAACTGGACCTTTTCTGGAGTAGTATTTCAGGACAACCTCATCATGACCCGCACCCTATGGTATCCACCAAAATTCACAACCCGGCCATAAGGTACTTTCATATGATCTTAGCCTACACCTTATTTGGAAAAGCCGAGAATGACACCCTAATCTCTAGAGATGAGCTTTTTATCATGTTTTGCGTGTTTCAATCCCGACCTGTTAATGGAGCTACTTTTATGCTTGACAATCTCCGCAGGATTTCTCAAGCTGATCACGGTCGCATTTTGATAGGTGGCCTCGTAACAAAAATTGCTGATGCCATGGAGTTTAGAACACAACTTTCCCGAGTGAACCCTCTAGGCGGATATAGGCCAATGAACATCACTTTCTGTTTTGACCGAGGTTTCATTAGAAATCGGGGACCACCCCCGTTTCAACTCCTGATCAATAATGAAGTTGTTCCACATTTTTCACTACCTGATCACGAGCGAACTAGTGTCCATAACTGCCACAACTGGCTGTATGATGAGCCCCTGTCTGAAAGAGATTTTGGTAGTCATGTGTCCGACATTGAGATTGACCCTGAAACTCCTCCTCACTATCATGATTTCCCTGAGCATCCCATGAATAATACTGATACTGTTCCCCTTGCTAGCACCCATGCCACACTTGAAGACTTACGCACTACACTTCAGGATATGAGAGATGAACTTCAGCTTATCCGTCTTGACGTTGTCGGTCTAATGGATACCACCGTCGAGGAACTGCATCATCTGAACCAAGCTGTGGAATCCTTGAAGAAGCAACGTGGCTAAAATTGTCACACTGCATTTTTCCATTTAATTGCTTTTCTTTTAATGTTTTAGAACCATTTACTTTACTGTCATTTTCTTTTTAATGTCAAGGAACAAGTTTAATTTAGTTCAATTTCAACTTTATTACTCTACTGCAATTTTACTTTGAGTACACTGCTATGAATTTCCAATTTTAATAAAGTATTCAATTCGTATTCATTGCTTGTGGTTGAGTTGATGATATAATGTTCCTGCTTATTTTAATTTGTTTCTGTCGTTTTGTATGCATTCTAATATCTAGTATTTTACTGCCATTGATAATTGTCATGTTCCAATATATATATATATATATATATATATATATATATATATATATATATATATATATATATATATATAATGTGCCAGCCTTTGTTAAGTTTCTGTGAGAATGCAGACTTTGTGAGCATGACGGGCGTAACGCCCTTGTCACGACCGTCACACGGCTTACGACCGTGACGGGTCCGTGACGAGCGTCATACTTGTTTTAACGCGCTCTCTATTTTAAACAGAGACCCTTCATCTTCATCTTCTTTTCCTTCCAATTTCTCTTCAAACACCCCACTCTCTTTCCACTCTCCTTAACCGTTCCACTCACATTACTCCCCATAAACCCTTCACATTGAATCCAAATTTCTCTCCAACACTTCATATTTCCAAACCTTCTTATTTAAACCTCACGAAACATTCTCATTCTCACATAATAAACCTTACTCATACCCACTTCCTCCATTAAACCTATTTCACTTTGCATGCACTATGGCTAGACGCGCCAGACAAGCTCCTTACCTTTTCGCTGTTACATTCAGAGAGGGAGAAACCAGTGACCGCCAAAAGGTGAGTTACGTCACCTTCTACCAACGCTCTTTCCAATCGAGCGGTACGTCCACATTGCCAGACTTGAAGAATTGGGTATGCTAGAAGGTGTACGCTGGATGCTCCAAAATGCCGGTTTATGGCAGATCTGCACACAAGGGCAGCCTACCTACGAAGCTCTGACTCTGGAATTTCTGAGCTCATTTTCTTATGTTACACCTCCGGGAGAAACAAACCAACTTTCTGGTGTAGCTAGATTCCGCATGTTTGGCTCTGAGTATTCAGTGGGCCAAAACCAACTTGCCCAAATGCTTGGATTCCATCATGGCGAGAATGTTCATTGCCGTTTGCCTAACGATACCTGGTTCCAGGAAGCTTTCGACCTTTGGAATCGACTTACAGGTGTAGCTGTTTTGAGCTGGGACAACCTCAACGCAACCTATATTCATAACCCAGCAATAAGATATTTCCACAGAGTTTTAGGACACACAATCTTCGCAAGGGATAGCAACCACAAAGTAAACTCCAAGGAGCTCTTTTTCCTTCGCTGTGTGCTCCATCCTGAACCAATTAATGCAGCTCCATTCCTACTATCTCACATCCACGTCAACTGTGCTAGAGGTTCTAAACCCTTCTACTTCGGAGGTATTGTAACTTCTATTGCACTCGGCCTTGGTCTGGGAGACAACCTCACTAATTTACCTTTCATACCACCCGAGTCCCTGGATACCGAGTATTGTCACTCCTCCCACCTTATTAAAGCAAGGGCGGATGGACGATACCATCCAGTGGTCCGTACCAGAATAATCAGGAGCATCATCATGCCATGCAGAGACCGCATCGACCCTCAAAGACAAGCAAATTGGCTTTTTGATCTCCGTGCTCCTGAGCCTAATATGACAGCTCAAGAAAACCAAAATAATGAAGCAGTCGATGAAATGGAGCAAGAGATGGATCAACCTCCTACTGAGAACCCACCACCTCCTGCCCAAGATGCCTCAACATCCACCGGACGTTGTCGCCGCGCCACTCCAGGACAAGACCCCGTCACTAATGAAGAAATCTTTAGGGGCATATGGCTACAAAACTAATTGGCTTCCCAAAGAGAGGAACAGCAACAGAGGCAGTACAATGAGATGATGAGCCTAATGCGATAAATCCAATAGGGGCAAGTCCACCAAGGACAACGGATCGACGGTGTAATAGAAGAGATGGGTGCCCTGACGCTACGAGTGCAAGACCTACATGACTATATCCATCACGTAGGCATTCCAGATCATGTAGCCCAGAATGGACGTGCTCGTACCCAAGGCAGAGGACGTGGACCTCGTTAGATTTAGATTTTATTTTTGTTTTAGTTTTATCTCTTTTTGTTGTTTCTTTCCGCGTTTATATCGAAACATTAAGGACAATGTCCGATGTAGTGTGGGAGAGGTACCTTTTATTTTTCCCTTTTGTATTCCCTTTCCGCATTTCCTTTCGAATAAAGAAGCATTTATATGAAATTTTCGTACATTTCAAAATTTCCCCACTTTATTTAGCTATAACAAAAAACTTTTATGATCATTGCACAACTTAACATACCGAAACATAGGCTATGTTAGGAAATCGAGAAAAATTTAACAAGATTGATACCGTCTTGACACCTTAGACCTCTTACATATGCGAGATCAGTTTCAATACCCATTATACTGATACCCTCAGTTCTAGTTCTAAAGTAACCCCAAGTAGTTTATATTAGCAGTCAACACCATCTTAAACACAAACCACGTGGAGAGCTGATGAAGATAAGTGTTTGATGCCGAATCATTAAATAGCTTTTGTATTCTTCGCTGTTGTGAAAAATTGAAAAATGCACCAAACCTACGGTTGCAAAAGTATTACAAAAGAAATAAAAAATCCATTGTTGGTTGGTTCAGAGGAACCTGGTTCTGAACTCGGTAGGGCGAACTACGGTTCGATCCCCCACAACCTACAATTAGGATATATATAAAGGGGTACCACACTTGTGTACCAGACCCCGTGCTAAAAAAGATCAAAGTCACTAACCGGCTACTCCACTACGTACGTGTAAAGGCAAAGGGCTTAATGTGATTGTGCTAGAATGAAACCCGGTGAAATAGATACGAGAAACTTTAGGTTGAGCTATAATAGAATGATTAGAACTGGCTTGTGTAGAGGGGATGTCTATGATTATGCTTGTTGCTTGTGTCACTAATGTATCTTTATTATTTTACTTGAGTATCCGTCATTTTAACAAAATGCCTTATAAAACATTTTCAAAACAAAAGGTATGTCATATGTGTGCGGTTGATAGAACTTGTCCGACGTTCTTACTGACTAATTGCTTGAGGACAAGAAAAGATTCAAGTGTAGGGGAGTTTGATAACACAAAAATGTATCATATATTTGCCTTGATTTACGACTAATAATTACGCTATTTCAGTTTAAGTTACGATTATTCTGCGAGTATTCTAGTGTTTTCGCAGGTATTTCATTATCCAAGCTAAAAGGAGCAAAGTAGAGAAAACATGAAGAAATGAGAAGAAAACAGGAGGAATTAATAAGAAAAAGAGCCGAAAATGGGAAGTGGTGTGTGTGACGACCGTCACACACCTACCACGACCGTCACGCCCCCAAAGTTTGCCACGATCGTCATGCAATCATCACGACCGTCACACGCTACAAAGTGGTTTTTATGTTCAGAACGCAGACATGGAAAAGAAGCCCAATGCACACGCACGTTGAGCAGCTTCTCCTAGATTCTCTCCCTGAATTCAACTGCATGTGAGCCAGTCTCCCTTAGATTTCACAACCACCAAGGGTTATGCTCCTACTATTTCTCTAACGTTAAGGCAAAGGCTTGAGCTATAAATACAGCATGGATTGGAAAGCCAAAGACACACCACCTAGAGAATTTTACCTTGAATTGCTGCAGAATTTATTTCCGAAATTTTTACTTTCCCTGCATTCCTTGTTTGTTTCCCGTTTCCCATTCCTTGTTTACCATTACTTGAAATAGTGATAGTTTCTCACATTGAGGAGCTATTGCACCATAGTTAGGATTTATTTTCAATCTTGCCTTCATCATTCATTATTCCGATACGATCAAGCAAAAGCCTACCGACTTGTGGAGGAATTGCTAGAACCAAGTTATTGCATATTTATCAGGTTTTTATTCATTATCTTAATAATAGCATTATCGTTTCCTCATTACCATGTCTAATTTACTGTTTTGGAATTTATTTTTATGCATGTTTGTTTTAAGTAGTATGTCTAGCTAAATCCAATTTATCGGTATGTAATGAAGTAATCGGAATGGACTCGATAATTCTAAGCTAAAACCATAAACAACTTATTTTCTGGCCGCGGTTTTTTAATTAAAACTGGACTTTTATTAAGAGAGTAAAAAGGTAGAAAAGGTTGGGATTAAGACCACGAGAGTGTGAGATTCTAACCGGATAGCTGAAATCGGGCATTGGTTTTAAAAACAGCGAGAGCGCTTTAAAGTTAATTAGACTGTATTAGTTTTCAAAAAGTATTTTTAAACTCTAATGGCCTAGTGAGAGCAGACGTTATGATTTAGGAGTATAGTCCGAAGCAATAACCACGAGAGTGTGAGGTGAGGGCTTTTAAACTAATATTTTCTACAGAAATATAATGTGACTTATTTTTATACGCTTAGGTTTCATAGAATCCATGATGGTATACTAAGTTATGTACCGATATCCTAAAATCAATTAGTTTATTCTAAAAAATTTAGATTCCCTTTAGTTTCCCATTTTGAACTTAAAACTAGAACATCTTCGCCTTAGCTAAACACAGTAGCAAACCGTAGCACTAGGTTGATTATCAAGTCCCTGTGGGATCGATATCTTTATTACTACGCGATAAGCTGTGCGCTTGCAGTTAGTAACCGTTAGACTCAGAAAGTAGCGATCAGTTGTAAAAGGAAATCTAAACTTATGGGTCCTGAGTCCTCTCTGAGGGGAGCTCAGGTTCTGGCTTTGGTATTTTCCTTTTCTTTGACCGGGGCTCTTGGGCCGTTGTCAGGTTGTCATTCCTTTGCCAAATGAAAGGAGAGAGCAAATTCCTCTGGTCTTCTTGATTCTCTACAGCATGTTGCTCTAAAATCTCAATCAGAGCATCTTTATCCTTCGGTAGTTGCTGTATTTTCTTGCAATCCACATTGAGAATACGGTACTTGTTCTTCCAAGATAAGCTCTCCCGTTGAACTTTGTTAAGAGTAACCTGAAGTTTTTCCGTATCAGACATAAAATAAAGAGCAGATTCCTTTGACGGAAGAACTTCGTGACGAGGGTATGGCATCCTCAGTTTGAGAGCTCTAGCTTGTACCTAGTGGAGATAAGGTTCCACCAAGACACAATCCAGTTTTCCTAGAGACTCTCTTCCTTTCCTATGAACATGTTTCCATTCATGCACTATTTATGTCTTTAGCGCCCTGTCATTCCCTCCTTCCTTGAAGAAAAGACCTTCCAGATGAACATTACGCGGGATATGTCTCATCGGGTATCCGAATTGACGACGAACTAAAACTGGATGATAATTGATTCCCCCTTAGTTCCTATAAGGGGTACATTAGGGAAATTTCCACAACGGTCAATGATCATGATCCCGTCATAGATTCGATTGTACTAATCGATGTCAGAGTTGGTAAGAGACATGATTCTCTATGACCAGCGTAAAGTACTCTTTTGATCCCAAAATGCAGGAGACTTTGGTAATTGGGAAGTGAACCATTTTTATAGCAGGGGTACACAGCATGTGTTCTTTCCTCCGCTGTACAAATTCCTTAAGTGTACAAAATGATACGCATCTGTGAGCAAGGTCGGTACAGGATTTCCTATCAGAAAAATCCTAATGGCATTGATATCAATGAAGTTATCAATGTTAGGAAACAAAAATAACCTGTAAGTGAGCAAGACAAAGATGCTCTCGAAAGCAGTCATGTTCCTTATACTAGCGAAGTATAGAGCTTTCTTTATCAAAAACTTGGTTGGTAGACCCAAGATTCCACCCTTAATGGTGATGTGAGTCCTGACTTCTGACTCTTCCAAATAGATTGCCCTTGCAATAGTTTGATCCTTTGGAATTTCTTCCAGTCCAAAAAAGGGAGCTTGATCAGTAATATGTAGATCAGTCAGGTGAGAGTATTCCTCCAGCATTGGTGCTAGCTGATAATCCGGGAATGTGAAACAGTGATAGACCGGATCATAGAACTGAATGAGTGTAGCCAGGATTCCTTCAATCGCATGGACTCTTAAGAGAGATAGCAGACCTCCGTACTTGACTCTGAAAGCCTCAGGGTTGGTGATCATCCTTGCCAACCCTCTCAAATCATCTAGCTTTGGAACCTTGAAGGTATACTTGTGAGTCTTCCTTCTTCCGAAATCCATAACGCAATCTTTTTCTCTGATATTTGTAATCATTGTCTTAGTTTAATTTGAAAAAGAGAGACTAGAAGAGAAAATTTTCTTTGTTTAATGTTTTTTAAATGAATGCATGAATGCAGCACACAAAAACATAGAAAAAACATGGGGTCAAAGGGTCGGTGTCATGAAGTCAAGGCTCTACCCATCCCCAAAGGTTTTATACTGGTGATTTTTGTACCTGTCCTCAAAATCCTTGACCTCTCTTTAGGATACCAACAGCAAGCGGATCACCAAGCGAGCTCATGTATCCTTCAGAGTAGTCTCAAATGAGGGTAGTATCGCGTGACAACTATTTCCGATAGCTTCCGCACTACAAAATGGTTTTAGTCTACTAAAATACTTAGCTTCTCAGATAACCCAATGGAACAATCTGCTGTCAACAACCAAAGTCGTATAGGCATTGAATTCGCAAAGGGAATCTCCACTGATTTGATGGTCGACCGGGAACTCTTATCTGGAATTCACTCCCCGTAAGATTACCCGTCTAGTGCCATCACTTATCTTAGGTGTATACTCAATCTTTCCACATGCGGCATCACACGTATTCCCATTAGCAGAAAAATAAACACATATATCAATTAGGAAAAGCAGTATATATATTTGTCCTAACATCCTAGACCTCTAGAATCCTATGATCCTAACAGACAATGACTCCCCAGCAGAGTCACCATTTCTGTGACACTTTGTGAAATCAAGGGTTTACCCTAAGAGAAGCAAGAAAGAATGCCTCCCACTATGGTCGCCATTTCTCCGTAGCGCGGTTTTTGTGGTTTCGAATCACTATCGCTTTGGTACTACAGTTCGATTCATTTTTTATCCTATTGAGCTGATTAAGGAAGGGAAATAGATGTCTCCAATTAACCCTGCTTGCATACCGAGGTTAAACAGTCAAAACTGTTGGGTTACAGATGCTATCAAAAGGTGGGTTTTTCTTAGGGTTATGCGTTTAATAACAAAAGTGTCTTTACGGTATAAGAGGCTTTTTGGTTTAGGATGCTAGACTGGATTTTCCTTGGTTGATATATGAAGGGACTGGACTGAGAGTGTTTATTTATTATGCTCGCTAAGATTTTTTTCAATCTTATGCCTACGTATTCCCGTTTGGCTAAACAGGGAAATCAAAGCGATCGTAGTTCCTCCTATTCTAAGGGAGGAAAGAGATGTTTTGGTGTCTTGTTCAAAGCCCAAGACATGAAGCTAAAGGTGATTTGTATCTTGTTCGAAGCCCAAGATGTGAAGCTAAAGGGTTTTGAGAGAGAATTTGTCATCTCTAAAGGGGAGTTGATGTTAATATGCTGTGAGCAAAGCCTGATTTGATGCTAAAAGGTTGATTGACTCAACCGGGGATTTCTTTATACAAAGCCTAAGAGGAGGCTAAAAGGTTTACTTTTCTGGGGAAAATGTTCTTTCTGTCTTGTACAAAGCCCAAGATTGAGGCTAAAAGGGTTCACTCAACAAGAGAGGATTTTTATGTGTCTTGTACAAAGCCCGAGACGGAGGCGAAAAGAGGTTTGACTCAATAAGAGAGTTTTATTTGTCTTGTACGAAGCCCAAGACGGAGGCTAAAAAGGTTTGACTCAACAAGAGAGTCTTTTATACTCAACGAGAGAGTGTTTTTGTGTGTCTTGTACAAAGCCCAAGACGGAGGCTAAAAGGAGATCGACCCAACAAGAGGGTCTTTTATACTCAACAAGAGAGTGTTTTATATGTGTCTTGTACAAAGCCCAAGACGAAGGCTAAAAAGGCTGATTGACTCAACAAGAGAGTCTTTTATACTCAACAAGATAGTGTTTTTCTATCTCGTACGAAGATCGAGATTGAGGCTAAAAGGAGGTTGACTCAACAAGAGAGTCTTTATGTGTCTTGTACGAAGCCCAAGACGGAGGCAAAAAAAAAGGTTTGACTCAACAAGAGAGTCTTTTATACTCAACAAGAGAGTTTTTATGTGTCTTGTACGAATCCCGAGATGAAGGCTAAAAGGAGATTGACCCAACAAGAAAGTCTGAAAAGGTTAGCTCTGCTGGGGAGGATCTTTGTACAAAGCCCAAGAGGAGGTTGTCTTATTGCTGAAGGTCACTGAGAGTCCTAGGAAGGTCCAAGTGTGGGGAACTCTCATGAGAGAGACCGGGCTTCTACCTATGTTTTGGAGGAACTTGAGAGTGTCTTTGAGACTCAAGAGGTTTAGACTGTCTAAGTCTAGAGTTTTATCTTTTGTACTATTCCCAAGAGAAGGCACGTGCATTAAGGGATGAGTATCAACCCTAAAATGGTCAGAGTTTTGACACTGGAAAGACTGCTCTATCAAAGGATGACTAAGTTCTGTCCTATGCCTTTAAGAGGTCGTCAGGGTCCTTGTATTAAGCCCAAGAGAAGGCATCAGAACTTCTAAGAAGCTGAAGGGTCCTTGTACAACGCCCAAGAGGAGGCGGGGATGCTTTTATGAAGCCTGTGGGTCTCCAAACCACGAGAAGTTCAAGAATGTTATTCACAGAGAATAGATCAAGCCAGGAAAGTTTGAGGATTTGGAAGAAACTCAAGAGATGCCATTCACGGAGAAAAGATCATCTCTGGGGAGTTAGAGTTTCTTTGACAATTTCTAAGGGTGACAGTCTGAGAAAAGGTTCACCGAGAATACTGCCTTTCTCTTTGTTCCATATTGTTTAACCTTAAGAGGAGGGAAGACTGTGTCTGGTAATCTTATGGGGATCTAGTTCTGCTTGTATTCAAGAGTGACCAACGGGCTTTACCTAGTTCTAGACATAGTTGCCGGGGAAAACTCTAAATAACTATACTAGTATTACACAGTGGATATGTGACGAGTATATAAAAGGATGTGAAAGAAGACTTACAGTGAAACAGCCCCTCAATACAGTTATATACATATGAAAGCGGTAAAGGAAAGCAGATAAACAGTTACCCGTTGTAGAGCTTTCATGCTGTTGTTAGTTGATAACAACATATATTTGAATTCAAAATCAAAGGAGAAAGTGTTTTGAAAAGATTGTTGGGGCTTATAGCTCGAGGAGAGGTCCAAGGTTTTATCAGCCATTGCACTACTGTTTTGAATTTGTACAGGGACTTATACAAGTGACTGAGGCCCAAAATGGTTTTCTGTACAAAGGGATGGGTCTTACACTCTCTCAAGAGGCCCAAAAGTGTTTAAAGAAAAGGAATGGGGCTTATAACACGTGGGTAGGCCCATATGATTTGATTTTTGAACTGGCGATTGCGCCGAGATTATTCTTTTAACGCAGAGGGACTTATATAATATCTAAGGCCTAAAAAGTTTTGGTTAAAAGGGGGTTGGGTCTTACACACTATTAGAGGCCCAAAAGTGTTGTTTTTGTACAAGAGATGGGGCTTGCAAATCAAGGAGAGGCCCATGGGTTTTTGTTAAAAAGGCAACGATCGCGCCGAACTTTTTGATGGTATCGGGACTTATACAATACACTGAGGCCCAAATCATTTTGGATTTCAAAAAGGGTTGGGTCTTACACTCTACTAGAGGCCCAAAAGTGTTTGAAAAAGTTAGATGAGGGTTGAATTAATCAAAAACCCTAATTTGTTTTCAAAGTATATTTTAATTGAATAAAAATTCAATTAAAATGATCAAAATTTTTAAACATGTGTGAAAACAAATTGTGATGTTGGATCAATGTTTCAAAAATCATGTTTCTATCCACAAAATGAATGGAGATCAATTAAGTTTGGAAAATCAAGGGAGAAAAAATATTTTAAATGTTGAAAAACAAATAAAATATTAATTCTTTGCAAAAATATCAAGTATATGAAATAATTAATATTTTTGGGATTTTTTGGTAAAATAAAATATTTTAACATTTTTGTGAATTATAAAATAAAAGAATCAACTCAAAATCATTAAAACTCAGAGAGAAATTAATTTTTTAATCAATTAAATAAAATCACAAAATTCAAATATTCAAATGTTCAAAAATTGCGCCAAGAACATGCCAAGAACACGCGCCACCCTCTGTTTCTGCAGATTTACATTTTCTATCCAATCTCACTGAATACTTGATGATATCATGCAATCTACATATCAATCTGCTCGTTTTCACCTCACGATCATGTCTATGGTCTTTAATTTCATTTATTTTAAGCATGGAATAAGAAATCAAAGAGAAACCTCAAGAACCCTAAAATTTGCATGAAGGCTCAAAAATTTCATACACGATTCAAACAAAACAATTGATTGAGGGTAAACACTCTATGCATAATGATGAACATATGGCCAAATTATTGTGCAGCAAAATATACATGGATCATAGAGTTAGAAGAGCTCAGGCCTACCTCTTGAAGCTGGTGATCGTGTTTTGTGTTAGAGGTGTTGCAAGCTAGTTCCAATGATTTGAACAGCTTCCTTAGGTGCCAAGTGATGTGTCTGAATGCTTGGAGTGGTTTGAAACAAGCTGAAACTTGAGATGGTACCTTAACTACACCTCTGTCAAGAACTTGAGCAGTTGGCAAGTGATTTTGTGATTTTTGTGTTACAGATGTTATGTGAGTGCTTGGATCACTTCTATATGATGTTTATGAGGTATGTGTGTGATTGGTTTGGTTGGAATTGCTCTCAAACTCAAAACCCGATTGAAATTCTGGTACATGTGCAGAATTCAGATGTCCTAGAACATGCCTTTCGACATCTGGTCTGACATGATCACAAAGGGAAAGGTATATTGCAAAAATCATGGTACTGAAAAGATAAGAGCAAGACACACAGAATTGTTAACCCAGTTCGGTCAAACACACCTACTCTGGGGGCTACCAAGCCAGGGATGAAGTCCACTATTAGTAGTATTAATTCAAAGCTAAACTATCCGTTTACAGCTTATCACTTAATCACTACCCAATGACCCTTCTACCTAGATCCTCTCTAGACATGAGAAACCCTTCTCACTCTCAATCATCGCAATGATGTCTAGCAGTTGACAATCCGCCACTGCATCAACAGCCCTTCACCTATACACTAGTTCAACAAGAACGACACCTTTCCAAGACACAACTTAGAGTTGCTTAAAAGCTTCCTCCAAGAACAATACTCCTCTTACTTAACAGTTTCGAGGATCACACTAACAAACTGTCCAACTCACAGGTTGAGTGGTACAGGAACCAACCCTAATAATAGAACTTTACATCTTTGGTTGCGTTGCAAAACTAGGTTACAAAACATCTATATATATACCCTATTCCCAACTGGATTTGGGCCTATAAAAACCTAGCAAATGAGCTGCTACAAATCAGCAGAGACTTCTGCTACATAATAGGACTTCAATCTTTAACTTCCTAAAATATCTCCATATTTAGAAAGTGCATATTTTCCCATATTCTTCTCAAATTCAGACTTGAATCTTCAAACCTTTTAATTCAGCGCCACCTGGAATTTGCATATTATTTCCTGAAACTTCTGCATCTGTTAGGATATAACAGAATTCTACATTCTCTTCAGTTCTGGCGCGATGTCGAATGAACCTGCATGGGACATCTCGATACGACATGTTGTTCCAGATGTTAACACTACTTCAGCTCAACATGTTCCAATGCACACTAGGACTTCTTGCTCAACCTGTTATTCTTTAGCAAGATAAACAAGACTATCTAACATATTGCTGCTATTATTTGTTTTACAAAATTAATGCCAACCCTTAGAATTAAAGAACTAACATTCTCCCCCTTTGGCAAATTTTGGCTAAAACAAATACACATAAACATTACAGCACATATTACAGCATCAATCACAATACTATACGACTGTCAGTAGTCATCAGCAACTACTGAACCTAACAGTAACCATCAGTAGCTACTGTGAACATCAATCCTGGAGAAACATCTTCTAGGGAATATTTGAATGATGTTAGGACATCATGTCTGACAACTCTTTTGGCAGCACATTTCTATGAACTCCATAACATCACCTTCGAGCATCCCACCACAATCACTTCAGGCAGCACATCAGGAGGTAAGAAGTAGAAAGTCCCGAAGTTATGCACATGAGGAAGAAGATATCTGGTGTACATGAGGAAGAATATTTCTAACACTCCCCCTTAATACAACACATTTCTTTTTCCTTTCAACTCAGACCCGGATTCATTTTAGAAGATTCCTCCAGAAAAGAAGCGTCTGTCTTAACACAAAGGACCAAAGGTGGCATACGAGATTTCTGCACACCTTGCTTGATCAGACATCCCCAGTCAACCTGTGGCATAAGATGAAACTTAGGAAGTATCAATCTATTAACCCAGGTAACTCAGAACACAAGTCACAACTGTGTTCATAACTCAGGACACAAGTCACAATTGGAACTCAACACCAACTCAAGAATTTTAACACTCTCTTCACAAACAATTGGAACTGCAGACTCAGTGCAGACTCAGAACAAGGCATCTGCATAACCCATTTCACACACCCTTTCTCCCCTTTTTTAGCCAAAACTTGGCAAAGAAGGCCCTCACAGAACCAGACCCAAGTGACACTTACCCAAATACGAACAAACGCCATAAGACTAGTGAAACAAGACACTCACTTGGCTGGAGGAGAAGAGAGCAGCCCCTATAAATAGCTGACCAGTAACTTAGGAATTAACGAGCCTTGAATATGACAAGGTTCTTGGTCAAAGAAACGCTATTTTAGGTATCAAAAACTCCATTCAACATTCAATGCCTACCTTCCAAAAACTGCCTTGACTGCCTTAAATGTTTCTCAACTGAATCTTACCATAAATTAAGCCAATAACGTTCCATGCATAGGCAGGGACAGGTGTTTTGCCTTATCCTTATACCACCGTCCAGAGTAATTCCTTGTTTGGCTCAAGAAAAACATGTCCTGTACCATGTTCTGACATCTTATCAGACAATGTCTGCTTTTCAGATCTCTCCTACACAGCTATGATCTGATCCATCATGAAGTTTGACATCACACTGCACAGACTTAACCAGCGCACATGCTACAAGAAATCTGCACCCTTGCAGTAACAGACCATAGACAACAACTTTAACTCCCCCTGACATGAACAACCAAAGCTCCTTATGAAGATGAACACTTGACACCAGATGATAGCACAATGATATTGCCACATTCTCAACATCAAGAACTGCCACTTCTAGTATTTGTTGAGCATAATCTCACCAGGTTTATACCAAGTCCAACATAAAAGCCCACTAGATTTGGAATTTCACACATATTGGATAACAAATGTCTTTAGATTTCTTGCAACACAAGATAAGGATTGCCACCACCTTTCACTTGTATTGGAAGAACCTTCAACCATTCACCACTGACAACACCCTTCTGTCCTTACATTCACAAGCACCTAATGAAGTCTTCATCATGAAAGTAGTCATGCATTGCCAGAACAAACTACTTATCATCAGAATCTGCCCATTCTAATCCACATTATGTCAGAACTGCCACTTTAGACACTAATGCAGCTTTTTCAACTCCACAAGCACTATCCCAGACCTTCATCCAGGATACACAACCAACAATGACGTTGTAACATTATGTAGGACATCAACATTGGATAGAAGATCACACCTTCTGCATTTTATTCAGGTAATCACAACCACCTGATCACAACAGAGAGAAATAAACTCTCACACAATTCAGAAATCTGAATTGCAACCACACATCAGATAACTACCAAGCTCCCAACAAGGTATTTGTTATCCAAGAAAGATTCACAAACAAACAGCAGATGATGCTCACTTCTTCATTCACACACTTTTGATACAGTTAGCTGATAAGGCTACCTCAGGTTGTCATCAACCACAACCACTCAGAAAGAATAAATTCCTGAACCATAATATCCAGACTGCAGACTTGCATAATTCTCTAGACAAATAGTTAGTCTCCCGTCAAAGTATTTACCCTTATGCATAACATCAATAATAGACAAATACTAAGTCTCCCGTCAAAGTATCTACTATTAGTCAGAAAAAGATTACCTTCTCACACAAGGTATGACAATTTGTTTGACATTTTTTCTGCACACGTCTGACAACTTCTGATTCTTCTTTATGACAAATTGTCATGACATTTATTCACAAGTTACTTTAACTTGGATCAGTGGCTTGATCTTGGACTTCTTTCCGCGTAAAACAATCTTGGCTGAACAAGCAACAACCACCTGAATTGATGTTCCAACATCAATCTCAGTCACACATCTTCACATAGCTTTTCTGAAGATATCATCTATAGTAAAGCTCTAGCAGGGGAACACACGAGGATCAACCATCAGTAGTTGATCAAGCTTCTAGGTTATATCACAACCACATTCAGCAGCAGGAACATCTCAAGAGTCTTCTCCTTAAATCACAGCATCTTGTCTGACTCAACCAATCTGCCTCCTCTAATCCTTCAGCCAAACTCATCCCAGACAATTTGGATGATACTCCATCCACATGGTCACCAATCAACCCCACCGGTTTATTCAACTCCATAGTGCTTAGCCCTTGAAAGTTCTCCACTACACCAGAACAAGAGTTCCATGTCGTCAAGTTTGAGTAAACAACCTCCATCCTGAATCAGAGAAACATCATCCAGACAGCTTGAGAAAATAAATTCTTAATACAATGATGTCAAAACATGTCTTTAAGGTCTTCTAAAACATCAGGTATTCTCCCTCATAATCTGCCAAGAGCACTTCAGAGAATCATACATTCTCCCCTTTAATAGCAGCACAGACTGTGATTAGATCATATCAATCCTAAGCACACACAGTCAATACATATCTAGCTTCATAAGCTCATTCAGATGCTGCCAAATGACTTTATGATCTTTGACCTTCATGTCCAAGAAGTCTACTAGAGATAATACTTCTTGAATCTCAAGTTCTCCACTCCTGCAGCAAGGACCAAAAATAAACTGACCTCATGAGTGAATAACATGTTGATCACACCTTGACCAACTCACTCATCTAAGATAAGTTCCAGGGCCAGAAACTTCTCAGATATACCACACAGATGCCTCCTCTTCCAGATCAGGAGTAGGTTCCAAACTCATGTGATCAAACCACGTTAGTTTAGCACCCAGATCATCTGCTAAGCCTTTCCAGCAGAATTCAGCACAATTCTGACGTGATGTTCTAACCCAAGATAGGACATCATTCCAAGGAACACATCAAGAGATCAAAGACTGGGTATCAGCCTTTTAAGAAGTAAAAGTAAATTACTTCTCAGATCTCTTCCTTACAACATAACTTATCAATGCCTTTATGAGTGGACTTGAACAATAAACTTCAAGTATCGTTGACAGAGTAAGTTGAAGCAGTCTTGCATACATCCCATCACCATAGGGTATACATTCAGAGAAGAACAACCTTCTCAGATACAACCTCAGGAGTTTTCAGATAGATTCTCAGCGGATCAAAAACAAACTCCTCAAAGCCTTCAGGTGTCACATATTAGCCCTAGCATCATAATTCAGGTGACACCATAATACCACAGGTTTGAAAATAAATCAAACCACGACACAACAATTTTTCAACTACTCCTCCAAGCCTTCAGCACACGCCACTGCCTGTCACGAACAGTCCATCCTCCACTCTAGGGACCATTCTCACACCTATATGAACTACTCTAAGTTCAAACAGCTTTTCAGTAGAATGCTTCTACCTTGACCACAAACCAGAAAGTATCTTCCCTCGGATCTCATCCAGATATAGAACAGAATGATCTGCTCTGATACCAATTGAAATTCTGGTACATGTGCAGAATTCAGATGTCCTAGAACATGCCGTTCGACATCTGGTCTGACATGATCACAAAGGGAAAGGTATATTGCAAAAATCATGGTACTGAAAAGATAAGATCAAGACACACAGAATTGTTAACCCAATTCGGTCGAACACACCTACTCGGGGGGCTACCAAGCCAGGGATGAAGTCCACTATTAGTAGTATCAATTCAAAGCTAAACTACCCGTTTACAGCTTATCACTTAATCACTACCCAATGACCATTCTACCTAGATCCTCTCTAGACATGAGAAATCCTTCTCACTCCCAATCATCGCAATGATGTCTAGCAGTTGACAATCCGCCACTACATCAACAGCCCTTCACCTATACACTAGTTCAACAAGAACGACACCTTTCCAAGACACAACTTAGAGTTGCTTAAAAGCTTCCTCCAAGAACAATACTCCTCTTACTTAACAGTTTCGAGGATCACACTAACAAACTGTCCAACTCACAGGTTGAGTGGTACAGGAACCAACCCTAATAATAGAACTTTACATCTTTGGTTGCATTGCAAAACTAGGTTACAAAACATCTATATATATATACCCTATTCCCAACTGGATTTGGGCCTACAAAAAAATAGCAAATGAGCTGCTACAAATCAGCAGAGACTTTTGCTACATAATAGGACTTCAATCTTTAACTTCCTAAAATATCTCCATATTTAGAAAATGCATATTTTCCCATATTCTTCTCAAATTCAGACTTGAATCTTCAAACCTTTTAATTCAGCGCCACCTGGAATTTGCATATTATTTCCTGAAACTTCTGCATCTGTTAGGATATAACAGAAATCTACATTCTCTTCAGTTCTGGCGCGATGTCGAATGAACCTGCATGGGACATCTCGATACGACATGTTGTTCCAGATGTTAACAATACTTCAGCTCAACATGTTCCAATGCACACTAGGACTTCTTGCTCAACCTGTTCTTCTTTAGCAAGATAAACAAGTCTATCTAACATATTGCTGCTATTATTTGTTTTACAAAATTAATGCCAACCCTTAAAATTAAAGAACTAACACCGATAGGGACTTGCTTTGGGAGGCAATTTTGGAGTGAAGGAAGAGATTTTGAGGAAAGCATCTGTTTGATGGCTTTGGTGTACTCAAACTGAGCACAATTGAGTTCTATTTATAGTAGAGCAAGTTTATTTTGCAAGCAATAGTGAATGGCAATTGTTGCAGAAGTTTGGCCAATGTTGATCAATGAGAATCCAAGTCTCCTCTAGCCATTGACTAGAGGTTAGAGCACAAAGCTGTGGTTCCCTAGTTGTTGGATCATCCTTGACTGAATTCAGTTGGAAAATGCTCAGTCCATGCCACCTTGGTGTATCCATTAAATTCCCCAAAACAAAATTGGAGTCTTGTCCCTCTTTTAGGCATTTCTAGGTTTGGCATGCTACTTTTGGTTCCAAAAAATTGGCAGGCTGATGGATCAGTGTTTGTCCCTCCTTGGTCTCCCCTTGAGGTGTTCAGATGGATAGAGTTGCTTGCCCTTTGCAAAATTTGAGCAAATCGAGCAAAATGCCCAAATCTGCCTTGTTATGACAGTTGCAGCAAGGCATATTGCCACTGCCATAACTTCTTGCTCATATTGAATTTGGTTAAGTTATTGGTCATTTTGGAAATCCCTCATATGATACAACATATGTGTGATCATAGTTGTTTTAATACTTTTGGGATCCAAGTGAAAAATTCCCTTACATTTTGGAAAAAGTGAGACAGATTCTGACTTAGTGAAAATTTCACTAAGTGTTGGAAAAAAGTGACATTTTCACTTTTCTTGATTTTGATCATTCCATAACTTAAAATTCATGAGGAATAGGAATGAGTGGTAGTTGAAGCTTTTGTAGAGTGCCATGAGAGCTACAAATCTAGCTTTGAATGGGGGAAAATGGCCTTATGGTTTAGGAGATATGATCCTCCAAAGTTGGTACCCTAGCCACTTTGTTTCATAACTTAGAAAATTTCTAAGTTATTTATGGTTACCCCTTTTACAAGTTATCCCACTTTTCTTGATTTTTATTGATGAATTATTATTCCAATCACACGTTAACATCATTTTAGGGTTAAGGGACCATAATTGATGAAAAAATCAAAAATTCAAACTTTGACTTTTTGGCACAGTTGACTTTTTGTCAGATGAATTCCAAACTGTGCGATTCTCTACGAAATCAAGTCCTTGACCTAAATAAAATTTTCTAGATGGATTCCATGGTATTATAGGGTGTGTTGACTTATGTCCCAAGGTTTGGGAGCATGTCCTAATCATAAGTCAAAGGTACAATTGACTTTTTCCTCAAAACCCTAACTGTGGTCCAGATGAAATTGAAACTTATTGATCAAGCTTCTTGGGTTAATCCATTATTGCAAATGGATTAATGTGGTATATGAGAGACCCTCAAATCTTGTCTTGAGGTCTTGGCTCATGTTTTGTCCCAAAAGTCAACTTAGGGGTGAATTAGGTCAAGAAACCCTAATTCCTGATTTTTTATTAATGCATCCCCTGAGGCTAAATTGACTTGATGATTGGGTCCATGAGGTCCCTTTGAGTATCTTGGGCTGTGTCTTGAAGCATTGGCTCATGCCCAGAGGAAAACTTCCATCAGGAGGCCCTGGTCGACCAAAACCCTAATTTGGTGACACTGACGATCTTGAGACTTGATCCACCTGGAATGTTGCAGCCTTGTGCTTGATTCTTGATATGGGAGTCCTCTTGATCCTTTGTGGATGTTTGAGAGGTTTAGACAAGTTGAAGATCATGACCTTTCTTGATTGATCCTTTGTCTAAAGGCTCTGAGAGGGCTTGAAACCCTAAGTTTGATTGTAGTGAATGCTCACCCATCTTTGGGGAAGACTAATGAGTATGAAAGGTCATCCATATTGTGATGATGGTTTTC
Source organism: Lathyrus tuberosus (assembly GCA_022829125.1). Classification (NCBI taxonomy): domain Eukaryota; kingdom Viridiplantae; phylum Streptophyta; class Magnoliopsida; order Fabales; family Fabaceae; genus Lathyrus; species Lathyrus tuberosus. The sequence goes on along the minus strand of JALAZF010000162.1, from coordinate 5,090,018 downwards.
ACAATGATGGGAATATTGGTGGTCAAAATTTGGGGTATGACATATCTACAAAGAGAAAGGTTGAGTCTGACACTGAGTCAGATTATGATGTTATAGGAGATGTCCAAGACATCATACGTCCAAAGGGTATAGATGCTAAGAAGAAGATTGTCAGTATTCCTAAAGTTCCCTTAGATAATATCTCTTTCCATGCTCCTGAGTATGTAAACAGATGGCCATATGTGTACCAAAGAAGAGTAACATTGGAAAGGGAACTAGGGAAGAATGCATTAGAATGCCAAGTGGTGAAACTGATTAATGTCACAGAGCTAATGAGGACAGTCACTAAACTTAGATACTGCTATGAGAGGCTTGTAAAGGAATTTATAGTAAACATTCATGACAACTGTAATGATGCAACCAGCAGAAAAGTGTATATCAGAGGTAATATTGTGACATTTTCTCCTACCGTGATTAATAGGTTTCTGGAAAGATCTGAAGAATGTCAGCCTGAATGTGAAGACGCTGATGACCAAATATGTCAAGAGATCACCTGCAACACTGTGAAACATTGGCCAGGAATGGAAAACTCTCAGCTGGGAAACTCAGTGTGAAGTATGCAATTCTGCATAGAATTGGTACTGTCAACTGGGTGCCCACCAATCATACTTCAACCATCTCGGCTGGTCTAGGTAGATTCATTTATATTGTTGGAAAAGGAAGAAAGTTCGACTTTGGAACTTACATCTTTGATCAAATTTTGAAGCAATCTACATCAACTGCAGTCAAACTTCCTATATGCTTTCCTTCACTTATTTGTGGGATAATTCTGGAATAGTACCCCTAGCATCCTAGTATCTGTAGATCATGCAATAAAAAGGGCATCTCCCCTGAATATGCAATATAGGTTGTTTGTTGGAAGCCATGTCCAAGATATTGCTTCAACATCTGCTCCAACATTTACTGCAATAACTTCAGAGGAGGAAACTATTGCTCAGCTGAAGGAGACCCGCAGGAAGCTTGATGTCATCATTAAGACCAGTACAGCCAGGAAGGACAAACTAGAATAATTGATACAAGCCTTGTTCTGCTTAGCAGAATAAGGACATTAGAGCTAACACTGAAGATGCTGAGAAGCATGCTTCTGAAGAAAATAGTGATGAAGTTGAAGTAGATGTTGCTGTTGATGATGGTTCTGGTGATGATGCAGAAGAAGATGATGATGAGGAAACAGAAAATGACTACTGAAAGTTGTCTTCCCTTTACTTTATTTTATTTATGTTTTGGTTGTGTAAGGGCTTAATGCCCAGGATAATTTACTTTCGGTTGGATGTGTACTTTAAATACTCTATATTGTTTATTTGGTTTTTGAGTTAGTCTTTCTGCCTTTGTCATATTATGGCTAAAAAGGGGGAGCAATACTAACTTTACTAACCACTGTTGACTACTACTAACCATTGAGGGGGAGTAGTGTTTCTTGCAGAAGAAGGTACTGGTTAAGGGGGAGACAAAGTTTTTGTTCTGCTGCTGTTCTGATGATCTGGTCTCCTTGTTCTGAATAATTCTATCGGCAGGTTAATTGTAGTTAGTTTTAGCCAAAATCTTCCAAAGGGGGAGTTTGATGAGTCCAAGCCTTTGAGGTTAGCATCAATTTTGGTAAAACTAACTTAACAGAAAGATGTTGGACAAGATGTCCTAACATGTTGAACTGACTGCAGGTTAAGGAGTTAGACAAGATGTCATATCATGTTAATTCGACATCTTTGTCTGTTACAGTTTGGAATAACTGTTTTCTGAATTCCAGTTTTATAAGAATGTGAGTTTGTCCTAGGTGGCACCTGAGATTGAGGAATCATAGATTCTGATTCTAAAAGGTATATGTTGTTTCTAAGGGTGGAGACAATTTAGGAAGCTTAGGATTGAAGAAACTATTCTAGAGAAGAATAGGTCGCAGATTCTGTGGAGCTGAATTGCTGCGATTCTGAAGCCCAAATCCAGTTCTGTTTAGTGATATAAATAGGATGGATTTAACCTAGAATATGCACTAAATATACACAGTTGTTATTGAGTACTAGGGTTTGTACTTTTGTGAATCTCTCTTGTATTGCGTGAATACCTGAGTTGGATAGTTTTTATTGAGTTGTAATTGTTCAATCACAGCTGTGATTGAAAGGGAATTGAGAAGGGTCTCATACTTAGGAGTATGTTAGGTAGAAATCTAGCACGGGTAGTTTCTAGGTGTCAAGTTGTAAATGGTGGAGTTTAGCTTAGAACTAATTTTGCTTAGTGGATTTCATTCCTGGCTTGGTAGCCCCCAGACGTAGGTGTTGGTGATCACCAAACTGGGTTAACAATTCTTGTGTGTTGTTTAATTTCTGTTGTTTGTATTCTGTTTTTCATTATCCTTGTGTGAGAAGCAGAGATCAAGTGTAACAACATCATGTCTGACATCTTTGTGATCTGCTTGACTAGAATTTCAGTATCTCTTGTTATCAACCCAATGCCAGATCCGACATATCAACCACAGATTGCTCAGAGCTAGCCAAATCAACAACAATATCAGCCAAGGCAGCAACAACTCTTCAGCAGGCTATCACGCAATACAATAACAATAGTCGTTTTCCCCGATCGCCAGGGTTTGACCCCATACCAATGTTATATGAGGAACTAGTTCCATTTTTGCTAGCAAAGGGGCACATTCAAACCAGGACTACACTTACAGTGCCGGACAATCTCCCTTATTGGTTCAAAGCTGACCAATCTTGCGCTTATCATTAAGGAGAACCAGGACATAACATTGAGAATTGCCTTAGCTTCAAATATGATGTACAAAGGCTCGTCAAAAATGGAGTTTTATCTTTCAAAGATACGAATCCGAATGTTCAAACAAACCCGTTGCCATAACATGAAAAGCTTCAGTAAACTTGATAAATGAAAAATCTGGCAGCAGTTATCAAATTCACGATGTACGCCTACTAGGAACAAATCTGGTAAAAATGCATTGCAGGCAAAACGGGTATGGCCACGTGCCCTCTCACAACTATCATCAATGCGACATTTGTTCCAAGAATAACCAAGGGTGCATCATTGTACAAGCAGCTCTTCAAGAGCAGATGGATCAAGGATGGATCCAAAATCACATGATTCGTGGGATAAATATGGTATATGGACGTCCAAGCATTATTCAAAATCATGACATCCGCGCAATGAATGTCAATCTAGTGGCAATGCACTCAAGACAAAGTCAGTATCACAATTTTTCGCTGCACGATTACAACGCTTGCCCAATTTTCTCAAAAGATAATCAAGGATGTTCTTTTGTGCAAGAAGCCCTCCAGCGTCAAATGGATCTAGGATGGATCCAAGACTACCATGGAAGGGATGATTACCAAGTCAACATGATTCATATTTTCAACATTCGTTTAATGAACACTAGCTTGGTAGAGTTGCATGCCAAGCAAGACAGACTCAGTTTTCTGTCGTCGCATAATTACCAAGATTGCAAAGATTGCTCTGAAAATGATCAAGGGTGCGCACTTGTACAAAGAATTCTTCAACATTTGTTGAACCATTGGTGGCTTCCAATCTACTAGGATGAAAACACACATCAAGTTAGCATAACCAATGGAAACCTGAATAGACACCAAAGCTGTGACATCTGCTTGCTAGAAACTGATTTGGTAAAAATGCACTACATACATAGTGGATACGGCCGTGTGCCACCTCATAATTATGAACGTTGTGGAATACGTTCAAAAAATAGCCAAGGGTGCTACATCATGCGAGAAGCTCTCCAGAATCAAGTAGAACAAGGGGAAACCCAACTATGCCTAAATTCTCAGTCAATCAATATGGTGCAAGGTTGCCCATGGCAGCATGCAGTTTATGACATTAAAAACATTGAAACGTCATTGGTCAAAATTCACAAATGCCTGTGCAGACTTGACTATTTTTGTCCAAGTCACCATGATCAATCAACTTGTAGAAAATGTCGCAGAAGTCGACATGGTTGCCTCCTTCTCCAGAGTGAGATTAAAAAACTGTTGGACAAAAGAACCATCACAGTTTTTAATGAAAAAGAGTCTGTTAATAATGGAATTAACAAGGGTGTTTTCACCGTAATTCCTCTGCTCAATGAGCCAAAGCGTTCGGAGATCCCTTTCGGCAGTGGACAAATTTCCAACATCCCCAAGCTGAGACCAATTGAGGTTACTTATGATAGTTGTAAAACCCAGATAAGCCCTTTGGTCATCTACTTGCCAGGCCCAGTGCCATACGAATCAGAGAAAGCTATTCCGTACAAATACGGTGCTACCATAATAGAGGATGGAAAGGAAGTTCTGCTGTCATCCGTTGTCAACATTGCTGATATCAGCCGGGTCACCTGAAGTGGTTGAGTCTTCAACAGAGGAGTCAGAGAGCCTACAAAAGAAAAGGAACCTCAAAATGAAGTTCCTGACCAACAAGTTAGTCAATCAAGCAGCACAGATCCTGTGAAAAATAACGATGAAATTTTAAAACTTATACGGGAATACAACATTGTGGATCAACTATTACAAACTCCTTCTCGAATATTCGTGTTATCTCTCCTGCTCAGTTCAGAAGCTCATAGAGAAGCTCAACAGAAAGTCTTGGAACAAGCCTTTATTGAACAAGATGTAACGGTGGGTCAGTTTGATAGCATTATTTCCAACATCACTTCTTGCAATAAATTGGGTTTCAGTGATGAAGAACTTCCAGAGGAAGGCAAGAACCATAACATGGCACTCAATATCACAGTCAATTATTAGGATGATGCTTTAGCCAGCGTGCTCGTAGACACAGGTTCATCCTTGAATGTCATGCCAAGGTCAACTTTGGTACGGTTATCTTTTCAAGGCACTCCAATGAGAGGCAGTGAGATCATAGTCAAAGCTTTTGACGGATCCAGAATGACAGTTATCAGCGAAGTTGATCTTCCCATAACCATTGGTACTCACACTTTCGAAATCACTTTCCAAGTAATGGATATTCGAGCAGCTTACAGTTGTTTATTTGGACGACCTTGGATACATGAAGTAGGAGCAGTTACTTCAACACTTCACCAAAAGTTGAAGTTTGTAAAGAAAAACAAGTTGGTCATAGTATATGAAGAACAAGCTTTAATCGTGAGCAACCTATCGTCATTCTCATTCTTAGAACCAGAAGAGGTCGTTGGAACTCAATTTCAGGCACTCTCTATGAGCAATGAGAATCATCAAGAAAAAGGAACGCCAATTTCCTCATACAAAGACGCTCTCCAAGTAATGGGAAGCAGTGACATAAAGGGAGGGGGACAAGTTGTGGTTCCTGTTGATAATGAGACAAGAAAAGGTCTCGGTTTTTCTCCAGAATTTACCAAGACTACAAAAAAGGATGAAAGCATTCGTCCCATTCAAGATTTCTTCCACAGTGGAGGCTTCCTCCACCCATTTTCTTAAGAAGTCCAAACCATCGAGGAAAATGGTTCTTCTGATACAGATGAAGAATGGAAATCCTATTTCAACGATGAAGGTTATATATCACAGGAAGAAACATACATGCCATTTTTCTCTCCAAAGCAAAGTCCCAGATATATACCAAGATCAGGTGTCAGAATGATCTACAGAGGTTGCGATCCCGAAGGATGTCGTGCTCTTCCCAACTCATTGGAAGAAGATAATCTGACGAAAGACAGCTTCGATTACAACTCATATGACCCCATGGATGATTTGCCCATCTAGGAGCCTTACATGGAAGATCCAGGGTATAAGAGTCAACCAGAGAATGCATATCTATTGAATGACTGTCATACCCCAAATTTTACCCTTAGATTTTATGATCTTTTGCACATCATTCTAGATCAACCATTATTGCATAACTAACCAATTTATCAGCCTTTGCTTTGTTTTTCACTTGAGGCATAGGTGTTGGATGTTCAATTGTTATGAGAAGTTCTTATCAGAAGTTTATCCAGGCACAACTTCAGTTCACTTAATCGCCACAAGGGTGTCTTTGTTTAATTTCATATGGGGATTGACTGGAGATTACGGATCAAGATGCTGGAAGATTAGGATTGTCTTACCCTTCGTGTTTACGATTGGCAAGTGTCATTCAATTGAGTCTCTTGAGGCTAGCAATTTTAATGCGTGTGCAAGTACTTATTGGGTGGTTAGGGTTTTCACCTTTGGTATGAGGATTCGTCAGGTTGTGGTACAATCAAGATCATTTCAAGATGGATTCGACTTTATGTTGTTGTCCAGGATTTGTGGTGGTTAAGTGCATTTGTGGAGTTTGTAAGTGTTGTGGAGGCGCGTTACAAAACCCATATCCATTCCCGTAACTATATTTTTTTTATCCATTTACAAATCATTTTTATCTATTTCTTATCCAAACCATTGAACCATTTCTTAGATCCATTCATCTTTCTCCGTTTTTTTTTATTTTAACCTTTCATCCAGTTCAATTTCTAAAATTAATCCAACTTATCCAATATCCATTTCCAATCTTATCCAATTCCATTCCATAACCATTTTAATCCATTTCTCTTTTATTATCCATTATTGTTTATATCCATATCATAAATCCATAATTCAAAAATCTTTCATTTCCATATTTATTTGTCATTACAATATTATCATCATAAAAATCTACCAAAAAAATACACGTTTTCTTTTCATAAGCCCATTGTCGCAAATTCTACAAAAATACAAATTTCATTTCAAATCCAATTTCAATACCCTCTCTTATTTAATTTCAAAAAATTCAAAAGAAGGGCTATTCAAGAATAGCTCAAGTTTTATTACATTTTTTTAGTCCATTTACAACAAAATTCCAAAGGCCCATTACAAATAACCAAAAATGTAACAAAAAAGAATGGAGGTCTCCCAAGTCACAATCTGTACCACAAGATTCTCCTGCAAATTGTACTTGCAACATCCTGCATCATGCTACACTCCAAAGGATACAGACCTGTGACCAAGACTCTTGCTGCAACAAGCATCTTCACTACATGCCAAGAAATTTCTACTACATACAACAAGTGTTGCACACGAACATTGTCCAAGACTTGCTGCGCCATATCCCACTGTTAATACCAATACACAAACATACATCACTGCTACCTGCACAATCCAAAAACCAAGAAACAAGTCCACATCAGAAACCCAAAAGCTACACAGCTTACAACCTGCGAATAACACTGTGCAACAAAACAAAAACTTGTTGAACCTGTCAAAGCCTGAAAACTGTACAACCATCTGCACCAAAAGCCAAAACCTTCTTCGTTTTTTCTGCTATAACCGTACCACACCTGCAGAACCAAGAAAATAACAAGACATTCTACAATACCTCTGCATCACATCAGCCAAAGTCCTGCTATTGAAAAGGAGGCATTATATTACATTGTATGGCATCATTAAAAAGAAACTTAATAAAAAAAAGGAGCTGGATAGAAAGGGGGAGAAGAACAGAGAAGAGAGTAATGGTTAGAAACAAAACCTTAAAGAAAAATCGAGCCTTCAACTTCACTGGCACATAGAAACAAAAGAAGACGAAAAAAAAACCTTGATTTCGATTCTTCTTCTCGACACCATTCCTTCGTTTGAGCAGAACCCACCTTCAAGATTTCCAACCACCAACCGCTGCGAGAAGAATTCTTCGCCACCACCAAATAAACCTCTTTATTCACCTACATAAAAAAAAACTCTTCAACCAAATCCACAAACCCAGAAAGTTAAAAAAACGAATCAGATAGGATGAAGGGTAAGTTGATTCATAAAATCAATCCATTCTCAAATGAAATAGAATTGGATCAAAAGAAAAGAAAAGGATAAGTGCGAACCTGTGCGAAATCAAGCGAGAAAACGGAAAGTAGGAGAGAGCGATCGGAGAAGATCAAAAATCTGAGGGTGACCGAAAGAAGGTATTATTCTTGTTTGTTCTGTTTATCGCTAGTTTTCACGATTTTTTTTTCGGTCCTTGCTTGTTTCTAACGTGATGTGATTCTTTCTCTTGTAAACGCGAGGGAGTTGTTGATTAAACAAAGCTTTTTCCTTTCCCATTCTATCTCTCGTAACAACGGTTTGAAAGTAGAACCAATCAACACTGCGGAACCACCATAGACGCATCGAAACTGGAAGAAATCGAGTTTGGAAGTCTTAAAACTTAATCTGGGAGGCGTTTGGCTCTTGACTTTGTTGCTCTTGAGTTTTTCTTATTCGCGAGATTTGGTTTTGTTGGTTTTCTTAACCGGGTCGTTTTGTGACCCGACCCAGTCTCATCTCTAACCAACCCATCTGCAGTCCTTCAACTTGGGCCGCTGAGCCTATGTAGATGAAGAGCCCAAACTGACTCTCTTTGTACTCTTCATCTTTTGATTTAGAGTTTAGGTTTATTTAGATTATTTTTCACTTTGAAATGTGAATTTAATTTTTAGAATTTAATTAATTAGTTTTTTTACTAGAGTTAATTAGTTTTTTTATCTAGTTTTGTTCATTTAGATTATTTATTTAGTTTTTAAGTAGAATTTATTTATTTAGTTTTACTTAGATTTTAATTTAATTAATAATTTAGCTTTTAATTAGATTATGGTTTAATTAGAGTTGCACTTAATTAGGTTCTTTTTGTTTAGTTAATTCTTAGTTCAATCTTGACGACCCTCGATTCGGTTAATCCTTGATGTTTAGTTTTGAATTTGATTCTTGATATTTTTGAAGATTTCGTTGCTGGTTTTGGATTGAGTGTTAATCAATCGTTGTCACCTTTGGTTTGACCTGATTCTTGAGAAAATTACTGATTAATCCTTACCTTGTTGACTGGTTTATTCTTGATGCTTGTCATCTCATCCTCGTTTGTAATCAATTATATTTAAGTCTTTTTTGTTGGGACACTTGGTGTTACAAGTTGTATGTCCTTGATTCCAAAGGAAAGAGTTTCCCTTATTGACTTGTAAGTCATGCTTTAGGATAGTTTAGGCTATTTCCTACCTCTCGACCTTATTTGGATCATCTCCATTTGACCTTATTAGAGCCACTCTTCCCTCTTTGACCTAGTATTAGGTTAGGGTTTTTGAACCCTATGTGAGTACTATCATTATAGATACTTACTTTTCCTTGGCCTTATGAGAGCCATTTTATTTTACAAATTAGAGTTAGGTTTGGAGTTTTAAAACTCTATGTGGATACCACCATGATGTGTATTCACTTCCCCCTTTGACTTTGTTTAAAGTCAGTTTTAGGTTAGTTTTTCAACTTAGACTTATAGAGTATTTTAACTCTATGCGAGTATCATGATCATGAATATTCATTTCCCCTTGGAACCTTGATCATTATCAAGAGTTCCTCAACCCATAGTTAGGCGAACTACAGAGGCTCTAATTCCTCAGTCCTAGTCAGGATACGTAGGCACAAGATGCGATATCTTGTCGAGCCATTTGCCTTACAATGTAGACTTAGATAGTTCTTTAACTCTATGTGAGTATCATGATCATGAATACTCATTCCCCTTTGGAACCTTGATCATTATCAAGAGTTCCTCATCCCTAGTTAGGTGAACTACGAATGCTCTGATTCCATCCTTATTAGGATATGTAGGCACGAGATGCGACGTCTTGGTGAGCATACTTAGTGTATATACTCGTAGGTCTTTACCTTAGCACAGTTTCCTTAGCAAGCAAACTATAGCATAACAGAATACTAACAAGAGGCTCCTGTAGAGTACTACAGTTACTTAGGATGCTAACACCATCTCTAGGTATAACCAACCCCCGAACCTAGATCTCTTGCTTTGTTTTTACATTGCAATTAGGGTTTCTGATCTTTTCCCTTTCCTTTGGATAAATTAAAGCTCGGTGGTGAATTTCAAAGATTTGTGATTCAAGTTAATTAATAGCTTGATATCCGATTCTCACCGCAATAATGACCTTGAGAAAAATCCACTTATTCTCCCAGAGTCATGGAGACCTTACCAGGAATATCCTAAAGATATCAAACATCATGTTGATGAAATTACAAGAATTGCTGGACAAACATTTATCAACTTTGCATTTCCTGAAGTTAATATCATTGAAGAAGATGATTCATCTATCCCCTCAGGAACATGGGATACTTTGGGACAGCCAAGCGGCAAGTACGACTTTCTAGTGAAGTAAATTGCTCCTGAAAGCTCTCGTATCAGATATGAAGACATCCAAACAACTGGATGGGGAAATTCTCCTGAAAATGAAGATACTAATGAAAATCCAACAGAAAAGACCTCTTACGGTAACTCCGCATGGGAAAAAGACTCCACTGATCAAACTCCGCCAGAAATCAGTACTATCACTAAAGACAAACCTAGAAGGAAAATACCAGACTTTGTTATCCATAGAGGACTTCGTTGCAACTGGGCCACTGTTGATATCCCAGATATTGTCCTTGTTTCAAAGTAATTGCCTCGTCTTTGTTTTGACCTTTCACTTTGCCCGGGTGAAAAGGATGTTTTATACGGCTTGCTTTTCTGTAAATATCCCTCTTCGCTTCGCCCAGAGAGAAAGAGTTTTATTTTATAGGGTTTGTGTTTCAAGAATAGACAAATCATAAATAAGAATGTCATTCTGAATTCCTGCATTTTATTGCTATTTTCACTTTTTACTTTTCCAGAAAATGGTAATCCTAAAAAACAGACAAAATAAAAATAAGTGTTATTTCTTTGATTTTGTGGTTGACATTTATTTTGCTAAAACTATTCTAGAAGCAAGATGTTGAAACAAGAGGTTCTAATTTTATGCATTAAACATGTCAGATAAAGATGTCCCATCCTGGATCATAGGACATCGCGTCTGATTTTGGTTTAAAAGGAAGATTTTGTTGTTGGTATTTGTTACTGAATATTCTGTGAATATTTAGTTATCCTATGTGGCATCCAAAGTATTTTGGGTTGAGTTTTTGTGTGTTGGTTTTCGGATTTTCAACATTTTCTAAATATGGAGACATATTAGGAAACTTTAGATTGAAGACCTATTTTCTTGGAGTTTATTTTGCAAAATTGTGTGCAGTCTCTTTGCTGCGTTTTAAAGCCCAATCCAGTCCAGATTTAATGTTATATATTGACTGGTGTAAACCTAGTTTAGGTGTGGAACTTACGTGTGTTTTGTTAGGGTTTTTGAGTGTCATTTGTGAGCCTAACTGGTATCATTCTGATAACAGTACAAGGACTGGTTTTGTGTTGTAAGTTCTGTCAGTTACTCATAAGCTTTTAAGCATTGAGTTTCTTGTGTGTCAATTCTCATAAGCTTTGAAGTATTGAGAATTGTGTGTTTTGAAAGTGTGGCTTTCGTTTTGTTACTTGTGTTGAAAGGAACCAGTCACGGTTTGTGATTGAAGAGGGATTTGAGGAGGGCCTCATACCTAGGTGAGTCTTAGGTAGAAGTCATAGGAATGGTAGTGATTAAGTGAGCGGATTGTAACCGGGTGTGGTTGCTGTATGATCTGTGAATTAATACTATCGTATATTGATTTCGTCCCTGGCTTGGTAGCCCCCAGAGTAGGATTATTGATCCGAACTGGGTAAATATATCACTCTGTTCTTTACTTTCTGCACTATTATTATTATTTTTAACTTGTTCATTGTGTTGGATATCAGTGTCTCAACATCTGTGTAGGACATCTGATATCTGTGTCAGAATTTCAATTGGCATCAAGAGCTTGCACCCTTGTTTGGTTCTGGGTGAGATTCAGGGAAGGTACTTTCTGGTGCAATGGACAAGGATGGAGGATTTTTGAACAAACCACCTCTGCTTGATGGTTCCAACTATGACTACTGGAAACCAAGGATGGTAGCATTCATCAAATCCATGGATGATCAAGCATGGAAAGCTGTTATCAAAGGATGGGAGCCCCCAAAGGTTAGAGATGGAAAAGGTAATCCTACTGATGTGGTGAAGGAAGAGGAAGACTGGGATGATGCAGACTACAAAGGGTCCTTGGGAAATTCCAAATCCATGAATGCATTGTTTAATGGTGTTAACAAAAATATCTTCAGGTTGATTAAACACTGCACCATTGCAAAAGAGGCTTGGCAGGTCTTGAAGGTTGCTCATGATGGGACTTCAAAGGTGAAAATGTCAAAACTTCAGCTTCTCACTACCAAGTTTGAGAATTTGAAGATGAAGGAATATGAGAGCATTCATGATTTTCACATGAACATTATTGAGATAGCTAATGCTTCAAGTGCCCTAGGTGAAAAGATGTCTGATAGCAAACTGGTCAGAAAAATCCTCAGATCTCTACCTAAGAGATTTGACATGAAAGTGACTGCTATAGAGGAAGCTCAGGACATAGATAAGATGAAAGTGGATGAACTTGTGGGATGACTTCAAAATTTGAATTGGGGATCAATGAAAAGTCTAAAAAAAAGAAGAGTATAGCTTTTGTGTCAAATGCTGGTGATTCAGACGATGAAGGTAACCTGGTCAGAGATGAATGGGTGTCTAAAGATCTGACAATTTAACAAAGTGTTGAAAAGGATGGACTGGAAGTCAAGAGCAAATGTTCAGAACAAGTCACTCGACTTCAGTAAAAACCAGGATGGAGGCAGAAGGTCCAGAACTGAAGAAGACTCCAATCAAGGGAAGAGAGTTCAATGTTTTGAATGTGAGGGATTTGGGCACATAAAAACTTAGTGTCCCACGTATCTCAAAAGGCAGAAGAAGGGCTTATCTGTGTCTTGGTCAGAAGGAGAGTCTGAAAGTGATCTTGAAGAAGAATCAACAAAATTGGTGACAACCTTGACTGGAATCTGTAAATCTGATGGAGAAATAACTTGTGAGTTTGATTCTGACAAAGAATCTTATATTGGAGAACTCACTAAGCAGGAAGTTATAACTGGGTTCTCAGAGTTGTGTGTCAAGAATAAAGAAAGGTGTCAGATAATATTAGAACAGAAGGTTCTGATAGCTCAACTAGAAGTTAAGAAGGAAGAACATCTATCAAGCATTGCTGATCTTAAAGAGGAGGTTGTATGGCAAAAGTCAAAACTTGACAATATGACCAAATCTATAAGAATGATGAACAATGGTTCCACGCAGCTGGATGAGATTCTTCAGACTGGGAAAAATGCTGGAAATGTACAAGGTCTTGGTTTTAACAATCAAGCAGAGAACTACAAGAAGTCTGTATTAAAGTTTGTTCCTCAGAAAATAAAGCAAGAGGAGGAGATGTCAAATCACATGTTTCAACATCAGATGAAACATCAGAAAATAGTAGGTAGTTCAAAGTATAAACCATGGAGATGTCATTACTGTGGAAAGATTGGTCACTTAAAGTCCTTCTGCTACAATTTGCATGGTTATCCCAAACCTGCTCATCAACAAAGTAAAGGACATAATTGGGCTAAAGTAAAGAAAAGATGGACTCCTAGAAATATGATGGCTGGTTTCATAGCACATACCTCTCTCAGAGCATCTGCAAGGGAAGATTGGTACTTTGACAGTGGTTGTTCAAGACAGATGACTGGTGTGAAGAAATTTTTGTCAGATATCAAGCCTCACTCTACCAATTATGTCACTTTGGGGATGGATCAAAAGGTGAAATAAAAGATGTTGGAAAGCTGGACTACACAGGACAACCAAATCTGGATCGTGTTTTATTTGTCAAAGGGCTGACTGCAAATTTGATCAGTATAAGCCAACTATGTGATCTAGGACTCAAAGTAAATTTCACAAAATCTAAATGCCTAGTAACCAATGAAGAAAATGAAGTTGTCATGAAGGGAACCAGGTCTAAGGATAACTGATATCTGTGGAATCCTCAAGAATCAGAAAGTTTGTCTACCTGTTTGATGTCAAAGGAAGATGAAACCAAACTGTGGCATCAGAAATTGGGTCACTTACATTTGAAAGGGATGAAGAAAGTTCTGTCAAGTGAGGCTGTTAAAGGTATTCCCAAGCTGAAGATTGATGAGGATAGAATATGTGGTGAACGTCAAGTTGGGAAGCAAACAAGGATGTCACACAAAAAGCTTCAACATCTTACCACAACTTCTAGAGTTCTGGAGCTTATTCACATGGACTAAATGGGACCTATGCAGGTTAAAAGTCTTGGTGGGAAGAAGTATGCCTATGTAGTCGTTGATGATTACTCCAGATTCATCTGGATAAGCTTTATCAGAGAGAAGTTTGAAGTATTTGCAACTTTCAAAGAATTGTGTCAAAGGATTCAACGAGAAAAGGATTGTGGTGTTGTACGAATTAGAAGTGACCATGGGAAAGAATTTGAAAATAGCAGGTTTGAAGAGTTTTGTTTATCTGAAGGAATCACTCATGAATTCTTATCACCAATCACTCCTCAGCAAAATAGTGTGGTGGTACGCAAGAATAGGACTATTCAAGAGTGTGCAAGGGTCATGATTCATGCCAAAAAGCTTCCATATCATTTTTGGGCTGAAGCCATGAATACAGATTGCTATATACACAATAGGGTGACTATCAGATCAGGTACTTCTGTTACTCTTTATGAGCTATGGAAAGGTAGAAAGCCAAATGTGAAATATTTCCATGTTTTTGGGAGTAAGTGCTATATCTTGGCGGATCGTGAGCAGAGGCTAAAGATGGATTCTAAGAGTGAGGAAGGGATATTTTTGGGATACTCTACAAACAGTAAAGCATATAGGGTATTTAATTCCAGAACTAAGGTGATGATGGAATCCATAAATGTGGTGGTTGATGACTCTGACAAAGATGAAGATGTCCCAGATGATGTTGGAACATGCTTTCCCATGAATAATGAAATCTCACACAACACTGAGTCCGTAGATGATAATGCTCAAGAGACCGACACTAGACCTGGAATGAAGAGGTAGAGGATGCTAACAGGGGACCCTCTATAAGGGCTCAGAAGAATCACCCTAAGGAGTTGATTATTGGAAATCTGAATGAAGGTGTAAGAACCAGATCGAGGGAGGCTGTGTCAAATGCCTATTTTGTTTCTAAGCTTGAACCAAAGAATGTTAAAGAGACATTGACAAATGAGTTCTGGATAAGTGCTATGCAGGATGAGCTTTGTCAATTCAAGAGGAATGAAGTCTGGGAACTGGTACCACGACCAGCATGAACAAATGTGATTGGAACAAAGTGGGTTTATAAGAATAAGTCTGATGATCAAGGAGTTGTTACCAGAAACAAAGCCAGATTAGTTGCTCAAGGATACACACAGATTGAAGGAGTAGATTTTGATGAAACATTTGCTCCTGTGGCTCGATTGGAATCCATCAGATTGTTGCTAGGAGTGGCATGTTTTTTGAAATTCAAATTGTTTCAAATGGATGTCAAGAGTGCCTTTCTGAATGGCTATCTTAATGAGGAAGTTTATGTTGAGCAGCCTAAAGGGTTTGTGGATCCAAATTTTCCTGATCATGTCTACAAGCTAAAGAAGGCTTTGTATGGTTTGAAACAAGCTCCAAGAGCTTGGTATGAAAGGATGACTGAGTTCTTAGTCAAACATGGATACAGGAAATGTGGTATTGATAAAACACTCTTTGTCAAGGAGAAGGATGGGAAACTAATGATTGCTCAGATTTATGTAGATGATATTGTGTTTGGTGGGATGTCGGAGGAAATGGTCCAACATTTTGTAAACCAAATGCAATCTGAATTTGAAATGAGCTTGGTAGGTGAATTGACTTACTACCTTGGATTGCAAGTCAAGCAGATGGAAGATTCCATTTTTATTTGTCAGAGCAAATATGCGAGGAATATTGTGAAGAAGTTTGGATTGGATAATGCCAAGCACAAGAGAACTCCAGCTCCTACTCACTTGAAGTTATCCAAAGATGAACAGGGAGTGAATGTGGAACAGAGTTTATACAGAAACATGATTGACAGTCTGTTGTATCTCACAGCAAGTAGACCAGACATAACTTTTGCAGTTGGTGTATGTGCAAGATACCAAGCAGAACCCAAGGTCAGTCACATCAATCAAGTTAAGAGAATTCTTAAGTATGTGAGTGGTACATGTGATTATGGGTTGTTGTACTCCCATGACTCAAGTTCCATTTTAGTAGGATACTGTGATGCTGATTGGGCCGGAAGTGCTGATGATAGGAAAAGTACCTCTGGAGGTTGTTTCTTTTTGGGAAATAACCTTATTTCATGGTTTAGTAAGAAGCAGAATTCTATATCTCTTTCTACTGCTGAAGCTGAGTACATAGCAGCTGGAAGTAGTTGTGCTCAACTGGTGTGGATGAAGCAAATGCTATCTGAATATAATGTCACACAAGATGTCATGACATTATTTTGTGACAACCTGAGTGCTATTAATATTTCTAAAAATCCTATTCAACATACCAGGACTAAGCACATTGATATCAGGCATCACTTCATCAGAGAACTTGTGGAGGACAAAGTCATAACTCTTGAGCATGTTAGCAAAGAAAATCAGCTTGCTGACATATTTACCAAGGCTCTGGATGCAGTTCAGTTTGAAAACCTGAGGAGTAGACTTAGGGTTTGTATTCATGAAGAACTATAGCAATTAATGTTCTTTCTGGCTGCCAGACTAAAAAGGATAAAGGCAATTCTGGTAGTGTAGCTTGTGCAGGTGTTTATGAAGGGAAAGATGCTGAAGTTTGTGCATGACATTTGGTCATGTGATGTTGTGTGCATCTACTTTCTAATGCTGTTTATTCTGGTTTTTGACTTGACCATTTCTCAAAATTAATAACTGTTCTACTTGCCTTTGTCATATTTATGGCTAAAAAGGGGGAGTAGTGTGCTTGTGGTGAGTCTTGTGGTGTGCTTGTGCTGGTGATGCAGTTGAGGTGCTTGTGCTGGTGCTGCAGCTGAGGGGGAGAATGTTGAATGTTGTTGTGTTGCTGCAGTTGAGGGGGAGTGTTTGTTTTTTTTGGGTGTGAATTTTTGCTGCTATATTGTGTTGGTGCTATGGTGTGTTTTTCGCTGCTGTCTCTGATATTGATGTTTTGCTTGTGTTATCTTTGCAAGATTGTTCGATGTGTAGTTTTAGCCAAAATAAGCCAAATGGGGAGATTGTTATTTCTTTGATTTTGTGGTTGGCATTTATTTTTCTAAAACTATTCTAGCAGTAAGATGTTGAAATAAGAGGTTCTAATTTTCTGCATTAAACATGTCGGATAAAGATGTTCCATCCTGGATCATAGGACATCGCGTCTGATTTTGGTTTAAAAGGAAGATTCTGTTGTTGGTATTTGTTACTGAATATTCTGTGAATATTTAGTTATCCTATGTGGCATCCAAAGTATTTTGGGTTGAGTTTTTGTGTGTTGGTTTTCGGATTTTCAACATTTTCTAAATATGGAGACATATTAGGAAACTTTAGATTGAAGACCTATTTTCTTGGAGTTTATTTTGCAGAATTGTGTGCAGTCTCTTTGCTACGTTTTGAAGCCCAATCCAGTCCAGATTTAATGCTATATATTGACTGGTGTAAACCTAGTTTAGGTGTGGAACTTACGTGTGTTTTGTTAGGGTTTTTGAGTGTCATTTGTGAGCCTAACTGGTATCATTCTGATAACAGTACAAGGACTGGTTTTGTGTTGTAAGTTCTGTCAGTTACTCATAAGCTTTTAAGCATTGAGTTTCTTGTGTGTCAATTCTCATAAGCTTTGAAGTATTGAGAATTGTGTGTTTTGAAAGTGTGGCTTTCGTTTTGTTACTTGTGTTGAAAGGAACCAGTCACGGTTTGTGATTGAAGAGGGATTTGAGGAGGGCCTCATACCTAGGTGAGTCTTAGGTAGAAGTCATAGGAATGGTAGTGATTAAGTGAGCGGATTGTAACCGGGTGTGGTTGCTGTATGATCTGTGAATTAATACTATCGTATATTGATTTCGTCTCTGGCTTGGTAGCCCCCAGAGTAAGATTGTCGATCCGAACTGGGTAAATATATCACTGTGTTCTTTACTTTCTGCACTGTTATTATTATTGTTAACTTGTTCATTGTGTTGGATATCAGTGTCTCAACATCTGTGTAGACATCTGATATCTGTGTCAGAATTTCAATAAGCATTTTCAAAAATACACTGCACACACTTTTGCATTCTATCTATCTTTTCTAAAAAAGAATCATCGCATTATACAGATTATTTGTTGTAAACCCCATTGAAAAATACGATCCAACGCCTTCTCCCATCTTTGAGTTCCTGGTATTTGAAGCTGAAGAAGAAGAGGACGAAGAAATTCCAGATGAGATCTCTCCACTACTCAGACATGAGGAAGAGTCTATTCAACCTTACAAAGAATCGTTGGAAACGGTCAACTTGGGTTCAGAAGAGGAGAGAAAATAAGTTAAAATTAGAGCACTGCTCAGTCCGACTGTTAAAGAAGGCCTGATAGGACAACTCAAAGAATTTCCCGATGTGTTTGCTTGGTCCTACCAAGACATGCCAGGGTTGGATACCAACATCGTGGAACATCACTTGCCACTAAAGCCAAAATGTCCTCAGAGTATCCTCAATGGTTGGCCAACATAGTGCCAGTTCCCAAGAAAGATGGAAAAGTTAGAATGTGCGTAGACTACAAGGATTTAAACAAAGCAAGTCCGAAGGATGACTTCCCTTTACCACACATTGACATGCTAATTGACAACACAGCAAAATTCAAAGTCTTCTCCTTCATCGATGGGTTCTCAGGCTATAATCAAATCAAAATGGCACCAAAAGATATGGAGAAAACTTCATTTATCACCCCATGGGGCACCTTTTGTTACAAAGTAATGTCGTTCGGTCTGAAGAACGCAGGAGTAACTTATCAAAGGGCTATGAAAACTTTGTTTCACGACATGATGCATAAAGAAATTGAAGTGTACGTTGATGACATGATTTCCAAATCTAAAACAGAGGAAGAACATGTGGAACACCTATCAAAGTTATTCTAGTGTCTGAGAAAATACAAACTCCACTTGAATCCTAATAAATGCACATTCGGTGTTCGATCAGGAAAACTCTTGGGATTCATTGTTAGCCAAAAAGGAATTGAGGTTGATCCCGACAAAGTCAAGGACATTCAAGAGATGCCTGCTCCAAAAATTGAAAAACAAGTAAGAGGATTTTTGGGACGTCTGAATTACATCTCAAGATTCATATTCCTCATGACCGCGACATGCGCGCCAATCTTTAAACTATTCAGAATGAACCAAAGCTGTATATGGACAGAAGGTTGCTAGAAAGCTTTTGACAGCATCAAAGAACATCTGCTAAAACTGCCTATTTTGTCCCTTCCAGTGGAAGGAAGACCATTGATCATCTACTTAACATTCTTGGAAGACTCCATGGGATGTGTGCTCGGCCCACAAGATGAAACAAAAAGAAAAGAGTTTGCCATTTATTACTTAAGAGAGAAGTTCATGGACTGTGAAACTCGATACACTATGCTTAAGAATACTTGTTGCGCTCTGGCTTGGACAGCCAAACGTCTTCGCTAGTACATGATTTATCACACTACTTGGTTAGTCTCCGAAATGGATCCGATCATTTACGTCTTTGAAAAGCTTGCTTTAACAGGAAGGATTTCCCGTTGGTAGATGTTGTTATCAGAATATGACATCGAGTACCATGCTCAGGAAGTTGTCAAAGGAAGTGTTTTAGCCGATCATCTAGCTCACCAACCAATTGAAAATAATGAATCGATCAGATTCAACTTCCCAGACGAAGATGTGATGTACCTAAAAATGAAAGACTGCGATGAACCGCTACCAGACAAAGGGCCAGAGCCAGGATCCCGATAGGGATTAATATTAGACGGAGCTATCAACACTTATGGAAACGTAATTGGGGCAATCATTGTTACTCATCAGGGTACCCATATTCCTTTCACTACTAGATTGGCATTCAAATGCACAAACAATGAGGCCAAATACAAAGCTTGTATCATAGGTCTCGGGGAAGCTATTGACTTAAGGATAAAGAACTTGGATTTATATGGAGACTCAGCTCTGGTCATAAATCAGATCAAAGGAGAGTGGGACACACGTCAACTTGGATTGATTCCTTACAAAGACTATGCAAGAAGGTTGTTACCTTTCTTCAACAAGGTTGATTTTCATCACATCCCTCGTGAAGAAAACCACATGGCTGATGCACTTGCTACTATATCCTCCATGATTAGTGCGAATCGATGGAACGACATACCCAAGATTGACATAATGTGCCTTGATAGGCCCGCTTACATATTCACAGTGGAAACCGTCATTGACAACAAACCGTAGTATTATGATATCAAATGCTTCCTTCAAAGACAAGAATACCCTTCTCGGGCATCCAGTAAAGATAGGAAGACTCTCAGAAGACTAGCTGGTAATTTCTTCCTAAACAATGATGTTCTGTACAAAAGAAACTTCGACATGGTTTTGCTCAGATGCGTGGATAAGCACGAGGCAATCATGCTGATGAAGGAAATTCATGAAGGTTCCTTTGGCACTCATGCCAATGGACATGCAATGTCAAGAAATATATTAAGAGCAGGATATTATTGGCTGACAATGGAATCCGATTGTTACAAGTATATGAAGAAGTGTCACAAATGTCAGATATACACCGACAAAGTTCATGTACCACCGATGCATCTCAAAGTTCTTTCTTCTCCGTGGCCTTTTTCTATATGGGGAATCGATATGATTGGCATGATTGAACCCAAAGCCTCAAACGGACATCGGTTCATCCTGGTAGCCATTGATTACTTCACCAAATGGGTCGAAGCAGTATCATACAACAATGTGACTAGACAAGTGGTGGTCCGATTTATCAAAAACAATCTCATCTGCTGTTATGGTGTTCCAAGCCAGATCATTACTGATAATGGATCGAACCTGAACAACTGGAAGATGAAAGAACTGTGTGCTGAGTTCAAAATTGAACACCATAACTCATCTCCCTACCGGCCTAAGATGAATGGAGCAGTAGAAGCAGCTAATAAAAATATCAAGAAGATCATTCAAAAGATGGTTGTGACCTACAAAGATTGGCATGAGATGCGACCATTTACTCTTCACGGTTATCGCACATTCGTCCGTACTTCAACAGGGGCAACCCCTTTCTCTCTAGTATATGGCATGGAAGCAGTGCTCCACATAGAAGTAGAGATCCCGTCAATAAAAGTCTTGATTGAAGTCAAGCTAACAGAAGTTGAATGGTGTCAAAGCAGATACGATGAGCTGAATCTAATCGAAGAAAAAAGAACGACGACTTTATGCCATGGTAAGTTATATCAACAAAGGATGAAGAAAGCTTTTGACATAAAGGTCAGACCTCGTGTATTCAGGGAAGGTGACCTCGTACTCAAAAAGATCCAATCATTTCTCACTGATTCAAGGAGCAAATGGACTGCAAATTACGACGGCCCCTATGTTGTTAAGAAATCCTTCTTAGGTGGTGCCTTGATACTCACAACCATGGATGGAGAAGAGTTTACTTATCCCACAAATGTCAATGTAGTCAAGAAATACTTCGCCTAAAAACAAAAAAAAAATAGCTCGCTAGGTTGAAAACCCGAAAGGGCGACTTAGGAAAAAAAGGGCTTCTCGGTGGATTGAAAACCCGAAAGAGCGGTCCAGGAAAAAATTAGAGACATAAAAAAATCATCCCGGTAAATTTTTTTTAGAAAACGTTAGGGATTTTTGGCAAGTAACTGTATCCGACCAGATTGGATCCTTAGAAGCAACGTCATCTATCAAGAAATACTCAATCAAAGTCACCTTCAACAGAAGCTCAAGTATACTCAGAATTCAAAGTTGGTGGAAGGATAGTGGTCATTACGTTTCAATGTAGCCCTTTCCCTTTAAATTACCATTTTCTAACTTTGTAATGTTCCATGGAATCACGCATTTGGCTGATTACCATTCTATCAATGAAAACTTGATCCCTTGTGCCCTTTGTTTGCAATTCTCATTCATTCTGCATTGCAAAATGACATTTTGATATGATTAACATTCTTGAAACACAAAAATGAATTTACTTTTGTTTTCTAAACGGAAATTTTGAATTTTTACATATGCTTATAAAAATAAAGATGGCAATTTCCTTCTCATTAATGAATGCAAGAAGGAACATCGACAGCTTCTCCGAAAGCAAACCGACTTCAAAATACATAATCAAAGTATTTTTTATGATCAGTATATCCCTGAGTGGAGGATCGTTAATTTATATTGATGAGATGGAGTGTCCCATCTATCATCCCTGGTAAGGGTCGAGTTTCTATCCCCAGTAGAGTATTGTTTCCAGGAATCTAGATAGGAGCAGAAATCCTTTCCTCCAACAGGTTGCTACCTTCAGTAAACAGCGGTAAAAGTTTTCACTCCCCATGGGTCGCATTGTTCTACCGTAGAAAATAGGTAAAGTTCAGCAACATGACTTTGTTCCCTCAACAAACCAGTGATACTTTATATTCCCCAAAGTGGCCGAGTATCCAGTTGTGTTCATCGCTAGTCCGTATGTCATGTCTGTTTTATCAGCATAAGCATTTCATACATACATCATGCATAATTGATTCATATTCATATTCATTTTACATATCATATTTCAATCGCATTGGTCACGTTTATCCTTAAGTGATAAATGTCCTCTCTCCATTAGAGTTGTCAGCCTTAGGAAGTAAGTATATAATCTTTCTAAAATCCCCACTGATTTTGATCCTCGTGTAACATTTTCCTTCAGTTTTCCTTTCCACACTTAGATAGGATAAAATCCTAGTTTAAGTTCTTTCCTCATCGTCTAAAAATCCTTCTCCAGTTTATTCCTGGATTGAAACTTGAACCTCTGAAAGGCAAGAAGACATTTGGTTATACACCTTTGGAACTTCACTCTTCACCATTTGAAGATGATTTTTTGCTTTCCTTGATTAAGGAAAATCCCCCCCGGAAGCTTCTCAACAAAAGACTCTTGGCAATATGGACATCACATCCCCCAAGAAATCTTTGCCAATCGGAAAACAAAGAAGTTTGTTTTTGCCCCATAAATTCCCAATAAGTCGACAAATGGCAGTCTCTCCCCGAGAAGTTTTTCCTACTTTCTAGGAAGTCATCAGCACCTCAAAATTTCACTCATCCTATTGCATCTCTCCGAAGAAGTCTCGAAGAGAAATATGATGAAGCAAGTTTTTCCAACAAACAACATCTCCCCTGTAAATCTCAGCAAGAAGTTTGATGAAAACCCTCACAGATAGCATTCCTTGTCAAGAGAAGGACTTGATGAGAAGAAACTAAGACTAGTTCCATGGCTGAAGACCAGGATCGAGGGGAGGTTTATTTCAAAAGAAACTGAGACCAGTTCCATGGCTGAAGACTAGGATCGAGGTGTAGCTCAGTTTTT
Organism: Lathyrus tuberosus; assembly: GCA_022829125.1. NCBI lineage: Eukaryota > Viridiplantae > Streptophyta > Magnoliopsida > Fabales > Fabaceae > Lathyrus > Lathyrus tuberosus. The sequence continues at coordinate 5,066,731 of JALAZF010000162.1, read as the reverse complement.
GTGACGCGACCACTACCGCTTTTAGTGCTAATTTTTGATTTCTATATTTATCCTATGAAGCTTAAAATGAAGGGGAAGATATCTTAAACTAACCTTGCATGCAAATATTTCCTTTACAAATGCGAAGGGATCTGGAATCGGGGGTTGGTTATACAAAGGGAAGCTATTAACACCCAGAGTATCTATAGTAATCTATAGGAACCTTTATTTGCATATATTTCTACTGTTGAATTGCTCTGTTGCTTAAATCCATTTTTTGTTGATTGGGGAAGTTTCTCCTTTGAGGAGGTGTTTTTTTTTGTTTTAGGGTTTTCTATTATTTTTGGGAAGGTACTTGACCTAAGATTTTTTATTAGTGCGCTCCCTAAGATTTCGCAATCTTATGCCTACATATTCCCGTAAAGAGATCTGGGGAAATCAGAGCATTCGTTTGGTGTCTTGTTCAAAGCCCAATATTGAAGCTAAAAGAGTATTTGTGTCTTGATCAAAACCCAAGATTGAAATAAAGTTTGACAGAGAGAGAATTTTCATCTCTAAAGGGAGATATTTCACTTATTCATCACAAACATTGAAGAATTGATTTATAAGGGAAGTTTTTTTAACTAGGATGTGTGGAATCCAGCAATGCCACATCTTCCTTTATAGGAAAGGTGAATGTCATGAAGGAAGAAGCTTTACCTCAGTGTAGAGGAATGCCACTTTTCCCTTTATGAATCTTTCAGGCTAAGAGAGGGACATTAACTTGCATATGTAGAATCCATAGGTGTGCCACTTACACTACTTAGATGAAAGAGAACTTTAGCCATGATAAAGGAGGGTGTAACACCCCCAATCTATACCCCTAAATAATAAAGCAGTAAAAGAAAATTCAAAATTTCGTCAGAGTATATTTAAATTATCATAGCATAGACCGAGGGGACACATCAAATTGAAAACAATACATACAACACCTGCTCATAAAGATATGCAACAATGGGGTAGCAATCAACAGAGGAACTCAGTTCCTTACACCCACATTTCAGAATTTAGAATAAAAGCGGAAAATCTAAAACTGAATAACATATACATATATATCATGAAAAGTCTGTCATACATCAAGTTATACATGCACAAGCCAAAAGATATATATACAGAATGCACAAATATCGCCAACGGCCACCCTAACTACCCGGTGTCACATATCAGAGCCGACCGACAAAAGAATGAAGACGCAAAGCTTCACAAAAATACCTCCAACAACTCTAATCTGTAATGCCTCATAGAGCATTATAAAACAGCAGAAGGGTGAGAAAAACAACCATAATATAATTACATACAATTATATATATAACACAAAAATATACATATATATAGGATTCTCACCACAACTCACACCATAAATCCAACACAATGCAATGCAAGGTATAATTCATATTTCAATCACCAACACATATCCATATCTCACTTTTATCCACAATCCCACACATAAAACAACCATAATGATTTATGCAATACAAGAGACCGACACAACGACTCTATGCATATGCACATGCGGTACCGACTTCCATTGTTTCTCATCACTAGTTCACTCAGGAACTCTGCTGGAATCATCGCTCGTTATATCACTATAAGTCCCCGTCGGGCATACGATGTTCCCCGTCGCTCACACCTCTTTGTATAAGGCACACGACGTTTATGGATCGCTCACACCTCTTTGTATAGGGCACATGACCCGATCGCTCACACCCCACATGGGCACACGATCGTCTATAATCATCGCTCACACCTATTTGTATAAGGAACATGACGTTATAGCGAATTCCCTCTGGAATCCGTCACTCAGGACGTCTCAACAATGCATATCATGATGGTTGGCATACAATGACTCATGACATTTAATATACACACACATACATGCATTCATCTACATCAACAAAATCACACTTTGCACTTATGCCCAAAACAATGCATTTAATTTCCATACGGCCACAAATCATCACAACACCATCTAAACACATACATTTACATCATACAACAACACTTTGCACGATACACATCAAATACGTACAAGTATAACGACAAAAATCGACAACCGAAACTATTCCCAATTTTCCGACGTAATTAAATCGGCTAACAATTTCACAATCATCATAATAAGAAAGTACAGTTTAATAGCTACACAACGATACCAAGAATGTAAAAATCGGATAAACGGAACTCAAGTTACGGAAGAAAACGAAAAAAAACGATATTTTGAAAAGTCCCATTTTGCAATTGTCCTGTCCATACGTGTATTGCCCTGAGCCATACGCGTATAGGCAGAGACTCATTTTTCCCAAAGTTCACGTGTAAAAGTCCGTACGCGTAATGTCCAACCTCGTACGCGTATTGCCCTGAAATGCTACGTGTATCATACGCAAATGGGCAGATGGCCGAGCAAAATACCATCTCATACGCGTATTGGCCCATGACTCGCCCTCCATACGCGTATTGCCAAGGTCCATACGCGTATGAACATGCCCCATACGCGTATGACCTGGAAAAACCAGAAAAATTCTTCTGCATAATTTTCTTACGGGTTCCAATCCAAAACACCCCAAATCTCACCTACACACCAGAAAATTGCCAATATAATGTCCAATAATAAGTATCTATCATGTACCAACAATTATGGATACTAAAAACATGATTTCAACCACACTTAATCAATTTCTAATCAATTTGACATAATATAGGTTTTACTAAATTTCTTCATTTCAATCCAACAAACATCACAAATATACATACATAATCATACACAATCATACAATAATTGAGTTTCACACCCTTACCCGATTAAACCGATTCTAGGAGTTGATTTTTCTTGATTTCCCAAGCTTTTCTCACTTTTCTCTTCTTCTTCTCTTTTCTCTCCTTTTTCTTTCTTCTCCCTTTCTTTCTTTCTATTTTTCTCTCTTCTATTTTCTATTTTCTATTCTAACTTAACAAAATATTACGAAATGACCAAAATACACCCACACTCAAATATCTCGCAAACGATCCCAAAACCCGATAAAATATCACAACATTGAAAAATAACATATTTTCAGATAAAAGTCGAAAATAAAATAAAATAATAATAAAATAATCGAACGACTCGATTAAATAAAACGCACACGAAAACTGGGTCGTTACAACTCTCCCCCACTTAGAAATTTTCGTCCTCGAAAATATTACCTGAGATGAACAACTCTGGATACGACTCCCGTATCCGACTCTCCAACTCCCAAGTCAAATTGCCCTCAGCAGCACCTCCCCACGCCACTTTCACAAGTGCGATATCCTTGCCCCTCAACTGCTTCACCTCGCGATCCAAAACCCTAACTGGTACTGCCTCGACCGTAAGGTTCTCCCTTACCTCCACCTCATCCATCGGAATCACATGCGACAGATCCGGAACATACTTCCGAAGCTGTGAAACATGAAACACATCGTGCAAATTCGACAGATTCGGCGGCAACGCCACCCTATAAGCCATAGCACCCACTCTCGCAGATATCTGGTAAGGACCAATAAACCGAGAAGTAAGTTTCTTCGATTTCAATGCACGACCCACACCCGTTACCGGCATAACCCTCAGAAATACATGATCGTCCTCTTGAAACTCAAGATCTTTCCGTCTCCGATCATGATAACTCTTTTGTCTACTCTGAGAAGCATTCATTTTCTCCCGAATAAACTTCACTTTCTCCGTCGTCTGTTGCACCAATTCTGGCCCAACCACCGTTCGCTCGCCAGATTCGTGCCAACACAAAGGTGTCCGACACCTTCGTCCATACAATGCTTCAAACGGTGCCATTCCAATACTAGAATGGAAACTGTTATTATACGTAAACTCAATCAAAGCAAGATAACTATCCCACGCACCACCTTGTTCCAAAACACAAGCCCTCAACAAATCCTCCAAAGACTGAATCGTCCTCTCCGTCTGACCATCCGTTTGCGGATGATAAGCCGAACTCAATCTCAATTTAGAACCCAAAGCCTTCTGTAAACTTTCCCAGAATCTCGAGGTAAATCTAGGATCTTGATCAGAAACAATACTCAATGGAACCCCATGTAACTTCACAATCACACTGATGTAAATCTCAACTAACCGCTCCAAAGTAAAACTGATGTCAATCGGAATAAAATGAGCCGATTTAGTCAGCCTATCAACAACCACCCAAATAGCATTATGCCCTCGCTGAGTATTCGGTAACCCTGTCACAAAATCAATCGAAATACTATCCCATTTCCATTCAGGAATATCCAACGGTTGCAACAAACCACTAGGCCTCAGATGTTCCTCCTTCAATTTCTGACAAATCAAACACGCATAAACAAACTGAGCCACGTCTCTTTTCAATCCAGACCACCAGAAAAATTTCTTCAAATCCTGATACATCTTATTCTCTCCCGGATGTATACTTAAATTACTCCGGTGTCCTTCCTCCAAAATCATCTTTTTCAACTCCGCATCATCTGAAATACAAATCCTACCTCGGAATCTCAAAACACCATTAATATCCACTTGAAAATCACTATTCGCATCTTTACCTCCCAACAACATCAAATCCACAAATTTCACGTCCAGCTTTTGTTTCTCACAAACAGTCATCAGAAAATCATTAGTAATCGTTAGCATACTAAGCATAACGCTATCCGACGTCACTTCACATACCAAACTCAAGTCTCTAAACAATTCCAAAAGCTCCCACTCCTTAACCATTAATGCGGACATATGTAACGATTTCTGACTCAATGCATCAGCTACTACATTAGCTTTACCAGGATGGTAATTTAAGCTAAAGTCGTAGTCCATCAAGAATTCCAACCATCTACGTTGCCTCATATTTAGCTCTTTCTGATCAAACAAATATTTCAAACTTTTATGATCACTAAAGACCTCAAACCTTGCACCGTAGAGATAATGCCTCCAGATCTTCAACACAAAAACCACAGCCGCTAACTCAAGATCATGAGTAGGATAATTTTTCTCATGAACTCTCAATTGCCTTGAAGCATACGCCACGACCTTACCTTCCTGCATCAGAACACCACCTAGACCAATCAAAGAAGCGTCACAATAAACCACAAATGGTTCATTAGGATTCGGCAAAATCAAAATCGGAGCTGTCGTCAGTCTTTTCTTCAGCTCATTAAAACTTTCCTCACACCGAATATCCGAAATGAACGCTTGCCCTTTACAAGTCAACTGGGTCAAAGAAAGTGCTAGCTTAGAAAAACCTTCAATGAACCTGCGATAATAACCAGCCAAGCCCAAAAAGCTTCGAATTTCAGTAACGGATCTCGGAGCCTCCCATTGTAGAACTGCCTCTACTTTAGATGGGTCCACAGCAATACCATTACCTGAAATTAAGTGTCCAAGAAAACTTACTTCCGACAACCAGAATTCACACTTGGACAATTTGGCAAAAAGCTTCCTTTCCTTCAAAACCTGCAAAACAATACGCAAATGTTCTGCATGCTCCTCCCGAGACTTAGAATAAATCAAAATGTCATCAATAAACACAACGACAAATTGATCCAGATGCTCGTGAAAAATACGATTCATGTATTCCATAAACACACCTGGCGCATTAGAAACCCCGAACGGCATCACAGAATATTCATAATGACCGTATCGTGTCCTAAAAGCCGTCTTCTGAATATCTTCCTCCTTCACCCTTATCTGATGATACCCTGACCTCAAGTCAATCTTACTAAACACACAAGCACCAACCAACTGATCCATCAGATCATCAATCCGTGGAAGAGGATACTTATTCTTGATCGTCACCTTATTCAACTGGCGATAATCAATACATAATCGCATACTTCCATCCTTCTTTTTCACCAATAAAACTGGAGCACCCCAAGGAGAAACACTTGGTCTCACAAACCTCTTCTCCAACAACTCATTCAAATGTTTCTTTAACTCCACCAACTCAGATGCCGACATACGATAAGGTGCCATAGAAACAGGTCTAGTACCAGGAACTAGATCTATAGAAAACTCCACCTCTCTCTCTGGCGGCAAGTCTGAAATATCCTCAGGAAACACTTCCGGAAACTCACACACCATAGGAAACACATCCAGTGAAACTTGATTATCCACAGTTAAAGATGCAAACAATCCAAACAACTGAGCTTCCTCCGCCAAAAGTTTCTTCAACTCTTTGGTAGATAAGAAACTCAAGTCTTCGTCTTCCTCAAGAGAAGGAAACCTTACCAGCTTATGATAACAATCGATGTGAACCCTATTGAATTGCAACCAATTCATACCAAGGACCACATCTAAACCCTCCAACGGTAAACACACCAAATCCATCTCAAAGTCTTTACCATAAATGGTCAAAGGACATCTTAGACAAACCAAAGAAGTAGTTACTGACCCCCCCCCCCCCCCCCCCCCCCGTTGGAGTATCAATAACCATTTCACCACCCATCACAGATAACACAAGACTCAAACGCTTCGCGCACTCAGACGAAATAAACTAATGAGTTGCTCCAGTATCAATAATAGCAATCAAAGGAGTACTATTAATAAAACAAGTACCTCTGATCAGACGATCTGCACTCGAAGTCTGAGTTCCCGATAATGCAAACACTTTCCCACTAGCTGGAGCTTGCTTCGGTTTCGGACACTTTGTACTAACATGTCCCAGCTCACCATAATTAAAGCACTTCACCACGTTCTTCTTATAATCAACTGCAATGTGCCCTATACCTCCATAGTTAGAACACTTCCTAAAATCTTTCCTGCACTCAAACTGACGATGCCCCACTTCACCACACCTATAACATCTCATAGGACTAGACATTCCTCCTCCGCTTGACCTTTTCTCAAAATTCCCTCTTTGTTTACCTTTATCAGCTTGTGTCACATACGGACCACCACAGAACTGTTGTTTCCCCTTCCTCCCGCTCACACTCCTGTAATGAGTAGAACGAGCCTTACTGTCTCCTTCATAAATCCTACAACAATCTACCAAATCAGAAAACCTCTGAATCCTCTGAGAACCAATTGCCTGCTTTATCTCAGGACGCAAGCCATTCTCAAACTTTACACACTTAGAGAATTCAGCAGTAGCTTCAGCATAATGAGGATAAAACTGCACAAGTTCCACAAACTTTGCAGTATAATCGACAATAGACATATTACCTTGTTTTAGTTCCAAAAACTCAATTTCCTTCTTTCCTCTCACATCTTCAGGAAAATACCTCCTCAAAAATTCCGTACTAAACACAGCCCAAGTAATTTCCTCCTCCGCAGCTTCCAACACACGACGAGTACCAACCCACCAGTCATCAGCTTCCTCCAATAACATGTGAGTACCCAGTCTCACCTTCTGATCCTCCTCACAATCCATCACTCGAAAAATCCTTTCAATCTCTTTCAGCCAAATCTGTGCACCATCCGAATCATATCTTCCTTTGAAGACAGGCGGTTTGTTCTTCCGGAACTCATCATTACCAGCAGCATGAGGTGCACCCTGCACAACACGAGCCATAGCTTGCATAGCCGCAGCCAATGCAGCATCGTTCCTTCCAGCCATATTCTGTTCATTTCCAATAAAAGAAACTATGGTTAAACAAACAACTCATCCAACCACAACGACCAACCAGGACTGACATAACTGACACGGACTGACACAAACTGGCTCTGATACCACTTAATGTAACACCCCCAATCTATACCCCCAAATAATAAAGCAGTAAAAGAAAATTCAAAATTTCGTCAGAGTATATTTAAATTATCATAGCATAGACTGAGGGGTCACATCAAATTGAAAACAATACATACAACACCTGCTCATAAAGATATGCAACAGTGGGGTAGCAATCAACAGAGGAACTCAGTTCCTTACACCCATATTTCAGAATTTAGAATAAAAGCGGAAAATCTAAAACTGAATAACATATACATATATATCATGAAAAGTCTGTCATACATCAAGTTATACATGCACAAGCCAAAAGATATATATACGGAATGCACAAATATCGCCAATGGCCACCCTAACTACCCGGTGTCACATATCAGAGCCGACCGACAAAAGAATGAAGACGCAAAGCTTCACAAAAATACCTCCAGTAACTCTAATCTGCAATGCCTCATAGAGCATTATAAAACAGCAGAAGGGTGATAAAAACAACCATAATATAATTACATACAATTATATATATAACACAAAAATACACATATATATACGATTCTCACCATAACTCACACCATAAATCCAACACAATGCAATGAAAGGTATAATTCATATTTCAATCACCAACACATATCCATATCTCACTTTTATCCACAATCCCACACATAAAACAACCATAATGATTTATGCAATGCAAGAGACCGACACAACGACTCTATGCATATGCACATGCGGTACCGACTTCCATTGTTTCTCATCACTAGTTCACTCAGGAACTCTGCTGGAATCATCGCTCGTTATATCACTATAACTCCCCGTCGGGCATACGATGTTCCCCGTCACTCACACCTCTTTGTATAAGGCACACGACGTTTATGGATCGCTCACACCTCTTTGTATAAGGCAAACGACCCGATTGCTCACACCCCACATGGGCACACAATCGTCTATAATCATCGCTCACACCTATTTGTATAAGGCACACGACGTTATAGCGAATTCCCTCTGGAATCCAAACCGTCACTCAGGACGTCTCAACAATGCATATCATGATGCTTAACATACAATGACTCATGACATTTAATATGCACACACATACATGCATTCATCTACATCAACAAAATCACACTTTGCACTTATGCCCAAAACAATGCATTTAATTTCCATACGGCCACAAATCATCACAACACCATCTAAACACATACATTTACATCATACAACAGCACTTTGCACGATACACATCAAATACGTACAAGTATAACGACAAAAGTCGACAACCGACACTATTCCCAATTTTCCGACGTAATTAAATCGGCTAACAATTTCACAATCATCATAATAAGAAAGTACAGTTCAATAGCTACACAACGATACCAAGAATGTAAAAATCGGATAAACGGAACTCAAGTTACGGAAGAAAACGAAAAAAAAAACGATATTTTGAAAAGTCCCATTTTGCAATTGTCCTGTCCATACGCGTATTGCCCTGAGCCATACGCATATGGGCAGAGACTCATTTTTCCAAAAGTTCACGTGTAAAAGTCTGTACGCGTAATGCCCAACCTCGTACGCGTATTGCCCTGAAATGCTACGCGTATCATACGCAAATGGGCAGATGGCCGAGCAAAATACCATCTCATACGCGTATTGGCCCATGACTCGCCCTCCATACGCGTATTGCCAAGGTCCATATGCGCATGAGCATGCCCCATACGCGTATGATCTGGAAAAACCAAAAAAATTCTTCTGCATATTTTTCTTACGGGTTCCAATCCAAAACACCCCAAATCTCACCTACACACCAGAAAATTGCCAATACAATGTCCAATAACAAGTATCTATCATGTACCAACAATTATGGATACTAAAAACATGATTTCAACCACATTTAATCAATTTCTAATCAATTTGACATAATATAGGTTTTACTAAATTTCTTCATTTCAATCCAACAAACATCACAAATATATATACATAATCATACACAATCATACAATAATTGAGTTTCGCACCCTTACCCGATTAAACCGATTCTAGGAGTTGATTTTTCTTGATTTCCCAAGCTTTTCTCACTTTTCTCTTCTTCTTCTCTTTTCTCTCCTTTTTCTTTCTTCTCCCTTTCTTTCTTTCTATTTTTCTCTCTTCTATTTTCTATTTTCTATTCTAACTTAACAAAATATTACGAAATGACCAAAATACCCCCACACTCAAATATCTCGCAAACGATCCCAAAACCCGATAAAATATCACAACATTGAAAAATAACATATTTTCAGATAAAAGTCGAAAATAAAATAAAATAAAAATAAAATAATCGAACGACTCGATTAAATAAAACGCACACAAAAACTGGGTCGTTACAGAGGGACTCCAGCTGGGATTTTGAATCAAAAAGTGTGCCACTTACATCAATTATTTGGAAAAAAAAGTTTTGATTCTTTGTTTTTGACATGTGATGTATAGAGGAAATATCCTCCTACAGAGAGGACTCATGGTCTCATCTGTGGGGATGTTCCATTATGTGCCTTGATCAAAGCCCAAGGTTGAGGCTGAAAAAAGAAGTTGAAAATTGACTCAACTGGGGGAGTAATATATATGTCTTGTACAAAGCCCAAGATTGAGGCTGGCTGGGAAAATCAATATATGAAGCCTAAGAGGAGGCTGAGGGGATTTAAGTGGAGACTGCCTCTTGTTGAGGGATTTTAAATCCAAGAGAAGGTTCAGACTACTCTGAGGAATCAAAAAGGAAACTAACTCTTGCTTAAGAGTGTTGAATTATTAAATGCCACAAAGGCTTTGATTCTTTTAGGGATTTGTTAATTGCAACCTGACCCTGGATGGGGATTTTAAAATGAAAACCAAACCTTGTTGAGGATCAGAAGAGACTTAAAGGATGAGTTTGAATGTCTTAGAGATTTTGACTCTCCTAGGGATTGGTGTATTGATAAAGATGACTAGGATTTATCCTATGCTTTCAGGAAGCCTGAGGGTCCTTGTATGAAGCCTAAGAGGAGGCTAGGGATGCTTCTAGGAAGCCTGTGGATCCTTGTATGAAGCCCAAGAGGAGGCTGGCGATGCTCCTAGGAAGCCTGTGGATCCTTGTATGAAGCCCAAGAGGAGGTTGGGTATTGAGACTTTCCAAGTCTAGGAAGAGTTCAAGAAAGGTTTCACCAGGAAATAATCATTTCTTTGTTGAACTGTCCCAGGGTTAAAGGGGTTAAAAAAGAGGTTTCACCAGGAAATAATCTTATCTTTATTAAATTGTTTCAAGGTTGAATAAATTGAACAAAGCCCAAGAGGAGGTTAACTGTATTGGGAAGAAGAATTTCTTTGTACAAGAGGGAACTAGTTGTTTGAACTAAGTTATACTGATTGAACGGATCCTATTGTTTGAACTAGTCTAAACTAAGGATGATGTAAATGCTAATAGAAACTTAACAAGATATGTACAAGTATATATACAGATATAGGAACAAGTATATAAACAAGTATGAATTGAACTGAGAAAAGTGTTGGGTCTTATTCTCTGGATAGAGGCCCAAGTGTATTGTGATTGATTAGTTGTTTTCTTCAAGATTGAATTAGTGTTTTGAAGAAATTGAAGAAAGTTTTGACTTTGAAGACGACTTGATCTCAAGTAAGAGAGAAGCAAAGGTGTTGGGTCTTACACTCTAAATAGAGGCCCAAGATGCTAGGTTTAGATTGAATATGACAGTTTTGTAAGATTGAAGTTTTTGAAAATAGAAAGAGGGATGGAACTTACATTCCTAGCAAAGGCCCAAGATGTTATCTTGTTTTAAAAAACCGAGGATGATTTTGAAAGAAAAAGGTTGGGACTTACACTCCTAGCAGAGGCCCAGGATGTTTGTAAAACCACAGTGATTTTGAGCACTGAGAGGAGGGACTTATACTATAGTAGAGGCCCTAAAAAAGTTTACTTGTGTACAAAAAAATGGGACTTACACTCTATTAGAGGCCCAAATGATTTAATGATTTTTGAAAACCCTAGTTTTGAAATGTTTGATTAAAGGTGTTTTTCAAATGATTTTAAACATGATGTAAGATAAGATAAACATGTTGTAATCTTAAAACAAAGTTTGAAATATTAGGTTTTATCCATATGAAGATCAAAATGTTATAGGTTTAAAACTAATTAAGAAGAAAACCATTTTTTAGGGTTTTTTAATAATAAAAAAAAATTAATTAATTTTGACTTAATAAAAAGTGATTAAAATTAAATCTATTTTTTTAATATTTTTTTATGGATTAAATTAATAAAATGTGTGAATGATATGTGTGCAAAAAATCATTTAAAAATAATTAAGTTTGATTCAAAAAATAATTATTTGAAAATAATATAGAAAATATGTGAAAAATATGTGAAAATATGAAAAATGGGAGAAGTTTTAAAAAAAAATGGCATGGGTGGGGGTTGAACTCACGCCCTTACCCACACAAACAAACTTAACACACAGGCACAAACCACTGGGTGGTGATACATCGGTGTATCAAACCATACCCATAAATTAATAAGGGTGAAAAAGACCTGAGGCCAGACCAAGCCAAAGGCGCCATGGCTGGTCCTTGCCCAAGGTTTTCAAGCTTGCCAGTAGGATCATATCTCCCTCATTTCTCCATGAAATTGGATGAAATAAAAATGGATCCTGCCTAGAATTTCATGAGGAATCCAATGGTGGTCTTAGATTTTTCTAAAAGTGCCTACATTTTAAAACCCGGTAGTGGTTTCAAATAGGCCATGATTTTGCAAGCTCTATGCTACATGTTTATACAGCCAATAATAGTGCTCAATTATAGTTCAAACACAATAAATATGATATGTATGACATGTTTATGATCAATGTACATCAAAGTAAATCATATTTTGGCAAGTTCAAGTTTTGAGGAAACTTACCTCTTGAAGCAAATTGGGATCTTTCAAGATAGTTGTTACATATGTGTCTTGATGCTTTGGACACTTCCAATATACCTTATAGAAGCTACTTGGATGCTTTGAATAAAAGAGAAACCTCTAGATCAGAGTTTGGCCCCTTCTTGCAAAATGAGCCAAAAGTGGTCAAAATGGCAACTCCCTTAAATGGTGTTACCATTGAGGAACACTTATTGGAACAACTTAGGGATGTTATTTAGAGTGTGTTTGGAGTGTTGGTTGGCTTTGAAGTGGACTGGATCAAGACATGGCTTGAAAAATGCAGAAAAGTCAAAATATGAGGTTTTGATAGTTGACTTTCTGATTTTGGTGGTTTGGGATGAAGATGGGGGTTTGGACACCTCTAATGGATGATTTGTGATGTGTTTAGACCATTGGTTTGATCCAAGAAGCTCTGGTTTAGAGAACTTTCCACTCACTTTTGAAAAACTTAGAAACTTGGAGCAAAAGCAAGAAAGAAGGGAAAACAAGTATTGTGTTGTTTTAGTGTGTTCTGAATGATCAGAAATGAGTTCTATTTATAGGAGAAGGGATTTATCTTGGGGGAATAGTGTTGGCTCAAAGATTGGCTTAGATTCAAAGGTTTTGGCAAGATGCATCATTGCCCCTCACACAAGGTACCATAGATATCCACATGGATAGCTTATCTTTTGACTCATCCCACATTCCTCAGATGTTTTTAATGTTGTTTATGTGAGCATCTTGACTGAAAATAGTACCTTGTTGAATGTGCACTATTGCACATAAATTCCTTTGAATTCAAGGCATAATGTGACAAAATCCATTAATCCAATTTGAGATATCTCTTGACCCTTTAACCCAAATTTCCAGGTTTGTTATGGTTCCTTCTGTTATGCATTGAATATGAGTGACATTGATCATTACACTTGACAAAAAAATCGGGTATGGCAAGTAAATGACCAAACTGAATTTGCAAAATAGTTTGCAGCAAGGTGTATTGATCACTCCATATCCCTTTTCTCAAGTGGAGTTATCTCATGCTCTTGGCCTCTTTAGAAAGCTAGGATTATGTACTTCAACTTTGATGTTCACCATTGGACTTGATTCATCTTGGATCATGGTGAAAAATTCATCCACATTTTGCTGTTTTGCTTGATCCCCATAGGTATCTTAGAAGACGTCCCTGTTAGGATTGGTCAACTTTATATATAACTAGACTTTGTGGCAATGGACATCAAAGAAAACGAAGAAATTCCTACCCTTCTGGGTAGACCCTTCCTATCTACAGTTGGGGCTATAATAGATGTCAAGAGAGGAAAAATGACTTTCGAAGTAGGTGATGAGAAGGTAGAATTTATCCTTTCCAAATTTTTACAAGCTTCTGCAATAAACGATTTGTGTTTCTCCATTGATATTATGATGAGTGTATAAGAGAGTTTGAAACACAAACCAATACCGAGCTTGAAACACGAGTCGAAACCATGAAACTGCTTTCGACCGAGATAATGGAAGACGATGGACTAAAAGTATATACACCTCATGTGGATGATAACCTTCATGAATGTTTATCACTTACCCCTAACCATCTTCCAGGTCCTAAGATTGCGACTGTAAAACTTAAAGAACTACCTAAGAATCTGAGATATGAATTCCTTGATAATGAGTTAAATCGTCCTGTTATAGTGAATGCAAACTTAAACAAGGAAGAGACAAATCAACTCTTAGATGTCTTACGTAAGTACCCTTCAGCTCTAGGATATAATATTTCTGACTTAATTTGGATAAGCCAGTCTGTGCACATGCACCGAATTATGCTAGAGGAAGATTCTAAACCCTCTAGGGAACATCGAGGAGGATAAACCCTAACATGAGTGATGTGGTAAAAAGGGAAGTGTTGAAACTACTGGACGTTGGAATAATATACCAAATCTCTAATAGTAAGTGGGTTAGCCCAGTACACATCATACCCAAGAAAGCAGGCGTCACAGTAATGCAGAATGAAAAAGGAGAATTGGTGCCACAACGTATAGTAAGTGGTTGACGCATGTGTATTGACTATAGGTATCTGAACAAAGTAACCATGAAGGACCATTTTCTCCTTCCATTCATTGATCAAATGTTAGAACGTTTAGCCAGACATTCTTATTTCTGCTATTTAGACGGATATTCATGATTTTTTTAAATCCCTATTCACCTTGACGACCAAAAGAAAACAACCTTTACTTGCCCTTACGGAACCTTTACAAATCGACGGATGCCGTTTAGACTATGTAACGCTCCTGTGACATTCCAACGATGTATGATGGCTATATTCACAGATTTCCTTGACGAGATAATGGAGGTCTTTATGGATGACTTCTCGGTATGCGGATCCAGTTTTAAAGACTGCCTCGCTAACCTGGAAAAGATTTTGGAAAGATGCGTACAGGTAAATCTCGTATTAAACTGGGAAAAGTGCCATGTCATGGTTACAGAGAGTATAGTTTTAGGACACATATTTTCTGATAGGGGAATTGAGGTTGACAAAGCTAAGATTGAGATAATAGAAAACCTCCAGTAACCCAAAACAGTTAGGTAAATACAAAGGTTTTTTGGACACGTCGGGTTCTACCGACGTTTTATCATGGACTTCTCAAAAATCACAAAACCCCTAACAAGTCTCTTGATGAAAGACGCTGAGTTTGTTTTTGATGAAAAATGCCTAGAAGCGTTTAATATCTTAAAGCGAGCACTGATTTTCGCACCTATCATACAACCCCCAGACTGGAATAAGCCATTTGAAATCTTGTGCGATGCGAGTGACTTTGTCATCGGTGCTGTTATGGGACAAATAACCAAAAAGAAAATGCATGTGATATATTACGCAAGCAGAACACTGGACGTCGCTCAACTAAATTATGCCACCACTGAAAAAGAACTCCTAGTTGTGGTTTTTGCAATAGACAAATTTCGTTCTTATTTAGGTTGAGCCAAGATCATAGTATACACTGACCATACTGCCATAAGATATCTTCTAAAGAAAAAGGATGTAAAGCCCAGACTACTCCACTAGATCGTCCTATTGCAAGAATTTGATCTTGAAATTCGAGACAAAAAGGGGACTAAAAATGTAGTAGCTAGCCACCTTTCAAGACTAGAATACTTAAAACCAGATCATATTCTTATCAATGATGACTTCACCTATGATAGATTAGTAGCATCAGTCCAGAAATGAGCAGATTCAGATAACAATGAAGCCGAGCCCATAATAGAATCTGCGCTGATAATAATAAGCGTGCCTTAGTACGCTGATTTTGTTAACTATCTGGCAGCCGATATTCTACCCCCTGATCTGACATATCAACAAAAGAAAAAGTTCTTACATGACATAAAACATTTCTACTGGGATGAACCACTACTTTTCAAAAGAGGAGCAGATGGCATATTTCGTCGCAACGTCCCTGAAGAGGAAGTTGAAAATATAATAGCTCATTGCCACTCCGCACCTTATGGTGGCCATGCTAGCACATCAAAAACCTACACAAAAATCCTTCAGGAAGGCCTCTATTGGCCCACTTTATGTCGCGATGTGCATGCCTACATAGTTAAATGCGATAGGTGCCAGCGCCTGGGAAACATTTCCATACGTGATGAGATGCCCCTAAGAAACATTCAAGAAGTAGAAATTTTCGATGTTTGGAGAATAGATTTCATGGGACCATTTCCATCATCCATGGGAAATAAATATATATTAGTTGCAGTCGATTATGTATCTAAATGGATCGAGGTTATCACCTCACCCACTAACGATGCACGAGTTGCGATTAGAATGTTCAAGAATTAGATATTCCCAAGGTTCGGAGTCCCTCGCCTAGTCATAAGCGATGGAAGGTCCTATTTCATCTCACGAATATTTCATAACCTTTTAGAAAAATATGGGGTAAAACACAAGGTAGCAACGCCCTATCATCCACAAACTAGTGGACAGGTCAAAGTCTCCAATAGAGAAATAAAACAGATCTTAAAGAAAATTGTCACTATTTCTAGGAAAGACTGGTCCTCTAAACTTTAAGATGCACTATGGGCCTATAGAACTGCCTATAAAACTTTTATAGGGACAACGCCCTTTAATCTGCTTTATGGAAAGTCATGCCACCTACCTTTCGAGTTGGAACACAAAGCCTATTGGGCTATAAAAACCTTAAATATGGATTACTTGAAAGCAGGTAATAAACACTTGCTGGACATCCTCGAATTAGAAGAAATCATACGAGATGCTTATGAGAATGCTATAATTTACAAAGAACGGACTAAAGCATGGCATGATAAGCAAATCGCGAAGAGAGAGTTCAATATAGGTGAACCAGTACTTTTGTTCAACTCTAGATTGCGACTTTTTCCTAGTAAACTACGCTCCAGATGGACTAGACCCTTCAAAGTGACAAGAGTCCTACAATCTGGGGCAGTTGAAATTAAAAGTCCATCTACAAATCCTTTCATTGTGAATGGGCAAAGGCTGAAACTTTACAACAGCAGTGAGGCCAACATCACCCACGACCGTCTTGCTTTCTCGGAACCATCCCTGGTCACTAGTGCACCTTGATTTTAACGTTCGTCAAGCTACCGACGTTAAATGCAGCGCAGCGTGGGAGGCAACCCACGATTTTTTATTTTATCCGCTCCAGTTATTTCTTGTGCCCTTCTTTTTTTAAATAAATATCTAACTTGTATGTGTTTTCATTTCAGGACAACAACCTTTTACTTAGGCAGATTTTATCAACTAACTATATTTCAGGATGCAGCCGGCTAACGAGATGCAGATTACCTTCAAGAACGATAACCAGAGAAGGCGCTTTGCTGCCTTAGCTGAGACAACCATCTTGCCTACCCAGTATCCGGATTTCCCTTCCTTGTCCAACTGGGACTTATTGATAGTGTCCGTTTTATGTTTAGCCAAATGAGTTGGGATAGGTTTTTCGTAGCGAAGCACCCAACCTACAGAAGCCTAACACTAGAATTCCTAAGTTCATTCCGTTTTCAGCCCCATACTAGATTAGTACATGACGGAGGCCTAACTACCTATAGACTATTTGGCCAGGATTATAGGGTCATATGTAGAGAGCTATCCAGATGTCTCGCCTTTCAGATGACCCTAGTGCTTATTCTGAAGTACCTGATAATATGCAAGGTGAATTAGACTACTTCTGGGCAGGGATCACTGAAGATTTCCCCCTGACCATGATGCTATGAATAAAACCCTCATCCATAATCCATCCATTAGGTACTTCCACATGGTATCCACCCAAACATTCTTTGAAAAAGCTGAGAACCAAATCAGTGTAAGGAAAGAAGAGATGTTTTTCATCATGAGCATTTTTCAGAGCCGCCCTATAAACTCTGCAACCTTCCTACTGACCAATCTTAGAAAGATTGTCAAAAAAAGAGTAAAAAAAATCTATGTAGAAGGATTAGTTACCCACATTTCTATTGCGTTAGGCATGCAAAATCAAGTGGCTAATCTAACCCCGACATGTGGATACAATGTCTTAGATATTGACCACTGTCTGAGTCGTAGCTTAGTGAGGCGTGAAGGACCTGACCAATTCAAATCCTCATAAACTATGAAGTAGTCCATCTTTTCACCCTACCAAACCAGGATCTCACTAGTGTCCATGACAAAAACAAATGGCGGTACCAATTGGAAAACCTAGATGAAGGCCCATCACCCCCTGAGACTCCTACTGAACCTGATGATTAACATGCACATTATATTGAATATGAGCTTTTAACTTTGAGAAAGGAAATCATGGCTCTTCGCCGTGGGTAGAGAGATCAAACTGGTAGGTTGGCTGAACAAATTGACCACCTCTTCCAGGAGATTCATTCATTAAGGAGAACTCACGATGGTCAAGGCCCTTGATCTGATCACACACCAGGTTCTACCATTTCTCATTCACCTTGGATTAAAACATTGGGGACAATGTTTGATTTAAGTGTGGGAGAGGAATTTTACTGCTTTCTAGTTAGATTTATTACTTTATTTTGTTTTATTTGCTTTTATTTAGTCAGTTTTTAGGCGTAGTTTTTATTGTCTATTAAATTTTCTTCCTTTCTTGAGCCATACCGAAATTTTTTGCAAAAAAAAAAATAGTGTGTAGGCTATTAAGATGTGTTATAAAGTTTTGGGAGAAGTCTTGAAACATCAGTATCGTTTTAACATCGTAAATCTCTCGAATATAGAGATCGATTTGGATAATTGTTATGCTCTAGCCTTAAGATCCCACCTCTGAATTAATCCTTAAGTAGTTTATTCTAGCAGTCAGAACCATCTAAGTTACCGCTAAGTGAATAAACCGATGCAAATAGGTGAATGATCTCGTAAAAGAAAAAAGAAAAAAAGAGGATAATTAAAAGCAAGTGATTTTAAAGGAAAATCTGCCTTCTAAGTTAGGTAATCTTCGCCCGGTTACTTAGCCCAATGGTAGAGGAACCTTTAAAAATTGTGCTTGAGCCAAGTGTTGAAAAATAACATAAAGTGTTGAATTTTGACACGAATGTGGATCAGGATCACCAACAGGCTTGTTCACCATGCGAGTACAAGATAACGGGCTTAATGTGATTGCGCCTGAATGAAAAAGGATTGGAAAGGGATGAGTAAAGTAGGCCAAAGAATAATAATATGATTCAGATTGGTCTGTATAGGGGAGAGATTTATGACCATAAAATACGCAATGTGTTATTACGATGCTTTTATTTTCAGTGACTTAGTACCCATTAATGTGATCTATTCAAAGTATAGTTTTTTAGCCCACAGTAGCTATTTAGCTCGCTTGTTTCACTTACATTTTGCTTGAGGACAAGCAATGGTTCAAGTGTGGGAGAGTTTGATGACACCTTAAACTATCGTTTATTTGACTTGACTTATGCATATTTCACAATTGTTTTAATTCCATTTCAACTATTATGCGAGTTTTTTTATTTGTTTAAGGGAATTTATTAATCAGGAGCTGTGTACGGAGAAATGAGGCAAAATGGACGAAAAAGGAAGAAAATTAGCAGACTTGCACCTATGGCAACCCCCATGGCGTTCATCCTAGGGGTGCCATGGGTGGTCCACACACCAACTAATGGGATGACCAAGTCATGGCCACTTTGTGAGCATGGCGGTCGTCATGAGCTTGTGGCGGTCGCCACCTTTGAAAGTCCCAAACGGTTGGGAATGGACCATGCTTGGTCCCCAAGTCTCCACTAACTGGTCCTACTTTCTGTCCACGACTTGGAGGCAGTTCGTGTGTAATTCCTAGGGTTTTGGACTCCTATAAATACCCTTTTGCATGCCATTTTCCAGATCATCCAAGCTTATGCAAACTTATGCCATTATACTATCAAATTGTAAGGCAATAATCTCTTCACGCTGAAGGATTATTGCACCGTCGATTGAGTTTGTATCAAGTTTGGAGCACCCGTTTATTTTTGTTATTTACATTCCGTCAAGATTTATTTCAAGTTATCGCGATTTGTATCAGATTCAATACTCCGTTTGGAGCAGGTTTTTATTTTATTCATCATTTACATTTACTTTGTCTTGTCTTTACTTTTCCGCTTTAATTACCTCACAGTTATTCTCTTCATCTTATTTACCTCTACCGCGACTTTAATTCAATACGTTTTTACCCATCATTATGTTTACTTTTGCACTTAAAACCATTTATGTTTTGTTTACCCTAAACATGCCTGGCTAAATTATTGAATGCTGACATGTGAGATCTTCAATAGACGATGCTCTACATGTTGTCTCCCTAGGATTACCTTTGTGGGATGTTTTGATTTAAACGCAATTTTTCTAAACTTATTTTAATCTTTCTTCACGAAAGTGATGCAGTGAAAACGTCAGGTAAGATCGAAACCACCCGACACTGAAGACTAAAATTGGTTTTTTATTGGTTAACAAATACCGCGAAATCACTTTGTTACTTAATTAGGAAAATTTAACCTTTCTAGAAGGAGGTTTTAAAACTATTTACGAACGCGTTTATAGGTTTAGGATCCGGTACTTAAGCGAAGGCTCAGGGACCATTTTAAGTTAATCTTTCCAATCAAAATCACTTTTTTATTAAGTTAAGAGTCTAATATCTTAAAAGTGAGTTTACTACTTGACGCGGTAACTGCTTTCAATAAGTGACAAATAGAGTGTATAAATTAGAGAGTAAGTTCGGTTCTGAATATGCGAAAGCGACCGTTCCTGTTAAATTAGTTCTTTTCAAAATAGAAAACATTGCTCCGTAAGTTATCTTAGTGGAGACAATCAGAGCATTGTCAATTGATGTGAATTACATCTCAGCATTGTCATTTATCTGTTTTCATTTAATCCTTGTATTTCGTTTCCCTCCTTTTAAACTATTTCATTCGCCTTAGATAAACACTGTAACAACTAGAAACAATAATCTTTGACTATTGGTCTCTTTGGGATCGATATCTTTTAAAACTATATGATAGGATGTGCACTGGCAGTTAGTTGGTTTACACCCGATCAGTTACACAAAGGATTCAGAAATCTGTTGTGCATACATCTTCAACATCTCTTGTACTATGAAGAAAAAGCAAAGACACTTGATCAAGTCACCTTCTCAACGGCTAGTTTCTAGAAAGGCTATATATATGGCTGAAGATTTAAGCCTGAATTTTTAACAAGGATTCTTCTTTTGAAGGAGTAGCAAGATCAAGCAATTATCAACTCTATGTAATAGGCATATATTCTATTGTAGGTTGTAATTGTAAAAGCCTTAAGATTTCTTACCCCTGTATATATTTAGAAATCTTAAGTACTTTAGGTCTTTGTTATGGTGATCTCTCGTACCTCTAATTCTTGCATCATGTAGACCTTGTTCATTATTCTGCTGAGCCTTCAGTAGTTTAGATTAATTCTCCGGCTATGTGCTAGAGCAAAAAGCCTTGTCTCATTGGGATTCAAGCAACAAGTCTTGAGCCAAGATGCTTAAGCCACGTAAGTTTCATTGCTTAAGTGCTTGAGTTGTTAAAGTCTTATTCAGCTAGTCTGATTGACCAAAAGTAAAGTCTTAGACATGTGCTCTAAGCAAAGGAAAGTCTCATCCAGAAGACAGATGAGCAGGCGGCTCAGTTCGATGGTGTGAGCAAATGAAAGTGTCGCGGTGAAAATTGGATAACAAGCTATTAATTAACTTGCATCGTATTTTTTAATGTCACCACCGGTCTTTGATTTATCCAAAGGAAGGGAGAAAAAACCGAATTCCCACAATGCAATGCAAATGCACTAAGATTCTAAGTTCGGGGGTTAGTTATACCTAGGGAAGGTGTTAGCATCCTAGATATCTGTAGTACTCTACAGGAACCTCTTGATTATTTATGTTATCTGTCTTGCTAAAGGTTCTATGCTAAAGGTTTGAAAAATCCTAGGGGTTAGTATCTAAGTATACTCGATAAAGCATCGTACTTTACGCCTACGTATCCTCGGGAATAGAATCAGAGTACGCGTAGTTCTGCTTCTACTAAACTATTGGCTATGGCCAATGTTCATAGGGGAAATGAGTACAAGCTCATTGTAGAGTTTAAGAACTCTCTAAGTCTAGTTGAAATGGACCTATGTTGAAGTTTAGTCAGTAGGGGAAGTGATAAATTCATTATGATGAATATCACTAAGAGTTGAAGAACTCTTCCTAAAGCTAATTATGGTTTCTATGGCTCTGATGAGGCCAAGAAATGAAGTTTCTTCCTAAGAGGTTACTTAGGTTAAGATGGGGGTCATTATCTCAAGGTGACGATTATGAATGCAAATGATATGCACCATACACAATGACATGGTCATCATGCATGGGATTTTCCTTTGGATATTAATGCGACTAAATTACGTTCTTTAGGCGATGGTGCTAGCAAGTGATGCTAGACTTGCGTCTAGTGACCAAAAGGTTGAATGCGATGCCCGAAGGCGATCGACTTACATGGGTAGAAAATGGGCTCGACGTTGGATCGAGAATTTTGATATTGTTTTGAAAAAGGTTTAGACAATAGCGAATAAGCATACAAATGGAAATACGAAGTGATAAATATACAAGTGATAAAATGACAAGGTAAGGCATGATATAAGTTACAACATTGATATGAGATAATATGATGGAAGTAACATAAGCATGAAGATGGCAATGTGTTTCATGATAAAGTATGGATAAGATGAATATGCTTCAAATAGAATGATTAAAATGATATCAACATGCTTCAATCTTTAGGAAGACAAACATGTAGAATGATAATTAGGATGACAATCAATATGCTTCAATCTTTAGGAAGACAAACATATAGAATGATATTTAAAGGATGATAATCAATATGCTTAAATCTTTAGGAAGACAAACATATAGAATGATATCAAAGGATGATAATAAAGAAGAGTGATATTCATGTAAAAGTCAAATACATGGCCAAACAACATGGATAGGTTAATTCAAGGATTAAACAAGTTAGGGTGAAACAACATTCATAAGATTCAAGATGCTAACAATAAATGTCAATCAGTTAATCCACAAGTGATAGCAAATAACAATTAGCAACACCAATAAATTTAACAATATAATTAAGATACATACTGATAATTTAAAGGTTAACAACTAAAACAAATTGATTAGCAATTACAAAATAAAAAGCAAATTAACAATTTAAAAATTAGCACAATAATTAATAACCATACATAACAATTAATTAATTAGAAACATCACGTATTAATTAATGATGAAATAAAAATCAGGGGACAAACTATAAAGACAAATATTTTTGGAGTTTTTGAGCATATAGCATTTAAGCAAAATAAAAGAAGTTTTAAAAAGAAAAGATTTTAAAGTTAGAAAATAAATTTAAAACAAAATGTAGGCGGGGGGGGGGGGGGGTGCATTAGTGATTCCGTTCAGTTGAAAATAAAATGGTGGGGGTGCGTATGGTAAAGGGGACAAGGCCCAGGTTGGCAATGAGGGGCACAAGGCGAAAAGCAAGAAAATAGCAAAAGGGGGCTGATCCAAGGATCGAACCCAGGTCGTTTAGGTGAAAGGCGAAAGGCGAGGCGTATGGCGAACCGTTGGGACGGCTATACATCCGTCAATAAACGCACCTCAATTAATATATAACCAATAAAAACATGGAAATGCAATAATAAAAGAAACAGCATGCGCACAGTAGACGTAGTGACGGTGTAGTGTATCATGTGATATAATTGGCATGTGATTATTACAACGACTAGCAGACAAACATGAGGCCAACAACCAATAATTAACATGCATGGCAATATAAATCATACTGCTATCATTAAATAATCAAACCAAAAGATGCATGCATGAAAAAAAAGAACAACATGCAGCCATGACAACCAAATAAATTACGCACGGAATAAAACATGCAGAACAAACTGAACTGCTACCCTATTCCATTTAAAACATTGAAACAAAGCTTTCAACTTAAAACCAAACTAACTTACTCAAAACTCAACCAATTAACATGGAATAAAATGCAAACAGGAATCATTTTCCAAGTAGAATAAGATGCAGTCAATAGCTAACCGAGATGGTGAATATAATATGGGCAGTTCACGCATGGAAACTAGGGCCCAAATATGAAAAAAAGTTTGAGAAAGAGGTAAATACTTCCTGTTTTAAATGTAAACCAAATATACATGATATGGCCACCGACCTTAAAGCTCTCCACACGAATGAACAGAATATTAAGAGTTTCAACAATAACAAAACATCCAACATGCTCTAAAACAAAAAACCTATAATCTTAAGACTAAACATGGCAGCGGTTAAAAATAACTACATACAAGCATGCTTATCAACACATACACACGCATGACAAGGGTTGACATATTATACTTGTAAAGGCAACATGGCATTCCAAGACAACAATAAAAAATGAAACAGAATGCACATAAGATCATGGTCCACTGACCCTAACCATACAACCTCGCAAACGCGACTAACCAAACACACTATGCAACACATAATACAAGCAGCAGCATCATAAGATCGTATCATGCATATATATTACAAACAGAGGCCACAATAGTATCACATGCAGGTTCAGTTTTAGATACAAAAGAGAAATGGCATTATGCTTACCTCAAAATCATAGTCAACGCAGAATTCTTAACTCAAACCAAACATCATCCATAAAATGAAACCAGTAGCGCGTAAACAAGAAAGGATACATGTTATGCTTCAAAATGATGTATTTAGTGCTTATGATATATTATAGAATGCGCACGGGTGATACTTGAATAGAGATTAACATGTTTAAATGATGCATAAGCGTACAAACATCACAACAGAATACTACCTATATCACAGAAGTTCAAAAAAAAAAGAAGAACAAGATCTTGGTACTCAAAAAACTAAAACAAAACAGTCTCTAACATAGATTAGAGATAGCATTCACAACAAGCATTTAAAGTGAAACAACATGCATTAAAAGAACATGTATATGAACATCAACCAATATAAGTTTGTGACCAATCAACCAACATGCTTCCCAAAACAAATTCACATATGATATCAGATTAGATTATCAACAATGATAAGTCAACCACTCTTCTCCACAAACCCAACATAATGCTATAATAACAAGATATATGCCAAACACTTTAAACATTAAACAACGATGAAGAATGATCTACCACATGGATGCAGCGCAGTTGATATGGCATGATGCGTATGGTAAATGAGAGCTTGAGAAAACTTACCTAGTTTTCCAAGCAAGTAGCAAGCTATCCTCTTCTTTCTCCTCTGCTAGCTCACGTGTGCTAAAGGAAAACCTCTTGAGAGTTTTTCGTGTTGTTGTTGTTGGTTTTTCTTCTCTTTTCCCAGCTAGCTCTCGTGTGCCAAGTAAATAGTGCTTCAGAGAGGTTTTAGTATGGCTGTGATGATTTTTCTCTGTGTTTCTTCGTGTCCTTCGAATGCCCATTCTGAGGAAGTTGGGGCCTCCTTTTATAGGTGAGTTTGATGCATGGCTTGGGATGCATTAAATGGATGTTCCCTGCATGGGGCCGCAAGCGTGGTTTCACAATTCTTGATTCATGTGAGAAGGAATTTGTCTTTTTCTCCTTTTTCTTTTGCATGCTTGGGACAAGATCCATAGCTATGCCTTAGGTGTTTCTTTTTGCCTTGCACGGGTTATGGAATACTAATAGGATCAGATCATTGCTTTTGGAGAGAGGGGAAAGAAAATTTGAATTCAAAACATGAAGTTCTTGGTGCAAAAATTAGCTCGTATGGCCATATTGTTCACAAGATATTTCCTAACTTAATGATCCAATTTTAATGCTCTTGGGTTCAAATGAAAGTTCTTGGATGATACTTCAATGTTGATGTTGGAAAGTAATTGAAATAATGCCTTGAATTGGTAGAAAAATCCCTCACAAGTCGTGTCCCCAAAACTGCCAAAAGAACTTAAAAAAATTCTAAGTTACTGAAATTTGACAATTTCAAGTGCCCTACTTTGACGACCCATAACTTGAGAATGGTTTGTCCTATGGAGATTTTCCACATATGGTTGGAAAGCTCTCAACAAGCTCTACAACTTTCATTTGAGACTCGAGACTTGAATCCAAATGGAAATTGGTGAAAAGTGGTGTCAAAGTTGAGGAAAGGAGTGATGAAAAGGGCTGAGTGTTGGGCCAAAACGCCTTGTAAGCTCCATAACTCAAAATCCAAGCATTTTTAGGCAAAAAGTCATATGGAACGAATTAAAGATCTTGATGAAAGCTTTCCAATGAGCCTTGATTCGCTTAATTTGAGTGCACGGTTTAGGAGTTATGGTTATTTCAAATCGGGCTATTTGGGGGAAAATGCCATATACGGAGCCTTTCGCGACCAAAACCCTACTTATCTTGCAAGAAACCTCATGAAACTTGGTGTGGATGCTTTTAATACTTCATGGGACAATATATGATGATTAGAGCCATTAACACTTCAATTGATCCAAGATTCCAAAAGATTAGGGTTTCAGTCGAACCCTAATTACGCCTGTGAACGCACTGAGGTCGATCCTTGTGAATTTGTTTCTTCCTTCCCAACTAAAGGTCTTAGGAGACTCTCGAGGATGTTGGTAAACCAATAGAATCAATGATTAGGTTTTAGGGGATCATCTTGACGAGAAATCAAAGTTGTTGGCTGATAGGCATCACAGAAACCCTGACTTTGAGATACAGTGGGACTGAGGCTCAAATTCTGCTTGTTGAGAATCCATAGACCTTGAATTTTTGTTAAATGATATCTCTTGGATGTAGATGGCATTATATGGTAAGTGATCCATACGAATCTTGATTTGATAGAGCCAATACTTAACGATTCCTTCAGGATAAAACCCTAATTCCAAAGCTCTGGTGTTGGAGATCTGTTGTTGACTTGACTTACTTCAAACAACTTGTGGAGCTTCACGATGATAGGTAAACTTAAATTGAACATAAAGACACAAACTACAAGATATGGGTTAGCCCAAATAATTGCAGAGATGCTCCTAAGATGCGCAAAAGCTGGATGACATCTAAGGGTAAAAATTTAGGGTACAACAGTTGCCCCTATTTAAATAGCTGCACCGGAGGGCACGAGGAACGGAGATTCCGGAGGCACCTAGGTGAAAGGTATTTAAATATAGCAAACCAAAATTTTTTCCCTTAGGTGGAATGCAAATGCTAAGGACACTCTACGGACATGCAAATGCTGACATGCCATGAACTTCTAAAATGATGATATAATGCCAAGAATGCAAAGGATGCAGACAAACAAGACACCAGGGACCACAGGAAGTAAACACGCAAGAAAAGCTTCGCTGGGGAAAGACGGAAACTAGTATCCTCAAGCAAAGACTCGCTGGGGATACTGGTCAACCAGCAAGAAGACTCACTGGGGAGACCTTAAAGAAACAAAGGGGAATGATTAAAAGACAATCTCCACTGGGGAGAGATCCAAGGAGATAGACTTCACGGGGAAAAAACAAACCCACGCTCTTCCTGGGCACGAAACCCGAAGGAAGAACCTGATCACTAAGGATCAGTCTAGAGGAGACAAACAAACAAACAAAGACTTCCTGGGGATCTCAAAATGAAGAGTTCGAAATGGGATCTTCCGAAAGAGCCAGGAAGGCAGAGACTAACTCTGCGCACCAGATAGGAGTCTTAAAGTTGAAGAAATTTGTTCCAAGAAGCTTAACTTAAAGCAATTTTTTTTTGGAAAAGAACAAGATTAGGGTGTTCAATGTCCGACACGATTCGAACAAGAACGGTTTTAAAACAAATGACAGTGCTTGACACGATTCAAACAAAGCCTCAATTCGAGTTCGACACGATTCGAACAAGAACGGTTTTAAAACAAGAGTCAGTGTCCGACACGATTCGAACAAAGACTCTGTTCAGGTTTGACACGATTCAAACAAGAACAAGTTCAAGTTTGACATGATTCAAACAAGAACACATAAGACAATGTTTGACGCGATTCAAACAAAGTCCAAACAAGACAATGCTTGACACGATTCAAACATAGTCCAAGTTCAAATTTGACACGATTCAAACGAGAACAAGTTCAAGTTTGACACGATTCAAACAAGAACACATAAGACAGTGTTTGACACGATTCAAACATAGTCCAAGTTCAAGTTTGACACGATTTAAACGAGAACAAGTTCAAGTTTGACACGATTCAAACAAGAACACATAAGACAGTGTTTGACACGCTTCAAACAAAGTCCAAATAAGACAATGCTTGACACGATTCAAACATAGTCTAAGTTCAAGTTTGACACGATTCAAACGAGAACAAGTTCAAGTTTGACACGATTCAAACAAGAACACATAAGACAGTGTTTGACACGCTTCAAACAAAGTCCAAATAAGACAATGCTTGACACGATTCAAACATAGTCCAAGTTCAAGTTTGACACGATTCAAACGAGAACAAGTTCAAGTTTGACACGATTCAAACAAGAACACATAAGACAGTGTTTGACACGCTTCAAACAAAGCCCAAATAAGACAATGCTTGACACGATTCAAACATAGTCCAAGTTCAAGTTTGACACGATTCAAACGAGAACAAGTTCAAGTTTGACACGATTCAAACAAGAACAGCTAAAAAAATCCTTTAAAGTTAAACCTCTTGGGGAGCAGAAAAAGATTTTAAAGATTCAAATTTGGCGCGCCAAGGTTAAGACCGAACAAGCACGACACAAAGCAAACCGGGAATATCTTTACTCCACTGGGGAAATAAAGACAGGCACAACAAAAGACCACCAGCAGAACAGAGCACAAAGGACGCAAAGATGCTAGGGGAAGATGCACATGCTTAGCTATATGCTAGGAACGATGCGAACGACGCAAAACAGGAAAGAAGAAAGGATAACACAAGCCAACACCCTGAACTCCGAACATCAAGGATAGCCGGGACAATCTTCTTTCATTGGAGATGGCAGATCCATGCCAAAAATACAGTACTGTTAATCTTCTTGTACGAACTTGATTCCAAAATGTCTTAATTCCAGAGTAAAACCTAGATTATCTTTGTGTTTTCTTAGCAATTGCGCTTCCAAGCATCCGATAAAAATTGATGAGGTTATTGTATTCGAAGACCGATAACAATTATAGTGATTGAGAACTCCAGTTGTAGCAAAACTTGAGCTTCTCTGGGGATTCCTGCATAAAGAGCCGGGATCAGGTACTTAGACAAACGTATTGGGTATATTGGGAAAGTCTTTCTTCCTTATTGGGAAAATAAATCCATTGGGAGTTGTCAACAATTAGCAACTTGATGGGGAGCTAACAAAGAAATTACGCATTCCACTACCATCTTCAAGTCTTATCTGCCCGGGCCAGACGGTCTATACGATAACAAGAGGATTTTACAGAAGAATTGGCATACAGGGTGTTTCAATATCTTCAAACTCTTGGAGAGATCTCGGCATAACTGCCCCAGCTTAGGGGACGAATAATCAAAAGAATTTTACAAAAGGAATGAAATATCCGATACCTCCATATCTTCCAACTTGAACAATCAAAAGAAATTTACAAAAGGATACTTCCAACTTGAATAATCAAAAGAATTTTATGGAAGGATACTTCCAACTTGAATAATCAAAAGGATTTTACGGAAGGATACTTCCAATTTGAATAATCAAAAGAATTTTACGGAAGGATACTTCCAACTTGAAGAATCAAAAGAATTTTACGGAGGGATACTTCCAACTTGAATTTTGACGTAGCTGTTTCTGTTCAGTTATACTCGAGATACTCAAACTATAGCAGAAATTACTAGGGAACAGATTTACCCCTGCTGATGGGTTACTGAAGTCAAAACTTGTCATAAGATGATCTCAAGGATACCTGCCCCAATGTTTTGGATTTGCAGAATCTTGCCTCTGATAGGTAGTCAAAAGGATTATACAGAAGAATTGGCATACCAGATGCCTCAATATCTCCAAACTTTTAAAGGGGAATGACATAACTGCCCCTGTCCAACTGTATTTGTAACACTCAAGCTGTAGTAGAAACGACTGGGGAACAAAACATGCCCCTACTGATGGTCACTGAAGTCCACATTTGTCATGAGATGACCTGGAGAAGACTTGTCCCCAAAATTCTGAACTTGAAGAGTTCTTCCCCTGATTCACCAACTCTTGGGATAATAGATTGGCAAGCCTCACACTCGGTTGCCCCTGACTGAGCCAAATTTCCTTTATCGAGTTCAATTCCTTGACTGACTGCGCTTGTTGGGATTCCTTGATATCGAATGGTATTGCTAACAAGTGTTGTTCATTAAAATTGGCAAGATTTCATGCAAAGGTTTAATGCAAAGTTTTAATGCAAAGTTTGAAAACAAAGCTTTGATAAAAAATGCGCAGCGAAGTGACTAAATAGTCAAAAACAACGGTGGGTCTAGTCATTAAGGAAGTGACTAACACACGCGAGTAAACAAAGATTATTAGGAGTCAGGTTACTCAACCTTGCTGTAGTACGCTTTTCAAGACAACCTTACCTCAATTAGGTCTTTTAAGGGTCGTAATGTGGTATGGTTCATGGTTTGCGAAACAAAGGTAAAGGCTCAAATCCTAAGCTCAGTTAACTCAAGATATACGTCCAACTCTCCAGCAATAGGAAGTCACTTGATTTGAAAGCTGACTGGCGCCTTATGTGAAACGCTCGTGTTCGAATGCATAACCGAGTTAAGCTGAGAACTACCCTGCCCCAAGGTTGAGATTATGATTTCGTTGTGTAAGGAAAGAAAACTCATACTTCTAGGCTCGAAGGGGTTGACAAGGGATTGTCATCCTTCCTTCTCTAATGTTTAGGAAATGTGAAACAATGCCTTACATCCTCGGCGAAGTTAATTTGAAAGTATACCACGGCAGTCATGCGCATGAGGTTTTCATCATCCTCCCTAATCTTTGCTTAATCAGACAGTTTTTTTTAAAAAGAAGAAGAAGGGTGGAAGAGATATAATTTGCTTTTATGAAAATAAAAGAAGATGAGTGAAACGAATGGACTTAACCAAAAGATGCATAAATATTTCAATAATGTTGCCAATTTAAAGGTACAACAAAGCTCATAAGCAAATACCAATACAACTAAAGGAAATATAACTGAAACACAAAACATAGCCAACTAAAGATTTCCGTTTCCGGGTCCGAACGGGAAAAAGCCTTCACCGCCAATCACTTGTTCCTTGTGGTATAGAACTTTGAGAGGCCTTGCAGGTCCTTTGCCTTTTGCTACGAAAGTTGAGGTACTGGTGTCTGAAGTACCCTCTTGAGGTTTCAGACTCTTCAGCAAGCTTATCAGCTTCTTTTCAAATTCCTTGCATTCTTCAATGGGATGTCTGATAGTCCCAGTGCGAAATTTGCATTTGGTCCTTGGGTGGTCTTCTTCGAAGATTAAATCCTTATCATGAATCAGTTCCCGCACAAAATATTCTAAAGCTCGGCAATTGTCCAAATCATTCCCTTTAGCTCCCATATGGAATTCACAAGTTAAGTTGGGATTATACCAAGGTCCTTGAAAAGGTGTGAGAAGTCGGGGAGTTACCAGTTCGTTTTGCATCAACAGTGGGAAAAGTTTGCTTAATGGCACCGAGATAGGTTGGTGGTTAAATTTTCCTCTTTTGGCAGCACACTTCTTCTTATCTCGAGGAGAAACAAATGTTGGAGACTGAAAACCCCTCTTCGTAAGCACTTGATGAAGATTACGCTGGGATGCAGGAACGGGACCAACGTTCGTCTGGCGTGAGGCTTCTCCAAAAACAAATTCTGGACACGAGAGATCCTTAGGAGGTGGTAAAGGATAGTTGATTTGAATGCCTTGTTGTGTAAATGATAACATGTTGGAATCAAGCAGAGTCTGAGCCTTGTCTTTGAGTGCTCTACAATCTTCAGTTGAATGCTTCTGTGCCCCGGCATGGTAGTCACAGCGAATGTTGGTGTCAAGGCCCGACGGGTCCGGAAAAGATGTTGGATGTTGGATCCCTCTCTGCTGGCGCTATCAATCCGTTTTTGATCAAAGCTGGCAAAAGCTGACTATATGTCATCGGCAACAGAGTGAAATTCCTTTCTGGCTTCCTTGGCCTCTGTGGCACACGAGCGCTCTTGAATGCTGGTTTGTTGCTATGAGCGCAATTCTCCTCTTTCAACAGAGTTTCCAGAACCCAATTCATCTGGCACTTGAGGATCCTAACCTCCTCTCTCATTTCCTCCTGGAACTCCACAATTCTTTTAATCGCTGTCAGGGCGTCCTTCGTGACTTCCAAAAACTGTTCCATTCCTCTTTGGAGTTCTCTCAATTCATGGTTGACTCTGTCCATCTCACGGTACCATTTAGACATCCTTTTTCGAGTTTGAACTTGAGTGTTGGCATTTGGAAAATCAAGGTGACGGGTTCTGAAGAGCACAAGACGACGATAAGACGCGGAAGAAATGCACATGCATATGCGAAAACACAGATGAGATGCAAAATGATATGCGGATGCAATGCGAAATAATGCGTATGATGCAACATTCACTTCAAGGAACTCGAAAGAGTAGTTAAATATCGCGATTGGAAACTAGTTTTTATTAAAATTTAAAGCTCCGTTACAAACGGTACACCCTCAGGGCTTTCAGTACAACAAACAAACAGAATACAACAGAGAGGAACTAGGGCTTCGCTCCGCTGGATGATGCTCCATTTCTTTCACTGAGTTCTTCCATCAACTTGTCAATCCTTCCCTGCAATATGTATTTGTCCAGTGTCAGCTTCTCCACTTCTTCTCTCAGTCTTGAAACTTCATCTGGTTCCACCACAGGAGGCTTGGACCGAGGATACGGCATTGTCAGAGCGAGGGCTCGTTTGCGCGACCACTCTAGGTAAGATTCTGTAACCATGCAGTCAGGGTTTGTTGTTGCAGTCATTCCTTGTCTGTTGATTTGACGCCAGGAAAACAGAATCCGCATCTTCAGCTGGGGGTCTTCTCCTTCATAGAGGAAAATTCTTTTCAAGTTCTCTGGATCTGGTATCTCGTTCATCGGATGCCCAAGCTGGCGACGAGCGAGAACAGGGTTGTAACTGGTGCACCCTTTCGTGCCAAGAAGAGGCACGTTGGAAAAACCTCCGCAACTGTGAATCATGGGAATCCCTCCGTATATCGGATCATACCAAACAACATCTGAGTGGGTCAGGTCCATGAGTTTAACGGGCCATTCCGAGTCATCCCTCACATCCCAGAAGGCCATGGTCTTTGGTAGGTGAGAAATAAACCACCTATAGAGGATAGCAGTGCAGCATACGATCTGACCTTCTCCTTTCAGGATCTTTGAATGGATCGAGTGGTATGCATCGGCCAACAGCGTTGGTACCGGGTTCTTGAGCATGAAGATCCTGATTACATGAACGTCGACGAAATTCTCAACATTCGGAAATAAGAACAGACCATAAATCAGTAATGCGAAAAGATTCTCGAAAGCCCTAGTTTTTCCTTTGTCGGCGAACTCTCGAGCTTTCTCGAACAAGAATTGAGCAGGCAAGCCGTCGATCCCTCTTCTGAACCTCATATGCGTCTGGATCTCTATCAGCTTGATGCGAGTCACTCTCACGATGTCTTCCTGACTGGGTCTTCCTTCTCCACCGTAGAACGGGGGTGAATCTTTGACGGGTATCCCTAATAAGGCGGAATACTCTTCCAAAGTGGGCATCAACTGGAAATCTTGGAAGATGAAGCAGTGGTAGATCACATGGTAAAGTTGAACCAGTGTTTCAAATAGACCCTCTGCTACTTGTACCTGTAATAAAGAGAGTATATGCCCGTGTTTTGTGGCGAAGGCATCTGGATCCCTTATCCGACCTCCTAGTTCCCTCAACTGTTCCACATCAAAAACCCTGAAGGTGTATGGTACCGTTCCTTTACTTCCACGATCCATTTTACGATATCTAAAAAACAGGCTTTGAGTTCTTTGAAGTGAATGAAAAAGAGAATGCGAATGCAATGAGATGCAAAAGTTCGTGAAATTTGAGTACTTATAATCGTCCTAGAATACCAACGGACACGATTTCATTGATCATACAAAATTTGTTACAAGTGGAAGAAACGGGAATTAAAAATTCTTAAGGAAAACATTACAACCGTTGATATTCTTACAAGAGTTTTTAACAACAATTAAATAAAGACTAATAAAAGGCCTAAGGAGATTCCCCCAATAATCTTAGCTTGTACTTCTTGATCTCTTCTTCCATTCGGGACTTCTCGAGAACCAACTCATCTATTATCGCTTCCCACGAAGTGGACTCAGGGTTTGAGGGCCTCGGGTCTTCTTGTAACTTCCTCCTTTTGCAAGAGAGAACTTCCTCATTTTTTGCCTTTAGTTGTCTTTGAAGCGCTTCATTCTCTTCCACAAGCACCTCACACTTATCCTTCCAGGCATTCCCTATCTGCTGAGCCTTCCTTAAGGCGATCTTTAATTCCTCTGTCTCAGATGCAAAGATGAAGACAGGTTCTTCATTCAAGACCATAGGCTCTTGGCGATCATAGGGCATCCTTAGTTCAATAGCCCTTCTTCTGACTCATTGTAGGTAGAGGTCCATGGAGACACAGTTATGCTTTCCCAAAGCATTCCTATCTTTCTTGTGTTTGTCCCTCCAGGCTTCTAAGATCCTGCCCCTCAATTCCTCCTGCTTTTCATAATCCTTGGAGAAAAATCCTTCTGTATGAATACCAAGAGGCTTGAGCTTCAAAGGGTACCCGAACTGTCTGCGAGCTAAGACTGGATTGTAACTGGTTATTCCCTGTATGCCAAGAAGAGGCACATTCCCGAACTTTCCACAACTATCAATGATCACAACATCCTCGTACCTATAAGGGTTGTACCAATCAACGTCAGAATGAGTAAGGGCCATGATTTTCTTAGACCACCATCCCTTTTTAAGGTCCCAGAAAATGTTAGCCTTGGGCAAGTGCGAAGTAAACCACTTGTACAATAAGGGTACACAATAAGTGACCTGTCCTCCTTTGGCATGCTTCGAATGTATGGTGTGATAAGCTTCAGCTAATAAAGTAGGGACAAGGTTCCTCTTCATGAATATCTTGATAGCATTGATGTCCACATAGTCCTTGAGATTGGGGAACAGAAAGGTACCATAAATCATTAAAGCATATATAGCCTCAAAGGCAGCCATGTCAGAACGCCTGGCATAATGATAAGCTTTCTCCACCAGAAATTTCATAGGCAAAACAGAAATCCCTCCTTTGGTAGTCATATTCCCTCTTATGTCTGCTAACTCCAAATGTGTCGCCTTAGCAATCTCTTGTTCCTTAGGGTCCTTACCAAAAATGGGAAAAGGGGACTTATCCAAAATAGGTACACCGGTCAGACATGCATATTCCTCAAGAGTCGGCACCAGTTGGTAATCAGGGAATGTGAAGAAATGATATACCGGATCATAAAACTGAAGTAGGGTGGAGAGAAGTCCTTGATCAACCCTCACCTTCAACAAAAATAGAAGCGCCCCATACCTACGCTCGAATCCTTTTGGATCAACCAACAGAGTCTCCAACCTCCTTAGGTCACTTGTGTCAAAACTCTTGTAAGTATACTTCATGGTGTTCCTTCTTTCATTGTCCATGGTACCCTACGACGTAAATAAAAGACTCAGACTCCACTAACTTGAATGAAAATGATGCTTATGTATGCATGTATGCACAAACACACAAACAAAAGGGCACACAAACAAACAAACAAAGAGTCCTAGGTTCAAAGGAGCATGAGTGGAGTCAAGGTCTACCCATCCCATAGGGTAGTGTGGTTTCAGAATGTACCTGCCGAACGGGTTCTAAGAGGTCCCAGAGTCTACGACCCATCTTTCGGATATTATCGACTTCCCAAATTACTCGGTTAGTCAATAATATTCTCAAGAGAATCTCGTCTGAGTGTAGTATCGCGTGACAACTATTTGGAAATGGACTCCCGCATAGTCACCGCACTACGTCCTAAAAGGCCAAGTTGGGTTAAAGGTGCTACGGTCCTCAGTCTTAAAGGTCCTTGGTCGAAGTTAATACCGTTTTCACGAATGTACTCGTTCAAACAATATTAAGTTCAAAAGAACCTAAACTGAGCGATGATTTTCTCAATTCGACTTTTCAGGAATCGACTCCGTCAAAGTACCCTTGACCATATCATCTCTTATAATTATACTCATGTCCGGGTCTAGGACTCCTCACCACTCAGAGTGACAACCCAAGCAAGCATAACAAATACAAGTATATATAACAAATAATATGATTAAACAAGTTAGGGAGAACCCTCTTATGAGAAGTATCCCCAGTGGAGTCGCCATTTCTGTCGCGGTGAAAATTGGATAACAAGCTATTAATTAACTTGCA
The DNA here is from genome assembly GCA_022829125.1 of Lathyrus tuberosus. Classification (NCBI taxonomy): domain Eukaryota; kingdom Viridiplantae; phylum Streptophyta; class Magnoliopsida; order Fabales; family Fabaceae; genus Lathyrus; species Lathyrus tuberosus. The sequence continues at coordinate 5,030,279 of JALAZF010000162.1, read as the reverse complement.
TCGTATTTTTTAATGTCACCACCGGTCTTTGATTTATCCAAAGGAAGGGAGAAAAAACCGAATTCCCACAATGCAATGCAAATGCACTAAGATTCTAAGTTCGGGGGTTGGTTATACCTAGGGAAGGTGTTAGCATCCTAGATATCTGTAGTACTCTACAGGAACCTCTTGATTATTTATGTTATCTGTTATCTGTCTTGCTAAAGGTTCTATGCTAAAGGTTTGAAAAATCCTAGGGGTTAGTATCTAAGTATACTCGATAAAGCATCGCACTTTACGCCTACGTATCCTCGGGAATAGAATCAGAGTACGCGTAGTTCTGCTTCTACTAAACTATTGGCTATGGCCAATGTTCATAGGGGAAATGAGTACAAGCTCATTGTAGAGTTTAAGAACTCTCTAAGTCTAGTTGAAATGGACCTATGTTGAAGTTTAGTCAGTAGGGGAAGTGATAAATTCATTATGATGAATATCACTAAGAGTTGAAGAACTCTTCCTAAAGCTAATTATGGTTTCTATGGCTCTGATGAGGCCAAGAAACGAAGTTTCTTCCTAAGAGGTTACTTAGGTTAAGATGGGGGTCATTATCTCAAGGTGACGATTATGAATGCAAATGATATGAACCATACACAATGACATGGTCATCATGCATGGGATTTTCCTTTGGATATTAATGCGATTAAATTACGTTCTTTAGGCGATGGTGCTAGCAAGTGATGCTAGACTTGCGTCTAGTGGTCAAAAGGTTGAATGCGATGCCCGAAGGCGATCGACTTACATGGGTAGAAAATGGGCTCGACGTTGGATCGAGAATTTTGATATTGTTTTGAAAAAGGTTTAGACAATAGCGAATAAGCATACAAATGGAAATACGAAGTGATAAATATACAAGTGATAAAATGACAAGGTAAGGCATGATATAATTTACAACATTGATATGAGATAATATGATGGAAGTAACATAAGCATGAAGATGGCAATGTGTTTCATGATAAAGTATGGATAAGATGAATATGCTTCAAATAGAATGATTAAAATGATATCAACATGCTTCAATCTTTAGGAGGACAAACATGTAGAATGATAATTAGGATGACAATCAATATGCTTCAATCTTTAGGAAGACAAACATATAGAATGATATTTAAAGGATGATAATCAATATGCTTAAATCTTTAGGAAGACAAACATATAGAATGATATCAAAGGATGATAATAAAGAAGAGTGATATTCATGTAAAAGTCAAACACATAGCCAACCAACATGGATAGGTTAATTCAAGGATTAAACAAGTTAGGGTGAAACAACATTCATAAGATTCAAGATGCTAACAATAAATGTCAATCAATTAATCCACAAGTGATAGCAAATAACAATTAGGAACACCAATAAATTTAACAATATAATTAAGATACATACCGATAATTTAAAGGTTAACAACTAAAACAAATTGATCAGCAATTACAAAATAAAAAGCAAATTAACAATTTAAAAATTAGCACAATAATTAATAACCATACATAACAATTAATTAATTAGAAACACCACGTATTAATTAATGATGAAATAAAAATCCAGGGACAAACTATAAAGACAAATATTTTTGGAGTTTTTGAGCATATAGCGTTTAAGCAAAATAAAAGAAGTTTTAAAAAGAAAAGATTTTAAAGTTAGAAAAGAAATTTAAAACAAAATGTAGGCGGGGGGGGGGGGGGGGGGGGTGCATTAGTGATTCCGTTCAGTTGAAAATAAAATGGTGGGGGTGCGTATGGTAAAGGGGACAAGGCCCAGGTTGGTAATGAGGGGCACAAGGTGAAAAACAAGAAAATAGCAAAAGGGGGCTGATCCAAGGATCGAACCCAGGTCGTTTAGGTGAAAGGCGAAAGGCGAGGCGTATGGCGAATCGTTGGGACGGCTATACATCCGTCAATAAACGCACCTCAATTAATATATAACCAATAAAAACATGGAAATGCAATAATAAAAGAAACAGCATGCGCACAGTAGACGTAGTGACGGTGTAGTGTATCATGTGATATAATTGGCATGTGATTATTACAACGACTAGCAGACAAACATGAGGCCAACAACTAATAATTAACATGCATGGCAATATAAATCATACTGCTATCATTAAATAATCAAACCAAAAGATGCACGCATGAAAAAAAAGAACAACATGCAGCCATGACAACCAAATAAATTACGCACGGAATAAAACATGCAGAACAAACTGAACTGCTACCCCTTTCCATTTAAAACATTGAAACGAAGCTTTCAACTTAAAACCAAACTAACTTACTCAAAACTCAACCAATTAACATGGAATAAAATGCAAACAGGAAGCATTTTCCAAGTAGAATAAGATGCAGTCAATAGCTAACCGAGATGGTGAATATAATATGGGCAGTTCACGCATGGAAACTAGGGTCCAAATATGAAAAAAAGTTTGAGAAAGAGGTAAATACTTCCTGTTTTAAATGTAAACCAAATATACATGATATGGCCACCGACCTTAAAGCTCTCCACACGAATGAACAGAATATTAAGAGTTTCAACAATAACAAAACATCCAACATGCTCTAAAACAAAAAACCTATAATCATAAGACTAAACATGGCAGCGGTTAAAAACAACTACATACAAGCATGCTTATCAACACATACACACGCATGACAAGGGTTGGCATATTATACTTGTAAAGGCAACATGGCATTCCAAGACAACAATAAAAAATGAAACAGAATGCACATAAGATCATGGTCCACTGACCCTAACCATACAACCTCGCAAACGCGACTAACCAAACACACTATGCAACACATAATACAAGCAGTAGCATCATAAGATCGTATCATGCATATATATTACAAACAGAGGCCACAATAGTATCACATGCAGGTTCAGTTTTAGATACAAAAGAGAAATGGCATTATGCTTACCTCAAAATCATAGTCAACGCAGAATTCTTAACTCAAACCAAACATCATCCATAAAATGAAACCAGTAGCGTGTAAACAAGAAAGGATACATGTTATGCTTCAAAATGATGTATTTAGTGCTTATGATATATTATAGAATGCGCACGGGTGATACTTGAATAGAGATTAACATGTTTAAATGATGCATAAGCATACAAACATCACAACAGAATACTACCTATATCACAGAAGTTCAAAAAAAAAAGAAGAACAAGATCTTGGTACTAAAAAAACTAAAACAAAACAGTCTCTAACATAGATTAGAGATAGCATTCACAACAAGCATTTAAAGTGAAGCAGCATGCATTAAAAGAACATGTATATGAACATCAACCAATATAAGTTTGTGACCAATCAACCAACATGCTTCCCAAAACAAATTCACATATGATATCAGATTAGATTATCAACAATGATAAGTCAACCACTCTTCTCCACAAACCCAACATAATGCTATAATAACAAGATATATGCCAAACACTTTAAACATTAAACAACGATGAAGAATGATCTACCACATGGATGCAGCGCAGTTGATATGGCATGATGCGTATGGTAAATGAGAGCTTGAGAAAACTTACCTAGTTTTCCAAACAAGTAGCAAGCTATCCTCTTCTTTCTCCTCTGCTAGCTCACGTGTGCTAAAGGAAAACCTCTTGAGAGTTTTTCGTGTTGTTGTTGTTGGTTTTTCTTCTCTTTTCCCAACTAGCTCTCGTGTGCCAAGGAAATAGTGCTTCAGAGAGGTTTTAGTATGGTTGTGATGATTTTTCTCTGTGTTTCTTCGTGTCCTTCGAATGCCCATTCTGAGGAAGTTGGGGCCTCCTTTTATAGGTGAGTTTGATGCATGGCTTGGGATGCATTAAATGGATGTTCCCTGCATGGGGCCGTAAGCGTGGTTTCACAATTCTTGATTCATGTGAGAAGGAATTTGTCTTTTTCTCCTTTTTCTTTTGCATGCTTGGGATAAGATCCATAGCTATGCCTTAGGTGTTTCTTTTTGCCTTGCACGGGTTATGGAATACTAATAGGATCAGATCATTGCTTTTGGAGAGAGGGGAAAGAAAATTTGAATTCAAAACATGATGTTCTTGGTGCAAAAATTAGCTCGTATGGCCATATTGTTCACAAGATATTTCCTAACTTAATGATCCAATTTTAATGCTCTTGGGTTCAAATGAAAGTTCTTGGATGATACTTCAATGTTGATGTTGGAAAGTAATTGAAATAATGCCTTGAATTGGTAGAAAAATCCCTTACAAGTCGTGTCCCCAAAACTGCCAAAAGAACTTAAAAAAATTCTAAGTTATTGAAATTTGACAATTTCAAGTGCCCTACTTTGACGACCCATAACTTGAGAATGGTTTGTCCTATGGAGATTTTCCACATATGGTTGGAAAGCTCTCAACAAGCTCTACAACTTTCATTTGAGACTCGAGACTTGAATCCAAATGGAAATTGGTGAAAAGTGGTGTCAAAGTTGAGGAAAGGAGTGATGAAAAGGGCTGAAAAATTTTCTAAGTGTTGGGCCAAAACGCCTTGTAAGCTCCATAACTCAAAATCCAAGCATTTTTAGGCAAAAAGTCATATGGAACGAATTAAAGATCTTGATGAAAGCTTTCCAATGAGCCTTGATTCGCTTAATTTGAGTGCACGGTTTAGGAGTTATGGTTATTTCAAATCGGGCTATTAGGGGGAAAATGCCATATACGGAGCCTTTCGCGACCAAAACCCTACTTATCTTGCAAGAAACCTCATGAAACTTGGTGTGGATGCTTTTAATACTTCATGGGACATTATATGATGATTAGAGCCATTAACACTTCAATTGATCCAAGATTCCAAAAGATTAGGGTTTCAGTCGAACCCTAATTACGCCTGTGAACGCACTGAGGCCGATCCTTGTGAATTTGTTTCTTCCTTCCCAACTAAAGGTCTTAGGAGACTCTCGAGGATGTTGGTAAACCAATAGAATCAATGATTAGGTTTTAGGGGATCATCTTGACGAGAAATCAAAATTGTTGGCTGATAGGCGTCATAGAAACCCTGACTTTGAGATACAGTGGGACTGAGGCTCAAATTCCGCTTGTTGAGAACCCATAGACCTTGAATTTTTGTTAAATGATATCTCTTGGATGTAGATGGCATTATATGGTAAGTGATCCATACGAATCTTGATTTGATAGAGCCAATACTTAACGATTCCTTCAGGATAAAACCCTAATTCCAAAGCTCTGGTGTTGGAGATCTGTTGTTGACTTGACTTACTTCAAACAACTTGTGGAGCTTCACGATGATATGTAAACTTAAATTGAACATAAAGACACAAACTACAAGATATGGGTTAGCCCAAATAATTGCAGAGATGCTCCTAAGATGCGCAAAAGCTGGATGACATCTAAGGGTAAAAATTTAGGGTACAACAGAAAGTCTTAGACATGTGCTCTAAGCAAAGGAAAATCTCATCCAAAAGGCAGATGCGTAGGCGGCTTAGACTGATGGTGTGAGCAAAGGGAAGTGTTAGACATGAGCTCTAAGCAAAGGGAAAGAATATGGTTGCTCGCTCTCCATCTGAACTTTGGAAAGTAATTTGACTCTTTTTGCTCCTCTATTGATTCTTCAACCTCGGAGCTTCGACACTCCTGAATGTGGTCATCTCATGAGCAACTGTAACACCCATATATAAAATCCATACATCAAAGCATAAATAATATATATGAATCCGAGTATTTGGTATTGAAATACAATAAGTTCCTAGATAACACATTATACACATAAATGCCTCTAATACAAAACACCTAAGTCTAAGGCATTACATATACAAGATGTTCCCAAAATGATAAAATCTAAGAACTAGATCATCATAATGATCTCAAAATAACAACATAGCGGAAGCTAGCCATCAGCATGCAAGGAAAGATCAAACGACCTTGTCCTTACCCTTCTCTGAACCTGAAGCACCTGTAAAATCAACAACGTGGGGTGAGATACATCAAATCTCAGTGGGTTCCTATCTTATAGATTCTCTCAGATTAAAAGGGGTTCTAATAATCCTAGCTCAAGTCTGAGGAAGGGAAAAGGACCTTGAGTTCACAATTTCATTCTTGCCCTATATGGAAACATACTCACGAGTTCTCTAACTCTCGCATCAACAATGGGTATCTCCCACGAAGGCATCCTTCCCCGGCCAACCCTACAAGAGGATTCGACACGAGTCACGGACCCTTAAATTCGTAGACAACCATTCTCGGCCAACCCTTCCAAAGAGTTTTCGACACGAGTCTTGGATGCTAAGGTAAATAACTTTCCCCGGCCATCCACAAAGGGCTCTTCAACACGGGTCACGGTTATCTACACATAGTACTTTCCCCGGCCAACCCACACCAGGGGCCCTTCAACACGGGTCAATAATACCATCATCTAAGCAACCTCCCCGGTTATCCCTCATAAGAGGATCGGAACTCGGGTCACAGTTACTTAGGTATCGATCACTCTTTGCGATCCCTCATGTTTCCATACTAGGGTCTTCCACTTATCTCGATCATTTATCAGTCCTAGCCACAACTAGAACGTAACCCTCCTAGTCATTCTATACTCAAGGTTGATGTTTTCCTCACTCTTTCTATTCCATTTTCATATTACATGCATTTTCAATCGCAATCAGGTTAACAAAGCCATGGATTAGGCAAAACATACCTTATAAGGGGAAATAGAATAGCATACCATAATTTAGACATAAATATATCACTTTCAAACTTTCCCGATTATTTAATCGGTCGGTAAAAGCAAAATGTTTTACTTCCATTACGTAGAATATTTCCTCGGCTTTACATCGATATAAGGAACAATCAAAACCGATAAACGGAACTAAAGTTATGAATTTTTCCGTCAAAAAGTATAATTTTTCAACTCCCAGGTCGCGCTCAGCGCGCCCTGGTCCGCGCTTAGCGCGCAACTCCCTGCCACGAGAGGTTCCCAGAATTAAACACCGCGCTCAGCGGGCACCTGCGCGCTCAGCGCGCTCTGCGAAACTCAGAAAAATACCTGTTATAACAGTTCAAAACCAGCCCCTCTACACCATCAATACCAATTCCAACAACCATTTAGAGGCATAATCAACATGTTTCCAACATAGTTCCATCATCAAACTTCACAATCATGTTTTGAACAAAATCACAAATTCTACATAAACCTAGAATTTCTCATCAAACCAAAATCAACCAAAACATCAAAACAAGCATCAAAACATGTTTCTATGATCATACCAATCATTCATTTCGATTTCTAACAAATTCTAACCGTTGAAACCTCGATTTCTAAGATTTCGACCTAAAACTCATAATCCCAAAACACAAAGAAAAAGGTTTCTAGCTAAACCCACCTTGCAAGGATGATGAAAATGATGAAGATGAGATGATTGAATGAAGTTTGGAGCAATGGATGATGATTCTCTTGGATTTTCTTCACAAAACCTTCTTTCTCTTCTTTTCTCCTTTCTCTCTATTTCCTCTTCCTTTCTTTCTTCTTCTTTTCCTTCTTTTCTCTTTCCCTTACTTCTTACTAAATTCTTCTTTTTATATGTTTGGAAAGTGGAAGGAAAATAATAAGAAATAAACTTAGTATTAGAAATAATACTACTAAATGTCCTAAAAGTCTCTTAATTCCAATTAAATAAAAAAAATACGGGGTATTACAGCAACAACCTAACTTCTCCTTGACATAGCCTCTTGAAAAGGTTTTGGAAGAATCATAACTCCTTTTCTTACTCCCTCGCCCGCCCGCCCCCCCCCCCCCCCCCCCCCCCCAATAAAAAAACATTAAAAATAGTTTCAAGGGAAGATATGATACCTGAGGATGCCTTGAAGATATAAATAAAGTATACCGAAATGGAAGAGAGGACAAAATTGATAAGAATCAAACGAAACCCCTATAGAGAGAAAACGAATCTTCCAGCCTAACAGTCTTCTTTTGATACGATCAACCAGAGGATGCCAAAATTAAACTTCTTAGAATCTCCACCAATAGGCAGCCCAAAATACAAAAAAGGTAGATGACCATGCTTACATTTCATAACACTCGCTGCCTCATGCAGCCATGATTTTAAGACGTTGACCCCAAACAACATGCTTTTATGAAAGTTAGCTTTTAAACCCGAAATAGCTTCAAAAAGAATCAACACCGCCTTTCGGAGCTCGTACATTAGCCCAACTTTAAATCTCCATCAACAATGTATCATCATCGAATTGTAAATGAGAAACATTAACAATATTTTGCGCCTCCGTCCCATACCCTGTGTACATTCCTTTTTCCACTAAATCATTGATTAAAACATATAACCCTTCCGGTGATATCAGAAAAAGAAAAAGGAAAAAGGGGATCACCTTGACGAAGACCTCTTTCCAACTTAAACTCATCATTTGGACTCCCTTTCATAAGCACATAAACAATTGTCATAGTAACACATTCTAAGATCCATTTCCTCCACAGAGTCGGAAACTTCATTTTACACATAATGTCATCTAAATACCACCAGTCCACTGAGTCATAGGCTTTTCAAAACCAACCCTGAATAATAATAATTCTTTTTCCATACTCCACGTATTATCCACCATTTCACCTACCCGAACCGACCATAATTAATTTGTTTTATTTATATCATTATTACCATTGAAATTAATAATATAGGGTATTCAACTTCGAGAAGAAGAAAATGAAGCGCTATTTGTGATATTCACAATCTATATAAAGACACGAAAAAAGTTAAGGATTTTATACTATTATGGAAAAGTAGTTGATGTATATAAGATTTTTGTTTTTATAAATAAGATTTGAACAATTATTTCTAGTGTATTTGATCGATCAAAATCAAATCAATATGTTGTTTCTTAGTTTAGTTTGGTTTGAGTTCTATCCCAAAAATGTGCAAACCTAATCCAAACTAGTTCATATATTTTTTTATCAATTTGAACATCTGATTCTCTCGAAATCAAATCAAACTGACCCATAAATACCCCATGCTTACTTGCAATTTGATTTTTCTTTTTGTGTTTTTGTACTTTGTAGAACACTCAAAGTTTTATCAGCCTATAAATGAAATTATGCGGAGGAAATATAAATCTTATTTATCTTGTGAAAATATTTTGTATTATTATTTTTATATTTTATATTAATTTTTTAATAATTAAATTATAGATTTTAAATTAAAAAATCTATTTCCATTATTTTTTTATTTCAAATTATTTTAATTAACTTAATAATTATTTAATTTAATTAGTTTTCCACCAATTTCGTTTGTATATTAACAACAAATTTTTTATTTATAAATATAAAAAATTTGTTTATATTAATAAAATATGTCAATGTTAAAAATTGGACTATGGACCAAAGTCTATACTCTTTTTTTTTCTTATCAAACTTTTTTAATCATGTTTTAGTGTTTTTGACTGTCAAAATAGTCTCAAATTATGTGACAGTTGAGAACTATTTTATTCAGCAATTTAGCTTCCAATTTTCACTTTAATGATATTGGGAAGAGGTTCTACCTCCACCTCTGTCCATTAAAAGAATTTAATCTAACACCCAAAACAAATATTAGTTGGATGATACTCAAAAAGCAAACAAATTTATATACTTGATGTATAATTTAATTTCGATAGTATCGGTATCAATTTTTTATATTTTTCGTAATTTAAATTGGAATAAATCTTGCAAAAGAAAAAATAATACTTAAGAATCTTAAAATAATTGTGATTATTTTTTATAAATTTAATATGATAAATAAAAAATTATATTTTTGAGTCTATATTAAGTAATTAGATAAGAAATATCGAACATTCATTAAATCACTATAACAAAAAAAGAGAACGGAGACATTTTTGTTTAGGAAAATTTTATTTAAATAGTCAATTTTTTTAAATTTTAATAATAAATTAAACAACATTTTCCATAAATTTTAATATATCTATGTTTCAAAAAAAAATTAAGAGATGCCCATTGAAGTAACGTCTACTATATATTTTTTTTAATTATTTGCAAATTTATATTCAGATTTGATTTTATCTTAGATTTATTTGCGAATTAACTATAGAATTTTTTTTTATTTTTTTATCTCTAGATAATTTGCCAATAATTACAAATCTACAGAAAAATTTGTAGGTAGTTAAAAAAATAAAAAAATATAGAAAGTGTCAATTTAATTTAAGTCTTTTTGTAATTCATTTTTATTAAACATGCGTATATTAAAAATTATGGGTAAAATTAGTTAGTTTGATATTAAATTTTAAAAAAGTATTGTTTAGCTAGAGCAAATGGGAAAAGCAGAAGAGTACGTCCTATGTGTCAGCGTGTTTTCTTTTTCTCTTTATTGATTAGTTAGAAAAAAAAAAAAGACATTTGTACAACATTTAGATCAAATTGACACAGTTGAGATTAAGAGACAAAAACTGGATATGAAATCAATGTTGTAGATTTGCTATTAAAATATGATGGGGTATATATCAAATAATTCTAGTTGAGTCACATGGGTCGTACTAAATGCTCTTCTTACTTGAGACAAATAAAGACATTTTTGTGGTTTTAAGTTGATGCAACCAAATGAAAAAAAGACAAAAATACAAAAACTATGTCAAGAATTATTGTAATAGTTGAGACAAATCAAGATATTTTTGTGGTTTTAAATTTATGCAATAAAATGAAAAATGACAAAACTAGAAAAACTATGTCAGAAATTATTGTAAAGAAATGTTGGAGATTTGGCAATTAATAGAAATGGAGTAAGGATTAGTGAAAATGGCATATTTGAGCTTTTTTTTGATATTTTTTTTTTTTTGGTTTGAAAAAAATAGTACAACGAGAGTAAAAAATTACTAAAATATGTTTGATCTTCGTGGGTGGATTCTGCTTATTCTTCAATTGTTTATGTTTTTTAGAGAGGGTAATTTTGATGAAGGCTTTCTTGAGGTGGGTTCATCTTCGGATTGGGGTGTCTTGACCCCTAGTGAAAATGACAGAATATGCAGCGAGTATGATGATTACGTCATTCCTTTTTATGAATGCACCTTCTCAATCTTGAGTCTTTGCATAAATGTGTTGAGTTGTTTCCTAAGTATTGGACCGAGAGTCATTTTCTAATGGGAATGAGTTGTATCACTACTACAAAACGCGTAAACAACAACGCCAAAGTAACAACGGTTTCCTATTCATCGTAGTAATATGTGATATTTAGGAGCGTGTATTTTTTTTATTTTATTAAAATACTTTTAATCACAGTTGAAATTCCAACCGTGGTGAAAAGTGAGGTCTTTCACGACGGTTATTTAAAAAATTGTGATTATAGGTAGCGTATGGTTATGGGTTCAAGTCCCAGAACCAGCATTTTTGGTTTTTTACTTATTTTTTTAAAATGCTGGCAGACCTTTCACCACAGATATTTAAAAAGCTGTGATTATAGGTAGCGTTTTTTACTTATTGTTTCAAAATGCTAACAGACCTTTCACCACGGGTATTTAAAAAATCGTGATTATAGGTAGCGTTTGGTCATGGGTTCAAGTTCTAACACCAACATTTTTGGTTTTTTACTTACCTTTTCAAGTCCCAGCACTAACATTATAAGTGGCGCGCTTATTGAGTTTATTCACTGTCCTTAAAAAAATCTTAGCCGTCCATTTAGTGATTATCAACAGTCAAGACACTACTATTAGTGATCCGCGTGAAACCTAAAACTTAGACGAACTTCCAACTTAGACGAACTACATCTTCTACCTCCAAACATCATTATTCATTTACGAAACTCTATTTCTCCACTAAACCAAACTCGAAAACAACATTTCTTTCATAAACAAAACTCAAAAATATCATTTCTTTCATTAACAAATTTCAGAACTCCATCATCTCTTGTACAACTTGAATGAGACAAGAAAAGTATCGATTCGAGTTAGCAATGTTAGTTGTTGCTGCTTTTTTTTTATTGTTGTTCTTGTTGTTATTATTGTTGTTGTTGTTGTTGTTGTTGTTTCTATTGTTGTTGTTGTTGTTGTTGTTCTTCTTCTTCTTTTTATTCTTCTTCTTCTTCTTCTTCTTCTTCTTTTTCTTCTTCTTGTTATTGTTGTTGTTGTTGTTGTTCTTGTTTTTGTTGTTTTTGTTGTTGTTCTTATTGTTGTTCTTGTTGTTGTTCTTGTTGTTCTTGATGTTGTTATTGTTCTTGTTGTTCTTGTTCTAATGCTGCAATTTTTATTTTATTTTATTAAAAGACATACAACAACGGGTATTTAAAATAACAGTGATTATAGGTAGTTCTAATGCTGCATTTTTATTTTATTTTATTAAAATACATACATCAACGGGTATTTAAAATAACCGAAATTATAGGTAGCGCTCTTTCCAGTTTATTACAACGGTTACTGGGCTATGATTGTAAGTATCATATATTCAACGATACTCTACATAACAACGCCTGAACCCGCATGATTATATATCTTTCACAACCGTTGTTAAATGGGTTTTCCGTAGTAGTGTATGTATACAAGGAGGAAAACCTTTCCTAGGAAAAGTTGTATCAGAAGAAGCTGTATCGTGCGATTTTTGTCGGTGACGTGACCACCTTATCGCCATGGGTTTTTCCTCACCGTAATGGTAGGGATGGGGTGCTACTTTCTGATTTCTTATTTATCTTGTGAAGCTGGAAAGGAAAGGGAAGCTATCTAAAACTAACCTTGTACGCAAATGTTTAACTGAACAAATGCTTAAGAGATTGGGGAGTTCGGGGTCAGGTTATACAATGGGGAGTTGTCAGTTACCCATCCTATATGTGGTTATCCACAGGTTGTTAGCAATTTTCTACTGCTTTCTACTTACTGGTGTTTGTCTGTCGTGGGTTGGGAAAGTTTCTCCATTAGGAGTGTTTGAGAGAGAGAGAGAGAGTTTTTGTTGATATCGGGTTTTCCGATGTTTTTGGTAAGGTACTGGACCTAGAGTTTTGATTGATATGAAGGTACTGGACCTAAAGTTATTTTGATTGGTGTTCTCGCTAAGATTTCGCAATCTTATGCCTACGTATTCCCGTAATGATAACAGGGAAATCAAAGCAATCGTAGTTCCTCCTATTCTATGGGAGGAAAGATGTTTTGGTGTCTTATTCAAAGCCCAAGATTGAAGCGAAATGAGTATTTGTGTCTTGTTCAAAGCCCAAGATTGAAGCTAAAAGGTTTGACTGAGAGAGAATTTGTCATCTCTAAAGGGAGACATCTCGTCTGTTTATCACAACTGTTGGGTGGCTGATTATAAAGGAGAATTACTTTAACTGGGATATGTGAATCCAGCAATGCCATAATTTCCTTTATAAAAGATTTGTCCTGAAGGAGAAAACTTTAACTCAGTGTTGAGCAATGCCATTTTTCCTTAGGAATCTTTCATACTAAGAGAGGGACAGTGGCGTGGATGTAAATAATCCAGAGGCTTGCCACTTATAGCTGTTAGATGAAAGAGGAATTTTACCAGGATAAGAGATGGAATACAGCTTGGATTTTTGAATCAACAAGTATGCCACTTTCAGCAGTTATCTGGGGTTAAGGTTTGTTTGATTTATCTGTGATTGTACAGAGAAATGTCTTCCAACAGAGAGGTTTTTAATTACCTCTGAGAGGATGTTGATTTTTGGGTGCCTTGATCAAAGCCCAAGGTTGAAGCTAAAAGGTTGATTGACTCCCTGGGGAGTTTATTATCTGTCTTGTACAAAGCCCAAGATTGAGGCTAAAAGAGAGACTGACTCTTTTGGGGATATTGATGACACTAAATTATACTGTATTTTCGACTCTGATTTCACATGCATATTAGTTGTTTTTCTATTATTTTTGCTTTGTTATTGTTATGTTTCCCTTTGTTTTCAGGTTTTCAATAAAATCGAGGTCCCAGACGAAAAAGGGTGCAAAAGGAGCAAAAATTCAAGTTTGGCAGCAATTTACCCTTGTCGCTTCTCTTGTCGCGGACGCCCCAGGGTAGGCGACGATGTGTCCCATGATCTCCACTACTCAACTGCCACGTTCCCACGACCTTTGCCATTTTCTTCTTGTCGCGGGCGCGGTAGGCCTGTCGCGGGCGCGACAAGGCAAAATCAGTTTCCCGCCCATTTTCAAGCCAAGGTCACTTTTGTCTTTGCACCATGCCAACTTTGCCTATAAATACTCTCAGGACTCGAATTTTAGGATCATCCAATCTTAGTTTACTTCATCCTAGGCATAAATTTCACTCTTGTAAAGCGGTAATCTTCTCACATCGAGGAGTTATTGCACTGTGTGTGATCGAGTTTGTAATCAAGTCTTGGAGTGTCTGTAATCAAGTTGGAGCACTTTGGTAGAAGTAATCCTGCCAGTATTTTATTTTCCGTGCATTGTACCAGATTTAAAGACTCCGCTTTGGAGCAGGTTTTATTTTAATCGCATTTACTTTCATTTATTTCTTGCACTTGCTTTATTTTGTTTATTTATTGTCTTGCCTTACTTTTCAAAACTTTACTTTTCAAAAGACTTAATTCCATACATGATAAGAATTAACATGACTGTTATAACTACCATGGCTGGCTAAGTTTTAGATAGGTAAGAATGTAAAGACCAAAACCACTGTAATACGTCTATATGTTAATAGAAATACTTAAGGGCTGTTTTAATCTTTAACATAAGTTTTCTGTACTTAAAAGCAATGTTGGGTAAGATCGAAAGCCGTCCAACTATTTGTGAACTTGTTTAGTTCTCAACTGATCAAATACAGCGAAAGCGCTTTGCTCAGTTGAGTAGGGATTTTTAACACTTTAGAAAAGAGATTTTAAAACTATTTTCGGACGCGTTAGTGTGATTAGAATCTGGTTCATTTTGAACCTCTTTAGTTTAGAGATTTCAGGTCAAAATACTTTTCTGTTTAGTTTAGAATTTGCATTTCTTAAAAGTAAGTTTTCCATGACTCTAACGCAATGCGCGCCTTTTTATAAGTGACAATAAAGGGGTTAGTTTAGAGGGTAAACTTGGTTCTGACTACGCGAAAGCGACAGTTCCTGTTAAATTGAATTCTTTTCTTAAAACAGAAGATATTGCCCGTAAGTAGTTCTGTTGATAAATATAGAAATATTATCGGTTATGAGAATTACATTCAAGCCTATTGTTTTGTCTGAATTTTATTACCTCGTCATTTACTTTTATTTATTTTCCTCTGCATTAGTAAACCCTGAATTGAACTGCCTTAGATAAGCACTGTAACAAACGGAAATCGTTAGATCGACATTTGGTCTCTGTGGATATGATAACCTTTTATATTACTCTGACGCGATTCGTGCACTTGCGAATACAACGCATCAAGTTTTTGGCGCCGTTGTCGGGGATCAATTTCGCCGAATTTCAAATTTCGTTTGTTATCACCGTTTAGACTAGGGCCGCACGAACTGGTCGATGCGAAGATCTCGCAGCTCCAGTAGTGTAATAGATCCTTTAGTGGAACCAGAACATGACGCTCGTGCACGACTTTGGCTTCGTTGAATTAAGCAAGCTATGGCCGAAGACCGTAACCAAAGACCCCTTAAGGAATTCGCTCAGCCTGCTGACGAAGAACCGAGCTCTAGTATAGTTAACCCTACCATACCTGCCAATAATTTTGAACTAAAACCGTCCCTATTACAACTAGTTCAACAAAACCAATTCGCAGGACTACCATCTGAAAACCCAAACCAACATCTAAAAGTCTTTATCCAGTTGTCAAACACCTTTAAGACCAATGGTGCTAGTCCTGAGGCGATACGTTTAAGACTATTTCCCTTTTCCCTTAGAGACAAAGCCCTAACTTGGTTAGATTCCCTTCCAGCCAATTCTATAACAACATCGGAAGACCTTAGGAGAACATTCCTTGCCAGATATTTTCCCCCAAGCAAAACAGTCGTTCTCCGAAACCAAATAACAAGATTTACCCAAAACCAAGGAGAATCGCTATTTGAAGCTTGGGAGAGGTATAAAGACCTTCTAAGGGCTTGTCCACACCACGGTTTGGAGCAATGGTTGATTATACATACCTTTTACCACGGACTTCATTATAACACAAAGATGTCCATCGACGCTGCCGCTGGCGGTGTCCTGATGAACAAACCCTATCCCGACGCTTGTGGTCTCATTGAAGATATGGCTCAAAACCATCATCAATGGGGAAACGAAAGAGCAACAGTGGAGAAGAAAGAAGCCCAAGGAGGTAAACATGAGGTAAGCTCTATAGACATGATGCAAGCCAAAATGGATGCTATAGCCCTCAAGATCGACCAAATGTACGCACAACCAACCGCTGCAGCAGCAGTAGTATCGGATTGCGAACTTTGTGGTACTAAAGGTCATCAATCAGCTGACTGCCATCTGTTAAACGAGACTAACCCAGACCCAGTCAACTATGCCCAAGGAAACCCGTTCTCAAATACTTACAACCCTGGATGGAGAAATCACCCTAATTTTTCCTACAAAAACAATAACCCTACCCAAAACCAAGCACCTCCGAGATCAACCAACAATCAAGCACCTAGACAAAACCAACCTATGCAAGCAGTGCCACCTAAGCCAAATATTGAGAAAGTGCTAAATGATTTTATGACAGCACAAGCCCAGCAAAACAAAGAGTTCCTAAATCAGAATATTCATGTGAATGAGCTGCTTACCCAACTAGGAACGAAAATGGATCAAATGGCCACCCACAACAAGATGCTTGAAACCCAGATCTCTCAGGTAGCCCTAAAGCAAGCACCCAAACTACTCCTGGAGGACAATTTCCTGGACAACCTCAACAGAACCCTCGAGGGCAAGCTAACGCTGTTACCTTACGAAGTGGAACCACTTATGAAGGGCCTAAAAACCCGACATTGAGTGACTCCGAAATTTCCAACAAAGATGCTACCCCCGAAGGTGAGAAACCCGTAGAAATTGAGAAACCAAAAGACAAAGATAAAGGAGAAGTTACAGATGAAGCTTCAACACCCCCTCAGCCATACAAACCACAAATTCCCTACCCACAAAGACTTAAACAAACTAAGATCAATGACCAATTCCAGAAGTTTGTTAAAGTTATAGAAAAACTCCATGTAGAGATTCCTTTTACAGAAGCCATCACCCAAATACCATCTTATACTAAATTCCTGAAGGACATCCTCACCAATAAACGTAGACTTGACCATCCAAAACTAGTGGAGTGTAATTCCATTTCCGAGAACAAACTTTCCAAAAAAGACAAAGATCCGGGGAATTTCTCCATACCTTGTATTTTGGGGAATCATGTCATAGATAAAGCCTTTCTGGACTTAGGAGCCAGTGTAAGCCTAATGCCCCTTGCAGTTTGTGAACGATTGAAACTAGGAGATTTGCAACCTACTAAGATGTCTCTCCAATTAGCTGACAGATCTATAAAATACCCTGTAGGCGTATTAGAAGACATCCCAGTTAGAATAGGCAAGTTGTTCATTCCCACCGACTTTGTCGTAATGGACATCAAAGAAGATAAAGATATCCCAATCCTCCTAGGTAGACCCTTCTGTCGCTCCCGGGATTTTCATCCAAGTACAAACGCGAAAGTGGCACCGAAACAGAGTCGCCAGCAATGTGTATTTATCCCAAGAGAGGGAAAGGAAACACCGCGTAAACCTGAGAGAAAGGAAAAGCATGGTCTTACGACCAAGAGAACTGGGTTCGGGAGTCGGTTACGCACGGGGAAGGTATTAGCACCCCCACGCGTCCATCGTACCCGATGGGATCCACGCTTGCTTGTCTCGATCAAAGGGTGTAAAGAAAGGATACTGGAAAAGGAACTGAAAGAAAGAAAGGAGAAAGAAAAGAAAAGGAACGGGAAACAAATGTAGGGAAAATAAAAGAAGTGCTCGCATGGGCCCTACCCCACTGCCTACGTATCTCATCGGGAGCATGAGAATCAGAGCGACGTAGTTCCCCTCACTAGGGATGAATTGTTTGTGTTTTTTAGAGAACGGCTTACGTTCTAGCTCAGGTGTTGCAGGCTCGCTGGTCCGAGTGCGTTACCATCTTGCAAGAGAACGAGTAGAAGCGCGTTCGTACGCTAAGAGTGAATGAGGTGAGAAAAGAATTCCCGAAGAAAAGACGTTATTGTTTGTTTTTGCCTTTTAGAAGTTTTTTCCATTTATTTGCATATGACAGTGTATCTGAATCTTAGTCATTGGAATGTGTACATTCTCACATTCCAAGATGGAATGGGTAAGAAAGCATACTAAGAGTGAAGAAGACCCCCACACTTAGTTCCAATTGTCAAGGTTCAAACACACTAGCATACTTGTGTTTATTAAGTGTTTTTGTTGATTAAGAAATGAAGAAGTGTTTTTTATTATTTGCACCTTCAACAAATATTGCATTTAAGTCCCTCATACAAGATCAAATGTTTAACACATCGACCCAAGATGGGTTATATGCTATACATTTTAAGATTATAAGAGAAGACCCCTTATAATCTTTTCTTTATATGAAAGGCCTAAATGCAATAAATGCCTACCTTTATTATATGTTTTGAATTTTCTTTGAGATGAGAAAAGAGACTCAAGAGAGGAGAAAAGGTAAAACCTATATGGACTAAGACTCAATCCTAATTGAAGATTAAAGAGAGTGATCCTAAAGGTTTGTGAGGTTTCAACCTAAAGTCTAAAGAAAGAAAGAATTAAACAATTCACTTCCAAAGTAGAAGATGAATTGTAATTCAAAAAGGGAAAGTAATGAGTTATTAAAAGAAAGCACATAAGTGCTTAGCAAAACACAAAATGGAATTGTAAAAGAGAAAGGATAGAAGTTGAATGTGGATTCCTTATCCACACTCAATTGAAACTTACCGAAGCCCCTACATGGTTAGCACAATCACTTACAAGTAAAGTAAGAAAATATAATGAACAAATCAAATTCAAACAAGTTGACAAACAAAATAAAATGAGATTGAATGCTATACATGCTTCCAAGTCAGAATGTAACTCATATTTACACCACCTAATGTTATCCTAAATGAGCATACCAAATCATGCAAGCAAAATCTCAATCCAACAAGAAGCAAAGAAGAAAAGGTGAAGTGATGTGAATGTGGTTCATACTTGTGAAACAAGTGACTTAAGGTGCAAGATAAACATCAAACATGCAAAGATGAAACCCATATGTCACAATCAGAAGTCAATTAACATGCTATACATCCTCAAACAAAACCACAACTCATGGCACAAGTGCCTTCATGATCAAGCAAACCAAACATGAGGCATGCATTCACAAAATGAACAAGTTAAACTTCATGCTTCAAACAAATAGCAAACATGCTTCAAAAATTATGACTTTCACCAATCAAACACCTTAAACACATGCCATTAACATATCAAGTCCACAAGCAATGAATCAGAACCAAAGTCACTCAACAATTAGGTCAAAGTCTCATGGAAGTTTCATGCATTCATGCTCAAAGCAACACATCAAAAGTCATCCAAAAAAAGACTTAAAAATCATCTCATAAATCTCAAACATACCTCAACATATTGTGACCACAATACAAAAAGAAAGGCATCAAAATCATTTTTTATGATCAAGAACAAAAATGCACAAAATCATATGTCACATTAAGTATGCATACAAATGGAAATTCAAAAGAAATAATGGAACAGGGGCAAAATGGTCATAAAATCAGAAAATAAAATCATAGAAAATTTCCTAAATGTTTTAAGAATACACATGAATTTTTGTAGAATTTTCCAATATGTTTTGGTATTTTTAAAAATTAATTATGAAACGTGTAGCAAAATGGAAAAAATAAAATGGAATGTAAATGTGAATGGGGGTGCATGCCTAGTAACTATTCAGTTCAATACGTTTGGGCTTTAGAAAATGGAGGTGTGAATATCGATTTGGCTGAGTCCATCAGAAATGTGCACATGACTTGCACGAGTTTTTTAATGCGCTGGCACCATTATCACCACACGATCATGCCAAAATGGACGCATAAGATTAGAACAATGCTAAACCCTAACATCAACTCACCGGCCGGAGAGGGACCTCCGGTCACCTTCTCCGGCCACTCTCTGGCGCTGCAATCAACCAAACAATCCAGAAATTTATGCAATGCACATCAAAATGTTCAGGAAGTCACGTAGAGCATGAATCTAGGATTAGTTTTCATAAACAACACACAAACAGAGAGAATCGAAGCAATGAAATTAGCCCTAGGTTTTGGATCTAAGCTTCTAAGAAGCTCTATCAACTAGCCAGATGGAGGAGTGCTCTTAGTGAGCTCAAATCATCACAACACGAGCTAGACAGAATGTAAATCGTGCCAAGAAAGTTTAGGATATTGAAACCTGAAAATGTAGGAAACTGTAGTTGAAAGAGAACCAGAGAAATGTGCTTCCTCTTTGATCTTCAACTGGCCAAATAAAGGCTCACAAATCCTTGCAAATGTTGATGAAATTCAATATGCAGTGGAAGACACTTCAATCTCTTCAATGCTACCAAGCTTCAATGTGTTCCAATGCTGTGTGATGTTGAAGCTTGAAGATGGATTCAGATGTAGATGATGATGAAATCGTGTGAGAGGAAGAGAAGCTTCAGAGAGAGAGCTTGCGAATTTCAGAGGAAAAATGAGAATGAAGTGTAGTTGAGTGAGAGTGTGAAAATGAAGTTGAAAACTGAATTGTGAAGTGAAGTTTGAATTTATATCATGAATTAACCATGGTTTAGTGAGTTGGTTAATTGAGTTGAGTGGGTTAAACTGAGTCATCCCTAACTAACTGAGTCAAGTTAGTTAGGGAGAGCAGTGCTATGGTGAAGATGGCTCATGGTGAGATATGGTGGGAGCAAGGAGAAAGTGAATTGGCACTGTTGTGTAGCAGGGGCTTGCGCATCAGAAACTTGGTAAGCAAGTTTGTTCTTTCTATTCCCATGTGTGGCACGTGATAGTGTGCATTGTGTAGGTGATATGTTTGGCCAAATGTGGAAATAAAGTGTGGAAGTGTTTGTGGTGTGTGTGAACCAGAATCCTGCAACATGCTATCAATGCATCCATTCCAACATAGGGTAGTTCGTGGAGGTTTTTCTCTCTACTCATTGAATGGTTTGGCAAGGTTTTGGAGTCATGGAAAAGAGGAGCTATCATGGAACAATATTGATGTTGAAAACAAGTCAAATGGAAGTGTACAAGGTGATGAAAAATTGCTTGAAACAAAAGGAATCAAAACTGGTGTATGGCGTAGTAATGGGGTTGGTTGGCAAGGCAACATGGCGCATGGGTTTTCAGCATAATCAACATGACTTTGAACCCTTAAAACTATCTCATAACTTGATCAAACCAAAAATTGTCCAACATGAATATTGAAGATGACAATGCAATGAACAACTTTCATGTTGAAAAGTTTTCCATTTGAGGCCTTTAACCATGAGAACAATGAGTGGACATTAGGCCCACCACATGTTTGTTAAAATGACTGCGCGCGTGCCCTGAAAATCTTGGTCATGACCTAGTTTTGAACCTACTTTGCTCAAACTTTGATCAATCATATCTCACTCAATTTTTATCCAATGGAGATGTTCCACACATGGATTTGAAGCTTAAAACAAGATCTTTCATTGAGGCAGAGTGGATTTTTCATTTGGTGCTCCAAATTTAAATGGCCTTGGTTCAAATTCTGATGCAAAATGGCCAAAACTTGCTATTTTTAGTAACCCTACTTCATCCAAAAATGGCAACTTTCCACATCTTAATTTTTTCATGATTCCTTTGGAGTTTCTTGACCAAATTTTGTACATTGGACATATGTAACATGAATTTCATGAATTTGGCCTCAAAAAGTCAAGAGTTGACTTTTTCCTCTGATTATTTGACTTTGCCCCAATTTCTCTGATTCTTGATCTTTCTTCCAATTGAACCTCTTCTAAAACCAAGTGAGATGCAATCTTCCACACATATACACTTAAGAACATGTAGAATACCATGACAACAAGCCTTGTCCAAAAAATCAAAGATTCCCTGATTTAATGGGAAACCCTAGTTTTGACCCCCTTTGGTTAGGAGGAAAAAGTGCAGTCTTCAATTTCAAATTCCTCAGAGCATGTTGTGTATCCTCTTAAAGGATGATGAGAAATGCCACTTGAGAATGATTTTGAATCAATGAGCTATCTCTTTTGAGGGTTTTCCTTCAATTTTTGAACCTCTTGCATAGTGAAAGATGTAGTGCTTCAATCTCCCATTGTATCTCTTATCCTTGAGGTTGTGGAAGATCAATTGAGATGGGATGAGACATGAAAGACCTCTTGGCTTGCCTTGAGGGCACTTGATTGACCTTTTGTGCTTTGAATGATCTCTTGATTGCCCACCTTCCACCTGATCACATGCCCTGGTGGTAAGAAGGATGCCATGCTTCATTTTTCTATGTTAAATGCAATGCAATGTTAATGAGGTGGATATGATATGATAAATGATAATGCCATGCTATGATGCCAAAAGGGGAGAGCAAATTTTGGGGTATTACAGCTGCCCCTATTCAAGCGCTGTAGACCTGAATGCCTGAAAGCAAATGCTTTCGGACTTTCAAGGTATATAGTGATTGAATACCAAAAATAACCAAAAATTTGCTCTGGGTGAAGAATAAAAGGGATATAAACCCAACGAGACTGCTGGATTGAATCTTCGATGAAACGTCGGAGAGATCTGTCTTTTGAACGATGCCAGACGACTACTGGCTTGCCACGCTGCTGGTGGACTTTAATACTGTCTTTTATGCAATTCCAGACGACTACTGGCCTGCCACACTACTGGTGGACTTTGGAAATGTCTTTTTGAACGACGCCAGACGACTACTGGCTTGCCACACTACTGGTGGACTTTAATAATGTCTTTTATGCAACTCCAGACGACTACTGGCCTGCCACACTACTGGTGGACTTTAATAATGTCTTTTTGAACGACGCCAGACGACTACTGGCTTGCCACACTACTGGTGGACTTTGCAGCTTCGTGCCACCCGAAGATGGACTTTTGCCAATCCATTGTTGGACTTTTGCCACCCGAAGACGGACTTTTGCCAATCCACTGTTGGACTTTTGCCACCCGAAGACGGACTTTTGCCAATCCACTGTTGGACTTTTGCCACCCGAAGACGGACTTTTGCCAATCCACTGTTGGACTTTTGCCACCCGAAGACGGACTTTCGCCAATCCACTGTTGGACTTTTGCCACCCGAAGACGGACTTTTGCCAATCCACTGTTGGACTTTTGCCACCCGAAGACGGACTTTCGCCAATCCACTGTTGGACTTTTAGAATTTTAAAATCGAATTACTCTCTGCCTCTGCGCCAGACATCTCTGCCGACTCTGCTGAGGAACCACAGTCAATGATTTAATCTCGGAGACTCCTAAAAGGATAATATCTCTGCTGGCGAATGGATGAACAATCCGTCTGCTTCGAATTGTCAAGCTTGCCAAAAATAAATTGGACTTGAAGAATAATAGATCTGCCAGTAATCACTTCATCTGCTGGGGGAATGAATTCTGGTCACAGAGACTCCGCTGGGGATGAGAATTTCTTTGCATGGCGTCTTGCTAAGGAAGAAAAGTCATAAAAAAACTCTGCTTGGGGATCTATCCAATCCAAGACCCTTTGTAGGGGTTATCCACCTTTTGACCCGGCTGGGGAAAGACTGTGCCATCCTTGTTGAGGAATAGATTCTGCCGATCTTATAAACCTCTGCGGGGAGAACAACAACTCAGCTGGGGAGTATTGGTGACAAGATTCGATGCTGACCTCTGTGGGGATACCATGACCCGAGATACGATCTTGCTGGGTATCAGGGCTACTCTGCCAGGGATATGCAAATCCTGGTTAGAACATTCCACTGCAACTTGCTAGAAAGAGTCCTTAGAGATCTGTTGGGGAAACCCAAAGCAAATCCACAGTAGTCTGCTGAAGAATGTGACTGTCGAGCTTAGGATAAGTACTACAATGCCCCATGTTAGGCGAGCTTCCCTTTAGACAGTTCCGTTAGGGATGACGGGTTTATAACAAACTCTACTAGAGAAAACTGCTTTAAAACGTCTCGTGCTGGAGAATGCCTTTTGAGAGGATTTTACAGAAGACCCACTGTCCTCAAACTCTACTGGGGATGTTCAACACTTCATGCTGGGGAAACAAACATGCCCCATGCTTGGACAAAACAACAATTCGTCCCCGAAGAGGATGTCATAAGAGGATTTTACAGAAGATCTAGCCTCTTCAAACTCTTGTGACTTCGCTGGGGATAATGACCATCAGTTTCGGTGTCGACGAGACCACTCTTTTGGGGAACCTGTGACTGTTATCGACATAGAAAAGCTTGTAGCTGTTGGAAGGACTGAATAAGAGAATCGACTTAATAAGATGCAACGGTACCCAGTTGAACTTAATTCACTGATATCGACCCGTTATGAACAATCGTCGACCGAACGATGAACGCTGATCTCCCTACCCATAATTGCCCCAGTCTTTTGTGTGGGGTGATTTATTGCTGGTCTTGTGCATTAAAATCATCTGCACCTGCTACCTGCAACAAAAGAATATGCCCACATGCCCCGAATATTGCGTGGCTAGAATCCACCATCCGGGAGTATTCAACATTCGAAGTAATTTCAAATGTTTTTTCTGCGCATGTTACTGCAAGGCTGCCATGTTTTCAAATGCAATGTTTTATCAAAAATTAGGACGTTTTTGCAAACAAAGCAATAAAACAAACATAGAAAGCTTTTTACTGAAATTCAATTTATTGACTGAAAGCCCAGAATAGGCAATTACATCTGGAAGCAATCCCTGGAAAGAGGTGATCGCTGAAAATTGAGAAAAGAAACTATCCTAATGGCAATGTGAAAACGGAATTCCACTGAGTTTCCATTCTGTTATGACCAATATGTCTTCAAAACTCCCCGACCTTGCCTTCTAAGGAATGATCAGACCGATTCCTATTCTTCAGAACGTCAGTTGTTCAAACGGTAATGGGTACAGATAACTCAAACCGTAGTCATTCGCTTAAATCCCTCTTTTGTGTGGACCGCCCTTTCAGGTTTTCGATCCACCAGGATACCCTTTTTTGCCTAAGTTGCCCTTTCGGGTTTTCAACTTACCGGGTGTACAATTTTTCAATTATATCCCTAATTTTTGCCCGAACCTCATTCTGTTTTTGGTTCGCCGGGATGCCCTTTTTTGCCTGGATTTTTTTTATTTTTATTATCCAGCGGGTCTATTTATGCGAAGTATTTTTTGACTACGTCCGAGTTGACAGGGGATGAAAAGTCTTCGCCATCCATGGTTGTAAGCAATAAAGCTCCGCCCGAAAAGACCTTTTTAACCACGAATGGACCTTCATAATTAGGAGTCCATTTGCCCCTGTGGTCTGTATTGGGAGGAAGGATCCTTTTGAGTACCACATCTCCGACTTTGTAAACCCGAGGACGCACCTTTTGGTCAAATGCCTGTTTCATTCTGCGCTGATATAGTTGCCCATGACATACAGCCGCCAATCGCTTTTCCTCAATAAGGCTCAGCTGATCAAATCTGGCTCGTACCCATTCAGCTTCATCTAGCTTAACATCCATCATGACTCTGAGGGACAGAATCTCTACTTCAACCGGTAGCACTGCCTCCATACCATATACGAGTGAGAATGGGGTTGCCCCAGTGGACGTGCGTACCGACGTTCGATACCCATGCAAAGCAAATGGTAACATCTCATGCCAATCTTTGTACGTGACAACCATTTTCTGCACAATCTTCTTGATATTTTTGTTGGCCGCTTCGACCGCGCCATTCATCTTTGGGCGGTACGGAGAAGAATTGTGATGTTCGATTTTGAAGTCCCGGCATAACTCAGCCATCATCTTATTGTTCAAATTAGAACCATTATCAGTAATGATTCTTTCGGGAACTCCATATCGGCAAATGATATCCCGTTTTAAGAAACGAGCGACCACTTGCTTTGTAACATTGGCATAGGATGCAGCTTCAACCCATTTGGTGAAGTAATCAATTGCCACCAAGATGAAACGATGACCATTGGAAGCTGTAGGCTCAATCTTTCCGATCATATCAATGCCCCACATGGCAAACGGCCAAGGCGACGACATGATACTCAACGGATTTGGAGGTACATGCACTTTATCTGCGTAGATCTGGCATTTATGGCATTTGCGGGCATATTTGCAACAATCTGACTCCATAGTCAACCAGTAATATCCCGACCTTAACAACTTTTTAGCCATTGCCTGCCCTCCGGCATGGGTACCGAAAGAGCCTTCGTGCACTTCAATCATCAACAAGTCTGCTTCATGTCTATCCACACATCTAAGCAGGACCGTGTCAAAATTTCTTTTATACAGCACGCCATCTTTGTTCAGGAAGAAACTACCAGCTAACCTTCTCAACGTCTTCCTGTCTTTGGACGATGCCCCGGACGGGTACTCTTGACTTTTTAAGAAACACTTAATGTCATAAAACCATGGCTTGTCATCAGACGCTGCATCGACCGCAAACACAAATGCTGGTCTGTCAAGGCGGGATACCTCAATCTTAGGTACATGGTTCCATCCTTGCACTTTGATCATGGAAGACAAAGTGGCCAAGGCATCAGCGAACCTATTCTCATCTCGAGGAATGTGGTACAGTTTCACTGTTGTGAAAAATGTCAGCAATCTCCTCGTATAATCTCTATACGGCACTAGATTTGCTTGGTGCGTGTACCAACTCCCTTTCACTTGATTGATTACCAAAGCTGAATCACCGAATATATCGAGGGTTTTAATCCGTAGATTAATCGCCTCCTCGATCCCCATTATACAAGCTTCGTACTCTGCTTCATTGTTGGTGCATCCGAAAGTTATTCGTGCAGTGAAAGGCATATGAACACCTTCCGGCGTGATAAGAACCGCTCCAACTCCGCACCCATTCATATTGACAGCCCCATCAAACATCAAACTCCATTTGGATTCAGGGTCTGGCCCCTCCTCCGGAAGTGGTTCCTCGCAGTCTTTAGCTTTGAGAAACATGATGTCTTCATCAGGGAAGTCAAACTTCATGGGTTGGTAATCATCAATCGGCTGTTGCGCAAGATAGTCGGACAAGATACTTCCTTTGATGGCCTTTGACAGAGTATGACATTCAGTACACTTCACAAAAGGCCATCAAAGGAAGTATCTTGTCCGACTATCTTGCGCAACAGCCGATTGATGATTACCAACCCATGAAGTTTGACTTCCCTGATGAAGACATCATGTTTCTCAAAGCTAAAGACTGCGAGGAACCACTTCCGGAGGAGGGGCCAGACCCTGAATCCAAATGGAGTTTGATGTTTGATGGGGCTGTCAATATGAATGGGTGCGGAGTTGGAGCGGTTCTTATCACGCCGGAAGGTGTTCATATGCCTTTCACTGCACGAATAACTTTCGGATGCACCAACAATGAAGCAGAGTACGAAGCTTGTATAATGGGGATCGAGGAGGCGATTAATCTACGGATTAAAACCCTCGATATATTCGGTGATTCAGCTTTGGTAATCAATCAAGTGAAAGGGAGTTGGTACACGCACCAAGCAAATCTAGTGCCGTATAGAGATTATACGAGGAGATTGCTGACATTTTTCACAACAGTGAAACTGTACCACATTCCTCGAGATGAGAATAGGTTCGCTGATGCCTTGGCCACTTTGTCTTCCATGATCAAAGTGCAAGGATGGAACCATGTACCTAAGATTGAGGTATCCCGCCTTGACAGACCAGCATTTGTGTTTGCGGTCGATGCAGCGTCTGATGACAAGCCATGGTTTTATGACATTAAGTGTTTCTTAAAAAGTCAAGAGTACCCGTCCGGGGCATCGTCCAAAGACAGGAAGACGTTGAGAAGGTTAGCTGGTAGTTTCTTCCTGAACAAAGATGGCGTGCTGTATAAAAGAAATTTTGACACGGTCCTGCTTAGATGTGTGGATAGACATGAAGCAGACTTGTTGATGATTGAAGTGCACGAAGGCTCTTTCGGTACCCATGCCGGAGGGCAGGCAATGGCTAAAAAGTTGTTAAGGTCGGGATATTACTGGTTGACTATGGAGTCAGATTGTTGCAAATATGCCCGCAAATGCCATAAATGCCAGATCTACGCAGATAAAGTGCATGTACCTCCAAATCCGTTGAGTATCATGTCGTCGCCTTGGCCGTTTGCCATGTGGGGCATTGATATGATCGGAAAGATTGAGCCTACAGCTTCCAATGGTCATCGTTTCATCTTGGTGGCAATTGATTACTTCACCAAATGGGTTGAAGCTGCATCCTATGCCAATGTTACAAAGCAAGTGGTCGCTCGTTTCTTAAAACGGGATATCATTTGCCGATATGGAGTTCCCGAAAGAATCATTACTGATAATGGTTCTAATTTGAACAATAAGATGATGGCTGAGTTATGCCGGGACTTCAAAATCGAACATCACAATTCTTCTCCGTACCGCCCAAAGATGAATGGCGCGGTCGAAGCGGCCAACAAAAATATCAAGAAGATTGTGCAGAAAATGGTTGTCACGTACAAAGATTGGCATGAGATGTTACCATTTGCTTTGCATGGGTATCGAACGTCGGTACGCACGTCCACTGGGGCAACCCCATTCTCACTCGTATATGGTATGGAGGCAGTGCTACCGGTTGAAGTAGAGATTCCGTCCCTCAGAGTCATGATGGATGTTAAGCTAGATGAAGCTGAATGGGTACGAGCCAGATTTGATCAGCTGAGCCTTATTGAGGAAAAGCGATTGGCGGCTGTATGTCATGGGCAACTATATCAGCGCAGAATGAAACAGGCATTTGACCAAAAGGTGCGTCCTCGGGTTTACAAAGTCGGAGATGTGGTACTCAAAAGGATCCTTCCTCCCAATACAGACCACAGGGGCAAATGGACTCCTAATTATGAAGGTCCATTCGTGGTTAAAAAGGTCTTTTCGGGCGGAGCTTTATTGCTTACAACCATGGATGGCGAAGACTTTTCATCCCCTGTCAACTCGGACGTAGTCAAAAAATACTTCGCATAAATAGACCCGCTGGATAATAAAAATAAAAAAAATCCAGGCAAAAAAGGGCATCCCGGCGAACCAAAAACAGAATGAGGTTCGGGCAAAAATTAGGGATATAATTGAAAAATTGTACACCCGGTAAGTTGAAAACCCGAAAGGGCAACTTAGGCAAAAAAGGGTATCCTGGTGGATCGAAAACCTGAAAGGGCGGTCCACACAAAAGAGGGATTTAAGCGAATGACTACGGTTTGAGTTATCTGTACCCATTACCGTTTGAACAACTGACGTTCTGAAGAATAGGAATCGGTCTGATCATTCCTCAGAAGGCAAGGTCGGGGAGTTTTGAAGACATACTGGTCATAACAGAATGGAAACTCAGTGGAATTCCGTTTTCACATTGCCATTAGGATAGTTTCTTTTCTCAATTTTCAGCGATCACCTCTTTCCAGGGATTGCTTCCAGATGTAATTGCCTATTCTGGGCTTTCAGTCAATAAATTGAATTTCAGTAAAAAGCTTTCTATGTTTGTTTTATTGCTTTGTTTGCAAAAACGTCCTAATTTTTGATAAAACATTGCATTTGAAAACATGGCAGCCTTGCAGTAACATGCGCAGAAAAAACATTTGAAATTACTTCGAATGTTGAATACTCCCGGATGGTGGATTCTAGCCACGCAATATTCGGGGCATGTGGGCATATTCTTTTGTTGCAGGTAGCAGGTGCAGATGATTTTAATGCACAAGACCAGCAATAAATCACCCCACACAAAAGACTGGGGCAATTATGGGTAGGGAGATCAGCGTTCATCGTTCGGTCGACGATTGTTCATAACGGGTCGATATCAGTGAATTAAGTTCAACTGGGTACCGTTGCATCTTATTAAGTCGATTCTCTTATTCAGTCCTTCCAACAGCTACAAGCTTTTCTATGTCGATAACAGTCACAGGTTCCCCAAAAGAGTGGTCTCGTCGACACCGAAACTGATGGTCATTATCCCCAGCGAAGTCACAAGAGTTTGAAGAGGCTAGATCTTCTGTAAAATCCTCTTATGACATCCTCTTCGGGGACGAATTGTTGTTTTGTCCAAGCATGGGGCATGTTTGTTTCCCCAGCATGAAGTGTTGAACATCCCCAGTAGAGTTTGAGGACAGTGGGTCTTCTGTAAAATCCTCTCAAAAGGCATTCTCCAGCACGAGACGTTTTAAAGCAGTTTTCTCTAGTAGAGTTTGTTATAAACCCGTCATCCCTAACGGAATTGTCTAAAGGGAAGCTCGCCTAACATGGGGCATTGTAGTACTTATCCTAAGCTCGACAGTCACATTCTTCAGCAGACTACTGTGGATTTGCTTTGGGTTTCCCCAACAGATCTCTAAGGACTCTTTCTAGCAAGTTGCAGTGGAATGTTCTAACCAGGATTTGCATATCCCTGGCAGAGTAGCCCTGATACCCAGCAAGATCGTATCTCGGGTCATGGTATCCCCACAGAGGTCAGCATCGAATCTTGTCACCAATACTCCCCAGCTGAGTTGTTGTTCTCCCCGCAGAGGTTTATAAGATCGGCAGAATCTATTCCTCAACAAGGATGGCACAGTCTTTCCCCAGCCGGGTCAAAAGGTGGATAACCCCTACAAAGGGTCTTGGATTGGATAGATCCCCAAGCAGAGTTTTTTTATGACTTTTCTTCCTTAGCAAGACGCCATGCAAAGAAATTCTCATCCCCAGCGGAGTCTCTGTGACCAGAATTCATTCCCCCAGCAGATGAAGTGATTACTGGCAGATCTATTATTCTTCAAGTCCAATTTATTTTTGGCAAGCTTGACAATTCGAAGCAGACGGATTGTTCATCCATTCGCCAGCAGAGATATTATCCTTTTAGGAGTCTCCGAGATTAAATCATTGACTGTGGTTCCTCAGCAGAGTCGGCAGAGATGTCTGGCGCAGAGGCAGAGAGTAATTCGATTTTAAAATTCTAAAAGTCCAACAGTGGATTGGCGAAAGTCCGTCTTCGGGTGGCAAAAGTCCAACAGTGGATTGGCAAAAGTCCGTCTTCGGGTGGCAAAAGTCCAACAGTGGATTGGCGAAAGTCCGTCTTCGGGTGGCAAAAGTCCAACAGTGGATTGGCAAAAGTCCGTCTTCGGGTGGCAAAAGTCCAACAGTGGATTGGCAAAAGTCCGTCTTCGGGTGGCAAAAGTCCAACAGTGGATTGGCAAAAGTCCGTCTTCGGGTGGCAAAAGTCCAACAATGGATTGGCAAAAGTCCATCTTCGGGTGGCACGAAGCTGCAAAGTCCACCAGTAGTGTGGCAAGCCAGTAGTCGTCTGGCGTCGTTCAAAAAGACATTATTAAAGTCCACCAGTAGTGTGGCAGGCCAGTAGTCGTCTGGAGTTGCATAAAAGACATTATTAAAGTCCACCAGTAGTGTGGCAAGCTAGTAGTCGTCTGGCGTCGTTCAAAAAGACATTTCCAAAGTCCACCAGTAGTGTGGCAGGCCAGTAGTCGTCTGGAATTGCATAAAAGACAGTATTAAAGTCCACCAGCAGCGTGGCAAGCCAGTAGTCGTCTGGCATCGTTCAAAAGACAGATCTCTCCGACGTTTCATCGAAGATTCAATCCAGCAGTCTCGTTGGGTTTATATCCCTTTTATTCTTCACCCAGAGCAAATTTTTGGTTATTTTTGGTATTCAATCACTATATACCTTGAAAGTCCGAAAGCATTTGCTTTCAGGCATTCAGGTCTACAGCGCTTGAATAGGGGCAGCTGTAATACCCCAAAATTTGCTCTCCCCTTTTGGCATCATAGCATGGCATTATCATTTATCATATCATATCCACCTCATTAACATTGCATTGCATTTAACATAGAAAAATGAAGCATGGCATCCTTCTTACCACCAGGGCATGTGATCAGGTGGAAGGTGGGCAATCAAGAGATCATTCAAAGCACAAAAGGTCAATCAAGTGCCCTCAAGGCAAGCCAAGAGGTCTTTCATGTCTCATCCCATCTCAATTGATCTTCCACAACCTCAAGGATAAGAGATACAATGGGAGATTGAAGCACTACATCTTTCACTATGCAAGAGGTTCAAAAATTGAAGGAAAACCCTCAAAAGAGATAGCTCATTGATTCAAAATCATTCTCAAGTGGCATTTCTCATCATCCTTTAAGAGGATACACAACATGCTCTGAGGAATTTGAAATTGAAGACTGCACTTTTTCCTCCTAACCAAAGGGGGTCAAAACTAGGGTTTCCCATTAAATCAGGGAATCTTTGATTTTTTGGACAAGGCTTGTTGTCATGGTATTCTACATGTTCTTAAGTGTATATGTGTGGAAGATTGCATCTCACTTGGTTTTAGAAGAGGTTCAATTGGAAGAAAGATCAAGAATCAGAGAAATTGGGGCAAAGTCAAATAATCAGAGGAAAAAGTCAACTCTTGACTTTTTGAGGCCAAATTCATGAAATTCATGTTACATATGTCCAATGTACAAAATTTGGTCAAGAAACTCCAAAGGAATCATGAAAAAATTAAGATGTGGAAAGTTGCCATTTTTGGATGAAGTAGGGTTACTAAAAATAGCAAGTTTTGGCCATTTTGCATCAGAATTTGAACCAAGGCCATTTAAATTTGGAGCACCAAATGAAAAATCCACTCTGCCTCAATGAAAGATCTTGTTTTAAGCTTCAAATCCATGTGTGGAACATCTCCATTGGATAAAAATTGAGTGAGATATGATTGATCAAAGTTTGAGCAAAGTAGGTTCAAAACTAGGTCATGACCAAGATTTTCAGGGCACGCGCGCAGTCATTTTAACAAACATGTGGTGGGCCTAATGTCCACTCATTGTTCTCATGGTTAAAGGCCTCAAATGGAAAACTTTTCAACATGAAAGTTGTTCATTGCATTGTCATCTTCAATATTCATGTTGGACAATTTTTGGTTTGATCAAGTTATGAGATAGTTTTAAGGGTTCAAAGTCATGTTGATTATGCTGAAAACCCATGCGCCATGTTGCCTTGCCAACCAACCCCATTACTACGCCATACACCAGTTTTGATTCCTTTTGTTTCAAGCAATTTTTCATCACCTTGTACACTTCCATTTGACTTGTTTTCAACATCAATATTGTTCCATGATAGCTCCTCTTTTCCATGACTCCAAAACCTTGCCAAACCATTCAATGAGTAGAGAGAAAAACCTCCACGAACTACCCTATGTTGGAATGGATGCATTGATAGCATGTTGCAGGATTCTGGTTCACACACACCACAAACACTTCCACACTTTATTTCCACATTTGGCCAAACATATCACCTACACAATGCACACTATCACGTGCCACACATGGGAATAGAAAGAACAAACTTGCTTACCAAGTTTCTGATGCGCAAGCCCCTGCTACACAACAGTGCCAATTCACTTTCTCCTTGCTCCCACCATATCTCACCATGAGCCATCTTCACCATAGCACTGCTCTCCCTAACTAACTTGACTCAGTTAGTTAGGGATGACTCAGTTTAACCCACTCAACTCAATTAACCAACTCACTAAACCATGGTTAATTCATGATATAAATTCAAACTTCACTTCACAATTCAGTTTTCAACTTCATTTTCACACTCTCACTCAACTACACTTCATTCTCATTTTTCCTCTGAAATTCGCAAGCTCTCTCTCTGAAGCTTCTCTTCCTCTCACACGATTTCATCATCATCTACATCTGAATCCATCTTCAAGCTTCAACATCACACAGCATTGGAACACATTGAAGCTTGGTAGCATTGAAGAGATTGAAGTGTCTTCCACTGCATATTGAATTTCATCAACATTTGCAAGGATTTGTGAGCCTTTATTTGGCCAGTTGAAGATCAAAGAGGAAGCACATTTCTCTGGTTCTCTTTCAACTACAGTTTCCTACATTTTCAGGTTTCAATATCCTAAACTTTCTTGGCACGATTTACATTCTGTCTAGCTCGTGTTGTGATGATTTGAGCTCACTAAGAGCACTCCTCCATCTGGCTAGTTGATAGAGCTTCTTAGAAGCTTAGATCCAAAACCTAGGGCTAATTTCATTGCTTCGATTCTCTCTGTTTGTGTGTTGTTTATGAAAACTAATCCTAGATTCATGCTCTACGTGACTTCCTGAACATTTTGATGTGCATTGCATAAATTTCTGGATTGTTTGGTTGATTGCAGCGCCAGAGAGTGGCCGGAGAAGGTGACCGGAGGTCCCTCTCCGGCCGGTGAGTTGATGTTAGGGTTTAGCATTGTTCTAATCTTATGCGTCCATTTTGGCATGATCGTGTGGTGATAATGGTGCCAGCGCATTAAAAAACTCGTGCAAGTCATGTGCACATTTCTGATGGACTCAGCCAAATCGATATTCACACCTCCATTTTCTAAAGCCCAAACGTATTGAACTGAATAGTTACTAGGCATGCACCCCCATTCACATTTACATTCCATTTTATTTTTTCCATTTTGCTACACGTTTCATAATTAATTTTTAAAAATACCAAAACATATTGGAAAATTCTACAAAAATTCATGTGTATTCTTAAAACATTTAGGAAATTTTCTATGATTTTATTTTCTGATTTTATGACCATTTTGCCCCTGTTCCATTATTTCTTTTGAATTTCCATTTGTATGCATACTTAATGTGACATATGATTTTGTGCATTTTTGTTCTTGATCATAAAAAATGATTTTGATGCCTTTCTTTTTGTATTGTGGTCACAATATGTTGAGGTATGTTTGAGATTTATGAGATGATTTTTAAGTCTTTTTTTGGATGACTTTTGATGTGTTGCTTTGAGCATGAATGCATGAAACTTCCATGAAACTTTGACCTAATTGTTGAGTGACTTTGGTTCTGATTCATTGCTTGTGGACTTGATATGTTAATGGCATGTGTTTAAGGTGTTTGATTGGTGAAAGTCATAATTTTTGAAGCATGTTTGCTATTTGTTTGAAGCATGAAGTTTAACTTGTTCATTTTGTGAATGCATGCCTCATGTTTGGTTTGCTTGATCATGAAGGCACTTGTGCCATGAGTTGTGGTTTTGTTTGAGGATGTATAGCATGTTAATTGACTTCTGATTGTGACATATGGGTTTCATCTTTGCATGTTTGATGTTTATCTTGCACCTTAAGTCACTTGTTTCACAAGTATGAACCACATTCACATCACTTCACCTTTTCTTCTTTGCTTCTTGTTGGATTGAGATTTTGCTTGCATGATTTGGTATGCTCATTTAGGATAACATTAGGTGGTGTAAATATGAGTTACATTCTGACTTGGAAGCATGTATAGCATTCAATCTCATTTTATTTTGTTTGTCAACTTGTTTGAATTTGATTTGTTCATTATATTTTCTTACTTTACTTGTAAGTGATTGTGCTAACCATGTAGGGGCTTCGGTAAGTTTCAATTGAGTGTGGATAAGGAATCCACATTCAACTTCTATCCTTTCTCTTTTACAATTCCATTTTGTGTTTTGCTAAGCACTTATGTGCTTTCTTTTAATAACTCATTACTTTCCCTTTTTGAATTACAATTCATCTTCTACTTTGGAAGTGAATTGTTTAATTCTTTCTTTCTTTAGACTTTAGGTTGAAACCTCACAAACCTTTAGGATCACTCTCTTTAATCTTCAATTAGGATTGAGTCTTAGTCCATATAGGTTTTACCTTTTCTCCTCTCTTGAGTCTCTTTTCTCATCTCAAAGAAAATTCAAAACATATAATAAAGGTAGGCATTTATTGCATTTAGGCCTTTCATATAAAGAAAAGATTATAAGGGGTCTTCTCTTATAATCTTAAAATGTATAGCATATAACCCATCTTGGGTCGATGTGTTAAACATTTGATCTTGTATGAGGGACTTAAATGCAATATTTGTTGAAGGTGCAAATAATAAAAAATACTTCTTCATTTCTTAATCAACAAAAACACTTAATAAACACAAGTATGCTAGTGTGTTTGAACCTTGACAATTGGAACTAAGTGTGGGGGTCTTCTTCACTCTTAGTATGCTTTCTTACCCATTCCATCTTGGAATGTGAGAATGTACACATTCCAATGACTAAGATTCAGATACACTGTCATATGCAAATAAATGGAAAAAACTTCTAAAAGGCAAAAACAAACAATAACGTCTTTTCTTCGGGAATTCTTTTCTCACCTCATTCACTCTTAGCGTACGAACGCGCTTCTACTCGTTCTCTTGCAAGATGGTAACGCACTCGGACCAGCGAGCCTGCAACACCTGAGCTAGAACGTAAGCCGTTCTCTAAAAAACACAAACAATTCATCCCTAGTGAGGGGAACTACGTCGCTCTGATTCTCATGCTCCCGATGAGATACGTAGGCAGTGGGGTAGGGCCCATGCGAGCACTTCTTTTATTTTCCCTACATTTGTTTCCCGTTCCTTTTCTTTTCTTTCTCCTTTCTTTCTTTCAGTTCCTTTTCCAGTATCCTTTCTTTACACCCTTTGATCGAGACAAGCAAGCGTGGATCCCATCGGGTACGATGGACGCGTGGGGGTGCTAATACCTTCCCCGTGCGTAACCGACTCCCGAACCCAGTTCTCTTGGTCGTAAGACCATGCTTTTCCTTTCTCTCAGGTTTACGCGGTGTTTCCTTTCCCTCTCTTGGGATAAATACACATTGCTGGCGACTCTGTTTCGGTGCCACTTTCGCGTTTGTACTTGGATGAAAATCCCGGGAGCGACAGCTGGCGACTCTGCTGGGGATTAGATTTTGACCTATTGCTGGTCCATCCCTAAGCGAGTCAATCCTAGCGCTTGTCTGCTTTTCTTTCATTGGGTGTTTACTGTTGTGCTATATTTACCATTTTATTGTATGGTTATTTACTGCTTTACTGTACATTACTGTATTTACTGCTTTTTAGCATTACATATCATATTATTACTGTTGTGTTGGACTGTGCTATTGTCTGTTTGGTGGGATGGGATTTCTGAGAGATAAGCCCATTACACAGGCTTGAGTATACACTTAGAATTAGAGTGGAGAGTAGTGGGACCTACGTGCCGTTTGGAGTGCGTTGGGTGTTCACGAAATTCACAGCTAGACGAGGCTATCTTGGGACACGTCGTGGCATGCGCATCTTGCGTATTCCAGGATGTAGATCTAGAGAGCTGTCGACTCTAGTGACCGATCATGAGGACCTTAGTGGAAATATCCCTCTTTAGTGGTGACAATGGCAGACCACATTCTGTGGCAAACCCATTCGCACCCGAGGGCCCACTTTGGAACTTGCATAGGATGACCTTTATTTTCTAAGGGGAGTCAGTGGACGACCTCTTTGATTGGCATAGCATTGTATCCTACGGGCTGAATGTGCTATTGCTTCTCAAACCTCCGAAGCTGACAAGCCTTATTTTCTAAGAACCACATGTGAGCATGGGCGGGATGTTTACAGGTTTGCAGGAAACCCAGCCTCCTACCTACCTTACTCGTGATTCTATGATGGTTTCAGACATTGTATCCTATGACAGTGATTTAAGTGTTCATCTCAGATATCGCCAGACTCAGTACAGAGACACAGTGCACACAGTTCAATACAGACACCGACACTTGATTACCTGATCACATGCCCTTTTGCATTGCATTATCATATCATAACAGTTATGTTTGTCATTTTCAGGTGCGTAATACATTTCTGATTCCAATCCATGGGTTCAACAGAGATCGTTGCCGAGAGAAAGAACAATGTGTCTTACAAGTTTCCAGATCCTGTCTTGGATTCATTGCTCAAAGTTATAGATATGGCTGGTCCGGGTATTCTTGATAGGTTTCAGAAGAGCTACGGGAATTTGGTTGGGATGGTCCGTACAATCACCAAGTATGAGCATGATGCTTTGCACACTCTGCTGCAGTTCTACGAGCCTTCGTTGAGGTGCTTTCTTTTTTCAGATTACATTTTGATGCCAACACTGGAAGAATTCTCATTTATTTTGGGAATTCCGATCACGTCGGCAATACCATTCTTCTCTGGTAGTTCTCCCAGCGTAAAAGAAATTGCTGCTGCTTTACAAACGGATCAGGCAGTGATAAAGAGTGGTGTGAGCAGTAAAAATGGAGTTAGCGGATTTCATTTAGAATTTTTGTCTGGACAGGCCCAAGAGGCTGCAAGTGCTAAAAATTGGACGGTTTACAATTCCATTCTGGCTCTCTGCATATATGGCCTAGTTTTCTTTCCCAATCAGCAAGACTTTGTGGATATGCAAGCGACAAGAGTTTTCGTTCTTAAAAATCCAGTCCCTACTTTGTTAGGAGATTTTTATCATTCCGTGCACTATAAGAATGAGAAAAGAAGGGGAGGATCTGTCAGTTGTTGTACTCCACTGCTGAGTCATTGGTTTTTCAAACATTTGCCTCAGACAGGTGCCTTTGTGGAAACCAAAGATGTGGCGAAATGGTCTAAACGATTGATGAGTTTAACTGCTGATAACATTGTATGGTTTGATCACCGGTTGTTGAGAATAGAGCTTGTCACAAGATGCGGAAATTTTCCAAATGTGCCTTTGATTGGCAGAAAAGGAGGGATCAATTATAATCCAGTTTTGGCCATCCGACAGTTTGGGTATGCTTCCAGGGATCCTCCTACAGAGCAAGATGTGGAAGAATCTTTATTCTTTACAGGAACTAAAGATGCGAAGGTGGTAGAAGTAGTGAATGCTTGGAAAGATAAGCACAAAATTGGAAAAGCGGTTTTTGGAAAAGGAGATTGTAGATCTTATCCTGAATATGACAGGTGGATTGAAACGAAAGTAAAGGAATTGCTTTTACCCTTTTCAAGGGGACCTCTTTTATGTGCAGTACAGCCAGAACAACCCACTATGGTGGCTATTGAAGAATGTGAGAAGTGGAAGAAAATGGTCAGAGAGTTGCAGATAGAGAATTCTGGAATGAGCAGATGCCTTCAGAAAGCTCTAGCTGACAACAAAGAGTTGGAAAAGAGAGCCTTGAAAGCGGAAAAAACCTTGGCTGACAAAGAGGAAGATTTTGATGACCGAGCTCGGTACTTTCGGAAACTTACTTTGGGAGCAGATGACACTAGTCAGGCTCACAAGATTACAAAACAGGCTTTAGCCCGAAGCAAGGATTCATTAGCTCAACTTCGTCAAGCTTGGGATGAAGTCAGAATTGAAAATGCCGAGTTAAAGGATCAGTCGAAGACTAAAGACGAGGAGCTTAAAAAGGCACATGAGCAGAGGAGAAAGTATCGGGAAAGCCTCGGTAAGAGTCAAGAACAGCTAGAAGAAGCTAGAGGTGAGCTGAAGAATACCAAGAAAGAGCTTGAAGAAGTCATGATAGAAAGGGAGATACTCAAGACGCAAGCTGGCATAAAGAGACACAAAGGAGTGTGTGATGACGAGGCTCTGATGCTGCACATGGGTTCTTTAACTGAAGCTCTTGAGAAAAGGGATGTCTTGATCAAAGAAATGATTGAAAAGCCGAATCACCAGCGTACCCGTATACTTTTTGAGGAGATCAAATACTCAAGTGATAAGCTGAAGGGTGTGGAATTGTCAGACTGATGTTCTTTTCCTTATATTTTGTTGTTAATGGTTACCATCAGGCTTGTTGATGGATCCATTTTTTCCTTGTATTGCATTTGCGGTTGAACCTTTCTTAAATGTACTTGAATATTTTATTGAATGAGTACGAGCAGTTTTATTCAGGATTATTTCTTATCAGATAGCTGCACACAAGCACATGACCACGACACGTCTCTTTATATCACGATTTCTGGTCTTCAGATTTCTGTGGATTGGATTGGAATCAGGGTATAAAGGCACCTAGGAAATGACAAACATAGCATTGCATGGCATTGCATATCATTTTGCATTTTGTTACTTGTTTTTCAGGTACTCGTTGCAGGGTCTCTAACCTTTATTTGGTTTCAGGCAGTATAGCGGAGAGTCATATTCACCGATATTCGACGCGAAGGAATCAAGTAAGAATCATGGACCAAGTGCAAAGTGATTTGGCAGAAATGAGGGCGCGTATGGACCAGTTCATGACCCTCATGACTGGCATGGCGCAAAATCAAGAGAGGTTGAGGCTTCTGGTCGAGCGTCCAGACAATGGGCCCGAAGGTGATCATCATGACAATTCACAGGGACATGGCATTCCTCCTCCCGGTGGCAACCCTCCTCCTGGTGGTAACAATCGGGGTAATGGAAATGGTAGGCATGCTGGTGTTACTCTTGAAGATACTCTGGAAGACCAATTTACTCTGCTGGATGCTGATGTGGGTAATCAAGGGGATCGAAGGTATGATGAGTTAGCAGAGAAGATCAGGGCCATAGAATGCAAGAACTCTATGGGTATTGATGTTACCAGCTTGGGGCTGGTCTCAGGAGTCAGAATTCCCCCTAAATTCAAACCTCCTACTTTTGATAAGTATCACGGCAATGCGTGTCCCCAAACGCATCTTCAAGCTTACTTTGGGAAGATTTCAGCCCATACGGATGACGAGAAGCTATGGATGCACTATTTTCAGGACAGTCTGGCTGGGGCGTCCTTGACCTGGTATATGAAGTTGAATAGAGCTGCTGTGAAGAGTTGGAAAGATCTGGCAGAAGCGTTCCTGAAGCAATACCAGTATAATATCGACATGGCGCCCAACCGCACCCAATTGCAGGGATTGTCCCAGAATGCCAAGGAGAGTTTCAAAGAATATGCACAGAGGTGGAGGGAAATGGCTGCCCAGGTCCAACCTCCCTTGTCAGACAGAGAAATGGCAGATATGTTCATGGGCACCTTGCAAGGGGCCTATCTTGACAGATTAGCTGCTTGTCCGTCGACTGGATTTGCTGATATTGTGATTGCGGGAGAAAGAATAGAAAGTCTATTAAAGCTTGGAAAGATCCAGGATGTGAGTGGGGCTGGCTCTTCGGGGACGAAGAAACCGTTTGCTAGTAACCAGAAAAGAAGAGAAGGTGATACGAATGCTGTGTTTAGAGGACGAGGCAGAGGGCGTTCTCGAGCTTATTATCAGGTAGATGCTGTAACAATCCCCACACCGTCTGTTCAGAAACAACAACCCCAACAACAAGTTCAACAGCAACAACCTTTTTTCCAGCAAAGGTCTAGACAGAGGGATCGTAAGATGGATCCTCTCCCTATGACTTATGCCGCGCTGTTGCCCCGGCTACTCGAGTTAAAGTTGGTAGAACTCCGTACTATGAAAGCTCCGGTTGCTGGAAACCTGCCACCTAACTTCGATGCTAATGCTCGTTGTGAGTTCCACTCAGGTGCTCAGGGGCACTCCATTGAAAAATGCTGGGCTTTCCATCATAAAGTACAAGATTTGATTGATGCTAAAGCCATCAATTTCTCTCCCGCTCTGAATATTACTCAGCATCCCATGCCTGATCATAGTGCAGCAAATGTGTACGCTGTTGAAGATGGGAGGAGATTGAATTTGGTGTTAGACGTTCATCAAGTGAAAACTTCTTTGTTGGTTGTAAAAGATCGTTTATTGAAGGGACTGGTGTTCCCGGGCTGTAATCAAGAGTGCTCTGAGTGTATGAATCAGGAGAACGGCTGTGATAAGTTGAAGATGGGTTTACAGAATCTGATCGATGAAGGATGTCTACAGTTCGATAGAGTCGTGAAAGACACTGATGAGATATCAACCGTGACCATCTATTACACTCCCGCTGAGATTCAAATGCCGGTCAATGCAGTTCCCGTGGCGAGTGTTGCGCCAGAAAGGCCCAGTCCTGTCACTATCACGGTGCCAGGACCGATTCCGTTCACATCCACGAAAGCTATCCCATGGCACTATGGGGCAGATGTATATTACGAAGGTAAAAAGCAGGAAGTTGAGCCGTCAGTCAGCCCAAATATTGATAATGTAGGGGGTGTAGGGGGCTTTACAAGGAGTGGAAGGTTGTTCGCTCCCCAAACCTTGAGAAGTGATAAGGAGGTAGAAGCTGCAGCAAAGGATAAAGGTAAACAGGTGGTTGAAAGTGCGCCTACACCTGAAGCCGAGACAAAGATTATTTTTGATAAGGAAATGGAAGAATTTATGAAGATAATCAAGAAAAGCGATTATAAGATTGTGGACCAACTGAATCAGACCCCTTCAAAGATTTCAATCTTGTCACTATTGATGTGCTCTGATGCGCACCGACAGGCGTTGTTGAAAGTGTTGAAGAGTGCGTACGTGCCACAAGAAATTACTGTTAATCAGCTCGAGGGCGTAATCTCCAATGTTAATGTTAGCCATGGCTTGGGCTTTACAAGTAGAGATTTGACTGTTGAAGGAAGAAACCATAATAAGGCTTTGCATATCACGATGGAGTGTAAGGGCGCAGTGTTATCTCATGTACTGGTAGACACTGGTTCATCACTCAATGTCTTGCCCAAGAAGGCATTAATGAAGCTGGAAGTTGATGGTTTGATCTTAAGGCCTAGTGAATTGGTGGTCAGAGCATTCGATGGGACCAGACGATCTGTGTTTGGTGAGGTGGAATTGCCCGTACAAATTGGACCACAGGTATTCAAATCCACGTTCCATGTAATGGACATACAACCTGCATATAGCTGCCTATTGGGACGCCCTTGGATTCACGGAGCTGGAGCTGTTACTTCCACTCTACATCAAAAGCTGAAGTATGAGTTTGAAGGGCAGGTTGTGACAGTGTGTGGGGAAGAAGACATCTTTGTGAGTCACTTGTCCACATTCAAGTACATTGAAATGGATGGGGAAATTCATGAGATGCTGTGCCAATCATTTGAAGCAGTCAATATTGACGATGCACCTGAGTCTTCTTCTGTACCAGTTGGGGCTGGTACCTCCATTTCATCTTACAAACAAGCTGTCGAAGTCGTCAGGGCAGGCAACGCCCAAGGTTGGGGCAGGTTGATAGAGACCCCAATGAAGGAAGACAAATTTGGTATTGGTTATCATCCCTCTACAACTTCAGATGCGGGGAGCAGGGGACCCATTACTTTCAATAGTGGGGGAATTATCTACATGGACCAGTCTTGTGCAGCCACAGAGGATAGTGTTGACAGTAATTGTGACCTGGACAACTGGGTACGCCCTCGTGCTCCGGGACAACAAGTGCAAAACTGGTCCGTTGAAGAAGTCATCCGGGTTACTCTTCAGACAGAGTAATTTTTCTTTGTTTTTTCTAACCATAATGCATGACAAAATCTTGCGCTCTGCCCAAGGCGTATAGATTCATTTGTAGGGCCACCATGGTTGCATTTGCAATGTTTAATCATTAATAAAGGACGTTTTGCAATCAAATTTTGTTCTCTGTCTTTCAGTTTTTATTTTTGCACAAAAAAAAAAATAAAATGGCAATGTTTCATTTTCTTTTGTTTTGCTTAAAAATAAATTCTAAAATAAGGCATGAACCCGTTCATGCAGACTTGATCCTCCGGATACCACTGATAACGATTTTGATATGGCCATGTATGACTTTGACAATCCGATTTATCAAGCCGAAGAAGGGGATGAGAAAGATTGTGAACTCCCTGAAGAACTGGCCAGATTGTTGAAACAGGAGGAAAGGGTCATCCAGCCTCATCAGGAGACTGTAGACATCATCAATATTGGTACCAAGGACGCCAAAAAAGAGATCAGGATTGGTGCCAGTTTGCAAGCAGATGTGAAGCAAACTTTGACGGAAATGTTGCGCGAGTATGTTGACGTCTTCGCCTGGTCGTATCAAGACATGCCGGGGTTGGATACAGATATTGTCGTGCACAGGCTACCATTGAGAGAAGAATGTCCGCCAGTCAAGCAGAAACTTCGTCGGACTCACCCCGACATGGCTTTAAAGATTAAGGAGGAAGTCCAGAAGCAGTGGGACGCTGGTTTTCTTGCTGTGACAAAGTATCCGCCATGGGTAGCCAACATCGTGCCAGTACCGAAGAAAGATGGAAAAGTGAGAATGTGTGTGGATTATCGAGATCTTAATAAAGCTAGCCCGAAAGATGATTTTCCACTACCTCATATTGATGTGCTGGTCGATAATACAGCTCAGTTTTCAGTGTTCTCATTTATGGACGGTTTCTCCGGGTACAACCAGATCAAGATGGCACCTGAAGATATGGAAAAGACCACGTTCATTACTCCGTGGGGTACTTATTGTTATAAAGTAATGCCTTTTGGGTTGAAAAACGCAGGGGCAACGTACCAGCGGGCGATGGTGACATTGTTTCATGACTTGATTCATAAGGAGATCGAATGTTATGTAGATGATATGATTGCTAAGTCGAGAACAGAAGAGGAACATCTGGTCAACCTGAAAAAGCTGTTTGAAAGGTTGAGAAAGTTCCGTC
Organism: Lathyrus tuberosus; assembly: GCA_022829125.1. Classification (NCBI taxonomy): domain Eukaryota; kingdom Viridiplantae; phylum Streptophyta; class Magnoliopsida; order Fabales; family Fabaceae; genus Lathyrus; species Lathyrus tuberosus. The sequence continues at coordinate 4,985,905 of JALAZF010000162.1, read as the reverse complement.
TGAGATTAAATCCAAACAAGTGCACGTTTGGGGTGCGTTCTGGAAAGTTACTGGGCTTCATTGTGAGCGAAAGAGGAATCGAGGTTGATCCTGCCAAGGTGAAAGCAATACAAGAAATGCCTGAACCGAGAACAGAAAAAGAGGTTCGTGGTTTCTTGGGTAGATTGAACTACATCGCAAGGTTCATATCTCACCTAACAGCCACGTGTGAGCCAATATTTAAATTGTTAAGGAAAGATCAAACGGTCAGGTGGAATGACGATTGCCAATTGGCATTCGATAAGATAAAAGAATACTTGCAGGAACCTCCGATTTTAATGCCTCCAGTTGAAGGGAGACCGCTGATAATGTATCTGACAGTGCTTGAAGGTGCCATGGGTTGTGTTCTCGGTCAACATGACGAGACAGGTAGGAAGGAGCATGCTATTTACTACCTGAGCAAAAAGTTCAATGATTGTGAGTCCCGATACTCAATGCTTGAAAAGACATGCTGTGCGCTTGCATGGGCCGCTAAGCGATTGAGGCAATATATGGTTAGGCACACGACCTTGTTGATTTCAAAAATGGATCCTATCAAGTACATTTTCGAGAAACCAGCATTGACAGGCAGAGTTGCACGGTGGCAAATGGTCTTGACAGAGTATGACATTCAGTACACTTCACAAAAGGCCATCAAAGGAAGTATCTTGTCCGACTATCTTGCGCAACAGCCGATTGATGATTACCAACCCATGAAGTTTGACTTCCCTGATGAAGACATCATGTTTCTCAAAGCTAAAGACTGCGAGGAACCACTTCCGGAGGAGGGGCCAGACCCTGAATCCAAATGGAGTTTGATGTTTGATGGGGCTGTCAATATGAATGGGTGCGGAGTTGGAGCGGTTCTTATCACGCCGGAAGGTGTTCATATGCCTTTCACTGCACGAATAACTTTCGGATGCACCAACAATGAAGCAGAGTACGAAGCTTGTATAATGGGGATCGAGGAGGCGATTAATCTACGGATTAAAACCCTCGATATATTCGGTGATTCAGCTTTGGTAATCAATCAAGTGAAAGGGAGTTGGTACACGCACCAAGCAAATCTAGTGCCGTATAGAGATTATACGAGGAGATTGCTGACATTTTTCACAACAGTGAAACTGTACCACATTCCTCGAGATGAGAATAGGTTCGCTGATGCCTTGGCCACTTTGTCTTCCATGATCAAAGTGCAAGGATGGAACCATGTACCTAAGATTGAGGTATCCCGCCTTGACAGACCAGCATTTGTGTTTGCGGTCGATGCAGCGTCTGATGACAAGCCATGGTTTTATGACATTAAGTGTTTCTTAAAAAGTCAAGAGTACCCGTCCGGGGCATCGTCCAAAGACAGGAAGACGTTGAGAAGGTTAGCTGGTAGTTTCTTCCTGAACAAAGATGGCGTGCTGTATAAAAGAAATTTTGACACGGTCCTGCTTAGATGTGTGGATAGACATGAAGCAGACTTGTTGATGATTGAAGTGCACGAAGGCTCTTTCGGTACCCATGCCGGAGGGCAGGCAATGGCTAAAAAGTTGTTAAGGTCGGGATATTACTGGTTGACTATGGAGTCAGATTGTTGCAAATATGCCCGCAAATGCCATAAATGCCAGATCTACACAGATAAAGTGCATGTACCTCCAAATCCGTTGAGTATCATGTCGTCGCCTTGGCCGTTTGCCATGTGGGGCATTGATATGATCGGAAAGATTGAGCCTACAGCTTCCAATGGTCATCGTTTCATCTTGGTGGCAATTGATTACTTCACCAAATGGGTTGAAGCTGCATCCTATGCCAATGTTACAAAGCAAGTGGTCGCTCGTTTCTTAAAACGGGATATCATTTGCCGATATGGAGTTCCCGAAAGAATCATTACTGATAATGGTTCTAATTTGAACAATAAGATGATGGCTGAGTTATGCCGGGACTTCAAAATCGAACATCACAATTCTTCTCCGTACCGCCCAAAGATGAATGGCGCGGTCGAAGCGGCCAACAAAAATATCAAGAAGATTGTGCAGAAAATGGTTGTCACGTACAAAGATTGGCATGAGATGTTACCATTTGCTTTGCATGGGTATCGAACGTCGGTACGCACGTCCACTGGGGCAACCCCATTCTCACTCGTATATGGTATGGAGGCAGTGCTACCGGTTGAAGTAGAGATTCCGTCCCTCAGAGTCATGATGGATGTTAAGCTAGATGAAGCTGAATGGGTACGAGCCAGATTTGATCAGCTGAGCCTTATTGAGGAAAAGCGATTGGCGGCTGTATGTCATGGGCAACTATATCAGCGCAGAATGAAACAGGCATTTGACCAAAAGGTGCGTCCTCGGGTTTACAAAGTCGGAGATGTGGTACTCAAAAGGATCCTTCCTCCCAATACAGACCACAGGGGCAAATGGACTCCTAATTATGAAGGTCCATTCGTGGTTAAAAAGGTCTTTTCGGGCGGAGCTTTATTGCTTACAACCATGGATGGCGAAGACTTTTCATCCCCTGTCAACTCGGACGTAGTCAAAAAATACTTCGCATAAATAGACCCGCTGGATAATAAAAATAAAAAAAATCCAGGCAAAAAAGGGCATCCCGGCGAACCAAAAACAGAATGAGGTTCGGGCAAAAATTAGGGATATAATTGAAAAATTGTACACCCGGTAAGTTGAAAACCCGAAAGGGCAACTTAGGCAAAAAAGGGTATCCTGGTGGATCGAAAACCTGAAAGGGCGGTCCACACAAAAGAGGGATTTAAGCGAATGACTACGGTTTGAGTTATCTGTACCCATTACCGTTTGAACAACTGACGTTCTGAAGAATAGGAATCGGTCTGATCATTCCTCAGAAGGCAAGGTCGGGGAGTTTTGAAGACATACTGGTCATAACAGAATGGAAACTCAGTGGAATTCCGTTTTCACATTGCCATTAGGATAGTTTCTTTTCTCAATTTTCAGCGATCACCTCTTTCCAGGGATTGCTTCCAGATGTAATTGCCTATTCTGGGCTTTCAGTCAATAAATTGAATTTCAGTAAAAAGCTTTCTATGTTTGTTTTATTGCTTTGTTTGCAAAAACGTCCTAATTTTTGATAAAACATTGCATTTGAAAACATGGCAGCCTTGCAGTAACATGCGCAGAAAAAACATTTGAAATTACTTCGAATGTTGAATACTCCCGGATGGTGGATTCTAGCCACGCAATATTCGGGGCATGTGGGCATATTCTTTTGTTGCAGGTAGCAGGTGCAGATGATTTTAATGCACAAGACCAGCAATAAATCACCCCACACAAAAGACTGGGGCAATTATGGGTAGGGAGATCAGCGTTCATCGTTCGGTCGACGATTGTTCATAACGGGTCGATATCAGTGAATTAAGTTCAACTGGGTACCGTTGCATCTTATTAAGTCGATTCTCTTATTCAGTCCTTCCAACAGCTACAAGCTTTTCTATGTCGATAACAGTCACAGGTTCCCCAAAAGAGTGGTCTCGTCGACACCGAAACTGATGGTCATTATCCCCAGCGAAGTCACAAGAGTTTGAAGAGGCTAGATCTTCTGTAAAATCCTCTTATGACATCCTCTTCGGGGACGAATTGTTGTTTTGTCCAAGCATGGGGCATGTTTGTTTCCCCAGCATGAAGTGTTGAACATCCCCAGTAGAGTTTGAGGACAGTGGGTCTTCTGTAAAATCCTCTCAAAAGGCATTCTCCAGCACGAGACGTTTTAAAGCAGTTTTCTCTAGTAGAGTTTGTTATAAACCCGTCATCCCTAACGGAATTGTCTAAAGGGAAGCTCGCCTAACATGGGGCATTGTAGTACTTATCCTAAGCTCGACAGTCACATTCTTCAGCAGACTACTGTGGATTTGCTTTGGGTTTCCCCAACAGATCTCTAAGGACTCTTTCTAGCAAGTTGCAGTGGAATGTTCTAACCAGGATTTGCATATCCCTGGCAGAGTAGCCCTGATACCCAGCAAGATCGTATCTCGGGTCATGGTATCCCCACAGAGGTCAGCATCGAATCTTGTCACCAATACTCCCCAGCTGAGTTGTTGTTCTCCCCGCAGAGGTTTATAAGATCGGCAGAATCTATTCCTCAACAAGGATGGCACAGTCTTTCCCCAGCCGGGTCAAAAGGTGGATAACCCCTACAAAGGGTCTTGGATTGGATAGATCCCCAAGCAGAGTTTTTTTATGACTTTTCTTCCTTAGCAAGACGCCATGCAAAGAAATTCTCATCCCCAGCGGAGTCTCTGTGACCAGAATTCATTCCCCCAGCAGATGAAGTGATTACTGGCAGATCTATTATTCTTCAAGTCCAATTTATTTTTGGCAAGCTTGACAATTCGAAGCAGACGGATTGTTCATCCATTCGCCAGCAGAGATATTATCCTTTTAGGAGTCTCCGAGATTAAATCATTGACTGTGGTTCCTCAGCAGAGTCGGCAGAGATGTCTGGCGCAGAGGCAGAGAGTAATTCGATTTTAAAATTCTAAAAGTCCAACAGTGGATTGGCGAAAGTCCGTCTTCGGGTGGCAAAAGTCCAACAGTGGATTGGCAAAAGTCCGTCTTCGGGTGGCAAAAGTCCAACAGTGGATTGGCGAAAGTCCGTCTTCGGGTGGCAAAAGTCCAACAGTGGATTGGCAAAAGTCCGTCTTCGGGTGGCAAAAGTCCAACAGTGGATTGGCAAAAGTCCGTCTTCGGGTGGCAAAAGTCCAACAGTGGATTGGCAAAAGTCCGTCTTCGGGTGGCAAAAGTCCAACAATGGATTGGCAAAAGTCCATCTTCGGGTGGCACGAAGCTGCAAAGTCCACCAGTAGTGTGGCAAGCCAGTAGTCGTCTGGCGTCGTTCAAAAAGACATTATTAAAGTCCACCAGTAGTGTGGCAGGCCAGTAGTCGTCTGGAGTTGCATAAAAGACATTATTAAAGTCCACCAGTAGTGTGGCAAGCTAGTAGTCGTCTGGCGTCGTTCAAAAAGACATTTCCAAAGTCCACCAGTAGTGTGGCAGGCCAGTAGTCGTCTGGAATTGCATAAAAGACAGTATTAAAGTCCACCAGCAGCGTGGCAAGCCAGTAGTCGTCTGGCATCGTTCAAAAGACAGATCTCTCCGACGTTTCATCGAAGATTCAATCCAGCAGTCTCGTTGGGTTTATATCCCTTTTATTCTTCACCCAGAGCAAATTTTTGGTTATTTTTGGTATTCAATCACTATATACCTTGAAAGTCCGAAAGCATTTGCTTTCAGGCATTCAGGTCTACAGCGCTTGAATAGGGGCAGCTGTAATACCCCAAAATTTGCTCTCCCCTTTTGGCATCATAGCATGGCATTATCATTTATCATATCATATCCACCTCATTAACATTGCATTGCATTTAACATAGAAAAATGAAGCATGGCATCCTTCTTACCACCAGGGCATGTGATCAGGTGGAAGGTGGGCAATCAAGAGATCATTCAAAGCACAAAAGGTCAATCAAGTGCCCTCAAGGCAAGCCAAGAGGTCTTTCATGTCTCATCCCATCTCAATTGATCTTCCACAACCTCAAGGATAAGAGATACAATGGGAGATTGAAGCACTACATCTTTCACTATGCAAGAGGTTCAAAAATTGAAGGAAAACCCTCAAAAGAGATAGCTCATTGATTCAAAATCATTCTCAAGTGGCATTTCTCATCATCCTTTAAGAGGATACACAACATGCTCTGAGGAATTTGAAATTGAAGACTGCACTTTTTCCTCCTAACCAAAGGGGGTCAAAACTAGGGTTTCCCATTAAATCAGGGAATCTTTGATTTTTTGGACAAGGCTTGTTGTCATGGTATTCTACATGTTCTTAAGTGTATATGTGTGGAAGATTGCATCTCACTTGGTTTTAGAAGAGGTTCAATTGGAAGAAAGATCAAGAATCAGAGAAATTGGGGCAAAGTCAAATAATCAGAGGAAAAAGTCAACTCTTGACTTTTTGAGGCCAAATTCATGAAATTCATGTTACATATGTCCAATGTACAAAATTTGGTCAAGAAACTCCAAAGGAATCATGAAAAAATTAAGATGTGGAAAGTTGCCATTTTTGGATGAAGTAGGGTTACTAAAAATAGCAAGTTTTGGCCATTTTGCATCAGAATTTGAACCAAGGCCATTTAAATTTGGAGCACCAAATGAAAAATCCACTCTGCCTCAATGAAAGATCTTGTTTTAAGCTTCAAATCCATGTGTGGAACATCTCCATTGGATAAAAATTGAGTGAGATATGATTGATCAAAGTTTGAGCAAAGTAGGTTCAAAACTAGGTCATGACCAAGATTTTCAGGGCACGCGCGCAGTCATTTTAACAAACATGTGGTGGGCCTAATGTCCACTCATTGTTCTCATGGTTAAAGGCCTCAAATGGAAAACTTTTCAACATGAAAGTTGTTCATTGCATTGTCATCTTCAATATTCATGTTGGACAATTTTTGGTTTGATCAAGTTATGAGATAGTTTTAAGGGTTCAAAGTCATGTTGATTATGCTGAAAACCCATGCGCCATGTTGCCTTGCCAACCAACCCCATTACTACGCCATACACCAGTTTTGATTCCTTTTGTTTCAAGCAATTTTTCATCACCTTGTACACTTCCATTTGACTTGTTTTCAACATCAATATTGTTCCATGATAGCTCCTCTTTTCCATGACTCCAAAACCTTGCCAAACCATTCAATGAGTAGAGAGAAAAACCTCCACGAACTACCCTATGTTGGAATGGATGCATTGATAGCATGTTGCAGGATTCTGGTTCACACACACCACAAACACTTCCACACTTTATTTCCACATTTGGCCAAACATATCACCTACACAATGCACACTATCACGTGCCACACATGGGAATAGAAAGAACAAACTTGCTTACCAAGTTTCTGATGCGCAAGCCCCTGCTACACAACAGTGCCAATTCACTTTCTCCTTGCTCCCACCATATCTCACCATGAGCCATCTTCACCATAGCACTGCTCTCCCTAACTAACTTGACTCAGTTAGTTAGGGATGACTCAGTTTAACCCACTCAACTCAATTAACCAACTCACTAAACCATGGTTAATTCATGATATAAATTCAAACTTCACTTCACAATTCAGTTTTCAACTTCATTTTCACACTCTCACTCAACTACACTTCATTCTCATTTTTCCTCTGAAATTCGCAAGCTCTCTCTCTGAAGCTTCTCTTCCTCTCACACGATTTCATCATCATCTACATCTGAATCCATCTTCAAGCTTCAACATCACACAGCATTGGAACACATTGAAGCTTGGTAGCATTGAAGAGATTGAAGTGTCTTCCACTGCATATTGAATTTCATCAACATTTGCAAGGATTTGTGAGCCTTTATTTGGCCAGTTGAAGATCAAAGAGGAAGCACATTTCTCTGGTTCTCTTTCAACTACAGTTTCCTACATTTTCAGGTTTCAATATCCTAAACTTTCTTGGCACGATTTACATTCTGTCTAGCTCGTGTTGTGATGATTTGAGCTCACTAAGAGCACTCCTCCATCTGGCTAGTTGATAGAGCTTCTTAGAAGCTTAGATCCAAAACCTAGGGCTAATTTCATTGCTTCGATTCTCTCTGTTTGTGTGTTGTTTATGAAAACTAATCCTAGATTCATGCTCTACGTGACTTCCTGAACATTTTGATGTGCATTGCATAAATTTCTGGATTGTTTGGTTGATTGCAGCGCCAGAGAGTGGCCGGAGAAGGTGACCGGAGGTCCCTCTCCGGCCGGTGAGTTGATGTTAGGGTTTAGCATTGTTCTAATCTTATGCGTCCATTTTGGCATGATCGTGTGGTGATAATGGTGCCAGCGCATTAAAAAACTCGTGCAAGTCATGTGCACATTTCTGATGGACTCAGCCAAATCGATATTCACACCTCCATTTTCTAAAGCCCAAACGTATTGAACTGAATAGTTACTAGGCATGCACCCCCATTCACATTTACATTCCATTTTATTTTTTCCATTTTGCTACACGTTTCATAATTAATTTTTAAAAATACCAAAACATATTGGAAAATTCTACAAAAATTCATGTGTATTCTTAAAACATTTAGGAAATTTTCTATGATTTTATTTTCTGATTTTATGACCATTTTGCCCCTGTTCCATTATTTCTTTTGAATTTCCATTTGTATGCATACTTAATGTGACATATGATTTTGTGCATTTTTGTTCTTGATCATAAAAAATGATTTTGATGCCTTTCTTTTTGTATTGTGGTCACAATATGTTGAGGTATGTTTGAGATTTATGAGATGATTTTTAAGTCTTTTTTTGGATGACTTTTGATGTGTTGCTTTGAGCATGAATGCATGAAACTTCCATGAAACTTTGACCTAATTGTTGAGTGACTTTGGTTCTGATTCATTGCTTGTGGACTTGATATGTTAATGGCATGTGTTTAAGGTGTTTGATTGGTGAAAGTCATAATTTTTGAAGCATGTTTGCTATTTGTTTGAAGCATGAAGTTTAACTTGTTCATTTTGTGAATGCATGCCTCATGTTTGGTTTGCTTGATCATGAAGGCACTTGTGCCATGAGTTGTGGTTTTGTTTGAGGATGTATAGCATGTTAATTGACTTCTGATTGTGACATATGGGTTTCATCTTTGCATGTTTGATGTTTATCTTGCACCTTAAGTCACTTGTTTCACAAGTATGAACCACATTCACATCACTTCACCTTTTCTTCTTTGCTTCTTGTTGGATTGAGATTTTGCTTGCATGATTTGGTATGCTCATTTAGGATAACATTAGGTGGTGTAAATATGAGTTACATTCTGACTTGGAAGCATGTATAGCATTCAATCTCATTTTATTTTGTTTGTCAACTTGTTTGAATTTGATTTGTTCATTATATTTTCTTACTTTACTTGTAAGTGATTGTGCTAACCATGTAGGGGCTTCGGTAAGTTTCAATTGAGTGTGGATAAGGAATCCACATTCAACTTCTATCCTTTCTCTTTTACAATTCCATTTTGTGTTTTGCTAAGCACTTATGTGCTTTCTTTTAATAACTCATTACTTTCCCTTTTTGAATTACAATTCATCTTCTACTTTGGAAGTGAATTGTTTAATTCTTTCTTTCTTTAGACTTTAGGTTGAAACCTCACAAACCTTTAGGATCACTCTCTTTAATCTTCAATTAGGATTGAGTCTTAGTCCATATAGGTTTTACCTTTTCTCCTCTCTTGAGTCTCTTTTCTCATCTCAAAGAAAATTCAAAACATATAATAAAGGTAGGCATTTATTGCATTTAGGCCTTTCATATAAAGAAAAGATTATAAGGGGTCTTCTCTTATAATCTTAAAATGTATAGCATATAACCCATCTTGGGTCGATGTGTTAAACATTTGATCTTGTATGAGGGACTTAAATGCAATATTTGTTGAAGGTGCAAATAATAAAAAATACTTCTTCATTTCTTAATCAACAAAAACACTTAATAAACACAAGTATGCTAGTGTGTTTGAACCTTGACAATTGGAACTAAGTGTGGGGGTCTTCTTCACTCTTAGTATGCTTTCTTACCCATTCCATCTTGGAATGTGAGAATGTACACATTCCAATGACTAAGATTCAGATACACTGTCATATGCAAATAAATGGAAAAAACTTCTAAAAGGCAAAAACAAACAATAACGTCTTTTCTTCGGGAATTCTTTTCTCACCTCATTCACTCTTAGCGTACGAACGCGCTTCTACTCGTTCTCTTGCAAGATGGTAACGCACTCGGACCAGCGAGCCTGCAACACCTGAGCTAGAACGTAAGCCGTTCTCTAAAAAACACAAACAATTCATCCCTAGTGAGGGGAACTACGTCGCTCTGATTCTCATGCTCCCGATGAGATACGTAGGCAGTGGGGTAGGGCCCATGCGAGCACTTCTTTTATTTTCCCTACATTTGTTTCCCGTTCCTTTTCTTTTCTTTCTCCTTTCTTTCTTTCAGTTCCTTTTCCAGTATCCTTTCTTTACACCCTTTGATCGAGACAAGCAAGCGTGGATCCCATCGGGTACGATGGACGCGTGGGGGTGCTAATACCTTCCCCGTGCGTAACCGACTCCCGAACCCAGTTCTCTTGGTCGTAAGACCATGCTTTTCCTTTCTCTCAGGTTTACGCGGTGTTTCCTTTCCCTCTCTTGGGATAAATACACATTGCTGGCGACTCTGTTTCGGTGCCACTTTCGCGTTTGTACTTGGATGAAAATCCCGGGAGCGACAGCTGGCGACTCTGCTGGGGATTAGATTTTGACCTATTGCTGGTCCATCCCTAAGCGAGTCAATCCTAGCGCTTGTCTGCTTTTCTTTCATTGGGTGTTTACTGTTGTGCTATATTTACCATTTTATTGTATGGTTATTTACTGCTTTACTGTACATTACTGTATTTACTGCTTTTTAGCATTACATATCATATTATTACTGTTGTGTTGGACTGTGCTATTGTCTGTTTGGTGGGATGGGATTTCTGAGAGATAAGCCCATTACACAGGCTTGAGTATACACTTAGAATTAGAGTGGAGAGTAGTGGGACCTACGTGCCGTTTGGAGTGCGTTGGGTGTTCACGAAATTCACAGCTAGACGAGGCTATCTTGGGACACGTCGTGGCATGCGCATCTTGCGTATTCCAGGATGTAGATCTAGAGAGCTGTCGACTCTAGTGACCGATCATGAGGACCTTAGTGGAAATATCCCTCTTTAGTGGTGACAATGGCAGACCACATTCTGTGGCAAACCCATTCGCACCCGAGGGCCCACTTTGGAACTTGCATAGGATGACCTTTATTTTCTAAGGGGAGTCAGTGGACGACCTCTTTGATTGGCATAGCATTGTATCCTACGGGCTGAATGTGCTATTGCTTCTCAAACCTCCGAAGCTGACAAGCCTTATTTTCTAAGAACCACATGTGAGCATGGGCGGGATGTTTACAGGTTTGCAGGAAACCCAGCCTCCTACCTACCTTACTCGTGATTCTATGATGGTTTCAGACATTGTATCCTATGACAGTGATTTAAGTGTTCATCTCAGATATCGCCAGACTCAGTACAGAGACACAGTGCACACAGTTCAATACAGACACCGACACTTGATTACCTGATCACATGCCCTTTTGCATTGCATTATCATATCATAACAGTTATGTTTGTCATTTTCAGGTGCGTAATACATTTCTGATTCCAATCCATGGGTTCAACAGAGATCGTTGCCGAGAGAAAGAACAATGTGTCTTACAAGTTTCCAGATCCTGTCTTGGATTCATTGCTCAAAGTTATAGATATGGCTGGTCCGGGTATTCTTGATAGGTTTCAGAAGAGCTACGGGAATTTGGTTGGGATGGTCCGTACAATCACCAAGTATGAGCATGATGCTTTGCACACTCTGCTGCAGTTCTACGAGCCTTCGTTGAGGTGCTTTCTTTTTTCAGATTACATTTTGATGCCAACACTGGAAGAATTCTCATTTATTTTGGGAATTCCGATCACGTCGGCAATACCATTCTTCTCTGGTAGTTCTCCCAGCGTAAAAGAAATTGCTGCTGCTTTACAAACGGATCAGGCAGTGATAAAGAGTGGTGTGAGCAGTAAAAATGGAGTTAGCGGATTTCATTTAGAATTTTTGTCTGGACAGGCCCAAGAGGCTGCAAGTGCTAAAAATTGGACGGTTTACAATTCCATTCTGGCTCTCTGCATATATGGCCTAGTTTTCTTTCCCAATCAGCAAGACTTTGTGGATATGCAAGCGACAAGAGTTTTCGTTCTTAAAAATCCAGTCCCTACTTTGTTAGGAGATTTTTATCATTCCGTGCACTATAAGAATGAGAAAAGAAGGGGAGGATCTGTCAGTTGTTGTACTCCACTGCTGAGTCATTGGTTTTTCAAACATTTGCCTCAGACAGGTGCCTTTGTGGAAACCAAAGATGTGGCGAAATGGTCTAAACGATTGATGAGTTTAACTGCTGATAACATTGTATGGTTTGATCACCGGTTGTTGAGAATAGAGCTTGTCACAAGATGCGGAAATTTTCCAAATGTGCCTTTGATTGGCAGAAAAGGAGGGATCAATTATAATCCAGTTTTGGCCATCCGACAGTTTGGGTATGCTTCCAGGGATCCTCCTACAGAGCAAGATGTGGAAGAATCTTTATTCTTTACAGGAACTAAAGATGCGAAGGTGGTAGAAGTAGTGAATGCTTGGAAAGATAAGCACAAAATTGGAAAAGCGGTTTTTGGAAAAGGAGATTGTAGATCTTATCCTGAATATGACAGGTGGATTGAAACGAAAGTAAAGGAATTGCTTTTACCCTTTTCAAGGGGACCTCTTTTATGTGCAGTACAGCCAGAACAACCCACTATGGTGGCTATTGAAGAATGTGAGAAGTGGAAGAAAATGGTCAGAGAGTTGCAGATAGAGAATTCTGGAATGAGCAGATGCCTTCAGAAAGCTCTAGCTGACAACAAAGAGTTGGAAAAGAGAGCCTTGAAAGCGGAAAAAACCTTGGCTGACAAAGAGGAAGATTTTGATGACCGAGCTCGGTACTTTCGGAAACTTACTTTGGGAGCAGATGACACTAGTCAGGCTCACAAGATTACAAAACAGGCTTTAGCCCGAAGCAAGGATTCATTAGCTCAACTTCGTCAAGCTTGGGATGAAGTCAGAATTGAAAATGCCGAGTTAAAGGATCAGTCGAAGACTAAAGACGAGGAGCTTAAAAAGGCACATGAGCAGAGGAGAAAGTATCGGGAAAGCCTCGGTAAGAGTCAAGAACAGCTAGAAGAAGCTAGAGGTGAGCTGAAGAATACCAAGAAAGAGCTTGAAGAAGTCATGATAGAAAGGGAGATACTCAAGACGCAAGCTGGCATAAAGAGACACAAAGGAGTGTGTGATGACGAGGCTCTGATGCTGCACATGGGTTCTTTAACTGAAGCTCTTGAGAAAAGGGATGTCTTGATCAAAGAAATGATTGAAAAGCCGAATCACCAGCGTACCCGTATACTTTTTGAGGAGATCAAATACTCAAGTGATAAGCTGAAGGGTGTGGAATTGTCAGACTGATGTTCTTTTCCTTATATTTTGTTGTTAATGGTTACCATCAGGCTTGTTGATGGATCCATTTTTTCCTTGTATTGCATTTGCGGTTGAACCTTTCTTAAATGTACTTGAATATTTTATTGAATGAGTACGAGCAGTTTTATTCAGGATTATTTCTTATCAGATAGCTGCACACAAGCACATGACCACGACACGTCTCTTTATATCACGATTTCTGGTCTTCAGATTTCTGTGGATTGGATTGGAATCAGGGTATAAAGGCACCTAGGAAATGACAAACATAGCATTGCATGGCATTGCATATCATTTTGCATTTTGTTACTTGTTTTTCAGGTACTCGTTGCAGGGTCTCTAACCTTTATTTGGTTTCAGGCAGTATAGCGGAGAGTCATATTCACCGATATTCGACGCGAAGGAATCAAGTAAGAATCATGGACCAAGTGCAAAGTGATTTGGCAGAAATGAGGGCGCGTATGGACCAGTTCATGACCCTCATGACTGGCATGGCGCAAAATCAAGAGAGGTTGAGGCTTCTGGTCGAGCGTCCAGACAATGGGCCCGAAGGTGATCATCATGACAATTCACAGGGACATGGCATTCCTCCTCCCGGTGGCAACCCTCCTCCTGGTGGTAACAATCGGGGTAATGGAAATGGTAGGCATGCTGGTGTTACTCTTGAAGATACTCTGGAAGACCAATTTACTCTGCTGGATGCTGATGTGGGTAATCAAGGGGATCGAAGGTATGATGAGTTAGCAGAGAAGATCAGGGCCATAGAATGCAAGAACTCTATGGGTATTGATGTTACCAGCTTGGGGCTGGTCTCAGGAGTCAGAATTCCCCCTAAATTCAAACCTCCTACTTTTGATAAGTATCACGGCAATGCGTGTCCCCAAACGCATCTTCAAGCTTACTTTGGGAAGATTTCAGCCCATACGGATGACGAGAAGCTATGGATGCACTATTTTCAGGACAGTCTGGCTGGGGCGTCCTTGACCTGGTATATGAAGTTGAATAGAGCTGCTGTGAAGAGTTGGAAAGATCTGGCAGAAGCGTTCCTGAAGCAATACCAGTATAATATCGACATGGCGCCCAACCGCACCCAATTGCAGGGATTGTCCCAGAATGCCAAGGAGAGTTTCAAAGAATATGCACAGAGGTGGAGGGAAATGGCTGCCCAGGTCCAACCTCCCTTGTCAGACAGAGAAATGGCAGATATGTTCATGGGCACCTTGCAAGGGGCCTATCTTGACAGATTAGCTGCTTGTCCGTCGACTGGATTTGCTGATATTGTGATTGCGGGAGAAAGAATAGAAAGTCTATTAAAGCTTGGAAAGATCCAGGATGTGAGTGGGGCTGGCTCTTCGGGGACGAAGAAACCGTTTGCTAGTAACCAGAAAAGAAGAGAAGGTGATACGAATGCTGTGTTTAGAGGACGAGGCAGAGGGCGTTCTCGAGCTTATTATCAGGTAGATGCTGTAACAATCCCCACACCGTCTGTTCAGAAACAACAACCCCAACAACAAGTTCAACAGCAACAACCTTTTTTCCAGCAAAGGTCTAGACAGAGGGATCGTAAGATGGATCCTCTCCCTATGACTTATGCCGCGCTGTTGCCCCGGCTACTCGAGTTAAAGTTGGTAGAACTCCGTACTATGAAAGCTCCGGTTGCTGGAAACCTGCCACCTAACTTCGATGCTAATGCTCGTTGTGAGTTCCACTCAGGTGCTCAGGGGCACTCCATTGAAAAATGCTGGGCTTTCCATCATAAAGTACAAGATTTGATTGATGCTAAAGCCATCAATTTCTCTCCCGCTCTGAATATTACTCAGCATCCCATGCCTGATCATAGTGCAGCAAATGTGTACGCTGTTGAAGATGGGAGGAGATTGAATTTGGTGTTAGACGTTCATCAAGTGAAAACTTCTTTGTTGGTTGTAAAAGATCGTTTATTGAAGGGACTGGTGTTCCCGGGCTGTAATCAAGAGTGCTCTGAGTGTATGAATCAGGAGAACGGCTGTGATAAGTTGAAGATGGGTTTACAGAATCTGATCGATGAAGGATGTCTACAGTTCGATAGAGTCGTGAAAGACACTGATGAGATATCAACCGTGACCATCTATTACACTCCCGCTGAGATTCAAATGCCGGTCAATGCAGTTCCCGTGGCGAGTGTTGCGCCAGAAAGGCCCAGTCCTGTCACTATCACGGTGCCAGGACCGATTCCGTTCACATCCACGAAAGCTATCCCATGGCACTATGGGGCAGATGTATATTACGAAGGTAAAAAGCAGGAAGTTGAGCCGTCAGTCAGCCCAAATATTGATAATGTAGGGGGTGTAGGGGGCTTTACAAGGAGTGGAAGGTTGTTCGCTCCCCAAACCTTGAGAAGTGATAAGGAGGTAGAAGCTGCAGCAAAGGATAAAGGTAAACAGGTGGTTGAAAGTGCGCCTACACCTGAAGCCGAGACAAAGATTATTTTTGATAAGGAAATGGAAGAATTTATGAAGATAATCAAGAAAAGCGATTATAAGATTGTGGACCAACTGAATCAGACCCCTTCAAAGATTTCAATCTTGTCACTATTGATGTGCTCTGATGCGCACCGACAGGCGTTGTTGAAAGTGTTGAAGAGTGCGTACGTGCCACAAGAAATTACTGTTAATCAGCTCGAGGGCGTAATCTCCAATGTTAATGTTAGCCATGGCTTGGGCTTTACAAGTAGAGATTTGACTGTTGAAGGAAGAAACCATAATAAGGCTTTGCATATCACGATGGAGTGTAAGGGCGCAGTGTTATCTCATGTACTGGTAGACACTGGTTCATCACTCAATGTCTTGCCCAAGAAGGCATTAATGAAGCTGGAAGTTGATGGTTTGATCTTAAGGCCTAGTGAATTGGTGGTCAGAGCATTCGATGGGACCAGACGATCTGTGTTTGGTGAGGTGGAATTGCCCGTACAAATTGGACCACAGGTATTCAAATCCACGTTCCATGTAATGGACATACAACCTGCATATAGCTGCCTATTGGGACGCCCTTGGATTCACGGAGCTGGAGCTGTTACTTCCACTCTACATCAAAAGCTGAAGTATGAGTTTGAAGGGCAGGTTGTGACAGTGTGTGGGGAAGAAGACATCTTTGTGAGTCACTTGTCCACATTCAAGTACATTGAAATGGATGGGGAAATTCATGAGATGCTGTGCCAATCATTTGAAGCAGTCAATATTGACGATGCACCTGAGTCTTCTTCTGTACCAGTTGGGGCTGGTACCTCCATTTCATCTTACAAACAAGCTGTCGAAGTCGTCAGGGCAGGCAACGCCCAAGGTTGGGGCAGGTTGATAGAGACCCCAATGAAGGAAGACAAATTTGGTATTGGTTATCATCCCTCTACAACTTCAGATGCGGGGAGCAGGGGACCCATTACTTTCAATAGTGGGGGAATTATCTACATGGACCAGTCTTGTGCAGCCACAGAGGATAGTGTTGACAGTAATTGTGACCTGGACAACTGGGTACGCCCTCGTGCTCCGGGACAACAAGTGCAAAACTGGTCCGTTGAAGAAGTCATCCGGGTTACTCTTCAGACAGAGTAATTTTTCTTTGTTTTTTCTAACCATAATGCATGACAAAATCTTGCGCTCTGCCCAAGGCGTATAGATTCATTTGTAGGGCCACCATGGTTGCATTTGCAATGTTTAATCATTAATAAAGGACGTTTTGCAATCAAATTTTGTTCTCTGTCTTTCAGTTTTTATTTTTGCACAAAAAAAAAAATAAAATGGCAATGTTTCATTTTCTTTTGTTTTGCTTAAAAATAAATTCTAAAATAAGGCATGAACCCGTTCATGCAGACTTGATCCTCCGGATACCACTGATAACGATTTTGATATGGCCATGTATGACTTTGACAATCCGATTTATCAAGCCGAAGAAGGGGATGAGAAAGATTGTGAACTCCCTGAAGAACTGGCCAGATTGTTGAAACAGGAGGAAAGGGTCATCCAGCCTCATCAGGAGACTGTAGACATCATCAATATTGGTACCAAGGACGCCAAAAAAGAGATCAGGATTGGTGCCAGTTTGCAAGCAGATGTGAAGCAAACTTTGACGGAAATGTTGCGCGAGTATGTTGACGTCTTCGCCTGGTCGTATCAAGACATGCCGGGGTTGGATACAGATATTGTCGTGCACAGGCTACCATTGAGAGAAGAATGTCCGCCAGTCAAGCAGAAACTTCGTCGGACTCACCCCGACATGGCTTTAAAGATTAAGGAGGAAGTCCAGAAGCAGTGGGACGCTGGTTTTCTTGCTGTGACAAAGTATCCGCCATGGGTAGCCAACATCGTGCCAGTACCGAAGAAAGATGGAAAAGTGAGAATGTGTGTGGATTATCGAGATCTTAATAAAGCTAGCCCGAAAGATGATTTTCCACTACCTCATATTGATGTGCTGGTCGATAATACAGCTCAGTTTTCAGTGTTCTCATTTATGGACGGTTTCTCCGGGTACAACCAGATCAAGATGGCACCTGAAGATATGGAAAAGACCACGTTCATTACTCCGTGGGGTACTTATTGTTATAAAGTAATGCCTTTTGGGTTGAAAAACGCAGGGGCAACGTACCAGCGGGCGATGGTGACATTGTTTCATGACTTGATTCATAAGGAGATCGAATGTTATGTAGATGATATGATTGCTAAGTCGAGAACAGAAGAGGAACATCTGGTCAACCTGAAAAAGCTGTTTGAAAGGTTGAGAAAGTTCCGTCTGAGATTAAATCCAAACAAGTGCACGTTTGGGGTGCGTTCTGGAAAGTTACTGGGCTTCATTGTGAGCGAAAGAGGAATCGAGGTTGATCCTGCCAAGGTGAAAGCAATACAAGAAATGCCTGAACCGAGAACAGAAAAAGAGGTTCGTGGTTTCTTGGGTAGATTGAACTACATCGCAAGGTTCATATCTCACCTAACAGCCACGTGTGAGCCAATATTTAAATTGTTAAGGAAAGATCAAACGGTCAGGTGGAATGACGATTGCCAATTGGCATTCGATAAGATAAAAGAATACTTGCAGGAACCTCCGATTTTAATGCCTCCAGTTGAAGGGAGACCGCTGATAATGTATCTGACAGTGCTTGAAGGTGCCATGGGTTGTGTTCTCGGTCAACATGACGAGACAGGTAGGAAGGAGCATGCTATTTACTACCTGAGCAAAAAGTTCAATGATTGTGAGTCCCGATACTCAATGCTTGAAAAGACATGCTGTGCGCTTGCATGGGCCGCTAAGCGATTGAGGCAATATATGGTTAGGCACACGACCTTGTTGATTTCAAAAATGGATCCTATCAAGTACATTTTCGAGAAACCAGCATTGACAGGCAGAGTTGCACGGTGGCAAATGGTCTTGACAGAGTATGACATTCAGTACACTTCACAAAAGGCCATCAAAGGAAGTATCTTGTCCGACTATCTTGCGCAACAGCCGATTGATGATTACCAACCCATGAAGTTTGACTTCCCTGATGAAGACATCATGTTTCTCAAAGCTAAAGACTGCGAGGAACCACTTCCGGAGGAGGGGCCAGACCCTGAATCCAAATGGAGTTTGATGTTTGATGGGGCTGTCAATATGAATGGGTGCGGAGTTGGAGCGGTTCTTATCACGCCGGAAGGTGTTCATATGCCTTTCACTGCACGAATAACTTTCGGATGCACCAACAATGAAGCAGAGTACGAAGCTTGTATAATGGGGATCGAGGAGGCGATTAATCTACGGATTAAAACCCTCGATATATTCGGTGATTCAGCTTTGGTAATCAATCAAGTGAAAGGGAGTTGGTACACGCACCAAGCAAATCTAGTGCCGTATAGAGATTATACGAGGAGATTGCTGACATTTTTCACAACAGTGAAACTGTACCACATTCCTCGAGATGAGAATAGGTTCGCTGATGCCTTGGCCACTTTGTCTTCCATGATCAAAGTGCAAGGATGGAACCATGTACCTAAGATTGAGGTATCCCGCCTTGACAGACCAGCATTTGTGTTTGCGGTCGATGCAGCGTCTGATGACAAGCCATGGTTTTATGACATTAAGTGTTTCTTAAAAAGTCAAGAGTACCCGTCCGGGGCATCGTCCAAAGACAGGAAGACGTTGAGAAGGTTAGCTGGTAGTTTCTTCCTGAACAAAGATGGCGTGCTGTATAAAAGAAATTTTGACACGGTCCTGCTTAGATGTGTGGATAGACATGAAGCAGACTTGTTGATGATTGAAGTGCACGAAGGCTCTTTCGGTACCCATGCCGGAGGGCAGGCAATGGCTAAAAAGTTGTTAAGGTCGGGATATTACTGGTTGACTATGGAGTCAGATTGTTGCAAATATGCCCGCAAATGCCATAAATGCCAGATCTACACAGATAAAGTGCATGTACCTCCAAATCCGTTGAGTATCATGTCGTCGCCTTGGCCGTTTGCCATGTGGGGCATTGATATGATCGGAAAGATTGAGCCTACAGCTTCCAATGGTCATCGTTTCATCTTGGTGGCAATTGATTACTTCACCAAATGGGTTGAAGCTGCATCCTATGCCAATGTTACAAAGCAAGTGGTCGCTCGTTTCTTAAAACGGGATATCATTTGCCGATATGGAGTTCCCGAAAGAATCATTACTGATAATGGTTCTAATTTGAACAATAAGATGATGGCTGAGTTATGCCGGGACTTCAAAATCGAACATCACAATTCTTCTCCGTACCGCCCAAAGATGAATGGCGCGGTCGAAGCGGCCAACAAAAATATCAAGAAGATTGTGCAGAAAATGGTTGTCACGTACAAAGATTGGCATGAGATGTTACCATTTGCTTTGCATGGGTATCGAACGTCGGTACGCACGTCCACTGGGGCAACCCCATTCTCACTCGTATATGGTATGGAGGCAGTGCTACCGGTTGAAGTAGAGATTCCGTCCCTCAGAGTCATGATGGATGTTAAGCTAGATGAAGCTGAATGGGTACGAGCCAGATTTGATCAGCTGAGCCTTATTGAGGAAAAGCGATTGGCGGCTGTATGTCATGGGCAACTATATCAGCGCAGAATGAAACAGGCATTTGACCAAAAGGTGCGTCCTCGGGTTTACAAAGTCGGAGATGTGGTACTCAAAAGGATCCTTCCTCCCAATACAGACCACAGGGGCAAATGGACTCCTAATTATGAAGGTCCATTCGTGGTTAAAAAGGTCTTTTCGGGCGGAGCTTTATTGCTTACAACCATGGATGGCGAAGACTTTTCATCCCCTGTCAACTCGGACGTAGTCAAAAAATACTTCGCATAAATAGACCCGCTGGATAATAAAAATAAAAAAAATCCAGGCAAAAAAGGGCATCCCGGCGAACCAAAAACAGAATGAGGTTCGGGCAAAAATTAGGGATATAATTGAAAAATTGTACACCCGGTAAGTTGAAAACCCGAAAGGGCAACTTAGGCAAAAAAGGGTATCCTGGTGGATCGAAAACCTGAAAGGGCGGTCCACACAAAAGAGGGATTTAAGCGAATGACTACGGTTTGAGTTATCTGTACCCATTACCGTTTGAACAACTGACGTTCTGAAGAATAGGAATCGGTCTGATCATTCCTCAGAAGGCAAGGTCGGGGAGTTTTGAAGACATACTGGTCATAACAGAATGGAAACTCAGTGGAATTCCGTTTTCACATTGCCATTAGGATAGTTTCTTTTCTCAATTTTCAGCGATCACCTCTTTCCAGGGATTGCTTCCAGATGTAATTGCCTATTCTGGGCTTTCAGTCAATAAATTGAATTTCAGTAAAAAGCTTTCTATGTTTGTTTTATTGCTTTGTTTGCAAAAACGTCCTAATTTTTGATAAAACATTGCATTTGAAAACATGGCAGCCTTGCAGTAACATGCGCAGAAAAAACATTTGAAATTACTTCGAATGTTGAATACTCCCGGATGGTGGATTCTAGCCACGCAATATTCGGGGCATGTGGGCATATTCTTTTGTTGCAGGTAGCAGGTGCAGATGATTTTAATGCACAAGACCAGCAATAAATCACCCCACACAAAAGACTGGGGCAATTATGGGTAGGGAGATCAGCGTTCATCGTTCGGTCGACGATTGTTCATAACGGGTCGATATCAGTGAATTAAGTTCAACTGGGTACCGTTGCATCTTATTAAGTCGATTCTCTTATTCAGTCCTTCCAACAGCTACAAGCTTTTCTATGTCGATAACAGTCACAGGTTCCCCAAAAGAGTGGTCTCGTCGACACCGAAACTGATGGTCATTATCCCCAGCGAAGTCACAAGAGTTTGAAGAGGCTAGATCTTCTGTAAAATCCTCTTATGACATCCTCTTCGGGGACGAATTGTTGTTTTGTCCAAGCATGGGGCATGTTTGTTTCCCCAGCATGAAGTGTTGAACATCCCCAGTAGAGTTTGAGGACAGTGGGTCTTCTGTAAAATCCTCTCAAAAGGCATTCTCCAGCACGAGACGTTTTAAAGCAGTTTTCTCTAGTAGAGTTTGTTATAAACCCGTCATCCCTAACGGAATTGTCTAAAGGGAAGCTCGCCTAACATGGGGCATTGTAGTACTTATCCTAAGCTCGACAGTCACATTCTTCAGCAGACTACTGTGGATTTGCTTTGGGTTTCCCCAACAGATCTCTAAGGACTCTTTCTAGCAAGTTGCAGTGGAATGTTCTAACCAGGATTTGCATATCCCTGGCAGAGTAGCCCTGATACCCAGCAAGATCGTATCTCGGGTCATGGTATCCCCACAGAGGTCAGCATCGAATCTTGTCACCAATACTCCCCAGCTGAGTTGTTGTTCTCCCCGCAGAGGTTTATAAGATCGGCAGAATCTATTCCTCAACAAGGATGGCACAGTCTTTCCCCAGCCGGGTCAAAAGGTGGATAACCCCTACAAAGGGTCTTGGATTGGATAGATCCCCAAGCAGAGTTTTTTTATGACTTTTCTTCCTTAGCAAGACGCCATGCAAAGAAATTCTCATCCCCAGCGGAGTCTCTGTGACCAGAATTCATTCCCCCAGCAGATGAAGTGATTACTGGCAGATCTATTATTCTTCAAGTCCAATTTATTTTTGGCAAGCTTGACAATTCGAAGCAGACGGATTGTTCATCCATTCGCCAGCAGAGATATTATCCTTTTAGGAGTCTCCGAGATTAAATCATTGACTGTGGTTCCTCAGCAGAGTCGGCAGAGATGTCTGGCGCAGAGGCAGAGAGTAATTCGATTTTAAAATTCTAAAAGTCCAACAGTGGATTGGCGAAAGTCCGTCTTCGGGTGGCAAAAGTCCAACAGTGGATTGGCAAAAGTCCGTCTTCGGGTGGCAAAAGTCCAACAGTGGATTGGCGAAAGTCCGTCTTCGGGTGGCAAAAGTCCAACAGTGGATTGGCAAAAGTCCGTCTTCGGGTGGCAAAAGTCCAACAGTGGATTGGCAAAAGTCCGTCTTCGGGTGGCAAAAGTCCAACAGTGGATTGGCAAAAGTCCGTCTTCGGGTGGCAAAAGTCCAACAATGGATTGGCAAAAGTCCATCTTCGGGTGGCACGAAGCTGCAAAGTCCACCAGTAGTGTGGCAAGCCAGTAGTCGTCTGGCGTCGTTCAAAAAGACATTATTAAAGTCCACCAGTAGTGTGGCAGGCCAGTAGTCGTCTGGAGTTGCATAAAAGACATTATTAAAGTCCACCAGTAGTGTGGCAAGCTAGTAGTCGTCTGGCGTCGTTCAAAAAGACATTTCCAAAGTCCACCAGTAGTGTGGCAGGCCAGTAGTCGTCTGGAATTGCATAAAAGACAGTATTAAAGTCCACCAGCAGCGTGGCAAGCCAGTAGTCGTCTGGCATCGTTCAAAAGACAGATCTCTCCGACGTTTCATCGAAGATTCAATCCAGCAGTCTCGTTGGGTTTATATCCCTTTTATTCTTCACCCAGAGCAAATTTTTGGTTATTTTTGGTATTCAATCACTATATACCTTGAAAGTCCGAAAGCATTTGCTTTCAGGCATTCAGGTCTACAGCGCTTGAATAGGGGCAGCTGTAATACCCCAAAATTTGCTCTCCCCTTTTGGCATCATAGCATGGCATTATCATTTATCATATCATATCCACCTCATTAACATTGCATTGCATTTAACATAGAAAAATGAAGCATGGCATCCTTCTTACCACCAGGGCATGTGATCAGGTGGAAGGTGGGCAATCAAGAGATCATTCAAAGCACAAAAGGTCAATCAAGTGCCCTCAAGGCAAGCCAAGAGGTCTTTCATGTCTCATCCCATCTCAATTGATCTTCCACAACCTCAAGGATAAGAGATACAATGGGAGATTGAAGCACTACATCTTTCACTATGCAAGAGGTTCAAAAATTGAAGGAAAACCCTCAAAAGAGATAGCTCATTGATTCAAAATCATTCTCAAGTGGCATTTCTCATCATCCTTTAAGAGGATACACAACATGCTCTGAGGAATTTGAAATTGAAGACTGCACTTTTTCCTCCTAACCAAAGGGGGTCAAAACTAGGGTTTCCCATTAAATCAGGGAATCTTTGATTTTTTGGACAAGGCTTGTTGTCATGGTATTCTACATGTTCTTAAGTGTATATGTGTGGAAGATTGCATCTCACTTGGTTTTAGAAGAGGTTCAATTGGAAGAAAGATCAAGAATCAGAGAAATTGGGGCAAAGTCAAATAATCAGAGGAAAAAGTCAACTCTTGACTTTTTGAGGCCAAATTCATGAAATTCATGTTACATATGTCCAATGTACAAAATTTGGTCAAGAAACTCCAAAGGAATCATGAAAAAATTAAGATGTGGAAAGTTGCCATTTTTGGATGAAGTAGGGTTACTAAAAATAGCAAGTTTTGGCCATTTTGCATCAGAATTTGAACCAAGGCCATTTAAATTTGGAGCACCAAATGAAAAATCCACTCTGCCTCAATGAAAGATCTTGTTTTAAGCTTCAAATCCATGTGTGGAACATCTCCATTGGATAAAAATTGAGTGAGATATGATTGATCAAAGTTTGAGCAAAGTAGGTTCAAAACTAGGTCATGACCAAGATTTTCAGGGCACGCGCGCAGTCATTTTAACAAACATGTGGTGGGCCTAATGTCCACTCATTGTTCTCATGGTTAAAGGCCTCAAATGGAAAACTTTTCAACATGAAAGTTGTTCATTGCATTGTCATCTTCAATATTCATGTTGGACAATTTTTGGTTTGATCAAGTTATGAGATAGTTTTAAGGGTTCAAAGTCATGTTGATTATGCTGAAAACCCATGCGCCATGTTGCCTTGCCAACCAACCCCATTACTACGCCATACACCAGTTTTGATTCCTTTTGTTTCAAGCAATTTTTCATCACCTTGTACACTTCCATTTGACTTGTTTTCAACATCAATATTGTTCCATGATAGCTCCTCTTTTCCATGACTCCAAAACCTTGCCAAACCATTCAATGAGTAGAGAGAAAAACCTCCACGAACTACCCTATGTTGGAATGGATGCATTGATAGCATGTTGCAGGATTCTGGTTCACACACACCACAAACACTTCCACACTTTATTTCCACATTTGGCCAAACATATCACCTACACAATGCACACTATCACGTGCCACACATGGGAATAGAAAGAACAAACTTGCTTACCAAGTTTCTGATGCGCAAGCCCCTGCTACACAACAGTGCCAATTCACTTTCTCCTTGCTCCCACCATATCTCACCATGAGCCATCTTCACCATAGCACTGCTCTCCCTAACTAACTTGACTCAGTTAGTTAGGGATGACTCAGTTTAACCCACTCAACTCAATTAACCAACTCACTAAACCATGGTTAATTCATGATATAAATTCAAACTTCACTTCACAATTCAGTTTTCAACTTCATTTTCACACTCTCACTCAACTACACTTCATTCTCATTTTTCCTCTGAAATTCGCAAGCTCTCTCTCTGAAGCTTCTCTTCCTCTCACACGATTTCATCATCATCTACATCTGAATCCATCTTCAAGCTTCAACATCACACAGCATTGGAACACATTGAAGCTTGGTAGCATTGAAGAGATTGAAGTGTCTTCCACTGCATATTGAATTTCATCAACATTTGCAAGGATTTGTGAGCCTTTATTTGGCCAGTTGAAGATCAAAGAGGAAGCACATTTCTCTGGTTCTCTTTCAACTACAGTTTCCTACATTTTCAGGTTTCAATATCCTAAACTTTCTTGGCACGATTTACATTCTGTCTAGCTCGTGTTGTGATGATTTGAGCTCACTAAGAGCACTCCTCCATCTGGCTAGTTGATAGAGCTTCTTAGAAGCTTAGATCCAAAACCTAGGGCTAATTTCATTGCTTCGATTCTCTCTGTTTGTGTGTTGTTTATGAAAACTAATCCTAGATTCATGCTCTACGTGACTTCCTGAACATTTTGATGTGCATTGCATAAATTTCTGGATTGTTTGGTTGATTGCAGCGCCAGAGAGTGGCCGGAGAAGGTGACCGGAGGTCCCTCTCCGGCCGGTGAGTTGATGTTAGGGTTTAGCATTGTTCTAATCTTATGCGTCCATTTTGGCATGATCGTGTGGTGATAATGGTGCCAGCGCATTAAAAAACTCGTGCAAGTCATGTGCACATTTCTGATGGACTCAGCCAAATCGATATTCACACCTCCATTTTCTAAAGCCCAAACGTATTGAACTGAATAGTTACTAGGCATGCACCCCCATTCACATTTACATTCCATTTTATTTTTTCCATTTTGCTACACGTTTCATAATTAATTTTTAAAAATACCAAAACATATTGGAAAATTCTACAAAAATTCATGTGTATTCTTAAAACATTTAGGAAATTTTCTATGATTTTATTTTCTGATTTTATGACCATTTTGCCCCTGTTCCATTATTTCTTTTGAATTTCCATTTGTATGCATACTTAATGTGACATATGATTTTGTGCATTTTTGTTCTTGATCATAAAAAATGATTTTGATGCCTTTCTTTTTGTATTGTGGTTACAATATGTTGAGGTATGTTTGAGATTTATGAGATGATTTTTAAGTCTTTTTTTGGATGACTTTTGATGTGTTGCTTTGAGCATGAATGCATGAAACTTCCATGAGACTTTGACCTAATTGTTGAGTGACTTTGGTTCTGATTCATTGCTTGTGGACTTGATATGTTAATGGCATGTGTTTAAGGTGTTTGATTGGTGAAAGTCATAATTTTTGAAGCATGTTTGCTATTTGTTTGAAGCATGAAGTTTAACTTGTTCATTTTGTGAATGCATGCCTCATGTTTGGTTTGCTTGATCATGAAGGCACTTGTGCCATGAGTTGTGGTTTTGTTTGAGGATGTATAGCATGTTAATTGACTTCTGATTGTGACATATGGGTTTCATCTTTGCATGTTTGATGTTTATCTTGCACCTTAAGTCACTTGTTTCACAAGTATGAACCACATTCACATCACTTCACCTTTTCTTCTTTGCTTCTTGTTGGATTGAGATTTTGCTTGCATGATTTGGTATGCTCATTTAGGATAACATTAGGTGGTGTAAATATGAGTTACATTCTGACTTGGAAGCATGTATAGCATTCAATCTCATTTTATTTTGTTTGTCAACTTGTTTGAATTTGATTTGTTCATTATATTTTCTTACTTTACTTGTAAGTGATTGTGCTAACCATGTAGGGGCTTCGGTAAGTTTCAATTGAGTGTGGATAAGGAATCCACATTCAACTTCTATCCTTTCTCTTTTACAATTCCATTTTGTGTTTTGCTAAGCACTTATGTGCTTTCTTTTAATAACTCATTACTTTCCCTTTTTGAATTACAATTCATCTTCTACTTTGGAAGTGAATTGTTTAATTCTTTCTTTCTTTAGACTTTAGGTTGAAACCTCACAAACCTTTAGGATCACTCTCTTTAATCTTCAATTAGGATTGAGTCTTAGTCCATATAGGTTTTACCTTTTCTCCTCTCTTGAGTCTCTTTTCTCATCTCAAAGAAAATTCAAAACATATAATAAAGGTAGGCATTTATTGCATTTAGGCCTTTCATATAAAGAAAAGATTATAAGGGGTCTTCTCTTATAATCTTAAAATGTATAGCATATAACCCATCTTGGGTCGATGTGTTAAACATTTGATCTTGTATGAGGGACTTAAATGCAATATTTGTTGAAGGTGCAAATAATAAAAAACACTTCTTCATTTCTTAATCAACAAAAACACTTAATAAACACAAGTATGCTAGTGTGTTTGAACCTTGACAATTGGAACTAAGTGTGGGGGTCTTCTTCACTCTTAGTATGCTTTCTTACCCATTCCATCTTGGAATGTGAGAATGTACACATTCCAATGACTAAGATTCAGATACACTGTCATATGTAAATAAATGGAAAAAACTTCTAAAAGGCAAAAACAAACAATAACGTCTTTTCTTCGGGAATTCTTTTCTCACCTCATTCACTCTTAGCGTACGAACGCGCTTCTACTCGTTCTCTTGCAAGATGGTAACGCACTCGGACCAGCGAGCCTGCAACACCTGAGCTAGAACGTAAGCCGTTCTCTAAAAAACACAAACAATTCATCCCTAGTGAGGGGAACTACGTCGCTCTGATTCTCATGCTCCCGATGAGATACGTAGGCAGTGGGGTAGGGCCCATGCGAGCACTTCTTTTATTTTCCCTACATTTGTTTCCCGTTCCTTTTCTTTTCTTTCTCCTTTCTTTCTTTCAGTTCCTTTTCCAGTATCCTTTCTTTACACCCTTTGATCGAGACAAGCAAGCGTGGATCCCATCGGGTACGATGGACGCGTGGGGGTGCTAATACCTTCCCCGTGCGTAACCGACTCCCGAACCCAGTTCTCTTGGTCGTAAGACCATGCTTTTCCTTTCTCTCAGGTTTACGCGGTGTTTCCTTTCCCTCTCTTGGGATAAATACACATTGCTGGCGACTCTGTTTCGGTGCCACTTTCGCGTTTGTACTTGGATGAAAATCCCGGGAGCGACACCTTCCTATCAACTGCAGGAGCCATAATAGATGTCAAGAAAGGAAAATTAACTTTTGAGGTAGGTAACGAAAAAATAGAGTTTGTCCTAGCAAAGTTTCTCGCGGCACCAGTAATAGGAGATGCATGTTATGCAGTTGATGTCATTGATGAATGTGTCCGTGAACTTAACCAGGAAGAGCCGATAGAAAGAATAAAACTACCTTCAATGCCCATTGAGAAAGATGATGACAGTATGGAACCCTACATAGATGATAGCCTTTTTGAATGTCTATCCTTAACTCCAGATCCTATACAAAACCCCAGTAAACCAACCTTAGAATTGAAAGAATTACCCAAGAATCTAAGATATGAGTTTTTAGACAAAGAAATGGACAGACCAGTTATAGTCAGTGCCGTTCTGAACCAAAATGAAACAAACCAACTCTTAGATGTCTTGCGAAGATATCCCTCAGCACTAGGGTACAACATCTCAGATCTTAAAGGAATAAGTCCATCCGTGTGCATGCACCGGATTTTGCTTGAGGAAGATGCTAAACCTTCGAGAGAACACCAAAGAAGGATTAACCCTATAATGAGTGAGGTAGTTAAGAAGGAAGTTCTTAAGTTATTGGAAGCAGGGATAATATATCAGATCTCGGACAGTAAATGGGTAAGCCCTGTGCATGTAGTACCTAAAAAGGGAGGCATCACCGTGGTTCAAAACGAAAAAGGAGGTTGGCGTATGTGCATAGATTACAGAAAATTAAACAAAGCCACTAGGAAGGACCATTTCCCATTACCTTTTATAGATCAGATATTGGAACGTCTAGCTAGATATTCCTACTTCTGTTACCTCGACGGATATTCAGGTTTTTTCCAAATTCCTATACACCCTGATGACCAAGAGAAAACAACCTTCACATGCCCATATGGAACTTTTGCCTATAGACGTATGCCTTTCGGACTCTGTAATGCCCCAGTAACTTTTCAGCGTTGCATGATGTCAATCTTCGCTGATTATCTTGATGGAATTATGGAAGTATTCATGGACGATTTCTCAGTCTGCGGATTTGATTTCAATAACTGTCTAGTCAACCTTGAAAAGATCTTGAAGAGATGTGTCGAAGTAAACCTGGTATTAAATTGGGAGAAATTGTCACTTCATGGTCACTGAAGGCATAGTTCTAGGACATATCGTTTCTGAAAAAGGGCATTGAAGTTGGTAAAGCTAAGATCGAGGTGATAGAGAATCTTAAACCACCCAAAACAATTAGAGAGTTCGAAGTTTCTTGGACATGCTGGATTTTACCGGCGTTTCATTAAAAATTTCTCTAAGATCACTAAACCTTTGACAGGTCTTCTGATGAAAGATGCCGAGTTCATTTTTGATGAAAAATGCAACGAAGCATTCAACCTTTTAAAACAAGCTTTGATCTCAGCACCCCATTATGCAACCACCAGATTGGACATAACCTTTTGAAATCATGTGTGATGCTAGTGATTACGCTGTAGGAGCAGTGCTAGGGCAAAGATCTGATAAGAAGTTACATGTGATTTACTACGCCAGTAGAACTCTAGATGCCGCTCAGCTAAACTATGCAACCACAGAAAAAGAACTCCTAGCCGTAGTTTTTGCCATAGACAAATTTAGATCCTATTTGGTGGGGAGCCAAAATAATTGTTTACACTGATCATGCCGCCATCCGATACCTCTTGAATAAAAAGGATGCTAAACCTAGGTTACTCCAGTGGATACTTTTATTGCAAGAATTTGACCTTGATATCAGAGATAAGAAAGGCACCCGAGAATGTAGTTGCCGATCACCTTTCCAGGCTTGAGTTCTTGAAACCTGATGTAGTACCCATAAATGATGACTTTGCTTATGACTGGTTAATCGCTAAGCTAGATGCCATTTGAGATGTAAGTTTAGAAACCTTAGAAGATTCTGAAAAATCCTTAGCGGTAAATAATGTACCTTGGTATGCAGATTTTGTTAACTATCTTGCTGCAGATATAATACCTCCGGACCTCAGTTATCAGCAGAAAAAGAAGTTCTTCAATGACGTTAAACATTTCTATTGGGATGAACCACTCCTTTTTAAGAGAGGCACTGACGGAATCTTTCGCCGATGTGTTCCAGAGGAAGAAGTGCACCAGATCATAGAACATTGTCACTCAGCATCCTACGGAGGACACACAAGCACATCTAAGACTCACGCTAAAATCTTACAAGCTGGTATTTATTGGCCAACTATATGGCGTGATGTTCATACATATATAACCAAGTGTGACCCGTGTCAACGCTTCGGAAACATCTCGAGGAGAAATGAAATGCCATAAGAAAACATTCAAGAAGTAGAACTTTTTGATGTTTGGGGAATCGACTTTATGGACCTTTTCCATCATCCTTAGGAAACAAATATATTTTAGTCGCTGTCGATTACGTGTCCAAATGGATTGAAGCTATAGCTGCACCCACAAACGACACCCGAGTAGTGATTAAGATGTTCAAGCAGAATATATTCCCTAGATTCGGAGTTCCCAGACTGGTCATAAAGTGATGGAGGATCACATTTTATATCTAGGATTTTTGACAAACTGTTGAGGAAGTATGGAGTTAAACATAGAGTAGCCACACCTTACCACCCGCAAACCAGTGGGCAAGTAGAAGTATGAAATAGAGAGATCAAGCATATCTTAGAAAAAACTGTCTCGATATCCAGAAAGGATTGGTCACAGAAGCTTTCAGAAGCACTGTGGGCCTACAGGACAGCCTACAAGACTCCCATTGGAACAACCCCTTACCAACTAGTTTACGGAAAATCATGTCACTTGCCCTTTGAATTGGAACACAAAGCATATTGGGCCATCAGAACCTTAAATTTTGATTATTTAGCAGCCGGTGAGAAACGTATCTTAGACATACATAAACTAGAAGAGCTCCGACAATCAGCCTATGAAAATGCCATCATATATAAAGAGAGAACCAAAGCATGGCATGACAAGAAGATCATCAAGAAAGACTTCAACATAGGTGACCATGTTCTTCTATACAATTCAAGACTGCGACTTTTTCCAGGTAAGCTTCGATCTAGACGGACGGGCCCGTTCGAAGTTTCCAAAGTCCTAAAATCCGGGGCAGTGGAAATTAAGAACAAATCTTGCAGTCCATTCATTGTAAATGGACAAAGGCTCAAGCATTATGAAGGAGGTGACATTCCAGCATACTACTCCAAGTTCACGTTAACAGACCCACCTATCCTCGCACCAGATACATGACTTGAACTCGTCGAGCTAACGACATTAAACAAGCGCTGCATGGGAGGCAACCCATGGTTCTTTTCCTTTTCGTATTTATTTTCTTTTATTTTGATTTACCTTTGTTTGCTTGTTTGTACATATATGTCTAACTTGTTTTGTGTGTTTGATTTCAGGGCCTGTTTTTCCTAACCTTTTCTTTCAGGATGCCACCAGTTGACGACATGCACATGACCTTTAGAGACGACGCTCAGAAAGAGCGTTATGCGATGCTTTCACTCAGACCTATGGCACCCACTCGCTACCCAGACAGTGATTGCATGGAAGCTTTGGGCTTAGAGCCCAGTGTCCGATACTTGACCCACCAGCTCAAATGGGACCAGTACACTGATGATTTGCATCCCACCTATAGGAACCTCACTCTGGAGTTCCTCAGCTCTTTGTCCTATGATCCGTACTTGGGACCAGATGGCCACACCAGCTTCAGGTTATTTGGCACAGAGTATTCGTTCACCCATACTGAGTTCGGTGATCTTCTTGGATTTGAGACTGGAGTTGGCGCTATCCCTGAGCTGCCCATGGGTTACTTCATGAATAGAGACGTGGAGAAATTTTGGAGTGACATCTCTGGAGGTGGAGGCCCTGACCCTGATACTCACATTTCACAGGTTATCCATAACCCAGCTCTCCGATACTTTCAGATGATCATTGCCCATACATTCTTTGGGAGAGCAGATACTGATGACCACGTTACTGAGGAGGACATATTTTTCATGTTTTGTGCGAATCAGTCACGTCGTTTAGCTTGTGGTAACTTTATGCTGTACTCTTTTAGTGGTGTTGCCACCTGGGCAGGGGGACCTATACATGTAGGAGGTAATGTGACTGAAATTGTTGCTGCTCTAGGCCTTGGCCGAAAGCTATTTCATTTGACCCCCTACTGCAGCCATACCACCATGGATATTGATATTTGTTTAAATCGGGGGCTGATGAGAAGGAACTCCTTTAATTCCTCTCAGTACAGACTCCTGATCGATGGTGAGACCATACATCATTTCACTTTGCCAGATCCTGTTATAACCAGTGTCCATGACCCAGCAAACTGGACATATGCCTTAGAAGGACACGGTGAGACGGTAGACGCACCACGACCCTGCCCATAGCCAGAGTACATTCCAGCTCCACCACCTGACAGGACCACGGTATGGTCAAATAATCATTCATTAGGTACTCCAGATATGCAGACCCAGATGGCGATGATGCGCCAGGAGATATCAGATCTCCGACAGACTCTTGCTGACCTACACCTGAGGATGGAAGTGTCAGAGCTGACCCACGCTACTGAGTACGATGTGCTGTATGAAGACATGGCGGAGCTCCGTCGTGAGATAGCGAGACTCCGTGGAGATGACCAGACATCTTGATTTCCATTTTCGTATTATTTACTATATTTCTTATGCATTAATTTACTTCCAGTATCACCCAGACATATTTCCTACTATTTGCATTTGATATATTTCTGTTTTATATTAAGGTTTGAGTTTTTTATGTTTATATGCTAATATTTTCTTTTATTTTATTTATTTTTTTTTCTTTGACAAAATATATAAAAAAATTTTATTATAAAAAAAATATGCTTGTGAAAATTTTGTGCAAAGCTACATTTTTAGGACATATGGAATGCTAAAAAGACCCCCCAAGGCCAAAGGAAGGACAAAAAGCCCATTCAAAAAGACAAATTGAGGCCCATCAGCGAATTTACTCTCGTCGCGTCTGCAACACACCTGTTGCGCCCGCGACAGCGTCCCTGTAAATTCGGGACAGAACCTCCATTTCCACCATTTTTGAACCTCCAACCTCTTCAAACCCATTTTTTCCCTCCGAAAAATCCCTATAAAACCCCATTGAAACTCATATCTCTAGCATTCACCAATCATCTCTTAACTTTCCATTTCAATTTCCACTAACAAAAACCCATAAAAATCCAACCTTTATCATACCACTTTTCTTCCACCCTCTTCACCATCTTCATCAATGGAGTTTAATGGAGTCATTTTTCGGGAAGGACAATCCGGGAATAGGCAGAAGTGGCAACTTCAAAAGCTTCAGGATCGAGAAATTCTCTCGACGAGGTATGTTGACGATACTTGCTTGCACGCTTTAGGGTTTCATCATAGCGTTTTCCATTTGTTAGACTTTGTAGGTTTAGGCACTATTTTCACCACAAAAGAACCCACCTATGAGAGGATGACGGTTGAGTTTTTGAGTTCATTGATTTATACCGTCTGTCTCGACACTGCTAGCACAGTCGGTACCGTGCATTTTAGATTGTTTGCTGTTGAGTATGAGTACAGTACCGATGAACTAGCAGGTCTATTGGGATTCCCTCATGGGGAGGGTGCTGTTTGTGAGGCTCCTTCAGATGCTGAATGGTCAGTCGGGATATTCGCCTTCTGGCACAGGTTGTCAGATACTATTGTTGATTCCTTTAAGGGAATACTCGCCTTGACCATTCATAACCCGACCATAAGAATTTTCAGATATCTTTTGGCATGCTCTATTTTTGGCCGGGAGAATCAAAACAAAGTCAATAGCAAAGAACTTTTATTCTTGCAAGGATGCCTCACAAATGTAAGAATCAATCCGGTTCCATTCATGATCGCCCACATGTGCTTAACGGTAAATAAGGGTGGACCGATAGTTTTTGGCGGATTGATTACGTCTATTGCTCGGGCACTAAATTTGAATGATGAGATAACTACTTTAGAACCACTGCCCCCTCGCACAATTAATTTAAAATTTCTAAAAGACATGAAATTGTGCCGATCGAGGAGGGCTGGTGGTTATGAGTTGATGATTCACGGGGTAGCCATCGAATCAATTGTTATGCCGTGCAGTAGACGTACAGATGTACGATTCGAGAGGAACTGGATCTATGACCTTACTGCCCCACCTTTTCTAGGTCCAATTCCTCCTAATGACCATGACAATGAGGGGCCCGACACAGATGATGAGTATGACCATAGAGAGCGTATGTCCCCCCCCTCGTCCTACACAATCACACACTGCACCATCTGCTTCTAACACTTTTGCAGGAGCTGCTCCCGGATTTTATATTACGGAGGAGATGTGGCGAGACCATATGGCTAGAGAAGCACGACATGAAGACCTGCTCTCTTCCATTCAGCAACAGATGGCGGACCAGATGAGCTTTATGCAAGAGTCGCGGCGGAGAGCAGACCAATCTTACGAGACCATCTCCCGTACTCTGCTTGCGATCACTAATGAGCAGTCCCGTCAACAGCAATATAATCATCGGCACTTTCAGCTTATGGAGGCCACTCAGGGTTCCATCTTAGGTAACCTTCGTGAGGTGAAAGCTGCTCAGGCATAATTGCAGGCTAGGATGGACCAGCGAGACCGTCACCGTAGCAGATCCCGTCGTTCTGAGCATCCAGCACAGGGCGGCGAGGGCACCAACGGTCCTCACTAGTTTTGCCAGGTTCCTTTCTCCTTAGCTTACTTCGAAACATTGGAGACAATGTTCGATTTAAGTGTGGGAGGAGATTTTATCGTTTTCCGTCGTTTTAGTAGTTTATTTTTATTTTCCTTAAGTTATTTACTTTTGTTTCTGTTTTAGAAAATGCATGTGTTTGAAGAGTCATTAGTATAAGTATATTTTGGTTCACCTTCATTTTTTCCCACATATTTTAACACCAAAAAATTTTTTCTAGAAAAAAGTGTTGTTCTGAAAAATTTTTGGGCTTTAAGACAGGTTCGGGTTAGGATGCGGTGACTTGGGAGAACCTTCGAAACATCGGTATCGTCCTTACACCATGAACTTCGTAAACATAAGAATCACACCTGAAACCCCATGTACCATGGCCCTAATTTCATTTCAAAATCATCCTTAGTAGTTTATTTCAGCAATCAGCTCCGGCCTAAACATGTTCTAAGTAGGAGACCAACGAATATAAGTGACTGATCTGAGTGCATATACAAAAAAAAAAGAGAAGAAAAATAAAAAAGTAATAAGATGTTTAGCTTGCTCATTTCAGTTGGTTCAGAGGTATCTGGCACTGAACTCGGTAGGGCGGATTATGATCCGATCCCCCACAACTGCACTTGAGAAGAATAAAAGGATTTTACGCAGTTCCCTGTGCCAGAAATCCGGTATGAAAATATCAGAATCACTAACAGGTCACTCTACCATGAAGCATGTGCGGAAAACGGGCTTAATGTGATTGCGCTTGAATGAAAAGGACTCAAAAGAGATGGAAAAGGAAGGCCTAAGTATTGTGGGATATAATGGGTTGATTGGTATAGGAGCGAAGTTTATGTCCGTATTTGCGGATTAGTGTCATCACGATGCCCTTGGTTCACTCAGTTAGTACCGACCACTGCATCCAGACTCGGACTTAGAAGCCCTTTTCGCCCAAAAATCATCGATCGACACTGATTTTTCTGTGAGCTTTAAATGTTTTGCTTGAGGATAAGCAAAGGTCTAAGTGTGGGAGAATTTGATGACACTAAATTATACTGTATTCTCGACTCTGATTTCACATGCATATTAGTTGTTTTTCTATTATTTTTGCTTTGTTATTGTTATGTTTCCCTTTGTTTTCAGGTTTTCAATAAAATCGAGGTCCCATACAAAAAAGGGTGCAAAAGGAGCAAGAATTCAAGTTTGGCAGCAATTTACCCTTGTCGCGGACGCCCCAGGGTAGGCGACGACGTGTCCCATGATCTCCATTACTCAACTGCCACGTTCCCACGACCTTTGCCATTTTCTTCTTGTCGCGGGCGCGGTAGGCCTGTCGCGGGCGCGACAAGGCAAAATCAGTTTCCCGCCCATTTTCAAGCCAAGGTCACTTTTGTCTTTGCACCATGCCAACTTTGCCTATAAATACTCTCAGGACTCGAATTTTAGGATCATCCAATCTTAGTTTACTTCATCCTAGGCATAAATTTCACTCTTGTAAAGCGGTAATCTTCTCACATCGAGGAGTTATTGCACTGTGTGTGATCGAGTTTGTAATCAAGTCTTGGAGTGTCTGTAATCAAGTTGGAGCACTTTGGTAGAAGTAATCCTGCCAGCATTTTATTTTCCGTGCATTGTACCAGATTTAAAGACTCCGCTTTGGAGCAGGTTTTATTTTAATCGCATTTACTTTCATTTATTTCTTGCACTTGCTTTATTTTGTTTATTTATTGTCTTGCCTTACTTTTCAAAACTTTACTTTTCAAAAGACTTAATTCCATACATGATAAGAATTAACATGACTGTTATAACTACCATGGCTGGCTAAGTTTTAGATAGGTAAGAATGTAAAGACCATAACCACCGTAATACGTCTATATGTTAATAGAAATACTTAAGGGCTGTTTTAATCTTTAACACAAGTTTTCTGTACTTAAAAGCAATGTTGGGTAAGATCGAAAACCGTCTAACTATTTGTGAACTTGTTTAGTTCTCAACTGATCAAATACAGCGAAAGCGCTTTGCTCAGTTGAGTAGGGATTTTTAACACTTTAGAAAAGAGATTTTAAAACTATTTTCGGACGCGTTAGTGGGATTAGAATCTGGTTCATTTTGAACCTCTTTAGTTTAGAGATTTCAGGTCAAAATACTTTTCTGTTTAGTTTAGAATTTGCATTTCTTAAAAGTAAGTTTTCCATGACTCTAACGCAATGCGCGCCTTTTTATAAGTGACAATAAAGGGGTTAGTTTAGAGGGTAAACTTGGTTCTGACTATGCGAAAGCGACAGTTCCTATTAAATTGAATTCTTTTCTTAAAACAGAAGATATTGCCCGTAAGTAGTTCTGTTGATAAATATTGAAATATTATCGGTTATGAGAATTACATTCAAGCCTATTGTTTTGTCTGAATTTTATTACCTCGTCATTTACTTTTATTTATTTTCCTCTGCATTAGTAAACCCTGAATTGAACTGGCTTAGATAAGCACTGTAACAAACGGAAATCGTTAGATCGACATTTGGTCTCTGTGGATACGATAACATTTTATATTACTCTGACGCAATTCGTGCACTTGCGAATACAACGCATCAGATATCATTATACAAAGCCTAAGAGGAGGCTAAAAGTTGACTTTTCTGGGGAAATATTTTTTCTGTCTTGTACAAAGCCCAAGATTGAGGCTAAAAGAGAATTGATTCCACTGGGGATATATTTGGGGTGTCTTGTACAAAGCCCAAGATTGAGGCGAAAAGAGAATTGACTCCACTAGGGAGGTTCCATATGTGTCTTGTACAAAGCCCAAGATTTAGGCTAAAGGGTTATTGACTCTGCTTAGGGAGGTTAATTCACAAAGCCTAAAAGATGGCTGGGAGGAATTGACTCCGTTGGAGAAAGTTTATATATGTCTTGTACGAAGCCCAAGATTGAGGCAAAAGGGAGATGATTGACTCAGCTGAGGATATTTCTGGTGTCTTGTACAAAGCCCAAGATTGAGGCTGAAAAGCTGACTCAACAAGAGAGTGCATTTGAGGCTAACTCTACTGAGGAAAATCATTATACAAAGCCTAAGAGGAGGCTAAAAGAAATGACTCAACAAGAGAGTGTTTGTTTATTTGTCTTGTACAAAGCTCAAGATTGAGGCTGAAAGATAATTGACTCAACAAGAGAGTGCTTAAGAAGAAGATTGACTCAACAAGATAGTGTTTTGAAGTGATTGACTCAACAAGAGAGTGCTTTAAGGTGATTGACTTAACAAGAGAGTGCTTTAAGGTGATGTGGAAGAAGAAAGAATCATTATACAAAGCCTAAGAGGAGGCTGACTAAGGAATTTTCTTATACAAAGCCTAAGAGGAGGCTATCTTCTACTGAGAATTATTGAGATCCAGAGGCAGGTCCAAAGTGGGGAATCAACTCTTGCTAAGGATTACAGAAGAGTTGAGGTATTAGATGCCTTGAGGTTCTGATAGGCTAGTGTTATATTGATGATAAGTTGACCCTTAGTTGGGGAAGTTTAGGATGAAAGATTGAGTTTTTAAACCTATGGAGGTTTTAACTCTACTGGAGATTGATTAAATGACCAGGGTTTCTCCTGTGTTTGTAGGGAGCTTGAGGATTCCTTAAGACCCAAAAGGAGATTAGAGTATCCAAGCCTACTGGTGTGAAAGGTTTATCTTTGTATGATGCCCAAGAGGAGGCTGGTGCTTTAAGGGATGAGAATCAACCCTAAATCGGTCTGAGGTTTTGACTCTTTGGAAAGACGACTCTAACAAAGGATGACTAGGTTCTGTCCTATACCTTTAAGAGGTCTTTAGGTCCTTGTACTAAGCCAAAGAGAAGGCATGAGAACTTCTAAGAAGCCTGAGGGTCCTTGTACAAAGCCCAAGAGGAGGCAGGGGATGCTTTTAGGAAGCCTGTGGGTCCAAACTTAAGAAAAGTTCCAGAAAGGTTTCACCGAGAATTAATCCTTTCTGTAATGAACAGTTCCAGGGTTTGAAGAAATTCAAGAGAGGTTTCACCGAGAGTTAATCCTCTCTGGGGGAAATGAATTTCTTTGACAATTTTCTAATAGTGACAGTCTGAGAAAAGTTTCACCGAGAATAATGCCTTTCTCTTTGTTCCATATTGTATAAGCCCAAGAGGAGGCAAAACTGTATCTGGAATTCCTATTGGGAACTAGTTTTGACTGTATTGAAAGAGTGACCACTGGCTTTATCTAATCTTAGACCTAATCGACGGGGAAAACTCTAAGCAAGATATATACAATCATATATACAGATGAATATATGGACTATATGTAAAAGAGGGTAGGAGGACTTACATGTGAGCAAGCTTCCAGCACAAACAAATATATATATATGTGCAAGTATGTAAAAGAAAGTTGTTTAAAACTTACAGGTGAGCAAGCTTCCATTGTAACAGCTGTATGGTTAGCTTGTTCAAGAAATTAAAGAAAGTCTTGATAACAACTATGAGTTTGAACCTAAATCAAAGGGGAAGTTGTTTTGAAAAGAATGGGGCTTACACTTAAGGAGAGGCCCAATGAATTGTTTATTTTTGTACATGGGGTGGGTCTTACAACTCAAGGAGAGGCCCAATGAATGTTTTGAAGAAAAGAAATGGGACTTACAACACAAGGGTAGGCCCAAATGATTTTTGTTTGAAAACGGCGATCGCATCGAGATTTTTGAAAACACAGTGGGACTTATACAACGACTGAGGCCCAAAAAAGTTTTAAATACAAACGGGTTGGGTCTTACACTCTATTAGATGCCCAAAGTTTATGAAATGTTTGAAAAAGGAAAGAATGGGGCTTACAACTCAGGGAGAGGCCCAATGAATAACAGTGATCGCACCGTTGTTTTGAAAACTGTACTGGGACTTATACAATGACTGAGGCCCAAATTTATTTATGTACAAAAAGATGTTGGGTCTTACACTCTATTAGAGGCCCAAACTGTTTTGAAAAAGATTTGTAAGGGTGGAAATAATCAAAACCCTAATTTGATTTAAAAAGTATTTTAATTGAATAAAAATTCAATTAAAATGATCAAAATTATCAAACATGTGTGAAAAATAATTTGTGATCTTGGATTAATGTTTGAAAAATCATGTTTTATCCATAGAATGATTAAAAATCAATTGAGTTTGGAAAATCAAGAAAAGAAATATTTTTAAAATGTTAAAAAACAAATTAAAATCAATTCTTTATGAAAATATTAAATATATCAAATAAATAATATTTTTTGTGAAATTTTTGTAGAATAAAATAATTCAACATTTTTATGAATTTTAAAAAAAGAATTAATCCAAAAACATAAAAACTCAGAGAGAAATGAATTTTTGAATCAATTAACAAAAATATCAAAAATTCAAAAATTCAAACTTTTGAAAAACGGCGCCAACGGTCATGGAAGAACACGCGCGCAACCTGTTTCTGTAGATTTGCATTTTCTCACTTTTCTCCATGATTTCTCAATGGTTTTGCATGATTCAAGTACCAATCTTGTTTGTTTTTGAACTAGGATCACAACCATATAGATTAATTGCATGTATATTAAGTGTGGAGGAAGAAATCAATAGAAAACCTCAAGAACCCTAATTTCAGCATGACCACAATGAAATTCCATACATGATTGATTCATGGCAATTGATTGAGGGTTATTACTCTACATGCATGTATAGACAAGATGATAACTAAAAAATTCATTCATGATGCATGAATCATAGAGTTTGAAGGGTTCAGGCTTACCTCTTGTAGCTGGTGATCGAGCTTGATGATGGAGGTGTTGCAGATTGGTTCCAATAATCTGGATAGCTTCCTTAGGTGCTAAGGAGTGTGTTTGAATGCTTAGAATGGATTGAAATGAGCTGGAACTGGATGTGGCACCTCAACTGCAACTCTGTCAAGAACTTGAGCAATTGGCTAGTGATTTTGTGAATCTGATGTTCCAGATGTTGTTTTAGTGTTTAGATCACCTACATATTTTGTATATGAGGTGTGTGTGTGTGATTGGTTTGGTTGGAATCACTCTCAATTTCAAAACCCGATAGTGACTTGAGTTAGAAGGAAAATTTGGAGTGAAAGAGAGATTTTGAGGAAAGCATCAGTTTGGGTGCTTTGGTGTACTCAAACTGATCACAAATGAGCTCTATTTATAGTAGAGCAAGTTTGTTTTGGCTGCAATAGTGAATGGCAATTGCAGCAGGTCTGTGGCAAATGTTGATCAAATGGAATCTCAAGTCTCCTCTAGCCATTGACTTGAGGTTAGGGCACAGGCTATGAGTCTTCTGGTTCAGAGATAAGGCTTGACTGAACTTGGATAACATTATCTTGATGAATGCCACCTCTACGCATCAGTTAAATGCTTGGAAACAAAATTGACCATTTGAAGCATCTTGAATTTTTAGGAGTGTCATGCCTAAACATAGATCCATGGACTTGTGAGGCTGGTGGATCAGTGTTTGTCCCTTGGTTGTTCCCCCTTGAGGTGTGCAAATGGATAACCATGCTTGTTATTGCACAAATTGATCAATTCAAGCAACAATACACAAATCTTCCTTGCAAAAATCAGTGAAAAATGCCATTTTCAATGGATCATATCTTCTTGCTCAAGTTGATTTATGGGAGGCTCTTGTAGTTTTTAAAGAGCCCTCATATGGTACTATCCATGTATGATCATAGTTTGTCTTGAAACTATTTGGATCCCATTGAAAAATCCTCATGAACATTGGTGTCCAAAGCTGGTAACTTAGGCAGATTTTCACTAAGTGTTGAAAAAGTGTCATTTTCTTCATTTTTGTCATTTTGATCACTCCATAACTTAAAATCCATGAAGAGTTGGAGTTTGAGGTAGTTGAAGCTTTTGTAGAGTGTAGCAAGACCTACAAACCAGGCTTTGGATCACTCAAAATGGCTACTTGGATCAAAAGTTATGGTCCTTGGAAGTTGGCACCAAAACCATCCAAATTTAGTAACTTGGAAAATTTTCAATTTTTCAAGATTACCCCTTTTACAAGTTATCATGATTTCTTGATCAATTCTTATTCAAATGACATTATAAGTCATATTTTATGAAAATATGAGTCATAAGGATCATTTTTGCCAAAAAAGTCATGTTTTGACTTTTGGCTCTGGAGCAGTTTGGCACGTAAAAACCCTAATTCCCGACTTTTGGGGAATACATCCTCTGAGGGTAATTTAACTTTGAAAATGGATTATTAGGGTTATTTTGAGCATTTTGAGTCACATGTTGAAGTCTTGGCTCATCCTCTTTTGAAAATCTCACTCTGGAGGTTCCGGTCGTCCAAAACCCTAATTCGGCGACATCGGGTGTTTCGAGGCTCAAACCACTTGGAATGTGACAACTTTGTGCTTGATTTTTGATGTGAGGGTCTTCTTGATCCTTTGTGGATGTTTTAAGAGGTTATACAAGTTGAAGATCATGTCATTTCTTGATTGATCTTTTGTCTAAATGTTATGGGAGGGCTCAAAACCCTAATTCTTGATTGTAGTGAAAGCTCAACAATCTTGGAGGAGATAGATGAGGCATGAAGGTACATCCATATTGTGATGATGATTTGCACAATGATGGGAAATCTTGGTGGTCAAAATTTGGGGTATGACAGATGCCCCTATTTAATCTTCTTAGACCTGAAGGTGTGAATGGCGAAGATATTCGGACATTCAGGGTGCAAGAGGATTAAATATCGGAATACCTGAAATTTTGACAGCGGTTATGAATAGAAGTTTGCTCATCCATCTTCTTTTGCTAAGAAATGTTACTTAGAAAAGGGTAAAACTTCCCCTCGACCCTGGTCTTCAGCCACGGAACTGGTCTTAGTTTCTTTTGAAATAAAGCTCCCCTCAATCTTGGTCTTCAGCCAAGGAACTGGTCTCAGTTTCTGAAATAAAATTGCCCTCGATCCTGGTCTTCAGCCAAGGAACTGGTCTTAGTTTCTTTTGAAATAAACTTCCCCTCGATCCAGGTCTTCAGCCACGAAACTGGTCTCAGTTTCTGAAATAAACTTCCCCTCGATCCTGGTCTTCAGCCAAGGAACTGGTCTCGATTTCTTCTTGTCAAGTTCCTTTCTTGACAAGGGATGCTTTGTGTAGCGGTCTTCATCAAACTTCTCGCCAAGTTTTTACTAGGGAGACACCATTTGATGGAAAAAGTTTTAAGGTCAGACTTGCTGGGGGTACCCATTCGTCTGAGCTGTAGAGGTGTGCAAACTTCTCTGTTGGAGATGCCATTTATTGACTCTACCGGGGGAAAACGAATCTCTTAAGAGACCGATTTTCTCTTGGGGATACTACATCATACTTTTCTTCGAGATCTTTTTGGAGAAATGCCATGTGATTTAATCCAATTTTGAGGTGCTGATGACTTCATTAACATTGACTTTCTTGGGAGAAAAACCAATGTGTTGTTGAGAGTCTCCGGTTGAGAGGCTTTCTCCGAGGATTTTCCTTAATCCGAGAAAGCGAAAAGGTCATCTTCAATGGCGAAGAGTGACGTTTGTCGAATGTCTTTTTGTCTTTGAGAGGTTCAAGTTACCAAAGTGGTCGAGGACCGTCTCTAATCCAGAAATAAATTGGGGGAGAGATTGTTTTAGACGAAACATTTCCTGACGAGGAAATGACTGACAACTCGATTGAGAAGAGGACTTTATTACTTGGTGATAAAGACTGACCAGAGAAATAGTAATGAAATATGATTATGAATGTGAATCAAGCATGCATGATGTATGTATGTTTATGCTGACAAAACTGACGCAACATACAGACTAGTGAATGAACTCGACTGGATACTCGGCCACTACGGGGAAAAAGTGTTAGACGATGGCTAGGATCTAGAAGGGGGGGTTGAATAGATCCCACAGATTTTATACACGCAAATGGTTACCAAAAATTGGTTTTAAAAAATTTGACGGAAGTTGTCGCACCTCAAAAAAATCGCTTAATCGAAGACACGACCCTTCACGCGAAAGGCGCGTATAGCGAGCGATTTTGGACGCGGTTCTTAAGCGCTGGTCGCTCTCTGCGGTTGAGTTTACTACATGTCGATTCATTTTTTATCCTATTAAAGCTGATGAAGGAAGGGAAATAGATGTCTCCAATTAACCCTGCTTGCATACTGAGTTTAAACAGCGGCCTGTTAGGTTATGGATGCTATCAATGATGGGGGGCCTTTGTACTGGTTATTTGTATTTTCGCCAATACGGTTTTCTTTCTTTCTAGGACTTTCTAGCGGGGAACAAGGGTTAGGATGTAAGGACTGATGCTTTTTGATATATACATGAGAGTATGGGATTTTGGGTTTTAGTTTAGTGTGCTCGCTAAGATTTTTCTTTCAATCTTATGCCTACGTATTCCCGTTTACCGAAACAGGGAAATCAAAGCGTTCGTAG
Organism: Lathyrus tuberosus; assembly: GCA_022829125.1. Lineage (NCBI taxonomy): Eukaryota > Viridiplantae > Streptophyta > Magnoliopsida > Fabales > Fabaceae > Lathyrus > Lathyrus tuberosus. The sequence goes on along the minus strand of JALAZF010000162.1, from coordinate 4,941,623 downwards.
TTCCTCCTATTCTAAGGGAGGAAATGGTGTTTTGGTGTCTTGTTCAAAGCCCAAGACGTGAAGCAAAAGGTGGTTTGTATCTTGTTCAAAGCCCAAGATGTGAAGCTGAAAGGTCTATTTGTATCTTGTTCAAAGCCCAAGATATGAAGCTAAAGGTCTCCACTTTAGAGAGAATTTGTTATCTCTAAAGAGGGGGTTGTTTGTCACAACTGTTGGGTGACTGACTGTAAAGGAGGATTACTTTAACCGGGATACGCGGATCCTAGCAATGCCATAATTTCCTTTATAGGGGATTTTAACCTGAAGGAGAAGACTTTAACTCAGTGTAGAGCAATGCCATCTTTCCTTAGGAACTTTTCATGCTAAAAGAAGGACAGTGGCATGGATGTAGATGATCCAGAGGCTTGCCGCTTACAGCGATTAGATGAAGGGAGAGGAGTTGTTGATGTTTGTGTATTGTGAACGAGGCACAACTTTGATGCTAAAAGGTTGATTGGATCAACCAGTGGTTTTCTTATATAAAGCCTAAGAGGAGGCTAATATGTGTCTCGTACAAAGCCCGAGAGAGAGGCTAAAAGGGGTTGATCCTACAAGAGGATCTTTTATACTCAACAAGAGAGTGTTTTTGTATCTAGTACAAAGCCCGAGATGGAGGCGAAAAGGTTTTGACTCGACAAGGGAATCTTTTGGTATCTCGTATAAAGCCTGAGATGGAGGCTATTGTTTGTTTGTCTCAATAAGAACCTTTTTGTATCTCGTATAAAGCCCGAGATGGAGGCAAAAGGGTGATTGAATCAACGAGGAAATCCCTTATGTGTCTCGTATAAAGCCCGAGAGAGAGGATAAACGTTGTTTAACTCCGCTGGGGAGGATCATTGTACAAAGCCCAAGAGGAGGCTATGGTGATTGTTTCAGTTAAGTGACAGGTCCACTATACTGATTTTTAAAGAGAAAATCAGTTCTTATATGAGCAACACTATACTCAAGGATTTGATTCAAGGATCCGGGTTATTCCTGTTCTTTAAGGAAGCGGGAAATCTAAAGGGTATTGAGACGGTCCGAGTCTACGGGTTTACTTCTTATTCTTGAAGGGTGCTTGAGAATGTCTTTGAGACTCAAGGAGATTAGACTGTCCAAGTCTAGAGTTTCATCTTTTGTACTATGCTTTGAGAAACAGTAGTAGACTCTTTGAAAGGACTGCTCTATGAAGCTGACTAAGTTTTGTTCCTATAACTTTAGGAGGTCGTCGCGACAATTTGTACAAAGCCCAAGAGGAGGCTGGAAACTTTTTTGAAGCCGAAGGGTCCTTGTACGAAGCCCAAGAGGTGGCTATCATTCCCGGAGGAAGAGATCATTATACGAAGCCTAAGAGGAGGCTGTGAGTACTTCTAAGAAGCCGTAGGGTCCTTGTACTAAGCCCAAGAGGAGGCGGGGTTGCTTTTAGGAAGTCGATGGGTCCCCAAACCCCGAGAAATTCAAGGCAAGCTATTCACAAGGAATAGATCAAGTCAGGAAAGTTCGAGAATTTGGAAGAAACTCAAGAGATGCCATTCACGGAGAAAAGATCATCTCTGGGGAGTAGAGTTTCTTGACAAGTGCTTTTAAGAAGCCTGTGGGTCCCCAAACCCCGAGAAATTCAAGGCAATGCTATTCACCGAGAATAGATCAAAGTCAGGAAAGTTCGAGAATTTAGAAGAAACTCAAGAGATGCAATTCACGGAGAAGAGATCATATATGGGGAATAGAGTTTCTTTGACAACTTCTAAAGGTGACAGTCTATGAAAGGGTTCACAGGGAATGCTGCCTTTCATATCTCCATATTATTTAACCCTAAGAGGAGGGAAGACTGTGTCTGGTAATCCTATGGGGATCTAGTTTAGACTATTTCTAAGAGTGATCAACGGGCTTAATGCTAGACGTAGTTGCCGGGGAAACTCTAAATATCTATACTATTATTACACAGTTAATATGAGGTTATGAAAGAAGACTTATAGTGAAACAGCCCCACAATACATGAAATTCTGGTATCAGACATGTGATGTTAAGGTGTGATGTCACAACAACACACTCTGCACAATGGACAACAATAACAGTAAAATAACACCAAGAATTGTTGACCCAGTTCGGTTACAACCAACCTACTCTGGGGGCTACCAAGCCAGGGATGAAATTCACTACTTGTAGATATAATTTACAGACTCAACAACCCGTTGACAATCTCCTAAACTTATACTCTACTAATGACTTCCTACCTAAGAAACCACTTAGGTATGAGAACACCAATCAATCCCTTACAAACACTCAAAGAAACCACTTTGAGTAACCTTGATCTTACTTCACAGCTTCGATCAATCAACCACTCTCTATTGCTTCATAGCTTCTAGAGAGGACAGAATACGACACAACAATTCACCCTAGAATTCTGGTTATACAACTCGTACAAAATACTCAAGACACTCAGCCTATGCTCTTGATCTTCTCTCTGTATTTCTGTCATTTTTTCCTTTGGTCTTGTGCGCTTTATATAGCTCCTTGAATTGGTCTTGGACTTGCTACAATATCTCCCAGATTTGTTATTTAAAACTGAATATTTAAAACAGATTTTCTCCTAAAATATTTTTAAATCTTCAACCTTTTAAATCTCCTACAAATCTGCAACAGATCTCCTATGCAGCAGCAAATATCTATCCCAAGATATTCGCATCCAAAGAGACAGCTTGCTCTCCACAATTCCAGCTAACACGCAACCCTAACAACATCACAGCCTGCTGTTGTTAATTCTGCAGATCTGATGTTACAACATCACCTATGTGACATCAGACATCCAACTTCAACAATTAATTACTTAACACAGCCCAGTGTTAAGACTTCAATGTTGCAACATCAGCACCTTGACATCAACATTGAACATACTTTGTTTTACCAAAATTCCAGCCAATCCAAGAACCAACAATCTCCCCCTTTGGCTAATTTTGGCTAAAACAATCTCTGCACTCTGCATCTTCAGAGACTTCAGCAGCGGAATAACTTCAAAATTTTGAAACTCCATCAGCAGCAGTTTGACAACACTCATAGTCTTCATCACTTGATCTGCTGCAGCACCATCTTCATTATTGACAATAGCCAATTGGTGCTCCCCCTCTAAAATATGAACCAGCATCACAACTGTTCAGTAGCTCACCATGGTGCAGCACTTTTCTCCTCCTTGATGTCTGCTTGGCTGCACTCTTCAAATGCTATGAAATCTTCACTAGCTCAGACAAAACTCCCCCTTAATGCAGCAACAACTTTCAACAATGTTGCATTCAACAATGTTGCATTCATCAATGTTGCTCCCCCTCCAGCATAGCAACTGTCAATAACTCCCCCTTAATATCTGCATCACACTGGCAGCATTTGGCAATCCATGACACTTTAGACCCTCTTGGCTATTTTCTCCCCCTTTTTAGCCACAATTAGGCAAACTTCAGTTAGATGCCCTATTAACTATAGTCAGTACACCCTAGCTCTCATTGTTAGCCTCACAGTTAGCAACCAGGCAAAACAAATCATAGAAGGAAACTAAAAACAGAACTAGTGCATATAACAGCACAATATTCAAATTACATAACCAACACAGCAAAAAAAACTAAAAATTGAAACTACTATCTAAAAACAGCAGATGGAGGTTAGTCTTCATCCGAGCTGGTACCATCAGCATCTTCATCACCCTCATTTGACCTGGAATCCTCAGTGTCACCATTCCCGTTGTCTTCCCCCTGTTCCAAGTCTTTAATCATCTGCTCAATCTTCATTTTCCTGTCAGTGCTGGTCTTGATAACCATATCAAGATCCTTGCAGGTTGCCCTTAATTCTTCAATCAGCTCAGATTTTGTACTGACCTTCTTAATCCCCGAACTTGATGTTGTAACAATGTCTGGAACATGACTCCCAGCAAACAGTTTGGGATGCAATGATAAAGCTGACTCCCTCTTACATGCTACCTCTTAACTGGTTAAGATTCCAGGATGTTGATCTAATATCATTCCACAGATAAGGGAAGGGAATGATATAGGCATTTTGATAGCATTGGTGGCACCATGCTTCACTACTTGATCAAATATATAGCTTCCATAGTTGAACTTGACCTTTTTCCCTACAGCATAGATGAACCTTCCTAATCCCACAGTTATGGTGGTTTTGTGATTAATAGGTACCCAGTTAGCCGCACCAATTCTGTGCAATATAGCATACTTGATACTGAGTTTGCTAGCTGTTAATTTATTTTTCAGTGGCTACACCTTAACTTGAGTAGCAGTGATCTCTCTACACACTTCATTATCAGTCACCTCCAGCTCACACTCCTCTTGCTCATCTCTTCCCAGATATTTATTGATAGTACTAGGAGAGAAGTCAATACAATGTCCCCTAACAAACACCTTCATGTAGTTCATACTTCTATTGTCAGAAATGTCTATGGGAATGTTGACAACAAATTCCTTAACAAGTCCACTATAGCACTTGGAGAATATGGTCACAGTCTTTAGAAGTCCAGCTCCATGAATGAGGTCCATAATTTCTTTCATCTCCAAGACATCCTTTCCAAGCTCCCTTTCCAGAGCTAACCTCCTTTGGCACAAAAACTTCCACAAGGAAGCACTGCTCGCATAATGAAAAGATATGTTGTCCACTGGTACTTCAGGGACCATATCAGAGATTCTCTTTAGAATGGTCTTTCTGACTGGTGTGATGTCATGGACATCTTCCTCAACTTCATCCTCAGACTCGGATTCTTCTCTAATCTTTCTCTTTTTGGAGGGTGTAACAACCTTGCTCCAAGATTTTGAGGGACCAACTACAGTTTTCTTCTTTCCTTCAGTAGGCTTCTTAGGAGAGGATTCATTAGTCTTTCCTTTCCTTGTCTTTAGTCTCTTGGCAATACTTGGAACAACATTTCCAATGACTTCATTATCAGATAAATCAGCCACATTGATCACGTCCTCACTCTTTTCTTCTTCAGGAGTAGTTCTATCATTAATTTCCTCATGCATATATTCTTCTTCCCCTCCTCTTTCAGAATCCTTAATGACAGACACAACAAGTCTATGAAGATCAGATTCTTCTCCTTGCATGTCTATCTTTTCTGCTGGCATTTTATTCAACGGAACAGAAATTCCTTTCACAGGTATTCCTTTGTCCAGTATTTTGGTTGCCAGATTACCCATACTTTTGTCAACATCAAACTTTTCTACCACAGTTTGAGACGTGGATGGCCTAGGTGTTGATTTATCACTAAATCGGATACTGGTAACTAGCTTCTTTGTTTCACTATTTCTAAAAGTAGTTGCGGCCCTTTTTGAAGCAAGTTTAGAAGGTCTAGGTTTACCTGATTCTGGTAACATTACGGAGATGGGTTGTATATTCAGAGCTTCGTCTTCAGAGTACTCATCTGTAGAAACCCTAGCGTTATTCCGCGATGAACTTTTAGAAGGAGAAGCTATCTGCTTTGACATGGTTCCTTTGAGGGAGTATAGAGTGAGATGATTCTTCTTGTTGAAGGAGACGAACAGAGGAGAGATATGAGTTTTGATGAACTGTGATTTTGCTATAATAGGAAATGAGGGTCTGAGGTAAGGCGCCAGATTTTGTGTACTCTTTAAAGACCAATTACTAACTTTCTCCCTCCATAAAGACTTTCCTTTTAAGCAATTCACATCAGGACTCACTAACTCTGAGTGACCTTTCAGCATCTTGATGTCATAGTCTGATGTTATAACATCAACTTGAACATCATTAGTTGAATTTCCTTCAAGAGAAATCCACTGATAGCAGTTGTCTTTGGTTCTGACACCCTTCATAACAACTAGATTATGCTCATCAGAAACCACACACTCATGCTTAGTGTAGTTTACCTTGTACCCTTCATCACACAACTGGCTTATGCTGATCAAATTTGCATTTAAACCACTGACAAACAGAACATTGTCAAGTTCAGGTCTACCATCACCTTGCATTTTCCCAACTCCTACAACAACACCTATTTATCCATTGCCAAAAATAACCTCACGAGAGGGGCAAGGTCTAAGTTTAGCAAACATGGATCTACATCCAGACATGTGTTTGGAACACCCACTGTCAAAATACCATGTTCCTTCTTTAGCCTCTTTGTCAGCCAAGTGAGCCAATAAGCACTTCACCTTCTCCTTAGGTACCCATTGTTTAACCACTTTGGGCCTGTACTCTCTCCATCTGTTTTGAGGCTGAGGGAATCCATGCAGCTTGTAGCATGAGTACTGCATATGTCCAACCCTTCCACAATAATAACATCTCACCCTTTCATCTCTGAATCTTCTCCCAAGATGAGATTGCTTAGGCTGTCATCCATATTGTGGTCTTCTCCTACCATAACTGGCCTGCCTTCTATTGTGTTGGTATCTTTTCCCATAAGCAAACTGAGAATGTTGTTTCCTGAATTGTCTCCCATGATGGTGTGGCTTTCTTCTTCCAGAGTGATGAGGCACAGCATTGTTGTATCCATACCCATAACTATACCAGTTGTCCTGATGTTGAGACACCTGATGAGACATGTCCTGTTTGAGCCTTGCAGCTTGCATGCTCTTGTGGTATTATGGGGGCATATACTGACTAGCTCCTTGTGGCTGCATTCTCTTCTGATAAGGACCAGTCTTCTTCTCAATCTTCTTAGGTTGTGAAACAACAGCTTTCTTGGGGTTAGAATCCTGTCTCTTTGTTTGAGACATTGGTTCGGACACTTCCTCCTTTGCTCCTGAGGTGCTTGCCACATATCCTATACCAGACTTATCACCTGCAACCTTTTCTGTCTGAAGGATCTTGTCAAATGTGTCTGTACCATAGCTCAGCATCCTAACAGACTTGGTCATTTGATCAAGGTGAGCTCTAACTAGTACAACTTCATTTTCAAGATCAGTCTTTTCATTCTCTAGCTGAGCAATCTGTTACTTGTGGCACTTGTTTTCTTGACAAATCTCAGCACTTTTTAAACACAGCTCTTGATAAGTAGATGCTAACTCCTCATAAGTTACTTCTCCATCACTAGAATCATCATCAGAAACAACAGCTCCTGTTAGGGCTCTAACATGCTTTGCTGACTCACCTTCACTTTCACTATCTGAGTCCGACCAGGAAACTGTCATTCCCTTCTTCTGCTTTTTCAAGAAGGTGGGACATTCTTTCTTGACATGTCCATACCCTTCGTACTCAAAGCACTGCACTCCTTTATCTTGGGTAGTTTTCTCTTCATCCTTCTTGCTAGTGTCAAAAGTCATGTTCTTGACATTAGGCCTAGAGTTATTATTCATTCTCTTGAATACTTTGGTGAACTGTCTTCCCAACATAACTATGGCCTGAGATAGATCCTCTTGGGGTTCAGAACTCTTCCCTTTCTCTTCTTGATTATTTGACACTAGGGCTATATTCTTTGGCTTCTTCTCTGGTTCTTCCTCATTCAACCTAAGCTCAAAGGTTTGAAGAGATCCAATGAGCTCATCTACTCTCATCTTGCTGATGTCTTGTGATTCTTCAATGGTAGTAACCTTCATTTTATACTTCTTAGGAAGGGATCTAAGGATCTTCCTTACAAGCTTTTCATCAGACATTTTCTCACCAAGAGCACTGGATGCATTGGTCAGCTCCAGAACATTCATGTGGAAGTCATGAATAGTCTCATCATCCTTCATCTTTAGGCTTTCAAATTTTGATGTTAAAATCTGAAGTCTTGACATCTTGACTCTAGATGTTCCTTCATGTGTAGCCTGCAAGATATCCCACGCTTCCTTAGCAACTTCACAGGTATTGATTAACCTGAAGATATTCTTATCCACTCCATTGAAGATGGCATTTAGAGCTTTGGAGTTTCCAAGGGCAAGCTCATCTTCCTCCTTGGTCTATTCTTCTTCAGGCTTTAGCTTTTAGGTGCCTTCTTTATCTTTGCTAGCATCATCTTTCTCACATACAACAGGTGCTTTCCACTCTTTAATAACAGCCTTCCAAGCCCTGCTATCCAAGGATTTTAAGAAGGTGGTCATCCTTGGCTTCCAATAATCATAATTTGATCCATCCAAAATAGGGGGTCTGTTGACGAATCCTCCAACTTCTTTGTCAATCTTTACACCAGAAAGTAACTTCCCTAGATCTCACCCAGAGACAGACAGGATGCCTGCTCTGATACCAATTGAAATTCTGGTATCAGACGTGTGATGTTAAGGTGTAATGTCACAACAACACACTCTGCACAATGGACAACAATAACAGTAAAATAACACCAAGAATTGTTAACCCAGTTCGGTTACAACCAACCTACTCTGGGGGCTACCAAGCCAGGGATGGAATTCACTACTTGTAGATATAATTTACAGACTCAACAACCCGTTGACAATCTCCTAAACTTATACTCTACTAATGAATTCCTACCTAAGAAACCACTTAGGTATGAGAACACCACTCAATCCCTTACAAACACTCAAAGAAACCACTTTGAGTAACCTTGATCTTACTTCACAGCTTCGATCAATCAACCACTCTCTATTGCTTCACAGCTTCTAGAGAGGACATAATACGACACAGCAATTCACCCTAGAATTCTGGTTATACAACTCGTACAAAATACTCAAGACACTCAACCTATGCTCTTAATCTTCTCTCTGTATTTCTGTCACTTTTTCCTTTGGTCTTGCGCGCTTTATATAGCTCCTTGAATTAGTCTTGGACTTGCTACAATATCTCCCAGATTTGTTATTTAAAACTGAATATTTAAAACAGATTTTCTCCTAAAATCTTTTTAAATCTTCAACCTTTTAAATCTCCTACAAATCTGCAACAGATCTCCTATGCAGCAGCAAATATCTATCCCAAGATATTCGCATCCAAAGAGACAGCTTGCTCTCCACAATTCCAGCTAACACGCAACCCTAACAACATCACAACCTGCTGTTGTTAATTCTGCAGATCTGATGTTACAACATCACCTATGTGACATCAGACATCCAACTTCAGCAATTAATTACTTAACACAGCCCAGTGTTAAGACTTCAATGTTGCAACATCAGCACCTTGACATCAACATTGAACATACTTTGTTTTACCAAAATTCCAGCCAATCCAAGAACCAACAATACAGTTATATGTATATGAAAGCGGTAAATGAAAGCAATAACCACTTACTCGGTTGTAGAGCTTCCATGCTGTTTGGTTAGTTGTTCAACATAGAAAAATTGAAAACAACAGTATATTCAAAATCAAAGGAGAAAGTGCTTTGAAAATGAAAGACTTGGGGCTTACAGCTCAAGGAGAGGCCCAGGGTTTTATCAGTGAACGCACTGTTTGAATTTGTACAGAGGGACTTATACAAGTGACTGAGGCCCAAAATGTTTTCTATACAAGGGGGTTGGGTCTTACACTCTAATAGAGGCCCAAAAGTGTTTAAAAAAAGAGTGGGGCTTATAACACGAGGGTAGGCCCAATTGATTTTTTGGTTAAAAAATGGCGATCGCGCCAAGGTTTTCTTTTAATGCGGAGGGACTTATACAATAAGTGAGGCCCAAAATGATTTTGGTCAAAAAAGGATTGGGTCTTACACTCTATTAGAGGCCCAAAAAGTTTGAATGGGTCTTATAGCTCGAGGAGAGGCCCAAGGTTATTTTGAAAAGGCGACGATCGCGCCGTTTTATTTTTGACGGTATCGGGACTTATACAATAAGTGAGGCCCAAAAATGATTTTGGTCAAAAAAGGATTGGGTCTTACACTCTATTAGAGACCCAAATGTTCTGAAAATGATTTATGAGGGTTGAATTAATCCAAAACCCTAATTTGTTTTCAAAAATGTATTTAATTGAATAAAAATTCAATTAAAATGATCAAAATTGTTTAACATATGGAAAACAAATTGTGATCTTGGATTAATGCTTCAAAAATTAAGTATTGACCTACAAAATAATTAGAAAGCATTAAAAGTTGCAAAATCAAGGTGGAAAAAATATTTAAAATGTCAAAAACAATTAAAATATTAATTCTTTGTAAAAATATCAATTATATGGGATAAATAATATTTTTGGGATTTTTTTTGTTAAAATAAAATAATTTAACATTTTTGTGAATTATTAAAAAAAGAATCAACTCAAAATCATTAAAACTCAGAGAGAAATTAATTTTTGAATCAATTAAATAAAATCACAAAATTCAAATATTCAAATTTGGAAAAATGGCGCCAAGAACCAGCTGAAGAACACTCGCGTGTTCTGAGATTCTCAGATTTTCATTTTATCTCCAATCTCACTGAATACTTAATCATATCATGTAATCCACATATCATTATGCTCGTCTCAACCTCAAGATCATGTCTATGTCAATTAATTTCATTTAAATTAAACATATAATAAGAAATCATGAAAAATCCTCAAGAACCCTAATTTCTGCATGAAGGCTAGGATTTTTGATACACGATTCAAACAATGCAATTAATTGCGGGGAAACATTCCATGTATGATTATGAACATATGGCCAAATTATTGTGCAACAAAAAATGCATGGATCATAGAGTTAGAAGAGCTCATGCTTACCACTTGTAGCTGGTGATCGTGTTTGGTGTTGGAGGTGTTACAGCTTGGTTCCAATGATGTGGATAGCTTCCCTAGGTGCCAAGTGATGTGTCTGAGTGCTTGGAATGGATTGAAATGGTTTGGAATTGAGGATGGCACCTCAACTGCAAAACTGTCATGAACTTGAGCAATTGGCTGGTGATTTTGTGAAATCAGTGTTCCAGATGTTATGTGAGTGTTTGGATCACTTCTATATGATGTATGTGAGGTGTGTGAGTGATTGGTTTGAGTGGAATTTCCCTCTAGCTCAAAACCCGATAGCTACCTTGCTAAGAAAGACATTTTTGCCAAGAGAAAGAGATTTTGAGAAAGGAAAGTGTTGTAGGCCTTTGGTGTACTTAAACTGATCACAATTGAGCTCTATTTATAGTAGAGCAGGTTTGTTTTGGGATCCACAGTGAATGGCAACTGCAGCAGAGGTTTGGCCAATGTTGTCCAATGGAAATCCAAGTCTCCTCTAGCCATTGACTAGAGGTTAGGGCACAGGGCTGTGGTTCCCTTGGTCTTGGATAAGTATTGACTGATTTCAAATGAGAATGGCTTAGTCCTTTCCACCTTGATGCTTCCATTGAATGTTCCAATCCAAAATTGAAGTCTTGTCCCTATTTTGGCCATTCTATGTTCAACATGCTATTTCTTGTTCCAAAGACTTTGGAGGCTTGGCTCAGTGATTGTCCCCTTTAGATTCAATCCTCAGATGTGTCCAAGTGGATAGGAGTGTTTGGATTTGCACAATTTTGGCAAATCGAGCAAAAATGCAAATTCTGCCTTGCCTTGACAGATTTCAACAAGGCAACTTGCCAATGTCATAACTCATAGCCCAAATGGAATTTGATAATGTTCTTGGCCATTTTGGAAAGCCCTTACATGATACAACAACTGTTTGAACATGTTTGGTTTTGATCTCTTTTGAATCCAAGTGAAAAATCCCCCTACATTTGGAAAAAAAATGAAGACAGATTTGGACTTAGTGAAAATTTCACTAAGTGTTGGAAAAAGTGACATTTTCATTTTTCAGCCATTTTGATCACTCCATAACTCAAAATCCTTAATTAATTGGAATGAATTTTAGTTGAAGTTTTTGTAGAGGGTAATGAGGGCTACAAATCCATATTTGTATGAGGAAAAATGGCTTTGTGGTTTAGGAGTTATGATCCTCCAAAGTTGGTACCCTAGCCACTTTATTTTTAACTTAGAAAATTTTCTAAGTTTTTATGGTTACCCCTTTTACAAGTTATCCAAATTTTCTTATTTTTCTTGATGAATGATGATTCAAATCTCACATTAACATCATTTTAGGGTTAAAAATCCATTTTGGTGAAAAATCTCAAAAAGTCAAAGTTGACTTTTGTGCACAGTTGACTTTTTATCAAATGAATTCCAAACTGTGCAATTCTTCAGGAAATCATGTCCTTGACCTAAATCAAACTTGATGGACATGTTCCATGGGTGTCATAGGGTATATTGAGGTATGTCCTAGGGTTTGGGAGCATGTCTTGGTCAAAAGTCAAAGTTACAGTTGACTTTTTCCAGCAAAACCCTAATTGTGGTACAGATGAAATTGAGGCTTGTTGCTCAAACTTCTTGGATTAATCCATTGTTACAAATGGATCAATATAGTTCATTAGAGACCTTCAAACCCTCTCTTGAGGTTTTGGTTCATGTTTTGTCCCAAAAGTCAACTTAGGGGTGAATTAGGTCAAGAAACCCTAATTCCTGATTTTTGATGAATGCATCCCCTGAGGCAAAATTGACTTGATGGTTGGGTCCATGAGGTTCCATGGAGTATATTAGGTTGTGTTTTGGATCCTTGGCTCATGCCCAGAGGAAAATTTCCCTCTGGAGGCCCTGGTCGACCAAAACCCTAATTTGGTGATACTGGCGATCTTGAGACTTGACCCACCTAGAAGGGAGCAGCTTTGTGCTTAATCCTTGGAGTGGGAGTCCTTTTTGATCCTTTGTAGTTACTTGAGAGGTTAGACAAGTTGAAGATCATGTCATTCCTTGATTGATCCTTTGTCTAAAAGCTCTGAGAGGGCTTGAAACCCTAAGCTTGATTGTAGTGAATGCTCACCCATCTTTGGGGAGACTAATGAGGAAAGATGGCTCCCCCATATTTTGATGATGATTTTCACAATGATGGGAAATCTTAGTGGTCAAAATTTAGGGTATGACAGATGCCCCTATTTAATCTTCTTGAACCCGAAGGTGTGAATGATGAAGGTATTCGGGCAATCGGGGTGCAAGAGGATTAAATATCGGAATATCCGGAATTTTGATGGTGGTTATGAACGGTAGCTTACGCATTCATCTTATTTTGCTAAGCAATGATTTTTAGAAAAGGTAAACTTCCCCTTGATCCTGGTCTTCAGCCAAGGAACTGGTCTCAGTTTCTTATTTAAACTTCCCCTCGATCCTGGTTTCCTACCAAGGAACTGGTCTTAGTTTCTGATTTAAACTTCCCCTCGATCCTGGTTTTCTACCAAGGAACTGGTCTTAGTTTCTTATTTAAACTTCCCCTCGATCCTCGTTTCCTACAATGGAACTGGTCTTAGTTTCTTATGTCAATAAACTTTATTGACAGGGGACGCTATTCGTAGCGGTTTTCCTCAAACTTCTCGCCGAGTTTTCCTGGGGAGATGCCATTTGATGGGAAAAACTTTTGATGTCAGACTTGCTGGGGAACCCAGTCGTCTGAGTTGTAGAGTTGCACAAACTTCTCTGTTGGAGACGCCATTTGTTTCTACTGGGGGAAAGCAGGTCTCTTGGGAGACTGCTGTCGCTTGGGATCTTACATCATACTTTTCTCGGGATCTTCCTGGAGAAATTCCATATGATGGGGTCCAATTTTGAGGTGCCGATGACCTTTTCATCAGCGGTCTTTCGGAGAAAGGCAGCTTAGGAGGCTTTCTCTGGGGATTTTCCTTAATCCAGGAAAGCAAGGATATCATCTTCAATGGCGAAGAGTGACATTTGTAGAAAGCTTCTTTGGCTTTTCAGAGGTTCAAGTTATCAAAGTGGTCGAGGACCGACCCTAATCCAGAGATACACTGGAGGCGAGATTGTTCAAACGCAGCGTTTCCTGACGAGGCAAGAACTGACAACTCGATTGAGAGGACTGTTATCACTAGGGAACTAGACCGACTAGAGTAATAGTGATGCAATATGAAATATGAATGCAAATTGATAATGCATGATGTATGTATGTTTATGCTGACAAAGACTTGACACAACACACAGGCTGGCGGATGAACACGACTGGATACTCGGCCATCGCGGGGCGAAGAAGTACCGTTGGTCAAGATAGCAATTCCGCCTTGCTTAGGAGAGATAGTCCCTGTTGGGAGCTATGTTGGTCGGGATTAGGAGGTAAGAACTTTGTCGTGGTGTGTCAGATGAAACAAGGTCTCTGACACAGTTGATCCTTCATTCAGACGTACTGGGTTAGAAGGAGTACTTTGATTCTGCACTTTGAAGTTCACTTACTTCTGGAGAAGCGGTTGATGCTCTTTTGATGTTCAACAGTCAAAAGAAATTGCCGACTTTATTTTAAAAGCAGAAAAAGTTTTAACAAGTAAATTCATTTTTTGTTTTATTTCAAGAATCGTTAATCATGTTAACATCGTCGTTCTGTAAAGCTAAAACAAATAAGAATTACAAACAAAAGCACAAGAGCTCAAATTTTATTGATAAGATGGAGATCAGCCAAAAACGTGATTCCCTTGAGTATTTACAAAGTTAGAAAATGGTAATTTACAGGGAAAAGGGCTACGTTGAAACATAACGACCACTATCCTTCTACTAACTTTGAATTCGGGGCATCCTGAGCTTCTATCGAAGATGACCTTGACTGGAGTTTTCCTCCGATGGATGATGTAACTGTTGCTGAGGGACTTGCCTCCGTTGAACATAGTTACTTGCCATTATCCCTAATTTTTGCCTGGATTGTACTATGATGTTTCCAATCCACCGGGATGATTTTTTCATGTCTCTAATTTTTGCCTGGACCGCCCTTTCGGGTTTTCAATCCACCGAGACGTTTTTTTTAGGCGAAGTATTTCTTAACTACATCAACATTCGTGGGGTAGGCAAATTCCTCTCCGTCAATGGTTGTGAGTCTTAAGGCGCCGCCTGAGAAAACTTTCGTGACCACGTAGGGGCCATCATAATTCGGAGTCCACTTGCCCCGGGAATCAGTGAGAAATGATTGTATCTTTTTGAGCACAAGGTCTCCTTTCCTGAAAATTCGGGGTTGGACCTTTTTGTCGAATGCCTTCTTCATTTTCTGTTGATACAACTGACCGTGGCATAGTGCCGTGATTCACTTCTCTTCGATCAGATTCAGTTCGTCATGTCGACTTTGACACCATTCAGCTTCTGTAAGCTTAGCTTCCATCAATACCCGGATTGATGGGATCTCTACTTCTATGGGGAGCACTGCTTCCATACCATACACTAGAGAAAAAGGGGTTACCCCTGATGAAGTGCGGACAGATGTGCGATAACCGTGAAGAGCAAAGGGTAGCATCTCGTGCCAGTCTTTGTAGGTTACAACCATCTTTTGAACAATCTTCTTGATGTTCTTATTGGCCGCTTCTACCGCTCCGTTCATCTTTGGTCGGTAGGGAGATGAGTTATGGTGTTCGATCTTGAACTCTGCACACAACTCTTTCATCATCTTATTATTTAAGTTAGATCCATTATCAGTAATGATCTGGCTCGGAACACCATAACGGCAGATGATACTATTTTTGATAAATCGGACCACCACTTGTCGGGTTACATTGGCGAATGACGCTACTTCGACCCACTTGGTGAAGTAGTCAATGGTGACCAGGATGAATCGATGTCCGTTTGAAGCCTTAGGCTCAATCATACCAATCATGTCGATTCCACATATCGAGAATGGCCATGGGGAAGAGAGAACTTTGAGATGTGATGGCGGTACATGAATTTTGTCGGAGTATATATGACACTTGTGACACCTCCTCATGTACTTGTAGCAGTCGTATTCCATGGTCAACCAGTAGTACCCTGCTCTTAATATTTTTCTCGTCATTGTGTGTCCGTTTGCATGAGTGCCAAAGGACCATTCGTGAATTTCTTTCATCAGCATGTCTGCTTCTGGTCTGTCGACGCATCGGAGTAAAACCATGTCAAAATTCCTCTTATAAAGAGTGTCACCGCTTAGGAAGAAGTTTCCAGCCAATCTTCTGAGGGTCTTTCTGTCTTTTCTGAGTGCCCCAGATGGGTACTCTTGTTTCTGAAGGAAGCATTTGATATCGTGATACCAAGGTCTGTCGTCTATGACTGCTTCAATCGCGAAGATGTAAGCGGGCCTTTCAAGGCGCATTATGTCAATCTTAGGTATGTCATTCCAATGACATACACTAATCATGGAAGAGATAATGGCTAATGCATCAGCCATGTGATTCTCTTCATGAGGGATATGATGAAACTCAACTCTGTTGAAGAAAGGTAGCAACCTTCTTGCGTAGTCTTTGTAAGGAATCAATCCTGATTGGTATGTGTTCCAATCTCCTTTTATCTGATTGATAACCAAGGTTGAGTCGCCGTATACGTCCAGGTTTTTGATCCTTAAGTCGATCGCTTCTTCGAGACCCATAATACAAGCTTCATATTCGGCCTCGTTGTTCGTACATTTGAACGTAAGTCGAGCGGTGAAAGGAATGTGGGTATCCTGAGGGGTAACAATGATTGCCCCAATTCCATTTCCATAATGATTAACTGCTCCGTCAAAGATAAGTCCCCACTGGGAACCTGGTTCTGGCCCTTCACTGGGTAGCGGTTCATCACAATCTTTCATTTTTAGATACATGACATCTTCGTCTGGGAAGTCAAACCCGACTGATTCTTGATCGTCAATCGGTTGATGAGCCAAATGATCGGCTAAAATACTTCCCTTAACGGTTTTTTGAGTGTGGTACTCTATGTCATATTCTGATAACAGCATCTGCCAACGGGTAATCCTTCCCGTAAGAGCAGGTTTTTCGAAGACATACTTGATTGGATCCATTTCTGAGATTAACCAAGTAGTATGACGAATCATGTATTGGCGAAGACGTTTGGCTGCCCAAGCCAAAGCGCAACAAGTTTTCTCAAGCATCGTGTACTGAGTTTCGCAGTCGGTGAATTTCTTGCTCAAATAGTAGATGACAGACTCTTTCCTTTTTGTTTCGTCTTGTTGACCAAGCGCACAACCCATGGAGTCTTCCAAAACTGTTAAATTGATGATCAGTGGTCTTCCCTCTACTGGAGGTGATAGAATCGAGGGATTCAACAGATAATCTTTGATACTGTCGAAAGCTTTTTAGCAATCTTCTGTCCATACACAGTCTTGATTCTTTTTTAGTAGTTTGAAGATTGACGCGCATGTCGCGGTCATGAGGAATATGAATCTGGAAATATAATTCAAACGTCCCAGGAACCCTCAGACTTATTTTTTAGTTTTCGGAGAAGGAATTTCTTGAATGGCCTTGACCTTGTCAGGATCAACTTCAATTCCTTTCTGGCTGATGATGAACCGTAGTAGTTTCCCTGAACGGACACCGAAGGTGCACTTGTTGGGATTCAAGCAGAGCTTGAACTTTCTTAAACATTCGAACAATTTTGACAGATGTTCAACGTGCTCACTCTCTATTTTTGATTTTGCAATCATATCATCGACATATACCTCGATTTCCTTGTGTATCATGTCATGAAAGAGAGTAGTCATGGCCCTTTGATAGGTTGCCCCGACATTCTTCAAACTGAACGACATTACCTTGTAACAAAAGGTACCCCATGGGGTAATGAACGAAGTTTTCTCCATGTCTTTCGGCGCCATTTTGATCTGGTTATAGCCCGAGAATCCATCCATGAAGGAGAATACTTTGAACTTTGCTGTGCTGTCTACCAGCATGTCAATGTGTGGTAAAGGAAAGTCATCCTTTGGACTTGCCTTATTCAGATCTCTATAATCGACACACATTCTGACCTTTCCGTCCTTTTTGGGAACGGGTACAATGTTGGCTAACCATTGAGGATATTCTGATGTGGCGAGGAAACCTGCGTCAATCTGTTTCCGTACCTCCTCTTTGATTTTGATTGCCATGTCCGGGTGAGTGCGTCTCAACCTTTGCTTTACTGGCGGACATTCCGACCTCAACGGTAAGTGATGTTCCACGATGCCGGTATCCAACCCTGGCATATCCTGATAGGACCAAGCGAATACATCGGGGAATTCTTTGAGAAGCTTTATCAAACCCTCTCTGGCAGTTGGACCGAGCAGTGCTCCAATCCTGATTTCTTTTCTCTCTTGTTCTGAACCCAAGTTTACCATTTCCAACGGCTCTTTATGAGGTTAAATGGACCTTTCCTCTTGTATGAGTAATCGGGAGATCTCTTCTGGAATTTTGTCGTCATTTTCTTCTTCAGCCTCGAATACCGGGAACTCAAAGTTGGGAGAAGGCATCGGATCGTATGTTTCAATGGGGTTTAAAATAAGCAATCTGCATGACGTGATGATTCGCGTTTAGAAGAGATAGAGAAAATGCAAGTGTGTGCAGTGTATTATTTTGTTACTGCTTGTTTTTATTTTAATTTTGTTTTTTTTAGGATTACCATTTTCTGAAAAAACGAAAAGAGAAAACAACAATTAATGCAGAAATTACAGAACGACGTTATTTTATTAATGAACAAGTCGACCCTTGAAACTAAAGCCCTATAAAACAAAACTCTGTCGCTTTGGGCTATGCGAAGAGGGAAATTTACAGAAAGCGAGCCCTATCAAAACATCCGTTTCACCTGGGCAGGGTGAAAGGTTAAAAGATGGCAATTACTTTGACTGATGAACGGCCTTCGGACATCGACATCAACCCATTGGCGGTGAACTCCTCGGTGAATCACAAAGTTTGGCACCTTCCTTGATTTGTTTTCAGAAATGACGTTGATTTCTAGTGGAGCAGGATCATTGGAATCTGTCTCCCAGGCAGAGTTGTCGTAGGATAATTCCTCAGTTGTATTATGCATAGCATTTGTGCTCTCAGCTATATCTCCCCATCCAGTTGGCTGGATGACTTCGAACCTGATACGAGAGCTTTTGGGAGCAGTGTATTTGACCATAAAGTCGTATTTTCCACTAGGTTGTCCCAAGGTATCCTAAACTTATTTGGAACTGGAGGAGTCATCCCTCTCGATGACGTTGACCTCGGGAAAAGCATAATTAATGAATTCAAGTCCTGTAAACGTTGCGAATTCATCTTCATGTTGAGTAGTTTCTGAATAACCTGAGTGTTGATCCCATGACATGGTGGGGACACAGGTATTCTGTTCAATGACGGTCAGCTGATTTTCATTGTTCGACTGACTCTCTTGCCCCAAGTTTCCTGGATAAGGTTACCACATTGGCAGACCATCCATTGGGCCATAGTAGTTATGGTCAAAGTTGTCTTTCATCAGAGTGTCCTCCTCTAATGAATTTGGCGGAGCACATCCTTCCGGATCACAATCTCCATATATCATTTCGACGTCTGACCTTGGTATAAATCTCGGACTCTGTGCGGGATAGAAAAATGGCGTAGGCACCTCTTCCTGAGACATATAACCGTCCTCGTTAAGGTAGGACTTCCATTCTTCATCTGTGTCAGAGGAATCTTCCTCATTGATAGCATGTACTTCTTGAGACACTGGGTGAAGAAAACCTCTACTGTGGAAGAAGTTTTGAAGGGGATGAAAACTTTCATCATTGGCAGCTGTCTGGGTACAGGTTGCAGAAAAACCAAGACCCTTCTTTGTTTTATTGTCAATAGGAATGACAAGTTGTCCCCATCCTATGGTGTCGTATTCTTTACCGCTTTGATAGCATCGTTGTATGAAGAAATGGAAGTTCCTTCTTTGAACTGATTGTTCTTGCTCACCGACAGTGTTTGGAACTGAGTTGCTCACAAGCAAGGCTTGTTCCCCACAAACTGTGACAAGTTGATCGTTTTGAACGAACTTTAGCTTTTGGTGGAGGGTCGAGGTGACCGCCCCAGCCTGATGTATCCAAGGTCTTCCTAATAAACAACTGTACGTTGCTCGGATGTCCATGACCTGGAAAGTGACTTGGAAAGTATGAGGACCAATAGTTATGGGAAGATCAACTTTGTCGATAACCGCTTTTTTGGATCCGTCGAATGCTTTGACGACAACCTCGCTGATTCTCATCGGAGGGCCTTTGAATGATAATTGCATCAAAGTGGACTTCGGCATAACATTCAGGGCTGACCCTGTGTCTACCAGTTGGCTGGCTAAAGCATCGTCCTGGCAGTTAACTATGATATTGAGCGCCATGTTATGACAACGACCCTCTTCAGGTAAATCCTCATCACTAAATCCCAACTTGTTGCAGGAAGTGATGTTAGAGACAATACTATCGAACTGTCTGATTGTTACATCCTATTCCACAAAGGGTTGCCCCAAGACTTTCTGTAGGGCCTCCCTGTGCGCTTCTGAACTGAGTAACAGTGATAACACAGAGATCTTTGAAGGAGTTTGTAACAGCTTTGAAGGAGCTTCAACATCTCATCGTTGTTTTTCGAAAGGTAGGGATTACTGGATTGACCGACTGGTGGATCGGGAGCTTTCGTCTGAAGTTCCTTTCTTTGTTAGGTTCTCCAACCCCTCGGTTGAAGATTCTACCACTCCGTGTTACACGACTGATGTCTGCAATATTCACGACGGAGGGTAATGGAATTTCCTTTCCATTCTCAATGGTTGTTGCACCGTATTTGTAAGGGATAGCCTTAGTTGATTCATACGGTAATGGTCCCGGCAGATAGATGACTATGGGAACCTTCTGATTTTTCTGACCATCGTAAGTAACCTCGATTCGTTCCCGGTTGGGAACTTTAGATTCGTTAAGTAGAGGGATAATGGCAAAAACATCCCTGGTCCTGTGATGACCAGAGATTGTGACAACATCCTCAACTTGATCGGCGAGGTAATTCGGTGTCCAATTAATGGGTCCAGAACCCGGATATGGACGAATCTGTCCACGATCCACCTGACCCTGAAGAGCTGCTCGCACAAGGTAACACCCTTGGTTACTTTCCGAACAAATGCTACAACGGTCATAATTGTGTGGTGGCACCTGGCCACGCCCACTTTGAATACAATGTAACCTCACTAGGTTAGCTTCCACTGAGCGGACGTCCTGACTCTGACGCCGAGTAGGATTCCTGTTATTGATACTAATTTGCTGAGTATCTTTATCCATGTAGATTGGCATCCTCCAATGATTTAACAAATGCTGAAGTGCCTCCTGGACAAGGGTACAACCTCGATCGTTTTCGCAACCCACTTTACAGCTTTGATAGTCATGTGATATTAAGAATCCGAGTCAGACCTGTTCAGCATGTAACTCTACTAAGTTGGTATTCATTAAGCGAATATCAAAGATATGAACCATGTTGATCTGATAGGAATTCCTATCATGGTAGTCTTGGATCCATCCAAGATCCATCTGACGCTGGAGGGCCTCCTGTATGAAAGAGCATCCCTGTTTGTTTACCTAGCAAGTCAGACAGGAACTGTAATCGTGCCGCGGCAGATTATGATACTAGCTTTGCCTTGAGTGCATTGCCACTAAGTTGGCATTCCTCGCACGGATGTCGTGGTTTTGATTGACGTTGGAATTCGTGTAAACCATGTTAACTACACGAACTCAGTATTCTTGGATCCATCTGAGATCCATTTGTTCCTGTAGAGCTGATTGCACCACAGAACATCCCTGGTTGTCTTTAGAGAAGATATCACACTGATGATAGTTATGAGGTGGCACATGGCCATATCCACTCTGTCTACAATGTATCTTGACCAAATTGGTCCTTAACAAGAGTACATCGTGAATTTGATAGACATTGTTAGTCTCTTTCTCAATCAAATTGACTGGAGCCTTCTCATGTTGAGGCAGCGGGTTTGTGAGAACATTAGGATTTGTATCCTTGAAGGATAAGACCACACTCCTAACAAGCTTTTGCACGTCGGATTTGAAATTGAGACAAGTCTCAATGTTATGCCCTGATCCTCCTTGATGGTAAGGGCAAGTTTGATCCACCTTAAACCAAAAAGGCGGATTTTTCGGTACTGTAAGAGGGGACTTAGTCTGAATGTGCCCCTTGGCTAGCAGTAATGGAAACAGCTCTGCGTACGATACGGGTATAGGATCAAACCCTGGTGGCCGTGTTGTACGATTGTTGTTGTATTGAGGACGAGCCTGCTGAAGAGGCTGTTGTGTCCTTTGCTGATCAGGTTGGTTCTGCGCAACCTGAGGTTAATACGTAGGAATAGGCGCAGGGCTAATAGCAGGAGTTACAGCTGCTACCGGCTGATATCGACGCCTTTGCTTTCCGAGAGAGATATTCCCAATATCTTGCTCTTTTTTCTTAGGGAGAGCACTACCGTATTTTTTAGTACCGCTCGTCGATCCAGTGTCTTTTACCAAACGTCCTTCTCGAACGGCTTCCTCAAGACGTACGCCCATGCCCACCATCTCGGTGAAATCACTGGGTGCACTGGCAACCATTCGGTCATAGTAAAATGAGCTTAAGGTTTTTAAGAAGATCTTTGTCATCTCTTTTTCCTCAAGAGGCGGACAAATTTGAGCGGCGATTTGACGCCACCTTTGAGCATACTCCTTAAAGGTTTCCTTGTCCTTTTGCAACATCGATCTGAGTTGATCTCTGTCGGGTGCCATGTCAAAATTGTATTTGTATTGTTGGACGAAGGCAGTACCAAGATCTCTGAAAGTGCTGATCGTAGTACGGTTTAAACCCATGTACCATTTTAATGCGGCACCGGTTAAACTATCCTAGAAGTAGTGAATCAGTAGGTCCTGATTCGCCGTCTGAGCTAACATCCGCCGAGCGTACATCACCAGATGGCTCTAAGGGCAAGAGTTACCCTTGTATTTTTCAAAGTTGGGCACTTGGAACTTATGCGGGACTTTCACATTGGGGACCAGACAAAGGTCTGCGGCGTCCTTTCCAAATAAATCCTGACCGCGAATGGCTTGCAGCTCCTTCTACATTTCCAGGAACTGCTCCTGGAATTCATCCATTCTATCGAACATAGTTTCCTTTTTACCAGAAGGTATCGGTGGAATCTGTCCTTCCGGGACAGTGTGCACCACAGGGGGTGGTACCGTGACTACGTCAGTAAATCTTGGCGTTTCCTGAAGTTTGTAACCTTCAGGAGTCTTCAGTATGCCCCTGGCATCTTCGCTTTCTCGAAGTTTGTAACCTTCAGGCCCAGCGGCTTCTGTTGTGATTCTGATCTTCAGTGATCGGCGGAACATATCCTTCCGTGATATAGTTAACACGCATGCCCCAAGGACGATCTTTCGGCATTTGATACTTAGGATCATACTTCTCCACTATGGGCGTCGGGGTGATCTCTGAGATCACAGTTCATTGTAGCTGAGCTTCTGCCATGGCTTGCATGTCGTTACGAAGCTTTCTCATATCCTCTCTCAGAGCGTCGATCTCTTCTTTCAACTCTCTATTTTCTTCCTCAAGATCATCCATCTTTTTCTGACGATTGGCCCGAGTATTGTATGAATGAGACAGTTTGACTCTAGAATCGAGGCACAAACGTGAGATTCGTAGGTAAGAAGAATACGTGATGTGAGAATGATGAATGCAATGATTATATTAATTGTTTTTTGGTTTAATCAAAATAAACTTCGACAATTAGATTGCAAATATCAAACAGTGGGGAAACCCCTTTTTATTGAATTCAAAGGATTACAGAAATGGAAATACAGTAGATTACAAGGTGCAGAAACAGAAACCTAATCTAATGGGTCCCGAGTCCTCTCCGAAGAGAAATCGGGTGCTGATTATGGTATTTTTCTTTTCTTTGACCGGGGCTCTTGGGCCGTTGTCGGGTTGTCATTCCTTTGCCAAGTGAAAGGAGTGAGCAAATTCCTTTGGTCTTCTTAACTCTCTACAGCATGTTGCTCCAAAATTTCAATCAGAGCATCTTTTTCTTTTAGTAATTGCTGTATTTTGATGCACTCTATGTCGAGGGTGCGATACTTGTTCTTCCAAGACCTTCTCTCCCATTGAACTTTGGTGAGAGTAACCTAAAGCTTTTCAGTTTCCGTCATGAAGTACATGACAGATTCCTTCGGCGGAAGAATTCCGTAATGAGGATAAGGCATCTTTAGCTTGAGAGCTCTAGTTTGTACCCAGTGGAGATAAGGCTCCACCGAGACACAGTCCGGTTTTCCTAGAGACTCTCGTCCTTTCTTATGAACCTGTTTCCAAGCATGCACTATTTCCATCTTTAGTGCTCTGTCATTTTCTCCTTCCTTGAAGAAAAGACCTTTCAGATGAACACCCCGTGGGACGTGTCTCATCGGGTATCCAAATTGACGGCGAACCAACACCGGATGGTAGTTGATTCCTCCTTTAGTTCTTATGAGGGGTACGTTGGGGAAGTTTCCACAATGATCAATGATTCTGATTCCATCATAGATCCTATTACACCAATCTATATCAGAGTTGGTAAGAGACATGATCTTCTGCGACCAACGTAAGACACTCTTGCAATCCCAAAAAGCAGCAGACTTGGGCAAGTGGGAAATAAACTATTTATAAAGCAAAGGTACACAACATGTGATCTCCCCTCAACTGTACAAATTTCCTAAGTGTACAAAATGATACGCATCTGTGAGCAAAGTCGGCACAGGGATTCCAATGAGAAAAACCTTAATGGAGTTAATATCGACGAAGTTATTGATGTTGGGAAACAAAAATAACCCATAGGTGAGCAAGACAAAGATGCTTTCAAAAGCAGTCACGTTTCCTATACTGGAAAAATACAGGGCTTTCTTTTTCAAGAACTGGGCTGGCAAACCTTGGATGCCACCCTTAGCGGTCATGTGAGTCCTGACCTCAGACTCGTCCAAATGAATTGCTCTTGCAATGATCTGATTCTTTGGAATTTCTTCTAGTCCAGAAAATGGAGCTCGATCTGTGATATGTAGATCGATCAGATGAGAATACTCCTCCAGCGTTGGTGGTAGCTGGTAATCCAGGAATGTGAAACAGTGATAAACCGGATCGTAAAACTGAATGAGCGCATCCATGATTCCTTCAATCGCATGGACTCTTAATAGTGGTAGCAGACCTCCGTGCTTGGCTCTGAAAGCCTCAGGGTTAGTGATCATCCTCGCCAACCTTCTCAAATCCTCTAGTTTTGGAACCTTGAAGGTGTACGTATGAGTTCTCCTTCTACCGAAATCCATTAGTGCAATCCTTTTCTCTGATATTTGCAATCACAGTCTTAGTTTAATTTGAAAAATAGAGAGACTCGAAGAGAAGTTTTTTTGAATGTTTTAATGTTTTTTAAATGAATACATGAATGCAGCACACAAAAACATAGAAAAAACATGGGGTCAAAGGGTCGTTGTCATGAAGTCAAGGCTCTACCCATCCCCAAAGGTTTATACTAGGGTGATTTTTGTACCTGTACTCATTATCATCAGCTCCTCCGAGGAAAGCAAAATAACAAGTGGATCGCCAGCGAGTTGTAGAGCAATCTTAGAGTAAGTGCCATTCACCGAGAATAGATCACCAGCCTCAAATGAGGGTAGTATCGCGTAACAACTATTCCCGTTAGTTTCTGCACTACAAAAGGGTTTGGTTCCTCAGCTTCTCAGACTTAACAATCGACCCATTGTCTAGGTGAGAGAATGGGTTGCATTGGTCAGCCTCCACTGAGGTTGATGGTCGACCTCGTCGCCATCACTTATCTTAAGTGTATACTCAATCTTTCCACATGCGGCATCACACGCATTCCCATTAGCAGAAAAATAAACACGTATAGCAATTAGGAAAAGCAGTATATATATTTGTCCTAAACATCCTAGACCTTTAAAGCTATGAATCCTAAGTTCCTGACAGAAATGGGTTCCCCGGCGGAAGCCCCAATCTGTGGTATCACACAAGTGAAGAGAAAAAAGGTTTAAAAGATGGGCCCCACGGTGGGCGCCATCTTTCTGTAGCGAGCGATTTTGGACGCGGTTCTTAAGCGTTGGTCGCTCTCTTCGGTTGAGTTTACTACAGGTCGATTCATTTTTTATCCTATTAAAGCTGATGAAGGAAGGGAAATAGATGTCTCCAATTAACCCTGCTTGCATACTGAGTTTAAACAGCGGTCTGTTAGGTTACGAATGCTATCAATGTAGGGGGGCCTTTGTACTAGTTATTTGTATTTTCGCCAATACGGTTTTCTTTCTTTCTAGGACTTTCTAGCGGGGAACAATGGTTAGGATGTAAGGACTGATGCTTTTTGATATATACATGAGAGTATGGGATTTTGGGTTTTTGTTTAGTGTGCTCGCTAAGATTTTTCTTTCAATCTTATGCCTACGTATTCCTGTTTACCGAAACAGGGAAATCAGAGCGTTCGTAGTTCCTCCTATTCTACGGGAGGAAATGGTGTTTTGGTGTCTTGTTCAAAGCCCAAGACGTGAAGCGAAAGGTGGTTTGTATCTTGTTCAAAGCCCAAGATGTGAAGCTGAAAGGTCTATTTGTATCTTGTTCAAAGCCCAAGATATGAAGCTAAAGGTCTCCACTTTAGAGAGAATTTGTTATCTCTAAAGAGGGGGTTGTTTGTCACAACTGTTGGGTGACTGACTGTAAAGGAGGATTACTTTAACCGGGATACGCGGATCTTAGCAATGCCATAATTTCCTTTATAGGGGATTTTAACCTGAAGGAGAAGACTTTAACTCAATGTAGAGCAATGCCATCTTTCCTTAGGAATTTTTCATGCTAAAAGAAGGACAGTGGCATGGATGTAGATGATCCAAAGGCTTGCCGCTTACAGCGATTAGATGAAGGGAGAGGAGTTGTTGATGTTTGTGTACTGTGAACGAGGCACAACTTTGATGCTAAAAGGTTGATTGGATCAACCAGTGATTTTCTTATATAAAGCCTAAGAGGAGGCTAATATGTGTCTCGTACAAAGCCCGAGAGAGAGGCTAAAAGGGGTTGATCCTACAAGAGGATCTTTTATACTCAACAAGAGAGTGTTTTTGTATCTCGTACAAAGCCCGGGATGGAGGCGAAAAGGTTTTGACTCGACAAGGGAATCTTTTGGTATCTCGTATAAAGCCCGAGATGGAGGCTATTGTTTGTTTGTCTCAATAAGAACCTTTTTGTATCTCGTATAAAGCCCGAGATGGAGGCAAAAGGGTGATTGACTCAACGAGGAAGTCCCTTATGTGTCTCGTTCAAAGCCCGAGAGAGAGAGGCTAAACGTTGTTTGACTCCGCTGGGAGGATCATTGTACAAATCCCAAGAGGAGGCTATGGTGACTGTTTCAGTTAAGTGACAGGTCCAGTATACTGATTTTTAAAGAGAAAATCAGTTCTTATATGAGCAACACTGTACTCAAGGATTTGATTCAAGGATCCGGGTTATTCCTGTTCTTTAAGGAATAGGGAAATCCAAAGGGTATTGAGATTGTCCGAGTATACGGGTTTACTTCTTATTCTTGAAGGGTGCTTGAGAATGTCTTTGAGACTCAAGGAGATTAGACTGTCCAAGTCTAGAGTTTCATCTTTTGTACTATGCTTTGAGAAATAGTAGTAGACTCTTTGAAAGGATTGCTCTATGAAGCTGACTAAGTTCTGTTCCTATACCTTTAGGAGGTCGTCGGGACAATTTGTACAAAGCCCAAGAGGAGGCTGGAAACTTTTAAGAAGCCGACGGGTCCTTGTACGAAGCCCAAGAGGAGGCTATCATTCCCGGAGGAAGAGACCATTATACGAAGCCTAAGAGGAGGCTGTGAGTACTTCTAAGAAGTCGTAGGGTCCTTGTACTAAGCCCAAGAGGAGGCGGGGTTGCTTTTAGGAAGTCGATGGGTCCCCAAACCCCAAGAAATTCAAGGCAAGCTATTCACAAGGAATAGATCAAGTCAGGAAAGTTTGAGAATTTGGAAGAAACTCAAGAGATGCCATTCACGGAGAAAAAATCATCTCTGGGGAGTAGAGTTTCTTGACAAGTGCTTTTAAGAAGCCAGTGGGTCCCCAAACCCCGAGAAATTCAAGGCAATGCTATTCACTGAGAATAGATCAAAGTCAGGAAAGTTCGAGAATTTGGAAGAAACTCAAGAGATGCAATTCACGGAGAAGAGATCATCTCTGGAGAATAGAGTTTCTTTGACAACTTCTAAAGGTGACAGTCTATGAAAGGGTTCACAGGGAATGCTGCCTTTCATATCTCTATATTGTTTAACCCCAAGAGGAGGGAAGACTGTGTCTGGTAATCCTATGGGGATCTAGTTTAGACTATTTCTAAGAGTGATCAACGGGCTTAATGCTAGACGTAGTTGCCGGGGAAACTCTAAATATCTATACTATTATTACACAGTTGATATGAGTTTATGAAAGAAGACTTACAGTGAAACAGCCCCACAATACAGTTATATGTATATGAAAGCGGTAAATGAAAGCAATAACCACTTACTCGGTTGTAGAGCTTCCATGCTGTTTGGTTAGTTGTTCAACACAGAAAGATTGAAAACAATAGTATATTCAAAATCAAAGGAGAAAGTGCTTTGAAAAAGAAAGACTTGGGGCTTACAGCTCAAGGAGAGGCCCAGGGTTTTATCAGTGAACGCACTATTTGAATTTGTATAGAGGGACTTATACAAGTGACTGAGGCCCAAAATGTTTTCTATACAAGGGGGTTGGGTCTTACACTCTAATAGAGGCCCAAAAGTGTTTAAAAAAAGAGTGGGGCTTATAACACGAGGGTAGACCCAATTGATTTTTTTGTTAAAAAATGGCAATCGCACCGAGGTTTTCTTTTAACGCGGAGGGACTTCTATAATAAGTGAGGCCCAAAAATGATTTTGGTAAAAAAAGGATTGGATCTTACACTCTATTAGAGGCCCAAAAAGTTTGAATGGGTCTTATAGCTCGAGGAGAGGCCCAAGGTTATTTTGAAAAGGCGACGATCGCGCCGTTTTGTTTTTGACGGTATCGGGACTTATACAATAAGTGAGGCCCAAAAATGATTTTGGTCAAAAAAGTATTGGGTCTTACACTCTATTAGAGGCCCAAATGTTTTGAAAATGATTTATGAGGGTTGAATTAATCCAAAACCCTAATTTGTTTTCAAAAATGTATTTAATTGAATAAAAATTCACTTAAAATGATCAAAATTGTTTAACATATGGAAAACAAATTGTGATATTGGATTAATGCTTCAAAAATTAAGTATTGACCTACAAAATAATTAGAAAGCATTAAAAGTTGCAAAATCAAGGTGGAAAAAATATTTAAAATGTCAAAAATAATTAAAATATTAATTCTTTGCAAAAATATCAATTATATGGGATAAATAATATTTTTGGGATTTTTTTGTTAAAATAAAATAATTTAACATTTTTGTGAATTATTAAAAAAAGAATCAACTCAAAATTATTAAAACTCAGAGAGAAATTAATTTTTGAATCAATTAAATAAAATCACAAAATTCAAATATTCAAATTTAGAAAAATGGCGCCAAGAACAAGCTGAAGAACACGCGCGTGTTCTGAGATTCTCAGATTTGCATTTTCTCTCCAATCTCACTGAATACTTAATCATATCATGTAATCCACATATCATTATGCTCGTCTCAACCTCACGATCATGTCTATGTCAATTAATTTCATTTAAATTAAACATATAACAAGAAATCATGAAAAATCCTCAAGAACCCTAATTTCTGCATGAAGGCTAGGATTTTTGATACACGATTCAAACAATGCAATTAATTGAGGGGAAACATTCCATGCATGATTATGAACATATGGCCAAATTATTGTGCAGCAAAAAATGCATGGATCATAGAGTTAGAAGAGCTCATGCTTACCACTTGCAGCTGGTGATCGTGTTTGGTGTTGGAGGTGTTACAGCTTGGTTCCAATGATGTGGATAGCTTCCCTAGGTGCCAAGTGATGTGTCTGAGTGCTTGGAATGGATTGAAATGGTTTGGAATTGAGGATGGCACCTAAACTGCAAAACTGTCATGAACTTGAGCAATTGGCTGGTGATTTTGTGAAATCAGTGTTCCAGATGTTATGTGAGTGTTTGGATCACTTCTATATAATGTATGTGAGGTGTGTGAGTGATTGGTTTGAGTGGAATTGCCCTCTAGCTCAAAACCCGATAGCTACCTTGCTAAGAAAGGCATTTTTGCCAAGAGAAAGAGATTTTGAGAAAGGCAAGTGTTGTAGGCCTTTGGTGTACTTAAACTGATCACAATTGAGCTCTATTTATAGTAGAGCAAGTTTGTTTTGGGATCCACAGTGAATGGCAACTGCAGCAGAGGTTTGGCCAATGTTGTCCAATGGAAATCCAAATCTCCTCTAGCCATTGACTAGAGGTTAGGGAACAGGGCTGTGGTTCCCTTGGTCTTGGATAAGTCTTGACTGATTTCAGATGAGAATGGCTCAGTCCATGCCACCTTGATGCTTCCATTGAATCCTCCAATCCAAAATTTAAGTCTTGTCCCTATTTTGGCCATTCTAGGTTCAACATGCTATTTCTTGTTCCAAAGACTTTGGAGGCTTGGCTCAGTGATTGTCCCCTTTAGATTCAATCCTCAGATGTGTCCAAGTGGATAGGAGTGTTTGGATTTGCACAATTTTGGCAAATCGAGCAAAAATGCAAATTCTGCCTTGGCTTGACAGATTTCAACAAGGCAACTTGCCAATGTCATAACTCATAGCCCAAATGGAATTTGGTAATGTTCTTGGCCATTTTGGAAATCACTTACATGATAAAACAACTGTTTGAACATGTTTGTTTTTTATCTCTTTTGAATCCAAGTGAAAAATCCCCCTACATTTGGAAAAAAATGAAGACAGATTTGGACTTAGTGAAAATTTCACTAAGTGTTGGAAAAAGTGACATTTTCATTTTTCAGCCATTTTGATCACTCCATAACTAAAAATCCTTAATGAATTGGAATGACTTGTAGTTGAAGTTTTTGTAGAGGGTAATGAGGGCTACAAATCCATATTTGGATGAGGAAAAATGGCTTTGTGGTTTAGGAGTTATGATCCTCCAAAGTTGGTACCCTAGCCACTTTATTTTTAACTTAGAAAATTTTCTAAGTTTTTATGGTTACCCCTTTTACAAGTTATCCAACTTTTCTTGATTTTTCTTGATGAATTATGATTCAAATCACACATTAACATCATTTTAGGGTTAAAAATCCATTTTGGTGAAAAATCTCAAAAAGTCAAAGTTGACTTTTGTGCACAGTTGACTTTTTATCAGATGAATTCCAAGCT
Source organism: Lathyrus tuberosus (assembly GCA_022829125.1). Classification (NCBI taxonomy): domain Eukaryota; kingdom Viridiplantae; phylum Streptophyta; class Magnoliopsida; order Fabales; family Fabaceae; genus Lathyrus; species Lathyrus tuberosus. The sequence goes on along the minus strand of JALAZF010000162.1, from coordinate 4,910,666 downwards.
GTGCAATTCTTCAGGAAATCATGTCCTTGACCTAAATCAAACTTGATGGACATGTTCCATGGGTGTCATAGGGTATATTGAGGTATGTCCTAGGGTTTGGGAGCATGTCTTGGTCAAAAGTCAAAGTTACAGTTGACTTTTTCCCGCGAAAACCTAATTGTGGTACAGATGAAATTGAGGCTTGTTGCTCAAACTTCTTGGATTAATCCATTGTTCCAAATGGATCAATATAGTTCATTAGAGACCCTCAAACCCTCTCTTGAGTTTTTGGTTCATGTTTTGTCCCAAAAGTCAACTTAGGGGTGAATTAGGTCAAGAAACCCTAATTCCTGATTTTTGATGAATGCATACCCTGAGGCAAAATTGACTTGATGGTTGGGTCCATGAGGTTCCATGGAGTATATTAGGTTGTGTTTTGGATCCTTGGCTCATGCCCAGAGGAAAATTTCCCTCTGGAGGCCCTGATCGACCAAAACCCTAATTTGGTGATACTGGCGATCTTGAGACTTGACCCACCTAGAAGGGAGCAGCTTTGTGCTTAATCCTTGGAGTGGGAGTCCTTTTTGATCCTTTGTAGTTAATTGAGAGGTTAGACAAGTTGAAGATCATGTCATTCCTTGATTGATCCTTTGTCTAAAAGCTCTGAGAGGGTTTGAAACCCTAAGCTTGATTGTAGTGAATGCTCACCCATCTTTGGGGAGACTAATGAGGCAAGATGGCTCCCCTATATTGTGATGATGATTTTCACAATGATGGGAAATCTTAGTGGTCAAAATTTAGGGTATGACAGCTCGGAAAACGGTTCGACAGAGTCGCCACCGAACTTTATTTATCCCAAAAGAGGGAAAGGAAAATATCGAGAAAACCTTTAAGGAAGGGTAAGAACATGGTCATCGCAACCACCTTCTGGGTTCGGGAGTCGGTTACATGAGGGGAAGGTACACGCACCCCCTCACGTCCGTTGTACTCAACGGGAACCTCTTGATTCAAATCGCGATGCTCGTTAGCTAAGTTTATTTGTTTTCTTCTCTATGATAAATGCAAAAAGGGTAAGTTAAAAGGGAAAATATGCTATGGAAAATGGGAGTGGTTTTAGGATAGGGTGCTCGGCAAGATCATCGCAACCTCGGGCCTACGTATGCTCATTCAGACGAGAATGAGGAATCAGTGCAATCGTAGTTCGACTACGGGGTTTGACGGAAAAAAATGGAGGTGTGAGGGAAGGTAGAAAAAGAAAAAGTGTGGACGCAAACGGGGAAAAAAGAAAAAGTGTGCTCGCCAAGATCATCACAATCTTGTGCCTACGTATCTTTATTCGGACGAGAATAAAGAATCAGAGCAGCCGTAGTTCGTGGTACGCCCATGAAACAGGGGAGTTGGTTGATTTTTAAAAGAGGTGTCAATTGCTCACACATGAGTAAGAGAACTCGCACCCAAACAATCGAAAAGAGATCAAAGACTTGAACCCCCATTTTTCACCTTGAAAGAGTTTCGATAGTTGTTAATCATTTTGAGGTTTGATTATGAAAATCCGCTTGACGTGGGATCAAGGGTTTATTGTATGCGCTTGGTTATTTTGAAAAGGATTTGATTTGTTAAAAGAAGAGGCATCAATTGCTCATACACGAGTAAGAGAACTCGCACCCAAACAATCGAAGGAAGATCAAAGACTTGAACCCCCATTTTTCACCTTAAAAGAGTTGCGATAGTTGTTAGTTGTTTTTGAAGTTTGATTATGAATATCCGCTTGACGTTGGATCAAGGGTTTATTTGTTATAAAAAGAGTTTGGCTTGAAAAGAGTTGATTAGAGGTTGATTTGAAAATGGGCTTGACGACGAATCAAGAATTTGGTTGAAAATGGGTGTGTTTGAAAATGGCTCGACGACGAATCGAGAATTAGTTTGAAAATGGGTTGCCTATGCTAGTCCCTAGGGGTGCTCCTAGTAAATAAACCACAATCAAAACAAAGCTAAATGCGTACATCGGAATGGGATAGGGGTACATGTAAAGTACAAGGGATGACATGAAATAAAGGGTCTCGTTGTAAGGTAGCCCAAGAGAAAGTCGTGTGTGTGCAAGGTGTCCTAAACTAAGCCTTGATCGAAAGTCGCCAAGCAACCAATAGTCCATCAATTATTGTTTTAGGGTTTCGATATTTTTAGTGTTTTTTGATTAATGTTGAACAAAGAAAATGGTTAGATAAATATGAATATGGATATGAACAATATGATAAGAGTATGAATAATATAATCGGGATAATATGAGCAAGGTATAATATTGACATAAAATAAAATTGGTCTCGTCTGAATCGGAATTTAATCGAGAAATCGATAATCAACGATTTTTGACTTTCATTGACCAAAAGTGAAAATAAAAGAACATAAATCAAAAGAGACATAAAAAATCGGAAAACTAAGAAAGGTCTCATCTTTACTAAGATTTTAAATCGAAAAATCGATAATCTTTAGTATTTGATTTTCATTGACCCAAAAATGAATAAAAATGCAATAAAAATAATAGAAATGAAATAAAATCGAAAATGTCAAGAAAAAGAATAAAGGTCTCACCTTTACCAAGATTTAAAATCGAAAAATCGATAAATCTTGATATTTTGGTTTTCATTGACCCAAAAATTAATAGAAATAAAATAATGGAAAAAATAAACCAAAAAGAAAATAAATAAATAATAGGCCTCATATAAATCAAGATTTGGTACCGATTTTTAAAAAAATCACCCAATATCAAGATGTTTTTGACATCATTGGCCCAAAAATTGAAATAAAATGGAAGTAGAATTAAAAACATTAAATGGTTAAACAATAAAATCAAAATAAGAAACAAAAATTTTAAAACTAAAAAATTTAGAGAAAAAAAATTGACAAATTAAATCAAATAGAAGAGGATCATATGGGCCCAAGGCCCATCACCTCGCAAAACAAAACTCGGTGGACTAATTAGCAAAGAAAACGGGCTATAAGCCCAGGAAGATCATCACGAGTAAACCTAATCCAAAGTTGACTCACTAAATCCATTCATAAACACAAGGCTCAGTGTAAACGAAATGAAACATGCTTAAAACATTTTCCTCATCATAGGTGTCTAAAACCCTACACAAATTAAAAAAAACATGGTGACTTTCCTTTTGAATCACCAACAACAACAACATAACCGTTTCAAATCCATTTTCAAAAAAACAAGAAAGGACAACAACACCATGGCGACGAAATCGAGAGGCGTAGCAACATCAACAGTTCCAACCTTCCGGTTCGTTCGAGTTCCATTTAAGATTTCTTTCCTTCTCTCTTCGTCTCTCATTTCTGAGTTTATTCCAAACTTCTTCCCTCCTTCTGATTTTTTCGATTTGGGATTGATTTGGTGTTTTGAGTGGTCTTGTGATTGTGGTTGTGATTTATGAGTTGAAGACGATTGTTGGTGGTTGTGAAGGGTTGTTGGGTTTGTGAATGGGTTGTTGTTTCACTTTCTTCTACTTCTGGTTCGTTTGGGGTTTACGATTCAGATTTGGTTATGGGTTGTGTGTGATGGGGTGTTGAATGGTTGCGACTTCGGAGTGATGTTATTGGGTTTATGATTACCGAAGAAGATGGTTGGATGTTTGAAAGTTTGAAGGGTTTAAAGATTGAAGGTGGATATTAGTTCTGTTTCAATTTGGTTGTGTAGGTTATGGTTAATGGTTGAAGAAGAGTGAATGAGGTTTATGAAGGTTGAGTGAGGAGATTTGGCAGAGTTTGGCGGCTGCCAGTTTTTTTTCATTAGGGAAGATTTGATGTTGCTTTTTATAGAGGGATACGAGGGTGAAATGGGAAGGATTGGAGAGGAATTAATAAGCTGTCAATCCAGGTAACGGTCCGGAGGTGGTTGTGCGAATTGGTTTTGGCATTATTGTGGTGTACGAGAATTGGATGGTGGTGTGAAGGTTTTATGAATCATGGTTTAGTCATTTGAAATTTGATGGGGATGGTGAGTCATGCGCGACGGTTTTGTATGGGTAACATGGTAATGTTTTTGGCAATTGATGTGGTACCGTCGAAAAGTGTATATCATGGCCAAGTGGTTTCTTATGTGGGGTAGCATTAAGGCTTTTTGTATTTTGGCTGAGTTTTTCTATGTTTTATAAATTGATCTATTGCTCTTTAGATGGAATGGGCTTGGTATTTTTTGTAATTGTTTGGTTATGTATAATGGGCCTCAGAAAAACAAGATGGTGATGGTTAACCTAGAACTTAATTTGTAAACTTGAATTTTGGAATGGATATTAAAATGGGTATGAAATGGAAAATGGAAATGAATATGGGTAAAAAATGGTTTAGAATTAAAAATGGAAATGGATAATAATGGAGAATGGGCAATTAACTAAAAAGATTGGTTTTATGAACGGATACTTGAATTGAATTTGGATATGGAAATGGTTCAAATGGATATTTAATTAGATGATTGATGAAAAAGATTAAAAAAGATATGAATAAAAATGGATAAGAAATAAAAGAGAGATAAAGTTGAAGACCACATATTTTTTTGGATTTTTCCGAATAAGGTTAGTGGATGGATGTACAGATGGAAATTATACACAGGTAGGACAAATTTGGGGTATGACAGATGCCCCTATCTAATTGGCTTGAACCGAGTAAGGTGAAATGCTACGGCGTTCATTCTTTCAAGGTAGAAGTCAATTAGATATGAAGAAGACCACGAATTTGTTCGAAAAGAAAGAAAATGCCTGGGGAGGTGGAATGGTGATCAATGTCAACTTTCGAGTGGACACTGAATAAATTACAAACGTCGTTATCACCAAAAGGATGATAACAAGAGAATTTTACACCAAAAGAATGATAGACCTATCACCAAAAGGATGACAGACCTATCACCAAAAGGATGATAGTAAACTCACACACACAGACCCTTCCACCAAAAGGATGAAAATGAGGTCAAAGCCTGCTATTACCAAAAGGATAATAGGGCACACACACACACACACACACACAGACCCTTCCACCAAAAGGATGAAAATGAGGTCAAAGCCTGTTATTACCAAAAGGATAATAGGGCACCCACGCACACAGACCCTTCCACCAAAAGGATGAAAATGAAGTCAAAGCCTGCTATTACCAAAAGGATAATAGGGCACACAAACACACATACCCTTCTACCAAAAGGATAGAAATGAGGTCAAAGCCTGCTATTACTAAAAGGATAATAAGGCACACACACACACACACACCCTTCCACCAAAAGGATGAAAATGAGGTCAAAGTCTGCTATTACCAAAAGGATAATAGGGCACACACACGCACACATACCCTTCCACCAGAAGGACGAAAATGAGGTAAAAACCTGCTATTAACAAAAGGATAATAGGGCACACACACACAGACCCTTCCACCAAAAGGATGGAAATGAGGTCACAACCTGCTATTACCAAAAGGATAATAGGGCACACACACACCGAGACCCTTCCACCAAAAGGATGGAAATGAGGTCAAAGCCTGCTATTACCAAAAGCATAATAGGGCACGCACACACATACAGACCCTTCCACCAAAAGGATGAAAATGAAGTCAAAGCCTGCTATTACCAAAAGGATAATAGGGAACACACACAGACAGACCCTTCCACCAAAAGGATGAAAATGAGGTCAACGCCTGCTATTACCAAAAGGATAATAGGGTAAACACACGCACACAGACCCTTCCACCAAAAGGATGAAAATGAGGTCACAGCCTGCTATTACCAAAAGGATAATAGGGCAAACACACACACACAGACCCTTCCACCAAAAGGATGAAAATGAGGTCAAATCCTGCTATTACCAAAAGGATAATAGGGCACACACACGCACATAGACCCTTCCACCAAAAGAATGGAAATGAGGTCACAACATGCTATTACCAAAAGGATAATAGGGCACACACACACACACACACACACACACACACACCCTTCTACCAAAAGGATAGAAATGAGGTCAAAGCCTACTACTACCAAAAGGATAATAGGGCACACACACACAGACCCTTCTACCAAAAGGATAGAAAATGAGGTCAAAGCTTGCTATTACTAAAAGGATAATAGGGCACACACACACACACACAGACCCTTCCACCAAAAGGATGAAAATGAGGTCACAGCCTGCTACTACCAAAAGGATAGTAGGGCACACACGCGCACAGACCCTTCCACCAAAAGGATGAAAACGAGGTCAAATCCTGCTATTACCAAAAGGATAATAGGGCACACACACATACCCTTCCACCAAAAGGATGAAAATAAGGTCAAAGCCTGCTATTACCAAAAGAATAATAGGGCACACACACAGACCCTTCCACCAAAAGGATGAAAATGAGGTCAAAGCCTACTATTACCAAAAGGATAATAGGGCACACACACACAGACCCTTCCACCAAAAGGATGGAAAATGAGGTCACAGCCTGCTATTACCAAAAGGATAATAGGGCACACACGCACACATACCCTTCCACCAAAAGGATGAAAATGAGGTCAAAGCCTGCTATTACCAAAAGGATAATAGGGCACACACACACAAACCCTTCCACCAAAAGGATGAAAATGAGGTCAAAGCCTGCTATTACCAAAAGGATAATAGGACACACATAGCTATCTGACACCAAAAGGATGACAGACCTATCACCAAAAGGATGATAGTAAACACAACTTACTACTACCAAAAGGATAATAGCAGGCAAAACAATAACAAAGGCTGTCACTCACCAAAAGGATGACACACAGACCAATGGTTCAAGGATCGGCGACACCAAAAGGATGACGGATCAATACAAACTACTACCACCAAAAGGATGATAGGAACTTCCCACTTGCGAGGACCAACGCCAAAAGGATGAAGGTTAAGTTGACAATATGATAGGGCACACACGCACTATCATAGGGCACACACGCACACATACCCTTCCACCAAAAGGATGAAAATGAGGTCAAAGCCTGCTATTACCAAAAGGATAATAGGGCACACACACACAAACCCTTCCACCAAAAGGATGAAAATGAGGTCAAAGCCTGCTATTACCAAAAGGATAATAGGGCACACACGCACACATACCCTTCCACCAAAATGATGAAAATGAGGTCAAAGCCTGCTATTACCAAAAGGATAATAGGGCACACACACACAAACCCTTCCACCAAAAGGATGAAAATGAGGTTAAAGCCTGCTATTACCAAAAGGATAATAGGGCACACATAGCTATCTGACACCAAAAGGATGACAGACCTATCACCAAAAGTATGATAGTAAACACAACTTACTACTACCAAAAGGATAATAGTAGGCAAAACAATAACAAAGGCTGTCACTCACCAAAAGGATGACACACAGACCAACGGTTCAAGGATCGGCGACACCAAAAGGATAACGGATCAATACAAGCTACTACCACCAAAAGGATGATAGGAACTTCCCACTTGCGAGGACCAACACCAAAAGGATGAAGGTTAAGTTGACAATATGGATGGCTACCACCAAAAGGATGATAGGAAATTTCTGATTTTGATTATTACCAACACCAAAAGGATGCAGGCTAAATAGAATTGACAGGGTTTGACTACCACCAAAAGGATGATAGTAAGGCAATTGACAAAAGGTCAAGTTTGCTGGGGATATGATGAGTGAGATTCATTTGGAGACATCAACAAAAGGTTGAAGCAAAGAAGTCACTAAGGAACACTATCCTTGTCAACAAAAGGTTGAAAGGACCAACTCACTGGGGAACGCCCAAGGACTTGAAGGAGATGCCCCTGACTGGGCTGAAGATTGCTTTGAACTCTTGTCTCGAGCTTGGTCAACAAAAGGTTAAACAAATTCGTGAGGAACGCCCACGGATTTGAAGAAGATGTCCCTGGCTTGGCTGAATATCATCTTGAAGTCTTGAGATTGATCCTGGATCTTGACTATGCATATATGAATGCTTGATTCTGTAATGATATGCAATGCAAATGCTGACGCACAAAGATGCAAGTGTTGGGGAAGTATGATTTGGTTTGGTATGCCTAGGATGTTAATGATGTTTATGATGTCGAATGCGATGCATATGATGTCGAATGCGATGCATATGATTGCAGACGAGTGATTGGATATATGGCAGCGTGGTGGACTTTTGGTAGTTGCCAATGCGGATTGGACTTTGGGTGGTGGGAGGGATTTGATTTCCTCGACACTCAGTTTGTTGAGTACGCTATGATCGAGGGAGATGAAGATGCTCTTGAAGCCTCAAATTTGGTTGCTTGATGATAAGTTGTTTCTGAGAAACCACGACTCTGTGCTTAATGGGCAGGATAGCCTGCTTGACTAACTTGAAGATACAAAGGGATCTGCCTGCTACAATGGGTCTTGCCCCAGTCTGAACATGGTAATGATCTGCCCCTGCTTAACCAGTTCTGAAACGACTTGATCTTTTGGAAGATGAACTTTGATGTACTTTGTGGTGGCTTGCCCCTGATTGAGCTGTTGAGTGATTTTCCCCAGATTGAGGGTTTGAGGGAGTCTTGATTCGGGTTGACACCACTGAAAGTTCAAGTTCCTCTTCGATTGCCCCTTGTTGGAGTGTCTTTGATGTCTAGCACTAATTTTTAGTTAAAATTCACATTTACAAATGGTAATCTTAATATAATACTCATGCAAGTTTGGAAAAAGAGTTGTTTATCGGTGTGTCGTGATAGTGAGACGAATGGACCGTTAGTCCAGACGCTGTGCTGATTTTGATGGTGTGAAAGATATAGCAAGGAGAATGACACCAATGCTGAAGATTAGCAAATATGGGGAGTCAGTTTACGCAACCTTGCAATAGTATGCTTTCAGAATAAACTTCGCCTCCATTAGGTCTTTCGAGGGTTGTAACGTGGTCTGGTTTACGGTTTATGAAACAAAGGATATTAGGCTCAAAGTATAATTTGTACCCACCCCTTCTTCGTGATGATCTCCAGTCCTACGTTCAGTTAAATCTGCACATGTTTGTATTCCAAATGGGTTGACGGTTCAAGGTATGCTTGAAATAACAGTCACCTTTATTTATTTTTATGGATGTTAATGACCCTTTGGTTTTGATTTGGTGGTCACTGAGTCTTATTTTGTTTTTGGTGGGGATTCGAGGGCCTCTTTTGACTTTGTTTTTTATCCCAACTTTTGCATGGACTGATTTCGCTTGTCGAGTCCATCGGGATTACCTTGACTTTTGCCTAAGTCTCCTTTGAGGTGCTCGACTTAACAGGCTTTTGATTTTTGTTGGAGTGTTGTGACTGCCACGTCATGGTTATTGATGAACAACCGTCATGTCTTTTGGATTTAGCTTTGTGATTCGAGTGCGTAGTTAGGTTAACTGAACACTACCCTGCCCCAGGTTGAGTGTAGGGGTTTGAATATCCGAAGGAAACTACTACTTCTAGGCTCGAAGTGGTTTACTAGGGATTAACTCCTTGTCTCTCCAGTGTTTGGGGGTTGAAACAATGCCTGTACATCATCAGCAGGATTCTATCCGAAAGCATACATTTTGAAATTATGGGTATTTCGTTGTCATCATCCTCCCTCAAATCATTTCTAACAACAGTTTGATATAGAGAGTGAAGTGGATAAATATGTCGGTGTTTTGCAGTAAATGGAAAAATGAGTGAATACGACATAACATATTCAAAACATGCATAATTATTACATTAAGAAAACCAAATACAAACGACAATGTTCAAAGCATATAGTACTTAAACAGATAAAGACAAAATACAAAAATGCAAATGACGGGATGGCAACATGACTGCCTTCTTCGGGGAATAAACTTGACTTGACTTGATGCTGGCACTAGTTTGGCGGTGGCAGCGGGTTTTTGATGACGTTTGGAGCACTCCCATTGAATGTGAGAAACTTTGAGTCAATCATGTCTTGAACCTTGTGTTTGAAAGCTCTGCAGTTCTCAATTGTATGCCCTGGAGCACCCTTATGAAACTTGCAATGAGCATTAGCATCATAATCTGGGGGAATGACAGTTGGAGGAGCTAGGTCCCTTAGAGCGATTGCCTTCTTTTCCATCAATTGAGGAAAGGATCTGAGCATATGATGTTGGCAGATGATCAACGTCTCTATCAGACCTTCTTGTCCTTTGTTGATTAGGCTGACGTTGTTGAGCAGCTCTCTGTTGTTGATGCTAAGGAGGATACTGATACCCCTGCTGGTTGTAGGATTATTGCTGAGGAACCTGTTGTTGAGGCATTGGAGCTTGAACAGCTTCAACTGTTGGCTGATAAGGCATTGGAGCGTATTGCGCAGTAGCAACATACGGATACTGGAAGTATGGCATTTGAAAAGGCAGTGGAGCAGGAGCTTGTTGTTGAGCTTGCCCTTTATGAGCAGAGACAACATTTGTTTCACCCTCTTTTTTCTTGTATCCATTGAAGGGCTTCTTGGCTTGAGACTGACTGCTAGAACCTCCTTGGATCTTTCCACTTTTCAGACCTTCTTCAATTCTCTCACCGACAATTACCAAATCAGAGAATTTGGCAGAAAAATTAGCAATCAACTTCTCATAGTATTGGCCTTGCAAAGTACCCATGAAGATGTCAATCAGTTCATGGTCAACCAGAGGTGGATGCACCCTTGCAGCTAGCTCTCTCCAGCGTTGCGCGTACTCCTTAAAGGATTCGTTGTCCTTTTGAGCCATACTCTGAAGTTGAGTACGATTCGGAGCAAGGTCAGTGTTTTACTTGTATTGCTTGACAAATGCATCAGCTAGATCATCCCAGGTGCGCACATTGCTACACTCCAGCTGCATATACCACTCAAGAGATGCCCCAGACAAGCTGTCTTAGAAGCAATAGATCATCAACTTTTCGTCTTTGGCATAAGCAGCCATCTTGCGGCAGTACGTCTTCAGATGGATGTGAGGACAACTGAGACCTTTGTACTCTGGGAATTCCTGTACCTTGAACTTGGGAGGAATGACAACATCTGGCACCAGGCACATATCCAGAGCATTCAAAGAAGTTGAGTTGCGTCCCTCCATGACTCGGAGTTTCTCAGCTAGATCACGACACATCTTGATAGCTTCAGAATCCTGAACAGCAGTAGGATTGACAATTGGGATAGCAACATGGTAGTTCTGTACCTCATCATACTGATCTACCAGATTCTCTTCAGTATAAGGAATAGGAATCTGAGCGACAACAGGTTGGGCTTGCGGAATGGCACAAACAGTAACTCCAGATGTTGGAAGTGGTTGAGATGTGGCAGGAGCGAAGTCCATTGGTATCCCATAAGTGATGGGGTTGGGAACAGGAACGGAGAGCCTTGAGGTAGATGCTTGAACAGGCACAGTGTTGTTGGCAGCAGCAGCTTCACGCAGTTCTTCTTCTTTTCTGGCCATCATGATGGCTTCAAGAATCTGGTCAATCATTCCTTTGATAGAGTCCAATTCTTCTCTGAAGGTGGGTTGCTCTTGTTGAATCTGCTCCATCATTCGTCTAGTATTGGCTCGAGTTGCGTACTGGTGTCGAGGAATCAGCTTGATTTACTGGAGAAGGAAGGAATTTGAAGTGAGATTCTGAGGTTAAAACTGCAATGCAAGATGCGTAACAGATGCAATACAATGCAATGACGAGTCAAGAACCACAACTAGGATCAAAGAAAACCCACAGGTAGGTTTCTAAGACGGGTAGGTGCCTAGAGTTACAGATATATTTCGACACATTATAACCAAGACGAAGAGACATCCGACTATAATATCCTCGAAATAATCTCGTCTAGCTGAGGTCTTCGTTTCTTCCCCACGAGAAAGACTCCTCGGAGGCGTCCACTACACAACCATCGACACATGGGTTCTAAATAGGGTTCTCAGAATCCTAGATCGAGGTCAAAAATATTACTGTCATAAAGTAATACGTTCGAGGGATCTCATCTGATTGGGGCGTTCGCATTAACTCACAAAGAATTAACACTACCAACCACCATGGATAAATGGGTTAACGGTCCTTGGGATCAACGACCCACCTCGAAAGTATTACCACCATGGCAAAGATTCACCACAACAATAATATCTCCAAGGGAATCTACTCCAAGCGGTGGTTTTCGCTTCAACTCACGCGGAAGAGACCATGCAAGCCTACACTACACAACCACCATCCTAATCCTAGGGTTTTTCTCGACTCGGGTGTAGAGCCATCTCACAAAGTTCCCAATGTCAGAACAACCCAACAATGTCACAAAAGGTAACACAAGTAAGGAAACAAGAAAGTAAGTAAATAAGTAAACAAACGAGAAGAAAACATGCAAACGAAACTAACGAGCTAACGATTCAAATCAAGATAGGCTCAACTCTCTCTTGCATGGAGCAAATGATCCCCAGCAGAGTCGCTAGCTGTCGCACCTCGAAAAAATTGCTTAATCGAAAACACGACCCTTCGCCCGAAAGGCGCGGAAAACGGTTCGACAGAGTCGCCACCGAACTTTATTTATCCCAAAAGAGGGAAAGGAAAATATCGAGAAAACCTTTAAGGAAGGGTAAGAACATGGTCATCGCAACCATATTCTGGGTTCGGGAGTCGGTTACGTGAGGGGAAGGTACGCGCACTCCCTTACGTCCGTTGTACTCAACGAGAACCTCTTGATTCGAATCGCGATGCTCGTTAGCTAAGTTTATTTGTTTTCTTCTCTATGATAAATGCAAAAAGGGTAAGATAAAAGGGAATAGATGCTAAGGAAAATGGGAGTGGTTTTAGGATAGGGTGCTCGGCAAGATCATCGCGACCTCGGGCCTAGGTATGCTCATTCGGATGAGAATGAGGAATCAGAGCAATCGTAGTTCGACTACGGGGTTTGACGGAAAAAAATGGAGGTGTGAGGGAAGGTAGAAAAAGAAAAAGTGTGGACGCAAACGGGGAAATAATAAAAAGTGTGCTCGCCAAGATCATCACAATCTTGTGCCTACGTATTTTTATTCGGACGAGAATAAAGAATCAGGGCAGTCGTAGTTCGTGGTACGCCCACGAAACAAGGGAGTTGGTTGATTTTTAAAAGAGGCATCAATTGCTCACACATGAGTAAGAGAACTCGCACCCAAACAATCAAAAAGAGATCAAAGACTTGAACCCCCATTTTTCACCTTGAAAGAGTTTCGATAGTTGTTAATCATTTTGAGGTTTGATTATGAAAATCTGCTTGACGTGGGATCAAGGGTTTATTGTATGCGCTTGGTTATTTTGAAAAGGATTTTATTTGTTAAAAGAAGAGGCGTCAATTGCTCACACACGAGTAAGAGAACTCGCACCCAAATAATCGAAGGAAGATCAAAGACTTGAACCCCCATTTTTCACCTTAAAAGAGTTGCGATAGTTGTTAGTTGTTTTTGAAGTTTGATTATGAAAATCCGCTTGACGTTGGATCAAGGGTTTATTTTTTATGAAAAGAGTTTGGTTTGAAAAGAGTTTATTAGAGGTTGATTTGAAAATGGGCTCGACGACGAATCGAGAATTTGGTTGAAAATGGGTGTGTTTGAAAATGGCCCGACGACGAATCGAGAATTAGTTTGAAAATGGGTTGCCTAAGCTAGTCCCTAGGGGTGCTCCTAGTAAACAAACCACAATCAAAAGAAAGCTAAATGCGTACTTCAGAATGGGATAAGGGTACATGTAAAGTACAAGGGATGACATGAAATAAAGGGTCTCGTTGTAAGGTAGCCCAAGAGAAAGCCGTGTCTGTGCAAGGTGTCCTAAACTAAGCCTTGATCGAAAGTCACCAAGCAACCAACAGTCCATCAATTATTGTTGTAGGGTTTCGATATTTTTAGTGTTTTTTGATTAATGGTGAACAAAGAAAATGGTTAGATAAATATGAATATGGATATGAGCAATATGATAAGAGTATGAATAATATAATCGGGATAATATGAGCAAGGTATAATATTGACATAAAATAAAATTGGCCTCGTCTTAATCGAAATTTAATTGAGAAATCGATAATCAACGATTTTTGACTTTCATTGATCCAAAGTGAAAATAAAAGAACATAAATCGAAATAGACATAAAAAATCGGAAAACTAAGAAAGGTCTCATCTTTACTAAGACTTTAAATCGAAAAATCGATAATTTTTAGTATTTGATTTTCATTGACCCAAAAATGAATAAAAATGAAATAAAATAAAAAATGTCAAGAAAAAGAATAAGGGTCTCACCTTTACCAAGATTTAAAATCGAAAAATCGAAAAATCTTGATATTTTGGTTTTCATTGACCCAAAAATTAATAGAAATAAAATAATGGAAAAAATAAATCAAAAAGAAAATAAACAAATAGTAGGCCTTATATAAATCAATATTTGGTACCGATTTTTAAAAAAATACCCAATATCAAGATGTTTTTGACATCATTGGCCCAAAAATTAAAATAAAATGGAAGTAGAATTAAAAACATAAAATGGTTAAACAATAAAATCAAAATAAGAAACAAAAATTTTAAAACTAAAAAATTTAGAGAAAAAAATTTGACAAATTAAATCAAATAGAAGAGGATCATATGGACCCAAGGCCCATCACCTCTCAAAACAAAACTCGGTGGACTAATCAGCAAAGAAAACGGGCTATAAGCCCAGGAAGACCATCACGAGTAAACCTAATCCAAAGTTGACTCACTAAATCCATTCATAAACACAAGGCTCAGTGTAAACGAAATGAAACATGCTTAAAACATTTTCCTCATCATAGCTGTCTAAAACCCAAAACAAATGAAAAAAAAACATGGTGACTTTCGTTTTGAATCACCAGCAACAACAACATAACTGTTTCGAATCCATTTTCAAAACAACAAGAAACAACAACAACACCATGGCGACGAAATCGAGAGGCGTAGCAACATCAACAGTTCTAACCTTTCGGTTCGTTCGAGTTCCACTTAAGATTTCTTTCCTTCTCTCTTCGTCTCTCATTTCTGAGTTTATTCCACACTTCTTCCCTCCTTCTGATTTTTTCGATTAGGGTTTGATTTGGTGTTTTGAGTGGTCTTGTGATTGTGGTTGTGATTTATGAGTTGAAGACGATTATTGGTGGTTGTGAAGGGTTTTTGGGTTTGTGAATGGGTTGTTGTTTCACTTTCTTCTACTTCTGGTTCGTTTGGGGTTTACGATTTAGATTTGGTTATGGTTTGTGTGTGATGGGGTGTTGGATGGTTGCGACTTCGGAGTGATGTTATTGGGTTTATGATTACCGAAGAAGATGGTTGGGTGTTTGAAAGTTTGAAGGGTTTGTAGATTGAAGGTGAATATTAGTTCTGTTTCAATTTGGTTGTGTAGGTTATGGTTAATGGTTGAAGAAGAGTGAATGAGGTTTATGAAGGTTGAGTGAGGAAATTTGGCAGGGTTTGGCAGCTGTCAGTTTTTTTTTCATTAGGGAAGATTTGATGTTGCTTTTTATAGAGGGATACGAGGGTGAAATGGGAAGGATTGGAGAGGAATTTATGAGCTGTCAATCCAGGTAACGGTCCGGAGGTGGTTGTGCGAATTGGTTTTGGCGTTATTGTGGTGTACGGGAATTGGATGGTGGTGTGAAGGTTTTATGAATGATGGTTTAGTCATTTGAAATTTGACGGGGATGGTGAGTCATGTGTGACGGTTTTGTATGGGTAACATGGTAATGTTTTTGGCAATTGATGTGGTACCGTCGAAAAATGTATATCATGGCCAAGTGGTTTCTTATGTGGGGTAGCATTAAGGCTTTTTGTATTTTGGCTGAGATTTTCTATGTTTTATAAATTAATCTATTGCTCTTTAGATGGAATGGGCTTGGTATTTTTTTGTAATTGTTTGGTTATGTATAATGGGCCTCAGAAAAACAAGATGGTGATGGATAACCTAGAACTTAATTTGTAAACTTGAATTTTGGAATGGATATTAAAATGGTTATGAAATGGAAAGTGGAAATGAACATGGATAAAAAATGGTTTAGAATTAAAAATGGAAATGGATAATAATGGAGAATGGGCAATTAACTAAAAAGATTGGTTTTATGAACGGATACTTGAATTGAATTTGGATATGGAAATGGTTAGAATGGATATTTAATTAGATGAATGATGAAAAAGGTTAAAAAAGATATGAATAAAAATGGATAAGAAATAAAAGAGAGATAAAGTTGAAGACCACATATTTTTTGGGATTTTTCTGAATAAGGTTAGTGGATGGATGTACAAATGGAAATTATACACAGGTAGGACAAATTTGGGGTATGACAGAAGTAACCACGGAATCACACGTCTACAAAGAACCTCTACTAAAAGGATCAGATATGCACGACAATATTAGGAATGAAATATCGGATGAGAAAAATTCAGATTATTCAACAAAATTTGAACGCAATCAACAATGTTTTATTTGCTTGATATTAATCCAATCCAATATAGGTTGACAAACAATTAAATGCAAATGCGTTCGATTTTGCTTTGAAACAAATTATCGAACACTTGGTGTGCGTAAACACACTAAGTGCAGATTTCCAAATAATGGATGTTAAGCTGATCCAAAATATAATCCAAGGGATTGTATCAAATTTACAAAACAATTTATCAGCTCAAGATCACACTAACTCAGAAATTTCGATCAATTTAAACTTCGCAAATTCGAATGATATCAAACGTAAAGAGTTAAGGGAAAGAGGGGACAAACACGATTTGATTAGGCAGTTCCCCAATCGTCCTCGCAATGGGTACCTCTGCCCCCAATTCCAAAAATGGAATTGAGATATATATAATTTGCCATTTGCAAATTATTTATACAAGAGAAGAACAATGAACATCCAAATCCTCAAACGTCTTTGATTGTTGATGCAGAGTCTTCTCTCCCCTTGATTCAAGACGAATCAAGTGCCTCAAATTCGGTTGAACAAATCACCGTCTCACGCTACTAAACTGCAAGAAACCACCGTTCTTCAGTCACCTTCACTCGGTCAATTTCGATCTTCCGCAATTCGATCCCCAAACCTTTCTTCTACGATCCTCCGACTGTAGCTACTAAACCGAACGAATGCACTGTTCTTCGGTTACCTTCGCACGACTGAATCCCTGTAGAACGAAACGATTTGTGCCAAAAACCCCCAAAATCTCCTTGATTCTTAGAGGACAAAACCTGATGTTTTATTCAAGAAACACCTACCAATTCTCAACCCATAAATGAAGATCACAACACTTCCTAATTCTGAACGTTATCACTTCAAAACAATGGGCGACACAAACAAAAATGATTATGTGTAATTGATTGTTTACTCAAGGTCGAAGATGAAGATGAAGAGAAAAATTTGTATGAATTTTCACGTTTCTTGTTTTTTTGAAAAGTGAGCTGACCCAACTGTAAACAATGAATAAAATGACCAACAATGGGTAGTAACAGAAATAACAGAAAAATTGAATGCAGAAAAATCAGTTCAGACAGCCTTGGGTATACCGCTCCTTTAATGATGGTCGGCGTGAGCTATCCCGTAGGATTGTCTACGCAAATTGAGTGACCATGCGTCGACCCATCAATACCTTACATCGACGCAAGCCTGCAGATTTTGCAGAAATTCAAATGCCCAGAAGCATGCGTTGACCGCATGCAACAGGGTGGTCAGCGTGCGCTATCCCGAACTTTTCACAAAACTTGTTCAAGACAGCATGAGTCGACTCAAGACCTACAGATTTTCCAAAAATCATTTTTCTACACGTTTTTACTGACCAAGACTCGAAACAACTATACCAAACATCAATATTAGGATCATGCACACGTAGTAATTGTGTAGACTTCTTCCTATATGTTTAGACGCATGAAAATTGATGGTTAGATGCAATTTGCCCGACAATGAAGTGATACCGCTCAAATTACAATCTAAGGACTATCTTATTTGTTGACATCATTAAAACCAAAATAGATGAGAGATCTTAGGCCTCACATACTCCCCTTTTTCGATGATGGCAACACTGTCTGTCTTTCTCTTGATTTGTAATTTGAGGACGAAAAAACTCCCCCAATCTTTAACACTTTAATATCTGCTGCTTTAATATTTTCTGCTGCTAATATCCTTCTCCCCCTTTGACAACATCAAAAAGAGTAAAAGAAGTTGGTCAAAGAGATATCATCATAACAAGTAATGGTTCATTCACCAATTTGCAAAACAGTGACACTAACAAGCATCCACATATGATACAGTTAATGCGATATTATAAATGGATAAATACGGAACGCAAGAAGCAAACACAATTAATTCCATAATAGTTCAAAAAAAAAAATATAGTTCAAATTAAAACTAACTGAAATAACATGCAAATCAAAGAACAAAACATAAAATCAAAGACACAAATATTATCATGCACTAAGAATGATGCTAATCTCTATGGTCTCTTCCCCCTAAATGGGTGACCTCTTCCCCGATAATGATGGTCTGGTGGCGCCAGTTCCTCTAGGGAACGATTTAATTCGATCATAGTGCTGTTGAGAATGCCTAGGCTGTTGGATAGATTCTGGGTCCGAATTGCCATAGCATTTTCCAAATTGGTAAATCTGGTCATCAAGGCATCAGCAAACCTTTTGAAGTTCTCCGTGTGAGCAACCATCTGGTTTGAAAGAGCAGTCAACCTTTCTTCTTATGCATTATATCGCTGTTCATGCAAGTCCTAAAATTCCTCATGTTCGAGGTTCATCTGGTTCAACATGGCCAGAATTTCTTCAGTGTCTTGGAAGGATTGTTGTGGCTGTGGTTGAGGAGTTGGAGGTGCGGAATATTCAGGCTGATTCCAGTCATAATCACCATAGGTAGAAGGTATTTATGCATCCCCAAGAGCAGTCCAACTGTTGTATTGCCATTGTCCCCAGCCCTGATTATCATAATTCTCCTCTGGTTGAGAATTGCCCATCCATGCCTCATTATCTACGTCTTCCATATGCACATTAGCATTGTCACCACCTTGGTTTTCATTTTCATGTCCTTCCACAATATCTTGGTCGTCAGGAGCATTAGGAAAAGGGTGAGTGGATCTAAATTTGTACTTGTACTCATTTTCAATCGGATCCCAAGTATAACCCATCATGGTGAGAGTCTTTTGTTGAAATTGATGCTCAGATGAAATATTGACATAGCGAATGTTCGGAACAGAGAAACCATCCTTATTCAAAAATATTCTGAATACATGATGCATAGCCCAAAGCCGTACCTTTTGTGGATTCACGAAGGGAAAACATACGGTATGTGAAGTAATATGGCCAGTTGATCTTAATCTTGTTCTTCAGGATGTAGATGAGATGAACCTCAGCTTTATCAACTCTGTACAAAATGTGTGCGACAATCCACTGCAGAATGCGATCAGCAAATTTCAGATGACCCGTTGTAACATTTTTCGGAAACAGCTCGCTGGCTACAACATCATCTGGGTATGGTTCACGCAACATAGAGTTCAAAGCAGTTTTAAACTCATAGTTGGGAACAAACTTGGTGTCAGTCACTTGAGGAAGATTTTCATGAGTTTCCAAACTGAACAAACTAGTCCATACAGCATTGTTCATAGAATGAGGCTCGTTATTCATAGAATACGTAAAATCCGTACCTTCAAATTCTCCCTCAATCCCGCAATAGAACAAGCGAACCAAATCAAAGTTAAACTTATCATCACATTCAAGAAATTCATCAAAATTCAGAGCATTCAACATGTCAATTACCTCGGTGAGATGATAATTTGGAGCCATCAAAGAGTAGTAGGCATGGTGTCGAATAACATCACGGTTGCGGATATCATTATTGAAAGGCTCAGACAGAGCATTAGAGAGTAGAGACATAGCATTTACTGGAGTTGAAGAAGTTCCGGATCTTGATGTCGAAGCTCTTATAGTCTGTTTACTAGTTACACGTCAAGAAGCCATTGTTGAAGAAGGTGAGGAAGAAGATGAACAGTGCGCAGTGAATAGTGTGCGGAGGATGAATGATGATAGTGTTCTTGCTTCCAGAAACCTTGTGAAACTCCTTTCTTGAAAACCTTGTGAATCCAATTAATATGGGTTTTGATTCTTAAGGGTTTTGATGGAGTTTTGATGGATTTTAAATGGGAAGTTGGAAGAGAAGGAGAGGAGAAGACCAAGAAAATCTAATTTATG
The DNA here is from genome assembly GCA_022829125.1 of Lathyrus tuberosus. Classification (NCBI taxonomy): domain Eukaryota; kingdom Viridiplantae; phylum Streptophyta; class Magnoliopsida; order Fabales; family Fabaceae; genus Lathyrus; species Lathyrus tuberosus. Next base: position 4,890,540 of record JALAZF010000162.1, on the reverse strand, counting down.
ACATGCAAGGATGAAAAATAAAGTGCATTGAAAGTATGTAGTGAATTTGAGGAACACTAGGTCGGCGCGCGCATTCCCAATAAAAAGGGATTCAGAATTCGTCAAGTGTGCGTCGACCTAAGCATTAGATGCGTCGGCGTAAGCTGACGTGTTTTTGAAAATTTTTAAAAATTTATGAGATGCGCCGACCTCAGGTAGGCGCGCGCTAACCGGGTTGTTTTCCTTAAAAAATTTCAGTTCATGAGTCGACCCATGGCATTCTTTGGTCGACTCATCCAAGTAAAACATGGAAAATTTTTATATTTTTGCATACAAAGGTCCCAAAATAAGATAAATAAACATGCTAACACATAAATTAAACATCCAAATGAATAATATATACTTAAACATGTAATAAACATCGTTTAAACACTCAACATGGTACATATATTAAAGAAAGACTAACAAATCGGAACGATATTACCTTGATCATGATTGATGATGAGAGCCCTCACACATAGCTCTATAACTCTCGGCATAGTTAGTCAAAACCTTAAACAAGCATATATATATATATGTGAAGAGCTACTATCTTAAAGGATTATTACACACGATCCGAGATGTTGAGAGCGCCTAGTTCCCTACGGATGTGAAAGAAAGGCTCTGTAGCTAGTGGTTTTGTAAAGATGTCAGCAAGTTGGTTTTTGGTATCAACATGCTCAAAGACCACATCACCTTTCTCTACATGATCCCTAAGGAAATGATGACGTATTTCGACATGCTTGGTGCGTGAATGTAATACGGGGTTTTTAGTTAGGTTAATAGCACTAGTGTTATCGCACAAAATAGGAATACGCTCAAGTTTTAAGGTGAAATCAAGCAATTGTTGCTTAAGCCATAGGACTTGAGCACAACAACTACCGGCGGCAACGTATTTCGCCTCGGCTGTTGACAAAGCAACGGAAACCTGTTTCTTGCTATGCCAACTTACCAAGGAATTTGCGAAAAAGTGACACGTGCCACTAGTACTTTTCCTATCCGATTTGTACCCGGCAAAATCGGAATCGGAATAGCCAACTAAGGAACAAACACTACCTTTAGAATACCACAACCCATACTTTGGAGTACCGAAAAGGTATCGAAGTATGCGCTTAACTGCTTTTAAGTGGGATTCCTTGGGACGTGCTTGATACCGCACACACATGCATACACTGAACATAATGTCGGGTCGTGATGCGGTAAGATAAAGAAGAGATCCAATCATACCTCGATACTTCTTTACCTATACATCCTTACCATTTTCGTCACGATCAAGATTAGCACATGTAGGCATAAGAGTATCTATTGCTTTGCAGTTTAGCATGTCGAAACGTTTGAGAAGCTCAAGACAATATTTTGTTTGGCTCACAAACGTGCCCTCTTCGAGTTGTTTGATTTGCAATCCGAGGAAATAGTTGAGCTCCCCCATCATGCTCATTTCAAACTCCCCCTGCATCAAACTAGAAAACTCCTTGACCAAGGACATGTTAGTAGACCCAAAGATAATATCGTTAACATAAATTTGTACCAAAATTAAATGTTTTCCTTGACGTTTAATAAAGAGGGTTGTGTTAACCTTCCCTCTTGAATAGCCTTGATCAAGTAAAAATTTGCTTAGACGTTCATATCAAGCCCTAGGGGCTTGTTTAAGTCCGTACAAAACACGTTTAAGTTTATAGACATGATCGGGATATTCATGGGATTCAAAACCCGGAGGTTGGGCAACATAAACCTCTTCATTTATATATCCATTAAGGAAAGCACTTTTAACATCCATCTGAAATAATTTGATGTTTTAGTGCAAGCATAAGCAAGTAAAAGGCGTATAGCCTCGAGTCGGGCAACCGGCGCATAAGTTTCCTCATAGTCGATTCCTTCCTCTTGGCTATAGCCTTGCGCTACAAGCCACACTTTATTTCGTGTTATAACTCCATTTTCATCAAGTTTATTCCTAAACACCCATCGGGTGCCGATTACTCGATGATCTCGCAGAGGGGGGACAAGGTCCCAAACCTCATTTCTCCTGAATTGGTTTAGCTCATCTTGCATTGATAAAAACCAATGCTCATCGAGTAACGCCTCCTTTGTGTTTTTAGGGTCAACTTGTGACACGAAAGAGAAGTAATAACAAAAGTTACTAAGTTTAGAGCGAGTGGTTACTCTCTTAGAGATATCACCGATGATATTGTCGATTGGATGGTCTTTGGAAGACTTCCATGCTGGAGGAAGGTCATGTTCATTAGTTGGATGATCCTCCTCACTCTTCATTGGTTGGTGATCCTTTTCCTCTTCAATACGCACTACTTCAGGCTGATCAATTCCCTTATCAGTGTCGTTGAGTATGTCTTCAAAAGATACACATGCACCATGAAAATAACTACCTTCTCCGACATTTTTCGGATAAGACTCATCAAAAGTAACGTGCACCGACTCTTCAACAATACGTAACCTTTTATTATAACTTCTATAAGCTTTACTTGGCTGAGAGTATCCAAGAAAAATACCCTCTTCGTCCTTGGCATCAAACTTACCAAGTGTCTCTTTTCCATTATTTAACACGAAACACTTGCAACCAAAGACATGAAGGTGAGAGATATTTGGCTTACGCCCTTTTAAAAGTTCATACGGTGTCTTGTTTAGAATAGGCCAGATGAGAACCGTATTCAAAACATAACAAGCCGTACTAATGGCGTCGGCCCAAAAGTATTTTGGAAGTCCACTTTCATTGATCATAGTCCTTCCAAGTTCCTCCAAAATTCTATTTTTACGTTCCACCACCCATTTTGTTTAGGGGTACGTGGTGCGGAAAAATTATGATCAATTCCATGGGATTCACAAAATGCTTCAAACAAATGATTTTCAAACTCACCCCCATGATCACTTCTAATTGACACAATGTTCGTGTTTAACTTGTTTTGAGATAACTTAGCAAATCTTTCAAAGGCCGAAAATGTATCACTCTTGTTTTCTAAGAAAATGGTCCAGCAAAAGTTAGAAAACTCATCGACTATTACAAAACCATAATAGTTACCACCTAGGCTTTTAACCCTAGATGGTCCAAAGAGGTCTATATGGAGGAGCTCAAGGGGTCTCATAGTTCAAACAATATTTTTAGATTTGAAAGAGATCTTTGTTTGTTTCCCCATTTGACAAGCATCACAAAGGTGATCCTTAGTAAATTTGATTTTGGGCAAACCGATGACTAGGTCTTTAGAGACTATTTTGTTAAGCAAATAAAAATTGATATACGTCAACCGTCTATGCCATAACCATGAATCTTCATTTATAGTGACTAGACACTTGTCGCCATTTAACGATACCTCATTTAAGTCTAGCATATAGACGTTATTCACCCTCAAGCCCTTAAACACATCCTTCTTGTCACTATCTTCAACTATGCAACAATCTTTTGAAAACGATACTTTATAAATCTTGTCACATAGTTGAATAATGCTTAAAAGGTTGTGTCTAAGGCCTTCCACAAGAAGCACATGAGAGTTAGTAGTAGATGAGGGGTTACCTATACTACCTTTACCGAGAATCTATCCCTTGTTGTTATCTCCGTAGGTGACAAACCCCTTTTTCTTCGCCAAAAAGTCGATGAAAAGAGATATGTCTCCTGTCATATGTCTTGGGCAACCATTGATAAATGCCTTTTGGAACAAGAAATGTTTTAAAACGACATTTACCAATAGTATGAAAAGGTTTGCAACAATATAGGCAATCACGGTTCATTTAGAGTTTACCTTTGCTATCTCTATCTCGAATCACATACGTATACCTTTGATACGGATTATTCATACTTTCTCGATAATGTGATCGATCAATAGCAAACGTAACTTTAGGCTTAAGAGCCTTGTCTAATTTGGCCTTAAGGGTTCTCACCTCTTTTTTCCAAATATGACAAGTATCACAGCCCCCAAACTTGAACCATGGAGACTTATTCTCATCAATCTTAGCTTTTGATGCATCCACCATGGAGTTTTTAAGAGCTTCCAATTCCTTTTTGGAATCGGAAACCTTTTTCTCCAAATATGAAAAAATCTTTTTGTTTGAGGCTAAGCGTTGAAAAGCTTCCTTAGCCTCGTGGTGCAACATATCAAAAGCTTTTTGTAATTCTAAATGAGACATACTATTTGAATGATCATATTTAGAGTGTTTTACCTCTTTCTTCTTGTTTTGACGTGCCATAAGACATAGATTAACATATTCATTTTCGTCACTTGAGCTGTCATCTTTTTCCGACTCGTTATCGCTCTCCCAAGCGATGTATGCTCGTCTAGACTTGTTTGACTTTTTGTGTTGATGACTCTTATCCTTATCCTTATCCTTGTCTTTCTTAAGTGATGGACAATCCAGCTTGTAGTGCCCGGATTTTCCACAGTTGTAACACGTTCCTTTAACCTTGCCATTCTTATAGCCTTGATTTCTAGATTGCCTTCTAAATTTGACTAGATTTTTATCCGAGTGTTGAATCTCATTCTTCCGAACATATCTATTATATCTCTTCACAAATAGGCTCATGTCATCATCGGAGTCATCATCTTTGTCATTATTGGTTTCATCATCACTTTGCTCTTGAGATGTGGACTTTGAACAAGAAGCCTTAAGAGCAATCGACTTCTTTCCCGTATCTTTTGTTTTCTCCTTCTTTATACTCTTTTCATGTTTTTCCAAGCTAATGATCACCGTAACACCCCATTTCTACGCGACGGATAATTATAAAATCAGAGTTTCAAAATTTCAACATACAAATGAGATGCTACACTTTTAACTTAAAAACGACTTCATATTATCGCATGTTAATCAGATACATAACACTTTAACTCGGATGAACCGATAACAACAAAATTAGTCTTTAAAATAAAACAACTTTTATTAACTAAATAGCGGAATCATACTTTTCAACTCAAATGACATAACGTCTTTTGTTCATCTGAAAACAACTGCAACATAACAAGTATTAAATGTTATCAACTTAGAATTCAACAACTGAAATATAACAACTATAAAACAACGATCGTTCATCCCCCCGAGTGTTACGTATCAGAGCAAGACCCTCTTGACTTGCAATAAAGCAACATAAGGACTCCAAAAACTATTCTGAACTGCCACTGCTATTCTTGAGTACCTGCCCATTTCCCATGGTAGGGGAAATATCAGCAGAAGGGGTGAGATATCTAACAATATAATAAGATGTATGATAAATAATATATTAGAATTTAGATCATATAAAATTACCACCTTACAGCTTATAACAACAATTAGTACAACAATTCATCAGCATAATATCACAACAAAGTCATCAACTTAATATCACGACAATTTAACCAACTTAATATAACAACTTTCAAACCACAAATATAACAACAAAACTCTCAACAGGTTATAACAACATTTTCATAGCTTTCAGACAGTACCTGTCACAACAAGTCAACAATATAATAACAACGAATATATCATCACAACACTAGAATATGCAGCTTAGAATGTGACTCATACAATGCACATGCATGTGGTACCATTGGAGCATAACTCCCAACTTAGAAATTTGCCAATTAATATTGACGTCAACAAGGCATAAGCCTTCAACTTAATTTTGCCAATCCAGGCCAACTTACTGAGCAGCAGCTCCAACTTGATATGCTTTGTATGCGACTCTTTATCAAACACAACAACAACTACAATAGCGACTACAACAATAATTCAACTTTGGCATTAAGCCTACAACTTAATTCTTGCCAATAATTAGAGGCAATGCAACATATTTCACCCTGCAACTTTATAATTAACCACAACAATATCACAACAACTTATACCATACTTCGTATCAACCAAATTATATATCAACTCAACATCAAATCAACATTGACCATAGGCCTACAACTTATATATATATATATCAATAAATAAAGGCAATTCAACCCGATACAACATCACCTGAAATTTTGCACTTTTCAACAAAGGCCACAACGCAACGAGACAACCGAAGTTATACTTCAAACAAACATATAATTATTCGGCAATTTTTGACTAAAATCGGTTAATTAATCTTCCACTAGTTACCAACATTTTCTACACTGCACTACTCTTATTAAGTCTATACAGTCACTGCTAGTAGAATACTACCTGCTAGTTTACTAGTTCTGTTTGTTATTTTCTTGGTTTTATGGTTGGCATTATTTTGCTAAAACTCATGTAGCAGCAGATGTTGAATCTCAATATTTTAAGTGGCTGTTTTCAACATGTCGTATGAAGATGTTCCATGGCAGCTCATAGGACATCGCGCGGTGAAATTAGTTTTAATGGAGATTCTGTTACTATGATTTGTAACTAAATATTCTGTGAATATTTGGTTATCCTATGTGGCATCCAAAGCATTTTTGGATTAGGGTTATTTGTTGGTTTTCGGATTTGCTGCTGTTTCTAATTATGGAGACATAATAGGAAACTTTGGATTGAAGACCTATTTTATTGGAGTTAATTTTGCAGAATTGTGAGCAGTCTAATTGCTGCGTTTTTGAAGCCCAATTCAGTCCAGATTACAAGCTATAAATAGACTGATGTTTACCTAGTTTTAGGTGTCAAACTTACATGTATTTTTAGGGTTGTGTGCTTGTGTTTTGTGAGCCTAACTGGTATCTTATGATAAGAGTATAAGGACGGTAGTGTAAGTTGTGTAAGGTTGCTCATAAGCTTTTAAGCATTGAGTAGCTGTGTGTTAATTCTCATAAGCTGTGAAGTATTGAGAATTTGTGTTTCGACCATTGTTACTTGTCTTGTAAGGAACCAGTCACGGGTTGTGATTGAAGAGGGATTTGAGGAGGGCCTCATACCTAGGGGAGTCTTAGGTAGAATTCATAGGAAGGATAGTGATTAAGTGAGCTGATTGAATCGGGTGTGGTTATCAGTGAATTGATGCTATCAAATATTGATTTCATCCCTGGCTTGGTAGCCCCCAGATGTAGGATAGTTAGATCCGAACTGGGTTAACAATTTCTGGTGTTCTTTACATTTTATGCACACTATTTGTTTTAAACTTGTTCATTGTTGTTGTATATCAGTGTCTCGACATCTCGATAGGACATCTGATATACTGGCCAGAATTTCAATTGGCATCAAGAGCAGGCACCCTTAGTTGTTTCTGGGTGAGATTCAGGGAAGGTACTTTCTGGTACAATGGACAAGGATGGAGGAGCTCTGAATAAACCACCTCTGCTGGATGGTTCTAACTATGAGTATTGGAAACCTAGGATGATAGCTTTCATCAAATCCATGGATGATCAAGCTTGGAAAGCTGTCATCAAAGGATGGGAGCCCCCTAAGGTTAAAGATGATAAAGGTAACCCTACTGATGTTCTGAAGGAAGAAGAGGACTGGGATGATGCTGACTACAAAGGGTCTGTTGGAAATTCTAAAGCCATGAATGCATTGTTCAATGGTGTCAACAAAAATATCTTCAGGCTGATTGAGCACTGTACTATTGCCAAAGAGGCTTGGCAGGTCTTGAAAGTTGCTCATGAAGGGACCTCAAAGGTGAAAATGTCAAAGCTTCAGCTTCTCACTAGCAAGTTTGAGAGGTTGAAGATGAAAGAGGATGAGAGCGTTCATGATTTTCATATGAACATTATTGAGATAGCTAATGCCTCTAGTGCCTTAGGAGAAAAGATGTCTGACAGCAAGCTGGTCAGGAAGATTCTCAGGTCTCTACCTAAGAGATTTGATATGAAGGTTACTGCTATAGAGGAAGCTCACGACATTGACAAGATGAAAGTGGATGAGCTTATGGGATCACTCCAAACTTTTGAGTTAGGATTTAGTGAGAAAGCTGAAAAGAAGAAGAGTATAGCATTTGTGTCGAATGCTGATGATTTAGATGATGAAGAAGATGTGTCTAAAGAGCTAGTGTTACTTGGAAGACAATTTAATAAAGTGTTGAAAAGGATGGACTGGAAGTCAAGAGAAAATGTTCGAAACAAGTCTCCCGATATCAACAAAGACCAGGATGGAGGCAGAAGAACCAGAACTGAAGAAGACTCTAATCAAGGGAAGAGAGTTCAATGCTATGAATGTGAAGGATTTGGGCACGTAAAAATTGAGTGTCCCACTTATCTAAAAAGACAGAAGAAGGCATTATCTGTGACATGGTCAGAAGATGATTCTGAAACTGAAGATGATGAGAAATCTGCAAAGTTGGTGACAGCGTTAACAGGAGTATGTGAATCAGATGAAGAATCTGAAGAGCTTACTTTTGAAAAGCTGGCTATCTCTTATAAGAAGTTGTGAATTGAACATGAAGAAGTATGTCAGTAGAAAAAAGAACAAGCAAGTGTTATTGTTCATTTAAAAGCAGAGAATACTGAGCATGTGTCTACTGTAGCTGATCTACAAAGTGAAGTAAGTGTTTTGAATTCAAAATTGGACAACATGATCAAAAATGTCAGGATGTTAAATGGGAGTTCTGATATATTTGATGAAATTTTGAAGTCAGGAAGAGATGCTAGAAATGTCAGTGGTATTGGATTTGAAGGTACAAATAAATTAGATGAAGGAAAGAAATCTGAGGAAGTACCCGTTCAAGACAAGGGAAGGTTGAAGATGTTGAATAACATGCTGCAACATCCTCCCAGGCATCAGAAGAAGTTCATAAAGAAAAAGAATCAAAGATGGACTTGCTACCATTGTGGGAAGGTTGGTCATATAAAAGCATTTTGCTATAAGCTACATGGTTATCCCAAACCCATGCAACAGTATAGTAGGAAAAAGGGCAGGGTTGAAATAAACAGGATATGGACTTCAAAGGATTTTGTAAAAGAACATAGGAACTACAAGTCTTTTAGAGTCTCTACAAATGAAAAATGGTTCTTTGATAGTGGATGCTCTCGACATATGACATGTGTTAGTAGATATATGTCAGATGTTAAGTATCATGCTCCTAATGAGGTGATTTTTGGTAATGGATCAAAAGGAAAAGTACTTGGTGTTGGAAGAGTGGATTATCCAGGACAGCCAATTTTGGAAGGAGTATTGCTTGTTGAAGGATTAGATACTAATCTAATAAGCATAAGCCAGTTGTGTGATCAAAGTCTTAGGGTCATCTTTACAAACTACGAATGTTTAATAATGGATGAAAATAAATCTATTGTTATGAGAGGTGAAAGAACCTCAGAGGATTGCTATTTGTGGAAAGCTGAAAGCAGTATTGTGGAAGTGTTAAATCAAAAAGCGTGTGAATGGCACGTGTATAAGGACCCACTTCCAAAACTTATAAATAGGCCAGCTAACACATTTCAACTTCAATCCTACAGCGCCAAAACATCATCTGACTTACTCTTTCAAAACTCCTCTCCGCTAGGGTTTGCTCTTAATCTCCTCAATACTGCATTTTGTGATCAACTAAACATGTCTCAACATCCTAACTCCGATTCCATGCACGACTCCCCTGATAACACTGGTTCTCCATGAATCAATGTTGGAGATGAAGAATCACTGCGGATGATAAACCTCTCTGACCCAGTGCTCGACATTGCTCCGTTGAATGTTATGCCGGCTGACCCAAAAGGCAACCAACAAGCTTCTCACACAACGAATGTCAACATTCCAGGTAAGAAATCTAAACCTTTTTCACCTAAGAAGAAAGTCCACTCCATGACCAGTTTGTATGCTAACCAAGTAAGCCCTATGAAAAACATGACTGAAAAGGGATCTACATCAGACTTAGTTGAGAAGCAGAAGGTTACTAAATCTTATGATTCCACTGATAATGATGCTGTCAGAAAAGATAAGGAAATTAGAAGGGTTGTTGCCTCGATTCTGAGTGGAATTAAGGCAAATGTCGAGTCTAATGTTCCAACATCAGTGACTGAAAATATCAATAGCAGCCCTACTAATAGGACTGATGGTGATGTTCACATGCATGTGGACCGTGAGAGAAGAAGTAAAAAGAAAGTTGATGTAAGGACTGAAGATGTTATTAATGTTGACGACCTCACTTCTGATGAGGAACCTATTGCTGGAATGCTGAGAAGAATTCAGAAAAGAAGAAGAAAAACTGTAATAAGTGAAGGCTCCAAGTCTTCGAAAGAGTGTGGTAAATCTGGAGGTGGGGAAAGAAAAGTTCAAGCAGGGCCGCCTAAGCAATGGAGCAAGGTTGTAGTGCCCACTAAGAAAAGAAAAATTACTGATCAAAGTGATTCTGACTATGAAGTTGAAACAGATGTCCAGGACATCATTGGTACAAAAATCTCCACCTGCAAGAAGGCTTCTACTGAAAGCTCTATGAGAAATACAGATAGATGGAAAATTGTTGATCAAAGAAGGATTGCTCTAGAGAGAGAGTTGGGGAAGGACTTCGAAAAGTACAAAGAAATAGTGGAGCTCATTGCTGCAGCTGGATTGATGAGAACAGTGTCCAAGTTAGGACCCTGCTATGGAAATCTAGTCAAAGAATTCGTGGTGAATATATCTGAAGGGTGTGATGAGAACAGGGGGAACAATCTCAGGCAAGTATCTGTGAGAGGAGAAGCTGCACATTTTCACCTGAAATCATCAATAACTATCTGGGCAGGAGCAAGGAATCCCAACCTGAGTTGGAGGTAACAGACAATACTGTATGCAAGGAGATTACAGGTGGCTGTATGAGACATTGGCCAAATGCAGAGAAGTTGTCGTCTGGAAAATTAAGTGTCAAATATGGCATCCTCCATAGGATTGCTGTGGTAAATTGGGTTCCTACAAATCACACATCTACTATTTTCTCTACACTTGGCAGATTCATATATTCTATAGGAAAAAAGATTGCCTTTGATTTTGGATTATATATCTTTGAGCAGATATTGAAGCAAGCTAGTTCACCTGCTGTCAAGATGCCTATCTGTTTCCCTTCCTTGATCTGTGGTATTATTCTAGAACAGTGTCCTAATCTTGTGTTGAGGGGTGACACTGCACTCAAAAGGAAACCTCCTCTATCCATTCACTACAAGCTACTTGGTGGAGCACATGTCTCAGACATTGCTGGGACATCTTCACAGACTTCAAGTCATGCCACTCTTGATGATGAAGTCATTGCTCAGATGCAAGAGACTTGCAAAGAGCTGGAAGAATTTATCAGGAGAGATACAGCAAGGAAGGCTAAGCTAGAGCAGCTGATGAAAGCCTTGATTGAAAAGAGAAATGCTGCTAAAGATCAAGAGTTGACTGAAGATGATGGACAAGGTGAATCTACTGAGTCTGACAGAAGGAGTGTCCAACAGTTTGAAGATTCTGGTTCTAAGAATGGTGCTTCTGGATCTGAAGGTGAAAGTGATGAGGTTGCTGATGAAGAGAACAGTGCTGATTAGCTAGGCTATCTGCAAGTTTAGTTTCTGTTTTTGTCTGTTTTTGTTTTTCTCTTTTCTTTTTGGACAACTTAATTCTGGTTTGGTGTTGAATAATATACTGCTATGTAATATATTTACATTTATCTATGACCTCTCTTTGTCATATTTGTGGCTAAAAAGGGGGAGTAATAAGTGTGAGTGTGAGGGAGAATAGCTTTGGTATGTGCTTGTGCTATTGAGGGGGAGTATGTGTGCTGCAGGTAGATTATGTTTGTGATGCTGCAGTTGCTGAGGGGGAGATTGTGAAATGTTGCTGCTGTTGAGGGGGAGTTTTTGCCAGCTTACTATAATGAGTGTTCTTGCTGTATTGTGTGGTTTATGCAGCTGAAGGGGAGTTGTTTTTGCTGCAGATGTGGGAATTGGTTTTTGTTGGTGGTTGAGTGTTTTTTTCCGCTGCTGATACTGATGGTGTTTGAGTGTGTGTGGAGTTTTAGCCAAAAATAAGCCAAAGGGGGAGATTGTTATTTCCTTGGTTTTATGGTTGGCATTATTTTTCTAAAACTCATGTAGCAGCAGATGTTGAATCTCAATGTTTTAAGTGGCTGTTTTCAACATGTCGTATGAGGATGTTAAATGGCAGCTCATAGGACATCGCGCGGTGAAGTTAGTTTTAATGGAGATTCTGTTACTATGATTTGTAACTAAATATTCTGTGAATATTTGGTTATCCTATGTGGCATCCAAAGCATTTTTGGATTAGGGTTATTTGTTGGTTTTCGGATTTGTTGCTGTTTCTAATTATGGAGACATAATAGGAAACTTTGGATTGAAGACCTATTTTATTGGAGTTAATTTTATAGAATTGTGAGCAGTCTAATTGCTGCGTTTTTTAAGCCCAATTCTGTCCAGATTACAAGCTATAAATAGACTGATGTTTACCTAGTTTTAGGTGTATTTTTAGGGTTGTGTGCTTGTGTTTTGTGAGCCTAACTGGTATCTTATGATAACAGTATAAGGACTGTAGTGTAAGTTGTGTAAGGTTGCTCATACGCTTTTAAACATTGAGTAGCTGTGTGTTAATTCTCATAAGCTGTGAAGTATTGAGAATTTGTGTTTCGAACATTGTTACTTGTCTTGTAAGGAACCAGTCACGGGTTATGATTGAAGAGGGATTTGAGGAGGGCCTCATACCTAGGGGAGTCTTAGGTAGAAGTCGTAGGAAGGGTAGTGATTAAGTGAGCTGATTGAATCGGGTGTGGTTATCAGTGAATTGATACTATCGAATATTGATTTTATCCCTGGCTTGGTAGCCCCCAGATGTAGGATAGTTAGATCCGAACTGGGTTAACAATTTCTGGTGTTCTTTACATTTTATGCACACTATTTATTTTAAACTTGTTCATTGTTGTTGTATATCAGTGTCTCGACATCTCGATAGGACATCTGATATACTGGCCAGAATTTCAATTGGCATCAAGAGCAGGCACCCTTAGTTGTTTCTGGGTGAGATTCAGGGAAGGCACTTTCTGGTACAATGGACAAGGATGGAGGAGCTCTGAATAAACCACCTCTGCTGGATGGTTCTAACTATTAGTATTGGAAACCTAGGATGATAGCTTTCATCAAATCCATGGATGATCAAGCTTTGAAAGCTGTCATCAAAGGATGGGAGCCCCCTAAGGTTAAAGATGATAAAGGTAACCCTACTGATGTTCTGAAGGAAGAAGAGGACTGGGATGATGCTTACTACAAAGGGATGATGCCTGCGTGACGGTCGTCATAGGGTGCATGACGGTCAGCACACCTGCGTGACGGTCGTCACCCATGCATTTTCCAGTTTTCTCCAAATTCCATATTCTGCTCCTCCATCTCAATCATAGAAAAAAAGTCCAACCATCACAGTACAAAAGCCATATACGGAATTCATACTCAATCAACATAGATTCATTTTTTATGCGACTAATTCAATCATAACAACCAATTTCAGTATCAATCACAAAAATCAAAACACAAACAGAGTAATTCTACAACCCAATCCCACATATCATTTATCAACTACCCAATTATAGAGTCAGAACCCCACCCTTACCTTGGATTGAAGGTTGCTCTAACACTCTCCGATCGAACCTAGCTTTGCCTTTTTCCTCTTTTCCTCTTTTCTGCAACTTTTACGTATCTCTTCTCTCAAACCCTTATTTTCTTCAACTGCCACTTCTCTTTTTCTTAACTCCCAACTTAGTCCACCTATAACCTATTTAATTTCCTTATTTTCCTCCACCCATTACCAAATCAATTTAACTTTTTAATTATTACAATAATATTAATATTAATAATAATATTACTAATAATATTAATAATAATACTAATAATAATAATATAATAATAGTGACCATAATAATAATAATAATTGAAATTCTGGTACATGTGCAGAATTCAAATGTCCTAGAACATGCTATTCGACATCTGGTCTGACATGATCACAAAGGGCAAGGTATATTACACAAATCATGGTACTGAAAAGATAAGAGCAAGACACACAGAATTGTTAACCCAGTTCGGTCGAACACACCTACTCTGGGGGCTACCAAGCCAGGGATGAAGTCGACTATCAGTAGTATCAATTCAAAGCTAAACTACCCGTTTACAACTTTTCACTTAATCACTACCCAATGACCCTTCTACCTAGATCCTCTCTAGATATGAGAAACCCTTCTCACTCCCAATCATCGCAATGATGTCTAGCAGTTGACAATCCGCCACTGCATCAACAACCCTTCACCTACATTTTGATTACACAAATAGACATGAAATTACACTCCAATGACACATCAACATCTGATGAGATCAATACCTAGCCAAGTATGATGCCAAACTCCACCGTTTGTTAGCTTCTTCCTTAACTAAGAACACAACCTGGAGTTGCTTCAAAGCTTCCTCCAAGGACAAAGCGTACTGCCTCTTACCTACAATTTTTGAGGAGTACAGGTAACCTTCCCACAGGACGGGAGGTTTACCTAGACAGAACCCTAGACTTCTACATCTTGAGCCCCCGTTTTTTCAAGGTTACAAACCCTTCTATTTATAGGCTGAACCCAACTGGATTTGGGCCTTCAATCACAGCTTCACTAGCTGTTACAAACCTGCAAAATAAACTCCAATAAAATAGCTCTTCAATCTAATATTTCCTAATATGTCTCCATATTTAGAAAGTCTTGATTTCTGATTGAATCTTCTCGACCTTTGAATATGCGCCACATATAATGCATAATTTTCTCTTAAACTTCTGCACAATTCAAAACATAGCTGATTCTCATTATTCCAGCTCAGCAGGCGCGATGTCGAATGCTTCCTCATAAGAGATCTTCTTCGACATGTTGCTCCAGCTGTTGAATACCTTCAACATAACATGTTCAAGCATTCCAAAAGGACATCTTGTTGTACCTATTCTTCTTATCAAGTTTATACATCCTATTCTCTATTACAATATCGCTGCTATTATTTGTTTTACAAAAACTAAGCCAATCCTAAAATGAGAGAACCAACAATCTCCCCCTTTGGCAAATTTTGGCTAAAAGAAATAATCTACAGTTAATTATAGTTCAAGAGTTTACAGCAATATAAAAATACAACCAACAGCTGTAGTGTTCAGAGCAGCAGATCTTCATGTTGAAAACAATGTCTCACCATCTTTGGTTGACATCTTCTTTGCAGCCCTCTGAAGAACTCCACTGCATGCATCATCACCAACGAACAACAAGCTTCAGGCTAAAAGGAAGGAAGGTCCTGAAGTTTGTTGGTGCACATGAGGAAGAAGATAGCAGAAGCCAGCTTATACTCCCCCTCAAACCAGGAACCTCTTCTTAACTTGAAGACCAATGGTGGCATCAGAGAACTCTTAATTTCTCTTTAAAGGGCATAAGAGGAAACTTAAGACCAAACCCTCCACCACTCCTGGTAACTCAGAACACAGGTCACAACTGTGTTCATAACTCAGATCATAGGTCACAAAGATATTCAAAAGTCAAAAGACATCCAAAATAGACATTTGACATGTTTGGACAACGTATGCAATCACCGACTCCTGTCTGAACCTTTGAGCAACAAAAGCCTTTCTCCCCCTTTTTGGCCAAAAATTGACAAAGGAGGCCATCACAAAACCAGACCCAGGCACAACCTACCCAGACTCGAACAAAACCCATAGTTTTTATGAGAACAACCCTTAACTGATGGTAGAGGATAGGAGAAGCTTCTATAAATAGCAGAGCAATTTTTTTGATATTAACGATCTTTAATTCTTGGTAAAGGAGAATGTTAATTGAGAATAGAAAACATGTGGCTTAATTCAAGGTGCACCGTCCAAAATGACTTTGAACGCCTTTAATAACTCTTGTACCAGTCCTGCATGTCTAGTCAGCACCTACTAGGCTCCCTTCTTATGCGTGGCTGGATGCACAGTCTAGAATATTCCTTTGTTTGGCTCAGGGAAACATGTCTTGAGTGTTGTTCTGACATCTTACCAAAGTAGTTTGTCTGCTTGTTCACAACATTATCAACCAAAACTCCTCAGAAATTTATTCATTCCAAGCATGTTTTCTTGGATTCCTTCAAAAACATCAACAATTCTCCTTTTCAGACTTCACCTGCATAGGCACTAGCTCCACACAGCTATGATATGTCCCATCATGATGTTTGACATAGCACAAACTTAACCAGCACATAGGCTGCAATAGGCTATGGACAACAGTCTTAACATTCAATGATATTACATCAATAATGCCAAATTCTGGTAAGTGTTGAGCAAGACCTCACCATGGAATATTAGATACAAGGTCCGCCAAGTCCAACAAAAGCCCACTTGATTTTAAATTTCTCACAAATTTCAAACAAATGTCCACATTATGTCAAAACTGCCACTTTGGACCATAATGATGCTTCTTCTAACTCCATAAGTATGGTACACAACAAAAATGTTGTAACATTATGTAGGACATCAGCACGAGACAAAAAAGCACACTACCTGATCACAATCAGCACCAGCAGTTATACCAAAAGCAAACCAAACTGACAACCAGACAAGACCTAGGTTCATCCTACTAGGACAACCTCTACCAAGGCACCAAACACAAAGTTCTGGTATCCAAAAACTGGTTCCCAAGAAACAAATTCCCACGCCAAGGACAACTTTGACTGGTCAGGCGATACAAACAAAGTCTATTTATCCATTATAAATAACAAGCCTCCTTGCTCCTATCAGCACACCCAGGAAAGTAACATGAGTCAGTCTAACAAGAATGCAGGAAAGAGATACATGCAGAAGGACAAGAAGCCAGATCCTCAAAAGTTGAAGGACACAACACTGTCCACGGATGGAGCCACTTCAGGAGCAACAAGAACACGAAAGACATCAGAAACAAGGATGAAGACCATCAAGAAAAACCAAGTGCAATTTCAAGCTTCTGATGATGAATGGGATAAAGATTGGAAAACTTTTCTTGATTCGGGGGGTTGGGATAATCTTTAGACTCTTTGTTGGTTGCTTTTTCTAATCTTGTATGCTCTTACCATTGCAATAAAATTCTGTTTAAATTTTGTTCCATTTATACTAAAACAACTGCACAAGACACATCACAACATACTTAATCCTCATGTATGCACATTCCCAATTTTGCTCTAAAACAAGTGCCAACACCAAAGCAGCAGAATAATCACACGTCCAGTTGCATAACATTGTAACACTCTCCCCCTATCATGTGCTTCTTAGTACCTTGAAGAATGGAGAACATAAGATGCATCTTCATGTTTTCAAGAGCTAACTCTTTGTTCAATTCATAAGTTGAACACAATCATTACTTGTACCAATACTCACATGATCTCAATCTGATCAATTTTTCTCTATTAAAGACTGCCAGTACTCCTTTGCAAGAAGAATGCCTTAAATGAATGGAGAACATGAGACTCATCTTCATGTCTTCAAGAGCGCACTCTCTGTTCAACACACCTACTGAACACATTCACCCACTGCTTGACCCTCACAACAGTACTTGAAACAAGTAGAGACTTATGATCTCAGGAGACAAACACCATAGCATTCTGAACAGAATGTTCTGTCAACCGATGTTAAGACATCAGTCTTGACATCATGAAAAGTATCCAGCTGAAACAGACACCCCATTTCAAACAAAGTCTCCACACTTCCCTTTAATAGCAGCACAGACTGTGATTAGATCATATCAATCCTAAGCACGCACAGTTAATACATATCTAGCTTCACAAGATCATTCAGAACATGCCTCCAAAAAAACATGATCTTTTGATCTTTGACCTTCATGTCCAAGAAGTCTGCTAGAGATATTACTTCTTGAATCTCAGGATCTCCACTCCTGCAGCAAGGACCAGAAATAAACTGACCTCAGGAGTAAATAACATGTTGATCATACCTTGATCAACTCACACATCTAAGATAAGTTTCAGGGCCAGAAACTTCTTAGACATACCACCCAGATGCCTCCTCTTCCAGATCAGGAGTAGGTTCCAAACTCATGTGATTAAACCACATTAGTTTAGCACCCAGAGCATCTGCTATGCCATTCCTTTAGACATCAGAATTTTGCACAATTCTGACGTGATGTTCTAACACAAGATAGGACATCATTCCAAGGAACACATCAAGAGATCAAGGACTGGAGATTAGCCCTTTTAGGAATAGAAGCAAAAGTAAATTACTTCTCAATATCTTCTGATCTCTTCCTTACAACTTCACTTATCAATGCCTTTATGAGTGGACTTGAACAATAATCTTCAAGTATCGTTGACAAAGTAAGTTGAAGCAGTCTTGCATATATCCTATCACCATAGGATATACATTCAGAGAAGAACAACCTTCTCAGTTACAACCTCAGGAGTTTTCTGATAGATTCGCAGCGGATCAAAAACCAACTCCTCAAAGCCTTCAGGTGTCACATATTAGCCCTAGCATCATAATTCAGGTGACACCACAATACCACAGATTTGAAAATAAATCAAACCTACGGAACCACTACCCAACAGTTTTTCAACTACTCCTCCAAGCCCTCAGCACACGCCACTGCCTGTCACGAACAGTCCATCCTCCACTTCTAGGGACCATTCTCACACCTATATGAACTACTCCAAGTTCAAACAACTTTTCAGTAGAAAGCTTCTACCTTGACCACGAACCAGAAAGTATCTTCCCTCGGATCTCATTCAGATATAGAACAGAATGACCTACTCTGATACCAATTGAAACTCTGGTACATGTGCAGAATTCAGATGTCCTAGAACATGCTATTCGACATCTGGTCTGACATGATCACAAAGGGCGAGGTATATTACACAAATCATGGTACTGAAAAGATAAGAGTAAGACACACAGAATTGTTAACCCAGTTCGGTCGAACACACCATCAATTCAAAGCTAAACTACCCGTTTACAACTTTTCACTTAATCACTACCCAATGACCCTTCTACCTAGATCCTCTCTAGATATGAGAAACCCTTCTCACTCCCAATCATCGCAATGATGTCTAGCAGTTGACAATCCGCCACTGCATCAACAGCCCTTCACCTACA
Source organism: Lathyrus tuberosus (assembly GCA_022829125.1). NCBI lineage: Eukaryota > Viridiplantae > Streptophyta > Magnoliopsida > Fabales > Fabaceae > Lathyrus > Lathyrus tuberosus. The sequence goes on along the minus strand of JALAZF010000162.1, from coordinate 4,871,613 downwards.
TTCTGATTACACAAATAGACATGAAACTACACTCCTATGACACATCAACATCTGATGAGATCAATACCTAGCCAAGTATGATGCCAAACTCCACCGTTTGTTAGCTTCTTCCTTAACTAAGAACACAACCTAGAGTTGCTTCAAAGCTTCCTCCAAGGACAAAACATACTGCCTCTTACCTACAGGTTTTGAGGAGTACGGGTAACCTTCCCACAGGATGGGAGGTTTACCTAGACAGAACCCTAGACTTCTACATCTTGGGCCCCCATTTTTTCAAGGTTACAAACCCTTCTATTTATAGCCTGAACCCAACTGGATTTGGGCCTTCAATCACAGCTTCACTAGCTGTTACACACCTGCAAAATAAACTCCAATAAAATAGCTCTTCAATCTAATATTTCCTAATATGTCTCCATATTTAGAAAGTCTTGATTTCTGATTGAATCTTCTCGACCTTTGAATATGCGCCACATATAATGCATAATTTTCTCTTAAACTTCTGCACAATTCAAAACATAGCTGATTCTCATTATTCCAGCTCAGCAGGCACAATGTCGAATGCTTCCTCATAAGACATCTTCTTCGACATGTTGCTCCAGTTGTTGAATACCTTCAACATAACATGTTCAAGCATTCCAAAAGGACATCTTGTTGTACCTGTTCTTCTTAGCAAGTTTATACATCCTATTCTCTATTACAATATTGCTGCTATTATTTGTTTTACAAAAATTAAGCCAATCCTAAAACGAGAGAACTAACAATAATAATTTCCATCACTCCCATAATTATACTAATTATCCACTTTATATTATGGTTGAGCAATTATTAATTAAAATAATCTAATTAACCTTACTCCACACACCACTACTCTCTACGTTATTAGTCATACACCCCTACTACCCTCAAGACTTAATCTTAAGGTCCCTCCCCTCACTACGGGTACATAAAACATAACAAATACACAACAAACGTACAATCAACTACAACAACTCATTATTATATTCACAAATAATAATTAAATAAAAACGGGGCGTTACAACTCTCCCCCACTTAGAATATTTCCGTCCTCGAAAATTCACCTGATGTGAACTACCCCGGATACGTCCTTGTATCTGACTAATCAATTCCTATGCCATGAGAGGCAACACCACGGTTAACACAAAACAACAAACTACCTTATTAACGACAACAACAACAAGATGCAATGCTCACGCAATGCACTCGATGACCAACTCGAGACACAAAGAATAACCAAGTTACGAACACACAGGTTCGCTATGAACCAGAACACAACACGATCGTTACCATCACCATAGGCAACACTCCCCTAATTCCCTATCATAGGAATTAGCTACTCGCACTCGAACCATCACCATAAGTAACGAGGCAACAACAAAGATAAAAACACAAAAGTCCATAACACAACCTCAATGTAACCAAACTACCAACATCGTTGTTACACACGGACGAACAAACTGGGCTACACCACGCTTTCGCTGCGCACTCTAAGTACTCGCAACTATCTAATCTACCAAGTTTACATCAAACTTCCGACCATCATAGCAGACATAAGAAAAGACTTTCGACTTAACTCATCAGAAATTCCAACCAAACAGCCATTCTATACTCTTGTGATTACTAAATACATCGAACTCTGATTACATAAAAATAATACCTCCGAATATTCAACACAACTACAACCGTAGCCAATTCCAAATCTTGAATAGAATAAATACTTTCATGAATCCCCAATTATCGTAAAACATAGGCTACAACTTTACCATCTTGTATTAACACGATGTCCAAACTCATCATAAACACCTACCAATGCCATAACAACAACAATACAGCATTCCAATAGCATAAACTACACGTGTCCAATTAATCTCAATAAGATAAATCATCTCTTTCACTCCCAGACTGCGCTAAGCGGGATCTGTGAATTCTGCAGGAAAACCCTGCGAAAGACACATGTGCTGCTGCGACTTAACACTTTCCAAACAGTTCTTTAACACCAATTAACCATAGATTTTTCATCCATACTTCACACCCAACCTATGCACATTAACCAAATCAGTCCAACAAACAATTTCATCAATTCCTACTCATACTAACACAATTCTTCATAAAATTTCATCTGAATTAACACAACCAAGTAAACTTATCTTTACTAACCAAAAATCACACTTCAATAAATTAACATATAACTTTGCTTCTTTCAATACTTGTAACTCAATCCTCAAATACTCTACGCACTCTTCTTCTGATTTTATACCAGATCAGAACATCCACAACGAACACCGGTTCCAACTTATCCAAATAAGTATTGAAGATACGATTCATATTCCTTATATACACTTTAAGGCATACTAGCCACTACTATTCTCTATCCGACACCCTTAGTCAAATCGTGGTCTTACATTTCCATTTACTTCCTCCTTGGTTCATCTCTATAATGCTTCAAGTCTCATGTCAATTGGATTCTCGACTCATCGCAAATCAAAACTCAAGTTATCCCGAATACAACTGTGAGTTTCCATACTACTCACCGATCAACTCGTAACCTCATGCTATCATCCTCGAGTTCGCCTCATCTTCCTATATAAGAATTTGCATTGACTAATCAAAACAATCCTTACTAGGCTATCTCCGAACAATTCACTGTACATACAATCTCAGTTGGCAAGACACGTCTATTCCATCCAACATGATTCCGTCTACTATCAATAAGAGATTAAGGGTGATCAGTTCCTCAATTTGTCAATAGATAGCCGGCAACCATAACGGTGGCATAAATCGTCATTACCCAACTACAATAGCGTCATTTAACTTGTGCTAAAAATTACCTAAGCATAATGCTCCACCACCTCTCTAAGGCTTACAAATGTTTTCTTAATTTCCTTATTTTCCACCTCGTCAATGATACAAAAATTCCAAAATCCAGTACATATTCTCCTATACACGCTCGTAGCACAACACATTTGCTGAATATTCTCCCAATACCGGAACTACTACGACACCAAGTACAATCCAAATCGGTTTGCTCCAATCGAAACCTTTATTCAAGTTAAGAACTTCAACAACACTAACCAATCCTTCGTCTCTCCTTGAATCTCAGAACCTCCATAATCCATATAGTTTCACACTTGATTCTCATTCAAATCACACTCTCAATAGTACCACCTCATCATCTGGTTGGTGATACAAACTTCCAAAATTTTCCCGACACATGTCGACACCATATCAATAATAACACCTAGTCCACTTTACTATTTAACCTTCCTCAAAGAAATTTATATTCTAATAATTCTCCACTGGCATATGGCGCATCTCTATGTGCTCCTTCGATATCCTTACCTCCTTCCTATTTCCAAACATTTTACACTTGATCTTATCTTACTCGTCTCTAGTAAGAATAGTTCAACTTCTAACACAATTATCTCTTTCAATACGGACCTCCCAAACACAAAATTATATTCCAAAATAAAGGGAATTTCATGTAGGTTTCAGAACTTCAAGAATCGCTTAAATCCGAGTTACGAGTAAAAAGTTATCGCCTGTGCAATGGCGGCTGATCCAGAAATCCCGTATACGCACTTCCACCAAAATCAGCATCAGACCCAAATATTCAAATGCATTTTTCTCTCTCTACAAAAACATGCCAAAGGCCAAATTTATATGCAAACTATAGGGAATTTCGTAAGCTTTCCAAAAAATCCAGATTCGCTTCCATCGGAGTTACGAGTGAAAAGTTATACCCCTTTTTCTAAAGGCTGTTCTATAATTGCGAAAATGAAAATTGAAATTGGTGAACATGAGTTCTACCTCTCTCTTTCTTCTGAGATCCTCCAACTATCCTTGATTTTCACCCAACTCTAAAAATTATCCGACTTCAATCCAATTATACTCAGGACATACTAGTTTACCAGTTGATTCATCGAATTATCATTTTCTTTTGAGTGGATCCTTAATCTCAATCATCTCTTTAATTCGCCGTCAGTAGTCTACGCATCTCTCAAATAACTGTTATCACCCACATGTGCTCATATAAGCTCCATCCTGTAAGAGTTATCTTACTCGCTTAGTAGGTAAAAACATCATCTCCTAACTGTCTCCAAACTCTGATCTACACTTCAGAGGCAAATCGCAATTATCGGCTCGTCCTCCCTCAAAGGCATCTCAAACTTGACCGATAAAAATCATGAGTCCATACTCTCGTCGGTTCGCAACACAGTTCCAACAACATTTGCACTCTTGCAATCAATTTCACCTTGATCCAACTTCACATACCATTAACATTTTCGGGAAGTAAGCTTCTCCCCCACTTGTTTCAAACCAACTCCTGAAGACAAACGGTTAGAAAATTAATAAGCAAGTACCGACAGTGTTTCACACACATGCCGCGTACTAAGGAATAAACAACATTAGACAACTTGGCCGGACGGACCGACCTGCTCTGATACCACTAATGTAACACCCCATTTCTACCCGGCGGATAATTATAAAATCAGAGTTTCAAAATTTCAACATACAAATGAGATGCTACACTTTCAACTTAAAAACGACTTCATATTATCGCATGTTAATCAGATACATAACACTTTAACTCGGATGAACCGATAACAAAAAAATTAGTCTTTAAAATAAAACAACTTTTATTAACTAAATAGCGGAATCATACTTTTCAACTCAAATGACATAACGTCTTTTGTTCATCTGAAAACAACTGCAACATAATAAGTATTCAATGACATCAACTTAGAATTCAACAACTGAAATATAACAACTATAAAACAACGATCGTTCATCCCCCGAGTGTTACGTATCAGTTCAAGACCCTCTTGACTTGCAATAAAGCAACATAAGGACTCCAAAAACTATTCCGAACTGCCACTGCTATTCTTGAGTATCTGCCCATTTCCCATGGTAGGGGAAATATCAGCAGAAGGGGTGAGATATCTAACAATATAATAAGATGTATGATAAATAATATATTAGAATTTAGATCATATAAAATTACCACCTTACAGCTTATAACAACAATTAGTACAACCAGTCATCAGCATAATATCACAACAAAGTCATCAACTTAATATCACGGCAATTTAACCAACTTAATATAACAAATTTCAAACCACAAATATAACAACAAAACTCTCAACAGGTTATAACAACATTTTCATAGCTTTCAGATAGTACCTGTCACAACAAGTCAACAATATAATAACAATGAATATATCATCACAACACTGGAATATGCAGCTTAGAATTTGACTCATACAATGCACATGCATGTGGTACCATTGGAGCAGAACTCCCAACTTAGAAATTTGCCAATTAATATTGACGTCAACAAGGCATAAGCCTTCAACTTAATTTTGCCAATCCAGGCCAACTTACCGAGCAGCAGCTCCAACTTGATATGCTATGTATGCGACTCTTTATGAAACACAACAACAACTACAACAACGACTACAATAACAAAAATTAACTTTGGCATTAAGCCTACAACTTAATTCTTGCCAATAATTAGAGGCAATGCAACATATTTCACCCTGCAACTTTATAATTAACCACAACAATATCACAACAACTTATACCATACTTCATATCAACCAAATTATATATCAACTCAACATCAAATCAACATTGACCATAGGCCTACAACTTATATATATATCAATAAATAAAGGCAATTCAACCCGATACAACATCACCTGAAATTTTGCACTTTTCAACAAAGGCCACAACGCAACGAGACAACCGAAGTTATACTTCAAACAAACATATAATTATTCGGCAATTTTTGACTAAAATCGGTTAATTAATCTTCCACTAGTTACCAACATTTTCTACTATGCATTACTCTTATTAAGTCTATACAGTCACTGCTAGTAGAATACTACTTGCTAGTTTACTAGTTCTGTTTCTGGTACCAACATAGTTATTTTCCTTGTTTCTAACATATCTCTGCCACACAACAATTCTCTACTACAATTACTATTCTGCTACTTCTCTGTTACTGAAAGTCCTGCTATTAAATAATATACATCAGTTACATAAAGTTTTCTACTAAATTACTAGTTCTGCTATTACTTTGCTACTATCTGTATTACTACTGCTACTTATATATCGTATGAGCTTAACATGGTTAGCACTTCAATTACATTCCTGGCAGAACAAAAGTACATTCACCATTCAAACAAACAAGACAACACAGAACATGCAACAAACAAACAAGGCGTGACAGACAAAACAAGTGTGACGGTCGTTATGCCTGCGTCACGGTCGTCACAGGGTGCATGACAGTCGGCACACCTGCGTGACGGTCGTCACCCATGCATTTTCCAGTTTTCTCCAAATTCCATATTCTGCTCCTCCGTCTCAATCACAGAAAAAAAGTCCAACCATCACAGTACAAAAGCCATATACGGAACTCATACTCAATCAACATAGATTCATTTTTTATGCGACTAATTCAATCACAACAACCAATTTCAGTATCAATCACAAAAATCAAAACACAAACAGAGTAATTCTACTACCCAATCCCATATTATTTATCAACTACCCAATTATAGAGTTAGAACCCCACCCTTACCTTGGATTGAAGGTTGCTCTAACACTCTCTAATCGAACCTAGCTTTGCCTTTTTCCTCTTTTCCTCTTCTCTGCAACTTTTACGTATCTCTTCTCTCAAACCCTTATTTTCTTCAACTGCCATTTCTCTTTTTCTTAATTCCCAACTTAGTCCACCTATAACCTATTTAATTTCCTTATTTTCCTCCACCCATTACCAAATCAATTTGACTTTTTAATTATTACAATAATATTAATATTAATAATAATATTAATAATAATACTAATAATAATAATATAATAATAGTGACCATAATAATAATAATAATAATTTCCATCACTCCCATAATTATACTAATTATCCACTTTATATTATGGTTGAGCAATTATTAATTAAAATAATCTAATTAACCTTACTCCACACACCACTACTCTTTACGTTATTAGTCATACACCCCTACTACCCTTAAGACTTAATCTTAAGGCCACTACCCCTCACTACGGGTACATAAAACATAACAAATACACAACAAACGTACAATCAACTACAACAACTCATTATTATATTCACAAATAAGAATTAAATAAAAACGGGGCGTTACAATCACTTGCTCATGCTCATCTAGTTTGCCAAATAATGGGGTGAGGCCTAGAGTAGCTAGATTATTGGCCTTCGAAGACCTTCGGCTGCCATTCCCTGTTAAAACACCTCAAAATCTTATTAGTAGCAACCTCGTTTGGAATTGGTTTACCAAGTACATACAATTTGTTGATAATATGAGTAAATCATTTTTGCATATCCGCAATGGTTTCCCCTTGCTTCATGTAAAAAAAGATCGAACTCTTGCATTAGTGTGTTGATACGGCCCATTTTAACATCATTAGTGCCTTCGTGGGCTACTTGTAAAGCATCCCATATGGCTTTAGCCGTTTCACAATGAGAGACTCGATAATACTCGTCAACTCCCAAAGAGGAGATCAACATATTTTGAGCCTTCCAATCAGAGCTGTACTTTTTCTCGTCCTCCTCATTCCATTAAGCTTCGGGTTTGGGAATGACAACGCCTTCAGCATTGGTCATTGTAGTTTCCGTGGGACCGTTTAAAATAACGTCCCAAACCTTCCGATCTATGGAATTTATATAGACGCGCATACAATCCTTCCAGTAGTTGTAATTCTCGCCTGTAAAAACTGGAGCTCTATTATAAGCCCTTTTTAGGTTCGTTCGCCATATTCCAAGAAGTTTTACCGAAGCACCAGATAAACCGGAGCTCGTTAGACCACTTGTTAGACGATGGCTAGGATCTAGAAGGGGGGTTGAATAGATCCCACAAATTTTATACACGCAAATGGTTACCAAAAATTGGTTTTAGAAAATTTGACGGAAGCAACCACTGAATCACACGTCTACAACGAACCTCTACTAAAAGGATCGGATATGCACGACAATATTAGGAATGAAATATCGGATGAGAAAAATTCAGATTATTCAACAAAATTTGAACGCAATCAACAATGTTTTATTTGCTTGATATTAATCCAATCCAATGAGATACGTTGACAAACAATTAAATGCAAATGCGTTCGATTTTGCTTTGAAACAAATTATCGAACAATTGGTGTGCGTAAACACACTAAGTGCAGATTTCCAAATAATGTGATGTTAAGCTGATCCTAAATACAATCCAAGGGATTGTATCAAATTTACAAAACAATTTATCAGCTCAAGATTACACTATCACAGAAATTTTGATCAATTTAAACTTTGCAAATTCGAATGATATCAAACGTAAAGAGTTAAGGGAAAGAGAGGACAAACATGATTTGATTAGGCAGTTCCCCAATCATCCTCACAATGGGTACCTCTGCCCCCAATTCCATAAATGGAATTGAGATATATATATAAATTGTCATTTGCAAATTGTTTATACAAGAGAAGAACAATGAACATCCAAACCCTCAAACGTCTTTGACTGTTGATGCAGATTCTTCTCTCCCCTTGATTCAAGACGAATCAAGTTCCTCAAATTCGGTTGAACAAATCCACATCTCACGCTACTAGACTACAAGAAACCACCGTTCTTCAGTCACCTTCACTCGGTCGATTTCGATCTTCCGCAATTCGATCCCCAAACCTTTCTTCTACGATCCTCCGACTGTAGCTACTAAACCGAACGAATGCACTATTCTTCGGTTACCTTTGCACGGCCGAATCCCTGTAGAACGAAATGATTTATGCCAAAACCCCCAAAATCTCCTTGATTCTTGGAGGACAAAACCTGAGGTTTTATTCAAGAAACAACTACCAATTCTCAACCCAAAAATGAAGATCACAACACTTCCTAATTCTGAACGTTATCACTTCAAAACAATGGGCGACACAAACAAAAATGATTATGTGTAATTGTTTGTTTACTCAAGGTTGAAGATGAAGATGAAGAGAAAAATTGGTATGAATTTTCACGTTTCTTGTTTTTTTGAAAAGTGAGCTGACCCAACTGTAAATAATGAATAAAATGACCAACAATGGGTAGTAATAGAAATAACAGAAAAATTGAATGCAGAAAAATCAGTTCAGACAGCCTTGGGTCGACCGCTCCTTTAATGATGGTCGGCGTGAGCTATCCCGTAGGATTGTCTACGCAAATTGAGTGACCATGCGTCGACCCATCAAGACCTTGCATCGACGCAAGCCTGCAGATTTTGCAGAAATTCAAATGCCCAAAAGCATGCGTCGAACGCATGCAACAGGGGGGTCAGTGTGCGCTATCCTGAACTTTTCACAAAACTTGTTCAAGACAGCATGAGTCGACTCATGCTCACCTTGGGTCGACTCAAGACCTACAGATTTTCAAAAACTCATTTTTCTGCACGTTTTTACTGACCAAGACTCGAAACAAGTATACCAAACATCAATATTATGATCATGCACACGTAGAAATTGTGTAAACTTCTTCCTACATGTTTAGACATAGGAAAATTGATGGTTAGATGTAATTTACCCGACAATGATGTGATACCGCTCAAATTACAATCTAATGACTATCTTATTTGTCGACATCATTAAAATCAAAATAGATGAGAGATCTTAGCCCTCACAAAAAGAAGTATCATTGGTTCAAGATAGCAATTCTGCCTTGCTTAGGAGAAGTATTCCCTGTGGGGGAGAAAGAATCGTTGATATGTCTTAAGAGGTAAGAACTCTGTCGGGGATGTCATACGGGACATTGCATCTGACACGGTTGATCCTTCATTCAGGTGTACTAGTTTAGAAGGAGTACTCTGACTCTGCACTTTTGAGGTTCAATCACCTTCGGAGAAACTGTCGATGTTCTTTTTGACGTTCAGTAAAAAGAAATGCCATCTTTATTTTAAAACCAGAAAATTTTTTGACAAGTAAATGCATTTTTTGTTTTATTTCAAGAATCGTTGATCATGTTAAAATGTCATTTTGTAAAGCTAAAACAAATGAGGATTGCAAACAAAAGCACTAGGGCTCAAATTTTATTGATAGGATGGAAATTAGCCAAGCGCGTGATCCCATAGAGTATTTACAAAGTTTAGAAAATGGAAATTTAAGGGAAAATGGGCTACATTGAAACATAACGACCGTTATCCTTTTACCAACTTTGAATTCTGGACATCCTGAGCTTCTGTCGAAGATGACCTTGACTGGAAGTTTTTCCCGATGGATGACATTACTGCTGAGGAGTTGAACTGATCAGACGTAGTTACTTGCCATGAATCCCTAACTTTTTCCTGGATTGTCTTTTGAGGTTTCCAATCCATCGGGATACTTTTTGCTTATGTCTCTAATTTTTGCCTGGACCGCCCTTTCGGGTTTTTAATCCACCGAGACATTTTTTTCATTTAGGCGAAGTATTTCTTGACTACATCAACATTCGTGGGGTAGGCAAACTCTTCTCCATCAATGGTTGCGAGTCTCAAGGCGCCGGTTGAGAAGGCTTTCGTGACCACATAGGGGCCGTCATAATTCGGAGTCCATTTTCCCCGGGAATCAGTGAGGAATGATTGTATATTTTTGAGCACGAGGTCCCCTTTTTGAAAGACACGGGGTTGGACCTTTTTGTCGAACGCCTTCTTCATTCTTTGCTGGTACAACTGACCATGGCACACGGCCGTTATTCGTTTTTCTTCGATCAGATTCAGTTCTTCATGTGGACTTTGACACCATTCAGCTTCTATTAGCTTAGCTTCCATCAATATCCGAATTGATGGGATTTCCACTTTTATGGGGAGCATTGCTTCCATGCCATATACTAGTGAGAAAGGGGTTGCTCCTGTTGACGTGCGGACAGATTTGAGATAACCGTGAAGAGCAAAGGGAATCATCTTGTGCCAGCCTTTGTAGGTTACAACCATCTTTTGAACAATCTTCTTGATGTTCTTGTTAGCCGCTTCTACTGCTCCGTTCATCTTAGGTCGGTAGGGAGATGAGTTATGGAGTTCGATCTTGAACTCAGCACACAACTCTTTCATCATCTTATTGTTCAAGTTAGATCCATTATCAGTAATGATTTGGCTTGGAACACCATAACGACATATGAGATTATTTATGATGAATCGGACCACCACTTGTCGGGTTACATTGGCGTATGATGCTGCTTTGACCCACTTGGTGAAGTAGTCAATGGCTACCAGGATGAACCGATGTCCATTTGAATCCTTGGGTTCGATCATGCCAATCATGTCGATTCCCCATATAGAAAAAGGCCATGGAGAAGATAGAACTTTGAGATGCATTGGCGGTACATGGATTTTGTCTGAGTATATCTGACACTTGTGACACTTCCTAATGTACTTGTAGCAATCAGATTCCATTGTCAACCAATAGTACCCTGCTCTTAGAATTTTTCTCGCCGTTGCATGTCCATTGGCATGAGTGCCAAAGGATCCTTCGTGAATCTCTTTCATCAGCATGTTTGCTTCTGGTCTGTCTACGCATCGGAGCAAGACCATGTCGAAGTTTCTTTTATAGAGTGTATCACCGTTCAGAAAGAAGTTGCCTGCCAGTCTTCTGAGAGTCTTCCTGTCTTTCCTAGATGCCCCAGGTGGGTATTCTTGTTTCTGAAGGAAGCATTTGATATCGTGATACCAAGGTTTGTCGTCTATGACTGCTTCAATCGCGAAGATGTAAGCGGCCCTTTCAAGGCGCATTATGTCGATCTTAGGTATGTCATTCCATTGACCTACACTAATCATGGAAGAGAGAGTGGCTAATGCATCAGCCATGTGATTTTCTTCACGAGGGATGTGGTGAAACTCGATTCTTTTGAAGAACGGCAACAACCTTCTCACGTAATCTTTGTAAGGAATCAGTCCTAATTGGTATGTCTTCCAATCTCCTTTGATCTGATTGATAACCAGGGCTGAGTCTCCATACACATCCAAGTTCTTAATCCTTAAGTCAATCGTTTCTTCGAAACCCATGATACAAGCTTCGTATTGTGCATTTGAACGTTAATCGGGCGGTGAAAGGAATATGGGTACTCTGAGGTGTTATGATGATTGCCCCAATTTCGTTTCCATAATTGTTGACAGCTCCGTTAAAGATTAGTCCCCATTGGGAACCTGGTTCTGGCCCTTCACTAGGTAGTGGTTCATCGCAATCATTCATTTTTAAATACATGACATCTTCGTCTGGGAAGTTAAATCTGACTGATTCCTGATCGTCAATCGGTTGATGAGCCAAATGATCGGCTAAAATACTCCCTTTGACGGCTTTTTGAGCATGGTACTCTATGTAGTATTCTTATAATAACATTTGCCAAGGGCAATCCTTCCCTGAGAGCAGGCTTTTCAAAGACGTACTTGAATGGATATATTTCAGAGATTAACTAAGTAGTGTGGCAAATCATATATTGGCGAAGATGTTTGGCTGCCCAAGTCAGAGCACAACAAGTTTTCTTAAGCATAGTGTACCGAGTTTCACAGTCGGTAAATTTCTTGCTTAAATAGTAAATGACATACTCTTTTCTTTTTGTTTCGTCTTGTTGGCCAAGTACACAACCCATGGAGTCTTCCAAGACTGTTAGGTAGATGATTAGTGGTCTTCCCTCCACTAGAGGTGACAGGATTGGTGGATTCAACAGATATTCCTTGATACCGTCAAAAGTTTTTCGCAGTCTTCCGTCGATACGCAGTTTTGATTCTTTCTGAGTAGTTTGAAGATCGGCGCGCATGTCCCGATCATAAGGGATATAAACCTTGAGATGTAGTTCAGACGTCCCAAAAATCCTCTGACTTGTTTTTCAGTCTTTGGCAAAGGCATTTCTTGAATGGCCTTGACCTTGTCGGGATCAACCTCAATTCCTTTTTGGCTGACGATGAACCCTAAAAGTTTCCCTGAGCGAACACCGAACGTGCATTTGTTGGGATTCAAGCGGAGTTTGTATTTTCTCAGACGCTCGAATAACTTTGCCAGGTGTGTCACATGCTGCTCTTCTGTTTCAGATTTGGAAATCATGTCATCGACATACACTTCGATTTCTTTGTGCATCTTGTCGTGAAACAGAGTAGTCACGGCCCTTTGATAGGTTGCCCCAGCGTTCTTCAAATCGAACGACATTACCTTGTAACAAAAGGTGCCCCATGGGGTGATGAATGAAGTTTTCTCCATGTCTTCCAACACCATTTTGATTTGATTATAGCCCGAGAATCCATCCATGAAGGAGAAGACTTTGAATTTGGATGTACTGTCTACCAGCATGTCAATGTGTGGCAAGGGAAAGTCGTCCTTTGGACTTGCTTTGTTCAGATTCCTGTAGTCTACACACATTCTGACTTTTCTGTCCTTTTTCGGAACTGGCACTATGTTGGCTAGCCATTGAGGATATTCTGAGGTGGCGAGGAAACCTCGTCAATCTGTTTCTGCACTTCCTCCTTTATTTTGATAGCCATATTCGGATGAGTCCTTCTCAGCCTTTGTTTCGGTGGAGGACATTCTGACTTCAACGGTAGATGATGTTCCACGATGCTGGTATCCATCCCTAGCATGTCCTGATAGGACCAAGCAAACACATCTGGAAACTCTTTGAGAAGTTTTATCAAGCTTTCTTTGACAGTCGAACAGAGCAGTGCTCCAATCTTGACTTCTTTCCTTTCTTCTTCTGAACCCAAATTAACCATTTCCAACGACTCTTTGTGAGGCTCAATAGACCTTTCCTCTTGCCTGAGTAATCGGGAAATCTCTTCTGGAATTTCTGCGTCCTCTTTTTCTTCAGCTTCAAATACCGAGAATTCAAAGTTGGGAGAAGGCATTGGATCGTATGTTTCAACGGGGTTTAAAACAAGCAATCTGCATGACGTGATGATTCATTTTTAGAAGAGATAGAGAGAATGCAAGAGTGTATACAGTGTATTTTCTGAAAAAATGCTTGTTATTATTTTTGGCCTATTTTAGGATTACCATTTTCTGAAAAGAGAAAAGCAAAAACAACAATGACTGTGGAAATTATAGAATGACGTTGTTTTATTTATGATTTGTCGATTCTTGAAATACAGCCCTATAAAACAAAACTCTGTCGCTTTGGGCAAAGCGAAGAGGGACATTTACAGAAAAGTGAGCCCTATAAAAACATCTGTTTCACCTGGGCAGGGTGAAAGGTTAAAACAAAGACGACAATTACTTAGGCTTATGGACGACTTTCGGGACATTGACAACAACCCATTGGTGATGAACTCCTTAGTGAATCACAAAGTCTGGTACTTTCTTTCTTGGTTTATCCTAAAAAATGACGCTGATTTCTGGCGGAGTAGGATCATTGGAGTCTTCCTCCCATACAGAGTTGTCGTAAACGAACTCTTCTGTTGTATCTTTCACAGTGTTTTCACTCTCAAGAGGATCTCCCCATCCAGTTGGCTGGATGTCCTCGAACCTGATGCGAGAGCTTTCAGGAGCGGTGTACTTGACCAAGAAGTCGTACTTGCCACTCGGCTGTCCTAAGGTGTCCCATACTTCTGTGGGAATGGAGGAGTCATCTTTCTCAATGACGTTGTCCTCAGGAAAAGCATAGTTGATGAATTCTTGTCCGGCAATCTTTGCTGAGTCATCGTTGTGCTAGATATCTTCGGAATGTCCTGAGTAATAATCCCATGACTCGGTGGGGACGTGGGTATTCCTTTCAATATTACTCAACTGATAAGCATCGTTTGGCTGACTCTTTTGCCCCAAGTCTTCTGGGTACAACTTCTAGATAGGCAAGTCATCCAGGGGATCATAATAGTCGTAGTCAAAGTTGTGTTTCATTAGATCATCTTCTAATGAGTTTGGTGGAGCACGGCATCCCTCAGGATTGCAATCTCCGTAGATCGTTCAAACGTCTGATCTTGGTATATATCTCGGGCCCTGCTTGGGAAAATAGAACGGCGTGTTCGTTTCTTCTTGAGACATATAACCGTTGTTGTTGAGATAAGATTTCCATTCCTCATCCGTATCAGAGGAATCACTCTTATTGATGGTGTGTACTTCTTGAGACACTGGGTGAAGGAAGCCTCCACAGCGGAAGTAGTCTTGAATGGGATAAAAACTTTCATCTTTCTTTACAGTTTAGGTACAGGATGAGGAGAAACCAAGACCTTTCTTTGTCTTGTTATCCGTAGGAATTATAAGCTGTCCCCATCCCTTTGCGTTATTACTCTCGATCGCTTTGAGAGCGTCTTTGTATGAGGAAATCGATGTCCCTCTTTCTGATCGATTCTCATTGCTCACCGATAGTGCTTGAAACTGGGTTCCAATGACCTCCTCGGGTTCTACACAGGAGAATGATGATAAGTTGCTCACAATTAAGGCCTGCTCACCGCATACTGTGACTAGCTTGTCATTCTTGACGAACTTCAGCTTCTGGTGAAGTGTTGAAGTGACTGCCCCAACTTTGTGTATCCAAGGTCTTCCTAATAAACAACTGTATGCTGCCCGGATATCCATGACCTGGAAAGTGACTTAGAAAGTTTGAGGACCGATAGTTATGGGAAGATCAACTTCGCCGATAACTGTTTTTCTGGATCCGTCAAAGGGTTTGACGATGACCTAACTGCCTCTCATCGGAGCTCCTTGAAATGATAGTCGTACCAGAGTTGATTTTGGCATAACATTCAGAGTTGATCCTGTGTCTACCAGTACGCTGGCTAGAGCATCGTCCTGGCAGTTGACTATAATGTTGAGTGCCATGTTGTGATTTTTGCCTTCTTCTGGCAGTTCTTCATCACTAAACCCTAAGTTTTTGCAGGAGGTGATGTTGGAGATGATGCTGTCAAATTGCCTGATCGTCACGTCTTGTTCTATGAAAGCTTGCTCCAAGAATTTCTGCATAGCTTCCTTGTGAGCTTTGGAATTGAGCAAGAGAGATAGCACATAGATTCTCGAAGGAGTTTGCAACAGTTGGTCTACAATGTTGTACTCGCTTTTCTGGATGAGCTTCAGCATCTCATCGCTGTTTTTTACCAGTTCTGGATTACCAGATCGATCGAATGGTTGATTAGGAACTTCTGTTTGAGGTTCCTTCTCTTTGGTGGGTTCTCCAACTCCTCTATTAAAGATCCGACCGCTCCGTGTTACTCGACTGATGTCGGCGATATTTACGACGGAGGGTAATGGAGTTTCCTTTCCATTTTTGATAGTTGTTGCACCTTACTTGTAAGGGATAACCTTATCCGATTTGTTCGGCATTGGTCCTGGCAGGAAGATAACCATAGAAGCTTTCTAATTTTTCTGACCATTATATGCAATCTCAATCAGTTCCTGGTTAGGAACTTTTCTACTATCAATAGGTATTCTTGATTCATCGAGTAGAGGGATTATGGCACAAACGTCTTTAGTCCTCCCCTGATCGGAGATTATGATAACATCTTTTCTTTAATCAGGAAGATAGTCTGGCATTATGTTGGTCGACCCAGAACTTGAACACGGTCGAATCTTTTTATGGTCTAACTGATTTTGAAAAGTCGCTCGTACGAGGTAGCATCCTTGGTTGTTCTCTGAACAAACTCTACAGCGCTCGTAATTGTGTGGTGGAACCCGACCATGTCCGCTTTGTATGCAGTACAACTTTACTAGATCTGTTTCCATCGAGCGGACATCCTGACATTGATACCGGTCAGGATTTCCATTAGTTATACTGATCTGTTGTGTAGCTTCATCCAAGTAAATTGGAAGCCACCAGTGGTCCAATAAGTGTTGAAGTGTTCTTTGGACAAGTGCACACCCTTGGTCGTCTCCATGGCATTGTTCACAGTCCAAATAATCATGTGAAGCCAGAAAGCCGAGCCTGACTTGCTTAACGTGTAGTTCTACCAGACTGGTATTCATCAAGCGTATGTCAAAGATCTGAACCATATTAACTTGATGGATATTTCTCTCCCGATAGTCTTGGATCCATCCGAGATCCATCTGACATTGAAGGGCCTCTTGTATGAAAGAGCATCCCTGATTGCTTATCGAGCAGATCGGACAGGAATTCTAATCGTGTCGTGGCAGATTATGATATTGGCTTTGCCTTGAGTGCATCACCACTAAGTTGATGTTTATCGCCAGAATGCTGCAGTTCTGACCAATATTGGGGTGCGCATGGGCCATGTTGACTTCACGGATTCGGTGATCTTGGATCCAGCCGAGATCTATTTGTTCATGTAGAGCTGATTGCACTACGGAACACCCCTGATTATTCTTTGAGCAGATATCACACTGGTGGTAATTGTGAGGCGGTACATGACCGTACCCGCTCTGTTTACAATGCATCCTGACCAGATTGGTTCCTAATAGGAGTACATCGTGAGTTTGATAATTGCGACTAAATTCTTCCTCTATCAAATTTACTGCCGTCTTCTCATGTTGAGGCAACGGGTTCGTCTGAATATTTGGATTAGTATCTTTGAAAGATAGGATCCCGTTCGTCAGAAGCTTCTGCACATCGGACTTGAAGCTGAGACAGTTCTCAATGTTGTGCCCCGGTCCTCCTTAAAGGTAAGGGCATGTTTGATCCGCTTTGAACCAAAAAGGCGGATTTTCCGGTACTCTAAGAGGAGACCTGGTTTGGACGTGCCCCTTGGCCAGTAGAAGTGGAAATAGTTCTGCGTACAACATCGGTATAGGGTCGAACCCTGATGGTCGTGTTGTACGATTGTTGTTGTTGTACTGTGGACGAGCCTACTGTAGAGGCTGCTGTGTCCTTTCCTGATACTGTTGTTGACTTGGTTGGCTCTGAGTAACCTGAGGTTGATAAGTCGGAGCCGGCGTAGGGTTGATAGCGGGAGTTACCGCCGCTACTGGTTGATACCTTCGCCTTTGCTTTCCCAGAGAGATATTACCAATATCTTGCTCTTTTTTCTTTGGGAAAGAACTACCGTATATTTTGGTACTGCTAGATGGTTCTGCATTTTTGACCAATCGTCCTTCTCGGACTGCTTCTTCAAGGCGTACTCCCATGTTTACCATTTTGCTGAAATCTCTGGGCGCATTTGCAACCATTCGGTCGTAATAGAATGAACTCAAGGTTTTCATAAAGATCTTTGTGATCACTTTTTCCTCAAGAGGGGGACAGATCTGGGCAGTAATTTCACGCCATCTCTGAGCATACTCCTTAAAAGTTTCTTTGTCCTTCTGCGACATTACTCTGAGTTGATCTCTATCTGGTGCCATGTCTAGATTGTATTTATACTGTTGAACTAAGGCAGCGCCGAGATCTCTGAAAGTACTGTTCATGATGCGGTTTAAACCCATGTACCATTTGAGTGCGGCACCAGTTAAATTGTCTTGGAAATAATGGATCAGTAGCTGTTTTTTTTCTGTCTGAGTCGACATCTTTCGAGTGTACATCACCAAATGACTTTGAGGGCAAGAGTTTCCTTTGTATTTTTCAAAGTCAGGCACCTTGAATTTGTGCGGGATCTTTACATTTGGGACCAAACAGAGCTCTGGGGCGTCCATTCCGAATAAATCCTGACCGCGAATGGCATGCAGTTCCTTCTGCATTTCTAGGAATTGTTCCTGGAACTCATTCATTCTTTCATACATGTCTTCGTTTCCACCAGAAATTACTTGTGGAATCTGTCCTTCTGGGACAGTGTGTACCACCGGCTGTGGTATAGACATTACGGCTGTGACTCTTGCAGCTTCAGTATCCTGAAGTCTGTAACCTTCAGGTGTTGCTGTTATAAACCTTGCATCCTCATTTTCCCGAAGTTTGTAACCTTCAGGCCCAATGGTTCCTACTGCAGTTTCTAGGTCTTCAGTGACCGGCGGGATGTATCCTTCAGGGACAAAGTTGAGAGGCATGCCCCAGGGACGACCTTTAGGCATGTTGTACCGAGGATCATATGTCTCCACTATAGGCGTAGATGTGATCGCCAAGATCACAATCCTTTGTTGTTGCCTTTGAGCTGCTGCTAGGGATTGCATGTCTATGAAGTTTTTCCAAACTTTCCTTTAGAGCGTTGACTTCTTCTCTCAGCTCCCTGTTCTCATCCTCGAGATCATCTTTTTTCTTTTGTCGATTGGCCCGAGTATTGTATGAGTGAGACAGTTTGACTCTAGAATTTCGACACAGACGTGAGACTCGAAGATAGGAAGAACGTGTTATGTGAGAATGATGAATGATATGAAATGATATATATTTTTAGTTTTAATCAAAAGAAATTCAACAAATAGATTGAAAATATCATACAGTAAAGGGTGGAGACCCTGTTTTATTGAATTCGAAAGATTGCGGAAATGGAAAAGTACAGTATTTTAGAAAGTGCTATAAGGAAAATGACTAAGCTTATGGATCCCGAGTCCTTTTTGAAGAGAGCTCAGATGTTGGTTCTGGTACTTTCCTTTTCTTTGACCGGGGCTCTTCAGCCGTTGTCGGGTTGTCAGTCCTTTGCCAAGTGAAAGGATCGAGCAAATTCTTTCGGTCTTCCTGACTTTCTACAACATGCTGCTCTAATATCTTAATCAGAGCATCCTTTTCTTTTAACAGCTCCTGAATCTTAGTACACTCCATGTTGAGGATTCGATACTTGTTTTTCCAAGAGCTCTTCTCACGTTGAACTTTGTTGAGAGCTACATGGAGTTTTTCAGAGTCAGACATGAAATAAAGGACAAATTCCTTTAACGGAAAAACTTCTCGGCGAGGGTAAGGCAATTTCAGCTTGAGGGCTCTAGTTTGCTCCCAGTGGAGATAAGGTTCCACGGAGATACAGTCTGGTCTTCCTAGAGACTCTCTTCCTTTCTTGTGAACATGTTGCCAGGCATGCATTATTTCTTTCTTTAGTGCCCTGTCATTTTCCCCTTCCTTGAAGAAAAGACCTTCCAGATGAACATTATGCGGGATATGCCTCATCGGGTATCCGAGTGGACGGAGAACTAAAATTGGATGATAGTTGATTCCTCCTTTAGTTCCTATGAGGGGTACGTTAGGGAAATTTCCACAATGGTCGATGATTTCGTTCCCCTAATAAATCCTGTCGTACCAATCTATATCAGAGTTGGTAAGAGACATAATCCTTTGTGACCAATGTATAGTACTCTTATGATCCCAAAATGCAGCAGCCTTGGGTAAATGGGAAATGAACCATTTGTAAAGTAAGGGTACACAACATATGATCATTCCTCAGCTATACAGATTCCTTAAGTGTACAGAATGATAAGCATCTGCGAGCAGAGTTGGTACGGGGTTTCCAATCAGAAATATCTTAATTGCGTTGGTATCAAAGAAGTTGTCAATGTTGGGAAAGAGGAAAAGCCTGTATGTGAGTAGGACAAAGATATCTTCGAAGGTAGTTATGTTTCCTATACTGGTAAAGTACATAGCTTTCTCTATCAGGAATTTAGCTGGTAAACCCTGAATTCCTCCCTTAGTGGTCATGTGAGTCCTAACTTCTGACTCGTCCAAATAGATTGCTCTTGTAATGACCTGATCCTTTGGAATTTCTTCCAGTCCAGAAAATGGAGCTTGATCAGTGATAGGTAAATCAATCAGATGAGAGTACTCCTCCAATTTTGGTGCCAGTTGATTATTCGGGAATGTGAAGCACTGATAAACCAGATCATAGAACCGAATTAGCGTAGCTAGGATTCCTTCAACTACGTGGACCCTTAACAGAGACAGCAGTCCTCCATGCTTAGCTCTGAAAGCATCAGGGTTGGTGATCATCCTCGCCAACCTCCTTAAATTCTCTAGTTTTTTAGCCTTGAAAGTGTACTTGTGCGTCTTTCTTCTACCGAAATCCATAACGTAATCCTTTTGATATTTGCAATTATTTTTAGTTTATTTTGAAAAAGAGCAGAGAGAAGAGAAGATTTTTCTTTGTTTAAGAGTTTTTTAAATGAATCCATGAATGCAGCACACAGAAACATTGAAAAAACAGGGGTTCAAGGGTTCAACGTCACGAGCATGGAGTCAAGGCTCTACCCATCCCCAAAGGTTGTATTCTGGTCAATTTTTGTACCTGTAGAACGAATCCTAAGGTTCCAAAAATCATTGACCCCCTAGAGATATCAACAGCAAGCTGGTTCACCCGAGCGAGTTGTAGCATCCTAGGGTAATCTCAATTAAGTGTAGTATCGCATATTAACTATTCCCGATAGTCACCGTACTACCAAGTGGTCATAAGTTTAATGTCTACTAAATCCTCAGGGTCACAGGTGCCATACTGGAAAGCTCTGCTTTCACGACCATGGGCGTTCAGCAGGCAGAATCCACACGGCCCTCGCCTGATTTGGTAGTCTACCAGGTTCACTTATTCGGGATTCACTCCCTTTAAGACCCCCCGTCAATGCCACTCCTTATCTTAGGGTTCTCTCAAACTTTCCAGATGCGTATTAATCGTATTCCTATTGACAGAAAAAAAAACACAGATATCAAGTAGGAAAAGCAGTATATAGTATATATATAGTATGCAGTGAAATTTCTAACAACCTAGACCTCTTAGAAATTTTGCTCCTAAAGACTCCCCAGCAGAGTCGCCATTTTCCTGTAGCGTGCGATTTTTGTTGGTGACGCGACCACCTTATCGCCATGGGTTTTTCCTCACCGCAATGGTAGGGATGGGGTGCTACTTTCTGTTTTTTTATTTATTCTGTGAAGCTGGAAAGGAAAGGGAAGCTATCTAAAACTAACCTTGCACGCAAATGTTTAACTGAACAAATGCTTAAGAGATTGGGGAGTTCGGAGTCAGGTTATACAATGGGGAGTTGTCATTTACCCATCCTATATGTGGTTATCTATAGGTTGTTAGCAATTTTCTACTGCTTTCTACTTACTGGTGTTTGTCTGTCGTGGGTTGGGAAAGTTTCTCCATTGGGAGTGTTTGAGAGAGAGAGTTTTTACTGATATCGGGTTTTTCGATGTTTTTGGTAAGGTATTGGACCTAGAGTTTTGATTGATATGAAGGTACTGGACCTAAAATTTTTTTGATTGGTGTGCTCACTAAGATTTCACAATCTTATGCCTACGTATTCCCGTAATGATAACAGGGAAGTCAGAGCAATCGTAGTTCCTCCTATTCTATTGGAGGAAATATGTTTTGGTGTCTTATTCAAAGCCCAAGATTAAAGCTAAAGGAGTATTTGTGTCTTGTTCAAAGCCCAAGATTGAAGCTAAAAGGTTTGACTGAGAGAGAATTTATTATATCTAAAGGGAGACATCTCGTCTGTTTGTCACAACTGTTGGGTGATTGATTATAAAGGAGAATTACTTTAACTGGGGTATGTGAATCCAGCAATGCCATAATTTCCTTTATAAAGGATTTGTTCTGAAGGAGAAAACTTTAACTCAGTGTTGAGCAATGCCATTTTTCCTTAGGAACTTTCATACTAAGAGAGGGACAGTGGCGTGAATGTAAATAATCCAGAGGCTTGCCACTTATAGCTGTTAGATGAAAGAGGAATTTTACCAGGATAAGAGATGGACTACATCTTGGATTTTTGAATCAACAAGTGTGCCACTTTTAGCAGTTATCTGGGATTAAAGTTTGTTTTATTTATCTGTGATTGTACAGAGAAATGTCTTCCTACAGAGAGGTTTTTGATTTCCTCTGAGGGGATGTTGATTTTTGGGTGCCTTGATCAAAGCCCAAGAGTGAAGCTAAAAGGTTGATTGACTCCATGGGGAGTTTATTATCTGTCTTGTACAAAGCCCAAGATTGAGGCTAAAAGTGAGACTGACTCTTTTGGGGATATCATTATACAAAGCCTAAGAGGAGGCTAAAAGTTGACTTTTCCGGGGAAATATTTTATCTGTCTTGTACAAAGCCCAAGATTGAGGATAAAAGAGAATTGATTCCACTGGGGATATATTTGGGGTGTCTTGTACAAAGCCCAAGATTGAGGCGAAAAGAGAATTGACTCCACTGGGGAGGTTCCATATGTGTCTTGTACAAAGCCCAAGATTGAGGCTAAAGGGTTATTGACTCTGCTTAGGGAGGTTAATTCACAAAGCCTAAAAGAAGGCTGGGAGGAATTGACTCCATTGGAGAAAGTTTATATATGTCTTGTATAAAGCCCAAGATTGAGGCTAAAGGGAGATGATTGACTCAGCTGAGGATATTTCTGGTGTCTTGTACAAAGCCCAAGATTGAGGCTGAAAAGCTGACTCAACAAGAGAGTGCTTTTGAGGCTAACTCTACAGAGGAAAATCATTATACAATGCCTAAGAGGAGGCTAAAAGAAATGACTCAACAAGAGAATGTTTGTTTATTTGTCTTGTACAAAGCCCAAGATTGAGGCTGAAAGATATTTGACTCAACAAGAGAGTGCTTAAGAAGAAGATTGACTCAACAAGAGAGTGATTTGAAGTGATTGACTCAACAAGATAGTGATTTAAGGTGATTGACTCAACAAGAGAGTGCTTTAAGGTGATGAGGAAGAAGAAAGAATCATTATACAAAGCCTAAGAGGAGGATGGCTGAGGAATTTTCTTATACAAAGCCTAAGAGGAGGCTATCTTCTACTGAGGATTATTGAGATCCAGAGGCAGGTCCAAAGTGGGGAATCAATTCTTGCTGAGGATTACAGAAGAGTTGAGGTATCAGATGCCTTGAGGTTCTGATAGGCTAGTGTTATATTGATGATAAGCTGACCCTTAGTTGGGGAAATTTAGGACGAAAGATTGAGTTTTTGAACCTATGGAGGTTTTAACTCTACTGGAGATTGATTAAATGACCAGGGTTTCTCCTGTGTTTGTAGGGAGCTTAAGGATTCCTTAAGACCCAAAAGGATATTAGACTATCCAAGTCTACTGGTGTGAAAGACTTATCTTTGTATGATGCCCAAGAGGAGGATGGTGCTTTAAGGGATGAGAATCAACCCTAAATCGGTCTGAGGTTTTGACTCTTTGGAAAGACGGCTCTAACAAAGGATGACTAGGTTTTGTCCTATACCTTTAAGAGGTCTTTGGGTCCTTGTACTAAGCCCGAGAGAAGGCATGAGACCTTCTAAGAAGCCTGAGGGTCCTTGTACAAAGCCCAAGAGGAGGCTAGGGATGCTTTTAGGAAGCCTGTGGGTCCAAACTTAAAAGTTCCAGAAAGGTTTCACCGAGAATTAATCCTTTTTGTATTGAACAGTTCTAGGGTTTGAAGAAATTCAAGAGAGGTTTCACCGAGAATTAATCCTCTCTGGGGGAAATGACTTTCTTTGACAATTTTCTAATAGTGACAGTTTGAGAAAAGTTTCACCGAGAGTAACGCCTTTCTATTTGTTCCATATTGTATAAGCCCAAGAGGAGGCAAGACTGTATCTGGAATTCCTATAGGGAACTTGTTTTGACTGTATTGAAAGAGTGACCACTATCTTTATCTAATCTTAGACCTAATCGCCGGGGAAAACTCTAAGCAAGATATATACATGCATATATACAGATGAATATATGGACTGTATGTAAAAGAGGGCAGGAGGACTTACAGGTAAGCAAGCTTCTAGCACAAACAAATATATATATGTGCAAGTATGTAAAAGAAAGTTGTTTAAAACTTACAGGTGACCAAGCTTCCATTGTAACAGTTGTATGGTTAGTTTTTTCAACAAATTAAAGAAAGTTTTGATAACAACTATGAGTTTGAACCTAAATCAAAGGGGAAGTTGTTTTGAAAAGATTGGGGCTTACACTTAAGGAGAGGCCCAATGAATTGTTTATTTTTGTACAAGGGGTGGATCTTACAACTCAAGGAGAGGCCCAATGAATGTTTTGAAGAAAAGAAATGGGACTTACAACACAAGGTTAGGCCCAATAGATTTTTGTTTGAAAACGGTGATCGCGCCGAGATTTTGGAAAACACAGTGGGACTTATACAACGACTGAGGCCCAAAAAGGTTTTATATACAAAGGGGTTGGGTCTTACACTCTATTAGAGGCCCAAAGTTTATGAAATGTTTAAAAAAGGAAAGAATGGGGCTTACAACTCAGGGAGAGGCCCAATGAATAACAGTGATCGCACCGTTGTTTTGAAAACTGTACTGGGACTTATACAATGACTGAGGCCCAAATTTATTTATGTACAAAAAGATGTTGGGTCTTACACTCTATTAGAGGCCCAAATTGTTTTGAAAAGGATTTGTAAGGGTGGAAATAATCAAAACCCTAATTTGATTTAAAAAGTATTTTAATTGAATAAAAATTCAATTAAAATGATCAAAATTATCAAACATGTGTGAAAAATAATTTGTGATCTTGGATTAATGTGTGAAATGATCAAAATTATCAAACATGTGTGAAAAATAATTTATTATATCAAATAAATAATATTTTTGTGAAATTTTTGTAGAATAAAATAATTCAACATTTTTCTGAATTTTGAAAAAAAGAATCAATCCAAAAACATAAAAACTCAGAGAGAAATTAATTTTTGAATCAATTAACAAAAATATCAAAAATTCAAATATTCAAACTTTTGAAAAAGGGCGACAACGGTGAAGGAAGAACATGCGCCCACCCTGTTTATGCAGATTTGCGTTTTCTCACTTTTCTCCATGATTTCTCAATGGTTTTGCACGATTCAAGTACCAATCTTGTTCGTTTTTGAACAAGGATCACAACCATATAGATTAATTGCATTTATATTAAGTGTGGAGGAAGAAATCAATGGAAAACCTCAAGAACCCTAATTTCAGCATGAACATAATGAAATTCTATACACGATTGATTCATGTCAATTGATTGAGGGTTATTACTCTACATGCATGTATAAACAAGATGGTAACTCAAAAATTCATTCATGATGCATGGATCATAGAGTTTGAAGGGTTCAGGCTTACCTCTTGCAGCTAGTGATCGAGCTTGATGATGGAGGTGTTGCAGATTGGTTCCAATGATCTGGAAAGCTTCCTTAGGTGCCAAGGAGTGTGTTTGAATGCTTAGAATGGATTGAAATGAGCTGGAACTGGATGTGGCACCTCAGATGTTCCAGGTGCTGTTTTAGTGTTTAGATCACCTACATATGTTGTATATGAGGTGTGTGTGTGATTGGTTTGGTTGGAATCACTCTAAATTTCAAAACCCGATAGTGACTTGAGTTAGAAGGAAAATTTGAAGTGAAAGAGAGATTTTGAAGAAAACATCAGTTTGGGTGCTTTGGTGTACTCAAACGGATCACAAATGAGCTCTATTTATAGTAGAACAAGTTTGTTTTGGCTGGAATAGTGAATGGCAACTGCAGCAGGTCTGTGGAAAATGTTGATAAAATGGAATCTCAAGTCTCCTCTAGCCATTGACTTGAGGTTAGGGCACAGGCTATGAGTCTTCTGGTTCAGAGATAAGGCTTAACTGAACTTGGATAACATTGTCTTGATGAATGCCACCTCTATGCATCAGTTAAATGCTTGGAAACAAAATTGACCATTTGAAGCATCTTGAATTTTTAGGAGTGTCATGCGTAAACATAGATCCATGGACTTGTGGGGCTGGTGGATCAGTGTTTGTCCCTTGGTTATTCCCCCTTGAGGTGTGCAGATGGATAACCATGCTTGTTATTGCACAAATTGATCAATTCGAGCAACAATGCACAAATCTTCCTTGCAAAAATCAGTGAAAATGCCATTTTCAATGGATCATATCTTCTTGCTCAAGTTGAGTTATGGGAGGCTCTTGTACTTTTTAAAGAGCCCTCATATGGTACTATCCATGTATGATCGTAGTTTGTCTTGAAACTATTTGGATCCCATTGAAAAATCCTCATGAACATTGGTGTCCAAAGCTGGTAAATTGGGCAGATTTTCACTAAGTGTTGAAAAAGTGTCATTTTCTTCATTTTTGTCATTTTGATCACTCCATAACTTAAAATCCATGAAGAATTGGAGTTTGAGGTAGTTGAAACTTTTGTAGAGTGTAGCAATACCTACAAATCAGGCTTTAGATCACTCAAAATGGCTACTTGGATCAAAAGTTATGGTCCTTGGAAGTTGGCACCAAAACCATCCAAATTTAGTAACTTAGAAAATTTTCAATTTTTCAAGATTACCCCTTTTACAAGTTATCATTATTTCTTGATCAATTCTTGTTCAAATGACATTATAAGTCATATTTTATGAAAATATGAGTCATAAGGATCATTTTTGCCTAAAAAGTCATGTTTTGACTTTTGGCCCCGGAGCGGTTCGGCGCGTAAAAACCCTAGTTCCCGACTTTTGGGGAATGCATCCTCTGAGGGTAATTTAACTTTGAAAATGGATTCTTAGGGTTATTTTGAGCATGTTGAGTCACATGTTGAAGTCTTGGCTCATCCTCTTGTGAAAATCTCACTCTGGAGGTTCCGGTCGTCCAAAACCCTAATTCGGCGACATCGGGTGTTTCGAGGCTCAAACCACTTGGAATGTGACAACTTTGTGCTTGATTTTTTATGTGAGGGTCCTCTTGATCCTTTGTGGATGTTTTAAGAGGTAAGACAAGTTGAAGATCATGTCATTTCTTGATTGATCTTTTGTCTAAATGTTCTGGGAGGGCTCAAAACCCTAATTCTTGATTGTAGTGAAAGCTCAACAATCTTGGAGGAGATTGACGAGGCATGAAGGTATATCCATATTGTGATGATGATTTTCACAATGATGGGAAATCTTGGTGGTCAAAATTTTGGGTATGACAGAAGCAGATGACGAGATTTTTCAAGGACTTAGGCTATCTCGGGGTTATATTCCTCAAGAAGAAGCCGACCAGAAGCACTTGAAATGCCTCGTTGATACCTGTTTGCTGATGAAGGTTCGTACCTGGGAATAAAGGAAGATTATTTTTTGTAAGATTATTTTTGGATTCTTTGCTTTCGAATTTCTCATTCATGACACATTTGCTTTAATCATGATTACATTCAGATTCAATGGCGAATGAGGTAGTAATGTGTCTTTTAAGGCGCCAGATCCGGAAAGGAGGAACTGTAGCTGGTCATTCCACTATTTCGAAGCCATCTAGAGGTATTGTTGCTTCGGTTCCTTCGACTCTTCTAGCAAGTTTGTCCGGGCGTGCCCTAGAGGAATAACTATTAACTCTGGAACGATATACTTGACGTGCATATAGTGCTTTCTAACTCGGTAGAACATATCATTGGGATGCCATTTGGTCTGACCAACAATGTGAGGAGAAGCGTTGGCTGGACAAAAATGTTCGCAGACTGAAGCTTCAATAGGATTTGTACCTGCAATAAATATAAACAACTTCCACCTCTCTTACTAGGGATAAGAGATGCTTTGCTCCCCGTTAATCTCCCTAGTTCTCTTGCCAACCAGGTGACTTTTCTTGTAAGGACCGTGGAAAGGAAGGATAAGTCTCTATTTTATTCCCGAGAAACTCTAAATCCTACTCAGGCGTTTCTTTCAGCGGCTCAAGGGGATCTAGAAGCTCCGCACCTCGAGAATGCTTCTTTGTTTAAATGTTTGACTGGTTGTGCGTCTTCCAGCCTTGGGGATGTCTCGTAGTATTCTTAGAATACCTTGTAGAAAGTGGAGTATTTTCACTACCTTTGAGTGTTTCGAGGGATCAGGTTCACTTAGACCATATGCTCAAGGATGGGGAGGTCATTTCCCTTCTAGGGTAGCCTTCCCATTATTTTTTTCTCGTACTGTATGTAAAGTACATTTGTAATGGAAAAATGTAGGTGTGTTTTGCAATGAATTATTAGTTTACATGTATTAGGTATGTTTGTGCGATCCTTAGTACGTGGTTCAGAATTCCATGTAGACTTATGAGGTCTTCCCTCAAAGTTTGTTGGACATCTCTGGAGCCATTCCCAACCAAAGTCCAGTTCCCCTTCACCTGCTTGGTGAAATCCTGGTTCGATGTCAACGTGTGGCCAACCCACTACAGTCTCTAGAGTGGCTAGTTTCCAGAGAAGGGTGGATCGTTATTTTCTGTGGAGAATTAATTATTATAGTCGCACACACGCATAATTTGCGACAACACTCATGACTTTTGTTTTGTGCGCTCTACATTTCGTAGAATTGATTGTTGTAGTCGCGCGCACGTGGAATTTGCAACAATACTCCTGGATTTTCTTTGTGTGCGCTTTACGCTGTGGGTATTTAATTTCTATAGTCGCACACACATGACTTTTGTGATAGCACCCATGAGTCTTTGCTCTTGGCCTGAATCCCTTTGGTCGTACCCCAGACTCACTGTTATTGTACACCATCATAAAGAAATGAATATTTCAAAGCTTGCTATATTCCATTCATACTTGAGAAATAATCTTACATACAAGAAAGGTGGTTATATAGACATATCATATAATGGGAATAATAAAGAGCAACATAACCAAGCAAGCTAGCCACTGATTATTCCACTTACTTGCTTTTAGCAAATCAAGCAATTTCATGAAACTTTTATCTGACCAACCATTTTTTGCCTTCAGATTAAACAATTATAACACCGCAGACAATCGTGTAAAAGTTTTGCACGCCTTATTGTTGGCTAAGAGATTTCGACCAAATAAAGAGAACGAAGAAGTGGTGGAATATCCAAAGCAAGTCGACGCCAAGAGGAGGCTGGAGCTTTGGACCGACACAGATGAAGTTCGTGTCGGAAGAAGACTTGGAGGCATTGTTGTCGGAGGATGTCAAGTGGTGGCATACGAAACCGACACAAAGATAACACATCTTTGAGCGGGAAAAGTTAAAAACTCCAAGAACATGGGAAGTTAGAAAGATAGTGGGGTGACACGTGTCACAACCAAAACCAATTTGGGGAGATGAACAATTATTTTGTTAGCCTATATAAAGCAATAGTTATTTTCATTTTAGGGGTTGCATTTTGTAACATTGAAAAGGGGAAACACTCAAAGTACCAAGCGTTAAGAGAAACGAGTTTACACCCATAAAAATGTATGATCACGTCCGCACTTATTATTTTAATACATAAAGTTTAATTTATTGTGTCATTTACTTGTTTGTTTTTCACTTTGCTTTGTTTATCAATTCAAACTCTTTTATCTGTCCAAGTTTTCCACAACTTCCCTAAACTAAAAACTGTCATATCAACAACACATACACTTCAACCCATTGTTCTGGAATTCTGTGGCCGATCCCGCGAGTAAACCTGCGATAGGAGGCCAACAGTTGTTCGCGCGAGAACCGCGTGCGAACAAATTGGCACACCTGGTGGGACACGTTTGAGTTAAGTGTATGCATTTGCGTAGTGGTAAGATGGTGACACCACGTCCGAACGAAGAACCACCTTCGACAGAAAGTACAGTTGTAACGTAAACAACTAATGTTGGTTCTGGAACAGTGTCTGCGGTTTCAACTTCCCCTAGTGGGCCAACCGCGACATCACGTTGACATGACCCGCGACCGACAATGGCAGGACTACAGGGCAGCATGTGCCTAGTATCACAATGCCCATCCCTCGATCCTTTGGGATGTCGAAAGAGTTCATGTCGAGTCTACATTCTAGTGGCCCGGTGTTTGGGGAAAATTTGTCCCCAGTTTTTTCACCATACCAAGGCTTAGGGCCTTTGGCAAACCAAGTCACTCGACCCCCAGGTTTTTGTCTGTTATCCCAATCAATACCCACGTTCACGTCAAGTTCTGCTGCGGTTATGAGGCAGCAGATGGATGAGAGTAGTCACGAGATGGTTCATATGTTGACACAACAAATGGGCACCATATTGAGACCATTAATACATGATTCGACCCAGAGTTACCAACAATTGGCAACTCAAATGACACGGATAGGTGACTATCTAGGCGCTCCTAGGGCACAGGGTCGACAGACCCCTCCGCCTCGATCGAAGACACCCACTCGTCAAGACGAAGCCTTTGACGAGACGATTGACCAGCCCCACGAGTTTGAACAAACCCCTGGAAGGGCCTAAAGGCCTCATGTTGTGGTGGTTAATAGGAACCAAGACCCCGACTATATGGTCAGATAAGTTCGACACGATGCTGTGGCTGGTGAACCAAACTCGGAAGCCATGGTCGAACGCATCATGGTCCGTAATGGGACAAATCCAGGCCTTCGACGGCCAACGTACACGTCCCCATTACCATATTTTGTCTTACATACCGAATTACCTAGGGGTTGGAAAGTGCCAAAGTTCACCAAGTTCTCCGGTGAGACTGAGGAATCCACCGTCGAACACGTCGCCAGGTATCAGACCGAAGCCGGTGACATAGCAAATAATGAGGACTTGAAAATGAAGTATTTCCCAAGTTCCCTCACGAAGAATGCGTTTACATAGTTTACCACGTTGCCTGCTCAGTCTGTCCACACCTGGGCGCAATTAGAAAGATTGTTTCATGAGCAGTTTTACATGGGACAGTCAAAAATTAGTTTGAAAGAATTGGCCAGTGTCAAACGCAAGGCCACAGAGTCGGTAGACCAATATCTTAACATGTTTGGAATTTTGAAAGCACAATGCTTTGTTCAAGTACCTGAACATGAGCTAGTCGAAATGGCAGCTGGCGGTTTAGACTATTCCATCAGGAAAAAGCTAGACATGCAATATCTCAGGGATATGGCGCATCTGGTTGACCGAGTCCAACAAGTCGAACGGTTGAAAGCTGAGAAAACTCAGACTAACAGATACCGTAAGAAAGAAAAAGTGTCATATGTGGCTGCTGATGAATATTCGTCCGACGACGAAAAAATCGTCAATGAAAGCGGGGTCAACGTGGCTGAACTCAAGCCAGGGCCTCCATACACATGCAAATTACTAAAACCATCAAATGGGAAAAATCCCGTCAAAACTTGAAAAATAAATAAATACGTTTCTAAAACCTATACGTTTAATGTGTCTAAATGCGACGAAATATTTTATTTGATGGTTAAAGATGGTCAAATAATTGTTCCTCCTGGTTTAAAAAACCCCCCTTTAGAATAAAAGAAGAAAAGGGGATTTTGTAAATTTCATAATTTCCTTGGTCATAAAACAACTCAATGTGTTCTTTTTAGGAATTTGGTGCAGAAGGTTTTGAAGGAGGGCCGACTTCAATTTGGGGAAAGGCCAAAGATGCAGGTTGACACCGACCCGCTGAAGGTCGAAGAGGCTTTGTATTCGGAGTTGTATGTGTGCATGATGGTTGAGGCTACTGAGGGTCTCAGCAAACCATCGACAACTGAATTTGTGGAATGCATGATGGTCGAAGCCACTGACGGTTCTGACAAAAGAGCTGAGGAGAAACTCAAGGCAGTCTACCCTCAGGCTGGTGAAAGCTTGGCAGATTTCCAATAAAATTGCAGGGTAAGTGGGTCGAAGGCGACGTTATGCCCCAGGTACAATGTTGTTTTCGATGAGAAAGCTGCTAAGAGATATGAGGCGGGCAAGAAGGAAATGTCGGGAGAAGATAAGCCACCTGTCCCAAGGTTTGTATTCGACCGGAGTGGTGCTCCTCGTCGGAACGAGGAATACATGAAGTTGCTCCAAGAGGCACGACCCAAGACTTTTGTGCCACCGTCGGACACCCCACGAGAGAAATGCGTGGCACCAGTAAGCCAGAAAGGGAGCAAAAGGCAAAAATGGAAGGTCTTAGATTTTGAAAAAAAAAGCGAAAGTCTCTGACAAAAGAGTCGAACCCATGGGCTATGTGGTGTACCCCAACTACAAAGGGAAAAACCTATGACCAGGACTCAGTGGAAACGCTACCAGTGAAACAAAAAAGCTAAGAAATAGGCTGTTACTTCACTGTTGAAGCCTGTCGGAACTTCTGGACAAAAGCGACAACACCCAAGAGGAAGACGGGTAGAAAAGGACAAAGTTATGACAAATCAGACCATGGCAGTAACCGTGGAAGCGTCAGGAGAAAATGGGGTAGTTTTAACCCAAAGCTCAAAATGTACGTCAGTGATCGAAAGCAAGAAGGAACCACAATACACTCCTCAGTCAGATGAGGAAGAGCCAAAGTATTCTCCTCTATCGGATGAAGAGTATACCCCTTCACCAGACGGGGACTTCGACGAAGACATGTTCGATGACACCAATGATAACATTTATGGTGAAGACTTCGTCTTAAACTGTGGCATAGTGTCAATACTGCCAGCTGAGTACGATGTGGTGTCGAAAATCTCTGAAGCTGAAGAGGATTTCGTACCTGATGAAAATGTAGAGGACAAACCGCTATGTTATTATGTGATAAACAATGGTGTGGTCGAGGAACAAACGACCATGTTTGAGAGACCCAGTCCTGGGATGATGTACCATCTGAAGCCGTTATTCATAAAAGCGAAGGTTGATGGAGTGGCAGTCAACAAGGTGTTTATGGATGGCGGGGCAACTATCAATCTGATGCCTCAAAACTTATTCAAAAATATTGGAAAGACGGAGGCTGACCTCCGACAACACAACATGGTTCTATCCAACTATGAAGGAAATACCAGTAACATCCTTGGAGTTGTCCAAGTGGATTTAACAGTGGGTACAACCAACAGATCAACACTCTTTATGGATATCAACTCAAAAGCAAATTTTAACTTGCTGTTGGGTTGGGAGTGGATTCATGGAATAGGGGCAGTGTCGTCGACAATGCACCAGAGATTAACCATCTGGAGAAAAGATGGCATCGTCGAGAATATTGAGGATGATCAAAGTTATTATAAGATCGACGAAGCTAAGGGCAGTAAGAAGTCCTTTGATCAGCACCTAGCAAATGTGGCTCCTTGTGATGACGCGTCGGGGTCCTATACTTCCGTCGACATGGGTCACGTCTTGAACTTAGATCCCGACTATGGGTTTATCTGGGATGTTGCCGATGAAACCATGGAGCCTATAAAAAATAATCCACCCACGGGGTGGCCAGTAGTCGGTGAGAATGATTGCTGAGTCAGAAAGCATGACTCGAATTTCGGCCTATCTGGCTGAAAACAAAAGAATGTCGGCATTAGAAGTAGAAAAAAAACTGAAGATAACTAGAAGAGCCGACTGCGACGCATAAAAAAATGGCCCACAAGACCAGACAGCAGCTTCAGAAAGCCGGAGTCTTGATTGTATCTATGATAATGAGCCTTTGGGGTTTGAGAAAGACCCAAATAGTGAGCTGCAAAGAATGCAGGCGCAAGACTCACTCGAAGAGGTTGACTTGGGGGATGGGGTTACCAAATGACCTACCTACGTGAGCACCAAAGTTGGGTAAAAAATGAAGGCAAAGCTCATTGAGGTATTAAAGGAATACAAGGCTTTCTTCGCCTGGGATTATGGCAAAATGCCTGGGTTGAGTCGAAGTGTGGTGGAGCATCGACTTCCAATTCATCCAGGTAAAAGGCGAGTAAAGCAGCAGCCTCGACGATTCTCTCCAGAGGTTACTTCGAAGATTAAGCAGGAGATCGAGAAACTGCTCAAAAGCCGGTTCCTCAGAACTGCAAGGTACGCCAAATGGATAGCAAACATAGTGCCCGTTATCAAGAAAAATGGAACCCTTCGAGTCTGTATAGACTTTAGGGATCTAAACAACGCTACCCCAAAAGATGAATATTCGATGCCTATGGCAGAGATGCTTGTCGACTCAGCGGGAGGTTTTGAATATTTGAGTATGCTCGACGGCTACTCCGACTATAACCAAATTCTCATAGCCGAAGAGGATGTTCCCAAAACCGCGTTTCGATGCCCTAGGGCTTTGGGAACATACGAATGGGTTGTAATGCCTTTGGTTTAAAAAATGTTGGGGCAACCTACCAAAGAGCTATGAATGCTATATTCCATGACTTTATTGAGAATTTTATGCAGGTGTGTATTGATGACATTGTGATAAAATCCTCATCGGAGAATGGTCACCTAGACCACCTTCGACGTTCATTCAAGAGAATATGGATTAAAAATGAATCCACTAAAATGTGCCTTTGGTGTCCGTGCAGGGGATTTCCTGGGATTCTTGGTCCATAAGAAAGGTATCGAGATAAACCAGAACAAGACGAGAGCAATATTGGATCTCGAGCCTCCTTCGACAAAGAAGCAACTCCAGTCTTTGTTGGGGAAGATAAAATTCTTGAGAAGGTTTATATCGAATCTAAGTGGCAAGACGAAGGTATTCTCGCCATTACTCAAAGTCACAAAGGAAAATGAGTTCCGTTGGGGACAGGAACAACAGGAGGATTTCGATACAATTAAGGAGTATCTTACAAGGCCTCCAATTCTATTGCCATCTAGTATGAATAAAAGCATGAAGTTGTACATTGCAGCGTCGGATACGACCATAGGAAACATGTTTCCACAAGAAGATAGTAGTGGCGTCGAAAGACCCATTTATTACCTTTGTAAAATGTTAATAGATGCTGAAACTAGGTATACTATGATTGAAAAATTGTGTCTATGTCTGTACTTCTCATGTATGAAATTAAAATAATATATTAAACCAGTTGATTTTTATGTTTCATCGCATTGTGATGTTATTAAGCATATGTTGTCCAAACCGATTTTGCATAGTCGAATCGGGAAATGGGCACTAGAATTGACTGAGTTTTCCCTAACATACGTTCCTCTAAGGGCTATGAAAGGTCAAATAGTGGAAGACTTTATTTTCGACCATGCACTGGTCGAACCATCGATATGTAGTATCGAAATTGCCCCGTGGAAGTTATACTTCGATGGGTCGAGCCATAGAAACGGGGCAGACATCGGAATTCTGATAGTATTCCCGCAGGGTATTCCAACTAAGTTCAAATGCAAGGTTGACGGGAAGTGCTCCAATAACGAGGCAGAGTATGAGGCCTTATTCACTGGCCTTAAAATACTTAGGGATTTGGGTGCCAAGGAAGTCGAAATAAGAGGAGACTCATAACTGGTGATTAAAAAAATCACGAAAGAATATAAGTGCGTCAAAGAGCACCTTTTGATTTACTTCTCGATGGTGAATCGCCTTTTGGAACACTTTGAGGTTGTCAGCATTACGTACGTGCCCAGGATAGAAAACTAAGAGGCTAATGAGCTGGCACAGATCGCCTCTAGTTACAAGGTGTCTGAAGGAAAGCTGAAGGACTTCATCGAAACTAGGGAGAATATGGTGTCAAACATACGCCCACCATTCGACTGGTCAATATCAAAAGCAGTGGGGGCCAACACCTCGTCAGAAAGCTTGATCGAAGGGTTAAAAAGTTACGAGGTTTTTGCTATCAGCAATCTGTCATCAACAGATTGGAGAAGACCAATCATCGAGTATCTGGAGAATTTAGTGGGCAGCGCTGATAGGAGGACTAAATATAGAGCATTGAGTTATGTCCTGATGGGAAACGAGTTGCTAAAGAAGATTCCAGAAGGAGTATTTGTCAAATGTTTAGGGGACACAAATGCCTACTTGGCAATTTGCGAAGTTCATAGTGGGACATGTGGAGCTCACAAAGTTGGCCACAAGATGAAATGGCTACTGTTTCGACAGGGTGTCTATTGGCCAAGCATGCTTAAAGATTGCATGGACTTCATGAAGGGATGCTAAGACGGTCAGAAACATGCAAACATTCAGCTTGAGCCAGCCAGTGAATTACACGCCATCGTCAAACCATGGCCCTTTCAAGATTGGGCTTTGGACGTCATAGGGGAGATTCGACCAGCCTTGTCGAAACAACAAAGATTCATCCTCGTAGGGATAGACTATTTCACAAAATGGATAAAGGTTGTGCCCCTAGTGAAAGTATATCAAGAGACTGTGATAGAATTCATCCAGATTCATATTTTGTAAAGATTTGGGATACCTGAAACCATTACAACGGATCAAGGCTCTGTATTCGTTGGACAGAAAATGCAAGAGTTCGCAGTAGAAATAGGCTTCAAGTTGGTTACTTTAACACCATATTATGCTCAGGCAAATGGTCAGGTCGAAGCAGTTAATAAAGTGGTAATTGGGCTCATCAAGAAACACGTGGCCAAAAAACCAAAAAATTGGCACAAGACATTGAATCAAGTTTTGTGGGCTTGTCGAACATCCCCCAAAGAGTCAACAAATTCAACTCTGTTTCGTTTAGCTTTCAGGCATGATGCTGTGTTACCAGTAGAAATATGTCTGCAATCAGTCAGAGTGCAACGACAACACAAAATTTCGTCGAAGCAGTACTGGAATATGATGCTGAATGAGATCATGGACTTAGATGAGGAAAGAATGGCAGCGTTGAATGTGTTGTTACGTTAGAAGGCACGAGTTGCCAAGGCATATAATAAGAACGTCAGAAAGAAGACCTTTGCAGTTAACGACTATGTGTGGAAAGCGGTGTTACCCATGGATCGACGAGATCGAACGCTAGGGAAATGGTCACCAAATTGGGAGGGACCGTTCAAAGTGAACCAAGTTTTCAGCAAAAATGCATATGAGGTCCAGGAAGTAGGAATGGACCAAAGAATCTTAAGGGTAAATGGGAAATATTTAAAGAAATATAAACCTATGCTACAAGAGATTCACATTAAAAAATAACTTTCTCATTAATAAAAGCCAAAATAGGCTAGAAGGCCAAAATGGCTTACAAAATATCCAGTTACAGTTGTTCGACATGAACACTAAGGAAAAGCAGGGAATCTAGACTTAAAATCTTCAAAAAGAGTTTTCTCATGAACAACCTTGCTCTCGAGGAGCACCTTCTTTTTCTGCATTCGGCCAATGGCATCCTTTATCTTGATGGCCGCTTCGACGTGAGCAATTCCTTGGGCGATTTCTTGATCGATTGTCTCTTGAGTGGGCAAGGGTTCAGCGGTATCCGAAGAGGCTTTTTGCTGTTCGACCTCAGTAATCTTTCTTGTCAGTTTTGCTATTTGAGCTTGGTAGTCAGATATCTGCTGATCGAAAGTACGACATTTATCGGAATGCTCTTGTTTCTTAGCCTCGAAATCCCCAAGTTTCTTCTCACAAAGTGAGCTGAGATACCACTCGCATTACATATCGTTGTTTTTCAGCCTGATTTGAGCGTCAGCCTGATTACACATGGAAAAGTCCTTGGCCAATTGCGTGAAAAAGGCCTCAAACTCAATTAAGTACGTGGCCATGGGAGCAGGAAGTTGGAATTCAGCAAGTTCATCCAAGATCTTGAACACGTCACAAGCTACAGCAGCCTCTTCGACGACGGCCGCCAGAAATTCTTCCTCGAATAGGTATGTCCTCAATTATTGGAGCTTGAGGGAGAAGGAGGCATCCAGGTCTGGGGTTGGTATGGCCGTCGAACTAGCGGGTGGGGCGTCCCCAGACTCTTGGTGAAGCTTGTACAGTGCCTTCATGGTCGCTACTGGGATTGTTTGTTTGGTTGCCAGAATCTCCTCTAGGGTAAGGACTTTGTCGACATTAAGTGGAGGCGTGTTGGAGCCACTTTCAGCAAAATCTTTAGGGTTAACGTCGACATCAGCAATGGTAGCAACAATTGAAGGATTTGTGTTATCCCTAGGGGTGGCACCGTCATTCCCAGCATCAGTTTTGGTATGTTGAGGTGGCGGCATTTTCGCCACTAAGTTCTCCTCTATCAAGGTCATTTGGAACTCGTCTATCGTCTGAGGACTAAACGCGGTTGCGGTCTCAGGAGGATTGATGGTGGCAGCTGGTACAGTATCGTCTTTTTCTGTAGTATTCGAAGCAGCCACGGTTTCCTGCAAGACAAGTTTCAATGAGAAAATTGTCCAGATACCATCTGAAATAATGGAGCAAAGATGATGAATACCTTTTCAAGTTTTGGAGGAGATGGTTCAAAGGGTGATTCAGCCAGGATGGGCTTGAAGAATTCATCAAGGTTTTTTGGGACAACAGGGTCCACAGTCGAAGTAGCCGTTGTCGAAGGCGTTTTCTTGATTAAGGCCTTTTTCTTTCTCACCAATGGAGTGGCTGGGGGAGACGTTGGAACTGTATTTGGGAAGACCCGGGATTGGGTACTTTCGTCCGACCTGGATCCCTCAGGAGATGGGATGTTCTTAGAAGCCTAGCAAACAAGAGTCAGACGAATAACAGAAGCAAATGCGAAGAAATAAGGAGACAAGGTATACCTGTGGAATCATGGTCTTAGGTTTCTTGGGAAGCCTGGTAGAGGTCGACGCAGTAACCGGTTCCCGTTTTCTACCCTAGAGATAAGCCAAAATGGTGAGTTAAAGATAGTGAAGGAAATAGAATTGTAGAGTCCAGGGTTTAACTTCTTTAGGGGGTCTTCTGTGGCATCAACAACATGAGGGTTCTCGACAGGGATGGCAATTGGTGGATTAGGAGCTTCGCCAGTGAGGGAAGCAAAAGCGTCGACCACGTTTTCCAGGAAAAGATCACGTGGGAAAGCTTGAGCTTGGTAGTCCGACCACTAGACGTCGAACTTTTGTGTAGTGAAAAAGGAAGGTTGGAAAGCAAAGATAGGCAGTTCAAGATGTTGCGTAGATTTGGAAAATTTCAGGCAAGCCTTATGACTTTCCAAGTTCAAGCGTCGGCCAGACCGCACAATGTTGGAAGAATGTTTCACCAAGGATTTTGGTAGCATTTGGCTCAAGCCAAATTGATGAGCCACCAAGTTAGGCTGGTAGTTCATGAACCCATAGCCTGTGTTCCCCATCTCGATCCGAAAGGATAACATGGTGGGAGTTAGAAACGCCCACCATATGGAATTCGACTACGCTGCAGCTTTGGCGGAGACTCCAGGAAACGGATTCTTAAACCATGACGGACCAAATTTACGTTCCACAAAAGGTGCCATGCTGGGGACAAAGGAAATGGTCTCCACAAACATATTGAGATACCTCATAAAAAGGGTTTTCTTGGGGGTTTCTTGGGTGGTCATCAAGGCGAGTCGCATGCCCTCTACAGAACGCTCTTTGTTCAAATGCTCCATTGTGGTAGAGGCGGGGTATCCCAAGTTATGCTCGAAAGTGGCATTGAGCCAATGCTGAAACAACCACATGGGCCCTGAAATATTTAAATCCTTGGTAGTTTGATGGAGGAGTTTCAACCGCATGGCTGACAAACCAAGGGAATGGTAAAGGGAGGCTAGTAGAAGCTTGCCCAGAGATACCTGTCGACCCTCGTGAATCTGGATGGCCAGGTTGATATAACTTTTGGCTATCTGCAGAGAACCAGGGCAGAACAAATAGTAAGACAGTCACAGTGTCAGGAAAGTAATATGCTCTTCGTCGAACACCTCCTTGGAGCATTTGTCGTGATGATCTTCAATGTAGTTCTGGAAACTAGCACGCTCGAAGTCGAAAGTGTTGTTTGTTTCCAGAGTCGGGTCGAATGTTTCTCCCAATGGAGAAAGACCAGTGATGACCACCACGTCAACAACTGTAGGTGTAAACATGCCACATGGGAAGTGGAAAGTGTTGATCGATCCTTCCTAGAAGTACATCGACGCCAGCAGTAGACAAGGGTTGACCCTGTGATCGTTTCTTGAAAGTTGAATAGCGTCGAAAATGCCAACCGTTTTCCATTGCTCCTTGCGCTGGCCTTCGACTCTGTTGAGCCAAGCAATGTAGTCTTTGTTTCCAGGTGTAGGCATGGATCTAAAGACTTTATACTTGGGCTCCATGAATTTTAGGTCTAAAGTACCACCTTTCTCGAAAGCTGGTGGGATAATAGGCGCGAAACAGGGAAAGAACTCTTGAAGTTCTTAGTGACTTGGCTTTTTGTCTGGATATGGGCCATGAAAAGCATGGAGGTTACCAGCCACTGCAAATGAGATGATCATCTCATGGTGCCAGTTGTCCACCATCGCTTCATCAGTGGACGACGGTTGAGGAAGAGGCCTGAGGGATTCTTTTTCAGAAAGAACGAAAGCAATGGGGTTATGTCCGGTGGTGTGGGTGGTAGAAGCAGTAGCGTTTGTGGATGAGGCCATTGGAAAAGAAAATACAAAGGTTTTTCAAGAACAAGGAAGAGTTGAAAAAGAAGAAGCTATGAAGAGAATGTGAAAAAGAAAACTAGTTGGGCTTAGTGGTATTTATAGAGGAAAACACATGCAAATGAAAGATCACAAACTGTTCAAATTCTGAGGTGAGTGGGGGTGGTTTCGAGACTCATAACTTAGGATGGGACTAGCCATCATGACATTGTCTTGGAAATCGTGGTATAAAAGTTGCCATCATCATGTCAGACGGCGAGTGACACGTGGCTCGACAGAAGACAAAACGCTGTTTGTTGAGTCGAAACCAAAGCGTCGTCGAAATCTCGCAGAAAACCAAAACGCAAGATTTCTCAGTCGACACGGTGCTCAATCGAAACTAGCCTTTTAGGGGGGCAATTTGTTGGCTAAGAGATTTTGACCAAATAAATTGAACGAAGAAGTGGTGGAATATCCAAAGCAAGTCGACGTCAAGAGGTGGCTGGAACGTTGGACCGACACAGATGAAGGTCATGTCGGAAGAAAACTTGGAGGCATTGTTGTCGGAGGATGTCAAGCGGTGGCATACGAAACCGACACAAGGATAACACATCTTTGAGCGGGAAAAGTTGAAAACTCCAAGAACATGGGAAGTTAGAAAGATAGTGGGGTGACACGTTTCACAACCAAAACCAATCTGGGGAGATGAACAGTTAATTTGTTAGCCTATATAAAGCAATAGTTATTTTCATTTTAGGGGTCGCATTTTGTAACATTGAAAAGGGGAAACACTCAAAGTACCAAGCATTAACAGAAACGAGTTTACTCCCGCGAAAATGTATGATCGCGTCCGCACTAGTTATTTTAATGCATAAAGTTTAATTTATTGTGTCATTTACTTGTTTGTTTTTCACTTTGCTTTGTTTATCAATTCAAACTCTTTTATCTGTCCAAGTTTTCCACAACTTCCCTAAACTAAAAACCGTCATATCAATAACATGTACACTTCAACCCATTGTTCTGGGATTCTGTGGCTGATCCCGCGAGTAAACCTGCAATAGGAGGCCAGTGGTTGTTCGCGCGAGAACCGCGTGCGAACACTTATATAAAGGGGTGTCCTTATCACTATATAAAGTATCATAAATATGGGCTTTCCTAAAAGAAGATTCTACAATATCACAGAACATACCTGTTGCGGTGAGAATTGGATACCATAGTTATTAATGAACTAGGAACACATTTCTTTAAATGTTCACCACCGTCTTTGATTTATCCAAAGGAAAGGTTCAAAAGCGAAAAAAAACCTAAGATCTAAGGTTCGGGGGTAGGTTACGCCTAGGGAAGGTATTAGCATCCTAAACGTCTGTAGTAATCTACGGGAACCTCTCGTTAGTATTTATGTTATCTCTCATTCGCTTGCTAAGGGTGCTATGCTAAAGGTTGAACCCTAGGGGTTAGTATCTAAGTATACTCGATAAGGTATCGCACCTTACGCCTACGTATCCTCGGGTGTAGAATCAGAGTATGCGTAGTTCTGAAAATAGGAACTTCTTGACGGGGTCAAGGTTCCAAGGGGAGGTAAAATCTCGGGCAAGACCTTACATAGAGTGCGGCGACTCTAAAGTTGTAGGTTGGTTCAAGAGGGGTAGGATTGTAAATGTTCGCGGCGGAGCATTTACTTGGAGTGCGGCGACTCCGATCCTAAGGTTAAGATTCTAAGTGTCTACGGCGAGACGTGGAGTACGGCGACTCCGAATCCTAAGGCCGGGTTCTAAGAGTTAGTCCTATGACGGTTTAGTCAATTATTAAGGAAACCTACCTTTGGAATGTCGAGGGGGACAATACTAACTTTGATTATTTGTGCATACTAGCAAAGTGGGCTAGTTAAAGTGTATTGTGACCGAAAAGGTTGAATGCGAGGCCCGAAGGCACTCGACTTACATGGGTATAAAAGTGGCTCGACGTTGGATCGAGAGTTTTTAGTATTTTTGAAAGGGTTTGAAGCTGTAATAAAAAGCATACATGCATATACAAGCATACAAACGTGCACTCACGCGCGAGGAGTCTAAAGAGGAACGGTTACTAAGAGAAGAATTTGATTAATTACGGTTATTGGTAAAAGTTATTTATTTTATGATTAGAATTATGCTTGAAGATTATTGACTAAAAAAGGGTGTCTACCAAGTTAATTATTGAAAAAAGAGTTAATTATTATTTTATATTAATTAGA
The DNA here is from genome assembly GCA_022829125.1 of Lathyrus tuberosus. NCBI lineage: Eukaryota > Viridiplantae > Streptophyta > Magnoliopsida > Fabales > Fabaceae > Lathyrus > Lathyrus tuberosus. Next base: position 4,828,647 of record JALAZF010000162.1, on the reverse strand, counting down.
AAAAAGGATTAAAATCTTATATTATGCGGATTTTCTCAAATTGGTATTTGCAAAAAAGTTTTTTTTTGATACAAAGTTAATATTAATTTTGAAAAAAAGTTATTAAGTATTTTATTGATGAAAGAGATGACTAAAACTTTTAGGCGAAAGATTTCACTATCATTTTTATTAATAATAAAAAAAAGATTTAAGTGGTATTATAAAAAGAGTTATTTTAATAGGATTATTCTTAAATTGAAAAGATAAAGATTTTCTAATTAAACTTAAGACTATGGTACTAGTATTAACGTTTATAAAAAAAGGTATCAAGGGTTATCAATAAAAAAGGTTTTTGGTTACTTAAATGAAATAAGGATTATTATCTGTTTTTTTGGGGTTATATTTAAAAAAAAAGGGAAAAAAAGTTAAATAAAAGAAAAAAAACGGAAGGGTGGAAATCTCACACGATACCTCTCTTCTCTCTCTCTCGCAAAACGTTCTTTCTCTCTCAGAATGAAACCCTAGCGGCGGCGGTATGTCTCGTCCTCACTTTCTCTCTCCGATCGACACACAAACAGCAAAAAACAAACACCCCCACCCCCATAATCCCGGCCCCCATTTTCATTATATTTTCAGATTACATTTACAAATAGCTTTGGCAAAATGAAAAGGGAAACGGAGCTTCGCGGCGGCGGCAATGCGATCAGGGAAGAAAACTCCTTTCTTTACCTTTTTCCTTCGCGGATATGGCTTGTCGTTGTTTTGCTTCTTTTGCTTTGGATGCGACGACGATGATGATCACCTCCGGTATTCTGAGCCTGAGTCGGTGGGTTTGGAAAGGTTTTGGTGATTGTTGATTTGGGATTTTTGTGATTTTCCTCTCTTGAATTTTTTTGTATAGGTTTCTCTCTGATTTTTTCCGTCCCGTTTCTGATGCAAAGTGTCCTTTTTATAGCTGATGGCCAATGATGAGATTTTGGAAGGTTTTAATGTGGTATTGATTTCTCTTGATTGTGATACGATTTGATTGTGCCTTGATTTGGAATTTTTTGAAGGGTTTGAATTGGTGATACGATATGATTTGGTGTGATTGGTTTTCAATAGCTTTTATTCCTTGATGTTTTCTATTTTGGGAAGTTTGGAAATGTTGCCTGCGTTCAAATCTTGATAGTTTTGAATGTTATCCAATTTCGGTTTTGGGGAATCTTGCTGGTAGTGTCTGTTTACGATACTGCCCTTAATTTCCTTTTGAAAATGATGAATCCTTCTGATTCTCGAAATCGATCTCTGAGGCCAAAACAGGAATTTGAACGGGCTTGATATTATTCTTGTTTTTGGAAAGTTTTGGGAGTGAGTGAGGGTCTGATTATACTCGTTCCCATGATTTGAATTAACTTGGTATTTGAAAAGTTTCCAATTTGATACCAACGTGTCCAAGTATCGCTGGTCTTTCTCTTTTCATGAGGTACGAATTCAATACGTCTATGTGTCTGCCTTAACGATCAAACTCTGTCTTATCATAGTAATACGCAGTACCAAGGATGCAATGGCTCATAAAGATTTAAGAAAGGTAAACTAAATAGTCTTATTTGGAGAAACATTCTCGTTGCTTGTGAAAACTTATCGAACTTAATATCGTCTCTTTATTTTCAGCAGCAGCGACTCCTCTCAGGCATAGGTCAAGATTTGGATGGGGCGTTGGAGAACAAATGTCAGAGATAAGTGACGCTTACCCATTCTTTACAGTTTTGTGTTTTTTTTTTCAATCTTCAATGAACACTATATTGGTCTGCATAACTTAGCTATCGCAGCAGTATACCTCCTAGTATTGATGTCGAGATCGTGTATGCTTGATTCTAATTTGAATACATGACTAAGTTGTTCTGGTTTGCTCACCTTTGATTATTCTTATTCGGAACACACGCGTTTAATGGGTTTGCTGCTGTATTTGTCATGCTGTATCATGGTATGAAGCTTGATACTACGGTAACATGTAGTTTAGCTCTTATCCGATTATTTATCGTGAATTCACATAACTTCTTTTGTATGGTCGTACAGTTTCTCCCAAGAGGAGCAGGTGGTAGCTCCAAGTTAATTTATGGTGAGACTCTTCCCTCCTGAACCAATCTCCTGAGTAGCCAAATGAATAGCGATGGTTGTCATGGTGTTGTTGGTGTAACATTAGACTTCCTCTCGTGCAGGTTTTGGATAAAATTGGATGATATTGATAACTTGGAATGAAGACCTGGTGTTGCATAGGCGTGAGGTTGCTTGGCATTTAAAAAACTCATGACAGGATTTTGGGCAGTGGTGTCATCGGCTTTAAGGGACATCCTCTTGAGATTGGGGTGTTTTGTCACTAGTAAGTATACCAATTATACCTCCTCAAACTTGTTAATATTAGAACTATGCCAAAGTCCACCCTTAGTACACCATCGGCGATGGGTATCGCTGAAAAGGAAGCCTCAAGTTGTGCTATGTTTGTTCCTAGGGACCCTTGAACCACTGCTTTACTTACGCTCGTTGTTCATGTCTTTCTTATGTCGTATTCACGATTTTTCTTTTCGCTGCAGGTTGCGGTTAAACGAAATAAGAAAAAAATAAAATAAAATAGAAAGCTCCAAGGTCTAAAGCAAAGGTATCTTCAACGGACAGTCAATCCAATGAGTTCTAGGCATTGATTTAGTACAAGCTTTGACTGAAAAGGGTATTCTCCTCCCGTAGCATGAAGCCCTTTTTTATCATGTAACGTGTTTCCTTGAAACAATGGCAACAATATCCTTGTCATTTTACAATTTCCAAAGGGCATAGGCCTTGGTAACAGCGTAAAATGATATGTAAGTAATGGCACATTAACATCTATGCATCTTGTATTGTTTGTCCCAATTGAATGAGGCCATATACTGTACTATGATCGGCCAAGACATTCTAAGAGTTCACGTAAAACATAGCTGCTAGTTGTTCACTATAAAACGTTGCAAATTTAAAGTTACTTTCTTCATGATGACAAACCGTTTTTTTTTAAATACCCTGAATCCACAGACATGAACCGAGTATCCTTAGTCAAAGGAGAATTGTCAAACCAATACTTGGACTTTGGATGGATTAGGACTTGAATTTGAACATTGAAGCACGACCCTTAAATTTTCAAAATGGCATCTTGATCCTTTGTTAACCAAATAAAGATTTAGATGGATCTCATTCTTATTCAACATTGAATATCACCCCTAAACTTAAGGTAGACCATGTAACTTAAGGGATGAATCTTAAATTTTGAATCTTGGAAATAAATATGCAAAAGACCTTGAATCTTCATGAAATTTCCTTGAATTGTACAACCGTAACTAACTCTTGATAATGGTTAAACCTTTCCATATCGCAAGCCAAATTTGACAATATGGACCACGGCTCGCACTAGCCTAAGGCAACAACGTGCTCAAAGCCCAAATAACAAATCAAACCTTTGAAGTATTGATCCAACTACTATCACATCTCAGGTCATGCGTCATGTCACAACTACTTAGTCATAGATATGGGGCACATCTCTTCTTCATTTCCACCAGAATCCCACAATTTGCGAAGACCAAAATTCCAACGGGCACACATCTAGCCTCCAAGCACTTTGACTCCTCTGCATCACCACCTCTGAAGCAACTAGACAGAAAACTAGATAAATCGGTTAGTGATGCACGAATAATTGACCTAATATGATATGCAGACGAATCAATGAATCTAAGGGAAAAATTTGGGGTACAACAGTTGCCCCTATTTAAATATCTTCACCGGATGACATGAACGATGAAAATCGTCATTAGGTCATGGTGAGGGATAGTTAAAGATAGATAACCGAAAATTTTGCCCTTAGATGCAATGATCATGCAATGCTATAGACAAAACCTAGACCTAATGCTGACATGCCATGAACTCTAGCATGATGAAGATGATGGGATGGGAAAATGCAAGATGCAGAAAAAAACGAACAAACACAGAGCGGAAGACGAACTCAAACGAACAACAAACCCACCGGGGACGACCGGACGCACCGGGGAAAAGAAAACAACACTGGGGAAAAGAAAACAGCAATGGGGACCCTGAAAGCGACGACCCAACATGTTCAAGCGTGACCAGTTGATATCTAAGATACAAAAAGATAAGATAGGATCCACACGGCGGTAGGATCATGCAAACAAAAAACAAATAAAACCTGGAAATTCCTTCAAATGAAGAGATCAAACGGGATCTTCAGGAACCGCCAAGGAAAAGAACAGGGTTATTAAAACTCTCCTGTATGCCAAGTAAATGGACTTCGTAGGGAAGATGCCCTGTGACTTATCGTTGCACGGGACTTACACACCACCAATAAAATAACATGGGGCTCGGCGACTCGAAACAAAAATAACAAGGAGCTCGGCGACTCGAAACAAAAACATGGAGCTCGGCGGCTCGAAACAAAAATAACAAGGAGCTCGGCGGCTCGAAACAACAAAAAAACATGGAGCTCGACGGCTCGAAACAAAAAAACAAGGAGCGCGGCGGCTCAAAACAACAAAAAAACATGTAGCTCGGCGGCTCGAAACCAAAAAAAATAACAAGGAGCGCGGCGGCTCGAAACAACAAAAACACATGGAGCTCGGCGGCTCGAAACCAAAAAAAATAACAAGGAGCGCGGCGGCTCGAGACAACAAAAAAACATGGTGCTCGGCGGCTCGAAACAAAACAAGGAGCGCGGCGGCTCAAAACAACAAAAAAACATGGAGCTCGGCGGCTCGAAACCAAAAAAAATAACAAGGAGCGCGGCGGCTCGAAACAACAAAAAAAACATGGAGCTCGGCGGCTCGAAACCAAAAAAAATAACAAGGAGCGCGTCGGCTCGAAACAACAAAAAAACATGGAGCTCGGCGGCTCGAAACCAAAAAAAATAACAAGGAGCGCGGCGGCTCGAAACAACAAAAAAACATGGAGCTCGGCGGCTCGAAACAAAAAACAAGGTGAGGCAAAATTAAAATATAGAGCACAGCGACTCGAAATGTACAAAGTGTAGGTGCACGCTTAAACTTTGCTAGGCGCCTGGAAGGCAAGTTGTCAAAGACCAAAGTTCAATCTAGGATCAAACTAGAATGAAACGGTCAAACAAGACCTGTCATTGAGAAATGAACTCAAACGACGATTTTATCTTATCCAAGCAAGGAAAAAGATAACTGAAATAACCATCATCCACGAGGGTTGAACTCTGTGGGGAGACTTAGCAATAGATAGCACTTTCTTACTAAGGCTGACGACCTACTTGGAGAGATCAGACAGACCCAAAAACTTGGCGCAAACACAACCAAAGATCAAGATAAAGCGACAAGAAGCAAACAGGAAATGAACACGCACGGAGGCGAATGCAAGAGATGTTATGCGATGCTTATGCTCATACTGACAAAACAGGCAAAGAAAAAACAAGAGGTGAAAGAAAACAACGAGGAAGCCCGTCCATCCTCTGTACGAGAGATACATCTGTCAAGTTCTGTATAGAAACCCAAAGTGGCACCATCGGTTCCAACTTCTCTGGGGGAAAAGCAATTCACTTGGGGATATAGTATCATGACTTCACTTAGAGGACCGTCAAGATGAATCTGATTATTCGAATGGGAACTGTCCATTGGACGCAAATCAAACTTGTGTTCAGAGAGACCTTGATGGGGATAAAATAAATATCCTCAACGACTGAAATAAGCTGAAGTAAAGTAGCAATGGTTGGCATCACATGGATAAAATAAATATCCACTTCTTTGTTGGGGGGGGGGGGGGGGGGGGCTTGAACCCATATTGTAGTTGCAGACGTCAGAGTAGACTTAAATGGGGGATGAAATAAACATCCATGGTTGATAGAAATTGAAGTCTTGAGAAAATAACCGCGGAGTGAAATAAACACTCACTTCATCGGGGAAGGTTGATGACCGAGGAGGCTCACTAGGGATCCTTAGGTCAAACAGATGCTGAATTCTTGTACTGATACCTGCTTGAGATAATGATTCACTGGGGAATCGTCATGGCTTCCTAGAGTGAAAACTTGCTGGGGAAAATCATACTATTAGAATATCTTCGGGAAATTAGGCGAAAAGATGCTGCAGAGTTAATGTGGCTTTGTCTTGCATGGTAGTCGCCATTTTCAAATATCAATTGTTGGAAAAGTCTTCGATTCTTGGGTGCCCCCATACTGCATGGTCTACGAAAATAAATCATCTCAAAAGGATTTTACAGGAGACTTGGCATCCCAACTATTCCAATGTCTTCTAACTCTTGAGAGATTGGTAGAATCTCGACGTAACTAGCTCAGATTAACGGTATTCTGTGTACTGAGTCTTCGATCTTGCCCCACTCGGGGTTAATCAATTTGCAGCAACCGAGGAACATCTTGCCCCAGTTCATCATGATCTTCAGATGGTATGCCCCGGACTGATATTTTGAAAAGCCGTCTTCAACAGAATGCCATATCTCAGAGGTTGAACTTCTCGTAGCAGTTTGCGAACTTCTATGACATCAAGCAGTATTTACATGCAGAAAATGTAAATTCCGAAATTGCTAACACAACATCATGTTTGTTTTGAAGTTTATTGAGAAAGGCATATCGCAAACTTGTGACCGCATCACTGGTTAGGATATGACGTAATTCCTTTTTTTATAATGCCAATACGAATTTTGAGTGTAACTCATAGGAGTCAGGAAACATTACCTCATCGAATATGCTTTCGAAATAAACCCTACTTCAATGAGGTCTTTTGAGGGTTTTATAGTGGTTTTAGATCATGGTTGAAGAAACAAAGGATATGTGGCTCAAACTGTATTTGGGTACCCACCCCCTTCTTCGGTATACTTACTCTTTTTTTTTTTTGAAAATTACCCTGCCCCTGGTACAACATGAGGGTTCTTTGAATTTTTAGAGAAGAAAACTACTACTCCAAGGCTCAAAGGGGTTAACGAAGGTTTATCTCCGGTGTTTGGGATTTTGAAACAATGCCTTATATCCTTAGCAGGGTTTCGTTCAAAAGCATACAACAAGAGATGTTATGTTTTATTTCATCATCCTCCATTCAGTATTGGCATTATAAAACAGTAAACAGTTTTAAAACATGAGTGAAGCGAATGGATTTCTTCAAAACAAACATTCAATCACATTAACGTTCGAAATAACAAGTCCTTACATGAAAACATGCTTTAATAATCAAAGAAAGAAAACAAATGCAAGTAAAATAAACAACTTGAATGATCTTGGGAAAGGCTTCCTCTTTATTTGCCGTTTGAGCTGACCATCTTCAGAATCGACTTTCGAGATCGGTCTGAGGATCATTTTCATACCCACCCTCGTTATTTTCTTCCATAATCAGGACTGGCGAACTTGCATGATTGGGTAAAGGACTATGAATTTGAATGCCTTGAGGCGTGAAGGAGATCATCTTGGAGTCAAGCAGATTCTGGACCTTACTCGAAAGTACCTTACAATCGTCAGTTGAATGCCCCGGTGCCCCAGCATGGTAGTCACATCGGGCGTTAACGTCAAAACCTGGTGGATATGGGAAAGGCACTGGCTTCAATTCCTTTGGCACTACAAGTCCACCTTTGATTAAATTTGGCAAGAATTGACTGTATGGCAACGGTAACGGAGTGTAATGCTTCTGCTTTTTTAATCCTTGTCTAGCATGCTAGCGCGACCTACGGTGGTATGACTACTGATTCAGAGGACGTTTTGGACTAACCCACCATTAACTGCGAATTTGACCCTGATTCAAAGTTGCTTGAGTAGCAGGAGTAATATCAGTACGAGCTTTCTTAACGTCTGGGTGAGAGTCACCAAAAGACAGAATCTTCTGATTCATTAACTTCTTCACGACACCCTTAAAAGCATAACAATTTTCTATATCATGGCCAGGTGCCCCTTCATGAAACAGGCAATGAGCATTGGGATCATAATTAGGTGGAAGTGGGTTAGGAGGCGGACCCAAAGCTCTGGTAGTAATCAAACCTTGTTGCACCAAGGAGGGGTACAACTCAGTATAAGTCATCGGGATAGAAGAAACTGGAGGTTTATGTGGTCTTCTATTAGGAGTATTTGGACATGGTATCGGAGTCCTCTGTGGTTGATGATTAGGAACATTGAGTACCCGTTGATGATTCTGCGAAGTTTGTGCTGGCTGATAAGAAGGAGCCGGTGGATAAACAAAGAGTTGATAGACGGGTGCCTATTGCATAGGCTGATATGTAAGATCTTGTTGATCTGAGGGGGTTTCTGGTTAGAATGATAATATTGCTCCTTATGTTGTTTAACTTGGCTACGAGATCCTTTATACCTTCCTTGCAACACAGTCTTAGCAGCTTGTTCCTTAAGGTCGGGAATCTCAGAAGTGGGTATCAGTGTGTTCTCAAGAATCACTGTTCCTTGAAGCGGGGTCTGGGAAACAGATTGATTCATAACAAGGGTTTCAACCAAAGCAGAAATCCTTTCAAAACCACTCTTCAGAGTAGTTATTTCCTTGCTCTAAGTCATTCATCTTCCTTCCTAAATAGTGACTTGACAGCTTGTCTCGGAACAGAGGATTCAGGGTGACAGAAACTGAAGAGAGACAACAGGAAGAATAAGCAAAAGAACAGACGATGCACATGTAAGGATGCAAATGATATGAAATGCAGAATGCAAAAAAAAAACGATGCAGCTATCAAGGAATTCAAATTCTATATTTGCAGTCATTGTAGATATTAAAACATTTTATTAAAATTTTCAAGGGCTGGTACACCTACAGAGTTTTATTACATAAGCAACATAACAAAAGGAACTAGGAATCTAATCCACTGGATGATGCCCCTTGTCTTCCACTGAGCTCTTCCATCAACCTGTCGATCTGATGTTGCATTCTTGCTTTATCCAGGGTAAGCTTCTCTATTTCATCCTTCAACTTCGAAACTTCATCTGACTGGACGACGGGAGGCTTGGGACGGGGATAAGGCAGGCTCAAGGTCAGAGCCCTTTCACGCACCCATGCTAGACATTCTTCTGTAATTGAGCAATCAGGATTTGTTGTCGCCGTCACTCCTTGTCGATTGATGCAACGCCAAGCAAACACAATTCTGGTCTTCAACCCAAGATCCTCTCCTTGATAGAGGAAAATTCTGGTCAGGTCTTCTGGATCGGGTACTCCCTCCATTGGGTGCCCCAGTTGACGACGTGGGAGCACAGGATTATAGCTGACACATCCCTTCGTACCAAGAAGAGGTACATTGGGAAAGTCTCCATAGCTATGGATAATGGGGATTCCTCCATACATCGGGACATGCCAAACGATATCTGAGTGGGTAAGAGCCATGAGCTTCACAGGCCACTCTGAACCATCCTTTACGTCCCAAAAATCAGTAGACCTCGGTAGGTGCGAAATAAACCACCTATAGAGGATAGCGGTGAAACAAGTAATCCGACCTTCTCCCTTCAGAGCCTTCGAGTGGATAGAATGGTAGGTATCGGCTAACAATGTCGGCACTGGATTTTTGAGCATAAAAATCCTTATGGCATAGACGTCAACAAAATCTTCAACATTAGGAATTAAGAACAAAGCGTAGGCTAGCAGTGCAAAGATGTGCTCGGATGCTCCAGTGTTCCCTACACTAGAAAAGTGTCGGGCTTTCTCGAATAAGAATTGGGCAGGTAAGCCATCGATTCCTCCTCTGAACGTTATATGAGTTTGGATCTCTAACAGCTTTATGCGGGTCGCTCTTGCGATGTCTTCCTGGCCGGGTCTTCCCTCTCCACCGGAGAACGGAGGTGAATCTTTGACCGGGATACCCAACAGAGCGGAGTACTCTTCCAAAGTAGGCATCCGTTGGAAATCTTGAAAGATGAAACAATGATAGATCAAGCTGTAAAGTTGAACCAACGTCTCCAATAAGCCAGCGGCTACTCGAGTCTGCAACAACGGGAGGATCTTTCCATACTTCTCAGCGAACGCCTCAGGATCTTTGATCTGCCTTCCTAGTTCCCTTAATTGTTCAACATCCGAAACTTCGAAGGTGTACGACAAAACTCCCTTCTTTCTGTAATCCATCGTACAATGCCTGCAATACAAGATTTAAAGTTCCTTGATAGAGAGAGATGCAAGATGCAAATGCTATGCAACAAGATTCATGGAAACTCGACTATTTATAACCATCGCGGGATATTGAAAGACGCGTTTATTAATCATAAAAAATCGGTTACAAAGAAAATGTCTGGGATACCGAAAGATTGAAACCGTAAATTAAAACAAAATTTATTATAAAGTAACAGCACACTTTTCAAAGTTCGTAACGGAAAAGCTAAATAAAAGCTAATAAAGAAAGATCTAAGGAGATTCTCCAAAAAGCCTTGTCTTGAGCTTCCTGATTTCCTCCTCCTTCTGACTATTCTCCAAAATGAGCTTGTTGATGATCGAATTCTGAGGTGGTGGTTGAGAACTTGAGGAAGGCAACTCTTCTCGGGTTTTCCTCTTCTTGTAAGAAGTGATTTCTTCGTCTTTTGCTTGGAGTTGTTGTTGAAGTGCTGCATTTTCTTCCACAACTATCTGGTACTTGTTCTTCCAAGCCTCCTCCATTTGTTGAGATTTGTCCAAAGCAATTTCCAACTTTTCCGCGTCAGATGAGAAATATAAGACCGACTTTTCTTTTAGGACCATTGGCTCCTGGCGCATATAAGGCATCTTCCATTCAATGGCTCTTTTTCGGACCCATTGGAGATAGGGTTCTAAAGAGACACAATTATGTTTCCCTAAATTACTTTTATTCTTCTTGATCTTTTGACTCCAAGCGTCCAAAACCTGTTCTCTTAACTCCTTGCTTAATTTCTCTCCTTCAAAATAGATGGCTTCCACATGGGCACTGGCAGGCTTGTCTTTCAGAGGGAACCCTAACTGTCTGTGGGCCAAGACTGGATTGTAGATAATTAATCCATTGATGCTAAGGAGAGGCACATTATCGAAATTTTTACAGCTGTCTATGATGACCACCTTATCATAAACACGGTTGTACCAGTCGATGTCGGAATGGGTGAGAGACATTATCTTTTGTGACCACCACCCCTTCTTGAGATCCCAGAAATCATGTGCTTTGGGCAAGTGCGAAATAAACCACTTGTACAATAGAGGGACACAACAAGTAATCATTCCCTTTCCACGAGCACTCCTTGAATGAACAGAATAGTAGGCTTCAGCTAACAAGGTTGGTACAGGATTCTTCTTCAAGAAAATTTTAATGGCATTGAGGTCCACAAAATTTTTGAAGCTTGGGAATAAGAAAACACCATAGATGAGTAAAGCAAAAACTGCTTCAAAAGCGTTCTTATCCTGTTGAGTGGCATAATGTCGGGCTTTGGCAACCAGAAAATCTGTAGTAAAACCAGAAGTTCCTCCTTTTGAAATCATATTGGCTTAAATGTCATCTAAATCCAGGTGTGTATGTTTGGCGATTTCTTTCTCATCAACCTTATTTGCAAAGATAGGGAAATGATACTTGTCCTGAATAGGTAACCCAATTATCTGAGAGTACTCTTCAAGTTTAGGTACCAGTTGTTAATCTGGAAAGGTGAAGCAGTGATACAGCGGGTCATAAAACTGGAGTAAGGTAGAAAGCAGTCCTTCATCCACCTTTGCATTCATCACATATAAAAGTCTTCCATATTTGCCTCTGAAACTATCCTCATCTTTTACCAAAGCTCCTAACCTCCTTAGATCATCCAAGTTAGGAATCTGAAAAGTGTACTTCTTTGTGTTCCTTCTATCGGTATCCATAGTATCCCTACAAAGTTTATAAATATAGTCAAGTTCCATGAATCTTTATGAAATGATGCTTATGAATGTATACAACACACAAGGCACACAACACAAAGCACACATGAGCAAAAAGGTCCTAGGTTTGAAAGGTCACAGCATGGAGCCAGGGTCTACCCTCCCATAAGGTATGTACTATAGTTTCAGAATGTACCTGCCGAACGGGTTCTAAAAAGTTCCCAGAGTCTACGACCCATCTTTCGGATATTATCGATTTTCCAAATCACTTGGTAGTCAATAATATTCTCAAGAGAATCTCGTCCGAGTGTAGTATCGCGTAGCGACTATTGCAGAAATAGACTCCCGCATAGTCCCCGCACTACATCCTAATAGGCCAAGTTGGGTTAAAGGTAACTACGGTCCCCAGTCTCGATGGCCTTTAGTTCGAAATAATAGCGTCTTCACGAATTGACTCGTTGGACAAAATTAAATTCGAGAGGGCCTAGACCGAGTGATGAAGTCTCAATTCAACTTCTTCAGGAATCGACTCCCTCAAAGTATCCTTGAATTCTCACCGTTCCTATCATAAATTTCACTCTAGTCCGGGTGTAGGACTTTGTCTCACCACACAAATAGTAACCTAGCACAACAGATAATAAGCAAATATAATAAAGAAGGATAACATAAGAAAAACAAGATAGGGGAAACCCTCGACAATCCCCAGTGAAGTCGCCATTTTCTGTTGCGGTGAGAATTGGATACCATAGTTATTAATGAACTAGGATCACATTTCTTTCAATGTTCACCACCGTCTTTGATTTATCCAAAGGAAATGTTCAAAAGCGAAAAAAAACCTAAGATCTAAGGTTCGGGGGTAGGTTACGCCTAGGGAAGGTATTAGCATCCTAAACGTCCGTAGTAATCTACGGGAACCTCTCGTTAGTATTTATGTTATCTCTCATTCGCTTGCTAAGGGTGCTATGCTAAAGGTTGAACCCTAGGGGTTAGTATCTAAGTATACTCGATAAGGTATCGCACCTTACACCTGCGTATCCTCGGGTGTAGAATCAGAGTATGCGTAGTTCTGAAAATAAGAACTTCTTGACGGGGTCAAGGTTCCAAGGGGAGGTAAAATCTCGGGCAAGACCTTACATAGAGTGCGGCGACTCTAAAGTTGTAGGTTGGTTCAAGAGGGGTAGGATTGTAAATGTTCGCGGCGGAGCATTTACTTGGAGTGCGGCGACTCCGATCCTAAGGTTAAGATTCTAAGTGTCTACGGCGAGACGTGGAGTACGGCGACTCCGAATCCTAAGGCCGGGTTCTAAGAGTTAGTCCTATGACGGTTTAGTCAATTATTAAGGGAACCTTCCTTTGGAATGTCGAGGGGGACAATACTAACTTTGATTATTTGTGCATACTAGCAAAGTGGGCTAGTTAAAGTGTATTGTGACCGAAAAGGTTGAATGCGAGGCCCGAAGGCACTCGACTTACATGGGTATAAAAGTGGCTCGACGTTGGATCGAGAGTTTTTAGTATTTTTGAAAGGGTTTGAAGCTGTAATAAAAAGCATACATGCATATACAAGCATACAAACGTGCACTCACGCGCGAGGAGTCTAAAGAGGAACGGTTACTAAGAGAAGAATTTGATTAATTACGGTTATTGGTAAAAGTTATTTATTTTATGATTAGAATTATGCTTGAAGATTATTGACTAAAAAAGGGTTTCTACCAAGTTAATTATTGAAAAAAGAGTTAATTATTATTATATATTAATTAGAAAAAAGGATTAAAATCTTATATTATGCGGATGATCTCAAATTGGTATTTGCAAAAAAGTTTTTTTTTTATACAAAGTTAATATTAATTTTGAAAAAAAGTTATTAAATATTTTATTGATGAAAGAGATGACTAAATCTTTTAGGCGAAAGATTTCACTATCATTTTTATTAATAATAAAAAAAAGATTTAAGTGGTATTATAAAAAGAGTTATTTTAATAGGATTATTCTTAAATTGAAACGATAAAGATTTTCTAATTAAACTTAAGACTATGGTACTAGTATTAACGTTTATAAAAAAAGGTATCAAGGGTTATCAATAAAAAAGGTTTTTGGTTACTTAAATGAAATAAGGATTATTATCTGTTTTTTTGGGGTTATATTTAAAAAAAAGGGAAAACAAAGTTAAATAAAAGAAAAAAAATGGAAGGGTGGAAATCTCACACGATACCTCTCTTCTCTCTCTCGCAAAACGTTCTTTCTCTCTCAGAATGAAACCCTAGCGGTGGCGGTATGTCTCGTCCTCACTTTCTCTCTCCGATCGACACACAAACAGCAAAAAACAAACACCCCCACCCCCATAATCCCGGCCCCCATTTTCATTATATTTTCAGATTACATTTACAAATAGCTTTGGCAAAATGAAAAGGGAAACGGAGCTTCGCGACGGCGGCAATGTGATCAGGGAAGAAAACTCCTTTCTTTACCTTTTTCCTTCGCGGATATGGCTTGTCGTTGTTTTGCTTCTTTTGCTTTGGATGCGACGGCGATGATGATCACCTCCGGTATTCTGAGCCTGAGTCGGTGGGTTTGGAAAGGTTTTGGTGATTGTTGATTTGGGATTTTTGTGATTTTCCTCTCTTGAATTTTTTCGTATAGGTTTCTCTCTGATTTTTTCCGTCCCGTTCTGATGCAAAGTGTCCTTTTTATAGCTGATGGCCAATGATGAGATTTTGGAAGGTTTTAATGTGGTATTGATTTCTCTTGATTGTGATACGATTTGATTGTGCCTTGATTTGGAATTTTTTGAAGGGTTTGAATTGGTGATACGATATGATTTAGTGTGATTGGTTTTCAATAGCTTTTATTCCTTGATGTTTTCTATTTTGGGAAGTTTGGAAATGTTGCCTGCGTTCAAATCTTGATAGTTTTGAATGTTATCCAATTTCGGTTTTGGGGAATCTTGCTGGTAGTGTCTGTTTACGATACCGCCCTTAATTTCCTTTTGAAAATGATGAATCCTTCTGATTCTCGAAATCGATCTCTGAGGCCAAAACAGGAATTTGAACGGGCTTGATATTATTCTTGTTTTTGGAAAGTTTTGGGAGTGAGTGAGGGTCTGATTATACTCGTTCCCATGATCTGAATTAACTTGGTATTTGAAAAGTTTCCAATTTGATACCAACATGTCCAAGTATCGCTGGTCTTTCTCTTTTCATGAGGTACGAATTCAATACGTCTATGTGTCCGCCTTAACGATCAAACTCTGTCTTATCACAGTAATACGCAATACCAAGGATGCAATGGCTCATAAAGATTTAAGAAAGGTAAACTAAATAGTCTTATTTGGAGAAACATTCTCGTTGCTTGTGAAAACTTATCGAACTTAATATCGTCTCTTTATTTTCAGCAGCAGCGACTCCTCTCAGGCATAGGTCAAGATTTGGATGGGGCGTTGGAGAACAAATGTCAGAGATAAGTGACGCTTACCCATTCTTTACAGTTTTGTGTTTTTTTTTCAATCTTCAATGAACACTATATTGGTCTGCATAACTTAGCTATCGCAGCAGTATACCTCCTAGTATTGATGTCGAGATCGTGTATGCTTGATTCTAATTTGAATACATGACTAAGTTGTTCTGGTTTGCTCACCTTTGATTATTCTTATTCGGAACACACGCGTTTAATGGGTTTGCTGCTGTATTTGTCATGTTGTATCATGGTATGAAGCTTGATACTACGGTAACATGTAGTTTAGCTCTTATCCGATTATTTATCGTGAATTCACATAACTTCTTTTGTAGGGTCGTACAGTTTCTCACAAGAGGAGCAGGTGGTAGCTCCAAGTTAATTTATGGTGAGACTCTTCCCTCCTGAACCAATCTCCTGAGTAGCCAAATGAATAGCGATGGTTGTCATGGTGTTGTTGGTGTAACATTAGACTTCCTCTCGTGCAAGTTTTGGATAAAATTGGATGATATTGATAACTTGGAGTGAAGACCTGGTGTTGCATAGGCGTGAGGTTGCTTGGCATTTGAAAAACTCGTGACAGGATTTTGGGCAGTGGTGTCATCGGCTTTAAGGGATATCCTCTTGAGATTGGGGTGTTTTGTCACTAGTAAGTATACCAATTATACCTCCTCAAACTTGTTAATATTAGAACTATGCCAAAGTCCACCCTTAGTACACCATCGGCGATGGGTATCGCTAAAAAGGAAGCCTCAAGTTGTGCTATGTCTGTTCCTAGGGACCCTTGAACCACTGCTTTGCTTACGCTCGTTGTTCATGTCTTTCTTATGTCGTATTCACGATTTTTCTTTTCGCTGCAGGTTGCGGTTAAACGAAATAAGAAAAAAATAAAATAAAATAGAAAGCTCCAAGGTCTAAAGCAAAGGTATCTTCAACGGACAGTCAATCCAATGAGTTCTAGGCATTGATTTAGTACAAGCTTTGACTGAAAAGGGTATTCTCCTCCCGTAGCATGAAGCCCTTTTTTATCATGTAACGTGTTGCCTTGAAACAATGGAAACAATATCCTTGTCATTTTACAATTTCCAAAGGGCATAGGCCTTGGTAACAGCGTAGAATGATATGTAAGTAATGGCACATTTAACATCTATGCATCTTGTATTGTTTGTCCCAATTGAATGAGGCCATATACTGCACTATGATCGGCCAAGACATTCTAAGAGTTCACGTAAAACATAGATGTTGGTTGTTCACTATAAAACGTTGCAAATTTAAAGTTACTTTCTTCATGATGATAAACCGTCTTTTTTTGAAATACCCTGAATCCACAGACATGAACCGAGTATCCTTACTCAAAGGAGAATTGTCAAACCAGTACTTGGACTTTGGATGGATTAGGACTTGAATTTGAACATTGAAGCACGACCCTTAAATTTTCAAAATGGCATCTTGATCCTTTGTTAACCAAATAAATATTTAGATGGATCTCATTCTTATTCAACATTGAATATCACCCCTGAACTTAAGGTAGACCATGTAACTTAAGGGATGAATCTTAAATTTTGAATCTTGGAAATAAATATGCAAAAGACCTTGAATCTCCATGAAATTGCCTTGAATTGTACAACCGTAACTAACTCTTGATAATGGTTAAACCTTTGCATATCGCAAGCCAAATTTGACAATATGGACCACGGCTCGCACTAGCCTAAGGCAACAACGTGCTCAAAGCCCAAATAACATATCAAACCCTTGAAGTATTGATCCAACTACTATCACATCTCAGGTCATGCGTCATGTCACAACTACTTAGTCACAGATATGGGGCACATCTCTTCTTCATTTCCACCAGAATCCCATAATTTGCGAAGACCAAAATTCCAACGGGCACACACCTAGCCTCCAAGCACTTTGACTCCTCTGCATCACCACCTCTGAAGCAACTAGACAGAAAACTAGATAAATTGGTTAGTGATGCATGGATGATTGACCTAATATGATATGCAGACGAATCAATGAATCTAAGGGAAAAATTTGGGGTACAACAATACCTTCTAGCCGATCATCCATATCTTCATCTTCATCAACTTCATGAATTAGTGGCGCCCTATTTCGTATTTTATCCACATCACCATGCCACGTCCATATAGTATAATTTTGACATATACCATCACAATATAGGTGATGAAATATTTCTTCCTTTGTACCTTTATTGACATTCCCACAAATAATACAAGGACGATAAAAGATACCATCATTTTGGGGAAGATTTTGTTCAACGTAGTCAAGGAATTCAAGAACTCCTTTCTCATATACCAGATCTGATCTATCAGCTTACATCCAACTACGATCCATGATAAATTCTAAAATTTATATCAAAATAATAATGTGAATGACACACCAAAACCTAAACCTAAAGCATATTCATAACAATAATATAACATTAAACCTAAAGCATATGTATATCCATCACAATAATATAATATTTAACAAAAAAACGCAATGATCTATGAACCGTGAACAATATGAAAAAATCAATATATATGTCCATTGTGAATGTAATGTTCTGACGGAGCTGACAGAATTTCAAAAATGCAATGAAATCAATGAAAATCAGCCATGAAAAGAAACGATACAATCAACAAAAAAGGAATAAAAGCAATGAACATCAATCATGAAAAGTAACGAATCATACTTCGAAGAGGAGGAAGAGGCCAAATGAATGAAGATGTTTAAGATTTTTCGTTCCAAATGAATGAATATGGTGAAGATAAAGAGTTCTCTATCGCTGTCGTCTGGTTCGCTTAGGGCATATTTTGAAGGAAATAAAGAATTTGTTTTGCTTTAATTAACAGTAAAGAATTTCACCACGGTTGATAATAATAGCCGTAGTGAAATACATAACATGTTACCACAGTGGATAAATAGGACCGCAGTTAAACATTTTTCAATCTTTTTTTAACTTATGAATTTAAGGGACGCACACATTTTTTAATATGAAAAATGGAAAAATGTTGCTGCTAGGATTCGAATCTTGTAACATTTAATTTATCACCACAGTTATTTCACACAAACGTGATGAAATGTCTTATAATAAAATATATAAAAAATCAGGCGCTACCAATTTGAGATATTACAACGGTGGACTAAATGACCGTAGTAAAATAATGATACCAAAGGTATATTTTGTAGTAGTGGTGTCGTGTCGTGTTGGTTGTGTATTTGGCATATTTGTGCATTTGTTATGCATCATTTGTGTACAAACATCGATTCAGTGGTATGCTTTGGTCTAGTGGTGGGATCAGAAGCGAGTAGCTGATTCCCATATGATAGGAATAGTGAAGCATTGCAGATTCAATGATGAGTAATCAGTAACAATTTTGGTGTGCTCTAGTTTAGCGGTGGAATCTGGAGCGAGTAGATGTATTCCATAAATGGGAATCAGTGAAGCATTATTGATTCTATCAATAACGATTTGGTGTACTCTTTTCCAGTGGTGGGATCGGGAGTGATTGTGGATGAATATCAGTAACATACCTTTGATGTCCAATGATTCAGTACCGCATTTGCATTTAGAGTCAAGTTGAGGATACATTTGCATATATAACTGCATTTGTGATCGAGTTATCATTGTGATTATTTGATGTTATAAATGAACATCTGATTGTTTGGTGATGTGGGTGAATGAGGAATACACATGTTATTGTGTGATGATTATGTGTTGGTGATTGTGTTTATGTGATACTACTTGTGCTATGTGTAGCGTGCGATTTTTGTCGGTGACGCGACCACCTTATCGCAGAATTGGGTTTTCTCCTCAATGAAGAGGAGGGGGTGCTACTTTCTGATTTCTTATTTATCCCGTGAATCTAGAAGGGAAAGGGAAGCTTTCTCAAACTAACCTTGCACGCGAATGTTTAACTGAACAAATGCTTAAAGAGATTCGGGGAGTTTGGGGTCATGTTATACAATGGGGAGTTGTCAGTTACCCATCCTATATGTGGTTATCCACAGGTTGTTAGCTTTAGGTTATTCTTTGTACTTGATGGTGTTTATTTGTTGATGGGTTAGGAAACTTTCTTGGGAAATATGAGAGAGAGTGTGGGTTTTTGTTGATTTTCGGGTATTTCTGATGTTTTTGGTAAGGCACTGGCCCTAAGTTTTGATTGGTATAAAGGTACTGGACCTAGAGTTTATGATAAGTATGCTCGCTAAGATTTCGCAATCTTATGCCTACGTATTCCCGTTTAAAGAAACAGGGAAATCAGCGCAATCGTAGTTCCTCCTATTCTAAGGGAGGAAAAAGTGATGTTTTGGTGTCTTGTTCAAAGCCCAAGATTAAAGCTAAAGGGTTGAGTATTTGTGTCTTGTTCAAAGCTCAAGATTGAAGCTAAATGAGTATTTATGTCTTGTTCTAAGCCCAAGATTGAAGCTAAAAGGTTTTGACTGAGAGAGAATTTGTCACCTTTAAAGGGGAGACATCTTGTCTGTTTATCACAACTGTTGGGTGACTATTTATAAAGGAGAATTACTTTAACTGGGATATGTGAATCCAGCAATGCCATAATTTTATTTATAGGGGATGTTATCCTGGAGGAGAAAACTTTAACTCAGTGTTGAGCAATGCCATTTTTCCTTAGGAATTTCTCATGCTAAGAGAGAGACAGTGGCGTGGATGTAAATAATCCAGAGACTTGCCACTTACAGCTATTAGATGAAAGAAAGGATTTACTAGGATAAAAGATGGACAACAGCTTGGATATTTGAATCAACAAGTGCGCCACTTACAGCAGTTATCTGGGGTTAGGGTTTGTTTTGAATGTCTGTTTTGATAAGTGATAAACAGATAAATGACTTTCTACAGAGAGATTTTGATTTCCTATGAGGGGATGTTAATTTTTGTGTGCCTTGATCAAAGCCCAAGGTTGAAGCTAAGGGGTTGATTGACTCCACTAGGGGGAGTCCTTATACAAAGTCTGAGAGGAGGCTGGAAAGGACTGACTCAACAAGAGAGTGTTTATCTGTCCTGTACAAAGCCCAAGATTGAGGCTAAATAGAGACAGACTCTATGGGGATATCATTATACAAAGCCTAAGAGGAGGCTAAAAGTTTGACTTTTCCGGGGAAAATATTCTGTCTGTCTTGTATAAAGCCCAAGATTGAGGCTGAAAAGAGGATAAACTCTGCTTAGGAAATTTATATGGTGTCTTGTACAAAGCCCAAGATTGAGGATGAAAAGGGTTTGACTCAACAAGAGAGTGCTTTTATCTGTCTTGTACAAAGCCAAAGATTGTGGCTGAACAAGCTGGAGAAATCTTTATACAAAGCCTAAGAGGAGGCTGAAAAAGATTGACTCAACAAGCGAGTGTTTTTATCTGTCTTGTATAAAGCCCAAGATTGAGGCTAAAAAAGAATTGACTCAACAAGAGAGTATTGAAAGGTGATTGACTTAACAAGAGAGTCTGAAAAGGTTAACTCTGCTAAGGGAGAATCATTGTACAAAGTCCAAGAGGAGGCTAACTTCTGCTGAGGATTATTAAGATCCTGGGGCAGGTCCAAATGAAGAATCAACTTTTGCTGAGGGTTACAGAAGAGTTGAGATATCAGAGACCTTGAGGTTCTGATTTGGGAGTGTTATACTAAAGATAAACTGACCCTAGCTGGGGAATTTTAGGAGAGAGGCTGGGTTTTAGAACCCATGGGTTTTAACTCTGCTGGAGATTAATCCAAAATGACCAGGGTTTCTCCTATGTTTGTAAGGCACTTGAGAATGTCTTTGAGATCCGAGAAGGGATTAGACTATCCAAGTCTACTGGTATAGAAGAGTTTATGATGCCCAAGAGGCAGGTGTTTTTAAGGAATGAGAATCAACCCTAAATTGGTCTAAGATTTGACACTGGAAAGACTGCTCTAGCAAAGGATGACTAAGTTCTTTCTTATTCCTTTAAGAGGTCTTCAGGGTCCTTGTTTTAAGCCCAAGAGAAGGCATGAGAACTTCTAAGAAGCCGGAGGGTCCTTGTACAAAGCCCAAGAGGATGCGGGGAATGCTTTTAGGAGGCCTGTGGGTCCAAACTTAAGAAGAGTTCAAGAAAAGTTTCACCGAGAATAATCTTTTCTTTAGTGAACAGTTCTAGGGTTTGAAGAAATTCAAGAAAGGTTTTACCGAGAATTAATCCTTTCTGGGGAATTGAATTTCTTTGACAATTTCTAATAGTGACAGTCTGAGAAAAGTTTCACCGATAATATTGCCTTTCCCTTTGTTCCATATTGTTTAAGCCCAAGAGAAGGCAAGACTGTATCTAGAAATCCTATGGGGATCTAGTTTTGACTGTATTAAAGAGTGACCAACTGGCTTTACCTAGTTCTAGACCTAGTTGCCGGGAAAACTCTAAGCAGATATACTAGTATATATACAGTTGATATATGACAAGTATTTAAAAGGATATGAAAAAAGGACTTACAGGTGAGCAAGCTTCCCACAATACAGTTATACATATTAAAGCATGTAAAGTAAAGCTAGTAAAAACTTACAGGCGAGCAAGCTTCCATAGCTGTATTGTTAGTTGTTCAAGAAATTAAAGAAAGTTTTGATAACAACTGTATATTTGAACCTAAATCAAAGGGAATTTGTTTTTGAAAAGATTGTTGGGGCTTATACTCAAGGAGGGGCATAGATGAAAAACAGTAATTTTACTGTTGTTTTATAAACTCTATCGGGGCTTATACAATGAATGAGGCCTAAAATTATCTATGTATAAAGGAATGAGTCTTACAACTCAAGGAGAGGCCCAAAGTTTATTTTTTGTACCAGAGATGGGGCTTACAAATCAAGGAGAGGCCCAGGTGAAAAAACAGTGATCGCACCGTTGTTTTGAAAATTGTATCGGGACTTATACAATGACTGAGGCCCAAAATTATTTTATGTACAAAAGAGGGTTGGGTGTTACACTCTATTAGAGGCCCAACGTGTTTTGAAATGTTTGATAAGGATCAAAAATCAAAGAAACCCTAATTTCGTTTTCTTTTAAAAGTAATACTTTAAAGAAAATTAATAAAAATGATAAAAATACCAAATAAGTTTAAATAAACTACTTGTGATTTTTGGTTAAGGTATGAAAAATGAGGTTTTAATTACAAGATGATTTAGAACTCATTTGGTCTTGAAAAGATCAAGAGGAAATAAATATTTTCAAATGTTTAAAACAAATAAAATAAATTCTTTATAAAAAATATTAAATATATACAAATAATATTTTTTGTGTGATATTTTTGTAGAATAAAATACTTTATCAATTTTGTGAATTTTTGCAAAAAGAACCAATAAAAAATGATTAAAAATGAATGAGAAATTAATTTTCAAAGTTATTAAAAAGATTGGTGAAGAAATTGATAAAATTGAGTGGTAAAAAATAGAAATGGTCCCCCGAAGGTTTGAACTCACGCCCTTGGGGAGGATAGTTCAAAAATTTTCCAACTGAGCCACTTGCGTGTGGCTGAAAGAGAATGGCTAGGGTGTATAATATGTGTAAAATGCCTTCGAAAATGATTGAAAAAAATATCAAAAGGTCTGGGGCGAGGGGGATTCGAACCCCAGACCTCTCACTCACTCACACACACAAACATACAAGTGTTTCCACTAGGGCGCAATGTCAATTTAGTTATAACATGGCAAGTGATAAATATATAGTAAAACAAGTTGAATTTCTGAAAAATGGCACCATGGCCATCTTCATCCTCAAGCTCAAATACGTGAAGCCTCCCATCTCACTCGTTTCTCAACCATTTCTCATGATCCAAATATGAAAATGAAGTGCAATGTTTACATTATTGAATTGATTCAGCCTAGAACTATGTGAAATAGCCCTCCAAGTTTTGGTGTTTCACTTGTTTTTCTGACTTAGACAGAATTTTGTCTAAGTGTTGAAAAAGTGTTAAATTCCAAGTTTTAGTGATTTTGATCCACTCATAACTCAGAACCCATGAAGAATTGTAAACTCTTGTAGTTGACACATATGAAGTATGTAATGAGGGCTTCCATCTGAGCTTTGAATGGGAGAAAAAGGCCTTAGGGTTTGGGAGATATGGACTTGTAAAGTTGGTACCCTAGCCACTTTGTTCCATAACTTTGAAAAATTCTAAGTTTTTTTTTATGGTTACCCCTTTAGCAAGATAACTCACTTTCTTTGATTTTTCTAGATGAATGATGATTCAAATCACATATTAACATTGTTTTAGGGTTAAGGAGCCTTGGTTGACCAAAAATCCAAAAGTCAAACTTGGATTTTTGTACAGTTGACTTTTTCATCAGATGAAATTTTGACTTTGTGATCCTTTTGTGAAATCAATCCTTGGGCTTAATTAAACTTCATGGATGGCCTCTAAGGGTATTTAGGAATGTCTTGGACCCCTCCCCAAGGTTTGAGATCAAGGGTAGGCCAACAGTCGAGGATAGGGTTAACTTTTTCCATCAGAAACCCTAATTTGTGATCAAATGGTTTTGAGTTCTCGTGGCTTATGATTTGAGCTCTGTGAGTCAATAAAATCTTGTAAACATGTTAATATAATGTATTTTAGGTCTTTGAAGTTCATTTTGAAGCTTCAAGCCATGCCTTACTTCACAAGTTAACTCAAGGGTTGAATTAGGTCAAAACCCTAATTCCTGATTTTTTGATAGATGGACCTTCAAGGTGATTTTGCCATTGTGGATGGGCTCTTGAGATACTTTTGAGCTTATAGGACCATATATTGAGGCATTGGCTCATTCCCAGATGGAAATTTTTATCTGGGGGACCCTGGTCGATGAAACCCTAATTTGGTGACACAGGCGATTTTGAGGCTTAATCCACTTGGAATCTTGCAACTTTGTGCTTGATTCTTAATATGGGAGACCTCTTGATACTTCATGGATGTTTGAGAGGTTTGACAAGTTGAAGATCAAGTCATTTCTTGATTGATCCTTTGTCTAAGTGCTCTGAGAGGATTCAAAACCCTACTTCTTGATTGTAGGGAATGCTCAATCATCTTTGAGGAGACTGGTGAGGCATGAAAGTACATCCATATTGTGATGATGATTTGTACAATGATGGGAAATCTTGGTGGTCAAAATTTGGGGTATGACAAATGCCCCTATTTAATCTTCTTAGACCCGAAGGTGTGAATGGCGAAGGTATTCGGGCATTCGGGGTGCAAGAGGATTAAATATCGAAGTACCCGAAATTTTGATGGTGGTTACGAATGGCTGCTTGCTCATCCATCTTCTTTTCCTAAGCAATGATGCTTAAAAAAGGTAAAAACTTCCCCTCGATCATGGTCTTCAGCCAAGGAACTGGTCTCAGTTTTCGAAACAAACTTTCCCTCGATCCTGGTTTTCAGCCATGGAACTGGTCTCAGTTTCTGATATAAACTTCCCCTTGATCCAGGCCTTCATCCACGGAACTGGTCTTAGTTTTTTTTGTCAATAAACTTTCTCGACAAGGGACGCTATTTGGAGCGGTTTTCATCAAACTTCTCGCCAGGTTTACTCGGGAGATGCCATTTGATGGGAAAAAAGTTTTGATGTCAGACTTGCTAGGGAAACCCATTCGTATGAGTTGTAGAGGTGTGCAAACTTCTCTGTTTGGAGACGCCGTTTGTTGACTCTACTGGGGAAAACGAGTCTCTTGAGAGGCTGTTTCCTGCTTGGGGATATTACATCATACTTTTCTTTGAGATCTTCTCAGAGAAATGCCATGTGATGTAATCCAATTTTGAGGTGCTGATGACTTCATTAACATTGACTTTCTGGAGAGAAAAACCAATGTGTTGCTGAGAGTTTTCGGTTGCGAGGCTTTCTCTGGGGATTTTCCTTAATCCGGGAAAGTGTGAATATCATCTTCAATGGTGAAGAGTGACATTTTTCGAATGTCTTCTTGCCTTTTAGAGGTTCAAGTTATCAAAGTGGTCGAGGACCGGCTCCAATCCAGAAATAAACTGGAGGAGGGAGACTGTTCAGACACTGCATTTCCCGACGAGGAAAGAACTGACAACTCGAGTGATAAGATGACTTCTATCACTAGGGAATAAGACCAACTAGAGTGATAGTGATGCAATATGATGATGAATGTGAATCAATTATGCATGATGTATGTATGTATATGCTGACAAAACTTACGCGACATACAGACTAATAGATGAATACGACCGGATACTCGGCCACTGCGGGGGATGAAAAGTATCATTAGTTCAAAATAGCAATCCTGCCTTGCTTAGGAGAAGTAGTCCCTGTGGGGGAGAAAGAAATGTTCAATCGGTCTTAAGAGGTACAAACTCTGCCGGGGATGTCAGATGAAACATGGTTTCTGACACAGTTAATCCTTCATTCATGCGTACTGGTTTAGATGGAGTACTTTGATTCTGCACTTTGAGGTTCAACCACCTTCGGAGAAGCGATCGATGTTCTTTTGATGTTCAACAGTCAAAAGAATTGCCATCTTTATCTTAAAAGCAGAAAAAATTTGACAAGTAAATTCATTTTTGTTTTATTTCAAGAATCGTTGATCATGTTAAAACGTCATTCTGTAAAGCTAAAACAAATAAGAATTACAAACAAAAGCACTAGGGCTTAAATTTTATTGTTAGGATGGAAATCAGCCAAGCACGTGATCCCATAGAGTATTTACAAAATTTAGAAAAATGGTAATTTAAGGGAAAAGGGGTATATTGAAACATAACGACCGTTATCCTTCTACCAACTTTGAATTCCGGACATCCTGAGCTTCTGTCAAAGATGATCTTGTGTGGAGGTTTGTCGCCGAATAGTGTTACCGCTGGGGGTTTCACCTTGTCGAATGTAGTTACTTGCCATGAATCCCTAACTTTTTCCTGGATTGTACTTTGAGATTTCCAATCCATTGGGATGATTTTTGCTTATGTCTCTAATTTTTGCATGGACCGCCCTTTCGGGTTTTCAATCCACCGAGACGTTTTTTTTAGGCAAAGTATTTCTTGATTACATCAACATTTGTGGGGTAGGCAAATTCTTCTCCATCCATGGTTAAAAGTCTTAAGGCGCCGCCTGAGAAGGCTTTCTTGACCACATAGGGGCCATCGTAATTCGGAGTCCATTTGCCCTGGGTATCAGTGAGGAATGATTGTATCTTTTTTAGCACAAGGTCTCCTTTCCTGAAGACACGGGGTCGGACCGTTTTGTCAAACGCTTTCTTCATACTTTGTTGATACAACTGACCATGGTATAATGTTGTTATTCGCTTTTCTTCGATCAGATTCAGCTCATCGTGTCGACTTTGACACCATTCAGCCTCTATTAGCTTAGCTTCCATCAATACCTGGATTGATGGGATCTCTACTTCTATGGGGAGCACTGCTTCTATGCCATATACCAGAGAGAAAAGGGTTTCCCCTATTGAAGTGCGGACAGACGTGCGATAACCGTGAAGAGCAAAAGGTAGCATCTCGTGCCAGTCTTTGTAGGTTACAACCATATTTTGAACAATCTTCTTGATGTTCTTGTTAGCCGCTTCTACCGCTCCGTTCATCTTGGGTCGGTAGGGAAATGAGTTATGGTGTTCGATTTTGAACTGAGGGCATAACTCTTTCATCATATTGTTGTTCAAGTTAGATCCATTATTAGTAAAGATCTGGCTTGGAACACCATAACGACAGATGATAGTGTTCTTGATGAAGCGGGCTACCACTTGTCGGGTTACATAGGTGTAAGATGCTGCTTCGACCCACTTGGTGAAGTAGTCAATGGCTACCAGGATGAAACGATGTCCGTTTGAAGCCTTGGGTTCAATCATGCCAATCATGTCGATTCCCCATATAGAAATAGGCCATGGAGAAGAAAGAACTTTGAGATGCATTGGCGGTACATGGATTTTGTCTGAGTATATCTGACACTTATGACACTTCTACATGTACTTGTAGCAATCGGATTCCATGGTCAACCAATAGTACCTTGCTCTCAGAATTTTTCTCGCCATTGTATGTCCATTGGCATGAGTGCCAAAGGATCCTTCGTGAATTTCTTTCATCAACATGTCTGCTTCTGGTCTGTATACGCATCAGAGCAAGACCATGTCAAAGTTTCTCTTATAGAGTGTATCACCGTTTAGGAAGAAAATGCCAGCCAGCCTTCGGAGGGTCTTTCTGTCTTTTCTGGATGCCCCAGGCAGATATTCTTGTTTCTGAAGGAAGCATTTGATATCGTGATACCAAGGTTTGTCATCGATGATTGCTTCGATTGTGAAAATGTAGGCGGGCCTTTCAAGGTGCATTATGTCAATCTTAGGTACGTCGTTCCATTGACCTACACTAATCATGGAGGAGAGAGTGTCTAATGCATCAGCCATGTGATTCTCTTCACGAGGGATGTGATGAAACTCGATTCTGTTGAAGAAGGGTAACAACCTTCTCGCGTAGTCTTTGTAAGGAATCAGTCCCGATTGGTATGTGTTCTAATCTCCTTTGATCTGATTGATAACCAGGGCTGAGTTTCCATATACATCAAAGTTCTTTATCCTTAAGTCAATTGCTTCTTCGAGACCCATGATACAAGCTTCGTATTCGGCCTCATTGTTTGTACATTTGAATGTCAGTCGGGCGGTGAAAGGAATGTGGGTACCCTGAGATGTTATGATGATTGCCCCAATTCCATTTCCATAATGATTGACAGCTCCGTCAAAGATTAGTCCCCATTAGGAACCTGGTTCTGGCCCTTCACTGGGTAGCGGTTCATCGCAATCTTTCATTTTTAAGTACATGACATCTTCGTCTGGGAAGTCATATCCGACTGATTCTTGATCGTCAATCGGTTGATGAGCCAAATGATCGGCTAAAATACTTTCTTTGATGGCTTTCTGAGCATGGTACTCTATGTCGTATTCAAATAACAATATCTGCCAACGAGCAATCCTTCCCGTAAGAGCAGGGTTTTCAAAGACGTACTTGATCGGATCCATCTCGGAGATTAACCAAGTAGTGTGACAAATCATGTACTGGCGAAGACTTTTGGCTGCCCAAGCCAGAGCACAACAAATTTTCTCAAGCATAGTGTACCGAGTTTCACAGTCGGTAAATTTCTTGCTCAAATAGTAAATGGCAGACTCTTTTCTTTTTGTTTCGTCTTGTTGACCAAGCACACAACCCATGGAGTCTTCCAAGACTATTAGATAGATGATCAGCGGTCTTCCTTCTACTGGAGGTGACAGGATAAATGGATTCAATAGATACTCTTTGATACTGTCGAAGGCTTTTTGACAGTCTTCTGTCCATACGCAGTCCTGATTCTTTTTGAGTAATTTGAAGATTGGCACGCATGTCGCGGTCACGGGGAATATAAATCTGGAAATGTAATTCAAACATCCCAGGAATCCTCTGACTTGTTTTTCAGTCTTTGGAGAAGGCATTTCTTAAATGGCCTTGACCTTGTCAAGATCAACCTCAATTCCTTTCTGGCTGACGATGAATCCTATCAGTTTTCTTGAACGGACACCGATTGTGCATTTGTTAGGATTCAAGCAATGCTTGTACTTTCTCTGACGCTCGAATAACTTTGACAGGTGGGTCACGTGCTCCTCCTCTATCTTAGATTTGGCAATCATATCATAGACATATACCTCGATTTCTTTGTGTACCATGTCATGAAACAGAGTAGTCATGGCCCTTTGATAGGTTGCCCCGACGTTCTTCAAACCGAACGGCATTACCTTGTAACAAAAGGTGACCCATGGGGTGATGAATGAAGTTTTCTCCATGTCTTTCGGCGCCATTTTGATCTGATTATAGCCCGAGAATCCATCCATGAAGGAGAAGACTTTTAACTTTGTTGTACTTTCTACCAGCATGTTAACGTGCGGTAAGGGAAAGTCATCCTTTGGACTGGCTTTGTTC
Source organism: Lathyrus tuberosus (assembly GCA_022829125.1). Lineage (NCBI taxonomy): Eukaryota > Viridiplantae > Streptophyta > Magnoliopsida > Fabales > Fabaceae > Lathyrus > Lathyrus tuberosus. The sequence goes on along the minus strand of JALAZF010000162.1, from coordinate 4,799,542 downwards.
AGATCCCTGTAGTCTACACACATTCTTACTTTTCCATCCTTTTTTGGAACTGGTACTATGTTGGCTAGCCATTGAGGATATTCTGATGTGGCGAGGAAACCCGCGTCAATATGTTTTTGCACTTCCTCCTTGATTTTGATGGCCATGTTTGGATGAGTCCATCTCAGTCTCTGTTTCACCGGGGGACATTTTGATCTTGGCGGCAGATGATGTTCCACGATGCTGGTATCCACCCCTGGCATGTCTTGATAGGACCAAGCGAATACATCGGGAAAATCTTTGAGAATTCTTATCAAGCTTTCTTTGACAGTTGGACTGAGCAGTGCCACAATCTTGACTTCTTTTCTCTCTTCTTCTGAACCCAAGTTGACTGTTTCCAACGGCTCTTTGTGAGGTTCAATGAACCTTTCCTCTTGTCTGAGTAATCGGGAAATCTCTTCTGGAATTTCTTCGTCATTTTCTTCTTCAGCCTCAAATACCGGGAATTCAAAGTTGGGAGAAGGCATTGGATCGTATATTTCAACGGGATTTAAAACAAGCAATGACGTGATGATTTATTTTTAGAAGAGATAGAGAGAATGCAAGAGTGTGTGCAGTGTATTTTCTGAAAAATGCTTGTTTTTTTTATATTTTAGAGTTGTTTTTTAGGATTACCATTTTCTAAAAAAGCGAAAAGTGAAAATAGCAATAAATGCGGAAATTACAGAACGATGTTTTTTTATTTATGATTTGGTCGATTATTGAAACTACAGCCCTATAAAACCAAACTCTGTCGCTTCGGGAAAAGCAAAGAGGGATATCTACAGAAAGTGAGCCCTATCAAAACATCTGTTTCACCTGGGCAGGGTGAAAGGTCAAAACAAAGACGGCAATTACTTAGACTTATGGACGATTTTTGGGACATCAACAACAACCCATTGGCGGTGAACTCCTCGGTGAATCACAAAGTCTGGTACCTTTCTTCTTGGTTTATCTTTATAAATGACACTGATTTCTGGTGGAGCGGGATCGTTTGAGTCTGTCTCCCAGGCATAATTGTCGTAGACGAACTCTTATGTCGTATTTTGCACAGTGTTTTCACTCTCAGTGGATCTCCCTATCCAGTGGGCTGGATGTCTTCGAGCCTGATACGAGAGCTTTCAGGAGCGGTGTACTTGACCAAGAAGTCGTACTTGCCACTTGATTGTCCTAAGGTCTCCCATACTTCTTTGGAACTGGAGGAGTCATCCCTTTTGATGACGTTAACCTCAGGAAAAGCGTAGTTGATGAACTTTTGTCCTGCAATCTTTGTAGATTCATCGTTGTGTTGGATGTTTTCTGAATGTCCTGAGTGTTGATCCCATGACGTGGTGGGGAAGCATGTATTATTTTCAATGATGCTCAGCTGATATGCATCGTTGGGCTGACTCTTGTGCCCTAAGTCTTCTGGGTATGGTTGCCAGATAGGCAAGTCATCCATTGGGTCATAATAGTCATAGTCAAAGTTGTCTTTCATCAGAGTGTCCTTCTCTAATGAGTTGGGTGGAGCACGGCATCCTTCCAGATCACAATCTCCGTATATCATCTTGACATCTGATCTTGGTATATATCTCGGACTCTGCGTGGGATAGAAAAATAGCATATGCACCTCTCCCTGAGACATATAACCATCCTCGTTAAGATAGGACTTCTACTCTTCATCTGTATCGGAGGAGTCTCCCTCATTGATGGTATGTACTTCTTGAGATACTGGGTGAAGGAAGCCTCCACTGTGGAAGAAGTCCTGAATGGGATGAAAACTTTCATCTTTCTTGATCTGGGTACAGGCTGCAGTAAAACCAAGACCTTTCTTTGTCTTGTTGTTAGTAGGAATGACAAGTTGTCCCCATACTTTTGCATTGTTGCTTTTGATAACTTCAAGAGCATCTTTGTACGAGGAAATCGATGCTCCTTTTTCTGATCGATTCTCATTACTCACCGAAAGTGCTTAGAATTGAGTTCCAACAACCTCCTCTGGTTCTACACTGGATGATGATAAGTTGCTCAAGATTAAGGCTTGTACTCTGCAGACTGTGACTAGCTGGTCATTCTTGAGGAACTTCAACTTCTGGTGAAGTGTCGAAGTGACTGCCCCAGCCTCGTGTATCCAAGGTCTTCCTGACAAACAGTTGTATGCTGCCCGAATGTCCATGACCTGGAAAGTGACTTGGGAAGTGTGAGGACTGATAGTTATGGGAAGGTCGACTTCGCCGATAACTGTTTTTCTGGACCCATCGAAGGCTTTGACGATGACCTCACTGCCTCTCATCGGAGATCCTTGAAATGATAGTCGCATCAGAGTAGATTTTGGCATAACATTTAGAGCTGATCCGGTGTCTACCAGTATGCTGGCTAAAGCATTGTCCTGGCAGTTGACTGTAATGTTAAGCGCCATGTTGTAATTTTTGCCTTCTTCTGGCAGTTCTTCATCAGTGAATCCTAAATTGTTGCAGGAAGTGATGTTGGAGATGATGCTGTCGTATTGTCTTATCGTCACATCTTGTTCCACAAAGGCTTGCTCTAAGACTTTTTGTAGAGCTTCCCTGTGAGCTTCGAAACTGATTAAAAGAGATAGCACAGAGATTTTTGAAGGAGTTTGCAACAGTTGGTCTACAATGTTGTACTCGCTTTTCTGGATGAGCTTCAGCGTCTCATCATTGTTCTTTGAAAGGTCGGGATTACTGGTTTGACCGACTGGTTGATTTGGAACTTCTGTTTGAGGTTCCTTTTCCTTAGTGGGTTCTCCAACTCCTCGGTTGAAGATCCAACCGCTCCGTGCCCTCGAGTGATGTCTGCAATGTTTACGACGGGGGGTAATGGAGTTTCCTTTCCATTCTCAATTATTGTTGCACCGTACTTGTAAGGGATAACCTTATCAGATTTGTACGGTATTGGTCCCGGCAGATAGATAACCACATGAGCCTTTTGATTTTTCTGACCATCGTAGCCGGCCTCAATTGGTTCGAGGTTGAGAATCTTTTAACTATCAAGAGGAACGCTTGATTCATGGAGTAGAGGGATTATGGCACATACGTCTTTGGCCATTTCTCGTTTAGGGATTAAGACAACGTCTTTGCCTCGATCGGGAAGATAGTCTTGCATTACGTTGATCGATCCAGAGCATAAACATGGTCGAATCTCTTTGTGGTCCAACTGGTTTTGAAGGGCCGCTCGCACGAGGTGGCATCCTTAATTGTTCTCTAAGCAAACTCTACAACGCTCATAGTTGTCTGGTGGCACCCGGCCACGTCCGCTTTGTATGCAGTGCAACCTCACTAGATCTGTTTCCATTGATTGAACATCCTGACTTTGATGCCTAGTAGGGTTCCCGTTAGTTATACTAACTTGTTGTGTGTCTTCATCTAGATAGATCGGAAGCCACAAGTGGTTCAACAAGTGTTGAAGCGTTCTTTGAACAAGTGCACATCCTTGTTCATTCTCACGACATACTTTACAGTTCTAATAATCATGTGAAGCCAGAAAACCGTGCTGGACTTGCTTAGCGTGTAATTCCACCGGATTGGTATTCATCAAGCGAATATCAAAGATTTGAATCATATTAACTAGATAATGACTTCTATCACAGTAATCCTGAATCCATCCAAGATCCATCTGACACTGGAGGGCCTCTTGTACAAAAGAGCATCCTTGATTGTTTATCGAGCAGATCGGACAGGAATTGTAATCGTGTCGTGGTAAATCATGATTCTGGCTTTGCCTTGAGTGCATTGCCACCACGTTTACATTCATTGCTAGAATGTTGTGGTTCTGAGTGATGTTGGAATTTGTATAAGTCATGTCGACCTCACGGATTCGGTGATCTTGGATCCATCTGAGATCCATCTGTTCTTGTAGAGCTGATTGCACTACAAAACACCCTTGATTGTCTTTAGAGCAAATATCACACTGGTGATAATTGTGAAATGGTACATGACTGTATCTGCTCTGTCTGAAATGCATCTTGACCAGGTTGGTTCCCAATAGGAGTACATCGTGTATTTGATAGCTGTGTTTAGACTCTTCCTCTATCAAATTTATTGTAGCTTTCTCGTGTTGAGGCAACGAGTTCGTCTGAACATTTGGATTTGTATCCTTGAAGGATAGGACCCCGCTCTTGACAAGCTTCTGCACATCGGACTTGAAGCTGAGATAGTTCTCTATGTTATGCCCTGGTCCTCCTTGATGGTAAGGGCAAGTTTGATCCGCTTTGAACCAAAAAGGAGGATTTTCCGGTATTGTAAGAGGAGACCTGGTTTGGACGTGCCCCTTGACCAATAGTAGTGGAAATAGTTCTGCGTACAACATTGGTATAGGGTCAAACCCTGGCAGCCACGTTGTACAGTTGTTATTGTTGTACTGAGGAGGAGCCTGCTGAAGAGGCTGTTGTGTCCTTTGCTGATATTGTTGTTGATTCGGTTGGCTCTGAGCAACCTGAGGTTGATACGTTGGAACAGGCACAGGGTTAATAGCAGGAGTTATAGCTGCTACTGGTTGGTACCTTCGCCTTTGCTTTCCGAGAGAGATATTACTAATATCTTGCTCTTTTTTCTTAGGGAAAGCATTACCGTATCTTTTGGTACTGCTTGATGATCCTGTATCTTTGACCAGGCGTCCTTCTCAGACTACTTCCTCAAGCCGTACTCCCATGTTAACCATTTCAGTAAAGTCGTTGGGCGTACTGGCGACCATTCGATCGTAGTAGAATGAGCTCAAGGTTTTCAAAAAGATTTTTGTCATCTCTTTTTCCTCAAGAGGTGGAAAAATCTGGGCGGCAATTTCACGCCATCTCTGAGCATATTCCTTAAAAGTTTTCTTGTCCTTCTGCGATATTTCTCTGAGTTGATCTCTATCTGGTGCCATGTCCAAGTTATACTTATACTGCTGAACGAAGGCAATGCCAAGATCTCTGAATGTGACGTTCTTGGTGCGGTTTAAACCCACGTACCATTTGAGTGCGGCACCGGTTAAACTATCTTGGAAATAATGGATCATCAGCTGTTGGTTCTCTATCTGAGTTAATATCTTTCGAGCGTACATCACCAAATGACTTTGAGGGCAAGAGTTGCCCCTGTATTTTTCAAATTCAGGCACCTTGAATTTGTGCGGGATTTTCACATTGGGGACCAAACAAAGGTCTGCGGCGTCCTTTCCGAATAAATCCTGACCACGAATGTCATGTAGTTCCTTCTGCATTTCCAAGAATTGTTCCTGGAACTCATTCATTCTTTCATACATACTTTCATTTCCACCAGAAGGTATTACTTGTGGAATCTGTCCTTCAAGGACAGTGTGTACCACGGGTTGTGGTATAGTCATTATAGCGGTGACCTTTGGTGCTTCCCTATCCCGAAGTTTGTAACCTTCAGGAGTTGCTGTCATGCCCCTTGCATCTTCGCTTTCCCGAAGTTTGCAACCTTCAGGACCAGCGGTTCTTGCTCAGTTTACGGATCTTCCGTGATCGGCGGAATATATACTTCAGGGATGAAGTTGAGTGGCATGCCCTAGGGACGATCTTTAGGCATGTTGTACCGAGGATCATACGTCTCTACTATGGGCGTAGAAGTGATCTCTAAGATCACAGCCCTTTGTTATTGCCTCTGAGCTGTTGCCAGAGATTGCATGTCACTGTGAAGTTTCCTCAGATCTTCTTTCAGAGCGTCGATTTCTTCTCTCATCTCTCTGTTCTCTTCCTCTAGATCATCCATTTTCTTTTGTCAATTGGCCCAAGTATTGTACGAATGAGACAGTTTGATTCTAGAATCGAGACACAGACATGAGATTCGTAGGTAAGAAGAATGCGTTATGCGGGAATGATGAATGATATGCAATAATTTTATTTTAATTTTTTTTTAAATCAAAAGAAACTTCAACAATTGGATTGTGAATATCATACAGTGGGGAAACCCCATTTTATTGAATTCAAAGATTGCAGAAATGGAAATACAGTATTTTACAAAGTGCTGTAAAAGGAAAAGTATAAGCTTATGTATCTTGAGTCATCTCTGAGGAGAGCTCAGGTGTTGGTTCTGGTATTTTCCTTTTCTTTGACCGGGGCTCTTGAGCCGCGCTTGGGTCGTCAGTCCTTTGCAATGTGAAAGGAGCGATCAAATTTCTTCGGTCTTCTTGATTTTCTACAGCATGTTGCTCTAATATCCTAATCAGAGCGTCCTTTTCTTTTAACAGATGCTGTATTTTGGTACAATCCACATTGAGAATACGATACTTGTTCTTCCAAGATTTCTTTTCCCGTTGAACTTTGTTGAGAGTGACTTGGAGTTTTTTCACATCAGACATAAAATAAAGGACATATTCCTTTAACAGAAGAACTTCCTGACGAGGGTAAGTCATCCTCAGCTTGAGAGCTCTAGTTTGTACCCAGTGGAGATAGAGTTCCACAGAGACACAGCTGGTTTTCCTAGAGACTCTCTTCCTTTCCTATGAACATGTTTCCAGGCATGCATTATTTCTGTCTTTAGTGCCCTGTCATTTTCTCCTTCCTTGAAGAAAAGACCTTCCAGATGGACATTACGCGGGATATGCCTCATCGGGTATCTGAGTTGACGACGAACTAAAACTGGATGATAGTTAATTCCTCCTTTAGTTCCTATGAGGGGTACATTAGGGAAATTTCCAGATTTGTCAATGATTATTATCCCGTCATAGATCCTATTGTACCAATCTATGTCAGAGTTGGTAAGAGACATGATTCTCTGTGACCAACGCAGAGTACTCGTATGACCCCAAAAAGTAGCAGACTTGGGTAAATGGGAAGTGAACCATTTGTATAGCAGGGGTACACAACATGTGATCATTCCTCGGCTGTACAAATTCCTTAAGTGTACAGAATGATAAGTATCTGCGAGCAAGGTTGGTATGGGGTTTCCAATCAGAAATATCTTAATGGCATTGATATCAATGAAGTTATCAATGTTGGGAAAAAGGAACAACCCGTATGTAAGTAGAACAAAGATATCTTTGAAAGTCGTAACGTTTCCTACGCTGGCAAAGTACATGGATTTCTCTATCAAAAACATGGCTGGTAAACCTCGGATTTCGTCCTTAGTGGTCATGTGAGTCCTGACTTCTGACTCGTCCAAATAGATTGCTCTTGCAATGGTTTGATCCTTTAGAATTTCTTCCAGTCCAGAAAAGGAAGCTTGGTCAGTGATGGGTAAATCAGTCAGGTGAGAGTACTCCTCCAGTGTTGGTGCTAGTTGATAATCCGGGAATGTGAAGCAGTGATAAACTAGATCGTAGAACTGAATCAGCATAGACAATATTCCTTCAACTACATAGACCGTTAACAGAGACAGCAGTCCACCGTATTTAGCTCTGAAAGCATCAGGGTTCGTGATCATCCTTGCCAACCCTCTTAAATCCTCTAGTTTTGGAACCTTGAAGGTGTACTTGTGCGTCTTTCTTCTACCGAAATCCATAACGCATTCTTTCTCTCTGATATTTGCAATCATTGTCTTAGTTTAATTTGAAAAAGAGAGAGACTAGAAAAGAAGATTTTTTTCTTTGTTCAAAAGTTTTTTAATGAAATGAATGCATGAATGCAGCACACAAAAACATAGAAAAAACATGGGTTCAAAGGTTCAACGTCACGAGCATGGAGTCATGGCTCTACCCATCTAAAAGGTTGTACTATGGTGAATTTTTGTACCTGTACTCAAAATCATTGACCCCCCTTGGGATAACAACAGCAGGCTGGTTCACCCGAGTGAGCTGTAGTATCTTAGGGTTATCTCAATTGAGTGTAGTATCGCGTGACAACTATTTCCGATAGCTTCCGCACTACTAAATAGTCACATGGTTATTGTCTACTAAATCCTCATTTTCATGGATACCACAATCGAACAATATGCTTTCACAATCGAAGTCGTAAGACATTGAATTTGCAAAGGGTATCTCCACTGATTTGATGGTCTACCGGGATAACTCATTCAGGATTAACTCCCTGTAAGACCGCCCGTCTCTGCCATCACCTATCTTAGGTATCACTCATACTTTCCACATGCGACATCACTCGCATTCCCTTTAGCAGAAAAATAAACATGGATATCAAGTAGGAAAAGCGATATATATATATATATATATATATATATATATATATATATATATATATATATTCATTCCTAAAACAAACATCCTAGACCTCTTAAGAATTCTAGTCTATATTCCTACTTTGGCTCCCCATCAGAGTCGCCATTGTAGCTGTAGCGTGCGATTTTTGTCGGTGACGCGGCCACCTTATCGCAGAATTGGGTTTTTTCCTCAATGAAGAGGAGGGGGTGCTACTTTATGATTTCTTATTTATCCCGTGAAGCTGGAAGGGAAAGGGAAGCTATCTCAAACTAAACTTGCACGCGAATGTTTAACTAAACAAACACTTAAAGAGATTCGGGGAGTTCGGGGTCAGGTTATACAATGGGGAGTTGTCAGTTACCCATCCCATATGTGGTTATCCACAGGTCGTTAGCTTTAGGTTCTGCTTTGTACTTGATGGTGTTTATCTGTTGATGGGTTGGGAAAGTTTCTTGGGAAATATGAGAGAGAGAGAGAGAGAGAGTGTGGGTTTTTGTTGATTTTTGGGTTTTTCCGATGTTTTTGGTAAGGCACTGGACCTAAATTTTGATTAGTATGAAGGTACTAGACCTATAGTTTTTGATTAGTATGCTCACTAAGATTTCGCAATCTTATGCCTACATATTCCCGTTTAAAGAAACAGGGAAATCAGAGCAATCGTAGTTCCTCCTATTCTAAGGGAGGAAAATATGATGTTTTGGCGTCTTGTTCAAATCCCAAGATTGAAGCTAAAGGGTTGAGTATTTGTGTCTTGTTCAAAGCCCAAGATTGAAGCTAAATGAGTATTTATGTCTTGTTCAAAGCCCAAGATTGAAGCTCAAAGGTTTTGACTGAGAGAGAATTTGTCACCTCTAAAGGGGAGACATCTTGTCCGTTTATCACAACTGTTGGGTGACTGTTTATAAAGGCGAATTACTTTAACTGGGATATGTGAATCCAGCAATGCCATAATTTTCTTTATAAGGGATGTTATCCTAGAGGAGAAAACTTTAACTCAGTGTTGAGCAATGCCACTTACAGCAGTTATCTGGGGTTAGGGTTTGTTTTGAATGTCTGTTTTGATAAGTCATAAACAGATAAATGACTTCCTACAGAGAGATTTTGATTTCCTCTGAGGGGATGTTGATTTTTGCGTGCCTTGACCAAAGCCCAAGGTTGAAGCTAAGAGGTTGATTGAATCCACTAGGGGGAGTCCTTATACAAAGCCTGAGAGGAGGCTGGAAAAGGATGACTCAACAAGAGAGTGTTTATCTGTCTTATACAAAGCCCAAGATTGAGGCTAAAAAGAGACTGACTCTATGGGAATATCATTATACAAAACCTAAGAGGAGGCTAAAAGTTTAACTTTTTCGGGGAATTATTCTGTCTGTCTTGTATAAAGCCCAAGATTGAGGCTGAAAGGGGTTTTGACTCGACTAGGGAGAATTATCTGTCTTGTACAAAGCCCAAGATTGAGGCTGAAAAAAGGATTAACTCTGCTTAGGAAATTTATATGGTGTCTTGTACAAAGCCCAAGATTGAGGCTGAAAAGGGTTTGACTCAACAAGAGAGTGCTTTTATCTGTCTTGTACAAAGCCCAAGATTGTGGCTGAACAAGCTGGAGAAATCTTTATACAAAGCCTAAGAGGAGGCTGAAAAAGATTGACTCAACAAGAGAGTGTTTTTATCTGTCTTGTACAAAGCCCAAGATTGAGGCTAAAAAAGAATTGACTCAATAAGAGAGTATTGAAAGGTGATTGACTCAACAAGAGAGTCTGAAAAGGTTAACTCTCCTATGGGAGATTCATTGTACAAAGCCCAAGAGGAGGCTGACTTCTACTGAGGATTATTAAGATCCTGGGGCAGGTCCAAATGAAGAATCAACTCTTGCTGAGGGTTACAGAGAAGTTGAGATATCAGAGAACTTGAGGTTCTGAGTTGGGATAGTGTTATACTGATGATAAACTAACCCTGGCTGGGGAATTTTAGGAGAGAGGCTGGGTTTTAGAACCCATGGGTTTTAACTCTGCTGGAGATTGATCCAAAATGACCAGGGTTTCTCCTATGTTTGTAAGGTACTTGAGAATGTCTTTGAGATCCGAGAGGGGATTAGACTGTCCAAGTATACTGGTATGGAAGAGTTTATGATGCCCAAGAGGCAGGTGTTTTTAAGGGATGAGAATCAACCCTAAATTGGTCTAAGATTTGACACTGGAAAGACTGCTCTAGCAAAGGATGACTAAGTTCTATCTTATGCCTCTAAGAGGTCTTCAGGGTCCTTGTATTAAGCCCAAGAGAAGGCATGAGAACTTCTAAGAAGTCGGAGGGTCCTTGTACAAAGCCCAATAGGAGGCGGCGAATGCTTTTAGGAAGCCCGTGGGTCCAAACTTAAGAAGAGTTCAAGAAAAGTTTCACCGAGAATAATCTTTTCTTTAGTGAACAGTTCTAGGGATTGAAGAAATTCAAGAAAGGTTTCACCGAGAATTAATCCTTTCTGGGGAATTGAATTTCTTTGACAATTTCTAATAGTGACAGTCTGAGAAAAGTTTCACCGAGAATAATGCCTTTCCCTTTGTTCCATATTTTTTAAGCCCAAGAGAAGGCCAGACTGTATCTGGAAATCCTATGGGGATCTAGTTTTGACTGTATTAAAGAGTGACCAACTGGCTTTACCTAGTTCTAGACCTAGTTGCCAGGGAAAACTCTAAGCAGATATACTAGTATATATACAGTTGATATATGACAAGTATTTAAAAGGATATGAAAGAAGGACTTACAGGTGAGCAAGCTTCCCACAATACAGTTGTCTATATAAAAGCATGTAAAGTAAAGCTGGTAAAAACTTACAGGCGAGCAAGCTTCCATAGCTGTATTGTTAGTTGTTCAAGAAATTAAAGGAAGTATTGATAACAATTGTATATTTGAACCTAAATCAAAGGGAAGTGGTTTTTGAAAAGATTGTTGGGGCTTATACTCAAGGAGGGGCCCTGATGAATAATAATAATCTTACCGTTATTTTATAAACTGTACCGGGGCTTATACAATGACTTAGGCCCAAAATTATTTATGTACAAAGGAATGGGTCTTACAACTCAAGAAAAGGCCCAAAGTTTATTTTTTGTACCAGAGATGGGGCTTACAACTCAAGGAGAGGCCCAGGTGAAAAAACAGTGATCGCACCGTTGTTTTGAAAATTGTATCGGGACTTATACAATGACTGAGGCCCAAAATTATTTTATGTTCAAAAGAGGGTTGGGTCTTACACTCTATTAGAGGCCCAAAGTGTTTTGAAATGTTTGATAAGGATCAAAAATCAAAGAAACCCTAATTTCATTTTCTTATAAAAGTAATTCTTTAAAGCAAATTAATAAAAATGATAAAAATACCAAATAAGTTTAAATAAACTACTTGTGATTTTTGGTTAAGGTTTGAAAAATGAAGTTTTAATCACAAGATGATTAAGAACTCATTTGGTCTTGAAAAAATCAAGAGGAAAGAAATATTTTCAAATGTTTAAAACAAATAAAATAAATTCTTTATAAAAAATATTAAATATAGACAAATAATTTTTTTTGTGTGAGATTTTTGTAGAATAAAATACTTTGTCAATTTTGTGAATTTTTGCAAAAAGAACCAATAAAAAATGATGGAAAATGAATGAGAAATTAATTTTCAAAGTTATTAAAAAGATTGGTGAAGAAATTGATAAAATTGAGTGGTAAAAAATAGAAATGGTCCCACCAAGGTTTGAACTCACGCCCTTGGGGAGGATAGTTCAAAATTTTGCAAACTTAGCCACTTGCATGTGGCTGAAAGAGAATGGCTAGGGTGTATAATATGTGTAAAATGCCTTTGAAAATGATTAAAAAATATCAATAGGTCTGGGGCGAGGGGGATTCGAACCCCAGACCTCTCACTCGCTCACACACACAAACATACTAGTGTTTCCACTAGGGCGCAATGCCGATTCAGTTATAACATGGCAAGTGATAAATATATAGTAAAACAAGTTGAATTTCTGAAAAATGGCACCATGGCCATCTTCATCCTCAAACTCAAATACGTGAAGCCTCCTATGTCACTCGTTTCTCAACCATTTCTCATGATCCAAATATGAAAATCATGCGCTTTCAGACAAGGAACACAATGGTAATACTCAATTTTATTGAAATTAAGTGAATCAAAACATAATATGACAAAACCTGATGAACCCTAAAATTTGCATGAAGTCAATGAAATCCTATACATGAACTGTAAACAACAATTGATTGAGGGTAAAGGATCTACAAACGTCCAGAAACACAATGGTAATCACAAAACATGTTTATGATGCATGATTCAATGAGTTTGACAGTTTGAGGCTTACCTCTGCAGGTGAGAATTGAATTTGATGATGGAGGTTACAGTTGAGTTCTAATGCTTTGGACTGCTTACTTGTACCCTAAGGAAAGTGTTTGAATGCTTGGAGTGATTGAGAGCCCTTTAGATTGATCAACCTGATTCCTTCTGTAGCAAGTCATGAGTTTTGTGCAATTGGATGGCCATTTGGTGATTTTGATGTTACAGATGGGAGGTGAGTGTTCAGACACCTTCTATCTATTATATTTGATGTGTCTGAATCAATGGTTTGAGTGGTATTGATCTCCAACTCAAAACCCGATAGTAACCTCTCAAGAAATGAAGCTTTTAGGCCTAAGGAGTGAAAGAGAGAAAGCCTTGTTGTAATGAGCTTTGGTGTAGTTTGAATGATCATTTAGGACCTCTATTTATAGTAGAGGAGTTGTGTTGAAGTGGTTCTCTAGAAGCTCAGAGGATAAGGTAATGGTTCAATGGTCTTGGCTTGGCATAAATGCCTCTTGCACTAGGTGCAATAGCTGTCCTAAATAGATCAACTATGCATTGACTGAAATCACATTCTCCAGTCCTTTTAATTGTTGTTTAATCAAAGAACTTGACTGAGGAGAGTGATAATCTTGAATGTGCACTATTCCACATTAATGCCCTTTGAATTCAAGGTATATATGCCAAAAACTCATCAATTCTCATGGATAAGCTCTTGGCATTTCAGTCCAAGTTTGAAGGTTGGATCAGATGCATTAGGATCAGATTGGATGAATGTGGCATAATGATCATTGCTTTTTGGCTCAAAATCGTGTATGGCAAGAAATCACACAAACTGACTTTTCAAGACAGACGTGCCATGGTGTCTTGCAGCAGCCATAACTCTTGGTTCAAGCTGAGTTGTTTCATGCCAATGAGTTCCTTGGATTGTTGGCAATATGCACAACAACTTTGATGTTTACATATTGAATTAATTCAGCCTAGAACTATGTGAAACAGCCCTCCAAGTTTTGGTGTTTCACTTGTTTTTCTGACTTAGACAGAATTTTGTCTAAGTGTTGGAAAAGGGGTAAATTCCAAGTTTTAGTGATTTTGATCCACTCATAACTTAGAATCCATGAAGAATTGGAAACTCTTGTAGTTGACACTTTTGAAGTATGTAATGAGGGCTTCCTCTGAGCTTTGAATGGGAGAAAAAGGCCTTAGGGTTTGGGAGATATGGCCTTGCAAAGTTGGTACCCTAGCCACTTTGTTCCATAACTTAGAAAAATTCTAAGTTTTTTTATGGTTACCCCTTTAGCAAGTTAACTCACTTTCTTTGATTTTTCTTGATGAATGATGATTTAAATCACATATTAACATTATTTTAGGGTTAAGGAGCCTTGGTTGACCAAAAATCCGAAAAGCCAAACTTGGATTTTTGTACAGTTGACTTTTTCATCAGATGAAATTTTGACTTTGTGATCCTTTTGTGAAATCAATCCTTGGGCTTAATTAAACTTCATGGATGGCCTCCAAGGGTATTTAGGAATGTCTTGGACCCCTCCCCAAGGTTTGATATCAAGGGTAGGCCAACAGTCGAGGATAGGGTTGACTTTTTCCATCAAAAACCCTAATTTGTGATCAGATGGTTTTGAGTTCTTTGAGTCAATCAAATCTTGTAAACATGTCAATATGATGTATTTGAGGTCTTTGAAGTTCATTTTGAAGCTTCAAGCCATGTCTCACTTCACAAGTTAACTCAAGGGTTGAATTAGGTCAAAACCCTAATTCCTGATTTTTTGATAGATGGACCTTCAAGGTGATTTTGCCATTGTGGATGGGCTCTTGAGATCCTTTTGAGCTTATAGGACCATATATTGAGGCATTGGCTCATGCCCAGATGGAAATTTTCATCTGGGGGACCCTGGTCGATCAAACCCTAATTTGGTGACACAAGCGATCTTGAGGCTTAATCCACTTGGAATGTTGCAACTTTGTGCTTGATTCTTAATGTGGGAGACCTCTTGATCCTTCATGGATGTTTGAGAGGTTTGACAAGTTGAAGATCGTGTCATTTCTTGATTGATCCTTTGTCTAAGTGCTCTGAGAGGACTCAAAACCCTACTTCTTGATTGTAGTGAATGCTCAATCATCTTTGAGGAGACTGATGAGGCATGAAAGTACATCCATATTGTGATGATGATTTGCACAATGATGGGAAATCTTGGTGGTCAAAATTTGGGGTATGACACTATGTTTTGCACCATTAATTTATTTGAGCGTATTCTCACCTCTTTCTATTTGTTATTGAGTCTGTGCTTCTTTGGGGTACAAGCTATCAGGTAGAAGAATAAATGCTTGATGCTAGAGGATGACGTAGTGCCTATTTAGTTATTTACCGTTCGGGTCTTATTGGAGTCACTCTGATATATAACATTGAGGAACATGTTGTTCTATATTTTCTTTTGTTGCATGTCTTGTGTATTTTGAGGATTTTTGAACCACCTTCTCATTTATTGTTGTTAAGATTTATATGTTAAACTCATTGGTTTATTCCGCTACTTATTTCTGAAAGTTTTATTTGTGGTTCCTTTATGCTATGGTGAAGCATGTGTGACACTCTATTTGTCTAATTATATTAAATTATTTAATTAAATGTTGAGTCACATAAATAGGGTTTTATATCACCTAATTACTTATCCCAACGATAGTTGAACCTCGAAAAACCAAACAAAAAATGCATCTTTGATCAAAATATATAAATTCAAAAGTATGAATAAAAACGCTAACTGACTTTCCTACCATCTGTGTGACATTTATATAGATAACTAAGTTCCTTTATGTGACTCTCTCGAATGAAATGGGATGAAATAAATAGAAGAGTGAGACTAAGATACAATGACATGACTTGATTTGGTATGCATAGGAGAGAGAGACTTTTGTCTGCAAAATATGGTTTGTGTTGTCACAATATCCTTAGTGTTATTTTAGTGCCTATCGAATTAGCCTTTAGTCGATCCAATTTGAAACCATGTATGAGTATTTGTGATGTTTCTTTTCTTGAGTCCTTTTATGCTAAGTTGCTGCATTTTACATTTTCCATATGCAAGCTAAGTTGCATGAGGACAAGCAACAATTCAAGTGTGGGGGAGTTTGATAATATGTTAAATGCACAATTTAGTTTGCTCGATTCACACTAGTTTTGGGGTAAAATTCATGCATTTTGTGGTTTTATTCTAGTTTTCTAATATATATTTCAAGTACTGATCATTTAGAGGTCTCAACGCTAAAAAATGATGAAAAGTAGAAAAAATGGAAGAAAAAAAACTCCAAGCCTTCTGCTGTCATGACAGGCTCAGCCCAGTCATGAAAGCCGACATGCCACCCCAAAGGATATACCATCATCCAACATGTCATGGAACCAATAAGCACAAAATCAAATGGCCTGGTGGGCGGACCTCACCTGAGTGATGCCCATCACTGTCACACATTGTAGATGCCTAGGATAGAGTGTCATGTAGGGTAGGCTGTTAGCTTGTTGATGCCCGTCATGAAAGTAATACCCAGTTTTCTCGCCCGCGTTCAATAATCACTTTTTCCCACTTTCAATATTATATCCACCTTTTTTGCACGATTTTGGAAGTTTCAGAGCAAACCTTAGGCTATAAATAAGACCTTAGTTCACTATTCTTGACATCCAAGCTTACATTTAGCCATTTATTCATGAATTAAAACATAAAGATCCCACAATGGGGTGTTTATGCCAATTTATTTTCTTCAGTATTTAAGTTAGTTTACTGATGTACATGTAGATATTGAACCTAATCCTATGTCCATGCATTAGTATCTAATAGAAGATTATCTTGGATATAGAAACACCATTTAATTTTCATGTCATACTGTAGCGAGCGATTTTGGACGCGGTTCTTAAGCGCTGGTCGCTCTCTGTGGTTTGAGCTTAAACTACAGGTCGATTTATTTTTTATCCTATCCTGAGCTGAATAAGGAAGGGAAATAGATGTCTCCAATTAAACCTGCTTTGCATACTGAGTTTAAACAGCGGTCTGTTAAGTTACGAATGCTATCAATGTGGGGGGCCTTTGTACTGGTTATTTGTATTTTCGCCAATACTATTCTCTTTCTTTTTTACATGGGCAGAAGGTTTCTGGCGGGGAATAAGGATTAGGATATTAGGACTGGTGCTTTTGAATTACTGCTTTTGATTGACGAAGATATGGGATTTGGGTTTTTTGTTGATTGCGCTCGCTAAGATATTTTCTTTCGATCTTATGCCTACGTATTCCCATTTACTGAAACAGGGAAATCAGAGCGTTCGTAGTTCCTCCTATTCTATGGGAGGAAAGGGGTGTTTTTGGTGTTTTGGTGTCTTGTTCAAAGCCCAAGACGTGAAGCGAAAGGTGGTTTGTATCTTGTTCAAAGCCCAAGATGTGAAGCTGAAAGGTCTATTTGTGTCTTGTTCAAAGCCCAAGACGTGAAGCTGAAAGACCTCGACTTTAGAGAGAATTTGTCATCTCTAAAGAGGGGGAAGGAGAATTACTTTAACTGGGATACGCGGATCCGAGCAATGCCATAATTTCCAAAGAAAGGGTTTTAACCTGAAGGAGAAGACTTTAACTCAGTGTAGAGCAATGTCATCTTTCCTTAGGAATTTCTCATGCTAAAAGAGGGATAGTGGCATGGATATAGATGATCCAGAGGCTTGCCGCTTACAGCGATTAGATGAAGGGAAAGGAGTTGTTGATGTTTGTGTACTGCGAACGAGGCGCAGCTTTGATGCTAAAAGGTCGATTGGATCAACCAGTGGTTTTCTTATACAAAGCCTAAGAGGAGGCTAATTTCCGCTAGGAAAATCATTATACAAAGCCTAAGAGGAGGCTATTTTCTGCTAGGAAAATCATTATACAAAGCCTAAGAGGAGGCTATTTTATGTCTCGTACAAAGCCCGAGAGAGAGGCTAAAAGTTTTTGACCCAGTGGGGCATATCATTATACAAAGCCTAAGAGGAGGCTAGCAAAGAGTTGGCTCAGTTGGAGAATCTTTTATACTCAGTAATAGAGTGTTTTTGTATCTCGTACAAAGCCCGAGAGAGAGGCGAAAAGGTTGTTTTGACTCCACTGGGGAGAATTTTGGTATCTCGTACGAAGCCCGAGATGGAGGCTATTGTAACTGTTTCAGTTGAGTGACAGATCCAATATACTGATTTTAAAAGAGAAAATCAGTTCTTATATGAGCAACGCTGTACTCAGGGATTTGATTTGAGGATCAGGGATATTTCCTTCTCTTTGAGGAAACGGGAAATCCAAAGGGTATCGAGATTATCCGAGTCTGCGGGTTTCCTTCCTATTTAACGAAGGGTGCTTGAAAATGTCTTTGAGACTCAAGGAAGTTAGACTGTCCGTGTCTAGAGTTTTATCTTTTGTACTATGCTTCGAGAAACAGTAGTAGACTCTATGAAAGGACTATTCTATGAGGATGACTAGGTTCTGTTCCTATACCTCTAGGAGGTCGTCGGGACAATTTGTACGAAGCCCAAGAGGAGGCTGGAAACTTTTAAGAAGCCGACAGGTCCTTGTATGAAGCCCAAGAGGAGGCTATCATTCCCGGAGGAAGAGATCATTATACGAAGCCTAAGAGGAGGCTGTGAATACTTCTAAGAAGCCGTAGGGTCCTTGAATAATGCCCAAGAGGAGGCCGATGCTTTTAAGAAGCCCGTGGGTCTATCATCTCCTTTCCATTAGGAGAGATAACTCTTTTAAAGATGAAAACCACTGGTAAATGTGCGAGGTTTACTATCCAGCGACTTTTAACTTTTAAAGAGGGTTCCTTAGTTAAGGTCCAAGATTATGACCGTAGTGGGTACCCAAACCCCGAGACATTCAAGGAAAGTTATCCAC
This sequence comes from Lathyrus tuberosus, assembly GCA_022829125.1. NCBI lineage: Eukaryota > Viridiplantae > Streptophyta > Magnoliopsida > Fabales > Fabaceae > Lathyrus > Lathyrus tuberosus. The sequence continues at coordinate 4,781,219 of JALAZF010000162.1, read as the reverse complement.
AAGGAATAGATCAAGTCAGGAAAGCTCGAGAATTGGGAAGAAACTCAAAGATGCCATTCACGGAGAATACATTCATCTTGGGGAGTAGAGCTTCTTGACGATTCCTAAGGAGGACAGCCGAAGAGAAGACTGTATCTGGTGATCCTATTGGGGATCTAGTTGTCTATTTCTACGAATAAGTGAAACGGCGTCACCTAGTTCTAGACGTAGTTGCCGGGGAAACTCGAAATATCTATACTATTATTACACAGTAGATATGAGTTTATGAAAGGAGACTTACAGTGAGCAGCCCCACAATACAGTTTATAATATGAAAGCAGTAAATGAAAGCGATAACCACTTACTCGGTTGTAGTGCTTCCATGCTGTTTGGTTAGTTGTTCAACAAAGAAAGATTGAAAACAACAGTATATTCAAAATCAAAGGAGAAAGTGCTTTGAAAAAGAAAGATTTAGGGCTTACAGCTCAAGGAGAGGCCCAGGGTTTTATCAGTGAGCACACTGTTTAAATTTGTACAGAGGGACTTATACAAGTGACTGGGGCCCAAAAAGGTTTTCTGTACAAAGGGACGGATCTTACACTCTCTCAAGAGGCCCAAAAAGGGTTTAAAGAAAAGAGTGGGGCTTATAACACGAGGGTAGGCCCAAATGATTTTTCGTTTAAAAATGGCGATCGCGCCGAGGTTTTCTTTTAACGCAAAGGGACTTATACAATAAGTGAGGCCCAAAATGTTTTTGGTTAAAAGGGGGATTGGGTCTTACACTCTATTAGAGGCCCAAAGTGTTTTAAAGAAAAAAGAAATGGGTCTTACTACTCGAGGGTAGGCCCAGATGGTTTTTATTTTTAAACGGGCGACGATCGCGCCGTTTACTTGTACAGAGGGACCTATACAATGAGTGAGGCCCAAAAAGTTTTTGTACAAGGGGGGATGGGTCTTACACTCTCTCAAGAGGCCCAAAGAGTTTTGAGATGAATAAATGGGTCTTACTACTCGAGGGTAGGCCCAGATGATTTTTGAAAAGGCGACGATCACGCCGTTTGTTTATTTGACGGTATCGGGACTTATACAATAAGTGAGGCCCAAAGATGATTTGGTCAAAAAAAGGATTGGGTCTTACACTCTAATAGAGGCCCAAAGTGTTTTGAAAATGATTTATGAGGGTTGAATTAATCCAAAACCCTAATTTGTTTTCAAAATGTATTTAATTGAATAAAAATTCAATTAAAATGATCAAAAATTGTTTAACACATGGAAAACAAATTGTAATCTTGGATTAATGCTTCAAAAATTAAGTATTGACCTACAAAATAATTAGAAAGCATTAAAAGTTGCAAAATCAATGTAGAAAAAATATTTAAAATGCCAAAAACAATCAAAATATTAATTCTTTACAAAAATATCAATTATATGAAATAAATAATATTTTTGGGATTTTTTGATAAAATAAAATATTTTAACATTTTTATGAATTATTAAAAAAAGAATCAACTCAAAATCATTAAAACTCAGAGAGAAATTAATTTTTGAATCAATTAAACAAAATCACAAAATTCAAATATTTGAATTTGAAAAAAAAGGCGCCAAGAACAAGCTGAAGAACACGCGCGTGTTCTTGGTTTCTCAGATTTGCGTTTTCTATCCAATCTCCATGAATACGTAATCATATCATGCAATCCACATATCATTATGCTCGTCTCAACCTCACGATCATGTCTATGTACTTTAATTTCATTTAAATTAAACATACAACAAGAAATCACGAAGAGACCTCAAGAACCCTAATTTCTGCATGAAGGCTAGGATTTTTGATACACGATTCAAACAATGCAATTAATTGAGGGAAAACATTTCATGCATGATTATGAACATATGGCCAAATTATTGTGCGAGGAAATATGCATAGATTGAGAGATGACCAAGTATGTGCTTACCTCCAAGCCGTGACAGCAAGTTCAAAGTGATTTTTGATTTGGAGGTGTTACAGATGAGTTGTGATGATCTGGACAGCTTCCCTACACCCTATGGATTGTGTTTGGATGGTTGGACTTGATTGAAATTGGCTGGATCATTTTGTGGTACCTCAGCTGCACCTTGTTTGAAAATTTGAGCAACCAGCTGGTGATTTCATGAAATTGATGTTTTAGAAGTTATGTGAGTGTTTGATCAGCTCATATGTGATGTATGTGAGGTGTGTGAGTGATTGGTTTGTGCAGAATTGCTTTCAAACTCAAAACCCGATAGCTACCTTGCTAAGAAAGGCATTTTTGCCAAGAGAAAGAGATTTTGAGGAAAGCATCTGTTAGATGGCTTTGGTGTACTTAAACTGACCACAATTGAGCTCTATTTATAGTAGAGCAAGTTTGTTTTGCAAGGAATAGTGCATGGCAGCTGGTAAGTAGGTTTGGCCAATGTTGGCAAATGAAAATCCAAGTCTCCTCTAGCCATTGACTAGAGGTTAGGGCACAGAGCTTTGGTCCCCTTGGTCTTGGATAAGTCTTGACTAATTTCAGATGAGAATGGCTCAGTCCATGCCACCTTGATCATTCCATTGAATGCCTCATTCCAAATTTGAAGTCTTGTCCCTATTTTGGCCATTCTAGGTTCAACATGTTATTCCTTGTTCCTTGGACCTTGGAGGCTTGACTCAATGATTGTCCCCTTTGGATTCAATCCTATGAGGTGTCCAAGTGGATAGGAACTATTGAAATTGGCTGATTTTGGCAAATCGAGCCAAAGTGCAAATTCTGCCTTGCCTTGACAGATTTCAGCAAGGCAACTTGCCAATGTTGTATCTCATGATGTAGGTTGAATTTGGCAATGTTCTTGGCCATTTTGGAAAGCTCTTACATGATACAACAACTGTTTGAACAAGTTTGGTTTTGATATCTTTTGATTCCAAGTGAAAAATCCCCCTACATTTGGCAAAAAGTGAAGGCAAATTCTGACTTAGTGAAAATTTCACTAAGTGTTGGAAAAAGTGACATTTTCACTTTTCAGCCACTTTGATCACTCCATAACTCAAAATGCTTAATGAATTGGAATGACTTGTAGTTGAAGTTTTTGTAGGTGATAATGAGGGCTACAAATCCATCTTTGGATGAGAAAAAATGGCCTTGTGGTTTAGGAGTTATGGTCCTCCAAAGTTGGTACCTTTGCCACTTTATTTTTAACTTAGAAAAATTTCTAAGTTTTATGGTTACCCCTTTTACAAGTTATCTCACTTTTCTTGATTTTTCTTGATGAATGATGATTTAAATCATACATTAACATCATTTTAGGGTTAAAAATCCATTTTGGTGAAAAATCTCAAAAAGTCAAAGTTGACTTTTGTGCACAGTTGACTTTTTATCAGATGAATTCCAAACTGTGCAATTCTTCAGGAAATCATGTCCTTGACCTAAATCAAACTTGATGGACATGTTCCATGGGTGTCATAGGGTATACTCAATCATGTATTAGGGTTTGGGAGCATGTCCAAGTCAAAAGTCAAAGTTACAGTTGACTTTTCCCTTAAAACCCTAATTGTGGTGCAGATGAAAATGAGACTTGTTGCTCAAGCTTCTTGGATCAATCCATTGTTCCAAATGGATCAATATGGTGTATTAGAGACCCTCAAATCATCTCTTGAGGTCTTGGCTCATGGTTTGTCCCAAAAGTCAACTTAGGGGTGAATTAGGTCAAGAAACCCTAATTCCTGATTTTTGATGAATGCATTGAGGTCTTGGATTAATCCTTGAAGTGGGAGTCCTTTTTGATCCATTGTGGATATTTAAGAGATTATACAAGTTGAAGATCATGTCATTTCTTGATTGATCCTTTGTCTAAGCACTCAGAGAGGGCTTGAAACCCTAATTTTGATTGTAGTGGATGCTCACCCATCTTTGGGGAGGCTAATGAAGCATGATGGTTCATCCATATTGTGATGATGATTTTCACAATGATGGGAAATCTAAGTGGTCAAAATTTGGGGTATTACAGATGCCCCTATTTAATCTTCTTGGACCCGAAGGTGTGAATGACGAAGGTATTCGAGCATTCGGGGTGCAAGAGGATTAAATATCGTAATATCCGAAATTTTGATGGTGGTTATGAATGGTAGCTTACGCATTCATCTTCTTTAGCTAAGAAATGATGCTTAGAAAAGGTAAACTTCCCCTCGATCCTGGTCTTCAGCCAAGGAACTGGTCTTGGTTTCTTTTGAACTTCCCCTCGTTCTTGGTTTCCTACCAAGAACTGGTCTCAGTCTCTGAAATGAACTTCCCCTCGTTCCTGGTTTCCTACCAAGGAACTGGTCTTAGTTTCTAATTTAAACTTCCCCTCGATCCTGGTTTCTTACCAAGGAACTGGTCTTAGTTTCTGATTTAAACTTCCCCTCGATCCTGGTTTCTTACCAAGGAACCGGTCTTAGTTTCTTTTGGTCAATAAACTTTACTGACAAGGGACGCTATTCATAGCGGCTTTCCTTCAAACTTCTCGCCGAATTTTCCTGGGGAGATACCATTTGAGTGGAAAAAGTTTTGATGTCAGACTTGCTGGGGAACCCATTCGTCTGAATTGTAGAGGTACACAAACTTCTCTGTTTTGGAGACGCCATTTGTCGATTCTACTAGGGAAAGCGAGTCTCTTGAGAGACTATTTTCGTTTGGGATATTTCATCATACTTTTCTCGGGATCTTCCCGGAGAAACGCCATATGATGGGGTCCAATTTTGAGGTGTCGATGACCTTTTCATCAACGACTTTTTGGAGAAATACTGATGTACTGCCGAATCTCTGATCACGAGGCTTTCTCTGTGGATTTTCCTTAATCCGGGAAAGCAAGGATATCATCTTCAATGGCGAAGAGTGATGTTTATTGAGAGTTTTCTCTGGCTTTTCAGAGGTTCAAGTTATCAAAGTGGCCAAGTGCCGACTCTGATCTAAAGATACACTGGTGGCGAGATTGTGCAGACGCAACACTTCCTGACGAGGAAAGAACTGACAAACTCGATTGAGAAAACTGTTTATCACTAGGGGACAAGACCGACTCAAGTGATAGTGATGCAATATGAAATGTAAATGCAAATCAAAAATGCATGAAGTATGTATGTATATGCTGACAAAACAGACGCGACATACAGACTAATGGATGAACACAATTGAATACTCGGCCATCGCGGGGCGAAGAAGTACCGTTGATTCAAAATAGCAATTCCACCTTGCTTAGGAGAGATAGTCCCATTGGGAGCTATGTTGATCGGGCTTAGGAGATGAGAACTCGACCGAGGATGTCAGACGAAACAAGGTCTCTGACACAGTTGATCCCTTCATTCAGGCATACTGGCTTAGAAGGAGTACTTTGATTCTGCACTTTGAAGTTCGCTTATTTCAGGAGAAGCGATCGATGTTCTTCTGATGTTCAACAGTCAAAAGAAATTGCCATCTTTATTTTAAAAGCAGAAAAAGTTTTAACAAGTAAATTCATTTTTGTTTTATTTCAAGAATCGCTGATTAAGTTTAAACAACGTCGTTCTGTAAAGCTAAAACAAGCAAGAATTACAAACAAAAGCACAAGGGTTCAAATTTTATTGATAAGATGGAGATCAGCCAAACGCGTGATTCCAAAGAGTATATACAAAGTTAGAAAATGGTAATTTACAGGGAAAAGGGCTACGTTGAAACATAACGACCACTATCCTTCTACCAACTTTGAATTCGGGGCATCCTGAGCTTCTGTCGAAGACGACCTTTGACTGGAGATTTCCTCCGATAAATGATGTAACTACTGCTGAGGGACTTGCCTCTGTTGAACATAGTTAATTGCCATTATCCCTAACTTTTGCCTGGATTGTACTATGAGATTTCCAATCCATCGGGATGATTTTTTTTCATGTCTCCAACTTTTGCCTGGACCACCCTTTCGGGTTTTCAATCCACCGAGACGTTTTTTTTTTTAGTTTAGGCGAAGTATTTCTTGACTACATCAACATTCGTGGGGTAGGAAAATTCCTCTCCGTCCATGGTTGCAAGTCTCAAGGCGCCGCCTGAGAAAGCTTTCGTGACCACATAGGGGCCATCATAATTTGGGATCCATTTGCCCCGAGAGTCAGTGAGAAATGATTGTATCTTCTTGAGCACGAGGTCTCCTTTCCTGAAGACACGAGGCCGAACCTTTTTGTCGAACGCCCTCTTCATTCTTTGTTGATACAACTGACTGTGGCATAGTGCCGTGATTCTTTTTTCTTCGATCAGGTTCAGTTCGTCGTGTCGACTTTGACACCATTCAGCTTCGGTGAGCTTAGCTTCCATCAATACCCTGATTGACGGGATCTCTACTTCTATGGGAAGCACTGCCTCCATGCCATATACTAGAGAGAAAGGGGTAGCCCCTGTTGAAGTGCGGACAGATGTGAGATAACCATGAAGAGCAAAGGGTAGCATCTCGTGCCAATCTTTATAGGTTACAACCATTTTTTGAACGATCTTCTTGATGTTCTTGTTAGCCGCTTCTACCGCTCCGTTCATCTTGGGTCGGTAGGGAGATGAGTTATGGTGTTCGATCTTGAACCCTGTGCATAACTCTTTCATCATCTTATTGTTCAAGTTAGATCCATTATCAGTAATGATCTCGCTTGGAACACCATAACGGCAGATGATATTGTTTTTGATAAATCGGACCACCACTTGTCGGGTTACATTGGCGAATGACGCTGCTTCAACCCACTTGGTGAAATAGCCAATGGCTACCAGGATGAACCGATGTCCGTTTGAAGCCTTGGGCTCAATCATACCAATCATATCGATTCCCCATATGGAGAAAGGCCACGGGGAAGAAAGAACTTTGAGATGTGATGGCGGTACATAAATTTTGTCGGAGTATATCTGACACTTGTGACACCTCCTCATGTACTTGTAGCAGTCGGATTCCATCGTCAACCAATAGTACCCGGCCCTGAGAATTTTTCTCGCCATTGTGTGTCCGTTGGCATGAGTGCCAAAGGATCCTTCATGAATTTCTTTCATAAGCATGTCTGCTTCTGGTCTGTCGACGCATCGGAGCAAGACCATGTCAAAATTTCTCTTATAAAGAGTGTCACCGCTCAGGAAGAAGTTTCCAGCCAATCTTCTGAGGGTCTTTTTGTCTTTTCTGAGTGCCCCAGATGGGTACTCTTGTTTCTGAAGGAAGCATTTGATATCGTGATACCAAGGTCTGTCGTCTATGACTGCTTCAATCGCGAAGATGTAAGCGGGTCGTTCAAGGCGCATTACGTCAATCTTAGGTAGGTCATTCCATCGACCTACGCTAATCATGGAAGAGAGAGTGGCTAATGCATCAGCCATGTCATTCTCACCACGAGGGATGTGATGAAAGTCAACTCTGTTGAAGAAGGGTAACAACCTTCTTGCATAGTCTTTGTAAGGAATCAATCCTGATTGGTATGTGTTCCAATCTCCTTTTATCTGATTGATAACCAGGGCTGAGCCGCCGTATACGTCCAAGTTTTTGATCCTTAAATCAATCGCTTCTTCGAGACCCATAATACATGCTTCGTATTCGGCCTCGTTGTTCGTACATTTGAACGTAAGTCTGGCAGTGAAAAGAATGTGGGAACCCTGAGGGGTAACAATGATTGCCCCAATTCCGTTTCCATAATGATTGACTGCTCCGTCAAAGATAATTCCCCACTGGGAACCTGGTTCTGGCCCTTTACTGGGTAGCGGTTCATCGCAATCTTTCATCTTTAGATACATGACATCTTCGTCTGGGAAGTCAAACCCGATTGATTCTTGATCGTTAATCGGTTGATGAGCCAAATGATCGGCTAAAATACTTCCTTTAACGGCTTTCTGAGCATGGTACTCTATGTCATATTCTGATAGTAACATCTGCCAATGGGCAATCCTTCCCGTGAGAGCAGGTTTTTCGAAAACGTACTTGATTGGATCCATTTCGGAGACCAACCAAGGAGTATGACAAATCATGTACTGGCGAAGACGTTTGGCTGCCCAAGCCAAAGCGCAACAATTTTTCTCAAGCATTGTGTACCGAGTCTCGCAGTCGGTGAATTTCTTGCTTAGATAGTAGATGGCAGACTCTTTCCTTTTAGTTTCGTCTTGTTGGCCAAGTACACATCCCATTGAGTCCTCTAGGACTATGAGGTAAATGATCAGTGGTCTTCCTTCCACTGGAGGTGATAGAATCGGAGGATTCAACAGATATTCCTTAATACTGTCGAAGGCAGTTTGGCAGTCTTCTGACCAAACGCAATCCTGGTTCTTTTTCAATTACTTGAAAATCGGCGCACAAGTGGCGGTCCTAAGGAATATGAATCTGGAGATGTAGTTCAAACGTCCCAGGAATCCTCAGACTTGTTTTTCAGTTTTCGGAGAAGGCATTTCTTGAATGGCCTTGACCTTGTCAGGATCAACTTCAATTCCTTTCTGGCTGACGATGAACCCTAGTAGTTTCCCCGAACGGACACCGAAGGTGCACTTGTTGGGATTCAAGCGGAGCTTGAATTTTCTTAGACGTTCGAACAATTTTGACAGATGTTCAACGTGCTCATCCTCTGTTCTTGATTTTGCAATCAAATCATCGACATATACCTCGATTTCTTTGTGTATCATGTCATGAAACAGAGTAGTCATGGCCCTTTGATAGGTTGCCCCGGCATTCTTCAAACCGAACGGCATTACCTTGTAACAAAAGGTACCCCATGGGGTAATGAACGAAGTTTTCTCCATGTCTTTCGGCGCCATTTTGATCTGGTTATAGCCCGAGAATCCATCCATGAAGGAGAATACTTTGAACTTTGATGTGTTGTCAACCAGCATATCAATGTGTGGTAAAGGAAAGTCGTCCTTTGGACTTGCCTTGTTCAGATCTCTGTAATCAACACACATTCTGACCCTTCCGTCCTTTTTGGGAACGGGTACGATGTTGGCTAACCATTGAGGATATTCAGATGTAGCGAGGAAACCCGCGTCAATCTGTTTCTGTACCTCCTCTTTGATTTTGATGGCCATGTCCGGGTGAGTGCGTCTCAACCTTTGCTTTACTGGCGGACATTCCGATCTCAACGGTAAGTGATGTTCCACGATGCTGGTATCCAACCCTGGCATATCCTGATAGGACCAAGCGAAGACATCGGGGAATTCTTTGAGAAGCTTTATCAAACCCTCTCTGGCAGTTGGACTGAGCAATGCTCCGATCCTGATTTCTTTTCTCTCTTTTTCTAAACCCAAGTTTACCGTTTCCAACGGCTCTTTGTGAGGTTCAATGGACCTTTCCTCTTGTCTGAGTAGTCGGGAGATCTCTTCTGGAATTTTGTTGTCATTTTCTTCTTCATCCTCGAATACCGAGAACTCAAAGTTGGAAGAAGGCATCGGATCGTATGTTTCAACGGGGTATAAAACAAGCAATCTGCATGACGTGATGATTCGTGTTTAGAAGAGATAGAGAAAATGTAAGTGTGTGCAGTGTATTTGTTTTACTGCTTGTTTTTAAGATTGAATTGTTTTTTAGGATTACCATTTTCTGAAAAATCAAAAAGAGAAAACAGCAACTAATGCGGAAATTACAGAACGACGTTATTTTATTAATGAACAAGTCGAATCTTGAAACTACAGCCCTATAAAACAAAACTCTGTCGCTTTGGGCAAAGCGAAAAGGGAAATTTACAGAAAACGAGCCCTATCAAAATATCTGTTTCACCAGGGCAGGGTGAAAGGTTTAAAGATGGCAATTACTTTGACTGATGAACGACCTTCGGAACCTTGACGGTAACCCATTGGCGGCGAACTCCTCGGTGAATCACAAAGTCTGGGACCTTCCTTGATTTGTCTTCAGAAATGACGCTGATTTCTGGTGGAGCAGGATCGTCGAAATCTGTTGTATTTTGCATAACGTTTGTGCTCTCAGCTGTATCTCCCCATCCAGTTGGCTGGATGTCTTCGAGCCTGATACGAGAGCTTTCGGGAGCAGTGTAATTGACCATAAAGTCGAATTTTCCACTTGGTTGTCCCAGAGTGTCCCAAACTTCTTTGGAACTGGAGGAGTCATCCCTCTCGATGACGTTGACCTCGGGAAAAGCATAGTTGATGAATTCTAGTCCTCCAAACATTGCGAATTCATCTTCATGTTGAGTAGTTTCCGAATGACCTGAGTGTTGATCCCATGACATGGTGGGGACATAGGTATTCTGTTCAATGACGCTCAGCTGAGTTTCATTATTCGGCTGACTTTCTTGCCCCAAGTTTCCTGGGTAAGGCTGCCACATTGGCAGACCATCCATCGGGCCATAGTAATTGCGGTCAAAGTTGTCTTTCATCAGAGTGTCTTCCTCTAATGAATTTGGCGGAGCACGACATCCTTCCGGATCACAATCTCCATAGATCATTTCGACATCTGATCTTGGTATAAATCTCGGACTTTCTGTAGGAAAGCAAAAAGGCATAGGCACCTCTTCCTGAGACATATAACCGTCCTCATTAAGATAGGACTTCCACTCTTCATTTGCGTCAGAGGGATCTTCCTCATTGATAGCATAAATTGTCTGAGACACTGGGTGAAGAAAACCTCCACTGTGGAAGAAGTTTTGAAGGGGATGAAGACTTTCATCGTTGGCGGCTGTCTGGGTACATGTCGCAGAAAAACCAAGACCCTTCTTTGTTTTATTGTCAATAGGAATGACAAGCCGTCCCCATCCTGTCGTATCGGTACTCTCGACCGCTTTGATAGCATCTTTGTATGAAGAAATTGAAGTTGCTTCTTTGTACTGATCGTTCTTGTTCACCGATAGTGCTTGGAACTGAGTTCCAATAACCTCCTCGGGTTCCACACAAGTAGATGATGATAGGTTACTCACAAGCAAGGCTTGTTCCCCACAAACCGTGACAAGTTGATCGTTCTTGATGAACTTTAGCTTTTGGTGCAGGGTTGAAGTAACCGCTCCAGCCTGATGTATCCAAGGTCTTCCTAATAAACAACTGTATATTGCCCGGATGTCCATGACCTGGAAAGTGATTTGGAAAGTGTAAGGACCAATAGTTATGGGAAGATCAACTTCGCCGATAACTGTTTTTCTAGATCCGTCGAATGCTTTGACGACGACCCCGCTGACTCTCATCGGAGGGCCCTTGAATGATAATTGTGTCAAAGTGGACTTCGGCATAACATTCAGGGCTGACCCTGTGTCTACCAGTACGCTGGCTAAAGCATCGCCCTGGCAGTTAACTGTAATGTTGAGCGTCATGTTATGACGGCGACCCTCTTCAGGTAATTCTTCATCACTAAATCCCAAATTATTGCAGGAAGTGATGTTAGAGACAATGCTATCGAATTGTCTGATTGTTACATCTTGTTCCACACAGGCTTGCTCCAAGACTTTCTGTAGAGCCTCCCTGTGGGCTTCTGAACCGAGTAATAGTGATAATACCGAGATCTTTGAAGGAGTCTGTAACAGTTGATCAACGATGTTATATTCACTCCTTTGGATGAGCTTTAGCATCTCATCTTTTTCTTTTGAAAAGTCGGGATTACCAGATTGACCGACTGGCGGATCAGGAATTTCTGCTTGAAGTTCCTTTTCTTTGTTAGCTTCTCCAACCTCTCGGTTGAAGATTCTACCACTCCGTGTTACACGACTGACGTCTGTAATATTCACGACGGAGGGTAATGGAATTTCCTTTCCATTTTCAATTGTCGTTGCACCGTATTTATAAGGGATCGCCTTAGCTGATTCATACGGTAGTGGCCCCGGTAGATAGATGACTATGGGAACCTTCTGATTTTTCTGACCATCATAAGTAATCTCGATCCGTTCCTGGTTGGGAACTCTAGATTCGTCAAGTAGAGGGACGATGGCAAAAACATCCCTGATCTGGTGATGACCAGAGATCGTGACAACATCCTCAACCTGATCGGCAAGGTAGTTCGGCGACCAAATGATGGGTCCTGAACCTGGATATGGACGAATTTCTCCATGATCGACCTGACCCTGAAGAGCTGCTCTCACAAGGTAACACCCTTGGTTACTTTCCGAACAGACGCTACAACTGTCATAGTTGTGTGGTGGCACCTGGCCACGCCCACTTTGAATACAATGTAACCTCACTAGGTTACCTTCCATTGATCGGACATCCTGACTTTGACGACGAGTAGGATTCCTGTGATTGAAACTAATCTGCTGAGTATCTTCGTCCATATAGATTGGCATCCACCAGTGATTTAACAAGTGCTGAAGTGCTTCCTGGACAAGGGAACAACCTCTATCGTTTTTGCAACCTGCTTTACAGTTTTGATAATCATGTGATATTAAGAATCCGAGTCGAACCTGCTCAGCATGTAACTCTACCAGATTGGTATTCATCACGTGAATGTCAAAGATCTGAACCATGTTGAATTGATAGGAGTTCCTATCATGGTAGTCTTGGATCCATCCAAGATCCATCTGACGCTGGAGGGCCTCTTGTATGAAAGAACATCCCTGTTTGTTTACCGAGCAAATCAGACAGGAACTGTAATCGTGCGGCGACAGATTATGATACTGGCTTTGCCTTGAGTGCATCGCCACCAAGTTGACATTCATCGCACGGATGTTGTGGTTTTGAATGACGTTTGAATTCGTGTAAACCATGTTAACTCCACGAACTCAGTGCTCCTGGATCCATCCGAGATCTATTTGTTCCTGTAGAGCTGATTGCACTACCGAACATCCTTGGTTATCTTTAGAGCAGATATCACACTGGTGATAGTTATGAGGTGGCACATGGCTATATCCACTCTATCTACATTGCATCTTGACCAGGTTGGTCTTCAACAAGAGTACATCGTGAATTTGATAGACATTGTTAGTCTCTTTCTCAATCAGATTGACTGCAGCTTTCTCGTGTTGAGGCAGCGGGTTCGTAAGAACATTGGGATTCGTATCTTTGAAAGATAAGAGCCCGCTCCTAACAACCTTTTACACGTAGGATTTGAAATTGAGACAAGTCTCAATGTTATGCCCTGAACCTCCTTGATGATAAGGGCATGTTTGATCCACCTTAAACCAGAAAGGCGGATTTTTCGGAACTGAAAGGGGAGACTTAGTCTGAATGTGCCCCTTAGCCAGCAGTAATGGAAACAGCTCTGCGTACGTTATAGGTATAGGATCAAATCCTGGTGGCCGTGTTGTACGGTTGTTATTATATGGAGGACGAGCCTGCTGAAGAGGCTGTTGTGTCCTTTGTTGGTCAGGTTGGCTCTGCGCAATCTGAGGTTGATACATAGGAACAGGCGCGGGGCCGAAAACAGGAGTAACAACTGCTACTGGCTGATAACGTCGCCTTTGCTTTCCGAGAGAGATATTCCCAATATCTTGCTCTTTTTTCTTAGGGAGAGCACTACCGTATTTTTTAGTACCACTCGTCGATCCAGTGTCTTTTACCAAACGTCCTTCTCGGACGGCTTCCTCAAGACGTACACCCATGCCGACCATTTCGGTGAAATCACTGGGTGCACTGGCGACCATTCGGTCATAGTAAAATGAGCTTAAGGTCTTTAAGAAGATTTTTGTCATTTCTTTTTCCTCAAGAGGTGGACAAATTTGAGCGGCAATTTCACGCCACCTTTGAGCATACTCCTTAAAGGTTTCCTTGTCCTTTTGCGACATTGATCTGAGTTGATCTCTGTCGGGTGCCATGTCCAAATTGTACTTGTATTGTGGGACGAAGGCAGTACCAAGATCTCTGAATGTACTGATCGTAGTACGGTTTAAACCCATGTACCATTTGAGTGCGGCACCGGTTAAACTATCTTGGAAGTAGTGAATCAGCAGGTCCTGATTCTCCGTCTGGGCTGACATCCGCCGAGCGTACATCACCAGATAGCTCTGAGGGCAAGAGTTACCCTTGTATTTTTCAAAGTCGGGCACTTGGAACTTGTGATGGACTTTCACATTTGGGACCAAGCAGAGGTCTGCGGCGTCCTTTCCAAATAGATCCTGACCGCGAATGGCTTGCAGCTCTTTCAGCATTTCCAAGAGCTGCTCCTGGAATTCATCCATTCTGTCAAACATAATTTCCTTCTTACCAAAAGGTGTCCGTGGAATCTGTCCTTCCGGGACAGTGTGCACCACAGGGGGTGGTACCGTGACTACGGCAGTAAGTCTTGGTGCCTCCCGAAGTTTGTAACCTTCAGGAGTCTTGAGTATGCCCCTGGCATCTTCGCTTTCCCGAAGTTTGTAACCTTCAGGCCCAGCAACTTCTGTTGCGATTCCCTGATCTTCAGTGATCGGCGGAACATATCCTTCCGGGATATAGTTAACAGGCATGCCCCAAGGACGATCTTTCGGCATCTGATACCTAGGGTCATACTTTTCTATGATAGGCGTTGAGGTGATCTCTGAGATCACAGTTCTTTGTAGCTGAGCTTCTTCCATGGCTTGCATGTCGTTACGAAGCTTTCTCATATCCTCTCTCAGAGCGTCGATCTCTTCTTTCAACTCTCTATTTTCTTTCTCAAGATCATCCATCTTTTTCTGATGATTGGCCCGAGTATTATATGAATGAGACAGTTTGACTCTAGAATCGAGACACAAACGTGAGATTCGTAGGTAAGGAGAATACGCGATGTGAGAATGATGAATGCAATGATTATATTAATTGTTTTTAGGTTTAATTAAAATAAACTTCGACAATTAGATTGCAAATATCAAACAATGGGGAAACCCCTTTTTATTAAATTCCAAAGGATTACAGAAATGGAAATACAGTAGATTACAAAGTGCAGAAACAGAAACCTAAACTAATGGGTCCCGAGTCCTCTTCTTTGACCGGGGCGCTTGAGCCGTTGTCGGGTTGTCATTCCTTTGCCAGGTGAAAGGAGCGAGCAAATTCCCTTGGTCATCTTGATTCTCTACAGCATGCTGCTCCAAAATTTTAATCAGAGCATCTTTCTCTTTCAGTAATTGCTGTATTTGGATACACTCTACGTCGAGGGTGCGGTACTTGTTCTTCCAAGACCTTCTTTCCTTTTGAACTTTGTTGAGAGTAACCAGAAGCCTTTCAGTTTCCGTCATGAAGTACATGACAATTTCCCTCGGCGGAAGAATTCCGTAACGAGGATAAGGCATCTTTAGCTTGAGAGCTCTAGTTTGTACCCAATGGAGATAAGGCTCCACCGAGACACAGTCCGGTTTTCCCAGAGACTCTCGTCCTTTCTTATGAACATGTTTCCAAGCTTGCACTATTTCCATCTTTAGTGCTCTGTCACTTTCTCCTTCTTTGAAGAAAAGACCTTCCAGATGAACACCCAGTGGGATGTGTCTCATCGGGTATCCAAATTGACGAAGAACTAATATCGGATGATAGTTGATTCCTCCTTTAGTTCCTATGAGGGGTACGCTGGGGAAGTTTCCACAACGGTCAATGATTCTGATTCCCTCATAAATCCTATTACACCAATCTATATCGGAATTGGTGAGAGACATGATCTTCTGTGACCAACGTAAGACACTCTTGCAATCCCAAAAAGCAGCAGACTTGGGCAAGTGAGAGATAAACCATTTGTAAAGAAAAGGTACACAACATGTGATCTCCCCTCCGCTGTACAAATTTTCCAAGTGTACAGAATGATACGCATCTGCGAGCAAAGTCGGCACAGGGTTTCCAATGAGGAAAACCTTAATAGCGTTGATATCGACGAAGTTATTGATGTTGGGAAACAAAAATAATCCGTAGGTGAGCAAGACAAAGATGCTTTCAAAAGAAGTCATGTTCCCTATACTAGCAAAGTACAGAGCTTTCTTGGTCAGGAACTGGGCTGGCAAACCTTGGGTGCCACCCTTAGTGGTTATGTGAGTCCGGACCTCAGACTCGTCCAAATGAATTGCTATTGCAATAGTCTGATTCTTTGGAATTTCTTCCAGTCCAGAAAATGGAGCTCGATCAGTGATATGTAAATCAGTCAGATGAGAATACTCCTCCAGCGTTGGTGATAGCTGGTAATCCGGGAATGTAAAACAGTGATAAACCGGATCGTAGAATTGAATGAGCGCGTCCATGATCCCCTTAATCACATGGACTCTTAAAAGTGGTAGCAAACCACCGTGCTTGGCTCTGAAAGCCTCTGGGTTAATGATCATCCTCGCTAACTTTCTCAAATCCCTTAGCTTCGAAACCTTGAAGGTATACTGGTGAGTTCTCCTTCTACCGAAATCCATTAGCGTAATCTTTTTCTCTGATATTTACAATCACAGTCTTAGTTTAATTTGAAAAACAGAGAGGCTAGAAGAGAAATTTTTTTGAATGTTTTAATGTTTTATTAAATGAATGCATGAATGCAGCACACAAAAACATAGAAAAAACATGGGGTCAAAGGGTCGTTGTCATGAAGTCAAAACTCTACCCATCCCCAAAGGTTTATACTAGGGTGATTTTTGTACCTGTACTCATTATCATCAGCTCCTCCCAGGAAAGCAAAACAACAAGCGGATCGCCAGCGAGTTGTAGAGCAATCTTAGAGTAAGTGCCATTCACCGAGAATAGATCACCAGCCTCAAATGAGGGTAGTATCGCGTAACAACTATTTCCGATAGTTTCCGCACTACGAAAGGGTTTGGCTCCTCAGCTTCTCAGACTTAACAACCGGCCCATTGGATATAAGAGTGAATGGGTTGCGTTGGTCAGCCTCCATTGAGGTTGATGGTCGACCCCGTCGCCATCACTTATCTTAAGTGTATACTCATTCTCACCACATGCGGCATCACACGCATTCCCAGTAGCAGAAAAATAAACACGTATAGCATTTAGGAAAAGCAGTATATATATTTGTCCTAATCATCCTAGACTTATAAAACTAAGAATCCTAAGTTCCTGACAGAAATGGGTTCCCCGGCAGAAGCCCCAATCTGTGGTTCCCTGCCTAAGAGATGGACCAGCATAGGTCAATCTTTCTCCTCGGCAGAGTTCCCATTTTCCGTGGAAAACGGGGATGATGCCCTAAGGCAGAAAAGGAGTCTCTCCAGCAGAGTCGCCATTTTACAAGGAAAACAGACAGAAAGAAAAACAAGGGCCCCACGGTGGGCGCCACTTTTCTGTAGCGAGCGATTTTGGACGCGGTTCTTAAGCGCTGGTCGCTCTCTGCGGTTTGAGGTTAAACTACAGGTCGATTCATTTTTTATCCTATTGTGAGCTGAATAAGGAAGGGAAATAGATGTCTCCAATTAACCCTGCTTTGCATACTGAGTTTAAACAGCGGTCTGTTAAGTTACGAATGCTATCAATGTGGGGGGCCTTTGTACTGGTTATTTGTATTTTCGCCAATACTGTTCTCTTTCTTTTTTACCTGGGCAGAAGGTTTCTGGCGGGGAATAAGGATTAGGATATTAAGACTGGTGCTATTGAATTACTGCTTTTGATTGACGAAGATATGGGATTTGGGTTTTTTGTTGATTGCGCTCGCTAAGATCTTTTCTTTCGATCTTATGCCTACGTATTCCCATTTACCGAAACAGGGAAATCAGAGCGTTCGTAGTTCCTCCTATTCTATGGGAGGAAATGGGTGTTTTGGTGTCTTGTTCAAAGCCCAAGACGTGAAGCGAAAGGTGGTTTGTATCTTGTTTAAAGCCCGAGATGTGAAGCTGAAAAGTCTATTTGTGTCTTGTTCAAAGCCCAAGACGTGAAGCTGAAAGACCTCGACTTTAGAGAGAATTTGTCATCTCTAAAGAGGGGGAAGGAGAATTACTTTAACTGGGATACGCGGATCCGAGCAATGCCATAATTTCCGAAGAAAGGGTTTTAACCTGAAGGAGAAGACTTTAACTCAGTGTAGAGCAATGCCATCTTTCCTTAGGAATTTCTCATGCTAAAAGAGGGACAGTGGCATGGATATAGATGATCCAGAGGCTTGCCGCTTACAGCGATTAGATGAAGGGAAAGGAGTTGTTGATGTTTGTGTACTGCGAACGAGGCGCAACTTTGATGCTAAAAGGTCGATTGGATCAACCAGTGGTTTTCTTATACAAAGCCTAAGAGGAGTCTAATTTCCGCTAGGAAAATCATTATACAAAGCCTAAGAGGAGGCTATTTTCCGCTAGGAAAATCATTATACAAAGCCTAAGAGGAGGCTATTTTATGTCTCGTACAAAGCCCGAGAGAGAGGCTAAAAGTTTTTGACCCAGTGGGGCATATCGTTATACAAAGCCTAAGAGGAGGCTAGCAAAGAGTTGACTCAGTTGGAGAATCTATTATACTCAGTAATAGAGTGTTTTTGTATCTCGTACAAAGCCCGAGAGAGAGGCGAAAAGGTTGTTTTGACTCCACTGGGGAGAATTTTGGTATCTCGTACGAAGCCCGAGATGGAGGCTATTGTAACTGTTTCAGTTGAGTGACAGATCCAATATACTGATTTTAAAAGAGAAAATCAGTTCTTATATGAGCAACGCTGTACTTAGGGATTTGATTTGAGGATCAGGGATATTTCCTTCTCTTTGAGGAAACGGGAAATCCAAAGGGTATCGAGACTATCCGAGTCTGCGGGTTTCCTTCCTATTTAACGAAGGGTGCTTGAGAATGTCTTTGAGACTCAAGGAAGTTAGACTGTCCGTGTCTAGAGTTTTATCTTTTGTACTATGCTTCGAGAAACAGTAGTAGACTCTATGAAAGGACTGTTCTATGAGGATGACTAGGTTCTGTTCCTATACCTCTAGGAGGTCGTCGGGACAATTTGTACGAAGCCCAAGAGGAGGCTGGAAACTTTTAAGAAGCCGACGGGTCCTTGTACGAAGCCCAAGAGGAGGCTATCATTCCCGAAGGAAGAGATCATTATACGAAACCTAAGAGGAGGCTGTGAATACTTCTAAGAAGCCGTAGGGTCCTTGAATAATGCCCAAGAGAAGGCCGATGCTTTTAAGAAGCCCGTGGGTCTATCATCTCCTTTCCATTAGGAGAGATAACTCTTTTAAAGATGAAAACCACTGGTAAACGTGCGAGGTTTACTATCCAGCGACTTTTAACTTTTAAAGAGGGTTCCTTAGTTAAGGTCCAAGATTATGACCGTAGTGGGTACCCAAACCCCGAGACATTCAAGGCAAGCTATCCACAAGGAATAGATCAAGTCAGGAAAGCTCGAGAATTGGGAAGAAACTCAAAGATGCCATTCACGGAGAATACATTCATCTTGGGGAGTAGAGCTTCTTGACGATTCCTAAGGAGGACAGCCGAAGAGAAGACTGTATCTGGTGATCCTATTGGGGATCTAGTTGTCTATTTCTACGAATAAGTGAAACGGCGTCACCTAGTTCTAGACGTAGTTGCCGGGGAAACTCGAAATATCTATACTATTATTACACAGTAGATATGAGTTTATGAAAGGAGACTTACAGTGAGCAGCCCCACAATACAGTTTATAATATGAAAGCAGTAAATGAAAGCGATAACCACTTACTCGGTTGTAGTGCTTACATGTTGTTTGGTTAGTTGTTCAACAAAGAAAGATTGAAAACAACAGTATATTCAAAATCAAAGGAGAAAGTGCTTTGAAAAAGAAAGATTTGGGGCTTACAGCTCAAGGAGAGGCCCAGGGTTTTATCAGTGAGCGCACTGTTTGAATTTGTACAGAGGGACTTATACAAGTGACTGGGGCCCAAAAAGGTTTTCTGTACAAAGGGACGGGTCTTACACTCTCTCAAGAGGCCCAAAAAGGGTTTAAAGAAAAGAGTGGGGCTTATAACACGAGGGTAGGCCCAAATGATTTTTCTTTTAAAAATGGCGATCGCGCCGAGGTTTTCTTTTAACGCAAAGGGACTTATACAATAAGTGAGGCCCAAAATATTTTTGGTTAAAAGGGGGATTGGGTCTTACACTCTATTAGAGGCCCAAAGTGTTTTAAAGAAAAAAGAAATGGGTCTTACTACTCGAGGGTAGGCCCAGATGGTTTTTATTTTTAAACGGACGACGATCGCGCCGTTTACTTGTACAGAGGGACTTATACAATGAGTGAGGCCCAAAAAGTTTTTGTACAAGGGGGGATGGGTCTTACACTCTCTCAAGAGGCCCAAAGAGTTTTGAGATGAATAAATGGGTCTTACTACTCGAGGGTAGGCCCAGATGATTTTTGAAAAGGCGACGATCGCGCCGTTTGTTTTTTTGACGGTATCGGGACTTATACAATAAGTGAGGCCCAAAGATGATTTGGTCAAAAAAAGGATTGGGTCTTACACTCTAATAGAGGCCCAAAGTGTTTTGAAAATGATTTATGAGGGTTGAATTAATCCAAAACCCTAATTTGTTTTCAAAATGTATTTAATTGAATAAAAATTCAATTAAAATGATCAAAAATTGTTTAACACATGGAAAACAAATTGTGATCTTGGATTAATGCTTCAAAAATTAAGTATTGACCTACAAAATAATTAGAAAGCATTAAAAGTTGCAAAATCAATGTAGAAAAAATATTTAAAATGCCAAAAACAATCAAAATATTAATTCTTTACAAAAATATCAATTACATGAAATAAATAATATTTTTGGGATTTTTTGATAAAATAAAATATTTTAACATTTTTGTGAATTATTAAAAAAAGAATCAACTCAAAATCATTAAAACTCAGAGAGAAATTAATTTTTGAATCAATTAAACAAAATCACAAAATTCAAATATTTGAATTTGAAAAAAAAGGCGCCAAGAACAAGCTGAAGAACACGTGCGTGTTCTTGGTTTCTCAGATTTGCGTTTTCTATCCAATCTCCATGAATACGTAATCATATCATGCAATCCACATATCATTATGCTCGTCTCAACCTCACGATCATGTCTATGTACTTTAATTTCATTTAAATTAAACATACAACAAGAAATCACGAAGAGACCTCAAGAACCCTAATTTCTGCATGAAGGCTAGGATTTTTGATACACGATTCAAACAATGCAATTAATTGAGGGAAAACATTCCATGCATGATTATGAACATATGGCCAAATTATTGTGCGAGGAAATATGCATAGATTGAGAGATGACCAAGTATGTGCTTACCTCCAAGCCGTGACAGCAAGTTCAAAGTGATTTTTGATTTGGAGGTGTTACAGATGAGTTGTGATGATCTGGACAGCTTCCCTACACCCTATGGATTGTGTTTGAATGGTTGGACTTGATTGAAATTGGCTGGATCATTTTGTGGTACCTCAGCTGCACCTTGTTTGAAAATTTGAGCAACCAGCTGGTGATTTCATGAAATTGATGTTTCAGAAGTTATGTGAGTGTTTGATCAGCTCATATGTGATGTATGTGAGGTGTGTGAGTGATTGGTTTGTGAATAATTGCTCTCAAACTCAAAACCCGATAGCTACCTTGCTCAGAAAGGCATTTTTGCCAAGAGAAAGAGATTTTGAGGAAAGCATCTGTTAGATGGCTTTGGTGTACTTAAACTGACCACAATTGAGCTCTATTTATAGTAGAGCAAGTTTGTTTTGCAAGGAATAGTGCATGGCAGCTGGTAAGTAGGTTTGGCCAATGTTGGCAAATGAAAATCCAAGTCTCCTCTAGCCATTGACTAGAGGTTAGGGCACAGAGCTTTGGTCCCCTTGGTCTTGGATAAGTCTTGACTAATTTCAGATGAGAATGGCTCAGTCCATGCCACCTTGATCATTCCATTGAATGCCTCATTCCAAATTTGAAGTCTTGTCCCTATTTTGGCCATTCTAGGTTCAACATGCTATTTCTTGTTCCATGGACTTTGGAGGCTTGGCTCAATGATTGTCCCCTTTGGATTCAATCCTCTGAGGTGTCCAAGTGGATAGGAACTATTGAAATTGGCTGATTTTGGCAAATCGAGCCAAAATGCAAATTCTGCCTTGCCTTGACAGATTTCAGCAAGGCAACTTGGCAATGTTGTATCTCATGGTGTAGGTTGAATTTGGCAATGTTCTTGGCCATTTTGGAAAGCTCTTACATGATACAACAACTGTTTGAACAAGTTTGGTTTTGATCTCTTTTGATTCCAAGTGAAAAATCCCCCTACATTTGGCAAAAAGTGAAGGCAAATTCTGACTTAGTGAAAATTTCACTAAGTGTTGGAAAAAGTGACATTTTCACTTTTCAGCCACTTTGATCACTCCATAACTCAAAATCCTTAATGAATTGGAATGACTTGTAGTTGAAGGTTTTGTAGGTGATAATGAGGGCTACAAATCCATCTTTGGATGAGAAAAAATGGCCTTGTGGTTTAGGAGTTATGGTCCTCCAAAGTTGGTACCTTTGCCACTTTATTTTTAACTTAGAAAAATTTCTAAGTTTTATGGTTACCCCTTTTACAAGTTATCTCACTTTTCTTGATTTTTATTGATGAATGATGATTCAAATCATACATTAACATCATTTTAGGGTTAAAAATCCATTTTGGTGAAAAATCTCAAAAAGTCAAAGTTGACTTTTGTGCACAGTTGACTTTTTATCAGATGAATTCCAAATTGTGCAATTCTTCAGGAAATCATGTCCTTGACCTAAATCAAACTTGATGGACATGTTCCATGGGTGTCATAGGGTATACTCAATCATGTATTAGGGTTTGGGAGCATGTCCAAGTCAAAAGTCAAAGTTACAGTTGACTTTTCCCTTAAAACCCTAATTGTGGTGCATATGAAAATGAGACTTGTTGCTCAAGCTTCTTGGATCAATCCATTGTTCCAAATGGATCAATATGGTGTATTAGAGACCCTCAAATCATCTCTTGAGGTCTTGGCTCATGGTTTGTCCCAAAAGTCAACTTAGGGGTGAATTAGGTCAAGAAACCCTAATTCCTGATTTTTGATGAATGCATCCCCTGAGGCAAAATTGACTTGATGCATGGGTTCATGAGGTTCCATGAAGCATATTAGGTCATGTTTTGGATCACTGCCTTGTGCCCAGATGAAAATTTCCATCTGGAGACCCTGGTCGACCAAAACCCTAATTTGGTGACACTGTCGATCTTGAGACTTGATCCACCTAGAAGGGAGCAGCCTTGTGCTTAATCCTTGAAGTGGGAGTCCTTTTTGATCCATTGTGGATATTTAAGAGATTAGACAAGTTGAAGATCATGTCATTTCTTGATTGATCCTTTGTCTAAGCACTCAGAGAGGGCTTGAAACCCTAATTTTGATTGTAGTGGATGCTCACCCATCTTTGGGGAGGCTAATGAAGCATGATGGTTCATCCATATTGTGATGATGATTTTCACAATGATGGGAAATCTAAGTGGTCAAAATTTGGGGTATTACACATACCATGAAAACAGGTTTTATGTAGCAAATCTAAAATAGGCATTAAGATTAAAGAGTCATCAACATTAAAGCTTGAGTATACTGTCATACCCCAAATTTTGACCACCAAGATTTCCCATAATTGTGAAGATCATTACCACAATATGGATGTACTTTCATGCCTCATCAATCTCCCCAAAGATGGGCGAAGATTCACTACAATCAAGAATTAGGGTTTTAAGCCCTCTCCGAGCACTTAGACAAAGGATCAATCAAGAAATGACATAATATTCAACTTGTCTAACCTCTCAAACACCTATAAAGGATCAAGAGGTCTCCCACATCAAGAATCAAGCACAAGGTTGCAACATTCCAAGTGGATCAAGCCTCAAGATCGACAGTGTCACCAAATTAGGGGTTTGGTCGACCAAGGCCTCCAGATGGAATTTTTCCTCTGGACATGAGCCAATGCTTCAAAACATAACCCAAGATACTCTAAGGGACCTCATGGACCCAGTCATCAAGTCAATTTAACCTCGGGGGATGCATTTACCAAAAATCAGGAATTAGGGTTTCTTGACCTAATTCACCCCTAAGTTGACTTTTAGGACAAAGCATGAGCCAAGACCTCAAGAAATTATTTGAGGGCCTTAAATAAACTACATTGATTCATTTGCAACAATGGATTGACCCAAGAAGCTTGTTTCATAAGTTTCAATTTCATCTGGACCACAATTAGGGTTTTGATGGAAAAGTCAACTGTACCTTTGACTTTTTACCAGGACATGCTCCCAAACCTTGGGACATGATTCAATATACCCTATAACACCTATGGAATCCATCCATTAGGTTTGATTTAGGTCAAAGACTTGATTTCACAAAGGATCGCACAGTTTGGATTTCATCCGATAAAAAAGTCAACTGTGCACAAAATCAAGTTTGACTTTTTGGAATTTTTCACAAATATGGTTCCCCTAAGTCAAAATAAGGTTAATGTGTGATATTGATCATCATTCATCAAGAAAAATCAAGAAAAGTGAGGTTTCTTGCAAAAGGGACAACCTTGAGAAACCAAAATTTTTCTAAGTTATGGAATAAAAGTGATTTTGGTACCAACTTCCAAGGATCATAACTTGAGATCCAAGCAACCATTTTGGGTGATCCAAAGCTGGATTTGTAGGTCTTTCTACACTCCACAAAAGCTTCAACTACCTCCAACTCTAATTCCTTATGGGTTTTAAGTTATGGAATGATCAAAATGGCAAAAAACATGAAAATGACACTTTTCCAACACTTAGTGAAATTTTCAACAAAAGGCAGTATCTGCCTTACTTTTTCCAAAATGTAGGGACATTTTTCACCTTGATCCAAGTTAAACCAGGTCTAGGGGTGAACATCAAAGTTGAAGTATGCCATGAGGGCTTTCCAACAAGTACCAGATCATCTCCAAATTTAATTTGAGCAGGGAGATACAGGCCTTGGAACATGGCATCATGGACTGGTTTTTACAAGGCAGAATTTGTGTATTTTGCTCGATTTATCCAAATCTGATAAATCCAAGCCATGTCATCCATTTGGACACATCTGAGGATAAAACAAAAGGAGAATGATCTGATCCCCAAGCCTCTAAAGTCCAAGAATCTACACTTAGCCCTAACAAACCTAAAAAGGCTAAAAAGGTGCCAAGACTCTAATTTTGTTGCAATGCATTTATTGGATACACCAAGGTGGCATGGACTGACACATTTCTAACGAATGAGTCAAGAATAAGCTCTGAATCAAAGAACCATAGGCATGTGCCCTAACCTCAAGTCAATGGCTAGAGGAGACTTGAGATTCCTTTTGCTCAACATTGGCCAAAGGCCTGCTGCAGCTGCCATTCACTATTGTTGCCAAAACAAACTTGATCTACTATAAATAGAGCTCATTTGTGCTTAGTTTGAGTACACCAAAGCACTACAACACTTGCTTTCCTCAAAATCTATTTCTTTAGGCCAAAATGCCTTCTTTTACAAGGTATCTTGAGTTTTTGAGTTAGAGAGCAATTCCACCACAACTCATGATCCAAACACCTCTAATATGTTGTATCTAAGCTGTTCAAATACTCACTTGTGACCTGAAACACCAAAATCACAAAGTCCACTTCCAAAACCTCAAAATTAGACTTTTCTGCATTTTTCAAGCCATGTCTTGATTCAGTCACTTCCAAAACCAAACCAAATCTTAAACACACTCCAAATATCATCCTTAAACTGTCCCAAATGGTTCCCCTCATCTGGAACACTATTTGAGAGAGTTGCCATATTGGTCACTTTTGCCCCTTTTGCAAGAAAGTGCCACCACTTGTTCCTGAGGATTACAGCTGGTTCTAATCATCCTAAAAGCTTCTAAGGGATCAATTGAGAGTGTCCAAAGCATCAAATTACTTCTGGCACAAGGAACTTGGCAGATAGCACAAAAAGCTCCAAAAGGTAAGTACATCATCACTTGAACTCTCTAAATTATGCATTCCTTTGATGTCCATTGATCATAAACATCTCATACATGTTGTATATGTTGTGTTTGAACCAATTTTCCATGTAATTCTTGCATGTACCATGAGATTGCATAGAACATGCAAAAAGAGGCCTATTTTGAAATCACTATCGGATTTTGAGGAGGAAACATTTTTTTGAAAATTCCAAGGGCACCATCGGATTCCTCATGAAATTCTAGGTCAGATGAACCTAAATTTTGTCCCAATCCATGGCGAAATGAGAATGTTAGAGGCTTCACGTAAATTGCCCAAAAGCTTGCTTTGCCTTGCCTTGCCTTGCCTAGGCCTAGAAACAAGGCATGCCTTATGAATTAATGGGGTGGTTTTGATACACGGATGTATCACCACCCTAGTGGTAGTGCGCATGTGTGTTTGTTGCCAAGGTCGTGGCTTCAAACCCCACCCAGACCATTTTGCCATTTTCCATATTTTTGCTATTTTAAATATTTTGTAGTTTTTATTAATTAATTCAAAAATTAATTTCTCCCTCAATTTTAATTATTTTTTAATAGTTCTTTTTTTGAAAATTCCCAAAAATGTTAAAATATTTTATTCCATGAAAATTTCACAAAAATATTATTTATTTCATATATTTGGTATTTTTGTAAAGAATTATATTTTTATTTTTTTTAAACATTAAAAATATTTCTTTCTCTTGGCTTTGCAAAATTCAAATGATTTTTAAATCATCCCAGGAATGAAACATGATTTTCCAAATATAAATCCAAGATCACAACCTTTTTTCACATGTTTGATTATTTTAATTGAATTTTTATTCAATTAAAATACATTTAAAAACAAAAAAATTAGGGTCTTGATCACTATCCCCCTAACAAATCTTTTTTCAAACACTTGGGCCTCTAATAGAGTGTAAGACCCAACCCCCTTTGTACATAAACCGTTTTGGGCCTCAGTCGTTGTATAAGTCTCGATACGATTTTAAAATCTCGGCGCGGTCGTCGCCTTTTTAAACAAAAACCTTTGGGTCTCTCCTCGAGTTGTAAGCCCCATCACTTGTATATAAAATAAACTTTGGGCCTCTCCTTGAGTTGTAAGACACATTCCTTTGTACAAAAAACCTCTTTGGGCCTCAGTCATTGTATAAGCCCCAGTACAGTTTACAAAACGACGGCATAATTACTGTTCTTATCATCCGGGCCTCTCCTTGAGTATAAGCCCCAACAATCTTTTCAAAAACAACTTTCCTCTTTATTTAGGTTCAAATCCATAGTTGATATCAAAACTTTCTTTAATTTCTTGAACAACTAACCATACAACTGTTACAATGGAAGCTTGCTCACCTGTAAGTTTTATCAGCTTTCATTTACTTTCTTTCATGTATATATAACTGTATTGCTGGAAGCTTGCTCACCTGTAAATCTTTCTTTCATATCCTTTTAAATACTTGTCATATATCAACTGTATATATACTAGTATATCTGCTTAGAGTTTTCCCCGGCAACTAGGTCTAGAACTAGATAAAGCCAGTTGGTCACTCTTAAATACAGTCAAAACTAGATCTTCATAGGATTTCCAGATACAGTCTTGTCTTCTGTTGGGCTTAAACAATATGGAACAAAGAGAAAGGCATTATTCTCGGTGAAACTTTTCTCAGACTGTCACTTTTAGAAATTATCAAAGAAATTCAATTCCCCAGAGAGGAATTATTCTCGGTGAAACCTCTCTTGAATTTCTTCAAACCCTGGAACTGTTCACTAAAGGAATTATTCTCGGTGAAACCTTTCTTGAACTTTTCTTAGGTTTGGGACCCGCAAGCTTCCTAAAAGCATCCATGCCTCCTCTTGGGCTTTGTACAAGGACCCTCCGGCTTCTTAAAATTTCTCATGCCTTCTCTTGGGCTTAGTACAAGGACCCCGAAGGCCTCTTAAAGGTATAGGACAAAAATTAGTCATCCTTTGTTAGAGCGTCTTTCCAGAGTCAAAACTTCAGACCAATTTAGGGTTGATTCTCATCCCTTAAAACACCCGCCTCCTCTTGCGCATCATACAAAGATAAACTCTTGCGCATCATACAATGGTATAAAACAAAAGCACGCTCTTGTTGAGTCAACCTCTTTCAACCTCAATCTTTGGCTTTGTACAATACACCATATAAATTTTCCTAAGCAGAGGCAATCCTCTTTCAGCCTCAATCTTGGGCTTTGTACAAGACAGATAATACTCTCCTGCAGAGTCAAACTCATTTCAGCCTCAATCTTGGGCTTTGTACAAGACACCTAAAATATCCTCAGCCGAGTCAGTAAAGTCTCATTTTAGCCTCAACCTTGGGCTTTGTACAAGACAGATAGAGATTTCTTTCCCACAGAGTCAATCTTTTTTCCAGTCTCAATCTTGGGCTTTATACAAGACGCATGCAAACCCCCCCCCCCCCCGGCGGAGTCAAAATCTCTTTTTGCCTCAATCTTGGGCTTTGTACAAGACAGACAAAATATTTCCCCGTAAAAGTCAAACTTATAGCCTCCTCTTAGGCTTTGTATAATGATATCCCCAAAGAGTCAACTCTTTTAGCCTCAATCTTGGGCTTTGTACAAGACAGATAAACACTCTCTTATTGAGTTAGCCTTTTCCAGCCTCCTCTTAGGCTTTGTATAAGGACTTCCCAGTGGAGTCAATCAATCTCTTAGCTTCAACCTTGGGCTTTGATCAAGGCACACAAAAAACCAACATCCCCTCAGAGGAAATCAAAATCTCTCTGTATGAAGACATTTCTCTGTTTATCACTCTTCAAAACAGAATACCCAAAACAAACCCTAATTCCAAATAACTGTTGTAAGTGGCACACTTGTTGATTCAAATATCCAAGCTGTAGTCCATCTTTTATCCTGGTAAATTTTCTCTCTCATCTAATTGCTGTAAGCGGCAAGCCTCTGGATTGTTTACATCCACGCCACTGTCCCTCTCTTAGTATGAAAAATTATTAAGGAAAAATGTCACTGCTCTACACTGAGTTAAAGTTTTCTCCTTCAGGACAAATCCCTCATAAAGGAAATTATGGCATTGCTGGATTCACATATCCCAGTTAAAGTAATCTTCCTTTATAAAAGTCACCCAACAACTGTGATAAACAGACGAGACGTCTCCCTTAAGAGATGACAAACTCTCTCTCAGTCAAACCTTTTAGCTTCAATCTTGGGCTTTGAACAAGACACAAATAACCTTTAGCTTCAATCTTGGGCTTTAAACAAGACACCAAAACATATTTTTCCTCCCATAGAATAGGAGGAACTACGATTGCTCTGATTTCCCTGTATCTTTAAACGGGAATACGTAGGCATAAGATTGCGAAATCTTAGCGAGCATACCAAACAAAAACCTTAGGTCCAGTACCTTCATAATAAACAAAAACTTTAGGTCCAGTACCTTCACATCAATCAAAACGGAGGTCCAGTACCTCACCAAAATAATCAAAAACTCACCCTCTATCTCAAACTTTTCCCAACCCATTCCTAGATAAACACCATCAAGTACAAAGCGGAACCTAAAACTATCATCTTGTGGATAACCACGTATAGGATGGGTAACTGAAAACTCCCCATTGTATAACCTGACCCTGAACTCCCCGAATCTCTTTAAGCGTTTGTTCAGCTAAACATTCGCGTGCAAGGTTAGTTTTAGATAGCTTCCCTTTCCCTTCCAGCTTCACGGGATAAATAAGAAATCAGAAAGTAGCACCCCACTCCTCCTCAGAGGAGGAAACCATTATGCGATAAGGTGGTCGCGTCACTGACAAAAATCGCACGCTATAGTTAAATGGCGATTCTGCTGGGGAGTCTCTGTTAGGATCTGTCTTACCTTAGTCATCATCGTCCCCATTTTCCACAGAAAAATGGCGACTCTGCTGGGGAGTCATTTTGTCTGTATAGGATTATAGACTAGAATTCCTAAGAGGTCTAGGATGTTAGTTTTAGGAATGAATATATATATATATATATATATATATATATATATATATATATATATATATATCGCTTTTCCTACTTGATATCTGTGTTTATTTTTCTGCTAATGGGAATGCGAGTGATGTCGCATCTCGAAAGTTTGAGTGATACCTAAGATAGGTGATGGCATAGACGCGCGGTCTTACAGGGAGTGAATCCCGAATAAGATGTCCCGGTAGACCATCAAATCAGTGGAGATACCTTTTGCAGATTTAATGTCTAACGACTTCGGTTGTGAAAGCAGATTGTTCGATTGTGGTATTCGTGAAACTGAGGATTTAGCAGACAGTAACCATGTGGCCATTTGGTAGTGCGGTAGCTATCGGAAATAGATGTCACACGATACTACACTTAATTGAGATTACCCTAAGATGCTACAGCTCGCTCGGGTGAACCAGCTTGCTGTTGTTATCCCAAGGGGGGTAAATGATTTTAAGAACAGGTACAAAAATTCACCATAGTACAACCTTTGGGGATGGGTAGAGCCATGACTTCATGCTCGTAACGCTGAACCTTTGAACCCATGTTTTTTCTATGTTTTTGTGTGTTGCATTCATGCATTCATTTAAAAAACTCTTAAACAAAGAAAAAATCTTCTTTTCTCTTCTCTCTTTTTCAAAATAAGCTAAAACAATGATTGTAAATATCAGAGAAGGATTGCGTTATGGATTTCGGTAAAAGGAAGACGCACAAGTACGCCTTCAAGGCTCCGAAACTAGAGGATTTGAAAGGGCTGGCAAGGATGATCACCAACCCTGATGCTTTCGGAGCTAAGTACGGAGGACTACTGTCTCTATTGAGGGTCCATGTAGTTGAAGGAATCATGTCCACGCTAATTCAGTTTTGCGATCCGGTTTATCACTGTTTCACATTCCTAGATTATCAACTAGCACCGACGCTAGAGGAGTACTCTCACCTGACTGATTTACCTATCACTGACCAAGTTCCCTTTTCTGGACTGGAAGAGATTCCAAAGGATCAAACCATTGAAAGAGCAATCTATTTGGACGAGTCAGAAGTCATGACTCACATGACCATTAAGGATGGAATCCAAGGTTTACCGACCAATTTTTTGGTAGAGAAATCCATGTACTTTTCCAGTATAGGAAACGTTACGGCTTTCGAAGATATCTTTGTTCTACTCACATACGGGTTATTCCTGTTTCCCAACATCGATAACTTCGTTGATATCAATGCCATTAAGATATTTCTGATTGGAAACCTTGTACCGACCTTGCTCGCAGATGCTTATCATTCTAAACACTTAAGGAATTTGTACAGCGGAGGAATGATCACATGTTGTGTACCCTTGCTTTACAAGTGGTTCACTTCCCATTTACCTAAGTCTGCTGCTTTTTGGAATCATAAGAGTACACTACGTTGGTCACTGAGAATCATGTCTCTTACCAACTCTGACATAGACTGCTATAATCGGATCTATGACGGGATAAGAATCATCGACCATTATGGAAACTTCCCTAATGTACCCCCCATAGGAACTAAAGGAGGAATCAACTATCATCCAGTTTTAGTTCGTCGTCAACTGGGATACCCGATGAGACATATCCCACGTAATGTTCATCTGGAAGGTCTTTTCTTCAAGGAAGGAGAAAATGACAGGGCACTAAAGACAGAAATAGTGCATGCCTAGAAACATGTTCACACGAAAGGTGTAACACCCCAATTCTCATCGCGAATAAATAATACATAAATAAATCAGAGTAAATAAAAATTTATTTTTTCGATAGGGACAAGGATGCCACATTTTAAAGAAAGACAACGCAATCCCTGCTCATTTATTTGATACATAACACAAAATGGAATAAACCTCAAAGGGAAACTTTTTCCAACAAAATGAAGTTCAATTATGGAATAAAGCGGAAAGATCCATAACTGACTTGTTTTACAAAATAAATTGTTTTATAACATCAAAATATACATACAAAGGTAATACAAAATAAATCTAACAAAGGTATACATATATAACATAATCGTTCCCTGACTCCCGTGCTACGTATCAGAGCAGACACCAAGACCGACAAAAGAACAGAGGGCTAATCTTCACAAAAGCCTTCAAGACTACAACTCTGCAATTGCCTCATAGAGCAATAAACCACAGCAGAAGGGTGAGAAATAACAACTAAATCAAGATTGCATAATAATATGCAAACCCATATAAATTCACATGCAAAGTTATTCTCACCACAAGCATCACATACCAATACATATAGCATATATCAATCACACGAACATAATCACATATTCACATGTAAGGCACACCAAAGTCATAATATGTAAACACACCACCACATCACATAGCACATGTCTATACATAACACATATCATCCATAACCAATGCATTTATCACATATGCACATCAATTCACCAATCCAATCATAAATCTCAACACATACTCAATCAATTCACAATTTCCACACATAATCAATCCATTCATGATTTATGCAAATGCACAGAGACCGACACAACGACTCTATGCAATGCATATGCGGTACCATCCATCCATCAATCTCATCACCAGTTCACTGAGGAATTATTGGAACCATCGCTTGTTACTTAGTGTAACTCCCCGTCGGGTAAACGATGTTCCCCGTCGCTCACACCTCTTATTTTTTTAAGGCACACGACGTTTATGGATCGCTCACACCTCTTTGTATAAGGCACACGACCCAATCGCTCACACCTCTTTGTATAAGGCACACGATCGTCTATCATCATCGCTCACACCTCTTTGTATAAGGCACACGATGTTATAGCGGATTCCCTCTGGAACCGTTTCGTCGCTCACACCCACTAGGGCACACGACATCACAAGAATGCATATCATGATGCTTGGCATACAATGACTCATAACATTCAAATGCACACATAATGCAACCATAATCATGCATATATTTCAACTCATCAATTCCATACATTCACAATTCAACAATATGAATTATCTCATCATCATTATTCATGCATTGGAAATCAATTCAAACAATGCATTTACTTGCCATAAGGCCACCAAATAACACACATTGAATTTCACATAAACAATGCATTTCATCATAATCCGCAACCACAACAATTAGCATTTTAGCATATACACTCATATCAATTCACATCAAGAATTACTCACCATTAACCACAACAATTACCACAAACCTCATAACCACATACATTGATATTCAATCAAACAATGTATTTTACCACACAACAGCATCGTTATCATACATTGAAATCAAACCCAAAACAACACATTTATTTCTCCATAAGACCACAAACCATCATCACTAACAATCATCATATATATTCACATCATATAATAGTACATAAGCTATACGATACATATTAAAAGCATGTCACATGATAACACGTCAATCACATACATTTACGATGGTAAAAGCCACCAAAACGATACTATTCCAATTCCCGACACAATTAAATCGGCCAACCAATATCAAAACCATTATTATAAGGAAGAACATTCCATTAGCTCTCCGAAACATCAAACCGCGCCTCAAACTGACTTACGACCCAACAGTTATAAAGAAAATAATTTAGAAAAGCTGTCATGTTCGCAATGCGAAGCTCCTAGCGAGTCCTTCGCCCCCTCATTCGCAGTGCGAATTCCCCAGCGAACCATGGCAGAAAGGAAAATAGCCTACAGTTTCGCAGTACGAACTCCCAGCGAACCTTCGCTGTCCCCTTCGCAGTACGAATCCCCCAGCGAACCGTGGCAGAAAGAAAAACAACACAGCAGTGCGAACCTCACGCGAACGTTCGCTTTCCCCTTCGCTGGCCATTCGCAGTGTGAACCTGCGAAACCAGAAAAACCCAGCAGCGCTAACATAGCTCATTTGGGTCCAAATTCATCATTCTCCCACCCCAAACACTTCCAATTCATGCTATAACAACCAAACCATGATCTAAACCTAACAACAAGTATTCTACTCAGTTTATATCGAATTTCATCCGTGAAAACATCGATTTCTATCACTCGCTCCTAATTCTAATCGATAAGAAAACTCGCGAAACAAGAAAAACAATTCAACAAACAACAAATATACATACACAAGCAAGATATAATTGAAACTTCTCACCCTTACCCGATTAATCGCGCTCGAAACGGAGTTATGTCGATTTTCCTCTTCTCCTCTTTTCTCTCCTCTTCCTTTCCTTCCCTTCTCTTTCTTTAATTTCTCTCTATTTCTCTTTAATCTTTATTTATTAAAAATATCTAAACCCCTAAAAGACTATTTTACCCCTCAGCTCAAATATCTCGCAAACGCTCTCAACACGCGATAAAACATAAACAACGATGAAAAATAATATATTGTCAAATAAAATTCAAGAATAAAATAATATAAAACAAAAATAATTAAATCGACTCAATTAAATAAATAAGACAAAACCGGGGCGTTACAATTCTCCCCCACTTAGACATTTTCGTCCTCGAAAATATAACTGAGACGAACAACTCCGGACACGACTCTCGCATCCGACCAACAAACTTACATGCCAACAAGAGGCACCCCACGAATAACACAAACTGACAAACCACCTTGCTAACAACAACTACAATAACTACACGACAACGACGACAACTACAACGACAAGATGCAAAGCCCATACAATGCCCTTGATGACCAACTCACGACTCAAGGAATACCCAATTTACGAACACACACAGGCTCACTCTTGAACCAAAACACAACAAGATCGTTACCATCACAGTAGGTAACACTCCACTAATCCCCCACAAGGAATTAGCCACACGCACTCGAACCATCACGATGGAAACGAGGCCACAACAAGGACAAGAACCTAAAGTTCCACGACCCAACATCGTTTCAACAACCTCTACAAAACCAGAATACCAAACATCCTTGTCACACCACAATATTACACCAATGCTACGATTCCTTAATCGAACATACAACCAAAACCTCCATCTACATAGTAGCCCATGAATAATATTTAAACCTTTTACCTAACACTTCCATTCTGAAACGTCCAATGGTCTCATCACTCCTACATGTTTCCAATGTTCAACCGAAGAACTCTTACAAGTCGCACACGCATATACGAATTATGCCACATCACGCTTCCGCTGCGCACTCTGATTACTCGTAACCATCAAAACTACCAATCTCACGTCCAAAGTCTAACTCTTTCTCATATTCACCAAAAATCATTGTTCACTTTTAATATACCCAACCTCACATTCTACTGTGTTATCTCACACACCAGACACAAGTCTCTGAATTGCTCAAATAATTCTAATTCTCAGACCATCAAAACAGCCATGCATAACAACTTTCGACTTAACTCTTCAGGCACAACATTAGCTTTTCCCGAAGGATAATCCAAGCCAAATTCATACCTCATCACGAATTCTAACCATCCTCGTTGTCTCATACTCTATTCCTTCAGACCAAACCAGTACTCTAAACTCTTGTGATTACCAAACGCTTCGAACCTAGAACCATAAAGATAATACCTCCAAATATTCCAACACAATACAACCGCAACCAAATCCAAATCCTGAATAGTATAGATCCT
This sequence comes from Lathyrus tuberosus, assembly GCA_022829125.1. Classification (NCBI taxonomy): domain Eukaryota; kingdom Viridiplantae; phylum Streptophyta; class Magnoliopsida; order Fabales; family Fabaceae; genus Lathyrus; species Lathyrus tuberosus. Next base: position 4,745,962 of record JALAZF010000162.1, on the reverse strand, counting down.
TTTATGAATCCTCAATTGTCGTAAAGCATAAGCCACAACTTTACCCTCTTGCATTATCACACTGACCAAACTCATCAAAGACGCATCCCAATACCCCACAAACGGTTTATCAGGATCACGCAGTATCAAAACTAGAGCCGTAGACAACTTCTACTTTAACCCTCTCAAACTTTCCTCACAATGAACATCCAAAGCAAACGACTTACCTTTTACAAGTCACCCGAAGTAACAAAAACACTAACTTGGAAAAGCCATCCCTAACCTCCGGTAATAACCAACTAAAGTCCAAAAAGATTCTAATCTCCTCAACCAACTTCGGAGCCTCTCATTGTAGAACTGCATCCACTTTCGATGGATCCATAACCATACCCTCATCTGAAATAACATGTCCCAGAAAACTAACCTTCTTCAACCCAAATTCTCACTCGAATAACTTAGCATAAAAATTCCTTTCTTTTCCACACTTGCAATTCAATTCTCGAACACTCCACTTGTTCTCCCTCTGAGTTCATAACAAATCCGAATATCCTCAATAAAAACCACTACGAACTTATCCAATTAAATATGGAAGATACGATTCCTCTACTCCACAAACATTACAGACGCATTACTAACACCGTACAACATCACTGTGCATTGTAATGCCCAACCAAATTCCAAAAGATATATATTCTTAAAGCTTTTGCACAACTTTCCACTGGGTAACTGGTTACTCACCTACAAGCTTAACCGAGTAAATAACAACCTATTCCAAGGATAACAAACCTAACCAGTCACATTAAATCGATCAAAGCCTCAACTCACACAATTCACCATTCTTATCAAACATTCCAAACAATTGTAATTTCACTCAAACTCAACCAAACCATTCCAGTTACCTATTCCCGAAAGTGGACACTTATTCTCAATCGTTACCTTAATCAACTGTTAGTAATCCCAACATAATTTCTTATCTCGACAGTCCAAATTTCATAAATTCCAACATGTAGCAACAACCAACCAAAAAGAACTCTCAAACGCAATGTTATATCCACCCACAAGGGTTTCCTCACAATTTCCCTTAATGCCTTAAAACTCCAAAGAATTCAAACCTCACCAGAATTTCTAAGTCTTTCTTCCCATACTCTCAATACCATTATACACATCATGCTTGTTATTCCGTTCAATCATCCATCCTTTTTGTTACTAACAATACTGGAGTTCTCTAAGACGACACACTCGGTCTCACAAATCCCTTTTCCAGTAAATCTTCCAACCGCTCTTTCAATCTGAGTTTCACTTCCTAAAAGTTCTTCTACTTACTTAGCAGATCCAAACCTCAAATCTTCACCTTTGCCAAATTTGAGTTCACACTCTACTCTCGGAGAACAATCATTAACGATACCCAATCGTTCTCTCTCAACGACTTCCCAACTGAACCATCATACCAAAAACCTCGAATCTGCCTCATCTTCCGATATTAGAATCTTCATCGACTCATCAAAACAATCTGTGATCATTTGCTTAATTCCAAACAATTTATTGCACACACTATCAAAGCCGGAAGACACGTCTATTCCATCCAACACAATTCCCGTCTACTATCAACAAGAGATTAAGGGTGATCAGTTCCTCAATTTGTCAATAGACAGCCGACAATCATGATGGGGCATAAACCGCCTTTACCAAACTATAATAGCATTTCTTGCATCCTGTGCACAAAACTGCCTAAGACACAAATCCTTAGTTGACATAAACCTTACCTCCGCATTCCCTCCAGAACCGGAACCAACACTATCCAAACAACACTTACAATCTTGCAATCAACGGCACACTAAGCCAACACTCCACAACTGTAGCAACTTGGAGAAGTACCAGCTTCTCCCCCACGTATCTCATTCTAACTCTAGCAGACAACAGAATAGAAAAACCAGAAAGTACTGACAGTGTTTCACACACTTATCACGTACTAAGGGGCAAACAACAACGACAATATTCAACTGTCACACCAACTGACTCAACAACTTGGCCGGATGGACCGACCTGCTCTGATACCACTAAAGGAACACCCCAATTCCCATCGCGAATAAATAATACATAAATAAATCAGAGTAAATAAAAATTTATTTTTCCGATAGGAACAAGGATGCCACATTTTAAAGAAAAACAACACAATCCCTGCTCATTTATTTGATACATAACAAAAAATGGAATAAGCCTCAAAGGGAAACTTTTTCCAACAAAATGAAGTTCAATTATGGAATAAAGCGGAAAGATCCATAACTGACTTGTTTTACAAAATAAATTGTTTTATAACATCAAAATATACATACAAAGGTAATACAAAATAAATCTAACAAAGGTATACATATATAACATAATCGTTCCCCGACTCCCGTGCTACGTATCAGAGCAGACACCAAGACCGACAAAAGAACGGATGGCTAATCTTCACAAAAGCCTTCAAGACTCTAACTCTGCAATTGCCTCATAGAGCAATAAACCACAGCAGAAGGGTGAGAAATAACAACTAAATCATGATTGCATAATAATATGCAAACACATATAAATTCGCATGCAAAGTTATTCTCACCACAAGCATCACATACCAATACATATAGCATATATCAATCACACAAAATAATCACATATTCACACCTAAGGCACACCAAAGTCATAACATATGTAAACACACCACCACATCACATAGCACATGTCTATACATAACAAATATCATCCATAACCAATGCATTTATCACATATGCACATCAATTCACCAATCCAATCATAAATCTCAACACATACTCAATCAATTCACAATTTCCATACATAATCAATCCATTCATGATTTATGCAAATGCACAGAGACCGACACAACGACTCTATGCAATGCATATGCGGTACCATTCATCCATCAATTTCATCACCAGTTCACTCAGGAACTATTGGAACCATCGCTTGTTACTTAGTGTAACTCCCCGTCGGGCAAACGATGTTCCCCGTCGCTCACACCTCTTATTTTTTTAAGGCACACGACGTTTATGGATCGCTCACACCTCTTTGTATAAGGCACACGACCCGATCGCTCACACCTCTTTGTATAAGGCACACGATCGTCTATCATCATCGCTCACACCTCTTAGTATAAGGCACACAATGTTATAGCGGATTCCGTCTGGAACCGTTTCGTAGCTCACACCCACTAGGGCACACGACATCACAAGAATGCATATCATGATGCTTGGCATACAATGACTCATGACATTCAAATGCACACATAATGCAACCATAATCATGCATATATTTCAACTCATCAATTCCATACATTCACAATTCAACAATACGAATTATCTCATCATCATTATTCATGCATTGGAAATCAATTCAAACAATGCATTTACTTGCCATAAGGCCACTAAATAACACACATTGAATTTCACATAAATAATGCATTTCATCATAATCCGCAACCATAACAATTAGCATTTTAGCATATACACTCATATCAATTCACATCAAGAATTACTCACCATTAACCACAACAATTACCACATACATTGATATTCAATCAAACAATGTATTTTACCACACAACAGCATCGTTGTCATACATTGAAATCAAACCCAAAACAACACATTTATTTCTCCATAAGACCACAAACCATCATCACCAACAATCATCATATATATTCACATCATATAACAGCACATAAGCTATACGATACATAATAAAAGCATGTCACATGATAACACGTCAATCACATACATTTACGATGGTAAAAGCCAACAAAATGATACTATTCCAATTCCCGACACAATTAAATCGGCCAACCAATATCAAAACCATTATTATAAGGAAGAACATTCCATTAGCTCTCCGACGCATCAAACCGCGCCTCAAACTGACTTACGACCCAACAGTTATAAAGAAAATAATTTAGAAAAGCTGTCATGTTCGCAATGCGAAGCTCCTAGCGAGTCCTTCGCCCCCTCATTTGCAATGCGAATTCCCCAGCGAACCATGGCAGAAAGGAAAATAGCCTACGGTTTCGCAGTACGAACTCCCAGCAAACCTTCGCTGTCCCCTTCGCAGTACGAATCCCCCAGCGAACTGTGGCAGAAAGAAAAACAACACAGCAGTGCGAACCTCACGCGAACGTTCGCTTTCCCCTTCGCTGGCCATTCGCAGTGCGAACCTGCGAAACCAGAAAAACCCAGCAGCGCTAACATAGCTCATTTGGGTCCAAATTCATCATTCTCCCGCCCCAAACACTTCCAATTCATGCTATAACAACCAAACCATGATCCAAACCTAACAACAAGTATTCTACTCAGTTTATATCGAATTTCATCCGTGAAAACATCGATTTCTATCACTCGCTCCTAATTCCAATCGATAAGAAAACTCGCGAAACAAGCAAAACAATTCAACAAACAACACATATACATACACAAGCAAGATATAATTGAAACTTCTCACCCTTACCCGATTAATCGCGCTCGAAACGGAGTTATGTCGATTTTCCTCTTCTCCTCTTTTCTCTCCTCTTCCTTTCCTTCCCTTCTCTTTCTTTCCTTTTTCTTTCATTTCTCTCTATTTCTCTTTAATCTCTATTTATTAAAAATATCTAAACCCCTAAAAGACTATTTTACCCCTCAGCTCAAATATCTCGTAAACGCTCTCAACACGCGATAAAACATAAACAAGGATGAAAAATAATATATTGTCAAATAAAATTCAAGAATAAAATAATATAAAACAAAAATAATTAAATCGACTCAATTAAATAAATAAGACAAAACCGGGGCGTTACAATTCTCCCCCACTTAGACATTTTCGTCCTCGAAAATATAACTTAGACGAACAACTCCGGACACGACTCTCGCATCCGACCAACAAACTTATATGCCAACAAGAGGCACCCCACGAATAACACAAACAGACAAACCACCCTGCTAACAACAACTACAACATTGACACGACAACGACGACAACTACAACGACAAGATGCAAAGCCCATACAATGCCCTTGATGACCAACTCACGACTCAAGGAATACCCAATTTACGAACACACACAGGCTCACTCTTGAACCGAAACACAACAAGATCGTTACCATCACAGTAGGTAACACTCCCCTAATCCCCCACAAGGAATTAGTCCCACGCACTCGAACCATCACGATGGAAACGAGGCCACAACAAGGACAAGAACCTAAAGTTCCACGACCCAACATCGTTTCAACAACCTCTACAAAACCAGAATACCAAACATCCTTGTCACACCACAATATTACACCAATGCTACGATTCCTTAATCGAACATACAACCAAAACCTCCATCTACATAGTAGCCCATGAATAATGTTTAAAACTTTCGCCTAACACTTCCATCCAGAAACGACCAATGGTCTCATCACTCCTACATGTTTCCAATGTTCAACCTAAGAACTCTTACAAGTCGCACACGCATATACGAATTGTGCCACATCACGCTTCTGCTGCGTACTCTGATTACTCGTAACCATCAAAACTCTCAATCTCACGTCCAAAGTCTAACTCTTTCTCATATTCACCAAAAATCACTGTTCACTTTTAATATACCCAACCTCACACTCTACTGTGTTATCTCACACACCAGACACAAGTCTCTGAATTACTCAAATAATTATAATTCTCAGACCATCAAAACAGCCATGCATAACAACTTTCGACTTAACTCTTCAGGCACAACATTAGCTTTTCCCGAAGGATAATCCAAGCCAAATTCATAACTCGTCACGAATTCTAACCATCCTCGCTGTCTCATACTCTATTCCTTCAGACCAAACCAGTACTCTAAACTCTTGTGATTACCAAACGCTTCGAACCTAGAACCATAAAGATAATACCTCCAAATATTCCAACACAATACAACGCAACCAAATCTAAATCCTGAATAGTATAGATCCTTTTATGAATCCTCAATTGTCGTAAAGCATAAGCCACAACTTTACCCTCTTGCATTATCACACTGACCAAACTCATCAAAGACGCATCCCAATACCCCACAAACGGTTTATCAGGATCACGCAATATCAAAACTGGAGCCGTAGACAACTTCTACTTTAACCCTCTCAAACTTTCCTCACAATGAACATCCAAAGCAAACGACTTACCTTTTACAAGTCACCCGAATTAACAAAAACACTAACTTGGAAAAGCCATCCCTAACCTCGGGTAATAACCAACTAAAGTCCAAAAAGATTCTAATCTCCTCAACCAACTTCGGAGCCTCTCATTGTAGAACTGCATCCACTTTCGATGGATCCATAACAATGCCCTCATCTGAAATAACATGTCCCAGAAAACTAACCTTCTTCAACCCAAATTCTCACTCGAATAACTTAGCATAAAAATTCCTTTCTTTTCCACACTTGCAATTCGATTGTCGAACACTCCACTTGTTCTCCCTCTGAGTTCATAACAAATCCGAATATCCTCAATAAAAACCACTACGAACTTATCCAATTAAATATGGAAGATACGATTCCTCTACTCCATAAACATTACAGACGCATTACTAACACCGTACAACATCACTGTGCATTGTAATGCCCAACCAAATTCCAAAAGATATATTCTTAAAGCTTTTGCACAACTTTCCACTGGGTAACTGGTTACTCACCTACAAGCTAAACCGAGTAAATAACAACCTATTCCAAGGCTAACAAACCTAACCAGTCACATTAAATCAATCAAAGCCTCAACTCACACAATTCACCATTCTTATCAAACATTCCAAACAATTGTAATTTCACTCAAACTCAACCAAACCATTCCAGTTACCTATTCCCGAAAGTGGTCACTTATTCTCAATCATTAACTTAATCAACTGTTAGTAATCCCTACATAATTTCTTATCTCGACGGTCCAAATTCCATAAATTCCAACATGTAGCAACAACCAACCAAAAAGAACTCTCAAACGCAATGTTATATTCACCCACAAGGGTTTCCTCACAATTTCCCTTAATGCCTTAAAACTCCAAAGAATTCAAACCTCACCAGAACTTCTAAGTCTTTCTTCCCATACTCTCAATACCATTATACACATCATGCTTGTTATTCCATTCAATCATCCATCCTTTTTGTTACTAACAATACTGGAGTTCTCTAAGAAGACACACTCGGTCTCACAAATCCCTTTTCCAGTAAATCTTCCAACCGCTCTTTCAATCTGAGTTTCACTTCCTAAAAGTTTTTCTACTTACTTAGCAGATCCAAACCTCAAATCTCCACCTTTGCCAAATTTGAGTTCACACTCTACTCTCGGAGAACAATCATTAACGATACCCAATTGTTCCCTCTCAACGACTTCCCAACTGAACCATCATACCAAAAACCTCGAATCTGCCTCATCTTCCGATATTAGAATCTTCATCGACTCATCAAAACAATCTGTGATCATTTTCTTAATTCCAAACAATTTATTGCACACACTATCAAAGCCGGAAGACACGTCTATTCCATCCAACACAATTCTCGTCTACTATCAACAAGAGATTAAGGGTGATCAGTTCCTCAATTTGTCAATAGACAGCCGACAATCATGATGGGGCATAAACCGCCTTTACCAAACTATAATAACATTTCTTGCATCCTGTGCACAAAACTGCCTAAGACACAAATCCTTAGTCGACATAAACCTTACCTCCGCATTCCCTCCAGAACCGGAACCAACACTGTCCAAACAACACTTACAATCTTGCAATCAACGGCACACTAAGCCAACACTCCACAACTGTAGCAACTTGGAGAAGTACCAGCTTCTCCCCCACTTATCTCATTCTAACTCTAGCAGACAACGAAATAGAAAAACCAGAAAGTACTGACAGTGTTTCACACACTTATCGCGTACTAAGGGGCAAACAACAACGACAATATTCAACTGTCACACCAACTGACTCAACAACTTGGCCGGATGGACCGGCCTGCTCTGATACCACTAATGTAACACCCCAATTCCCATCGCGAATAAATAATACATAAATAAATCAGAGTAAATAAAAATTTATTTTTCCGATAGGAACAAGGATGCCACATTTTAAAGAAAGACAACACAAACCCTGCTCATTTATTTGATACATAACAAAAAATGGAATAAACCTCAAAGGGAAACTTTTTCCAACAAAATGAAGTTCAATTATGGAATAAAGCGGAAAGATCCATAACTGACTTGCTTTACAAAATAAATTGTTTTATAACATCAAAATATACATACAAAGGTAATACAAAATAAATCTAACAAAGGTATACATATATAACATAATCGTTCCCCGACTCCCATGCTACGTATCAGAGCAGACACCAAGACCGACAAAAGAACGGATGGCTAATCTTCACAAAAGCCTTCAAGACTCTAACTCTGCAATTGCCTCATAGAGCAATAAACCACACCAGAAGGGTGAGAAATAACAACTAAATCATGATTGCATAATAATATGCAAACACATATAAATTCACATGCAAAGTTATTCTCACCACAAGCATCACATACCAATACATATAGCATATATCAATCACACAAACATAATCACATATTGACACGTAAGGCACACCAAAGTCATAACATATGTAAACACACCACCACATCACATAGCACATGTCTATACATAACAAATATCATCCATAACCAATGCATTTATCACATATGCACATCAATTCACCAATCCAATCATAAATCTCAACACATACTCAATCAATTCACAATTTCCATACATAATCAATCCATTCATGATTTATGCAAATGCACAGAGACCGACACAACGACTCTATGCAATGCATATGCGGTACCATCCATCCATCAATTTCATCACCAGTTCACTCAAGAAATATTGGAACCATCGCTTGTTACTTAGTGTAACTCCCCGTCGGGCAAACGATGTTCCCCGTCGCTCACACCTCTTATTTTTTTAAGGCACACGACGTTTATGGATCGCTCACACCTCTTTGTATAAGGCACACAACCCGATCGCTCACACCTCTTTGTATAAGGCACACGATCGTCTATCATCATCGTTCACACCTCTTAATATAAGGCACACGATGTTATAGCGGATTCCGTCTGGAACCGTTTCGTAGCTCACACCCACTAGGGCGCACGACATCACAAAAATGCATATCATGATGCTTGGCATACAATGACTCATGACATTCAAATGCACACATAATGCAACCATAATCATGCATATATTTCAACTCATCAATTCCATACATTCACAATTCAACAATACAAATTATCTCATCATCATTATTCATGCATTGGAAATCAATTCAAACAATGCATTTACTTGCCATAAGGCCACCAAATAACACACATTGAATTTCACATAAACAATGCATTTCATCATAATCCGCAACCATAACAATTAGCATTTTAGCATATACACTCATATCAATTCACATCAAGAATTACTCACCATTAACCACAACAATTACCACATACATTGATATTCAATCAAACAATGTATTTTACCACACAACAACATCGTTATCATACATTGAAATCAAACCCAAAACAACACATTTATTTCTCCATAAGACCACAAACCATCATCACCAACAATCATCATATATATATTCACATCATATAACAGCACATAAGCTAAACGATACATATTAAAAGCATGTCACATGATAACACGTCAATCACATACATTTACGATGGTAAAAGCCAACAAAACGATACTATTCCAATTCCCGACACAATAAAATCGGCCAACCAATATCAAAACCATTATTATAAGGAAGAACATTCCATTAGCTCTCCGACGCATCAAACCGCGCCTCAAACTGACTTACGACCCAACAGTTATAAAGAAAATAATTTAGAAAAGCTGTCATGTTCGCAATGCGAAGCTCCTAGCGAGTCCTTCGCCCCCTCATTCGCAGTGCGAATTCCCCAGCGAACCATGGCAGAAAGGAAAATAGCCTACGGTTTCGCAGTGCGAACTCCCAGCGAACCTTCGCTGTCCCCTTCACAGTACGAATCCCCCAGCGAACTGTGGCAGAAAGAAAAACAACACAGCAGTGCGAACCTCACGCGAACGTTCGCTTTCCCCTTCGCTGGCCATTCGCAGTGCGAACCTGCGAAACCAGAAAAACCCAGCAGCGCTAACATAGCTCATTTGGGTCCAAATTCATCATTCTCCCACCCCAAACACTTCCAATTCATGCTATAACAACCAAACCATGATCCAAACCTAACAACAAGTATTCTACTCAGTTTATATCGAATTTCATCCGTGAAAACATCGATTTCTATCACTCGCTCCTAATTCCAATCGATAAGAAAACTCGCGAAACAAGCAAAACAATTCAACAAACAACACATATACATACACAAGCAAGATATAATTGAAACTTCTCACCCTTACCCGATTAATCGCGCTCGAAACGGAGTTATGTCGATTTTCCTCTTCTCCTCTTTTCTCTCCTCTTCCTTTCCTTCCCTTCTCTTTCTTTCCTTTTTCTTTCATTTCTCTCTATTTCTCTTTAATCTCTATTTATTAAAAATATCTAAACCCCTAAAAGACTATTTTACCCCTCAGCTCAAATATCTCGCAAACGCTCTCAACACGCGATAAAACATAAACAACGATGAAAAATAATATATTGTCAAATAAAATTCAAGAATAAAATAATATAAAACAAAAATAATTAAATCGACTCGATTAAATAAATAAGACAAAACCGGGGCATTACAATTCTCCCCCACTTAGACATTTTCGTCCTCGAAAATATAACTGAGACGAACAACTCCGGACACGACTCTCGCATCCGACCAACAAACTTACATGCCAACAAGAGGCACCCCACGAATAACACAAACTGACAAACCACCCTGCTAACAACAACTACAACAACGACACGACAATGACGATAACTACAACGACAAGATGCAAAGCCCATACAATGCCCTTGACGACCAACTCACGACTCAAGGAATACCCAATTTACGAACACACACAGGCTCACTCTTGAACCGAAACACAACAAGATCGTTACCATCACAGTAGGTAACACTCCCCTAATCCCCCACAAGGAATTAGTCCCACGCACTCGAACCATCACGATGGAAACAAGGCCACAACTAGGACAAGAACCTAAAGTTCCACGACCCAACATCGTTTCAACAACCTCTACAAAACCAGAATACCAAACATCCTTGTCACACCACAATATTACACCAATGCTACGATTCCTTAATCGAAAATACAACCAAAACCTCCATCTACATAGTAGCCCATGAATAATATTTAAAACTTTCGCCTAACACTTCCATTCTGAAACGTCCAATGGTCTCATCACTCCTACATGTTTCCAATGTTTAACCTAAGAACTCTTACAAGTCGCACACGCATATACGAATTGTGCCACATCACGCTTCCGCTGTGCACTCTGATTACTCGTAACCATCAAAACTACCAATCTCACGTCCAAAGTCTAACTCTTTCTCATATTCACCAAAAATAACTGTTCACTTTTAATATACCCAACCTCACACTCTACTGTGTTATCTCACACACCAGACACAAGTCTCTAAATTGCTCAAATAATTCTAATTCTCAGACCATCAAAACAGCCATGCATAACAACTTTCGACTTAACTCTTCAGGCACAACATTAGCTTTTCCCGAAGGATAATCCAAGCCAAATTCATAACTCGTCACGAATTCTAACCATCCTCGTTGTCTCATACTCTATTCCTTCAGACCAAACCAGTACTCTAAACTCTTGTGATTACCAAACGCTTCGAACCTAGAACCATAAAGATAATACCTCCAAATATTCCAACACAATACAACCGCAACCAAATCCAAATCCTGAATAGTATAGATCCTTTTATGAATCCTCAATTGTCGTAAAGCATAAGCCACAACTTTACCCTCTTGCATTATCACACTGGCCAAACTCATCAAAGACGCATCCCAATACCCCACAAACGGTTTATCAGGATCACGCAGTATCAAAACTGGAGCAGTAGACAACTTTTACTTTAACCCTCTCAAACTTTCCTCACAGTGAACATCCAAAGCAAACGACTTACCTTTTACAAGTCACCCGAAGTAACAAAAATACTAACTTGGAAAAGCCATCCCTAACCTCCGGTAATAACCAACTAAAGTCCAAAAAGATTCTAATCTCCTCAACCAACTTCGGAGCCTCTCATTGTAGAACTGCATCCACTTTCGATGGATCCATAACCATACCCTCATCTGAGATAACATGTCCCAGAAAACTAACCTTCTTCAACCCAAATTCTCACTCGAATAACTTAGCATAAAAATTCCTTTCTTTTCCACACTTGCAATTCGATTCTCGAACACTCCACTTGTTCTCCCTCTGAGTTCATAACAAATCCGAATATCCTCAATAAAAACCACTACGAACTTATCCAATTAAATATGGAAGATACGATTCCTCTACTCCACAAACATTACAGGCGCATTACTAACACCGTACAACATCACTGTGCATTGTAATGCCCAACCAAATTCCAAAAGATATAAATTCTTAAAGCTTTTGTACAACTTTCCACTGGGTAACTGGTTACTCACCTACAAGCTTAACCGAGTAAATAACAACCTATTCCAAGGATAACAAACCTAACCAGTCACATTAAATCGATCAAAGCCTCAACTCACACAATTCACCATTCTTATCAAACATTCCAAACAATTGTAATTTCACTCAAACTCAACCAAACCATTCCAGTTACCTATTCCCGAAAGTGGACACTTATTCTCAATCGTTACCTTAATCAACTGTTAGTAATCCCTACATAATTTTTTATCTCGACAGTCCAAATTCCATAAATTCCAACATGTAGCAACAACCAACCAAAAAGAACTCTCAAACGCAATGTTATATCCACCCACAAGGGTTTCCTCACAATTTCCCTTAATGCCTTAAAACTCCAAAGAATTCAAACCTCACCAGAAGTTCTAAGTCTTTCTTCCCATACTCTTAATACCATTATACACATCATGCTTGTTATTCCGTTCAATCATCCATCCTTTTTGTTACTAACAATGCTGGAGTTCTCTAAGACGACACACTCGGTCTCACAAATCCCTTTTCCAGTAAATCTTCCAACCGCTCTTTCAATCTGAGTTTCACTTCCAAAAAGTTCTTCTACTTACTTAGCAGATCCAAACCTCAAATCTTCACCTTTGCCAAAATTTGAGTTCACACTCTACTCTCGGAGAACAATCATTAACGATACCCAATCGTTCTCTCTCAACGACTTCCCAACTGAACCATCATACCAAAAACCTCGAATCTTCCTCATCTTCCGATATTAGAATCTTCATCGACTCATCAAAACAATATGTGATCATTTTCTTAATTCCAAACAATTTATTGCACACACTATCAAAGCCGGAAGACACGTCTATTCCATCCAACACAATTCCCGTCTACTATCAACAAGAGATTAAGGGTGATCAGTTCCTCAATTTGTCAATAGACAGCCGACAATCATGATGGGGCATAAACCGCCTTTACCAAACTATAATAGCATTTCTTGCATCCTGTGCACAAAACTTCCTAAGACACAAATCCTTTGTCGACATAAACCTTACCTCCGCATTCCCTCCGGAACCGGAACCAACACTGTCCAAACAACACTTACAATCTTGCAATCAACGGCACACTAAGCCAACACTCCACAACTGTAGCAACTTGGAGAAGTACCAGCTTCTCCCCCACTTATCTCATTCTAACTCCAGCAGACAACGGAATAGAAAAACCAGAAAGTACTGACAGTGTTTCACACACTTATCATGTACTAAGGGGCAAACAACAACGACAATATTCAACTGTCACACCAACTGACTCAACAACTTGGCCGGATGGACCGGCCTGCTCTGATACCACTAATGTAACACCCCAATTCCCATTACGAATAAATAATACATAAATAAATCAGAGTAAATAAAAATTTATTTTTCCGATAGGAACAAGGATGCCACATTTTAAAGAAAGACAACACAATCCCTGCTCATTTATTTGATACATAACAAAAAATGGAATAAACCTCTAAGGGAAACTTTTTCCAATAAAATGAAGTTCAATTATGGAATAAAGCGGAAAGATCCATAACTGACTTGTTTTACAAAATAAATTGTTTTATAACATCAAAATATACATACAAAGGTAATACAAAATAAATCTAACAAAGGTATACATATATAACATAATCGTTCCCCGACTCCCGTGCTACGTATCAGAGCAGACACCAAGACCGACAAAAGAACGGAGGGCTAATCTTCACAAAAGCCTTCAAGACTCTAACTCTGCAATTGCCTCATAGAGCAATAAACCACAGCAGAAGGGTGAGAAATAACAACTAAATCATGATTGCATAATAATATGCAAACACATATAAATTCACATGCAAAGTTATTCTCAACACAAGCATCACATACCAATACATATAACATATATCAATCACACAAACATAATCACATATTCACACGTAAGGCACACCAAAGTCATAACATATGTAAACACACCACCACATCATATAACACATGTCTATACATAACACATATCATCCATAACCAATGCATTTATCACATATGCACATTAATTCACCAATCCAATCATAAATCTCAACACATACTCAATCAATTCACAATTTCCACACATAATCAATCCATTCATGATTTATGCAAATGCACAGAGACCGACACAACGACTCTATGCAATGCATATGCGGTACCATCCATCCATCAATTTCATCACCAGTTCACTCAGGAACTAATGGAACCATCGCTTGTTACTTAGTGTAACTCCCCGTCGGGCAAACGATGTTCCCCGTCGCTCACACCTCTTTAAATAAGGCACACGACGTTTATGGATCGCTCACACCTCTTTATATAAGGCACACGACCCGATCGCTCACACCTCTTTGTATAAGGCACACGATCGTCTATAATCATCGCTCACACCTTTTAGTATAAGGCACACGATGTTATAGCGGATTCCGTCTGGAACCATTTCGTCGCTCACACCCACTAGGGCACACGACATCACAAGAATGCATATCATGATGCTTGGCATACAATGACTCATGACATTCAAATGCACACATAATGCAACCATAATCATGCATATATTTAAACTCATCAATTCCATACATTCACAATTCAACAATATGAATTATCTCATCATCATTATACATGCATTGGAAATCAATTCAAACAATGCATTTACTTGCCATAAGGCCACCAAATAACACACATTGAATTTCACATAAACAATGCATTTCATCATAATCCGTAACCACAACAATTAGCATTTTAGCATATACACTCATATCAATTCACATCAAGAATTACTCACTATTAACCACAACAATTACCACAAACCTCATAACCACATACATTGATATTCAATCAAACAATGTATTTTACCACACAACAGCATCGTTATCATACATTGAAATCAAACCCAAAACAACACATTTATTTCTCCATAAGACCACAAACCATCATCACCAACAATCATCATATATATTCACATCATATAACAGCACATAAGCTATACGATACATATTAAAAGCATGTCACGTGATAACACGTCAATCACATACATTTACGATGGTAAAAGCCAAGAAAACGATACTATTCCAATTCCCGACACAATTAAATAGGCCAACCAATATCAAAACCATTATTATAAGGAATAACATTCCATTAGCTCTCCGACGCATCAAACCGCGCCTCAAACTGACTTACGACCCAACAGTTATAAAGAAAATAATTTAGAAAAGTTGTCATGTTCGCAATGCGAAGCTCCTAGCGAGTCCTTCGCCCCCCTCATTCGCAGTGCGAATTCCCCAGCGAACCATGGCAGAAAGGAAAATGGCCTACAGTTTTGCAGTGCGAACTCCCAGCGAACCTTCGCTGTCCCCTTCGCAGTGCGAATCCCTCAGTGAACCATGGCAGAAAGAAAAACAACACAACCTTCGCAGTCTGAACCTCACGCGAATGTTCGCTTTCCCTTCGCTGGCCATTCGCAGTACGAACCTGCGAAACCAGAAAAACCCAGCAGCGCTAACATAGGTCATTTGGGTCCAAATTCATCATTCTCCCACCCCAAACACTTCCAATTCGTGCTATAACAACCAAAACATGATCCAAACCTAACAACAAGTATTCTACTCAGTTTATATCGAATTTCATCCGTGAAAACATCGATTTCTATCAATCGCTCCTAATTCCAAGCGATAAGAAAAGTCGCGAAACAAGCAAAGCAATTACAACAAACAACACATATACATACACAAGCAAGATATAATTGAAACTTCTCACCCTTACCCGATTAATCGCGGTCGAAACAGAGTTATGTCGATTTTCCTCTTCTCCTCTTTTCTCTCCTCTTCCTTTCCTTCCCTTTTCTTTCTTTCCTTTTTCTTTCCTTTCTCTCTATTTCTCTCTAATCTCTATTTATTAAAAATATCTAAACCCCTAAAAGACTATTTTACCCCTCAGCTCAAATATCTCGCAAACGCTCTCAACACGCGATAAAACATAAAGAACGATGAAAAATAATATATTGTCAAATAAAAGTCAAGAATAAAATAATATAAAACAAAAATAATTAAATTGACTCAATTAAATAAATTAGACAAAACCGGGGCGTTACAAAAGGAAGAGAGTCTCTAGGAAAACCAGACCGTGTCTCTGTGGAACCTTATCTCCACTAGGTACAAACTAGAGTCCTCAAGCTAAGGATGCCTTACCCTCGTCAAGAAGTTCTTCCGCTAAAGGAATCTGTCCTTTATTTTATGTCTGATGCGGAAAACTGCAGGTCACTCTCAACAAAGTTCAACGGGAAAAGAAATCTTGGAAGAAAAAGTACCGTATTCTCAATGTGGAGTGTGCCAAAATTCAGCAACTATTAAAAGAAAAGGACGCTCTGATTAGGATATTAGAGCAACATGTTGTAGAAAGTCAGGAAGACCAAAGAAATTTGCTCGCTCCTTTCACTTGGGAAAGGGCTGACAACCCGACAACGGCTCAAGAGCCCCGGTCAAAGAAAAGGAAAATACCAGAACCAACACCTGAGCTCTCCTCAGAGAGGACCCAGGATCCATAAGCTTAGACATTTTCTTTTACAGCACTTTGTAAAATACTGTATTTCCATTTCCGCAATCTTTCGAATTCAATAAAAATGGGGTCTCCCTACTGTATAATATTTGCAATCTATTTGTTGAAGTTTCGTTTTGATTAAAGCAAAAAGCAAAAAAAAAATATATAAAAATATATCATTGCATTCATCATTCTCACATAACGCATTCTTCTTACCTTAGAATCTCACGTATGTGTCACGATTCTAGAGTCAAACTGTCTCATTCGTATAATACTCGGGCCAATCGACAAAAGAAAATGGACGATCTCGAGGAAGAGAACAAAAAGCTGAGAAAAGAAATCGATGCTCTAAAGGAGGATTTGAGGAAACTTCTCAGTGACATGTAATCCCTGACAACACCTCAGAGGCAACAACAAAGGACAGTGATCTCGGAGATCACATCTACGCCCATAGTAGAGACATATGATCCTCGGTACAACATGCCTAAAGATCGTACCTGGGGCATGCCTATCAACTTTATCCCAGAAGGATACATTCCTCCGGTCACAGAAGACCAGGAAACTGCAGCAGGAACCACTGGGCCTGAAGGTTACAAACTTCGGGAAAACGAAGACGCAAGAGTGATGATATCAACTCCTAAAGGTTACAATCTTTGGGGCATGGAAGAACCAAGAGTCACCGCTGTAATGACTATACCACAACCCCTGGTACACACTGTCCTGGAAGGCCAGATTCCACAAGTAATATCTGGTGGAAATGAAAGTATGTACGACAGAATGAATGAGTTCCAGGAACAATTCCTGGAGATGCAGAAGGAGCTGCATGCCATTCGCAGCCAGGATTTATTTGGAAAGGATGCCGTAGACCTTTGTCTTGTCCCTAATGTGAAAATCCCGCACAAATTCAAGGTACCAGACTTTCAAAAATACAAGGGCAACTCTTGCCCTCAAAGTCATTTGGTGATGTACGCTCGAAAGATGTGAACTAAGACAGAGAATCAACAGCTACTGATCCATTATTTCTAAGACAGTTTAACCAGTGCCGCACTAAAATGGTACATGGGTTTAAACTGCACCAAGATCGTTAATTTCAGAGATCTTGGGGAAGCCTTTGTTCAGCAGTATAAGTATAACCAGGACATGGCACCAGACAGAGATCAACTCAGAGCAGTGTCGCAGAAGGACAAAGAAACCTTTAAGGAATATGCTCAGAGATGGCGTGAAATTTCCGCCCAGATTTGTCCCCCTCTTGAGGAAAAAGAGATGACAAAAATCTTTTTGAAAATCTTAAGCTCATTCTACTACGACCGAATGGTCGCCAGTGCGCACAGCGATTTCACTGAAATGGTGAACATGGGAGTACGCCTTCAAAAAGCAGTCCGAGAAGGACGTCTGGTCAAAGGTGCAGAACCATCAAGAAGTACCAAAAGATACGGTAGTGCTTTCCCTAAGAAAAAAGAGCAAGATATTGGTAATATCTCTCTCAGAAAGCAAAGGCGAAGGTATCAACCAGTAGCAGCAGTAACTCCTGCTATCAACCCTGCGCCTGTTCCAACGTATCAACCTCAGGTTGCTCAGAGCCAACCGAATCAACAACAATATCAGTAAAGGACACAGCAACCTCTTCAGCAGGCTCGTCCTCAGCACAATAACAACAACCGTATGACTCAACCACCAGGGTTTGACCCTATACCAATGTTGTACGCAAAAATGTTTCCACTACTACTGGTCAAGGGTGTGTCCAAACCAGGTCTCCTCTTACAGTACCAGAAAATACACCTTTTTGGTTTGAATCGGATCAAACTTGCCCTTATCATCAAGGAGGACTGGGGCATAACATTGAAAATTGTCTCAGCTTTAAATCCGATGCACAGAAGCTTGTCAGGAACGGGGTCTTATTTTTCAAAGATACTAATCCAAATGTTCAGACGAACCCGTTGC
Source organism: Lathyrus tuberosus (assembly GCA_022829125.1). Classification (NCBI taxonomy): domain Eukaryota; kingdom Viridiplantae; phylum Streptophyta; class Magnoliopsida; order Fabales; family Fabaceae; genus Lathyrus; species Lathyrus tuberosus. The sequence continues at coordinate 4,726,900 of JALAZF010000162.1, read as the reverse complement.
ATCAACATGAGAAAACTGCGTTAAATTTGATAGAGGAAGAGTCTAACCACAACTATCAAATTCACGATGTGCTCCTATTAAAAACTAATTTGGTCAAGATGCATTGCAGACAGAGCGGGTACGATCATGTACCACCTCACAATTATCACCAGTGTGATATCTGGTCAAAGAATAATCAAGGACAGCTCTATAAGAACAGATGGGTCTCGGATGGATCCAAGATCATTGAATCCATGAGGTCAATATGGCTTACACAAATCCCAACATCGTCCAGAACCACAACATTCTGGCGATGAATGTTAACTTGGTGGCAATGCACTCAAGGCAAAGCCAACATCATGATCTGCCACGACACGATTATAATTTATGTCCGATCTGCTCAATAAACAATCATGGATGCTCTTTTGTACAAGAGGCCCTCCAGCGTTAGATGGATCTCTGATGGATCTAGGATTGTCGTGATAGATGTAGCCATCAAGTTAATATGATTCAAATCTTGGATATTCGCTTGATGAATACCAGTCTGGTAGAATTACACGCTAAGCAAGTCAGGCTCGGTTTTCTGGCTTCACATGGTTATCAGGACTGTAAAGTGTGTCGTGAAGACGACCAAGGATGTGCACTTGTCCAAAGAACACTTCAACACTTGTTGGACCACTGGTGGCTTCCAATCTACTTGGATGAAACTACATAACAAATCAGTATGGCTGACGGGAATCTTACTAGGCATCAAAGTCAGGATGTTCGCTCGATGGAAATAGATCTAGTAAGGTTGCACTGCATACAAAGTGGCCGTGGCCAAGTGCCACCACATAACAATGAACGCTGTAGAATTTTCTCAAAGAACAACCAAGGATGCTACCTTGTGCGGTCAGCTCTTCAAAAAAAGTTGGACCGAAAGGAGATTCGACCATGTTCAAGTTCTGGTTTGATCAACGTAATGCAAGACTATCGTCCTGATCAAGGCAAAGACGTTGTTATAATCTCTAATCACGAAATGACCAAAGACGTATGCGCCATAATCCCTCTACTCCATGAATCAAGAGTTCCTCTTGATAGCAGAAGGATTCTCAACCTCGAACCTATTGAGGCTGCCTACGATGGTCAAAAAAATCAAAAAGCTCCTGTGGTTATCTATCTTCCAGGACCAATACCGTACAGATCTGATAAGGTTATCCCTTACAAATACGGTGCAACAACAATCAAAAATGGAAAGGAAACTCCATTACCCTCCGTCGTAAACATTGTCGACATCAGTTGAGTAACACGGAGCGTCCGGATCTTCAACAGAGGAGTTGGAGAACCCACAAAGGAAAAGGAACCTCAAACAGAAGTTCCCAATCAACCAGTCAGGAAATCCAGTAATCCCGACCTTTCAAATAACAACGATGAGATGCTGAAGCTCATCCAAAAGAGCGACTACAACATTGTAGACCAACTGTTGCAAACTCCTTCGAGAATCTCTGTGTTATCTCTTTTACTCTGTTCCGAAGCTCACAGAGAAGCTCTACAGAAAGTCTTAGAGCAGGCCTTTGTGGAATAAGATGTAACAATAAGACAGTTTGACAGCATCATTTCCAACATCACTTTCTGCAATAATTTAGGATTCAGTGATGAAGAACTGCCAGAAGAAGGAAAAAATCATAACATGGCGCTTAACATTACAGTCAATTTCCAGGATGATGCTCTAGCCAGCGTACTGGTAGATACAGGATCAACTTTGAATGTTATGCCAAAATCTACTCTGATGCGACTATCATTTCAAGGATCTCCTATGAGAGGCAGCGAGGTCATCATCAAAGCATTTGACGGATCCCAAAAAACAGTTATCGGCGAAGTCGATCTTCCCATAACTATTGGGCCTCACACTTTCCAAGTCACTTTCCAGGTCATGGACATCCGGGCAGCATACAGATATTTATTAGGAAGACCTTGGATACACGAGGATGGGGCAGTCACTTCGACACTTCACCAGAAGCTGAAGTTCGTCAAGAATGACTAGCTAGTCACAGTCTGTGGAGAGCAAGCCTTAATCGTAAGCAATTTATCATTTTCCTGTGTACAACCCGAGGAGGTTGTTGGAACTCAGTTCCAAGCACTCTCGGTAAGCAATGAGAATCAGTCAGAAAAAGGAACATCGATTTCCTCGTACAAAGATGCTCTCGAAGTGATCAATAGTAATAACGCTAAAGGATGGGGACAGCTTGTCATTCCCACGAATAACAAGACAAAGAAAGGTCTTGGTTTCTCCTCAACCTGTACTCAACCTGCTACTAACGATGAAAGTTTTCATCCCATTTAGGACTTATTCCACAGTGGAGGCTTTCTCCACCCAGTGTCTCAAGAAGTACATACCATCAACGAGGGTGACTCCTCCGATACAGATGAAGAGTGGAAGTCCTATCTCAACGAGGACAGTTATATGTCACAGGAAGAAACGTCTACGCCATTTTGCTTTCCCACGCAAAAACTGAGATATATACCAAGATCAGACGTCAAGATGATGTACGGAGATTGTGATCCGGAAGGATGTCGTGCTCTACCCAACTCATTAGAGGAAGACACTCTGATGAAATATAACTTCGACTATGACTTTTTTGACCCAATGGATGACTTGCCTATCTGGCAACCATACACAGAAGACTTGGGGCAAAAGAGGTAGCCAAACGATGCATATCAACTGAGCATCATTGAGAAGAATACCTACGTCCCCACCACGTCATGGGATCAACACTCAGGACATTCAGAAGATATCCAGCACAACGACGAATCTTCAAAGATTGCAGGACTAGAGTTCATCAACTATGCTTTTCCTGAAGTCAACGTCATTGAGAAGGACGACTCTTCCAGTTCCACAGAAGTATGGGACACCTTAGGACAGCCGAGTGGCAAGTACGACTTCTTGGTCAAGTACACCGCTCCTGAAAGTTCTCGCATCAGGCTCGAAGACATCCAGCCTACTAGATGGGAAGATCCATCTGAGAACGAAAACATTGTGCAGGGTACAATCGAAGAGTTCGTCTATGAAAACCCTGCCTGGGAGAAAGACTCTAACGATCATGCTCTGCTAGAAATCAGCGTCATTTTTGAAGGACAAATCAAGAAAGAAGGTACCAGACTTTGTGATTCACCAAGGAGTTCGTCGCCAATGGGTTGTGGTCGATGTCCCAAAAGTTGCCCATAAGTCTAAGTAATTGCCATCTTTGTTTTAACCTTTCACCCTGCCCAGGTGAAACTGATGTTTTTATAGGGCTCACTTTTCTATAAATGTCCCTCTTCGCTTAGCCCGAACGACTGAGTTTTGTTTTATAGGGCTGTAGTTTCAAGAATCGACTAAATAATAAAATAACGTCATTTTGTAATTTCCGCATTAATTGCTGTTTTCACTTTTCGCTTTTTCAAGAAAATGGTAATCCTAAAAAACAAACTCAACAATAAAAACAAGCATTTTTCAGAGAATACACTGCACACACTCTTGCATTCTCTCTATCTCTTCTAAAAACAAATCATCACGTCATGCAGATTGCTTGTTTTAAACCCCGTTGAAACATACGATCCGATGCCTTCTCCCAACTTTGAATTCCTGGTATTTGAAGCTAAAGAAGAAGGGGACGAAGAAATTCCAGAAGAGATTTCCCGATTACTCAGACAGAAGGAAAGGTCCATTGAACCTCATAAGGAGCCGTTGGAAACAGTAAACTTGGGTTCAGAAGAAGAGAGAAAAGAAGTCAAGATTGGGGCATTGCTCAGTTCGACTGTCAAAGAAGATTTGATAAGACTTCTCGAAGAATTTCCCGATGTATTTGCTTGGTCCTATCAAGACATGCCAGGGTTGGATACCAGCATCGTGGAACATCATCTACCATTACGATCAGAATGTCCGCCGGTAAAACAAAGACTGAGACAGACTCACCGGGACATGGTCATCAAAATCAAGGAGGAAGTACAGAAACAGATCGATGCAAGTTTCCTCGCCACCTCAGAATATCCGTAATGGCTAGATAACATAGTACCAGTTCCGAAAAAGGATGGAAAAGTCAGAATGTGTGTAGACTACAGGGATCTGAATAAAGCAAGTCCAAAGGACGACTTTCCCTTACCGCACATTGACATGCTGGTAGACAGTACAACAAAGTTCAACGTTTTCTCCTTCATGGATGGATTCTCGAGAAATAATCAGATAAAAATGGCGTCGGAAGACATGGAGAAAACTTCATTCATCACCCCATGGGGCACTTTTTGTTACAAGGTAATGTCGTTCGGTCTGAAGAACGCCGGGGCAACCTATCAAAGGGCCATGACGACTCTGCTTCACGACATGATGCACAAAGAAATTGAAGTATATGTCGATGATATGATTGCCAAATCTAAAACAGAAGAGGAGAATGTGACCCACCAGTCAAAACTATTTGAGCGTCTGAGAAAATACAAACTCCGCTTAAATCCTAACAAGTGCACGTTCGGTGTCCGCTAAGGAAAACTGTTAGGGTTCATCGTCAGCCAGAAAGGAATTGAGGTTGATCCTGACAAAGTCAAGGCCATTCAAGAAATGCCTTCTCCAAAGACTGAGACACAAGTCTGAGGATTCCTGGGACATTTGAATTACATTTCCAGATTCATATTCCTCATGACCGCGACATGCGCACCGATCTTCAAACTACTCAAGAAGATACAATCATTCCTCACTGATTCCAGGGGCAAATGGACTCCGAATTACGACGGCCCCTATGTGGTCAAGAAAGCCTTCTCAGGCGGCGCCTTGAGACTCGCAACCATGGATGGAGGAATTTGCCTACCCAATGAATATTGATGTAGTCAAGAAATACTTCGCCTAAACAAAAAAAACGTCTCGGTGGATTGAAAACCTGAAAGGGCGATCCAGGCACAAATTAGAGACATAAGAAAAAAAATCATCCCGATGGATTAGAAATCTCAAAGTACAATCCAGGAAAAAGTTAGGGATTAATGGCAAGTAACTACGTCCGACACGGGTAAATTCCTCAACAGTAATGCCATTCATCAAGAAAACTCCAGTCAAGGTCATCTTCGACAGAAGCTCAGGATGCCCAGAATTCAAAGTTGGTAGAAGGATAACGGTCGTTATGTTTCAATGTAGCGCATTTTCCCTTTAAATTACCATTTTCTAAACTTTATAAATGCTCTATGGTATCACGCGCTTGGCTGATTACCATCCTATCAATAAAATTTGAGCCCTCGTGCTTTTGTTTACAATTCTCATTTGTTTTAGCTTTACATAATAACCATTTTAACATGATCAACGATTCCTGAAATAAAACAAAAATGAATTTACTTGTCAAAATTTTTCTGCTTTTAAAATAAAGATGACAATTTCTTTTGACTGTTGAACATCGAAAGAACATCGATCGCTTCTCCGAAGGTGATTGAACCTCAAAGTGCAGAATCAAAGTACTCCTTCTAAAACCAGAGCATCTGAATGGAGGATCAACTGAGTCAGAAACCATGTTTCATCAGACATCCCCGGCAGAGTTCTTACCTCTTAAGACCGATTGAACAACTCTGTCCCCCCACAGGGACTACTTCCCCTAAGCAAGGCAGGATTGCTATTTTGGACTAATGATACTTTTCATTCCCCCGCAGTGGCCGGGTATCCAATCGGGTTCATATGTTAGTCTGTATGTCGCGTCAGTTTTGTCAGCATAAACATACATACATCATGGATTATTGATTCATATTCATAATCATATTGCATTACTGTCACTCTGGTCATACTTATTTCCCAAGTAATAAAAGTCCTCTTATCAATCGAGTTGTCAGTTCTTTCCTCGTCAAGAAATGTTTTGTCTGAACAATCTCTCCCCCAGTTTATTTCTGGATTGGAGACGACCCACGACCACTTTGATAACTTGAACCTCTGAAAAACAAGGAGACATTCAACAAATGTCACTCTTCACCATTGAAGATGATATGTTCGCTTTCCCAGATTTAAGGAAAATCCCCAGAGAAAGCCTCTCAATAAAGGACTCTCAGCAACACATTGGTTTTTCTCTCTAAAAAGTCAATGTTAATGAAGTCATCAGCACCTCAAAATTGGATTACATCACATGGAATTTCTCGGGGAAGATCTCGAAGCAAAAGTATAATGTAATATCCCCAAGAAAAAAGCGATCTCTCAAGAGACTCGTTTGCCCCAGTAGAGTCAACAAATGGCGTCTCCAACAGAGAAGTTTGCACACCTCTACAGCTCAGACGAATGGGTTTCCCTAGCAAGTCTGACATCAAAACTTTTTCCCATCAAATGGCATCTCCCCAAAAAAATACAGCGAGAAGTTTGATGAAGACCGCTACACATAGCGTCCCTTGTCAAGGAAGAAACTCAACAAGAAGAAACTGAGACTAGTTCCTTGGCTGAAGACCAGGATCGAGGGGAAGTTTATTTCAGAAACTGAGACCAGTTCCTTGGGTGAAAACCAGGATCAAGGGGAAGTTTATATCAGAAACTAAGACCAGTTCCTTGGTGGAAAACCAAGATCGAGGGGGAGTTTATTGACAAAAGAAACTTAGACCAGCTCCGTGGCTGAAGACCCAGATCGAGGGGAAGTTTATATCAGAGACTTAGATCAGTTCCTTGGCTAAAGACCAAGATCGAGGGGAAGTTTTTACCCTTTTCTAAGTATCAACGCTTAGCAAAAGAAGATGGATGAGCAAACTGCTACCATTCATAACCACTATTAAAATTTTGGATATTCCGATATTTAATCCTCTTGCACCCCGAATGCCCGAATACCTTCGCCATTCACACCTCCGGGTCCAAGAAGATTAAATAGGGGCATCTGTCATACCCCAAATTTTGACCACCAAGATTTCACATCATTGCGAAGATCATTACCATAATATGGATGCACTTTCATGCTTCATCAATCTCCTTAAGGATTGTTGGGCATTCACTACAACCAAGAAATTAGGGTTTCCATCCCTCTCTGAGCACTTAGACAAAGGATCAATCAAGAAATGACATGATCTTCAACTTTTATAACCTCTCAAACACCTATAAAGGATCAAAAGGTCTTCCACATCAAGAATCAAGCACAAGGTTGCAACATTCCAAGTGGATCAAGCCTCAAGATCGACAGTGTCACCAAATTAGGGTTTTGGTCGACCAAGGCCTCCAGATGGAATTTTTCCTCTGGGCATGAGCCAATGCTTCAAAACATAACCCAAGATACTCTAAGGGACCTCATGGACTCAATCATTATGTCAATTTAACCTCAGGGGATTCATTTACCAAAAATCAGGAATTAGGGTTTCTTGACCTTATTCACCCCTAAGTTGACTTTTGGGACAAAGCATGAGCCAAGACCTCAATACATGATTTGAGGGCCTTAAATACACTACATTGATCCATTTGTAACAATGGATTAACCCAAGAAGCTAGGTTCACAAGTTTCAATTTCATCTGGACCACAATTAGGGTTTTGAAGGAAAAGTCAATTGTACCTTTGACTTTTGACCAGGACATGCTCCCAAACCGTGGGACATGATTCAATATACCCTATAACACCTATGGAATCCATCCATTAGGTTTGATTTAGGTCAAAGACTTGATTTCACAAAGGATCGCACAGTTTGAATTTCATCCGATAAAAAAGTCAACTGTGCACAAAATCAAGTTTGACTTTTTGGAAATTTTCACAAATATGGTTCCCCTAAGTCAAAAATAATGTTAATGTGCGATATTGATCATCATTCATCAAGAAAAATCAAGAAAAGTGAGGTTTCTTGCAAAAGGGGCAACCTTGAGAAACCAAAATTTTTCTAAGTTATGGAATAAAAGTGATTTTGGTACCAACTTCCAAGGATCATAACTTGAGATCCAGGCAACCATTTTGGGTGATCCAAAGTTGGAATTGTAGGTCTTGCTAGACTCTAAAAAAGCTTCAACTACCTCTAACTCTAATTCCTTATGGATTTTAAGTTATGGAATGATCAAAATGGCAAAAAACATGAAAATGTCACTTTTCCAACACTTAGTGAAATTTTCAACAAAAGTCAGAATCTGCCTTACTTTTTCCAAAATGTAGGGACATTTTTCACCTTGATCCAAATTAAACCAGGTCTAGGGGTGAACATCAAAGTTGAAGTATGCCATGAGGGCTTTCCAACAAGTACCAGATCATCTCCATATTCAATTTGAGCAGGGAGATACAACCCTTGGAACATGGCATCATGGACTGGTTTTTACAAGGCAGAATTCATGCATTTTGCTCAATTTGTCCAAATCTGATAAATCCAAGCCTTGTCATCTATTTGGACACATCTGAGGATAAAACAAAAGGAGAATGATCTGATCCCCAAGCCTCCAAAGTCCAAGAATCTACACTTAGCCCTAACAAACCTAAAAAGGCTAAAAAGGTGCCAAGACTCCAATTTTGTTGCAATGCATTTAATGGATACACCAAGGTGGCATGGACTGACACATTTCTAACTGAATGAGTCAAGAATAAGCTCTAAATCAAAGAACCATAGGCCTGTGCCCTAACCTCAAGTCAATGGCTAAAGGAGACTTGAGATTCCTTTTTCTCAACATTGGCCAAAGGCCTGCTGCAGCTGCCATTCACTATTGCTGCCAAAAAAAACTTGCTCTACTATAAATAGAGCTCATTTGTGCTCAGTTTGAGTACACCAAAGTACTACAGCACTTGCTTTCCTCAAAATCTCTTTCTTTAGGCCAAAATGCCTTCTTTTGCAAGGTATCTCTGAGTTTTTGAGTTAGAGAGCAATTCCACCACAACTCATGATCCAAACACCTCTAATATGTTGTATCTAAGCTGTTCAAACACTCACTTGTGACTTGAAACACCAAAATCACAAGGTCCACTTCCAAAACCTCAAAATTAGACTTTTCTGCATTTTCCAAGCCATGTCTTGATTCAGTCACTTCCAAAATCAAACCAAGCCTCAAACACACTCCAAATATCATCCTCAAACTGTCCCAAATGGTTCCCTTCATCTGGAACACCATTTGAGAGAGTTGCCATATTGGTCACTTTTGCCCCTTTTGCAAGAAAGTACCACCACTTGTTCCTGAGGATTCCAGCTGGTTCTAATCATTATAAAAGCTTCTAAGGGATCAATTGAGCGTGTCCAAAGCATCAAATTACTTTTGGCACAAGGAACTTGGCAGATAGCACAAAAAGCTCCAAGAGGTAAGTACATCATCACTTGAACTCTCTAAATTATGCATTCCTTTGATGTCGATTGATCATAAACATCTCATACATGTTGTATATGTTGTGTTTGAACCAATTTGCCATATAATTCTTGCCTGTACCATGAGATAGCATAGAACATGCAAAAATAAGCCTATTTTGAAATCAATATCAGATTTTGAGGAGGACACATTTTCTGAAAATTCCAAGGGCACCATTGGATTCCTTATGAAACTCTAGGTCAGATGCACCTAAATTTTGTCTCAATCGATGGAGAAATGAGAAAGTTAGAGGCTTCACATAAATTGCCCAAAAGCTTGCCTTGCCTTGACTTGCCCAGGCCTAGAAACAAGGCATGCCTTATGAAATAATGGGGTGGTTTTGATACACGGATGTATCACCACCCCAGTGGTAGCGCGCATGTGTGTTTGTTGCCAAGGTCGTGGGTTTAAACCCCACCCAGACCATTTTGCCATTTTCCATATTTTTGCTATTTTTAATATTTTGTGGTTTTTATTAATTAATTCAAAAATTAATTTCTCCCTCAATTTTAATTATTTTTTATTGGTTCTTTTTTTGAAAATTCTTAAAAATGTTAAGATATTTTATTCCATGAAAATTTCACAAAAATATTATATATTTCATATATTTGGTATTTTTGTAAAGAATTATATTTTTATTTGTTTTTAAACATTAAAAATATTTCTTTCTCTTGGTTTTGCAAAATTCAAAGGATTTTTAAATCATCCCAGGAATGAAACATGATTTTCCAAATATAAATCCAAGATCACAACCTTTTTCACATGTTTGATTATTTTAATTGAATTTTTATTCAATTAAAATACATTTAAAAACCAAAAAATTAGGGTTTTGATCACTATCACCCTAACAAATCTTTTTTCAAACACTTGGACCTCTAATAGAGTATAAGACCCAATCCCCTTTGTACATAAACCTTTTTGGGCCTCAGTCATTGTATAAGTCCCGATACGATTTTAAAATCTCAACACGGTCGTCGCCTTTTTAAACAAAAACCTTTGGGCCTCTCCTCGAGTTGTAAGCCCCATCACTTGTATATAAAATAAACTTTGGGCCTCTCCTTGAGTTGTAAGACCCATTCCTTTGTACAAAAAACCTCATTGTGCCTCAGTCATTGTATAAGCCCCAGTACAATTTACAAAACGACGGTATAATTACTGTTCTTATCATCCAGGCCTCTCCTTGAGTATAAGCCCTAACAATCTTTTCAAAAACAACTTTCCTCTTGACTTAGGTTCAAATCCATAGTTGATATCAAAACTTTCTTTAATTTCTTGAACAACTAACCATACAGCTGTTACAATGGAAGCTTGCTCGCCTGTAAGTTTTATCAGCTTTCATTTACTTGCTTTCATGTATATATAACTATATTGATGGAAGCTTGCTCACTTGTAAGTCTTTCTTTCATATCCTTTTAAATACTTGTCATATATCAACTGTATATATACTAGTATATCTGCTTAGAGTTTTCCCTGGCAACTAGGTCTAGAACTAGATAAAGCCAGTTGGTCACTCTTAAATACAGTCAAAACTAGATCCCCATAGGATTTCTAGATACAGTCTTGCCTTCTCTTGGGCTTAAACAATATGGAACAAAGAGAAAGACATTATTCTCGGTGAAACTTTTCTCAGACTGTCATTTTTCGAAATTGTCAAAGAAATTCAATTCCCCAGAGAGGAATTATTCTCGGTGAAACCTCTCTTGAATTTCTTCAAACCCTGGAACTGTTCACTAAAGGAATTATTCTCGGTGAAACCTTTCTTGAACTTTTCTTAGGTTTGGGACCCACATGCTTCCTAAAAGCATCCCCGCCTCCTCTTGGGCTTTGTACAAGGACCCTCCGGCTTCTTAAAAGTTCCCATGCCTTCTCTTGGGCTTAATGCAAGGACCCCGAAGGCCTCTTAAAGGTATAGGATAGAAATTAGTCATCCTTTGTTAGAGCAGTCTTTCCAGTGTCAAAACTTCAGACCAATTTAGGGTTGATTCCCATCCCTTAAAACACATGCCTCCTCTTGGGCATCATACAAAGATAAAATCTTCCATACCAGTAGACTTGGACAATCTAATCTCCTCTTGAGTCTTAAAGACATTCTCAAGTTCCCCACAAACATAGGAGGAACCCTGGTTATTTTAATCAATCTCCAGTAGAGTTAAAACCCATGGGTTCTAAAACCCAGTCTTTCTCCTAAAATTCCTCAGCCTAGCCAACTTCCTCTTAGGCTTTGTATAATGATTTTTCCCAGCTGAGCTAACCTTTTCAGACTCTCTTGTTGAGTCAATTACCTTTCCACACTCTCTTGTTGAGTCAATGGTATAAAACAAAAGCACTCTCTTGTTGAGTCAACCTCTTTCATCCTCAATCTTGGGCTTTGTACAAGACACCATATAAATTTCCCTAAGCAGAGCCAATCCTCTTTCAGCCTCAATCTTGGGCTTTGTACAAGACAGATAATACTCTCTAGTAGAGTCAAACTCATTTCAGCCTCAATCTTGGGCTTTGTACAAGACACCTAAAATATCCTCAGCCGAGTCAGTAAAGTCTCATTTTAGCCTCAACCTTGGGCTTTGTACAAGACAGATAGAGATTTCTTTCCCACAGAGTCAGTCTTTTTTCCAGCCTCAATCTTGGGCTTTATAAAAGACGCATGCAAACCCTCCCCGGCGGAGTTAAAATCTCTTTTAGCCTCAATCTTGGGCTTTGTACAATACAGACAAAATATTACCCCGGAAAAGTCAAACTTTTAGCCTCCTCTTAGGATTTGTATGATGATTTCCCCAAAGAGTCAACTCTTTTAGCCTCAATCTTGGGCTTTGTACAAGACAGATAAACACTCTCTTGTTGAGTTAGCCTTTTCCAGCCTCCTCTTAGGCTTTGTATAAGGACTTCCTAGTGGAGTCAATCAATCTCTTAGCTTCAACCTTGGGCTTTGATCAAGGCACACAAAAAAAACCAACATCCCCTCAGAGGAAATCAAAATCTCTCTGTAGGAAGACATTTATCTGTTTATCACTCTTCAAAACAGAATACCCAAAACAAACCTTAATTCTAGATAACTGCTGTAAGTGGCACACTTGTTGATTCAAATATCCAAGCTGTAGTCCATCTTTTATCCTGGTAAATTCTCTCTCTCATCTAATTGCTGTAAGAGGCAAGCCTCTGGATTGTTTACATCCACGCCACTGTCCCTCTCTTAGCATGAAATATTCCTAAGGAAAAATGGCATTGCTCTACACTAAGTTAAAGTTTTCTCTTTTAGGACAAATCCCTCATAAAGGAAATTATGGCCTTGCTGGATTCACATATCCCAATTAAAGTAATCCTCCTTTATAAACAGTCACCCAACAACTGTGATAAACAGACGAAATGTCTCCCTTTAGAGATGACAAATTCTCTCTCAGTCAAACCTTTTAGCTTCAATCTTGGGCTTTGAACAAGAGACAAATAACCTTTATCTTCAATATTGGGCTTTAAACAAGACACCAAAACATCTTTTTCCTCCCATAGAATAGAAGGAACTACGATTGCTCTGATTTCCCTGTTTCTTTAAACGGGAATACGTAGGCATAAGATTGTGAAATCTTAGCGAGCATACCAAACATAAACCTTAGGTCCAGTACCTTCATACTAAACAAAACTTTAAGTCCAGTACCTTCACATCAATCAAAACTGAGGTCCAGTACCTCACCAAAATCATCAAAAACTCACTCTCTATCTCAAACTTTTCCCAACCCATTCCCAGATAAACACCATCAAGTACAAAGCAGAACCTAAAACTATCAACATGTGGATAACCACATATAGGATGGGTAACTAACAACTCCCCATTGTATAACCTGGCACCGAACTCCTCGAATCTCTTTAAGCATTTGTTCAGTTAAACATTCACGTGCAAGGTTAGTTTTAGATAGCTTCCCTTTCCCTTTCAGCTTCACAGGATAAATAAGAAATCAGAAAGTAGCACCCCACTCCTCCTCTTTGAGGAGGAAACCATTCTATGATAAGGTGGTCGCGTCACCGACAAAAATTGCACGCTACATATACTTACGTAAAATTCCATGACCTATTTAATACATGAATATAATGACTACATCTAAACCTCAACAAAGAGATTTTTAGCTACTCTTACTCATTGTAGTTGTATCCCACAAAGTTGAGCTTGGAAATTTATCTACCCTGCCACCTGAGCAACTCTTCCACTTTTGAGATCCATATCTTATTCTCCTATTATAGACCAAGGTGAACCTACTTCAATTTTGTACTACCTCACTCCACCGAAACTCCTTTTGAACTGAACAGGGAGCCTTTATTTACAGTTAAGTATTCAGGTGTCGTACCTCGAAAAATGAGAACGACCTCGCGAAGCGCAATCGCACGCCCGCGGGATGGACTTAACAGAGTCGCCACCGATCTTTATTTATTCCATAGAATGAAAGGGAAAATATCGAATAAAACCCCTAAAAGAAAGGATAAGAAATGGTCATCGCAACCATTGTCTGAGTTCGGGAGTCGGTTATGCAAGGGGAAGGTATTAGCACCCCTCAAGTCCGTTGTACTCAACGGGAACCATTTAGTTAGGGTTAAATGAGTGTTAGCTTAAGGATTGTTTCTAGTCTTCTACTTAGAATGGGAAAGGATAGATAGAGAAATGATTATTAATAACAGAGAGAGAACCTAAAGAGGTTTTATTACTAGGGTGCTCACCAAGACTTCGGAGTCTCGTGCCTCCGTATCCTTATGAGGATGGAATCAGAGTAATCGTAGTTCACCTAACTAAGGTGAGGAACCATTGACTATGGTCAAAGTTCCAAGGGGAATGAGTATTCATGATCATGATACTCACGTAGAGTTAAAGAATTCTCTAATGCTAAGTTGTGATGGGATTGAATGGCTATGAGGCCAAAGGGAAAAATGGGTATTTTATGGCTTTGAGGTCAAGGGTTGAAGATGTTTTGGTTCCTTGATGAGAATCAAGATTTGTCCATAAAAATGGAGTTTTGAATATGATTGGATGTATTTTAAGAATGATGATCATCAAATGATCAAAGAGTTTATGCTAAAGTGTTAAACTCTAACACTCTCTATCATTCAAGATTAGTTTGAGAAAATTATTTATTGGACAATGAACATTGATAAAGATCAATGGTTCAAAGAGTTGTGCTAGAGTGCTAGACTCTAACATCTCTTAGTCCAAATTGTTATTAAGTGTTTTAAGTATGAAAGAAAGAAATGATTGGCTACCTCAATGTGCAAGACTTGAGACCAATCTTTCAAAGGGTTATGCTAGAATGCTAGATTCTAACAATCCTTTTCTTTCAAGTTTATTTCAAAAAAAAAGATTTGATGTACTTTGAAGTATTGTTATCCTTAAAGAAGGATGGATTCTTGAGATGACGATTGACAAAGGTAAGAAGTGGTAAAAGATGGAAGGTGGCTCGCCAAGAATTATAATCCTTGTGCCTACGTATTCTCATTGAAGAATGAGAAATCAGAGCGTCCGTAGTTCTGATTACTACAGGTTGTTTGTTGAGGTATGTTAGGTGACTGGCGAACATTTGAGAAATGTTCAAAGAGTTATGCTAGAGTGCTAGACTCTAACGACTCTTATTAATTCAAGTTGATAATGAAAAATATTTGATGGATAATGAACGCTTGATGAAAATCAATTGTTCGAAGAGTTATGCCAAGATGCTAGATCCTGACGGCTCTTATTCATCCAAGTTATGATTAAGATTGTTTTTAGGACAACGAGATATTGACGATGATCAATTGCTCAAAAGGGTTATGTCAAGATGCTAGATCTTAATGGTCCTTGTGTGTCCAAGTTAATATGAAAGTTGTTCGATGGACAATGAACGTTTGATGAAAAATCAACTGTTCGAAGAGTTGTGCCAAGATGCTAGCTCTTGACGGCTCTTATTAGTCCGAATTAAAATTAGATGTTTTTGAGGAACGAAAGAATGAATAATGGCTACCCCAAAGTGCGAGACTTGGGACCAATCGTTCGAGGTTTATGCTGGTATGATGGATTTCAACAATCCTCTTCTTTCTTATTTTATTAGAAGAGTGCTTGATAAGACTTTAATCGTCCTAGTATTAATTCAAGAGAAATTTTGAAATTGGTTTTGAAGTTAACACCTTAATAAAATGACCATACCTAAAGTTGAGAAACACTTTTCAAATAAACCTCTCATGTGTCATAAAATATTCTAAGGAAAACTCCTAAAAGCTATCAAGAGAAGTTGATTTCCAAAAAGAAGTTTAAGGTTTATTCATGTTTTATTTTTAGAAATATAAAAATAAATATGAAAATAAAAGTTAAAAGAAAATTGAATTAAACTTTAAAAATGTATTTTTGAATTTTGGTAATTTTCTATTAATAACAATTATTTTTACATGAGTGGACTTGAAATGGAAAGTAAAATAAAATATTTGAAACCAAAAAACAGGGGGGTGGGAAAGCAAGCTTATTATGAACTAAGCTGCTTTACAGCGCAGATGGGCCTTTAGATGGGGTGTGATTAGCAAAACCAAGTCAGGCCTAAAGATTAAAACACTGGTGATCACATGAGTGAAAGCCTAACGAGACTCACCGTGTGCCCTAGCTCCAGGGGACGTTGGATCCCCTACATCAGCGAAACAACGTACTAAACAGAGGGGTCCACGGTGACCCACTAATGCATTAGTACACCAGATTACCGGGGTGACCGTGAGATAGTGATCAAACGGAGGCGACAGCAACACATGTCACCGTCTGATGGTGCCACTCAAATCATCATGGAAACAAGTATGAAAGCAGAAAAAGGAAAAAAGGATCGTTCATTCATTTATGTCTTCTTTCCCCCTCAACGACCTCTTTTCTCTCAAAGTTTTAAACCTAAACTAAACTCACCACCGGAGAAGATAGGACGCGCGGGGACCGCCGTCTTCTCCGGTGAATCAACGATCGAACCAGAGGTTTCAATAAACTAAACCTTTTCAAGTTTCCTCCTTATTCCACACCCAAACCCTAACTCTTAAAAACAAATCCTAATCAAAACCCTAAATTCTAACCATTCCCAAATGGAATCTTAATCTGGAAATCCACAGAGAGCGAACCAAACAAACTCCGAAAAATAACTATTATGTTCAGCGATTAACAGAAGGTGAAAGATTCAGGCAAATCGAATAGGATTTTAAAGAGGGACGTGAATGAATGATACCTCTTGAAGAAATCTCCAAACACGCTTCTGAAGATGTCCAGGTAATCCACTCCAATTTCTCCTTTGCCCTTTTAAACTTCTTTCTTCTGTATGAAATTAGGTTTAGCTCCAAATTTCTAGAGCTTTGACGTAAAGCTCTGAAAACTTATGATTTAGGGAGCTTTTTTTATTAGGTTTAGGGATGAAAATTTTGGGAAATTGCTGGTTTTTCTATTTGTTAGAAAGCTAGGACATTCGTTCTTGGTTACCCTTCTTCAAAGATTCCTCTCCCTTTTATAGCTCAGACCTCTCTTATTTTTGTGTGGAATTCAAACTTGGACTAATAATCTTGACTGTTGTGCTCTGTGATCCTCAATTTTTTGTTTTCCAAATTAGTTATTGATGCTTTTTCTGATTAATTCTGCTTTGCTGGGGATTTCCTCATTCGTGAACTCTGCACCATTGCTTATCCACTGTATTGATTCCTCTGTTCTGAAATTTGCTGATGTTTTCTTTATTCATGTCACTGCCTTTTTGCACAGAAAAACTGCTTTTTACTTTCTTTCCTTTTTTATGATTTCTGAACCCTGTTCCTGTTCTGAATCATTTTTGCTATAGACTTTGTACAGTTGTGAACCTTGACTTTGTGGTGAAGTTTTTTTACATGGTTTTGGCTCTTTTGAACTTGGATGAATTAGTGGATTATGAACTGCTTTGTTTTGAATTTTGCCCCTTTTGTTAATACTGAATAACTGTGATGCTGTAATGAGCTGTCCATTTCATTCTGAATTTCCTGAGTTATTTTTGTCTTGAATCAAGTGTGTGTGGTACACCAAATTTGTGCAAACAGCTATGAAATGTGATTTTGAAATATGATGTGAATTTGTTACATTAGGCCTGATTGATGAACATGTTGAGTGACACATTTGAAATGGTTGAAATGAGTCTTGGAATTTATTGATGGATTTGGATGATTGAAGATTTGGATACAAAATGGTTTTATTATTCTGACAGAGTTGTATTCACAGCAGGTTTTGATAGCTTGGTGAATTTAGGCAATGACTTAGTGTTATTTGAAAATGTGAATGTATGTGATAGGCCTGAATTGCTTTATCTGTGTTTTGATACAGTCATGAGTTTGAAATACTTGAGCTTGATTGAGTTGGTCTATGATAAATTTGGAATAGATTTTAGATGTTTTTTTTTTAATTTGAAATTGGTTTGGAATTATGTGATATGGTTTGATATGGATGTAGGGTTTGGATTAGAGGTTATTTGTGAGGCACAGTTTTAAATCGAACTTGTGAACTTTGAGTTTGTAACAAACTCTTTTACCATCATTTATTTTCCTTCATGTGACCAGGATGAGGGAGGCTTGGAACTTTGGCAGTAAGCTTTAGAACCGTGGACGGTTGCTTCTTGGGAAGAGAATGGACGACAATGATGAGTGGAGGCTATCACAACTTAAAACCTGTTTTCCCTTTTGAATTATTCCTTAAGAATTTCTTGAACTTCAAGTTAATGTAAATTAGTGCTCATTGTAATTTTAGGCCATGTACCTATGTGACAGTTTATGACTCCAATCTTTGGACCATTGTAACACTTTTACATCCTTGCCAGAAATATGAATTTATTATGACTTGCATTATAATCTCTGTACATTTCAAGAACAGCTTAAATCAATGAATTCATGTGTGGCACATTCTAACCGCACCACCAGTATTTCCTTTAAAGCAAAACTTTTGATATAACTTGGAAAACGGTTCAAACCAACTCGTCCACTTTGTGAAATGAGAGTCCATGACCCAAGGCTAATTCCTCATCCTTAAAACAGCATCTTAAAGAATTATAGAACCAATTGGAGGATTGATTGAACCATAGTTTTATTATCAACTTAAAACAAAAGAGGATTGTGACCCGCTACTCTTCTTGATCTTCACATTAAGATTGGAGCTTGTATTACAAAAACTTGTTGGTCCTAAACGAGCATTGACATCATTTCACCTCTTAATTCTTAGCAGTTCAAAGCTGGACAAAAACTCGGAGAGCAAGCTTAAAGTGAGAAAGGATGAACTCAAGTGATTGTTCTCTCAAGTCTTGACTTAAACCAAACCTCCACTTTCCTAAATCACAAAACCATAGTGCTGGAAGAAATTGATTGGTTCAAAATATATATGAATGACCTATAATGATCATGCAAACTGAGATGACATCTAAGAGGTAAAATTTGGGGTATGACATCAGGGCCCTCACCGGCGCACCGCCCTTGTGCCTTGCAAGCCTGATTTCTTCTAAATAAAGCAACATTAGTTGTTTGATAGATGCCCCTAGTTGTATTGCCTCTTTAAGCGCACTGCATCTACTCTTAGCACAGAAAGCCTTTCTTCACCAGGAAGTACTTATACTTAGAAGTGTCATCTAGCCTCCCGAGCTCACCTAGTGCGCATATGTGCTTAGCGAGCCTTGATATTAAAGGTTTTGCTCTGCCTTGGTCTTTGCATGCTTATCCATGGTTTTTCTGACCTTTTTACCTATTTTTAGTTGATAAAAGGTTGGAAAGTCTAAACAGGTGTTCTATCACTTTTCATAGATAAATTGGGGAGGGGGGGGGGGGATTCTATAGTGATTTCTTGTCAAGTTAGGTAATAAGTGCCTACGTATTTTACGTAAATTTGGTACTTATAAGCAATCTTTTTTGCCTCAGTAGCATTGTCTTTAATGTTCTGAACCCATCATTCACGATTTTCAAGCATTGAAGTTTTAATACGACATTCATCCTGCACACCATCTATCATAATGTTCTCCCTTGAATATTAATAGATTTGTTGAAAATTAATTAGAGGTTGTACTTCCATTATTAATGTACGGATGTTGAGGACCGAACCTATACTCTTGATACCAATTTGTTGGGTAACTTTTGTTACAAGGTACTTGAAAATTGAGGAAACTAAGAGAGAATAAAGAACAATCGAGGGAGAGAATTATGAAGAATTGTACACATTACGAGCTATTTAAAGTAGTTAGAAAAATCAAAACAAACTAACTAACTAGACTATCAAAATCTTGTTAGTGTGTGAGGCACTTTTAGTGAGGAGAGAAAAAGAGAGAATAAGGAAATAAGGATTGATATTACAAAGTGTCTATTTATATACACCTAAGTAACTTGACTACTAAGTAAAATAACAAACTAAATAACAAAGTCTAAATCCTAATTAGATTTGGGCTTGGGCCACATAATTCAACTTGGATTGTATCTAATATCTCAACATACCCCCTATAGTCCAAGTAGTCAAAACACATTAATCATTGTTGATCTGAACTATTCCTAAATTCTTTCTCAACGTTAGGAACCTATCGATCTTCAATCCTTTGGTAAAAATGTTGGCCAATTGTGCTTCACTTGAGCAATGCCTTACTTCAATTTCACCTCTATTCACCTTCTCCCTTAAGAAGTGAAATCTAGCTTCGATGTGCTTACTTCTTTCATGTAAAACTGGATTCTTCTCCAGATTTATGGCTGACTTGTTGTCGATCTGCAATACCAAAGGTTTCTTCACTTCAACCTCGATCTCTTCCAGCATAGAATTGATCCAAATTGCTTGACACACACCATATGATCCTGATATATATTTAGCCTCACATGATGACAATGCCACCACAATTTTTGGATTACCATGAGATTGGGATACCAAGTACTTGAAAGAAATATCCAATAGTGCTTCTTCAATCTTCCTTATCTAGCATTTGAATAATAAGTAACCTTAGCTTCTTTGCTTTCAGAGTCTCATCAAAATAAAATTCCATAGTTTGTCGATCCTTTTAAGTATCTCAAGATTCTTCTTGCAGCCTTCATGCGTGACAACCTTGGTTCACTCATGTATCTGCTCACTAATTTGACTGAGAAACATATATCAGGTCGACTGTTGCACATATATTTCAGACATTTGATAATTTGTTTGAACAAAGTCGCATCAACTTTGTCTTCCTCTCCATGCTTCTCCAACTTCAAATTTGGTTTGATATGCGAAGATGCAGGAGTCGAATCATACATTTTGAATCTCTTGAGTATCTCTTTGGCATACTTTCTTTGATGTAGCACCATACCTTGCTTCAACATTTGAAATTCCATGCCTAGGAAGTACGACAACATTCCCAGATCCGACATTTCAAATTCTTTTTCAACAGCTCTTTGAACTTCGACAAGCTCTCCAAGCTACTTCCAGTTACTAAAAAATCATCGACATATAAGCAGATGATTGTTATATCTTGTGCCATAACCTAAACATAGACCCCATACTCAGATTTGCATTTGAAGAATCCCAATTCGACCAAGTAAGAGTCGATCTTCTTGTTCCATGCACTAAGTACCTGCTTGAGACCATAGAGCGCTTTGTGCAACTTGTATACTTTCCTTGCTTCCTCCTTAATCACAAACCTGGGAGGTAGTGTGACATACACCTCTTCATCTAAAGGTCCATTTAAAAATGTCGATTTCACATCTAATAGAAATGTCAACCAACCTTGATTGCATGCCAAGGCTAACACTAGTCGAACAGTTTTTAATCTTGCGACAGGTGCATATACTTCAGAGTAGTCGAGTCCTGCTCTCTAAAGAAGTCCTCGAGCTACCAATCTCGCCTTATGTCTTGCTATCGACCCATCAAAATTGTGCTTCAACTTGAACACCCACTTCACTTTGATAGCTTTTGTATCTACTGGCAATTCGACCAACTCCCATGTGTTGTTTATTTTGATTGCTTGTAACTCTTCGACCATAGCAGACTTCCAGTGTTTATCTTTGAAGGCTTCTCTATAGTTGATTGGTTCAGCACCTGCAAGTAAAGCAAAATGAATTAGTTATCTATATGTTGTGACTTCATCATCACTAACTACTTCATAGTCTTGAAGTCTTGCTGGCGAGCTCAATTCTTTGAGGTCTATGGATTGTTCCAGCCATATCCTCTTCGACTTTGACTATGTGGGGTATGTCAGCAACAACTTCGACTTCAATTGAAATATTGACAATACCTTCGACTTCGACGTCATAACTTGCTTCGCCGAAATCATTGCTCGTCAATGGCTTGTTAATTAGATCACCAGAATTTCAATCCCACGAAGAGTTCTCATCAATCACAATGTCTCGACTCATCAAAATATTGTTGTTCATTGGATTGAATAGCCTGTATGCTCCAGTCTTATGATATCCTACCAGAATCATAGGTTCACTCTTGTCATCAAGCTTTCTTCTTCTTGCATCAGGAACATGCTTATAGCAAATAGAGCCAAACACCTTCAGATGGCTCACTGATGATCGTTTGCCACTCCACACTTCTTCAGGAACCTTGTTCTTCATCTTCTTGGTAGGGCACCTGTTCATAATATAAACAACAGTCGAAACAGCTTAACCCCATAAGGACTTGGACAAATTCTCTGTTTCAGCATGCATCTTGCCATGTCCAATATGGTCCTGTTTCTTCTTTCTTCTCACTCTGGTTTTCGATAAGCATCTTGAATCTCTTAAAGATTTCAAATACTTCGTCCTTTCTCTTGATCACATAGATCCACAGCTTTTGACTAAACTCTTCGACAAATGAAACAAAATATATGTTTCCACCAATGGTATGCTCCTCTAAAGGACCACATACATCTGAATGTACAACTTCGAGTATGCAAGATGATCTCATTGGTGTAACACCTCAAAATTTCCCTCATCTTTTAGATTTAACTGGCTTGGGTTTCATTGCATGCTTTGCATTATCCTCTTTGCATATCATTAGCCTTAGCATGGGATCAAGGTATTTCAGTCAAATCAAAGGAGTCTTGAGCCTCAAGAGATTTTCATTGATTCAAGCTTGATAAGAAATGTCAAATGAATCACATTCTCCTACACAGTGCAAAATTAGGGTTTTGGGGAAAAGTCAGTGAAAATGGTTTGTTGAGCCAAAGTTTAATTTCAAGGTTTTCCATATGCTCTCAATTGTCCAAGGATGAAGTATTGCCCATTGGTTCATTTCAGAAGATCTTCAATTGAACAATTGGTTGAGAATCAGTCAGATTGGGGAAAAGTCAACTGTGTAGAGGAAAAAGTCAACTCTTGACTTTTTGAAGTCAAAATATTTGATCAAGAATCAAGAAGGATTCAAAGTTGCCAAATTTAGAAACTTAGGGTTTCCATTTATGGCAAGTTTTGTTAAGTTGAAGGGTCACTTTGAGGCATTCTTTTTCCATGTTCCAAGCTTCAAACCCAAAGGTTATGGAGGCCTATCAAAAGTTCATGTTTCAAGCTTCAAAACCATACCAAGAACATCTCCATTGGATTAAAATTGAGAGAGATATGGTGGGTTAAAGTTGAGACAAATCAAGGCAAGTTGGCAAGTCATGACCAGTCAACACGCCTGCATTTCAACAAACACCTTATGTGCATGTTTTGTCCAAGTTCAAGGTCAGATTTCTCCATGGTGGAGACTCCAAATGAAAAATTGCCCAACAAGGTTTTTGTTCCTCTTGATCTCTTCTTCAACTTTGATGTTGGAGAAATTTTCATATGATCAATGTATGAAAAGGTATGTTGGATCAAAGTGGTGATCCCAACCTGACTTGTTTCATAGGCCTTAGGCCAGGCACGAATAGGGCAGGATATATTCTCAATTCAGTTGCAGCCAAGCATGGTCATCATTATTTTTAGGTACTTTGGAGGTCTCATTTCCCTTTGCTTTGAACACCAATCTTGTTCTCCTTCATCTCATCTTTCTAAAGACCCCAAGATCAACCATTTCCACCCCATGATCATTGAGATATGATGCTTCAAACTCATCATCATACCAACTGTTTCTTCCATACCAAGTAAATAGAATTTGTTGAATTTTATTGATGTCATGCGCATGCTTCATCCCATGTCATTCCACATTGGCATTTCAAGACAAACCACTCCTTACATACACACATGCTCATGTACCTTTCATTGCCATATATGTTCAAATAATAAAAGAATCAGAAACTTGCCCAAGAAGCTTATACAGCAAGCTGTTACAAACTTAACTTTACATCACCATCATCCATCCTAAACCACACCACAAGCTTCCATGTTACACCACACATGAACACAAACCCATGCACACTTCCTTCTTCCACTTCTCACTCTCATTTCCAATTTCATTTTTCATTTTAACTTCATTCACTTTGTAACTAACCTAACCACACTTCTAACTGTTAACCATGACAGTTAGAAGCTAACCTCACATATATAAACCAATCTCCAACAGAAATGGAAGAGAACTGGTTCATTCTTCACACTCCAAAATTTTCACTCTCTCTTTCTCTGAGCTTTCTCCTTCGAATCTTCATCTTCACTCCAAGATTCTCTGCATTCTCTCTTCTCTTAATCATCAAGCATCAAGAGAATGAAGCAAAAGATCGTGTAGCAGCTTCTCCAACTTCAATCTCATCTTTCTTCTTCTGAATTTGCAAACAATCTACACCTCCCACATTGCCTTTATTTGGCCAATAATCACTGCAAGGATCAAGTGTTTCACCTCTGGTTTTCTTGTTTTCAAAGAATTCACCAAGAGAACAGGTTCCATCTCAAACTTTTTGCTCTCATATTGCTCTGATTTGAACTTGTTTTGTGTGTTCTTGAGCTCAATAGGAGCAATGTAAATATCCGGCTAGTTGATAGGCACCTTAGGTGCTTATTTGAATTTTCTAGGGCAAGTTGTTTCCCTTCGATCTGCTCTGTGTGTGAACTTTTTATGGATTTGGAACTTGGATTCGTGATCTGTGTGACCTGAGGATCATTTTGGTGTATCGTTTGTAAATTTCTGGTGACCTACAACTTGAACCATGGTGGTGAGTGGCCGGAGAAGATGATCGGAGACTTCTCCGGCCGGTGGTGTTCTTCACATGTTAAACCCTAGGGTTTTAAGCTCAGATTAAGTCATGACCGTTTGATCTTTTTGATCCAACGAACCAGATCTTGCCAGCGAATTAATGAACCACCGCCCTTGCACATGCCTCATTTTTCTGATTTTATTTTGAATCTTTGATCATGTGTAGTTGCTGCATCCTTGCATATCGTGTGCTTGCATCTTGATCTGTCTGATTGTTTGACTATGCTTGATCATCTCATGTGGACTGATCCAATGGTTTTCCTTGAGTCAATATTTTTACTGGGAACATGTTATGCACTGTAGGCTGGCAAGTGCCTTGGCCCTTGCATTTTTTATATTCACACCCCTTGTTCATGAGCCCAATGCGTATGTGAACTGAACATTTGCTATCTGTGCACCCCCTGGCCATTTCTTTGTGTTTTTTTATTTTTCTTTTCATAATTGTTTGGTATTTGATTTTTAAAAATACTTTTATGCATGATAAAATTCCACAAAATTCATGAAGCATTATAAGACATTTAAATAATTTTGACATATTTTATTTTCTGATTTTATCATATTTTGTCATTTCTCTATGAATATTTCTTTAATTTCTTTTGTTTGTGCATTTATTCATGATACATACTTCATTTCTAATTTGTTTTACATAGTTTTGTGTTAAATTTTCACCTGATATTTGATACATGCCTCTGTGATGTATTGATGCATCTCATACTTTTTTCATAGATTTTTTAGGTCATTTTTTATTGACTTTTGAATGAGGTCATTGAGCCATTTGCTTGTGTGATTTGTATCACATTGTGAAATATCTTTGAGCATGTTTGGTAATTGCTTTTGAGCTATCTTTTTTAGACATGTTTACTCACTGATTACACTTCAAATGACTTGAATCTTCCAATTTTATTGAGCCTCTAATACCACTTTTGATTCATTTTAAAAGTATGTGTGTTTATTTGGGTGTTAGAAGACTTGTGCTAGGGTTTTGATGTGTATGGTATGTAACTCTCTTTGACAATTGTTGAGACTTTTTAATACATGTTGCATGAAACTTTATAAGTCACTTTTCTCATGTTATAGGTCATTCAAAGTTCATTCTTACATGACTTGTATGCACATGTTTTAACTTGAAATGTGTTGTGTAATTGTGCATTCTCACTTGACCTTCTTTGAGTAAATGTTCGTATCAACACTTGTATGGTCTTGCACATTCACTTTGAACATGATTCACTTCTGTTTGTAATCATTCTCAACCACATGCCATGACCTATAATTGCCCATTGACATGTTTCTTAAGTTCATTAACCTTTGCATGTTTGTTTGACCTTGTTTGCACATACTTGCTTTTACCTTTGAACATATGTCAACATGATACTTGTGTGAACTTTGTGCATACATTATTGACTTATAAATTTCATTTCAAATTTAATATTCTGCTGCCTTGCATTCATATTATATGATTGTTCATCTTACATCATCATTTCTTACTTGCATTACAAGTATGCTTCATTGATGAACTTCAATTGTGTTTGTTCACTTCTTCTTGCTTCATTTCTTTAAATGCTTGCATCCATGACTTGTATGTTCATTCAATGATATGCATATGCATTAATAAATGTCATTCAATTCTGACTTTGATGTTTATATATGGATTTATTCATGTTCATGATTCATTTGCATTCATCTTGCATAGTTAGTGCATAACTTGTAATTGTATGAACTTTTGATGTATAGTTTGACATTGTTTGCTTTCATTTAGCATGTTTACTTTGGTAAGAACCCTTGACATGTACTTACTTACCTTGGATGTTCCTTAACCCTTAGGACCTTTCTCTTTTGGTTTGAGCTTTGCTTACCTCTTAAGTTGTCTTCCTTAAGCAACTAGCACTTGTTTGGTTTACTTTTGATACTTGTATTCATTACTTGTATTCATTTGGTACTAACCTTTTATCTAGGGGCAGAGGTAAGACATTTGAACATATGGATGGTTATCCATGTTCATTCCTCGCTTCATGTCATCTCTTTTACTTTCTCTTGTGTGTTTGTGAATAGCATGATATGATGCTTTGTGTACAACTCTCTCACATCCCTTTGGGATCCTAGCTCATCCTTAATTTTTGATTAAGGTGAGGTAGGATAGGCATTAGGTAGTGCTATTACTCTCTCTTCTTTAGACTTAGGTTGTTCTTAAACCTCCCCTTAGGGCCACCTTTGCATGATAACATTAGGAACAATCTAGTTTCCCCTTAGTGTTTTCTTTTCCTTGAGTCTTCTCTTCTCATTTCACAACCTTTCTAAAACATCTAATAAAGGTTAACGTGTATTGCGCATGAACCTTATATATGGGAAGTGAGGTATGGGGGGAACATCCCTTCATTCTTCTAGGGTACTTAGTGTACATCCTGTTGGGGACGATACACGACGTATTCGTTCCTATGTTGTAGACTTGGGTGCAATGCAAGTTGCAAACAAACTTCAAAACACTTCTTGTCTAAAATACACAAAACAAACTCAAACTTTTTTATCCTTCGAGATCGTTAAGTTTCAAACTCTATTTTCAGAAAAGAGCACGTTATTTTCCGTCTCGTCGCAAACAGACATCAACCCTAACTGCCAGACGTGAACTTAATGTCGCTCATAAAAAACACTAAGACCTTGGTAGGTCGAACTACGTTTGCTCTGACTCCTCTTTCTCATCCGATTGAGGATACGTAGGCACGAGATGCCTCGACGAGCAACCTCCCCCCTTAGTTCGTGTCCGAACTACGTTGACTCTGACTTTCCCATTGCACGAGGGAATACATAGGCATAGGACGAGCGATGTCCTATCGAGTCACTTCTTTTTCTTTTCTCCCCCGTTTCTTCGTTCTCTTCCATTCCCGTTCCTTTTCCTTTCCAGTAGCAGCGGAGCTCCAGACGACGACACCCATTGATCGAGACAATAAGCGTGCATCCCATCGTGTACGATGGACACATGGGGGTGCTAATACCTTCCCCTCGCGTAACCGACTCCCTTACCCATTTCTCTTGGTCGCGAGACCATGTCTTTTCCCTTCCCTCAGGTTTACGCAGTGTTTCCTTTCCCTCTCTTGGGATAAATACACATTGCTGGCGACTCTGTTTCTGCGCCACTTTCGTGTTTGTACTTGGATGAAAATCCCGGGAGCGACAGCTGGCGACTCTGCTGGGGACAGGTTGACCTCTTGCTGGTCCATCCCCTATGCGAGTCATTCCTAGCACTTGGTTGTTTATTTTTGTTGGGTGTTTATTGTGGTGATTTATTTTGTTGTATATTACTGTATCACTGTATTACTGTTTTTTGTTTTACTGTATTTACCGTATTTATAGCATTGCATTTCATTATTATGCTGGATTGTGCTGTGCTGTACTGGATTTTCTGTTTGGCAGGTTGGGATTTCTGAGAGATAAGCCCACTACCCAGGCTTGAGCATACACATAGATATTAGCTTGGGTGGATGTGTCGCTCCCGTGGTGTTGGCCACGTGCGGTTGTTCACGAGACCTACAACCAGACGAGGTTCTATCAGGAGATATCTGCTACTGTATGTTGGTACAGGCCAGTAGTTATTCTCTTTAGGAACTATCGACTCTGGTGACCGTTCCCGAGGACTCAGTTGCAGCTCTGCTCCCGAGATGTGATAATGGCAGACCAGAAATGGCAAACCCATTACACAATCTTGATCCGAGGACCCAATTCTGGGAACTTGCTATAGGATATCCTTTTTTAGGGGAATCAGTTGAGGCCTCCTCGTTTGATGATGATGCCAAACCAGAAATGGTGAACGTATCATCATTTCTCGACCTGAGAGTCTGTGATATTGAGGATCCTCGCCTTTCTAGTACCCACATGTGAGAGGGGCGGGTTGTTTGCAGGTTTGCAGGTAACCGTGAATTTCAGCATACCCGATACTTTGGATTTCTTATCAGGATTTCTTATCAGTATGAACTTATCAGTGTGGTTACTCTGGTGTTCCAGGTATTTAGTGCAAAGCCTTGATATTATTCAGTGTGTTCAGTGCAGCCAGCTTGCGTGGATACCTTGATCCCAGACTTTGCATTGCATTTCATTTTTCTGACATTCATATTTTTGCATTTCCAGGTAGTATCTGATCTTTAGATTCCAGTCAACGGGCAGTCACCGGGATGGACACTCAGAAGAGTAAGAAGAATATCATTGTTTACAAGTTCCCGAAGATCACTCTTGGTCAGATTGGTAGTTTACAGGATATGGCTGGTCCTGAAGTGTTGGAAATGTTCAAAGAGAAATATGGTTGGATCTTATCTTTCGTTCGTAACATCAGTGAGTATGAATACAATGGCTTGCACACCTTGATGCAGTTCTATGATCCTTCCCTGAGATGCTTCGTGTTGCCAGACTATGTATTGGTCCCTACTCTAGAGGAATACTCAAACATTCTGGGGATTTCCATTAAAGAAGGCGCTTCATTCTGTGCTTCCAAGGCAGACCTTGATTTCAAAGCTGTGGATGTTGCTCTTTATTTGAGCAAATCAACTTTGGAGGCTGACATCACCAACAAGGGAAAGTCTCGTGGCTATCACTTGGCGTACTTGGTAAAGAAGGCTCAAGAAGCGGCTAAGGAGAAGAGATGGACAAATTTCAATGCAATATTGGCTCTCTCTATATATGGCATTGTCCTTTTTCCTAATGAATCTGATTTTGTTGATACAGATGTTATCCGGATCTTTACAACCCAAAATCCAGTGCCGACCTTGTTAGGAGATCTTCACTATGCTTTGTACAACATGAATGAGAAGAGACGAGGCGGGATAGTTCATTGTTGTGCATCTCTTTTCTACAAGTGGTTTGCAAACCGTCTACCCTGGTCAGGCGACTTTGTGGATACTAGGACTTCTCTGGATTGGAGTAAACGTCTGATGGGTCTAGCTGCTAAGGATATTGTTTGGGTGGGTCAAGGATTGCTTGGCAAATACATTTTACACAGCCGTGGTGAGTACCCTAATGTACCATTGAAAGGGAGAAAAGGGGTATTAATTACAATTCTTCTTTGGCTATCAGGCAGTTTGGATATGCTCCGAAAGATGCTCCGGTTGAAAAAGATTTGAAAGAGTCTTTGTATTTTCATGTAGCCGATGGTTTAGCTGTGGCGCAGAAGGCTTCCGAAGCATGGCTCAGTAGACAAAAGAAAGGAAAAGCCGCTTTGGGCAAACCCAATAATCAAGCTTTCTCTCCGTATGTAGACTGGGTAAAGAGAAGAGTGGAAGAGTTATACTTGCCTTTTGAATGGGAGCCTCCCTTATATCCTGAGACTGTGGAGGAGAGGTTCACTGTACCCATTGAATAATTTGATAAGCAGCGAGAATTAGTGCATGATTTGAGGGTGGAGAATGCTGGTATGAGTAGTCAGCTGCAAGGCGCATTACATGACAACTGGGAGTTGAAATGGAAGATTCAAGATGTGACAGAGCGCCTGGAAAAGAAAGAGAAGGATCACACTGACAGAGCTCGGCACTTCAGAAAAGTCAGTATGGCTGCTCAATCCTCTGGTAAGGCCTACAGGAAAAACAAGAAGATCTTGACCGAGACTGAAGCCAAGCTTGCCACGTACCAGGAGATGTGGGAAGAGCTCAAGATTAAGAATGGGGAGTCAAAAGAAGAACTTCAAAAGATGAAAGCAGAAAAAAAAGCACTTCTCTGGTAAGTGGAAAGAAGCTCAGAAGGAAGTTGAAGAGCTCAAGTTGCAAGCCGAAGTCAAGAAATTAAGGCGCGAAGGCAACAATGTTGAAGAGCAGATTGCCAGGCTGAATCAAGATATTGATAAGAGAAATAGACTGATCAAAGGGTTGATAGAGCGACCTACACATCCGGACACTGTGGACCTTCTCGAGGAAATTGAAGTCAGCTTGTTTGGAATTAATTTGTAGTGATCTTGTTGTTATATTTTTTTGGGATTACCATCAGGATTGTTGATGGAATCACCTTTGATTATATCAGACCCGTCTGTATGAATTCTTATGACATGATATAAAATGCTTGGTTTAATCATGAATGTATCAATATCTCTCAGTTTTTGAAAAGATGTGCTTCCTTTATGTTGATTCTACAGTATTTCTGGGTTCAGATTTATTTTCCGATATTGTGTCTAATCCCTTGCCCGGTTTCAAAGACTGGAATCAAAGCAGATACGTCCTGGGAATGTTTAAATATGATGTTTGCATTTGCATTTGCATAACCATAATCATTTTGCATTTTGCATAGCAGATTTATCTCTGGTTTTCTTATCGTGTTCTTCCACAGGCAGGATTGCTGACCAGCAGATTCATCGATATTCTACCAGATCCAATAAAAAGAGAGCTATGGAACAGATGCAGGCTGAGATGGCTGCCATGCAGGCTCGTATGGCCCAGTTCATGGAATTAATGCAAGGCGTTGCACAGGGGCAGGAACAGCTCAGAACCCTTGTTCAACCCCTGGTGGCAAGAGTAGATGAGGATGGTGTACTACATGGTGGTCTCCAGAACAATGTTATTCCTCCGGGTGGAGGTGCTAATGGTAATGGTATTCCTACTGGTCCTCTGGGCGGAGGTGTTCCCATTCCTTCTGTTGTGATCCCTCCGGGAAGAGGAGAGTAGATTGTGATTCCTTCTGTTGTAGGAGGAGGAAATAGTGTATGTGCTGTTCATGGTCGGTGATATGATGACCAACAGGATGACATGTTTTCTGAGCAAGGCGGGGATGCTGGTGTTCCCCCGATTATTGATGATCAGAGGATCAGGTTGATTGAGGAACAGCTGAAAGGGGGTCCCCGGTGTCATAATTACACACAAGTTCCAGGTTCCCACCTTCAAGAAATACAATGGTACCACTTGCCCAAAGACTCACGTCCGGGCATACGCAAGGAAAATGGCTGCGTACTCTAGTGACGAGAAATTATTGATGCATTTCTTCTAGGATAGCCTGTCTGGAGCATCCCTGGAATGGTACATGCAATTAGAGAGGTGTCACATCCATAATTGGAGAGAGCTGGTAGAGGCTTTTGTCAAGCACTACCAATATAACACTGATATGGCTCCCAATAGGACTCAGCTACAGAGTATGTCTCAGAAGAACAATGAAAGCTTCAAGGAATACGCCCAGAGGTGGCGTGAACTGGTAGCGAGGGTACAACCTCCCATGTTGGAGAAGGAGATGCTAAATATGTTCATGACTACCTTGCCAGGTCATTATTACGAGAAGCTGTTGTCGTGCATGTCAGGAAAGTTTGCTGATCTGATCTTGGTTGGGGAAATGTTAGAAAGTGGAATTAAAGCTAGAAAGTTGTTAGGCGGTGATGGGTCTTCTTCTAGTGGAGGGAAGAAACCTTATGTGAATTACAAGAAAAAGAGAAAGTGAATCACGGTAAGAGAAAGCAACTTCAGAATCAACAGGTGACTTCAGTAACTATTCCTGCAGCACTTCCTCAGCAACAGCAAAGTCAGGCTCCTCGCCAATATCAGCCAAGGCCTAAGCAGAATAGGCACTTTGATACTCCACCGTTGCCTTATTCCCAGTTGTTTCAACATCTGATGCAATTGCAATTAATTCAGAAGAGGACTTTGGCTCTTATTACTAGCAATCCACCTCCAGGTTACAATCCCAATTCCCACTGTGAGTTTCATTCTGGGGCACCTGGACACCACATTGAGGACTGCAAAGCTTTTAAGCATAAAGTCCAGGATTTAGTGGATTCGAAGGCCATCAACATTTCCAACGACGTGCCAAATGTCATTCAAAACCCTATGTCGAACCATGATGGGCCGAGGGTTAGCGCTGTTATAGAAGAGGGTGAATCTTTGAATTTGGTCCTAGACGTGAATGAATTGAGGACTCCTTTGTTGGTAGTGAAAGAGAGACTGTTGAACGGTGGAGTATTCATTGGTTGTGATAAAAGTTATTCAGAGTGTATGGTGCAAACAAATGGTTGTGATCTGTTGAGATCTGGTATTCAGAAGCTGATTAATGAAGGTCGATTATAGTTTGATAGGTGCGATCAGAAGAAAGAAGTTATTGGCAAAAAGAATGAGATTGCCACTGTTACTATCCCTTTCAAGACGGTAACTATTTCAGCGCCAGCAAGGTCACCGCCGGTTATTATTACGACTCCTGGGCCCGTTTCGTATGAGAGCACAAAAGTTGTCCCCTAGAACTATGGTGCTGAAGTGTTTGTTAACGGGCAGAAGCAAGAGTTGATGGGTACGTCGGTGATGAATTCCAGTTCTGAAAGTAATGGTGAAGCAGGAGCTATTACCCGAAGTGGTAGGGTATTCATCCCATCTGATAATTAGGCTGGTGGTTCTAGGCCAGACAAAGAAAAGCAGGTTATGGATAATTTTGTGCAGGCGCCGGTAGTAAATGATTCCACAGTAAAGCCAGGTGACAACACATTCTCAGAGAATGTAGAAGAGTTTATGAGGCTGATTCGGAAGAGTGACTACAAAATCTTCGATCAATTGCACCAAACGCCATCCAAGATATCCATATTGTCTTTGTTATTATGCTCAGAGGCGCATCGAAATGCGTTGTTGAAAGTATTGAATGCTGCATATGTACCCCAAGAGATCTCAGTAAATCAGCTTGAGGAGGTAGTGGCTCATGTTAATGCAGGAAATGGTTTGGGATTTACCGATGTGGATTTGACTCCAGCTGGGAGAAATCATAATAATGCTTTGCACATTTCAGTTGAGTGCCGAGGGTCGTTAATGTCACATGTGCTTGTTGACACTGGATCATCTTTGAATGTTTTACCGAAGAAAGCACTGATGAAGTTGGACACTCGTGCGTTAATCTGCACACCAAGTGATTTGGTGGTGCATGCATTCGATGGTTCGAAGAGATCTGTCTTCGGGGAAATTATGCTGCCAATTAAGGTTGGTCTAGAGGTTTTTGAAGCCACTTTCTATATCATGGACATCCAACCTGCTTACAGTTGTTTACTGGGCCGTCCATGGATTCATAGTGTTGGGGCTGTAACGTCCACTCTGCATCAAAAGCTGAAGTACATGGTAGACGGACACGTAGTGACGGTTTGCGGAGAAGAGGATATCATGATAAGTCATCTATCTACTTTCAAATATGTGGAGGTAGATGGCGATATACATGAAACTTTATGTCAAGGTTTTGAGGCAGTGAAGATTACTGAGGATCTCAAGGAAGTTAGCCAATCTGAAGTGGTAGAGCAGCCTGCAGTGGTATATCAGCCATAGGTATCCATGTCTTCCTTCAAGGATGCACGGGATGTGGTTGAAGCCGACAGTTCGCAGAAATGGGGTCAGGTTATTGAAGTCCAGAAAAAGCAGAATACTTATGGGCTGGGATATAAGCCACCTAGGCGTCCTGAGGATCCTCCCAAGTTTTATGGTCCAGTTCGTTTTACCAGTGCTGGTGTGTTCTTTGACAAAGTTAATGTTATTGATGAGGAAGGGGATAGCGATTGCGATATGGATAATTGGATCCGCCCCTGCATTCCAGGTCAAAGTATTTGCAACTGGTCGTCTGAGAAAGCCATTCAAGTGACCAGCCCAGTGTAATTGCCTTTGTTTTTCTGTTATGAAAATCCTACGTTCTGCCCAAGACGTAGTGATTTTTGTTTGTAGGGCTTGAATATTTTGTGTGTTTTCTTTATCATTAATAAAGGACGTTTTCCACATTCAAATATTTTGATCCCTGTTTTTCTGTTTTTACTTTTTGCATTAAATAACAACAAAATGGCAATGTGTTTTTGTTTGTTGCATACATAATGATGTCATACCCCAAATTTTGACCACCAAGATTCCCATCATTTTGAAAACCATCATCACAATATGGATGACCTTTCATACTCATTAATCTCCCCAAAGATGGGTGAGCATTCACTACAATCAAAGAATTAGGATTTCAAGCCCTCTCAGAGCCCTTAGACAAAGGATCAATCAAGAAATGACATTATCTTCAACTTGTCTAACCTCTCAAACACCCACAAAGGATCAAGAGGACTCCCACATCAAGAATCAAGCACAAGGATGCAACATTCCAAGTGGATTAAGCCTCAAAATCATCAGTGTCACTAAATTAGGGTTTTGGTCGACCAGGGCCTCCAAAGGGAAAATTTCCTCTGAGCATGAGCCAATGCTTCAAAGCATAAACTAAAATACTCCATGGGACCTCATGGACCCAAGTATCAAGTCAATTTAGCCTCAGGGGATGTGCACATCAAAAATTAGGATTTAGGGTTTCTTGACCTAATTCACCCCTAAGTTGACTTTTGGGACAAATCATGAGCCAAGACCTCAAGAGAGGATTTGAGGGTCTCCAATATACCACATTGATCCATTTGCAACAATGGATTGATCTAAGAAACTTGATCAACAAGTGTCAATTTCATCTGAACCACAGTTAGGGTTTCGCAGAAAAAGTCAACTGTGGCTTTGACTTTTGACCAGGACATGCTCCCAAACCCTAGGAGATGATTCAATACACCCGATAACACCTATGAAATCAATCCATCAAGTTTGATTTAGGTCAAGGACTTGATTTCATAAAGGATCGCACAGTTTGGAATTCATTTGACAAAAAGTCAACTGTGCACAAAAGTCAACTTTGACTTTTTGAGATTTTTCACAAAATATGGTTCTCTAACCCTAAAATGATGTTAATGTGTGATTGGAATCATCATTCATCAAGAAAAATCAAGAAAAGTTGGATAACTTGTAAAAGGGGCAACCATAAAAAACTTAGAAATTTTCTATTATGGAATAAAGTGGCAAGGGTACCAACTTTGGAGGATCATAACTCCTAAACCAGATGACCATTTTTCCCCATTCAAAGCTGGATTTTTGGCTTTCATACCCTCTACAAAAGCTTCAAACTGAATTCCTTCCAATTCCTCATGGATTTTAAGTTATGGAATGATCAAAATCAAGAAAAGTGAAAATGTCACTTTTTTCCAACACTTAGTGAAATTTTCACCAAGTCAGAATCTGCCTTCACTTTTTTCCAAATGTAGGGGCATTTTTCACTTGGATCCAAAAAGTATCAAAACTAATTATGATCAAACAGTTGTTGTATCATATGAGGGCTTTCCAAAATGGCCAAGAACTCCATCAAATTCCACTTGAGCCAAGAGATATGACAATGCCAATATGCCTTGCTACAAACTGTCATGGCAAGGCAGATTTGGGAGTTTTGCTTGATTTGCTCAAATTTTGCAAAGGGCAAGCAACTTTATCCATCTGAACACCTCAAGGGGGGACCAAGGAAGAACCAACTCTGATGCCAAGCCTCCCAAGTGTTTGGAACCAAAAGTAGCATGCCAAACTGTAGCGAGCGGTTTTGGACGCGGTTCATAAGCGCTGGTCGCTCTCTGCGGTTTGAGCTTAAAACTACAGGTCGATTCATTTTTTATCCTATTGTGAGCTGAATAAGGAAGGGAAATAGATGTCTCCAATTAACCCTGCTTTGCATACTGAGTTTAAACAACGGTCTGTTAGGTTACGAATGCTATCAATGTGGGGGGGGCCTTTGTACTGGTTATTTGTATTTTCGCCAATACGGTTTCTTTCTTTTAATCTAGGCAAAGGGTTTCTGGCGGGGAACAAGGATTAGGATGTTAGGACTGATGCTTTTGAATTACTGCTTTTGATAGATGGAGATATGGGATTTGGGTTTTTTGCTGATTGCGCTCGCTAAGATCTTTTCTTTCGATCTTATGCCTACGTATTCCCGTTTACCAAAACAGGGAAATCAGAGCGTTCGTAGTTCCTCCTATTCTATGGGAGGAAATGGGTGTTTTGGTGTCTTGTTCAAAGCCCAAGACGTGAAGCGAAAGGTGGTTTGTATCTTGTTTAAAGCCCGAGATGTGAAGCTGAAAGGTCTATTTGTGTCTTGTTCAAAGCCCAAGACGTGAAGCTGAAAGACCTCGGCTTTTGAGAGAATTTGTCATCTCTAAACAGGGAGGAAGGAGAATTACTTTAACTGGGATACGCGGATCCGAGCAATGCCATAATTTCCGAAGAAAAGGGGGTTTTAACCTGAAGGAGAAGACTTTAACTCAGTGTAGAGCAATGCCATCTTTCCTTAGGAATTTCTCATGCTAAAAGAGGGACAGTGGCGTGGATATAGAGGATCCAGAGGCTTGCCGCTTACAGCGATTAGATGAAGGGAAAGGAGTTGTTGATGTTTGTGTACTGTGAACGAGGCACAACTTTGATGCTAAAAGGTTGATTGAATCAACCAGTGGTTTTCTTATACGAAGCCTAAGAGGAGGCTAATTTCCGCTAGGAAAAATCCTTATACAAAGCCTAAGAGGAGGCTATTTTGTGTCCCGTACAAAGCCCGAGAGAGAGCTAAAAGTTTTTGACCCGACGAGGGAATCTTTTGGTATCTCGTATAAAGCCCGAGATGGAGGCTATTGGACTCAACAAGAGAGTTTTTTGTATCTCGTACGAAGCCCGAGATGGAGGCTAGAAGTTTTGACTCAACAAGAGAGTCTTTGTATCTCGTACGAAGCCCGAGATGGAGGCTATTGTTTGTTTGACTCGACGAGGGAGTCTTTATGTGTCTCGTACGAAGCCCGAGAGAGAGGCTAAAACGTTGTTGGACTCCGCTGGGGAGAATCATTGTACAAAGCCCAAGAGAAGGCTAGGGTTACTGTGTCAGTTAAGTGACAGGTCTAGTATACTGATTTTGAAAGAGAAAATCAGTTCTTATATGAGCATCACTGTACTCATGGGTTAGATCTGAGGATCGGGGTTGTTTCCTTTTCTTTGAGGAAACTGGAAATCCAAAAGGTATTGAGACTGTCCGAGTCTACGGGTTTCCTTCCTATTTTTGAAGAGTGCTTGAGAATGTCTTTGAGACTCAAGGAAATTAGAATGTCCGTGTCTAGAGTTTTATCTTTTGTACTATGCTGTGAGAAACACTAGTAGACTCTATGAAAGGACTGTTCTATACAGATGACTAAGTTCTGTTCCTATACCTCTAAGAGGTCGTCGGGACAATTTGTACGAAGCCCAA
Organism: Lathyrus tuberosus; assembly: GCA_022829125.1. Classification (NCBI taxonomy): domain Eukaryota; kingdom Viridiplantae; phylum Streptophyta; class Magnoliopsida; order Fabales; family Fabaceae; genus Lathyrus; species Lathyrus tuberosus. The sequence goes on along the minus strand of JALAZF010000162.1, from coordinate 4,689,581 downwards.
GAGGAGGCTAGAAGCTTTTAAGAAGCCGATCGGTCCTTGTACAAAGCCCAAGAGGATGCCATCATTCCCGGAGGAAGAGATCATTATACGAAGCCTAAGAGGAGGCTGTGAATACTTCTAAGAAGCCGTAGGGTCCTTGAACAATGCTCAAGAGGAGGCGGGGTTGCTTTTAGGAAGCCTGTGGGTCCTTGTATAATGCCCAAGAGGAGGCCGATGCTTTTAAGAAGCCCGTGGGTCTATCATCTCCTTTCCATTAGGAGAGATAACTCTTTTAAAGATAAAAACCACTGGTAAACGTGTGAGGTTTACTATCCAGCGACTTTTAGCTTTTAAAGAGGGTTCCTTAGTTAAGGTCCAAGATTATGACCGTAGTGGGTACCCAAACCCCGAGACATTCAAGGCAAGCTATCCACAAGGAATAGATCAAGTCAGGAAAGTTCGAGAATTTGGAAGAAACTCAAAGATGCCATTCACGGAGAATACATTCATCTTGGGGAGTAGAGCTTCTTGACGATTCCTAAGGAGGACAGCCGAAGAGAAGATTGTATCTGGTGCTCCTATTGGGGATCTAGGCGTCTATTTCTACGAATAAATGAAACGGCGTCACCTAATTCTAGACGTAGTTGCCGGGGAAACTCGAAATATCTATACTATTATTACACAGTAGATATGAGTTTATGAAAGGAGACTTACAGTGAGCAGCCCCACAATACAGTTATATGTATAAAGCAAAAATGAAAGCGATAACCACTTACTCGGTTGGAGTGCTTCCATGCTGTTGTGTTAGTTGTTCAACAAAGAAAGATGAAAACAACAGTATATTCAAAATCAAAGGAGAAAGTGCTTTGAAAAAGAAAGATTTGGGGCTTACAGCTCAAGGAGAGGCCCAGGGTTTTATCAGTGAGCGCACTGTTTGACTTTGTACAGAGGGACTTATACAAGTGACTGGGGCCCAAAATGGTTTTCTGTACAAAGGGATGGGTCTTACACTCTCTCAAGAGGCCCAAAAGTTTTAAAAGAAAAAAGAGTGGGGCTTATGACACGAGGGTAGGCCCAAATGATTTTCGTTTAAAATGGCGATCGCGCCGAGGTTTTCTTTTAACGCGGAGGGACTTATACAATAAGTGAGACCCAAAATGTTTTGGTTAAAAGGGGGATTAGGTCTTACACTCTAATAGAGGCCCAAAGTGTTTTTAATGGGTCTTATAGCTCAAGGAGAGGCCCAAGGGTTATTTTGAAAAGGGCGACGATCGCGCTGTTTGTTTTTGACGGTATCGGGACTTATACAAGTGACTGAGGCCCAAAATGATTTGGTAAAAAAAAAGATTGGGTCTTACACTCTATTAGAGGCCCAAAAGGTTTAAGAAAAAGAAATGGGTCTTACTACTCGAGGGTAGGCCCAAGTTTATTTTTAAAAAAGGCGACGATCGCGCCGTTTACTTGTACAGAGGGACTTATACAATGAATGAGGCCCAAAAAGTTTTTGTACAAGGGGGGATGGGTCTTACACTCTCTCAAGAGGCCCAAAAAGTTATTAAAGAAAAAGATTTATGAGGGTTGAATTAATCCAAAACCCTAATTTGTTTTCAAAAATGTATTTAATTGAATAAAAATTCAATTAAAATGATCAAAAATTGTTTAACACATGGAAAACAAATTGTGATCTTGGATTAATGCTTCAAAAATTAAATATTGACCTACAAAATAATTAGAAAGCATTAAAAGTTGCAAAATTAATGTAGAAAAAATATTTAAAATGTCAAAAACAATTAAAATATTAATTCTTTGCAAAAATATCAATTATATGAAATAAATAATATTTTTGGGATTTTTTGATAAAATAAAATATTTTAACATTTTTGTGAATTATTAAAAAAAGAATCAACTCAAAATCATTAAAACTCAGAGAGAAATTAATTTTTGAATCAATTAAACAAAATCACAAAATTCAAATATTTGAATTTCTAAAAATGGCGCCAAGAACAAGCTGAAGAACACGCGCGTGTTCTTGGTTTCTCAGATTTGCATTTTCTATCCAATCTCCATGAATACGTAATCATATCATGCAATCCACATATCATTGTGCTCGTCTCAACCTCACGATCATGTCTATGTACTTTAATTTCATTTAAATTAAACATACAACAAGAAATCACGAAGAGACCTCAAGAACCCTAATTTCTGCATGAAGGCTAGGATTTTTGATACACGATTCAAACAATGCAATTAATTGAGGGAAAACATTCCATGCATGATTATGAACATATGGCCAAATTATTGTGCGAGGAAATATGCACAGATTGAGAGATGACCAAGCATGTGCTCACCTCTAGGCCGTGACAGCAAGTTCAAAGTGATTTTTGATTTGGAGGTGTTACAGATGAGTGGTGATGATCTGAACAACTTCCCTACATCCTATGGATTGTGTTTGGATGGTTGGACTTGATTGAAATTGGCTGGATCATTTTGTGGTACCTCAGCTGCACTTTGGTTAAAACCTTGAGCAACCAGCTGGTGATTTTGTGAAATTGATGTTTCAGAAGTAATCTAAGTGTTTGATCAGCTCATATGTGATGTATGTGAGGTGTGTGAGTGATTGGTTTGATTGGAATTGCTCTCAAACTCAAAACCCGATAGTGACTTACCTTAGAAGGCAAAATTGGAGTGAAAGAAGAGATTGTGAGGAAAGCATCTGTTAGATGGCTTTGGTGTACTTAAACTGACCACAATTGAGCTCTATTTATAGTAGAGCAAGTTTGTTTTGGGATCCACAGTGAATGGTAACTGCAGCAGGTGTTTCCTCAATGTTGGCCAATGGAAATGCAAGTCTCCTCTAGCCATTGACTAGAGGTTAGGGCACAGAGCTATGGTCCCCTTGGTCTTGGATAAGTCTTGACTGATTTCAGATGAGAATGGCTCAGTCCATGCCACCTTGATGGTTCCATTGAATGCCTCATTCCAAATTTGAAGTCTTGTCCCTATTTTGGCCATTCTAGGTTCAACATGCTATTTCTTGTTCCATGGACTTTGGAGGCTTGGCTCAGTGATTGTCCCTTTTAGATTCAGGCCTCTGAGGTGTCCAAGTGGATAGGAGCAATTGAATTTGGCTGATTTTGGCAAATCGACCAAAGTTGCAAATTCTGCCTTGCCTTGACAGATTTTAGCAAGGCAACTTGCCAATGTCATATCTCATGGTGTAAGTTGAATTTGGCAATGTTCTTGGCCATTTTGGAAAGCTCTTACATGATACAACAACTGTTTGAACAAGTTTGGTTTTGATCTCTTTTGATTGCAAGTGAAAAATCCCCCTACATTTGGCAAAAAGTGAGGCAGAATCTGACTTAGTGAAAATTTCACTAAGTGTTGGAAAAAGTGACATTTTCACTTTTCAGCCACTTTGATCACTCCATAACTCAAAATCCTTAATGAATTGGAATGACTTGTAGTTGAAGTTTTTGTAGGTGATAATGAGGGCTACAAATCCATCTTTGGATGAGAAAAAATGGCCTTGTGGTTTAGGAGTTATGGTCCTTCAAAGTTGGTACCCTTGCCACTTTATTTTTAACTTAGAAAAATTTCTAAGTTTTATGGTTACCCCTTTTACAAGTTATCTCACTTTTCTTGATTTTTCTTGATGAATGATGATTCAAATCATACATTAACATCATTTTAGGGTTAAAAATCCATTTTGGTGAAAAATCTCAAAAAGTCAAAGTTGACTTTTGTGCACAGTTGACTTTTTATCAGATGAATTCCAAACTGTGCAATTCTTCAGGAAATCATGTCCTTGACCTAAATCAAACTTGATGGACATGTTCCATGGGTGTCATAGGGTATATTCAATCATGAATTAGGGTTTGGGAGCATGTCTTGGTCAAAAGTCAAAGTTACAGTTGACTTTTCCCTTAAAACCCTAATTGTGGTGCAAATGGAATTGAGACTTGTTGCTCAAACTTCTTGGATTAATCCATTGTCCCAAATGGATCAATATGGTATATTAGAGACCCTCAAATCATCTCTTGAGGTCTTGGCTCATGATTTGTCCCAAAAGTCAACTTAGGGGTGAATTAGGTCAAGAAACCCTAATTCCTGATTTTTGATGAATGCATCCCTTGAGGCTAAATTGACTTGATGCATGGGTTTATGAGGTTCCATGAAGTATATTAGGTTATTTTTTGGATCAATGGCTTGTGCCCAGATGAAACTTTTCATCTGGAGGCCCTGGGTGATCAAAACCCAAATTTGATGACACTGGCGATCTTGAGGCTTGATCCACCTAGAAGGGAGCAACCTTGTGCTTAATCCTTGAAGTGGGAGTCCTTTTGATCCTTTGAGGATGTTTGAGAGATTAGACAAGTTGAAAGTCAAGTCATTTCTTGATTGAGCCTTTGTCTAAAGCTCAGAGAGGGCTTGAAACCCTAATTTTGATTGTAGTGGATGCTCACCCATTTTTTAGGCATTTGGTGAGGCATGATGGTTCATCCATATTGTGATGATGATTTGCACAATGATGGGAAATCTTAGTGGTCAAAATTTGGGGTATGACAGATGCCCCTATTTAATCTTCTTGGACCCGAAGGTGTGAATGACGAAGGTGTTCAAGCATTCGGGGTGCAAGAGGATTAAATATCGGAATACCCAAAATTTTGATGGTGGTTATGAATGGTAGCTTACGCATTCATCTTCTTTAGCTAAGCGATGATGCTTAGAAAAGGTAAACTTCCCCTCGATCCTGGTTTCCTACCAAGGAACTGGTCTTAGTTTTTTATTTAAACTTCCCCTCGATCCTGGTTTCCTACCAAGGAACTGGTCTTAGTTTCTGATTTTAAACTTCCCCTCGATCCTGGTTTCCTACCAAGGCACTGGTCTTAGTTTCTGATTTAAACTTCCCCTCGATCCTGGTTTCCTACCAAGGAATTGGTCTTAGTTTCTTTTGTCAATAAACTTTACTGACATGGGACGCTATTCGTAGCGGCTTTCCTTCAAACTTCTCGCCGAATTTTCCTGGGGAGATGCCATTTGCGTGGAAAAAGTTTTGATGTCAGACTTGCTGGGGAACCCATTCGTCTGAATTGTAGAGGTACACAAACTTCTCTGTTTTGGAGACGTCATTTGTCGATTCTACTGGGGAAAGCGAGTCTCTTGAGAGACTGTTTTCGTTTGGGGTTACATCATACTTTTCTCGGGATCTTCCCGGAGAAATGCCATATGATGGTGTCCAATTTTGAGGTGCCAATGACCTTCTCATCAGTGGTTTTTCGGAGCAAAACTGGCGTGCTGCCGAATCTCTGATCACGAGGCTTTCTCTGTGGATTTTCCTTAATCCGGGAAAGCAAGGATATCATCTTCAATGGCGAAGAGTGATGTTTATTGAAAGTTTTCTCTGGCTTTTCAGAGGTTCAAGTTATCAAAGTGGTCAAGGACCAACTTCTTTCCAGAATTAAACTGGAAGCGAGGTTGTTCAGACACAGTATTTCCTGACGAGGCAAGAACTGACAACTCGATTGAGAGGACTTCTACCACTAGGGGACAAGACCGACTAGAGTGATAGTGATGCAATATGAAATGTGAATTCAAATAAAAATGCATGATGTATGTATATATATGCTGACAAAACAGACGCGACATACAGACTAATGGATGAACACAATTGGATACTCGGCCATCGCGGGGCGAAGAAGTACCGTTGATTCAAAATAGCAATTCCACCTTGCTTAGGAGAGATAGTCCCATTGGGAGCTATGTTGATCGGGCTTAGGAGATGAGAACTCGGCCGAGGATGTCAGACGAAACATGGTCTCTGACATTATTGATCCTTCATTCAGGAGTACTGATCTAGAAGGAGTACCTTGATTCTGCACTTTGAAGTTCGCTTACTTCGGGAGAAGCGATCGATGTTCTTCTGATGTTCAACAGTCAAAAGAAAGGCCATCTTTAATTTAAAAGCAGAAAAAGTTTAACAAGTAAATTCATTTTTGTTTTATTTCAAGAATCGCTGATTAAGTTTAAACAACGTCGTTCTGTAAAGCTAAAACAAGTAAAGAATTACAAACACAAGCACAAGGGCTCAAATTTTATTGATAAGATGGAGATCAGCCAAACGCGTGATTCCAAAGAGTATATACAAAGTTAGAAAATGGTAATTTATAGGGAAAAGGGTTGCGTTGAAACATAACGACCACTATCCTACTACCAACTTTGAGTTCGGGACATCCTGAGCTTCTGTCGAAGATGACCTTTGACGGGAGATTTCCTCCGATGGATGATGTAACTGTTGTTGCTGCTGAGGGACTTGCCTCTGTTGAACATAGTTACTTGCCATTATCCCTAACTTTTGCCTGGATTGTACTATGAGATTTCCAATCCATCGGGATGATTTTTTTTTTCATGTCTCTAACTTTTGCCTGGACCGCCCTTTCGGGTTTTCAATCCACCGAGACGTTTTTTTTTTAGTTTAGTTTAGGCGAAGTATTTCTTGACTACATCAACATTCGTGGGGTAGGCAAATCCCTCTCCGTCCATGGTTGCAAGTCTCAAGGCACCGCCTGAGAAAGATTTTGTGACCACATAAGGGCCATCATAATTTAGGGTCCATTTGCCCCGAGAATCAGTGAGAAATGATTGTATCTTCTTGAGCACGAGGTCTCCTTTTCTGAAAACACGAGGTCGGACCTTTTTGTCAAATGCCCTCTTCATTCTCTGTTGGTACAAATGACCGTGGCATAGTGTCGTGATTCATTTTTCTTCAATCAGATTCAATTCGTCGTGTCGACTTTGACACCATTCAGCTTCGGTAAGCTTAGCTTCCATCAATACCCGGATTGATGGGATCTCTACTTCTATGGGGAGCACTGCTTCCATGCCATATACTAGAGAGAAAGGGGTTGCCCCTGTTGAAGTGCGGACAGATGTGCGATAACCGTGAAGAGTAAAGGGTAGCATCTCGTACCAATCTTTGTAGGTTACAACCATCTTTTGAACGATCATCTTGATGTTCTTGTTAGCCGCTTCTACTGCTCCGTTCATCTTGGGTCGGTAGGGAGATGAGTTATGGTGTTCGATCTTGAACTCTGCACACAACTCTTTCATCATCTTATTGTTCAAGTTAGATCCATTATCAGTAATGATCTCGCTTGGAACACCATAACGGTATATGATATTGTTTTTGATAAATCAGACCATCACTTGTCGGGTTACATTGGCGAATGACGCTGCTTCGACCCACTTGGTGAAATAGTCAATGGCTACAAGGATGAACAGATGTCCGTTTAAAGCCTTAGGTTCGATCAAGCCGGTCATGTCGATTCCCCATATGGAAAAAGGCCACGGGGAAGAGAGAACTTTGAGATGTGATGGCGGTACATGAATTTTGTCGGAGTATATCTGACACTTGTGACACCTCCTCATGTACTTGTAGCAGTCGGATTCCATTGTCAACCAATAGTACCCGGCCCTGAGAATTTTTCTCGCCATTGTGTGTCCGTTGGCATGAGTGCCAAAGGATCCTTCATGAATTTCTTTCATGAGCATGTATGCTTCTGGTCTGTCGACGCATCGGAGCAAGACCATGTCAAAATTTCTCTTATAAAGAGTGTCACTGCTCAGGAAGAAGTTTCCAGCCAATCTTCTGAGGGTTTTCCTGTCTTTTCTGAGTGCCCCAGATGGGTACTCTTGTTTCTGAAGGAAGCATTTGATATCTTGATACCAAGGTCTATCATCTATGACTGCTTCAATCGTGAAGACGTAAGCGGGCCGTTCAAGGCGCATGATGTCGATCTTAGGTATGTCATTTCATCGACCTACACTGATCATGGAAGATAGAGTAGCTAATGCATCAGCCATGTGATTCTCATCACGAGGGATGTGATGAAAGTCGACTCTGTTGAAGAAGGGTAACAACCTTCTTGCATAGTCTTTGTAAGGAATCAATCCTGATTGGTATGTGTTCCAATCTCCTTTTATCTGGTTAATAACCAAGGCTGAATCGCCGTATACGTCCAAGTTTTTGATCCTTAAATCAATCGCTTCTTCGAGACCCATGATACATGCTTCGTATTCGGCCTTGTTGTTCGTACATTTGAACGTAAGTCTGGCAGTGAAAGGAATGTGGGAACCCTGAGGGGTAACAATGATTGCCCCAATTCCGTTTCCATAATGATCAACTGCTCCGTCAAAGATAAGTCCCCACTGGGAACCTGGTTCTGGCCCTTCACTGGGTAGCGGTTCATCGCAATCTTTCATCTTTAGATACATGACATCTTCGTCTGGGAAGTCAAACCCGATTGATTCTTGATTGCCAATCAGTTGATGAGCCAAATGATCGGCTAAAATACTTCCTTTAACGGCTTTCTGAGCGTGGTACTCTATGTCATATTCTGATAACAGCATCTGCCAACGGGCAATCCTTCCCGTGAGAGCAGGTTTTTCGAAGACATACTTGATTGGATCCATTTCTGAGATTAACCAAGTAGTATGACGAATCATGTACTGGCGAAGACGTTTGGCTGCCCAAACCAAAGCGCAACAAGTTTTCTCAATCATTGTGTACCGAGTCTCGCAGTCAGTGAATTTCTTGCTTAGATAGTAAATGGCAGACTCTTTCCGTTTAGTTTCGTCTTGTTGGCCAAGTACACATCCCATTGAGTCCTCTAGGACTGTGAGGTAAATGATCAGTGGTCTTCCTTCCACTGGAGGTGATAGAATCGGAGGATTCAACAGATATTCCTTGATACTGTCGAAGGCAGTTTGGCAATCTTCTGACCAAACGCAATCCTGATTCTTTTTGAGTAATTTGAAATTCGGCGCACACGTCGCGGTCATAATGAATATGAATCTGGAGATGTAGTTCAAACGTCCCAGGAATCCTCTGACTTGTTTTTAGTTTTCGAAGAAGGCATTTCTTGAATGGCCTTGACCTTGTCAGGATCAACCTCAATTCCTTTCTGGCTGACAATGAACCCTAGTAGTTTCCCTGAATGGACACCGAAGGTGCACTTGTTGGGATTCAAGCGGAGCTTGAATTTTCTTAGACGTTCGAACAATTTTGACAGATGTTCAACGTGCTCATCCTCTGTTCTTGATTTTGCAATCATATCATCGACATACACTTCGATTTCCTTGTGTATCATGTCATGAAACAGAGTAGTCATGGCCCTTTGATAGGTTTCCCCGGCGTTCTTCAAACCAAACAACATTACCTTGTAACAAAAGGTACCCCATGGGGTAATTAACGAAGTTTTCTCCATGTCTTTCGGCGCCATTTTGATCTGATTATAGCCCGAGAATCCATCCATGAAGGAGAATACTTTGAACTTTGCTGTGCTGTCAACCAGCATGTCAATGTGTGGTAAAGGAAAGTCATCCTTTGGACTTGCCTTGTTTAGATCTCTGTAATCAACACACATTCTGACCTTTCCACCTTTTTGGGAACGGGTACGATGTTGGCTAACCATTGAGGATATTCAGATGTAGCGAGGAAACCTGCGTCAATCTGTTTCTGTACCTCCTCCTTGATTTTGATGGCCATGTCCGGGTGAGTGCGTCTCAACCTTTGCTTTACTGGAGGACATACCGATCTCAACGGTAAGTGATGTTCCACGATGCTGGTATCCAACCCTGGCATATCCTGATAGGACCAAGCGAATACATCGGGGAATTCTTTGAGAAGCTTTGTCAAACCCTCTCTGGCAGTTGGACTGAGCAGTGCTCCGATCCTGATTTCTTTTCTCTCTTTTTCTGAACCCAAGTTTACCATTTCCAACGGCTCTTTGTGAGGTTCAATGAACCTTTCCTCTTGTCTGAGTAGTCGGGAGATCTCTTCTGGAATTTCGTTGTCATTTTCTTCTTTAGCCTCGAATACCGGGAACTCAAAGTTGGAAGAAGGCATCGGATCGTATGTTTCAACTGGGTTTAAAACAAGCAATCTGCATGATGTGATGATTCGTGTTTAGAAGAGATAGAGAAAATGCAAGTGTGTGCAGTGTATTTGTTTTACTGCTTGTTTTTATTTTTGAATTATTTTTTAGGATTACCATTTTCTGAAAAAGCAAAAAAAGAAAACAGCAATTAATGCGGAAATTACAGAATGGCGTTATTTTATTAATGAACAAGTCGATTCTTGAAACTGCAGCCCTATAAAACAAAACTCTGTCGCTTCGGGCAAAGCGAAGAGGGAAATTTACAGAAAGTGAGCCCTATCAAAACATCCGTTTCACCTGGGCAGGGTGAAAGGTTAAAGATGGCAATTACTTTGACTGATGAACGACCTTCGGAACCTCGACGGCAACCCATTGGCGGCGAACTCCTCGGTGAATCACAAAGTCTGGCACCTTTCTTGATTTGTCTTCAGAAATGACGCTGATTTCTGGTGGAGCAGGATCGTTGGAATCTGTTTCCCAGGCAGAATTGTCGTAGGAAGATTCCTCTGTTGCATTTTGCATAGCATTGGTGCTCTCAGCTGTATCTCCCTATCCAGTTGGCTGGATATCTTCGAGCCTGATACGAGAGCTTTCGAGAGCGGTGTACTTGACCATAAAGTCGTATTTTCCACTTGGCTGTCCCAGAGTGTCCCAAACTTCTTTGGAACTGGAGAAGTCGTCTCTCTCAATGATGTTGACCTCGGGAAAAGCATAGTTGATGAATTCAAGTCCTGCAAACGTTGCGAATTCATCTTCATGTTGAGTAGTTTCTGAATAACCTGAGTGTTGATCCCATGACATGGTGGGGACACAGGTATTCTGTTCAATGACAGTCAGCGAAGTTTCATTACTCGGCTGACTTTCCGGCCCCAAGTTTCCTGGGTAAGGTTGCCACATTGGCAGACCATCCATTAGGCCATAGTAGTTGTAGTCAAAGTTGCCTTTCATCAGAGTGTCTTCCTCTAATGAATTTGGCGGGGCACGACATCCTTCCGGATCACAATCTCCATATATCATTTCGACGTCTGACCTTGGTATAAATCTCGGACTCTCTGTAGAAAAGCAAAAAGGCATAGGCACCTCTTCCTGAGACATATACCCGTCCTTGTTAAGATAGGACTTCCATTCTTCATCCGTGTCAGAGGGATCTTCCTCATTGATAGCATGAACTGTCTGAGACACTGGGTGAAGAAAACCTCCACTGTGGAAGAAGTTTTGAAGGGGATGAAAACTTTCATCATTGGCAAGTGTCTGGGTACAGGTTGCAGAAAGACCAAGACCCTTCTTTGTTTTATTGTCAATAGGAACGACAAGCCGTCCCCATCCTGTCGTATCGGTACTCTCGACTGCTTTGATAGCATCTTTGTATGAAGAAATTGAAGTTCCTTCTTTGAACTGATTGTCCTTGCTCACCGATAGTGCTTGGAACTGAGTTCCAATAACCTCCTCGGGTTCCGCACAAGTAGATAATGATAGGTTACTCATAAGCAAGGCTTGTTCCCCATAAACTGTGACAAGTTGGTCGTTGTTGACGAACTTTAGCTTTTGGTGGAGGGTCGAAGTGACCGCTCCAGCCTGATGTATCCAAGGTCTTCTTAATAAACAACTGTATGTTGCCCGGATGTCCATGACCTGGAAAGTGATTTGGAAAGTGTGAGGACCAATAGTTATGGGAAGATCAACTTCGCCGATAACTGTTTTTCTGGATCCGTCGAATGCTTTGACGACGACCTCACTGACTCTCATCGGAGGGCCCTTGAATGATAATTGCATCAAAGTGGACTTCGGCATAACATTCAGGGCTGACCCTGTGTCTACCAGTACGTTGGCTAAAGCATCGCCCTGGCAGTTAACTGTAATGTTGAGCGCCTTGTTATGACGGCGACCCTCTTCAGATAATTCTTCATCACTAAATCCCAAATTATTGCAGGAAGTGATGTTAGAGACAATGCTATCGAATTGTCTGATTGTTACATCCTGTTCCACAAAGGCTTGCTCCAAGACTTTCTGTAGAGCCTCTCTGTGTGCTTCTGAACTGAGTAACAGTGATAATACTGAGATCTTTGAAGGAGTTCGTAGCAGTTGATCAACAATGTTATATTCACTCCTTTGGATGAGCCTTAGCATCTCATCCTTGTCTTTTGAAAAGTCGGGATTACTAGATTGACCGACTGGCGGATCAGGAATTTCTGCCTGAAGTTCCTTTTCTTTGTTGGATTCTCCAACCCCTCGGTTGAAGATTCGACCGCTCCGTGTTACACGACTGATGTCTGCAATATTCACGACGGAGGGTAATGGAATTTCCTTTACATTCTCGATTATTGTTGCACCGTATTTGTAAGGGATTGCCTTAGCTGATTCATATGGTAATGGCCCCGGTAGATAGATGACTATGGGAACCTTCTGATTTTTCTGACCATCATAAGTAATCTCGATCCGTTCCTGGTTGGGAACTTTAGATTCGTCGAGTAGAGGAATGATGGCAAAAATATCCCTGGTCCTATGATGACCCGAGATTGTGACAACATCCTCGACTTGATCGGCAAGGTAGTTCGGCGTCCAGTTGATGGGTCCAGAACCTGGATATTGACGAATTTCTCCATGATCGACCCGACCCTGAAGAGATGCTCGCACAAGGTAGCACCCGTGATTACTTTCCGAACAGACGCTACAACTGTCATAGTTGTGTGGAGGCACCTAGCCACGCCCACTTTGAATACAATGTAACCTCACTAGGTTACCTTCCATTGATCGGACATCCTGACTTTGACGACGAGTAGGATTCCTGTTATTGATACTAATATGCTGAGTATCTTCATCCATGTAGATTGGCATCCACCAGTGATTTAACAAGTGCTGAAGCGCCTCCTGGACAAGGGTACAACCTCGATCGTTTTCGCAACCTGCCTTACAACTTTGATAGTCATGTGATATTAAGAATCCGAGTCGGACCTGTTCAGCATGTAACTCTACCAGGTTGGTATTCATTACGCGGATATCAAAGATCTGAACCATGTTGATTTGATAGGAGTTCCTATCATGGTAATCATGGATCCATCCAAGATCCATCTGACGCTGGAGGGCCTCTTGTATGAAAGAGCATCCCTGTTTGTTTACCGAGCAAATCAGACAGGAACTGTAATCGTGTCACCGCAGATTATGATATTGGCTTTGCCTTGAGTGCATCGCCACCAAGTTGACATTCATTGCACGGATGTCGTGGTTCTGAATGACGTTGGAGTTCGTGTATACCATGTTAACTCCACGAACTCGGTGCTCTTGGATCCATCCGAGATCCATCTGTTCCTGTAGAGCTGATTGCACTACCGAACATCCTTGGTTATCTTTAGAGCGGATATCACACTGGTGATAGTTATAGGTGGCACATGGCCATATCCACTCTGTCTACAATGCATCTTGACCAGATTGGTCTTCAACAAGAGTACATCATGAATTTGATAGACATTGTTAGTCTCTTTCTCAATCAGATTGACTGCAGCTTTCTCATGTTGAGGCAGCGGGTTCATAAGAACATTAGGATTCGTATCTTTGAAAGATAAGAGCCCGCTCCTAACAAGCTTTTGCACGTCGGATTTGAAATTGAGACAAGTCTCAATGTTATGCCCTGAACCTCCTTGATGATAAGGGCATGTTTGATCCGCCTTAAACCAAAAAGGCGGATTTTCCGGAACTGTAAGAGGAGACTTAGTCTGAATGTGCCCCTTAGCCAGTAGTAACGAAAATAATTTTGCGTACATCATGGGTATAGGATCAAACCCTGATGGCCGTGTTGTACGATTGTTGTTATATGGAGGACGAGCCTGCTGAAGAGACTGTTGTGTCCTTTGTTGGTCAGGTTGGCTCTGCGCAACCTGATGTTGATACGTAGGAATAGGCGCGGGGCCGATAGCAGGAGTTACAGCTGCTACTGGCTGATAACGACGCCTTTTCTTTCCGAGAGAGATATTCCCAATATCTTGCTCTTTTTTCTTAGGGAGAGCACTGCCGTATTTTTTAGTACCGCTTGTCGATCCAGTGTCTTTTACCAAACGTCCTTCTCGGACGGCTTCCTCAAGACGTACACCCATGCCGACCATTTCGGTGAAATCACTGGGCACACTGGCAACCATTCGGTCATAGTAAAATGAGCTTAAGGTCTTTAAGAAGATTTTTGTCATCTTTTTTTCCTCAAGAGGTGGACAAATTTGAGCGGCAATTTCACGCCACCTTTGAGCATACTCCTTAAAGGTTTCCTTGTCCTTTTGCGACATTGATCTGAGTTGATCTCTGTCGGGTGCCATGTCCAAATTGTACTTGTATTGTCGGACGAAGGCAGTACCAAGATCTCTGAATGTACTAATCATAGTACGGTTTAAACCCATGTACCATTTGAGTGCGGCACCGGTTAAACTATCCTGGAAGTAGTGAATCAGCAGGTCCTGATTCTCCGTCTGAGCTGACATCCGCCGAGCGTACATCACCAGATGGCTCTGAGGGAAAGAGTTACCCTTGTATTTTTCAAAGTCGGGCACTTGGAACTTGTGCGGGACTTTCACATTTGGGACCAAGCAGAGGTTTGCGGCGTCCTTTCCAAATAGATCCTGACCGCGGATGGCTTGCAGCTCTTTCTGCATTTCCAAGAACTGCTCCTGGAATTCATCCATTCTGTCAAACATAGTTTCCTTCTTACCAGAAGGTGTCTGTGGAACCTGTCCTTCCGGGACAGTGTGCACCACAGGGGGTGGTACCGTGACTACGGTAGTAAGTCTTGGCGCCTCCCAAAGTTTGTAACCTTCAGGAGTCTTCAGCATGCCCCTGGCATCTTCACTTTCCCGAAGTTTGTAACCTTCAGGCCCAGCGGCTTCTGTTGCGATTCCCTGATCTTCAGTGATCGGCGGAACATATCCTTCCGGGATATAGTTAACAGGCATGCCCCACAGACGATCTTTCGGCATCTGATACCTAGGATCATACTTTTCTATGATGGGCGTTGAGGTGATCTCTGAGATCATAGTTCGTTGTAGCTGAGCTTCTGCCATGGCTTGCATGTCGTTACGAAGCTTTCTCATATCCTCTCTTAGAGTGTCGATCTCTTCTTTCAACTCTCTGTTTTCTTCCTCAAGATCATCCATCTTTTTCTGACGATTGGCCCGAGTATTATACGAATGAGACAGTTTGACTCTAGAATCGAGACACAAACGTGAGATTCGTAGGTAAGAAGAATACGCGATGTGAGAATGATGAATGCAATGATTATATTAATTGTTGTTTGGTTTAATCAATATAAACTTCGACAATTAGATTGCAAATATTAAACAGTGGAGAAACCCCTTTTTATTGAATTCTAAAGGATTACAGAAATGGAAATACAGTAGATTACAAGGTGCAGAAACAGAAACCTAAGCTAATGGGTCCCGAGTCCTTTTCTTTGACCGGGGCGCTTGGGCTGTTGTCGGGTTGTCATTCCTTTGCCAGGTGAAAGGAGCGAGCAAATTCCTTTGGTCATCTTGATTCTCTACAGCATGCTGCTCCAAAATTGCAATCAGAGCATCTTTCTCTTTTAGTAGTCGCTGTATTTGGATACACTCTACGTCGAGGGTGCGGTATTTGTTCTTCCAAGATCTTCTTTCCTTTTGAACTTTGTTGAGAGTAACCTGAAGCTTTTCAGTTTCCGTCATGAAGTACATGACAGTTTCCCTCGGTGGAAGAATTCCGTAACGAGGATAAGGCATCTTTAGCTTGAGAGCTCTAGTTTGTATCCAATGGAGATAAGGCTCCACCGAGACACAGTCCAGTTTTCCCAGAGACTCTCGTCCTTTCTTATGAACATGTTTCCAAGCTTGCACTATTTCCATCTTTAGTGCTCTGTCATTTTCTCTTTCTTTGAAGAAAAGATCTTCCAGATGAACACCCAGTGGGATGTGTCTCATCGGGTATCCAAATTGACGAAGAACCAATGTCGGATGATAGTTGATTCCTCCTTTAGTTCCTATGAGGGGTACGCTGGGGAAGTTTCCACAACGGTCAATGATTCTGATTCCCTCATAAATCCTATTACACCAATCTATATCGGAATTGGTGAGAGACATGATCTTCTGCGACCAACGTAAGACACTCTTGCAATCCCAAAAAGCAACAAACTTGGGCAAGTGAGAGATAAACCATTTGTAGAGCAAAGGTACACAGCATGTGATCTCCCCTCCGCTGTACAAATTTCCCAAGTGTACAGAATGATACGCATCTGTGAGCAAAGTCGGCACAAGGTTTCCAATGAGAAAAACCTTAATAGCGTTGATATCGACGAAGTTATTGATGTTAGGAAACAAAAATAACCCGTAGGTGAGCAAGACAAAGATGCTTTCAAAAGCAGTCGTGTTCCCTATGCTAGCGAAGTACAGGGCTTTCTTTGTCAAGAAATGGGCTGGCAAACCTTGGATTCCACCCTTAGTGGTCATGTGAGTCCTGACCTCAGACTCGTCCAAATGAATTGCTATTGCAATAGTCTGATTCTTTGGAATTTCTTCTAGTCCAGAAAATGGAGCTTGATCAGTGATATGTAAATTAGTCAGATGAGAATACTCCTCCGGCGTTGGTGATAGCTGGTAATCCGGGAATGTGAAATAATGATAAACCGGATCGTAGAACTGAATGAGTACGTCCATGATCCCCTTAATCACATGGACTCTTAACAGTGGTAGCAAATCACCGTGCTTGGCTCTGAAAGCCTCTGGGTTAACGATCATCCTCGCTAACTTTCTCAAATCCCCTAGCTTCAGAACCTTGAAGGTATACTGGTGAGTTCTCCTTCTACCGAAATCCATTAATGCAATCTTTTTCTCTGATATTTGCAATCACAGTCTTAGTTTAATTTGAAAAACAGAGAGACTAGAAGAGAAGTTTTTTGAATGTTTTAATGTTTTATTAAATGGATGCATGAATGCAGCACACAAAAACATAGAAAAAACATGGGGTCAAAGGGTCGTTGTCATGAAGTCAAGGCTCTACCCATCCCCAAAGGTTTATACTAGGGTGATTTTTGTACCTGTACTCATTATCATCAGCTCCTCCCATGAAAGCAAGACAACAAGCGGATCGCCAGCGAGTTGTAGAGCAATCTTAGAGTAAGTGCCATTCACCGAGAATAGATCACCAGCCTCAAATGAGGGTAGTATCGCGTAACAACTATTTCCGATAGTTTCCGCACTACGAAAGGGTTTGGCTCCTCAGCTTCTCAGACTTAACAACCGGCTTATTGGCTAGAAGAGTGAATGGGTTGCGTTGGTCAGCCTCCACTGAGGTTGATGGTCGACCCCGTCGCCATCACTTATCTTAAGTGTATACTCATTCTCACCACATGCAGCATCACACGCATTCCCAGTAGCAGAAAAATAAACACATATAGCAATTAGGAAAAGCAGTATATATATTTGTCCTAATCATCCTAGACTTATAAAGCTAAGAATCCTAAGTTCCTGACAGAAAATGGGTTCTCCGACGGAAGCCCCAATCTGTGGTATTCACACAAGTGAAGAGAAAAAAGGAAAAAGAAAGACTGGCCCCACGGTGGGCGCCATTTTTTCTGTTGGCGGCCACCGCCATGAAAATGACTTACCCAAGGTTTAAATTGTAAGGAAGAAAGAAATTGGCCCCACGGTGGGAGCCATTTTTTCTGTAGCGAGCGATTTTGGACGCGGTTCTTAAGCGCTGGTCGCTCTCTGCGGTTTGAGCTTAAAACTACAGGTCGATTCATTTTTTATCCTATTGTGAGCTGAATAAGGAAGGGAAATAGATGTCTACAATTAACCCTGCTTTGCATACTGAGTTTAAACAGCGGTCTGTTAGGTTACGAATGCTATCAATGTGGGGGGGCCTTTGTACTGGTTATTTGTATTTTTGCCAATACGGTTTCTTTCTTTTAATCTAGACAAAGGGTTTCTGGCAGGGAACAAGGATTAGGATGTTAGGACTGATGCTTTTGAATTACTGCTTTTGATAGATGGAGATATGGGATTTGGGTTTTTTACTGATTGCGCTCGCTAAGATCTTTTTTTTCGATCTTATGCCTACGTATTCCCGTTTACCGAAACAGGGAAATCAGAGCGTTCGTAGTTCCTCCTATTCTATGGGAGGAAATGGGTGTTTTGGTGTCTTGTTCAAAGCCCAAGACGTGAAGCAAAAGGTGGTTTGTATCTTGTTTAAAGCCCAAGATGTGAAGCTGAAAAGTCTATTTGTGTCTTGTTCAAAGCCCAAGACGTGAAGCTGAAAGACCTCGGCTTTAGAGAGAATTTGTCATCTCTAAAGAGGGAGGAAGGAGAATTAATTTAACTGGGATACGCGGATCCGAGCAATGCCATAATTTCCGAAGAAAAGGGGGTTTTAACCTGAAGGAGAAGACTTTAACTCAGTGTAGAGCAATGCCATCTTTCCTTAGGAATTTCTCATGCTAAAAGAGGGACAGTGGCGTGGATATAGAGGATCCAGAGGCTTGCCGCTTACAGCGATTAGATGAAGGGAAAGGAGTTGTTGATGTTTGTGTACTGTGAACGAGGCACAACTTTGATGCTAAAAGGTTGATTGAATCAACCAGTGGTTTTCTTATACGAAGCCTAAGAGGAGGCTAATTTCCGCTAGGAAAAATCATTATACAAAGCCTAAGAGGAGGCTATTTTGTGTCCCGTACAAAGCCCGAGAGAGAGGCTAAAAGTTTTTGACCCGACGAGGGAATCTTTTGGTATCTCATATAAAGCCCGAGATGGAGGCTATTGGACTCAACAAGAGAGTTTTTTGTATCTCGTACGAAGCCCGAGATGGAGGCTAGAAGTTTTGACTCAACAAGAGAGTCTTTGTATCTCGTACGAAGCCCGAGATAGAGGCTATTGTTTGTTTCACTCGACGAGGGAGTCTTTATGTGTCTCGTACGAAGCCCGAGAGAGAGGCTAAAACGTTGTTGGACTCCGCTGGGGAGAATCATTGTACAAAGCCTAAGAGAAGGCTAGGGTTACTGTGTCAGTTAAGTGACAGGTCCAGTATACTGATTTTGAAAAAGAAAATCAGTTCTTATATGAGCATCACTGTACTCATGGGTTAGATCTGAGGATCGGGGTTGTTTCCTTTTCTTTGAGGAAACTGGAAATCCAAAAGGTATTGAGACTGTCCGAGTCTACGGGTTTCCTTCCTATTTTTGAAGAGTGCTTGAGAATGTCTTTGAGACTCAAAGAAATTAGACTGTCTGTGTCTAGAGTTTTATCTTTTGTACTATGCTGTGAGAAACAGTAGTAGACTCTATGAAAGGACTGTTCTATGCAGATGACTAAGTTCTGTTCCTATACCTCTAAGAGGTCGTCGGGACAATTTGTACGAAGCCCAAGAGGAGGCTAGAAGCTTTTAAGAAGCCGATCGGTCCTTGTACGAAGCCCAAGAGGAGGCCATCATTCCCGGAGGAAGAGATCATTATACAAAGCCTAAGAGGAGGCTGTGAATACTTCTAAGAAGCCGTAGGGTCCTTAAACAATGCCCAAGAGGAGGCGGGGTTGCTTTTAGGAAGCCTGTGGGTCCTTGTATAATGCCCAATAGGAGGCCGATGCTTTTAAGAAGCCCGTGGGTCTATCATCTCCTTTCCATTAGGAGAGATAACTCTTTTAAAGATAAAAACCACTGGTAAACGTGTGAGGTTTACTATCCAACGACTTTTAGCTTTTAAAGAGGGTTCCTTAGTTAAGGTCCAAGATTATGACCGTAGTGGGTACCCAAACCCCGAGACATTCAAGGCAAGCTATCCACAAGGAATAGATCAAGTCAGGAAAGTTCGAGAATTTGGAAGAAACTCAAAGATGCCATTCACGGAGAATACATTCATCTTGGGGAGTAGAGCTTCTTGACGATTCCTAAGGAGGACAGCTGAAGAGAAGACTATATCTGGTGCTCCTATTGGGGATCTAGGCGTCTATTTCTACGAATAAATGAAACGGCGTCACCTAATTCTAGACGTAGTTACCGGGGAAACTCGAAATATCTATACTATTATTACACAGTAGATATGAGTTTATGAAAGGAGACTTAGAGTGAGCAGCCCCACAGAACAGTTATATGTATAAAGCAGTAAATGAAAGCGATAACCACTTACTCGGTTGGAGTGCTTCCATACTGTTGTATTAGTTGTTCAACAAAGAAAGATGAAAACAACAGTATATTCAAAATCAAAGGAGAAAGTGCTTTGAAAAAGAAAGATTTGGGGCTTACAGCTCAAGGAGAGGCCCAGGGTTTTATCAATGAGCGCACTGTTTGACTTTGTACAGAGGGACTTATACAAGTGACTGGGGCCCAAAATGGTTTTCTGTATAAAGGGATGGGTCTTACACTCTCTCAAGAGGCCCAAAAGGTTTAAAGGAAAAAAGAGTGGGGCTTATAACACGAGGGTAGGCCCAAATGATTTTCGTTTAAAATGGCGATCGCGCCGAGGTTTTCTTTTAACGCGGAGGGACTTATGCAATAAGTGAGGCCCAAAATGTTTTGGTTAAAAGGGGGATTGGGTCTTACACTCTAATAAAGGCCCAAAGTGTTTTTAATGGGTCTTATAGCTCAAGGAGAGGCCCAAGGGTTATTTTGAAAAGGGCGACGATCGCGCCGTTTGTTTTTGACGGTATCGGGACTTATACAAGTGACTGAGGCCCAAAATGATTTAGTCAAAAAAAAAGATTGGGTCTTACACTCTATTAGAGGCCCAAAAGGTTTAAGAAAAAGAAATGGGTCTTACTACTCGAGGGTAGGCCCAAGTTTATTTTTAAAAAAGGCGACGATCGCGCCGTTTACTTGTACAGAGGGACTTATACAATGAATGAGGCCCAAAAAGTTTTTGTACAAGGGGGGATGGGTCTTACACTCTCTCAAGAGGCCCAAAAAGTTATTAAAGAAAAAGATTTATGAGGGTTGAATTAATCCAAAACCCTAATTTGTTTTCAAAAATGTATTTAATTGAATAAAAATTCAATTAAAATGATCAAAAATTGTTTAACACATGGAAAACAAATTGTGATCTTGGATTAATGCTTCAAAAATTAAGTATTGACCTACAAAATAATTAGAAAGCATTAAAAGTTGCAAAATCAATGTAGAAAAAATATTTAAAATGTCAAAGACAATTAAAATATTAATTCTTTGCAAAAATATCAATTATATGAAATAAATAATATTTTTAGGATTTTTTGATAAAATAAAATATTTTAACATTTTTGTGAATTATTAAAAAAAGAATCAACTCAAAATCATTAAAACTCAGAGAGAAATTAATTTTTGAATCAATTAAACAAAATCACAAAATTCAAATATTTGAATTTCTAAAAATGGCGCCAAGAACAAGCTGAAGAACACGCGCGTGTTCTTGGTTTCTCAGATTTGCATTTTCTATCCAATCTCCATGAATACGTAATCATATCATGCAATCCACATATCATTGTGCTCGTCTCAACCTCACGATCATGTCTATGTACTTTAATTTCATTTAAATTAAACATACAACAAGAAATCACGAAGAGACCTCAAGAACCCTAATTTCTGCATGAAGGCTATGATTTTTGATACACGATTCAAACAATGCAATTAATTGAGGGAAAACATTCCATGCATGATTATGAACATATGGCCAAATTATTGTGCGAGGAAATATGCATAGATTGAGAGATGACCAAGCATGTGCTCACCTCTAGGCCGTGACAGCAAGTTCAAAGTGATTTTTGATTTGGAGGTGTTACAGATGAGTGGTGATGATCTGAACAGCTTCCCTACACCCTATAGATTGTGTTTGGATGGTTGGACTTGATTGAAATTGGCTGGATCATTTTGTGGAACCTCAGCTGCACTTTGGTTAAAACCTTGAGCAACCAGCTGGTGATTTTGTGAAATTGATGTTTCAGAAGTAATCTAAGTGTTTGATCAGCTCATATGTGATGTATGTGAGGTGTGTGAGTGATTGGTTTGATTGGAATTGCTCTCAAACTCAAAACCCGATAGTGACTTGCCTTAGAAGGCAAAATTGGAGTGAAAGAAGAGATTTTGAGGAAAGCATCTGTTAGATGGCTTTGGTGTACTTAAAATGACCACAATTGAGCTCTATTTATAGTAGAGCAAGTTTGTTTTGGGATCCACAGTGAATGGCAACTGCAGCAGGTGTTTCCTCAATGTTGGCCAATGGAAATGCAAGTCTCCTCTAGCCATTGACTAGAGGTTAGGGCACAGAGCTATGGTCCCCTTGGTCTTGGATAAGTCTTGACTGATTTCAGATGAGAATGGCTCAGTCCATGCCACCTTGATGGTTCCATTGAATGCCTCATTCCAAATTTGAAGTCTTGTCCCTATTTTGGCCATTCTAGGTTCAACATGCTATTTCTTGTTCCATGGACTTTGGAGGCTTGGCTCAGTGATTGTCCCCTTTAGATTCAATCCTCTGAGGTGTCCAAGTGGATAGGAGCAATTGAATTTGGCTGATTTTGGCAAATCGACCAAAGTTGCAAATTCTGCCTTGCCTTGACAGATTTTAGCAAGGCAACTTGCCAATGTCATATCTCATGGTGTAAGTTGAATTTGGCAATGTTCTTGGCCATTTTGGAAAGCTCTTACATGATACAACAACTGTTTGAACAAGTTTGGTTTTGATCTCTTTTGATTCCAAGTGAAAAATCCCCCTACATTTGGCAAAAAGTGAGGCAGAATCTGACTTAGTGAAAATTTCACTAAGTGTTGGAAAAAGTCACATTTTCACTTTTCAGCCACTTTGATCACTCCATAACTCAAAATCCTTAATGAATTGGAATGACTTGTAGTTGAAGTTTTTGTAGGTGATAATGAGGGCTACAAATCCATCTTTGGATGAGAAAAAATGGCCTTGTGGTTTAGGAGTTATGGTCCTTCAAAGTTGGTACCCTTGCCACTTTATTTTTAACTTAGAAAAATTTCTAAGTTTTATGGTTACCCCTTTTACAAGTTATCTCACTTTTCTTCATTTTTCTTGATGAATGATGATTCAAATCACACATTAACATCATTTTAGGGTTAAAAATCCATTTTGGTGAAAAATCTCAAAAAGTCAAAGTTGACTTTTGTGCACAGTTGACTTTTTATCAGATGAATTCCAAACTGTGCAATTCTTCAGGAAATCATGTCCTTAACCTAAATCAAACTTGATGGACATGTTCCATGGATGTCATAGGGTATATTCAATCATGAATTAGGGTTTGGGAGCATGTCTTGGTCAAAAGTCAAAGTTACAGTTGACTTTTCCCTTAAAACCCTAATTGTGGTGCAGATGGAATTGAGACTTGTTGCTCAAACTTCTTGGATTAATCCATTGTCCCAAATGGATCAATATGGTATATTAGAGAACCTCAAATCATCTCTTGAGGTCTTGGCTCATGATTTGTCCCAAAAGTCAACTTAGGGGTGAATTAGGTCAAGAAACCCTAATTCCTGATTTTTGATGAATGCATCCCTTGAGGCTAAATTGACTTGATGCATGGGTTCATGAGGTTCCATGAAGTATATTAGGTTATGTTTTGGATCAATGGCTTGTGCCCAGATGAAACTTTTCATCTGGAGGCCCTGGGTGATCAAAACCCTAATTTGGTGACACTGGCGATCTTGAGGCTTGATCCACCTAGAAGGGAGCAACCTTGTGCTTAATCCTTGGAGTGGGAGTCCTTTTTATCCTTTGAGGATGTTTGAGAGATTAGACAAGTTGAAAGTCAAGTCATTTCTTGATTGAGCCTTTGTCTAAAGCTCAGAGAGGGCTTGAAACCCTAATTTTGATTGTAGTGGATGCTCACCCATTTTTGAGGCATTTGGTGAGGCATGATGGTTCATCCATATTGTGATGATGATTTGCACAATGATGGGAAATCTTAGTGGTCAAAATTTGGGGTATGACACAAACCTAAAAAACCCTAAAAGAGGGACAAGACTCCAATTTTGGTTTGGAGCATTTATTGGATGCTTAGAGGTGGAATGAATTGAGCTTCCTCTAACTGAATTCAGTCAAGACTTATCCAAGACCAAGGGAACCAGTAGCATGTGCCCTAACCTCTACTTAATGGCTAGAGGAGACTTGGATTCTCATTGCTCAACATTGGCCAAACCTATGCAGCAGTTGCCATTCACTATTCCTTGCAAAACAAACTTGCTCTACTATAAATAGAGCTCATTTGTGCTCAGTTTAAGTACACCAAAGCCATCTATTGAAATATGCTTTATTATTTCATATCAGTAACACAGTACAAAGAGGTATTTATAGAATATGAATTACACTAGAAAATAGGGGTAATTATTCTCCCTATAAATGCTAATCCTAAATAAGGTAAAAATTGAATAATACAGTTGATTACTATTAATTACAATATATATCCAGTCATAATTAGCTGTACAACAGAATTTCAACACTCCCCCTCAAGCTGGCATGAATATATCGTTCATAGCAAGCTTGCACACCATGTTATCAAAAAGTCTCTTTGGAAGACTCTTTGTGAGCACATCTGCTACTTGACTTTTGGTGGGTATGTAGGACATACAAATCTCACCACTGTCAATTTTTTCTTTGATGAAATGCTTGTCCACTTCAACATGCTTCGTCCTGTCATGTAGGACAGGATTATGGGCAATAGAAATAGCAGCCTTATTATCGCAGTAAACTTTAATTGGAGTTGGACCAAAAAACTTCAATTCTTCCATGAATTTTTTGATCCATAATACTTCACAAAAACCATGGGCCACAGATCGGAATTCAGCTTCTGCACTGCTCCTGGCTACAACATTTTGTTTTTTGCTCCTCCATGTTACTAGATTTCCACCTATAAAGGTACAATATCCCGAGGTAGACCTTCTATCATTTATATTACCTGCCCAATCAGCATCTGTATAGGCTTCAATCTGTATATGCCCTCTATTTCTGAATATCAACCCCTTTCCAGGAGTACCTTTCAAGTATCTTAATATTCTGAAAATAGCTTCAAAGTGGGCTGCCCCTGGTGCATGCATAAATTGGCTTATTACACTCACTGCAAAGGCTATATCTGGCCTTGTATGTGACAGATAAATTAGTCTTCCAGCTAATCGTTGATAGCGTTCTCTATCTACTATTTCATCTTCAGCAACTGACTTTAGTTTCACATTGGGATCCATTGGTGTTTCTACTGCTTTACACCCTGTCATCCCTGTTTCTGCGAGTAAATCGAGTATATACTTGCGCTGGTTGAGAAAAATTCCTTCTTTAGATCTTGCGAACTCCATCCCAAGAAAGTATTTTAACTTTCCAAGATCCTTGATATCAAACTCAGCCTCAAGTTTTCTCTTCAAATCACTAATTGCTTTAACGTCATCTCCTGTAATAATAATATCATCAACATACACTATTAAGATAGCAATCTTACCTTCACATGAGTGTTTAAAGAACATAGTGTGATCTGCTTGACTTTGGGTGAAGCCATGCCTCTTAACAACACTTCCAAATCTCTCAAACCAGGCCCTTGGCGATTGTTTCAATCCATATAAGGATTTTCTCAATCTGCAGACTTTGTTTCTTCCAAGATTTTTTTCAAATCCAGGAGGTAAACTCATATATACTTCTTCATGTAATTCACCATTTAAGAAGGCATTTTTAACATCATATTGATATAGTGTCCAGTTGAAGTTTACTGCAAGAGAGAGAAGAATTCTGATGGAGTTGATCTTAGCAACCGGAGCAAAAGTCTCTTGGTAATCAATACCATGAGTTTGAGTAAATCCTTTTGCTACTAATCTCGCCTTGTATCTTTCCACACTTCCATCAGCCTTGCATTTCACCGTAAAGACCCACTTACACCCTACTGCCTTTTTATCTTGTGGTAGATCAGTGATACTCCAAGTATTACTTTTGTTTAGAGCATCCATCTCTTCTTTCACCGCTAATTTCCAATTCGGATCACTTAATGCTTCCTGAATAGTTCTGGGCACAAACAAATTAGAAATCCTAGACACATATGCCTTGTGGGTGTGTGATAGTTTGTCATATGACAAGTAATTAGACATAGGATGTTTAGTGCACATACGAGAACCTTTCCTCTCAGCAATTGGGACATTGAGGTCAGGAATATTTTTTCTCACAGAAATTGGAAGATTAATATCAGGAAAAGACAAATCAGGTAAATCATTGGATGAGTAAGAAGGATTACCAGATGAAGAACTAGAAGGCAGATTATCGGTAGGACCTTCACTTGGTAAATCAGATTGGATTTCTACCGGAGAGACAATAGGCCTTGCACCACCTTTGTGGAATTTTTTTCGAACATACACTTTAATTTCACGATTATCATCCTTAATCAGTGTTTCTCCCCCTGTTTCAGATTCTCTTATCTTGGCACTTGGGTGATTAGTAGTCACAATATCATCTAGAGCAGGCAAGGTTTCCCAAAAATTATCTTCTTTATTATTACATTGACTCTCCCCCTGAAGAGAATTTCTAAAAAAAGGTTGATTTTCAAGAAAGTGAACATCCATGCTTTCAAAAAATTTCTTTGTAACTGGGTTAAAACATTTGTATCCCTTTTTGTTGGAAGCATAGCCAAGAAAAACACATTTTTCGGCTTTAGGATCCAATTTAGAACGAAAAACATTGGGGATGTAAACATAACAGAGACAACCAAAAACTTTAAGGGGAAGATCCGTAATAATACGAGATGTAGGAAAATTGTTTTGTAACACTTGTACAGGACTTTCATATTGTAACACCCGAGATGGCATTCGATTGATGAGGTGACAAGCAGTTAATAAAGCATTTCCCCAAAGATACTTAGGTACATTCATAGAAAACATAATAGCTCTCGTAACTTCGAGGAGATGTCTATTTTTTCTTTCAGCAATACCATTTTGTTGCGGAGTATCGCGACAAGTGGATTGATGAATTATCCCCTTAGTTACAAGGAATGTACTTAAGTATTTGTTGAAATATTCAGTGCCATTGTCAGACCTTAGAATGCCAATCTTGGTTTGAAATTGATTGTTAATCATGTTAAAAAAATCTTGAAATCTTTGTTCAACTTCTGATTTTTTCTCCATGAGATAAACCCAACACAGCCGTGTATGATCATCAATAAATGTCACAAACCATTTTTTTCCAGACATAGTTTTAATTTTTGAAGGACCCCAAACATCACTATGAATTAAATAAAAAGGTTTGGAAGCAGAATAGACTTTTGATTTAAAAAACACACGATGATCTTTAGCTAAGTGACAAGCTTCACAATGAAATTGTGAGGAATTTATTTCTTTTGAAAAAGCAGGAAACAAATGCTTAAGATACGAAAAACTAGGGTGGCCTAATCTTTTATGCCATAACATAACTTGATTTGAAACAGGAGATGAGCTTGTACTGTTTGAACCGAAAAACGCTGTATTGCCAAACTGAATTCCATCAAGGTAGTACAGTCCATTCATCTCTCTAGCAGTTCCAATCGTCTTCCCCGAGTTCTGGTCCTGAAAAACACAAGTAGAAGGACGAAAAAGAACAGAACAATTAGTGTCCTTAGACAATTTATGAACAGATAGAAGATTACAAGCGAATTTAGGAACATGTAAAACAGATTGCAAAGTGATTTGCTCTGAAATTTTTATGCTGCCTTTGCCTGCAATACTTGAGTAACTACCATCAGCTATCCTAACTTTTTCAAAACCTGAACTAGGAAAATAGGAACTGAATAGATGAGAGCAATTAGTCATGTGTTCAGATGCCCCTGAATCTATTATCCAAGGGTTAGAGTGGTTGTAGGCAGATAGTGCCCAAGAATCCTTACCTGTTTGTGCCACAGTTCCAGAAGGAATATTAAGAGATGAATTGAGCTTTAGAAACTTAAGAAGGTTATCCATTTGCTCCTTCGTACATGGAGACGAATCAGCCTCATTGGCTGTAGGCATGGGACGGTCACCGAACTTACCAGCCTTGCCATGGTTTGGTCGTCCATGTAGTTTGTAGCAAGTTTCCCGAGTGTGGCGATTGCGACCACAATAGTCACAGAATAAATGAGTCTTATCTCTACCTTGTTGATTAGGAAGTGGTTTACGATTGACATGGGGAATTGCCAAGGCAGATCCTTCAACTAGTGGAGGGACAGCTGCTGTATTTTTGCCAAGCATCACTTGTCGACGACTCTCTTCGCGACGTACTTCTGAAAAAACTTCACTAATTGGAGGGATAGGATTTCTGCCTAAAATACGGCCACGAACCTCATCAAAATCAACATTTAAACCTGCAAGGAACTTGAAAACACGACTAGTATCCACCATCTTCTTGTAATGTTTGTTGTCGGCAGGTGATTTCCACTCATACTCATTGAAAAGGTCCAAATCTTGCCAAATACGTTTGAGACAATTGAAGTATTTGGTGACTGAATCTTCACCTTGCCGAATTTCTCCCAGTTTGAGAGTTAATTCATAGATTTGGGATTGATTTTCCAAATCAGAGTACATTTGGGAGACACCTTCCCAGAGTTCTTTTGCAGTATCATAACAGAGATAATTTGCACCTATCTCTTCATCCATGGAGTTGACTAACCATGTCATGACCATGGAGTTTTCAGCATCCCATGTATCATAATCTGTACCTGCCTTGTCTGGTTGTTTTTTGTCACCAGTGATGTAGCCAATCTTTCCTCTCCCCCTGAGATACATACGAACGGATTGCGACCATCGAAGATAATTACCACCGTTCAGCCGAATTGTTGTGATCTGGACAGGGTGGTTTTCATGGTACGTCCGGACTAATTGAGGTGTTTCAGGTTTGGGTGAGGAATGTTTGGGTGAAAGTGAGGACTCAGTGTCAGACATTATGTGGGATGAAAAAAGACAAACAATGCGGAAGCAAAAACAAAACCCTAAAGGATTCTTTTTGCTACTGATACCATATTGAAATATGCTTTATTATTTCATATCAGTAACACAGTACAAAGAGGTATTTATAGAATATGAATTACACTAGAAAATAGGGGTAATTATTCTCCCTATAAATGCTAATCCTAAATAAGGTAAAAATTGAATAATACAGTTGATTACTATTAATTACAATATATATCCAGTCATAATTAGCTGTACAACAGAATTTCAACACCATCAAACTGATGCTTTCCTCAAAATCTCTTTCTCACTCTCAAAATTTCCTTCTAAAGCAAGTCACTATCGGGTTTGGAGTTAGAGAGCAATTCCAACAACTCTAAGCATTGAACACACATCCCTTGAGGTATAAGGAAGTTGTCCAGATCATCATTACACATCTGTAACACCTCCATCATCAAGCTTGATCACTAGCTACAAGAGGTAGGTTCCTTTCAAACTACTACTCTTTGAAATATGATGATTTTTTATGTGCACTAAGTATGGATAGCTTAAATGTGATGTTTAGGACATGTTTGATCCATTAAAGTTGCTTAACATAAGCTATTTTTTTTCTGCAACTGACCTGTTTCGCTATGCGAAGCACAACAAGCTTCAAGCGAGCCTTTCGCTTCCTCTTGCTTCCTTTCGCTTCAAGCAAAGTGTGACCATTTTTGGTTCTATTAATGATCGCCTCACACCGCTTCAGCTCGCATAGCGATCTCTCGCGTAGCGACGCATCTGGTCGCGACGCGAAGGTGCCAAGTTTTTGCTTTTTTTTAACTGATTGTCTTCATGCTTAAGATATTTAATCATCCTTCCTTTCTTAAGAGTGGACTCCAACTTTCCCCTTGGTAAGTCCCTACCTACTTGTAAGATGTTTGGACTTATATCATGCTTAAATGCTTACATGATACTTCTGTACTTTGTTAGAATGTTTAATTTGAATGCCATCACATTCATTCATGTGTTATGTCCATGTACTTTTTCTATCCGAATATCATTTTCCAACTTCGTTAAGTTACCCCTTGAGTGAGGTTAGCTTGTTGGCCCTCCTCCTTAACCTTCCTTCCAATGGAAAGCCTCTCCTTTGATTTCAATATCATGGATAGCTCGTTACCATCTTGGCCTTACTAGAGCCAAAATACTTTTGGGCCTCTATTAGAGTGTAAGACCCAACCCCTTTGAAAACCAAAACATTTTGGGCCTCAATCATTGTATAAGACCCACTGCGTTTTCAAAAATCTCAGCGCGATCGCCATTTCAAACAAAAATCATCTGGGCCTACCCTCGTGTTATAAGCCCCATTTCTTTTCTTCAAATAATATTTGGGCCTCTAATAGAGTGTAAGACCTAACCCTTTTTGTACATAAATAATTTGGGCCTCAGTTATTGTACAAGTCCCGATACGTTAAAAATCTCGGCGCGATCGCCAATTTTCAAACAAATAAATACCATTGGGCCTCTCCTTGAGCTGTAAGCCCCATCTTGTTGTACAAAAATATCATTGGGCCTCTAATAGAGTGTAAGACCCAATCCCCTTTTAACCAAAACCTTTTTGGGCCTCAGATATTGTATAAGTCCCTCAGCGTTAAAAGAAAATCTCGGTGCGATCGCCAGTTCAAAAATCAAATTACCCGGGCCGCTCCTTGAGCTGTAAGCCCCACCACTTGTGTAAAAATAAACCTTTAGGCCTCTTGAGAGAGTATAAGACCCATCCCTTTGTACAGAAAACCTTTTTTGGGCCTCAGTCACTTGTATAAGTCCCTGTATAAATTCCAAACAACAGTGCAATCACTGATAAAACCTTGGGCCTCTCCTTGAGCTATAAGCCCCAACAATCTTTTCAAAGCACTTTCTCCTTTGATTTTGAAATATACTGTTGTTTTCAA
This sequence comes from Lathyrus tuberosus, assembly GCA_022829125.1. Classification (NCBI taxonomy): domain Eukaryota; kingdom Viridiplantae; phylum Streptophyta; class Magnoliopsida; order Fabales; family Fabaceae; genus Lathyrus; species Lathyrus tuberosus. The sequence goes on along the minus strand of JALAZF010000162.1, from coordinate 4,658,893 downwards.
TTTTTCTTTGTTGAACAACTAACCAAACATCATGGAAGCTCTACAACCGAGTAAGTGTTTACCCGCTTTCTTTATCCGCTTTCATATATATATATATATATATATATATATATAAACTGTATTATGGGGCTGCTCACTGTAAGTCTTCTTTCACAAACTTTTTTATACTTGCCGGATATCAACTGTGTAATACTAGTATAGTTATTTAGATTTTTCCCTGGAAACTACGTCTAGCACTAGGTAAAGCCCGTTGGTCACTCTAAAATACAGTAAAAACTAGATCCCCCGTAGGATTCTAGATACAGTCTTCTCTCCTCTTGGGGTTAAACAATATGGAACAAAGAGAAATGCAGTATTCTCGGTGAACCTTTTCTCAGATTGTCACCCTTAGAAATTGTCAAAGAAACTCTAACTCCCCATAGATGGTCTTTTCTCCGTGAATGGCATCTCTTGAGTTTCTTCCAAATCCTCGAACTTTCCTGGCTTGATCTATTCTCTGTGAATAGCATGTCTTGAACTTCTCATGGTTTGGGGACCCGCAGGCTTCCTAAAAGCATCCCTGCCTCCTCTTGGGCGTCGTACAAGGGCCCTTCGGCTTCTTAAAAGCTCGCATGCCTTCTCTTGGGCTTCGTACAAGGACCCAGAGACCTCTACAGGTATAGGAACAGAACCTAGTCATCAATTTGCTAGAGCTGTCTTTCTGAGTCAAGTGTCAGACCAATTAATGGGTTGACCTTCATCCCTTAACATACCAGCCTTCTCTTAAAGATCATCCAATTGTTTTCTCAAAACACCAGTAGACTTGGACAGTCTCAATACCCTTTGGATTTCCCATTTCCTTAAAGAACTGGAAATAACCCTGATCCTCCGATCAGTACCAAAGCACAGCCTTACCTTTAATCAGTCTCTTTATAAGAACTGATTTTCTCTTTTATCCAACATACTGGACCTATCACTAAACTGATATAGTTTCCAGCAGAAATAGCCTCCTCTTGGCCTTTGTACAATGATTCCCCCCACACTCTCTTGTTGAGTATAAAAGTCTCTCTTGTTGAGTCAATCACCCTTTAGCCTCCATCTCGGGCTTCGTACGAGATACAAATCACTCTCTTGTTGAGTATAAAAGACCCTCTTGTTGAGTCAAAACCTTTTAGCCTACATCTCGGGCTTCGTACGAGATACAAATCACTATCTTGTTGAGTATAAAAGACTCTCTTGTTGAGTCAAAACCTTTTAGCCTCCATCTCGGGCTTTGTACAAGATACAAATCACTCTCTTGTTGAGTATAAAAGACTCTCTTGTTGAGTCAAACCTTTTAGCCTCCATCTCGGGCTTCGTATGAGATACAAATCACTCTCTTGTTGAGTATAAAAGACTCTCCTGTTAAGTCAAACCTTTTAGCCTCCATCTCGGGCTTCGTGCGAGATACAAATCACTCTCTTGTTGAGTATAAAAGACTCTCTTGTTGAGTCAAAACCTTTTAGCCTCCATCTCGGGCTTTGTACGAGACAGATAAAAAACACTCTTTTGTTGAGTAAACCCCTCTTAGCCTCCTCTTAGGCTTTGCATAAGGAAAACCCCGGTTGAGTCAATCAACCTTTTAGCATCAAACATGTGCCCTGCTCACAGCATACAAACATCAACAACTCCTCTTTAGAGATGACAAATTCTCTCTAAAAACCTTTTAGCTTCACATCTTGGGCTTCGAACAAGATACAAATAAACTCTTCAGCTTCACATCTTGGGCTTTGAACAAGATACATATACTCCCTTTAGCTTCACATCTTGGGCTTTGAACAAGACACCAAAACAACCTTTTTCCTCCCATAGAATAGGAGGAACTACGATCGCTCTGATTTCCCTGTTTTGTGAAACGGGAATACGTAGGCATAAGATTGAAAAAAATCTTAGCGAGCATACTAATCAAAAAATCCAAAACCCCATATCTTCATACATCAATCGAAAAGCATCAGTCCTAACATCCTACCAATAGCCTAGACATTGTGTTCTCAACAAAATAACCAAAGATTGGCCCCCACTTCCACATAGCATCTGTAACCTAACAGACCGCTGTTTAAACTCAGTATGCAAGCAGGATTAATTGGAGACATCTATTTCCCTTCCTTAGTCAGCTTAATAGGATAAAAAATGAATCGACCTGTAGTACCCCAGAGCAATAGTGCTTAAGAACCACGTCCCAAAATCGCTCGCTATAGAAAAATGGCGCCCACCGTGGGGCGATGAATGAGCATCTTATCCCTCTTACCTCTCTGGTAGAAACCTTGGGTTCATAAAATATCACAGAAATGACGACTCAGCTGGGGAGTCATTGTCTGTTAGGACCATAAGACTAGAGGTCTAGGATGATTAAGACAAATATATATACTGCTTTTCCTAAATGATATTTGTGTTTATTTTTCTGCTAATGGGAATGCGTGTGATGCCGCATGTGGAGAGATTGAGTATACACCTAAGATAGGTGATGGAAAAGTGGGTAATCTTGCGGGGAGTGAATCCCAGTTAAGAGTCCCCGATCGACCATCAAACTCAGCGGAGACTCCATTTGCAAATACATTTCCTATACGACTTCAGTTGTTGAAAGTAGTGTGGCCGACTGGGTTATCTGAGAAGCTGAGGTTTGTAGCATACTTAAGCTATTTTGTAGTGCGGAAGCTATCGGAAATAGTTGTCACACGATACTACCCTCATTTGAGATCACTCTAGGATACCTCAGCTCGCTGGCGATCCACTTGCTGTTGTCATCCCAAGAGGGGTCAATGATTTTGGGGACAGGTACAAAAAATCACCAGTATAAACCTTTGGGGGGGGGTAGAGCCTTGACTTCATGACAGCGACCCTTTGGCCCCATGTTTTTTCTATGTTTTTGTGTGCTGCATTCATGCATTCATTTAAAAAACATTAAAACAAAAAGAAAAATCTTCCCTTCTAGTCTCTCTTTCTCAAATTAAACTAAGACAATGATCGGAAATGTTAGAGAAAGGAGATTGTGCTAATGGATTTCGGTAGAAGGAAAACTCATAAGTACACCTTCAAGGTTCCAAAGTTAGAGGATTTGAGAGGTTTGGCGAGAATGATCACCAACCATGAGGCTTTTAGAGCCAAGTATGAAGTACTGCTGTCTCTGAAGAAATCCTGTCCACACTAATCCAGTTCTACGATCCGGTCTATCACTATTTCACATTCCTGGATTATCAACTAGCACCAACGCTGGAGGAATACTCTCACCTAACTGATATGCATATCACTAATCAAGCTCCCTTTTCTGGACTAGAAGAAAATTCCAAAAGATCAAGTCATTGCAAGAGCAATTTATTTGGACGAGTCAGAAGTCAGGACTCACATGACCACTAAGGGTGGCATCCAAGGTTTTCCAGCCCAATTCTTGACAAAGAAGGCTCTATACTTTGCTAGTATAGGGAACGTGGGCACTTTCGAGAGCATCTTTGTTTTGCTCACCTACGAGTTATTTTTGTTTCCCAACATTGATAACTTCGTAGATATCAAATCCATTAAGATTTTCCTGATTGGAAACCCTGTACTAATCTTACTCGCAGATGCGTATCATTCGGTACACTTAAGGAATTTATACAGCAGAGAAATGATCACGTGCTGTGTACCCTTACTGTACAAATGGTTCACTTCCCATTTACCCAAGTCTGCTGCATTTTGGGATCAAAAGAATACTTTACGTTGGTCGCAGAGAATCATGTCTCTTACCAACTTTGACATCGACTGGTACAATCGAATCTACGACGGGATCAAAATCATTGACCGTTGTGGAAAGTTCCCAAATGTACCCCTTATAGGAACTAAGGGAGGAATTAATTATCACCCGATTTTAGTTCGTCGTCAATTTGGATACCCGATGTGGCATGTTCCGCGTAATGCTCATCTGGAAGGTCTTTTCTTCAAGGAAGGAGAAAATGACAGAGCACTAAAGACAGAAATAGTGCACGCTTGGAAACATGTTCATAAGAAAGGACGAGAGTCTCTAGGAAAACCAGACTGTGTCTCGATGGAGCCCTATCTCCACTGGGTACAAACTAGAGCTCTCAAGCTAAGGATGCCTTATCCTCGTCAGGAATTTATTCCATTAAGGGACCATGCCCTTTATTTTATGTCTGAGACGGAAAAGCTTCAGGTGACTCTGAGTAAAGTTCAACAGGAGAAGAGGTCTTGGAGGAACAAGTACCGTACTCTCAATGTGGAGTGTAAGAAAATACAGCAACTACTGAAGGATAAAGATGCTCTAATTGAGATTTTAGAGCAACATGCTGTAGAGAATCAAGAAGACCAGAGGAATTTGCTGGCTCCATTCACTTGGCAAAGGAATGACAACCCGACAACGGCCCAAGAGGCCCGGTCAAAGAAAAGGAAAGTACCAGAACCAGCATCTGAGCTCTCCTCAGAAAGGACTCAGGATCCATTAGTTTAGATTTCCTTTTTTAGCACTTTGTAATCTACTGTATTTCCATTTCCGCAATCCTTTGAATTCAATAAAACGGGGTTTCCCCACTGTTTGATGTTTGCAATCTAATTGTCAAAGTTTACTTTGAATAAACAAAAACATACAATTAATATAATCATTGCCTATCATTCATCATTCTCACGTAAACACATTCTTCTCCCCTACGAATCTTACATTTGTGTCTCGATTCTAGAGTCAAACTGTCTCATTCGTACAATACTCGGGCCAATCGTCAGAAAAGGATGGATGATCTCGAGGAAGAGAACAGAGAGTTGAGGGAAGAGGTCGACACTCTGAAAGAGGATCTGAGAAAGCTTCATAGTGACATGCAAGCTCTAGCAGAAGCTCAGATACAACAACAACGAACTGTGATCTCAGAGATCACATCAACGCCCATAGTGGAGAAGTTTAATCCTAGGTACAGAATGCCGAAAGATCGTCCCTGGGGCATTCCACTTAACTATATCCCAGAAGGATATGTTCCGCTGATCACTGAGGATCAGGGAACCGCAACAGGAGCCGCTGGGCCTGAAGATTACAAACTTCGGGAAAGCGAAGATGCCAGGGGCATGACAGCAACTCCTAAAGGTTACAAACTTCGGGAGGCACCAAGAGTCTCGGCCATAATGAATATATCACTGCCTGTGGTACACACTGTCCCGGAAGGACAGATTCCACAGATACCTTCTGGTAGAAAGGATGGCATGTTCGACAGAATGGATGAGTTCCAGGAACAGTTCCTGGAAATGCAGAAAGAACTGCAAGCCCTTCGAGGTCAGGATTTATTTGGAAAGGACGCCGCGGACCTTTGTTTGGTCCCCAATGTGAAAGTTCCGCACAAATTCCAGGTACCCGACTTTGAAAAGTACAAGGGTAACTCTTGCCCTCAGAGCCATTTGGTGATGTACGCTCGGCGAATGTCAGCTCAGACAAAGAACCAGGAGCTACTAATCCATTACTTTCAGGATAGTTTAACCGGTGCCGCATTAAAATGGTACATGGGTTTAAACCGCACCACGATCGGCACATTCAGAGATCTTGGCACTGCCTTCGTTCAACAATATAAATACAATTTAGACATGGCACCGAATAGAGATCAGCTCAGATCGATGTCACAAAAGGACAAAGAAACCTTTAAAGAATACGCTAAGAGATGGCGTGAAATCGCCGCTCAGATTTCTCCAACTCTTGAGGAAAAAGAGATGACAAAGATTTTTTTAAGACCTTGAGCTCATTTTATTACGACAGAATGGTTGCCAGTGCGCCCAGTGACTTCACCTAGATGGTGAGCATGGGAGTTCTTCTTGAGGAAGCGGTCCGAGAAGGGCGTTTAGTTAAAGACGCTGGATCATCAAGTAGTAAAAAATGATACGGTAGGGCTCTCCCTAAGGAAAAAGAGAAGGATATTGGGAATATCTCTCTCGGAAAACAAAGGCGACGTTACCAACCAGTAGCAGTTGTAACTCCTGCTATTAACCATGCGCCTGTTTCTACGTATCAACCTCAGGTTGCACAGAGCCAACCTAATCAACAACAATATCAGCAAAGGACGCAACAGCCTCTTCAGCAGGCTCGTCCTCCATACAACAACAACCGTACAACCCGACCAACAGGGATCGACCCTATACCCATGTTGTACGTAGAACTGTTTCCATTAGTGTTGGTCAAGGGGCATGTCCAAACCAGGTCTCCCTTGACAGTAACGGAAAATATGCCTTTTTAGTTTAAAGCGGATCAGACGTGTCCTTACCATCAAGGAGGATCAGGGCATAACATAGAAAACTATCTAAGTTTCAAATCTGACGTACAAAAGCTTGTTAAGAGTGGGGTCTTATCTTTCAAAGATACGAATCCGAATGTTCTCACAAACTCGCTGCCTCAACAAGAAAAAGATGCAGTCAATTTGATAGAGGGAGAGTCTAACAACATCTATCAAATTCATGATGTACTCTTATTGAGGGCCAACTTGGTCAAAATGCATTGTAGACAGAGCGGATATAGCCATGTGCCACCTCATAATTATCACCAGTGTGATATCTGCTCCAAGAACAATCAAGGATGTTCTGTGGTGCAAGCAGCTCTACAGGAACAATTTGATCTCAAATGGATCCAAGAGCATCGAGTTCGTGGAGCCAACATGACCTATACGAATTCCAACATCATTCAGAACCACGGCATCCGTGCAATGAATGTCAACTTGGTGGCAATGCATTCAAGGCAAAGCCAGTACCATAATTTGCCACGACACGATTATAATTCCTGTCTGACTTGCTCAGTAAACAAACAGGGATGCTCTTTCATACAAGAGGCCCTCCAGCGTCATATGGATCTTGGGTGGATCCATGACTACCATGATAGAAATCCTTATCAGATCAACATGATCCAAATCTTTGATATTTATCTAATGAATACCAGCTTGGTAGAGTTACACGCCAGGCAAGTCCAACTCGGTTTTCTCACTTTTCACGGTTATCAGAACTGTAAAGGATGTAGTGAGAGTAACCAAGGGTGTGCTCTCGTTCAAAGAACTTTACAACACTTGTTAAACCAATGGTGTCTTCCGACCTATATGGATGAAGACACACAACAATTCAGTGTGCTTAATGGGAACCCTACTCGGCGTCAAAATCAGGATGTCCGATCTATGGAAACTAACCTAGTAAGATTACACTGCATCCAAAGCGGGCGTGGCCAGGTGCCACCACATAACTATGAACGTTGTTGAGTCTGCTCGGAGAATAACCAAGGATGCTACCTTGGGTAGGCAGCTCTTCAAGGTCAGTTGGATCGTAAAGAGATCCACCCATGTTCGAGTTCCGGGCCAATCAGCTGGACGCCAGACTACTTCACTGATCAAAACTGAGACGTTGTCATAATCTCTGATCATCAACAGAGCAAGGATGTTTGTACCATCATCCCTTTACTGGAAGAATCAAAGGTTCCTAGCCGGAAACTGATTGAAGTTACCTACGACAGTCAGAAAAATCAGAAGGCTTCTGTAGTTATCTATCTACCGGGACCATTACCGTATGAATCAGCTAAGGCGATCCCTTACAAATACGGTGCAACAACAATCGAGAATGGAAAGGAAATTCCATTACCCTCCATCGTGAATATTGCAGACATCAGTCGAGTAACACAGAGCAGTCGAATCTTCAATCGAGGAGTTGGAGAACCTAACCGAGAAAAGGAACTTCAGACAAAAGCTCCTAATCCACCAGTCGGTCAATCCAGTATACCCGACCTTTCGAAAAATGATGATGAGATGCTGAAGTTCATCCAGAGGAGTGAATACAACATTGTTGATCAGCTGTTACAAACTCCTTCAAAGATCTCTGTGCTATCGCTTTTACTCAGTTCCGAAGCCCACAAAGAGGCTCTACAAAAAGTCTTAGAGCAGGCCTTTGTGGAACAGGATGTGTCAATATGACAGTTCGATAGCATCATCTCTAACATCACTTCCTGTAACAACTTAGGATTCAGTGATGAGGACTTGCCAGAGGGGGCAAAAGCCATAACATGGCGCTCAATATCACAGCTAACTGCCAGGACGATGTTTTGGCCAGCGTACTGGTAGACACAGGATCGGCCATCAACGTTATGCTGAAGTCCACTTTAATGCGACTATCATTCAAAGGATCCCCGATGAGGGGCAGTGAGGTTATCATCAAAGCCTTTGACGGGTCTCGGAAAGCAGTTATCGGCGAAGTCGATCTTCCCATAACCATCGGTCCTCACACTTTCATAATCACTTTCCAGGTCATGGACATCCGGACAACATACAGTTTCTTATTAGGAAGACCTTGGATACTCCAGGCTGGGGCAGTCACCTCAACGCTGCACCAAAAACTAAAGTTTGCCAAGAACGACCAACTCGTCATGGTTTATGGAGAACAAGCCTTGATCGTGAGTAACCTATCATTATCTACTAGTATAGAACCTGAGGAGGTTAATGGGACTCAGTTCCAAGCGCTTTCGGTGAGCAATGAGAATCAATCAGAGAAAGGAACCTCTATTTTCTCATTCAAACACGCTCTCGAAGCAATTGAAAGTAACAATACGAAAGGATGGGGACAGCTTATCATTCCTACTGATAATAAAACAAAGAAGGGTCTTGGTTTTTCTACAGCCTGCACCCAGACAACTGCTAACGATAAAGGTCTTCATCCCATTCAGAACTTCTTCCACAGTGGAGGTTTCCTTCACCCAGTGCCTCAAGCAGTTCATACTATCAATGAGGGAGATTCCTCTGATATAGAGGAAGAATGGAAATCCTATCTTAACGAGGAAGGTTATATGTCTCAGGAAGAGTTGCCTACGCCATTTTGCTATCCCGCACAGAGCCCGAGATTTATACCGAGGTCAGACGCCGAAATGATATACGGAGATTGTGATCTGGAAGGATGTCGTGCTCCACCAAATTCATTAGAGGAGGACACTCTGATGAAGGACAACTTTGACCGCGACTTTTATGGCCCAATGGATGGCCTGCCAATGTGGAGCCGTACCCAGGAGACTCGGGGCAAGAAAATTAGCCGAACAATGAAAATCAGCTAAGCATCATTGAACAGAATACCTGCATTCCCACCATGTCATGGGATCAACACTCAGATCATTCAGAAAACATCCAGTATGACGATGAATTCGCAAAGTTTGCAGGACTAGAATTCATCAACTATGCTTTTCTCGAGGTCAACGTCATCGAAAGGGATGACTCCTCCAGTTCCAAAGAAGTATGGGACACCTTAGGACAACCAAGTGGAAAATACGACTTTATGGTCAAGTACACCGCTCCTGAAAGCTCTCGTATCAGGCTCGAAGACATCCAGCCAACTGGATGAGGAGATCTGCCTGAGAGTACAAATACTATGCAAAATACAGCTGAAGAATCCTCCTACAACAACTCTTCCTGGGAGACAGATTCCAATGATCCGGCTCCGCCAGAAATCAGCGTCATTTCTGAGGACAAGCCATGAAAGAAGGTACTAGACTTTGTGATTCACTGAGGAGTTCGCCACCAATGGGTTGCTGTCGATGTTCTGAAGATTGTTCATAAGTTAAAGTAATTACCATCTTTACTTTAACCTTTCACCTTGCCTAGGTGAAACGGACGTTTTGATAGGGCTCGCTTTCTATAAATATCCCTCTTCGCTTTGTCCAAAGCGACATAATTTTGTTTTATAGGGCTGTAGTTTCAAGTTTCGATTGATCATAAATAAAATAACGTCATTCTGTAATTTCCGTATTAATTGTTGTTTTCTCTTTTTGCTTTTCTCAGAAAATGGTAATCCTGAAAAACGAATAAAAAAACAAGAAGTTTTCAAAAAGAAAAAACACTGCACACACTCTTGCATTCTCTCTATCTCTTCTAAAACACAAATCATCACATCATGCAGATTGCTTGTTTTAAACCTCGTTGAAACATACGATCCGATGCCTTCTCCCAACTTCGAATTCCTGGTATTTGGGGCTGAAGAAGAAGTTTATGACAAAATTCCATAAGAGATCTCCCGACTACTCAGACAAGAGGAAAGGTCCATTGAACCACACAAAGAGCCGTTGGAAATAGTCAACTTGGGTTCAAAAGAGGAAAGAAAAGAAAATCAGGATTGGGGCACTGCTCAGTCCAACTGCCAAAGAAGGTTTGATAAAGCTTCTCAAAGAGTTTCCCGATGTATTTGCTTAGTCCTACCAGGACATGTCAGGGTTGGATACCAGCATCGTGGAACATCATCTATCGTTACGATCGGAATGTCCGCCGGTAAAACAGAGGTTGAGACGGACTCACCCAGACATGGCCATCAAAATCAAAGAGGAAGTACATAAACAGATAGATGCGGGTTTCCTCACCACATCAGAATATCCTCAATGGTTAGCCAACATCGTACCAGTTCTGAAAAAGGATGGAAAGGTCAGAATGTGTGTTGATTACAGAGAGCTAAACAAGGCTAGTCCAAAGGAGGACTTTCCTTTGCCACACATAGACATGCTGGTTGACAGTACAGCAAAATTCAAAGTTTTCTCCTTCATGGATGAATTCTCGGGCTATAATCAGATTAAAATGGCGCCGAAAGACATGGAGAAAACTTCGTTCATTACCCCATGGGGAACCTTTTGTTACAAGGTAATGTCGTTCGGGTTGAAGAACGTCGGGGCAACCTATCAAAGGGCCATGACTACTCTGTTTCATGACATGATACACAAAGAAATCGAGGTATATGTCGATGACATGATTGCCAAATCTAAAACAGAGGAGGAGCATATGACCCACCTGTCAAAATTATTCGAGCGGTTGAGAAAGTACCAACTCCGCTTGAATCCCAACAAATGCACATTCGGTGTCCGCTCAGGGAAACTTTTAGGGTTCATTGTGAGCCAGAAAGGAATTGAGGTTGATCCTGACAAGGTCAAGGCCACTCAAGAAATGCCTTCTCCGCGGACTAAAAAATAAGTCAGGAGATTCTTGGGACGTTTGAACTACATATCCAGATTCATACTCCTCATGACAGCGTCATACGCCAATGTTACCCGACAAGTCGTGGTCCGTTTCATCAAAAATAATATCATCTGCCGTTATGTTGTTCCAAGCTAGATCATTACTGATAATGGATCCAATTTGAACAACAAGATGATAAAAGAGTTGTGTACTGAGTTCAAGATCGAACACCATAACTCATCTCCCTACCGACCTAAGATGAACGGAGTGGTAGAAGCGGCTAACAAGAACATCAATAAGATCGTTCAAAAGATGATTGTAACCTACAAAGACTGGCACGAGATGCTACCCTTTGCTCTTCACTGTTAATGCACATCTGTCCGCACTTCAATAGGGGCAACCCCTATCTCCCTAGTATATGGCATGGAAGCAGTGCTCCCCATAGAGGTAGAGATCCCATCAATCCGGGTATTGATGGAAGCTAAGCTTACAGAAGCTGAATGGTGTCAAAGTCGACACGACGAACTAAATCTGATCGAAGAAAAGCGAATAACGGCACTATGCCATGGTCAGTTGTATCAACAAAGAATGAAGAAGGCGTTCGAAAAAAAGGCTCGACCTCGTGTCTTCAGAAAAGGAGACCTTGTGCTCAAGAAAATACAATCATTTCTCACGAATTCTCGGGGAAAATGGACTCCGACTTATGACGGCCCCTATGTGGTCAAGAAAGCTTTCTCAGGCAGCGCCTTGAGACTTGCAACCATGGACAGAGAGGAATTTGCCTACCCCAAAAATGTTGACGTAGTCAAGAAATACTTTGCCTAAACTAAAAAAAAAGTCTCGGTGGATCGAAAACCCGAAAGGGAGGTCCAGGCAAAAATTAGAGACGTGATTAAAAATCATCCCGGTGGATTGGAAACCTCAAAGTACAATCCAGGAAAAGTTAGGGATAATGGCAAGTAACTATGTCCAACAGAGGCAAGTCCTCCCGAAGTAGCAGGCGCGCCATCCATCAGAAAACTCCAGTCAAGGTCATCTTCGACAGAAGCTCAGGATGTCCAGAATTCAAAGTTGGTAGAAGGATAGTGGTCGTTATGTTTCAATGTAGCCCTTTTCCCTTAAATTACCATTTTCTAACTTTGTAAATACTCTATGGAATCACGCGTTTGGCTGATCTCCATCCTATCAATAAAAATTGAGCCCTTGTGCTTTTGTTTGCAATTCTCATTTGTTTTAGCTTTACAGAATTATGTTTTTAACATGATCGACGATTCTTGAAATAAAACAAAAATGAATTTACTTGTAAAACTTTTTCTGCTTTTAAAATAAAGATGGCATTTTCTTTTGACTATCGAACATCGAAAGAACATCGATCGCTTCTCCCAAAGACGGTTAAGCTTCAAAGTGCAGAATCAAAGTACTCCTTCTAAACCAGGACACCTGAATGAAGGATCAGTAATGTCAGATGCGGATGTTCCGTCTGACATCAACGACAGAGTTCTCACCTCCAAAGCCCGACCAATGGTTGTCCCCGCAAGGACCATCTCTCCTAAGCAAGGCCAAATTGCTATCGTGAACCAGTCATACTTCTCATCTCCCGCTGTGGCCGAGTATCCAGTCGTGTTTATCCACTAGTCTGTATGTCGCGTCAGTTTTGTTAGCATAAACATACATACATCATGCATTATTAATTTACATGCATATTTATATTGCATCACTATCACTCCGGTCGGTCTTATCCCCTAGTGATTAAAGTCCTCTCAATCGAGCTGTCAGTTCTTTCCTCGTCGGGAAGCGAACCATCTAAGAAATCTCTCCTCCAGTTTACTTCTGGATTAGAGCTAGTCCTCGACCACTTTGATAACTTGAACCTCTGAAAAGGCAAGAAAACCTTCAACATACATCACTCTTCACCGTCGAAGATGATGTCTTCGCTTTCCCGGATTAAGGAAAATCCCCAGAGAAAGCCTCACGACTAAAGACTCTCAGCAGCACATTGGTTCTTCTCTCCAGAAAGTCAATGTTAATGAAGTCATCGGCACCTCAAAATTGGGATACATCGTATGGCATTTCTCTGAGAAAGACCTCGAGAAAGTATGATGTAATATCCCCAAGCGGAAGCAGTCTCTCAAGAGACTCGTTTCCCCCCAGTAGAGTCAACAAATGGCATCTCCAACAGGGAAGTTTGAACACCTCTACAGCTCAGACGAATGGGATTCCACAGCAAGTCTGACATCAAAACTTTTTCCGTCAAATGGCGTCTCCCCAGGAAAATTCGACGAGAAGTTTGAGGAAAGCCGCTATGAATAGCGTCCCTTGTCAAGAAATTTTATTGGCAAAAGAAACTAAGACCAGTTCCTTGGTAAGAAACCAGGATCGAGGGGAAGTTTAAATCATAAACTAAGACCAAATCCTTGGTAGGAAACTGGGATCGAGGGGAAGTTCACAAAAGAAAACTGAGACCAGATCCTTGGCTGAATACCAGGATCGAGTGGAAGTCTCTACCTTTTCTGAGCATCATTTCTTAGCGAAAGAAGATGGATGAGCAAACTGCCATTCATAACCACCATCAAAATTTCGGGTATTCCGTTATTTAATCCTCTTGCACCCCGAATGCCCGAATACCTTCGCCATTCAAACTTTCGGGTCCAAGAAGATTAAATAGAGGCATCTGTCATACCCCAAATTTTGACCACCAAGATTCCCATCATTGTGAAAACCATCATCACAATTTGGATGACCTTTCATACTCATTAATCTCCCTAAAGATGGGTGAGCATTCACTACAATCAAAGAATTAGGGTTTCAAGCCCTCTCAGAGCCCTTAGACAAAGGATCAATCAAGAAATGACATGATCTTCAACTTGTCTAACCTCTCAAACACCCACAAAGGTACAAGAGGACTCCCACATCAAGAATCAAGCACAAGGCTGCAGCATTCCAAGTGGATTAAGCCTCAAAATCATCAGTGTCACTAAATTAGGGTTTTGGTCGACCAGGGCCTCCAAAGGGAAACTTTCCTCTGGGCATGAGCCAATGCTTTAAAGCATAAACTAAAATACTCCATGAGACCTCATGGACCCAAGCATCAAGTCAATTTAGCCTCAGGGGATGTGCACATCAAAAATCAGGAATTAGGGTTTCTTGACCTAATTCACCCCTAAGTTGACTTTTGGGAAAAATCATGAGCCAAGACCTCAAGAGAGGATTTGAGGGTCTCTAATGAACCACATTGATGCATTTTCAATAATGGATTGATCCAAGAAACTTGATCAACAAGTGTCAATTTCATTTGAACCACAATTATGGTTTCGCGGAAAAAGTCAACGGTAGCTTTGACTTTTGACCAGGACATGCTCCCAAACCCTAGGACATGATTCAATACACTCTATAACACCTATGAAATCAATCTATCAAGTTTGATTTAGGTCAAGGACTTGATTTCATAAAGGATCGCACAGTTTGGAATTCATCTGACAAAAAGTCAACTGTGCACAAAAGTCAACTTTGAATTTTTGAGATTTTTCACAAAATATGGTTCTCTAACCCTAAAATGATGTTAATGTGTGATTGGAATCACCATTCATCAAGAAAAATCAAGAAAAGTTTTGTAACTTGTAAAAGGGGTAACCATAAAAAACTTAGAAATTTTCTAAGTTATGGAATAAAGTGGCAAGGGTACCAACTTTGGAGGATCATAAATCCTAAACCATAAGGCCATTTTTCCCCATTCAAAGCTGGATTTGTAGCTTTCATACCCTCTACGAAAGCTTCAAACTGAACTCCTTCCAATTCCTCATGGATTTTAATTTATGGAATGATCAAAATCAAGAAAAGTGAAAATGTCACTTTTTTCCAACACTTAGTGAAATTTTCACTAAGTCAGAATCAGCCTTCACTTTTTTCCAAATGTAGGGGCATTTTTCACTTCAAGGATCAAGCACAAGGCTGCTCCCTTCTAGGTGGATCAAGTCTCAAGATCGACAGTGTCACCAAATTAGGGTTTTGGTCGACCAGAGCCTCCAGATGGAAAATTTTCATCTGGGCACAAGCCAATGATCCAAAACATAACCTAATATACTTCATGGGACCTCATGGACCCAATCATCAAGTCAATTTTGCCTCAGGGGATGCATTCATCAAAAATCAGGAATTAGGGTTTCTTGACCTAATTCACCCCTAAGTTGACTTTTAGGGAAAATCATGAGCCAAGACCTCAAGAGAGGGTTTGAGGGTCTCTAATGAACTATATTGATCCATTTGGAACAATGGATTAATCCAAGAAGCTTGAGCAACAAGTCTCAATTTCATCTGCACCACAATTAGGGTTTCGCGAGGAAAATCAACTGTAACTTTGACTTTTGACTAGGACATGCTCCCAAGCCCTAAGACGTGATTCAATATACCCTATGACACCCATGGAACATGTCCATCAAGTTTTATTTAGGTCAAGGACATGATTTCATGAAGAATTGCACAGTTCGGAATTCATCTGATAAAAAGTCAACTGTGCACAAAAGTCAACTTTGACTTTTTGTGATTTTTAACCAAAATGGATTTTTAACCCTAAAATGATGTTAATGTATGATTTGAATCATCATTCATCAAGAAAAATCAAAGAAAGTGGGATAACTTGTAAAAGGGGTAACCATAAAAACTTAGAAAAATTTATAAGTTATGGAAAAAGTGACACTAATGTGCCAACTTTGGAGGATCATAACTCCTAAACCACAAGGCCATTGTTCCCCATTCAAAGCTTGATTTGTAGATCTCATTGCCCTCTACAAAAGCTTCATACTGACCTATGTCCAAATTCCTCATGGATTTTGAGTTATGAATTGATCAAAATCAAGAAAAGTCACTTTGTTCCAACACTTAGTGAAAATTTCACTAAGTCAGATTTTACCTTACTTTTTGCCAAATGTAGGGGGATTTTTGACTTGGATTCAAAAGAGATCAAAACCAAACATGTTCAAACAGTTGTTGTATCATGTAAGGGCTTTCCAAAATGGCCAAGAACATTACCAAATTCAATTTGAGTCATGAGATATGACATTGGCAAGTTGCCTTGCTGAAATCTGCCAAGGAAAGGCAGATTTTTACACTTTTGGTCGATTTGCCAAAATCAGCCAAATCCAAATGCTCTTATCCACTTGGATACCTCTGAGGATTGAATCTAAATGGGACAATCACTGAGCCAAGCCTCCAAAGTCTTTGGAACAAGAAATAGCATGTTGAACCTAGAATTGCCAAAATAGGGACAAGACTCCAATTTTGGATTGGAGCATTCAATGGAAGCATCAAGGTGGCATGGACTGAGCCATTCTCAACTGAATTCAGTCAAGACTTATCCAAGACCAAGGGAACCAGCAGCCTGTGCCCTAACCTCTAGTCAATGGCTAGAGGAGACTTGGATTTTCATTTTCCAACATTGGCCAAACCTACTCAGCAGTTGCCATTCACTATTCCTTGCAAAACAAACTTGGTCTACTATAAATAGAGCTCAAATGTGATCAGTTTGAGTACACCAAAGCCATCAAACAGATACTTTCCTCAAAATCTCTTCTTTCACTCCAATTTTGCCTTCTAAGGCAAGTCACTATCGGGTTTTGAGTTTGAGAGCTTTTCCAATCAAACCAATCACACACACACCTCACATACATCATATAGAAGTGATCCAAACACTCACATAACATCTGGAACACAGATTTCACAAAATCACCAGCCAATTGCTCAAGTTCTTGACAAATTTGCAGTTGGGGTACCATCACAAGTTCCAGATCATTTCAATCCATTCCAAGCATTCATACACACTCCATGGCACCTAGGGAAGCTATCCAGACCATTGGAACCTAGCTGTAACACCTCCAACGCAAATCACGATCACCAGCTGCAAATGGTGAGCATGAGCTCTTCTAACTCTATGATCCATGCAATTTTTGCCGCACAATAATTTGGCCATATGTTCATAATCATGCATAGAATGTTTCCCCTCAATTAATTGCATTGTTTGAATCGTGTATCAAAAATCCTAGCCTTCATGCAGAAATTAGGGTTCTTGAGGATTTTTCGTGATTTCTTGTTTTATGCTTAATTTAAATGAAATTAATTGTCATAGACATGAGCGTGAGGTTGAAACGAGTTGATTGGTATGTGGATTACATGATATGATTAAGTATTCAGTGAGATTGGAGAGAAAATACAAATCTGGGCAAACCCAGAACACACGCGTGTTCTTGGTGTGTTCTTGGCGCCATCTTTTGAAAATTCAAATATTTGAATTTTGTGATTTTATTTAATTGATTCAAAAATTAATTTCTCTCTGAGTTTTAATGATTTTTTGTTGATTCTTTTTTTAATAATTCACAAAAATGTTAAAATATTTTATTTTCCCAAAAAATCCCAAAAATGTTATTTATTTTGTATAATTGATATTTTTGCAAAGAATTAATGTTTTAATTGTTTCTAACATTTAAAATATTTTTTCCACCTTGATTTTGCAACTTTTAATGCCTTCTAATTATTTTGTAGGTCAATACTTAATTTTTGAAGCATTAATCCAAGATCACAATTTGTTTTCCATATGTTAAACAATTTTGATCATTTTAATTGAATTTTTATTCAATTAAATACATTTTTGAAAACAAATTAGGGTTTTTGGATTAATTCAACCCTCATAAATCATTTTGAAAACACTTTGGGCCTCTAATAGAGTGTAAGACCTAATCCTTTTTTGACCAAATCATTTTTCGGCCTCAGTATATCGTATAAGTCCCGATACTGTAAAAAACAAACGGCGCGATCGTCGCCTCTTCAAAACATAAAACCTTGGGCCTACCCTCGAGTAGTTAGACCCATTTCTTTCCTTAAAACTCATTTGGGCCTCTATTAGAGTGTAAGACCCAACCCCCTGTGTACAGAACACTTTTTGGGCCTCATTCGTTGTATAAGTCCCTCTGTACATTTTCAAATAAACGACGCGATCGTCGCCTTTTAAAAAAATCAATTGGGGCTCTCCTTGAGCTATAAGACCCATTCAAAATTTTTGGGCCTCTAATAGAGTGTAAGACCCAATCCCATTTTAACCAAAATAATTTTGGGCCTCACTTATTGTATAAGCCCCTTCGCGTTAAAAGAAAGTCTCGGCGCGATCGCCATTTCAAACAAAAAGTCAATTGGGCCTACCCTCGTGTTATAAGCCCCACTCTCACTCTTTTAAAACTTTTTGGGCCTCTTGAGAGAGTGTAAGACCCATCCCTTTGTACAGAAAACCTTTTGGGCCTCAATCACTTGTATAAGTCTCTCTGTACAAAACAACAGTGCGCTCACTGATAAAACCCTGGGCCTCTCCTTGAGCTGCAAGCCCCAAATCTTTCTTTTTCAAAGCACTTTCTCCTTTGATTTTGAATATACTGTTGTTTTCAATCTTTATTTGTTGAATAACTAACCAAACAGCATGGAAGCTCTACAACCGAGTAAGTGTTTACACGCTTTCATTTACCGCCTTCATATACATATAACTGTATTGTGGGGCTGTTTCACTGTAAGTCTTCTTTCATAAACTCATATCAACTGTGTAATAATAGTATAGATATTTAGAGTTTCCCCGGCAACTACGTCTAGAAATAGGTGACGCCGTTTCGTTTATTCGTAGAAATAGACAACTAGATCCCCAATAGGATCACCAGATACAGTCTTCTCTTCGGTTGTCCTCATTAGGAATTGTTAAGAAACTCTACTCCCAGAGATGAATGTATTCTCCGTGAATGGCATCTTTGAGTTTCTTCCAGATTCTCGAACTTTCCTGGCTTGATCTATTCTTTGGGAATAGCCTGTCTTGAATTTCTCGGGGTTTGGGGACCCATCGGCTTCTTAAAAGCATTGGCCTCCTCTTGGGCATCATACAAGGACCCACAGGCTTCCTAAAAGCAACCCCGCCTCCTCTTGGGCTTAGTACAAGGACCCGCCGGCTTCTTAGAAGTATTCACAGCCTCCTCTTAGGCTTCGTATAATGATCTCTTCCTCCGGGAATGATAGCCTCCTCTTGGGCTTCGTACAAGGACCTCTCGGCTTCTTAAAAGTTTCCAGCCTCCTCTTGGGCTTCGTACAAATTATCCCGACGACCTCCTAGAGGTATAGGAACAGAACTTAATCATCTGCATAGAACAATCCTTTCAAAGAGTCTACTACTGTTTCTCAAAGCATAGTACAAAAGATGAAACTCTAGACTTGGACAGTCTAATCTCCTTGAGTCTCAAAGACATTCTCAAGTGACCCCTTCGTTAAATAGGAAGAAAATCCGTAGAATCAGACAGTCTCAATACCCTTCGGATTTCCCACTTCCTTAAAGAACAGGAATAACCCGGATCCTCGAATCAAATCCTTGAGTTCAGTGTTGCTCATATAAGAACTGATTTTCTCTTTCAAAATCAGTATACTGGACCTGTCACTCAACTGAAACAGTCACCATAGCCTCCTCTTGGGCTTTGTACAATGATTCTCTCCAGCGGAGTCAAACAACGTTTAGCCTCTCTCTCGGGCTTTGTACGAGGCATATAAGAGACTCCCTCGTTGAGTCAATCACCCTTTCGCCTCCATCTCAGGCTTTATACGAGATACAAAAAGGTTCTTATTGAGCCAAAAAAATTTTAGCCTCCATCTCGGGCTTCGTACGAGATACAAAAAACTCTCTTGTTGAGTCAAATAGCCTTCATCTCGGGCTTTATACGAGATACCAAAAGACTCCATCGTCGAGTCAAAACCTTTTAGCCTCCCCTCGGGCTTTGTACGAGACACATATTAGCCTCCTCTTAGGCTTTGTATAAGAAATCCACTGGTTAGTCCAATCAACCTTTTAGCATCAAAGCTGTGCCTCGTTCACAGTACACAAACATCAACAACTTTTTCCCCTTCATCTAATCGCTGTAAGCGGCAAGCCTCTGGATCATCTACATCCATGCCACTGTACCTCTTTTAGCATGAGAAATTCCTAAGGAAAGATAGCATTGCTCTACACTGAGTTAAAGTCTTCTCCTTCAGGTTAAAACCCCCTATGAAGGACATTATGGCATTGCTAGGATCCACGTATCCCGGTTAAAGTAATTCTCCTTTATAAACAGTTGTGACGGACAAACCCCTCTTTAGAGATGAGAAATTCTCTCTAAAGTCAAACCCTTTTAGCTTCACATCTTAGGCTTTGAACAAGATACAAACTACTTTCAGCTTCACATCTTGGGCTTTGAACAAGATACAAATCACCTTTCGCTTCACGTCTTGGGCTTTGAACTAGACACCAAAACAACCATTTCCTCCCATAGAATAGGAGGAACTACGAACGCTCTGATTTCCCTGTTTCGGTAAACGGGAATACGTAGGCATAAGATTGAAAGAAAAATCTTAGCGAGCACACTAAACAAAAACCCAAAATCCCATATTCTCACATATCTATCAAGAAGCATCCGTCCTAAACATATAAACCGACGCCACTTTTAAAAAAATACACCCAATAGAGACCCCGAATCTTTGTAGCATCTGTAACCTTACAGACCGCTGTTTAACCTCAGTTTGCAAGCAGGGTTAATTTGAGACATCTATTTCCCTTCCTTCATCAGCTTTAATAGGATAAAAAATGAATCGAGCTGTAGACACCAAAGAGCGATAGCGCTTCGCAACCGCGTCCAAAATTGCTCGCTACAGAAAAATGACGACTTCACTGGGGATTTGTCATTAGGATCTATCCCACCTTTGTAGCAAGATCTTGTTCTCTTCTCATCTATTAGGTAGAAACTTTATAAGCGGCGCCCACCGTGGGGCTCTTCTACCCTTTTTTCTTTTCTCTTGTATGAAACCACAGATTGGGGCTTCCGCCGGGGAACCCATTTTCTGTCAGGAACATAGGATTCATAGCTTTAAAGGTCTAGGATAATTAGGACAAATATATATACTGCTTTTCTTAATTGCTATTCGTGTTTATTTTTCTGCTAATGGGAATGCGTGTGATGCCGCATGTGGAAAGATTGAGTATACACTTAAGATAAGTGATGGCGACGAGGTCGACCATCAACCTCAGTGGAGGCTGACCAATACAACCCATTCCCTCTCATAGGCAATGGGCCGATTGTAATGTCTGAGAAGCTGAGGAGCCAAACCCTTTTGTAGTGCGGAAACTATCGGAAATAGTTGTCACGCGATACTACCCTCATTTGAGGCTGGTGATCTATTCTCGGTGAATGGCACTTACTCTAAGATTGCTCTACAACTCGCTGGCGATCCGCTTGTTGTTTTGATTTACTGGGAGGAGCTGATGATAATGAGTACAGGTACAAAAATCACCTTAGTATAAACCTTTGGGGATGGGTAGAGCCTTGACTTCATGACAACGACCCTTTGACCCCCATGTTTTTTCTATGTTTCTGTGTGCTGCATTCATGCATTCATTTAAAAAACATTAAAAAAAACATAAAAAAAAAACCTTCTCTTCTAGTCTTTCTGTTTTTCAAATTAAACTAAGACTGTGATTGCAAATGTCAGAGAAAAGGATTGCGCTAATGGATTTCGGTAGAAGGAGAACCCATAGGTATACCTTCAAGGTTCCAAAGCTAGAGGATTTGAGAAGGTTAGCAAGGATGATCACTAACCAAGAGGCTTTCAGAGCCAAGCACGGAGGTTTACTATCTCTGCTAAGAGTCTATGTGATTGAGGGAATCATGGATGCGCTCGTTCAGTTTTACGATCCGGTTTATCACTGTTTCACATTCCCGAATTACCAGCTCGCACCAACGCTGGAGGAGTATTCTCATCTGACTGATCTACACATTACTGATCAAGCTCCATTTTCTAGACTGGAAGAAATTCCAAAGAATCAGACCATAGCAAGAGCAATTCATTTGGACGAGTCTGAGGTCAGGACTCACATGACCTCTAAGGGTGGCATCCAAGGTTTGCCAGCCCAGTTCTTGACAAAGAAAGCCCTGTATTTTGCCAGTATAGGAAACGTGACTGCTTTTGAAAGTGTCTTTGTCTTGCTCACCTACGGATTATTTTTGTTTCCCAACATCGATAACTTCGTCAATATCAACCCCATTAAGGTTTTTCTCATTGGAAACCCTGTGCCGACTTTGCTCGCAGATGCGTATCATTCTGTACACTTGGGAAATTTGTACAGCGGATGGGAGATCACATGCTGTGTACCTTTGCTTTACAAATGGTTTATCTCCCACTTGCCCAAGTCTGCTGCTTTTTGGGATTGTAAGAGTGCCTTACGTTGGTCGCAGAAGATCATGTCTCTTACCAACTCTGATGTAGATTGGTGTAATAGGATCTATGATGGAATCAGAATCATTGATCATTGTGGAAACTTCCCCAACGTACCCCATATAGGAACTAAGGGAGGAATCAACTACCATCCAGTTCTCGTTCGTCGTCAATTTGGATACCCGATGAGGCATATTCCTCTGAATGCTCATCTGGAAGGTCTTTTCTTCAAAGAAGGAGAAAACGACAGAGCACTAAAGATGGAAATAGTGCACGCTTGGGAACACGTTCATAAGAAAGGACGGGAGTCTCTAGGAAAACCGGACTGTGTCTCGGTGGAGCCTTATCTCCACTGGGTACAAACTAGAGCTCTCAAGCTAAAAATGCCTTATTCGTGTCACGAAATTCTTCCGCCAAAGGAATCTGTCATGTATTTCATGACGGAAACAGAAAAGCTTCAGGTTACTCTCAACAAAGTTCAAAAGGGGAGAAGGTCTTGGAAGAACAAGTACCGCACCCTCAACATAGAGTGCATCAAAATACAGCAACTACTGAAAGAGAAAGATGCTCTGATTGAAATTTTGGAGCAACATGCTATAGAGAATCAAGATGACCAAAGGAATTTGCTCGATCCGTTCATCTGGCAAAGGAATGACAACCCGACAATGGCCCAAGAGCCCCGGTCAAAGAAAAGGAAAGTACCAGAATCAGCACCCGATTTCTCTTCAGAGAGGACTCGGGACCCATTAGCTTAGGTTTCTATTTTTGCACCTTGTAATCTACTGTATTTCCATTTTTGTAATCCTTTGAATTCAATAAAAAGGGGTTTCCCCACTGTTTGATATTTGCAATCTAATTGTCGAAGTTTATTTTGATTAAACCAAAGAACAATTAATATAATCATTGCATTCATCATTCTCACATCACGTATTCTTCTTCCCTACGAATCTCATGTTTGTGTCTCGATTCTAGAGTTAAACTGTCTCATTCGTACAATACTCGGGCCAATCGTCAGAAAAAGATGGATGATCTTGAGGAAGAAAATAGAGAGTTGAAGGAAGAGATCGACGCTCTGAGAGAGGATATGAGAAAGCTTCGTAACGACATGCAAGCCATGGCAGAAGCTCAGCTACAAAGAACTGTGATCTCAGAGATCACCTCGACGCCCATAGTGGAGAAGTATGATCCTAGGTATCAAATGCCGAAAGATCGTCCCTGGGGCATGCCTGTTAACTATATCCCGGAAGGATATGTTCCGCCGATCACTGAAGATCAGGGAATCACAACAGAAGCCGTTGGGCCTGAAGGTTACAAACTTCGAGAAAGCGAAGATGCCAGAGGCATACTGAAGACTCCTGAAGGTTACAAACTTCGGGAAATGCCAAGATTCGCTGTCGTAGTCACGGTACCACCCCCTGTGGTGCACACTGTCCCAGAAGGACATATTCCACCGATACCTTCTGGTAAAAAGGAAAATATGTTCGATAGAATGGATGAATTCCAGGAACAGTTCCTGGAAATGCAGAAGGAGCTGCAAGCCATTCGCGGTCAGGATTTATTTGGAAAGGATGCCGCAGACCTCTGCTTGGTCCCCAATGTGAAAGTCCCGCACAAGTTCCAAGTGCCCGACTTTGAAAAATACAAGGGTAACTCTTGCCCTCAGAGCCATCTGGTGATGTACGCTCGGCGGATGTCAACTCAGACGGAGAATCAGGACCTACTGATTCACTACTTCCAGGATAGTTTAACCGGTGCCGCATTAAAATGGTACATGGGTTTAAACCATATTGCGATCAGTACATTCAGAGATCTTGGTACTGCCTTCGTCCAACAATACAAATACAATTTGGACATGGCACCCGACTGAGATCAACTCAGATCGATGTCGCAAAAGGACAAGGAAACCTTTAAGGAGTATGCTCAAAGGTGGCGGGAAATTCCGCTCAAATTTGTCCACCTCTTGAGGAAAAAGAGATGACAAAGATCTTCTTAAAAACCTTAAGCTCATTTTACTTTGACCGAATGGTTGCCAGTGCACCCAGTGATTTCACCGAGATGGTGGACATGGGCGTACGTCTTGAGGAAGCCGTCCGAGAAGGACGTTTGGTAAAAGACACTGGATCGACGAGCGGTACTAAAAAATACGGTAGTGCTCTCCCTAAAAAAAAGAGCAAGATATTGGGAATATCTCTCTCAGAAAGCAAAGGCGACGTTATCAGCCGGTAGCAGCTGTAACTCCTGCTATCAGCACTGCGCCTATTCCTACGTATCAACCTCAGGTTACGCAGAGCCAACCTGATCAGCAAAGGACACAACAGCCTCTTCATCAGGCTCGTCCTCCATATAACAACAACCGTGCAACACGACCATCAGGGTTTGATCCTATACCCATGTTGTACGCATAACTATTTCAATTACTACTGGCTAAGGGGCACATTCAGACTAAATCTCCTCTTATAGTACCGAAAAATCCGCCTTTTTGGTTTAAGGTGGATCAAACTTGCCTTTACCACCAAGGAGGATCAGGGCATAACATTGAGACTTGTCTCAATTTCAAGTCCGACGTGCAAAAACTTGTTAGGAGCGGGGTCTTATCCTTCAAGGATACAAATACTAATGTTCTCACGAACCCACTGCCTCAACATGAGAAGGCTGCCGTCAACCTAATAGAAGGAGAGACCAACAATGTCTATCAAGTTCACGACGTACTCTTGTTAAAGACCAATCTGGTCAAGATGCATTGTAGACAGAGTGGATATGGCCATGTGCCACCTCATAGCTATCATTAGTGTGATATCTGCTCTAAAGACAACCAGGGATGTTCTGTGGTGCAATCAGCTCTACAGGAACAAATGGATCTCGGATGGATCCAAGAGCACCGAGTTCGTGGAGTTAACATGGTTTACATGAATTCCAACGTTATTCAGAACCACGATATCCGTGCAATGAATGTCAATCTGGTGGCAATGCACTCAAGGTAAAGCCAGTATCATAATCTGCTGCGGCACGATTACAGTTCCTGTCTGACTTGCTCGGTAAACAAACAGGGATGCTCTTTCATACAGGAGGCCCTCCAGCGTCAGATGGATCTTGGATGAATCCAAGACTACCATGATAGGAATCCCTATCAGATCAATATGGTTCAAATATTTGACATTCGGTTGATGAATACCAACTTGGTAGAGTTACATGCTGAACAGGTCTGACTCGGATTCCTGGTGTCACATAATTATAACAGCTTTAAGGCGGGTTGCGAAAACGATCAAGGTTGTACCCTTGTCCAGGAGGCACTTCAGCACTTGTTAAATCACTAGTGGATGCCAATTTATATGGATGAAGATACTCAGTAAATTAGTATCAGTAACAGGAATCCTACTCGGCGTCAGATTCAGGATGTCCGATCAATGGAAGCTAACCTAGTGAGGTTACATTGTATTCAAAGTGGGCGTGGCCAGGTGCCACCACACAATTATGACCGTTGTAGCATCTGTTCAAAAAGTAACCAAGGGTGTTACCTTGTGAGAGCAGCTCTTCAGGGTCAGGTGGATCGTGGAGAAATTCGTCCATATCCGGGTTCTGGACCCATCGACTGGACGCCGAACTACCTTGCCGATCAAGTCGAGGACGTTGTCACAATCTCTGGTCATCATAAGACCAGGGATGTTTTTTCCATCATCCCTCTGCTTGACGAATCAAGAATTCCCAACCAGGAACGAATCGAGATTACTTACGATGGTCAGAAAAATTAGAGGGCTCCCGTAGTCATCTATCTGCCAGGACCATTACCGTATGAATCAACTAAGGTTATCCCTTACAAATACGGTGCAACGATAATTGAAAATGGAAAGGAAAATCCATTACCCTCCGTCGTGAATATTGCAGACATCAGTCGAGTAACACGGAGTGGCAACCGAGGGGTTGGGGAACCTAACAAAGAAAAGGAACTTCAGACGGAAACTCCCGATCCATCAGTCGGTCAATCCAGTAATCCCGACCTTTCGAAAAATGATGATGAGATGCTGAAGCTCATCCAAAGGAGTGAATACAACATTGTCGATCAACTGTTACAAACTCCTTCAAAGATCTCTGTGTTATCACTGTTACTCAGTTCAGAAGCGCATAGGGAGGCCCAACAGAAAGTCTTGGAGCAAGCCTTTGTGGAACAGGATGTAACAATGAGACAGTTCGATAGCATTGTTTCTAACATCACTTCCTGCAATAATGAACAGTTGTTTATTAGGAAGACCTTGGATACATCAGGCTGGAGCGGTTACTTCAACCCTCCACCAAAAGCTAAAGTTCGTCAAGAACGATCAACTTGTCACAGTTTGTGGGGAACAAGCCTTGCTTGTGAGTAACTTGCCATCATCTGCTAGTGTAGAGCCCGAGGAGGTTATTGGAACGCAGTTCCAAGCACTGTCAGTAAGCAAGGACAATCAGTTCAAAGAAGGAACTTCCATTTCTTCATACAACGATGCTATCAAAGCAATCGAGAGTACCGATACAACAGGATGGGGACAGCTTGTCATTCCTACTAGCAATACAACAAAGAAGGGTCTTGGTTTTTCTGCAACCTTTACCCGGACAGCTGCCAACGATGGAAGTCTTCATCCCCTTCAGAACTTCTTCCACAGTGGAGGTTTCCTTCACCCAGTGTCTCAAGCAGTACATGCTATCAATGAGGAAGATCCCTCTGATGCAGATGAAGAATGGAAGTCCTATCTTAACAAGGACGGTTATATGTCTTAGGACGAAACACAAACTCCTTTTTGCTTTCCTACACAAAGTCCGAGATTTATACCCAGATCAGACGTATAAATGATCTATGGAGATTGTGATCCGGAAGGATGTCGTGCTCCACCAAACTCATTAGAGAAAGACACTCTAATGAAAGACCAATTTGACTATAACTACTATGGCCCAATGGATGGTCTGCTAATGTGGCAACCTTATCCAGGAGACTTGGGGCAAGAAAGTCAGTCGAATGATGAAAATCAGCTGAGCATCATTGAACAGAATACCTGTGTCCCCACCATGTCATGGGATCAACACTCGGGTCATCCTGAAGCTACTCAACATGAAGATGAATTCGCAACGTTTGCAGGACTTGAATTCATCAACTATGCTTTTCCCGAGGTCAATGTCATCGAGGGAGATGACTCCTCCAGTTCCAAAGAAGCTTGGGACACCTTGGGACAACCAAGTGGAAAATACAACTTCATGGTCAAGTACACTGCTCCCGAAAGCTCTCGTATCAGGCTCGAAGATATCCAGCCAACTGGATGGGGAGATGTAGCTGAGAGCACAAATACTATGCAAAATACAACTTAGGAATTCTCCTACGACAACTTTGCCTGGGAGACAGATTCCAATGATCCTACTCCACCAGAAATCAACGTTATTTCTGAAGACAAATCAAGGAAGGTACCAGACTTTGTGATTCACCGAGGAGTTCGCCGCCAATGGGTTGTCGTTGAGGTTCCGGAGGTCGTTCATCAGTCAAAGTAATTGCCATCTTTTAACCTTGCACCCTGCCCAGGTGAAATGGATGTTTTGATAGGGCTCGCTTTTTGTAAATTTCCCTCTTCGCTTTGCCCAAAGCGACAGAGTTTTTTTTTATAGGGCTGTAGTTTCAAGGATCGACTTGTTCATTAATAAAATAACGTCGTTCTGTAATTTCCGCATTAATTGTTGTTTTCTCTTTTCGTTTTTCAGAAAATGGTAATCCTAAAAAACAATTAAAAATAAAAACAAGCAGTAAAATAAAACATTGCACACACTTTTGCATTTTCTCTATCTCTTCTAAACACGAATCATCACGTCATGCAGATTGCTTGTTTTAAACCCCGTTGAAACATACGATCCGATGCCTTCTCCCAACCTTGAGTTCCTGGTATTCGAGGCTGAAGAAGAAAATGACGACAAAATTCCAGAAGAGATCTCCCGATTACTCAGACAAGAGGAAAGGTCCATTGAACCTCACAAAGAGCGGTTGGAAATGGTAAACATAGGTTCAGAAAGAGAGAGAAAAGAAATCAGGATTGGGGCACTGTTCAGTCCCATTGCCAGAGAGAGTTTGATAAAGCTTCTCAAAGAATTCCCCGATGTATTCGCTTGGTCCTATCAGGATATGCCAGGGTTGGATACCAGCATCGTGGAACATCATTTACCATTGAGATCGGAATGTCCGCCAGTAAAACAGAGGTTGAGACGCACTCACCCGGACATGGCCATCAAAATCAAAGAGGAAGTACAGAAACGGTTTGACGCAGGTTTCCTCGCCACATCAGAATATCCTCAATGGTTAGCCAATATCGTACCCGTTCCGAAAAAGGACGGAAATGTCAGAATGTGTGTCGATTACAAAGATCTAAACAAGGCTAGTCCAAAGGATGACTTTCCTTTACCACACATTGACATGCTGGTAGACAGTACAACAAAGTTCAAAGTTTTCTCCTTCATGGATGGATTCTCGGGCTATAACCAAATCAAGATGGCGCCGAAAGACATGGAGAAAACTTCATTCATCACCCCATGGGGCACCTTTTGTTACAAGGTAATGCCGTTCGGTTAGAAGAACGCCGGGGCAACCTATCAAAGGGCCATGACTACTCTGTTTCATGACATGATACACAAAGAAATCGAGGTATATGTCGATGATATGATTGCAAAATCAAAAACAGAGAGTGAGCACGTTGAACATCTGTCAAAATTGTTCGAACGTTTAAGAAAATTCAAACTCCGCTTGAATCCTAACAAGTGCACCTTCGGTGTCCGTTCAGGGAAGCTACTAGGGTTCATCGTCAGCCAGAAAGGGATTGAGGTTGATCCTGACAAGGTCAAGGCCATTCGAGAAATGCCTTCTCCGAAAACTGAAAAACAAGTCAGAGGATTCCTGGGACGTTTGAACTACATCTCCAGATTCATATTCCTTATGACCGCGACGTGCGCGCCGATTTTCAAATTACTCAGAAAGAACCAGGACTGTGTTTGGTCAGAAGATTGCCAAACCGCCTTCGACAGTATCAAGGAATATCTATTGAATCCTCTGATTCTATCACCTCCAGTGGAAGGAAGACCACTGATCATTTACCTCATAGTTCTAGAGGACTCAATGGGATGTGTACTTGGCCAACAAGACGAAACTAAACGAAAAGAGTTTGCCATTTACTATTTGAGCAAGAAATTCACCGACTGGGAAACCCGGTACACGATGCTTGAGAAAACTTGTTGCGCTTTGGCTTGGGCAGCCAAACGTCTTCGCCAATACATGATTCGTCATACTACTTGGTTAATCTCAGAAATGGATCCAATCAAGTATGTCTTCGAAAAACCTGCTCTTACGGGAAGAATTGCCCGTTGGCAGATGCTGTTATCAGAATATGACATAGAGTACCGCGCTTAAAAAGTCGTTAAAGGAATTATTTTAGCTGATCATTTGGCTCATCAACCGATTGACAATCAAGAATCAATCGGGTTTGACTTCCCAGACGAAGATGTCATGTATCTAAAGATGAAAGACTGCGATGAACCGCTACCCAATGAAGGGCCAGAACCAGGTTCCCAATGGGGACTTATCTTTGATGAAGCAGTTAATCATTATGGAAACGGAATTGGGGCAATCATTGTTACCCATCAGGGTACCCACATTCCTTTCACCGCTCGACTTACGTTCAAATGTACGAACAACGAGGCCGAATACGAAGCGTGTATCATGGGTCTCGAAGAAGCGATTGATTTGAGGATCAAAAACTTGGACGTATATGGCGACTCAGCCTTGGTTATCAATCAGATAAAAGGAGATTGGAACACATACCAATCAGGATTGATTCCTTACAAAGACTACGCAAGAAGGTTTCTACCTTTCTTCAACAGAGTTGAGTTTCATCATATCCCTCGTGAGGAGAATCACATGGCTGATGCATTAGCCACTATCTCTTCCATGATTAGTGTAGGTCAATGGAGTGACATACCTAAGATCGACATAATGCGCCTTGAACTGCCCGCCTACGTCTTCATGATCGAAGCAGTCATAGACAACAAACCTTGGTATCACGATATCAAATGCTTCCTTCAGTGACAAGAGTACCCATATGGGGCATCCAGGAAAGACAGAAAAACCCTCAGAAGATTGGCTGGAAACTTCTTCCTGAGCGGTGACACTCTCTATAAGAGAAATTTTGACATGGTCTAGCTCCGATGTGTAGACAGACCAGAAGCAGACATGCTTATGAAAGAAATTCATGAAGGATCGTTTGGCACTCATGCCAACGGACACACAATGGCGAGAAAAATTCTCAGAGCAGGGTACTATTGGTTGACAATGGAATCCGACTGCTACAAGTACATGAGGAGGTGTCACAAATGTCAGATATACTCTGACAAAATTCATGTACCGCCATCATATCTCAAAGTTCTCTCTTCCCCATGGCCATTCTCGATATGGGGAATCGACATGATTGGCATGATTGAGCCCAAGGCTTCAAACGGACATCGGTTCATCCTAGTAGCCATTGACTACTTCACCAAGTGGGTCGAAGCAGCGTCATTCACCAATGTAACCCGACAAGTGGTGGTCCGATTTATCAAAAACAATATCATCTGCCGTTATGGTGTTCCAAGCGAGATCATTACTGATAATGGGTCTAACTTGAACAACAAGATGATGAAAGAGTTGTGTGCAGAGTTCAAGATCGAACATCATAACTCATCTCCCTACCGACCAAAGATGAACGGAGCGGTAGAAGCGGCTAACAAGAATATCAAGAAGATCGTTCAAAAAATGGTTGTAACCTACAAAGACTGGCACGAGATGCTACCCTTTGCTCTTCACGGTTATCGCACATCTGTCTGCACTTCAACAGGGGCAACCCATTTCTCTCTAGTGTATGGCATGGAAGCAGTGCTCCCCATAGAAGTAGAGATCCCGTTAATCCGAGTATTGATGGAAACTAAGCTCATCGAAGCTGAATGGTGTCAAAGTTGACACGACGAACTGAATCTGATCGAAGAAAAGAGAATAACGGCACTATGCCATGGTCAATTGTATCAACAGATAATGAAGAGGGCGTTTGACAAAAAGGTCCGACCTCGTGTCTTCAGAAAAGGAAACCTCGTGCTCAAGAAGATACAATCATTTCTCACTGATTCTCGGGGCAAGTGGACTCCGAATTACGATGGCCCCTATGTGGTCAAGAAAGCTTTCTCAGGCGGCGCCTTGAGACTTGCAACCATGGAAGGAGAGGAATTTGCCTACCCCACAAATGTTGATGTAGTCAAGAAATACTTCGTCTAAACTAAAAAAACGTCTCGGTGGATTGAAAACCCGAAAGGGCGGTCCAAGCAAAAGTTAGAGACAAAATAAAAAAAAATCATCCCGGTGGATTGGAAACATCACAGTATAATCCAGGCAAAAATTAGGGATAATGGCAAGTAACTATGTTCAACAGAGGCAAGTCCCTCAGCAGCAGTTACATCACCCATCGGAGGAAAACTCCAGTCAAGGTCATCTTCAACAGAAGCTCAGGATGCCCCGAATGCAAAGTTGGTAGAAGGATAGTGGTCGTTATGTTTCAACGTAGCCCTTTTCCCTGTAAATTACCATTTTCTAGCTTTGTATATACTCTTCGGAATCACGTGTTTGGCTGATCTCCATCTTATCAATAAAATTTGAGCCCTTGTGCTTTTGTTTGTAATTCTTATTTGTTTTAGCCTTACAGAATGGCGTTTTAACATGATTAACGATTCTTGAAATAAAACAAAAATGAATTTACTTGTTAAAACTTTTTCTGCTTTTTAATAAAGTCGGCAATTTCTTTTGACTGTTGAACATCAAAGGAACATCAACCGCTTCTCTAGAAGTAAGCGAACTTCAAAGTGCATAATCAAAGTACTCCTTCTAGGCCAGTACGCCTGAACGGAGGATCAACTGTATGAGATGCGGCTTTCCCCATTTGATACCCTCGGCCGAGTTCTCATCTCCTAAGCCCGACCAACATAGCTCCCCAACAGGGACTATCTTTCCTAAGCAAGGTGGAATTGCTATCTTGAACCAGCGATACTTTTTCGCCCCGTGATGGCCGCGTATCCAGTCATGTTCATCTTTTAGTTTGTGTGTCGCGTCAATTTTGTCAGCATATACATACATACATCATGCATTATTGATTTGCATTCACATTTCATATTGCATCACTATCACTCTAGTCGGTCTTGCCCCCTAGTGATAGAAGTTCTCTCAATCGAGTTGTCAGTTCTTGCCTCGTCAGGAAACGCTGTGTTTGAACAACCTCTCTTCCAGTTTATTTCTGGAAGGAAGTTGGCCCTCGACCACTTTGATAATTTGAACCTCTGAAGAACCAAAGAACTTTCAGTCAATATCACTCTTCGCCATTGAAGATGATATCCTTGCTTTCCCAGATTAAGGAAAATCCCTAGAGAAAGCCTCGTAATCAGAGATTCGGCAGCACGTCAGTTTCGCTCCGAGAAAAAATACTGATGAAAAGGTCATCGACACCTCAAAATTGGATCCCATCATATGGCATTTCTCCGAGAAAATCCCGAGAAAAGTATGATGTAAGATCCCACGCAGAAGCAGCCTCTCAAGAGACTCGCTTTCCCCAGATAGAGTCGGCAAATGGCGTCTCCAAAAGAGAAGTTTGTGCAACACTACAACTCAGACGACTGGGTTCCCCAGCAACTCTGACATCAATTTTTTTTTTAGTCAAATGGCATCTCCCCAGGAAAATTCGGCGAGAAGTTTGAGGAAAACCGCTACGAATAGCGTCCCTTGTCAATAAAGTTTATTGACAAAAGAAACTTAGACCAGTTCCTTGGTAGGAAACCAGGATCGAGGGGAAGTTTAAATCAGAAACTAAGACCAGTTCCTTGGTGGGAAACCAGGATCGAGGGGAGGTTTATCCCAAAAGGAAACTGAGACCAGCTCTTTGGCTGAAGACCAGGATCGAAAGGAAGTTTACCTTTTCTAAGCATCATCGCTTAGCTAAAGAAGATGAATGCGTAAGCTACCATTCATAACCACCATCAAAATTTCAGGTATTCCGATACTTAATCCTCTTGCACCCCGAATGCCCGAATACCTTCATCATTCACACCTTCGTGTCCAAGAAGATTAAATAGGGGCATCTGTCATACCCCAAATTTTGACCACTAAGATTTCCCATCATTATACAAATCATCATCACAATATGGACGAACCATCATGCCTCATCAAATTCCTCAAGGGTTGTTGAGCATTTGCTACAATCAAAATTAGGGTTTCAAGCCCTCTCAGAGCTTTTGACAAAGGATCAATCAAGGAATGACATGATCTTCAACTTGTCTAACCTTTCAAACATCCACAATGGATCAAAAGGACACCCACCTCAAGGATTAAGAACAAGGCTGCTCCCTTCTAGGTGGATCAAGTCTCAAGATCGACAGTGTCACCAAATTAGGGTTTTGGTCGACCAGGGCCTCTAGATGGAAAATTTTCATCTGGGCACAAGCCAATGATCCAAAACATAACCTAATATACTTCATGGGACCTCATGGACCCAATCATCAAGTCAATTTTGCCTCAGGGGATGCATTCATCAAAAATCAGGAATTAGGGTTTCTTGACCTAATTCACCCCTAAGTTGACTTTTAGGGAAAATCATGAGCCAAGACCTCAAGAGAGGGTTTGAGGGTCTCTAATGAACTATATTGATCCATTTGGAACAATGGATTAATCCAAGAAGCTTGAGCAACAAGTCTCAATTTCATCTGCACCACAATTAGGGTTTCGCGAGGAAAGTCAACTGTAACTTTGACTTTTGACCAGGACATGCTCCCAAGCCCTAAGATGTGATTCAATATACCCTGTGTGTAGCGAGCGATTTTGGACGCGGTTCTTAAGCGCTGGTCGCTCTCTGCGGTTTGAGCTTTAAACTACAGGTCGATTCATTTTTTATCCTATTGTGAGTTGAATAAGGAAGGGAAATAGATGTCTCCAATTAACCCTGCTTTGCATACTGAGTTTAAACAGCGGTCTGTTAGGTTACGGATGCTATCAATGTGGGGGGGCCTTTGTACTGGTTATTTGTATTTTCGCCAATACTGTTTTCTTTCTTTTTATCTAGGCAAAGGGTTTCTGTTGGGAATTAGGATTAGGATGTTAGGACTGATGTTTTTGAATTACTGCTTTTGATTGACGAAGATATGGGATTTGGGTTTTTTGTTGATTGCGCTCGCTAAGATCTTTTCTTTCGATCTTATGCCTACGTATTCCCGTTTACCGAAACAGGGAAATCAGAGCGTTCGTAGTTCCTCCTATTCTATGGGAGGAAATTGGGTTTTGGTGTCTTGTTCAAAGCCCAAGACATGAAGCGAAAGGTAATTTGTATCTTGTTCAAAGCCCAAGATGTGAAGCTAAAAGGTCTATTTGTGTCTTGTTCAAAGCCCAAGACGTGAAACTGAAAGACCTCGGCTTTAGAGAGAATTTATCATCTCTAAAGAGGGGAGGAGAATTACTTTAACTGGGATACGCGGATCCGAGCAATGCCATAATTTCCGAAGAAAGGGTTTTAACCTGAAGGAGAAGACTTTAACTCAGTGTAAAGCAATGCCATCTTTCCTTAGGAATTTCTCATGCTAAAAGAGGGACAGTGGCATGGATATAAATGATCCAGAGGCTTGCCGCTTACAGCGATTAGATGAAGGGAAAGGAGTTGTTGATGTTTGTGTACTGCGAACGAGGCACAACTTTGATGCTAAAAGGTCGATTGGATCAACCAGTGGTTTTCTTATACAAAGCCTAAGAGGAGGCTAATTTCCGCTAGGAAAATCATTATACAAAGCCTAAGAGGAGGCTATTTTATGTCTCGTACAAAGCCCGAGAGAGAGGCTAAAAGTTTTTGACCCAGTGGGGCATATCGTTATACAAAGCCTAAGAGGAGGCTAGCAAAGAGTTGACTCAGTTGGAGAATCTTTTATACTCAGTAATAGAGTGTTTTTGTATCTCGTACAAAGCCCGAGAGAGAGGCGAAAAGGTTGTTTTGACTCCACTGGGGAGAATTTTGGTATCTCGTACGAAGCCCGAGATGGAGGCTATTGTAACTGTTTCAGTTGAGTGACAGATCCAATATACTGATTTTAAAAGAGAAAATCAGTTCTTATATGAGCAACGCTGTACTCATGGATTTAATTTGAGGATCAGGGATATTTCCTTCTCTTTGAGGAAACGGGAAATCCAAAGGGTATCGAGACTATCCGAGTCTGCGGGTTTCCTTCCTATTTAACGAAGGGTGCTTGAGAATGTCTTTGAGACTCAAGGAAGTTATACTGTCCGTGTCTAGCGTTTTATCTTTTGTACTATGCTTCGAGAAACAGTAGTAGACTCTATGAAAGGAATGTTCTATGAGGATGACTAGGTTATGTTCCTATACCTCTAGGAGGTCGTCGGGATAATTTGTACGAAGCCCAAGAGGAGGCTGGAAACTTTTAAGAAGCCGACGGGTCGTTGTACGAAGCCCAAGAGGAGGCTATCATTCCCGAAGGAAGAGATCATTATACGAAGCCTAAGAGGAGGCTGTGAATACTTCTAAGAAGCCGTAGGGTCCTTGAATAATGCCCAAGAGGAGGCTGATGCTTTTAAGAAGCCCGTGGGTCTATCATCTCCTTTCCATTAGGAGAGATAACTCTTTTAAAGATGAAAACCACTGGTAAACGTGCGAGGTTTACTATCCAGCGACTTTTAACTTTTAAAGAGGGTTCCTTAGTTAAGGTCCAAGATTATGACCGTAGTGGGTACCCAAACCCCGAGACATTCAGGGCAAGCTATCCACAAGGAATAGATCAAGTCAGGAAAGCTCGAGAATTGGGAAGAAACTCAAAGATGCCATTCACGGAGAATACATTCATCTTGGGGAGTAGAGCTTCTTGATGATTCCTAAGGAGGACAGCCGAAGAGAAGATTGTATCTGGTGCTCCTATTGGGGATCTAGGCGTCTATTTCTACGAATAAATGAAACGGCGTCACCTAGTTCTAGACGTAGTTGCCGGGGAAACTCGAAATATCTATACTATTATTACACAGTAGATATGAGTTTATGAAAGGAGACTTACAGTGAGCAGCCCCACAATACAGTTTATAATATGAAAGCAGTAAATGAAAGCGATAACCACTTACTCGGTTGTAGTGCTTCCATGCTGTTTGGTTAGTTGTTCAACAAAGAAAGATTGAAAATAACAGTATATTCAAAATCAAAGGAAAAAGTGCTTTGAGAAAGAAAGATTTGGGGCTTACAGCTCAAGGAGAGGCCCAGGGTTTTATCAGTGAGCGCACTGTTTGAATCTGTACAGAGGGACTTATACAAGTGACTGGGGCCCAAAAAGGTTTTCTGTACAAAGGGACGGGTCTTACACTCTCTCAAGAGGCCCAAAAAGGTTTAAAGGAAAAGAGTGGGGCTTATAACACGAGGGTAGGCCCAAATGATTTTTCGTTTAAAAATGGCGATAGCGCCGAGGTTTTCTTTTAACGCGGAGGGACTTATACAATAAGGGAGGCCCAAAATGTTTTTGGTTAAAAGGGGGATTGGGTCTTACACTCTATTAGAGGCCCAAAGTGTTTTAAAGAAAAAGAAATGGGTCTTACTACTCGAGGGTAGGCCCAGATGGTTTTTATTTTTAAACGGGCGACGATCGCGCCGTTTACTTGTACAGAGGGACTTATACAATGAGTGAGGCCCAAAATGTTTTTGTACAAGGGGGGATGGGTCTTACACTCTCTCAAGAGGCCCAAAAAGTTTTGAAGAAAAATAAATGGGTCTTACTACTCGAGGGTAGGCCCAGATGATTTTTGAAAAGGCGACGATCGCGCCGTTTGTTTTTTGACGGTATCGGAACTTATACAATAAGTGAGGCCCAATAGTTATGATTTGGTCAAAAAAAATATTGGGTCTTACACTCTAATAGAGGCCCAAAAAGTTTTGAAGAAAAATAAATGGGTCTTACTACTCGAGGGTAGGCCCAGATGATTTTTGAAAAGGCGACGATCGCGCCGTTTGTTTTTTTTTATGGTATCGGGACTTATACAATAAGTGAGGCCCAAAAATGATTTGGTCAAAAAAAAAGGATTGGGTCTTACACTCTAATAGAGGCCCAAAGTGTTTTGAAAATGATTTATGAGGGTTGAATTAATCCAAAACCCTAATTTGTTTTCAAAATGTATTTAATTGAATAAAAATTCAATTAAAATGATTAAAAATTGTTTAACACATGGAAAACAAATTTAGATCTTGGATTAATGCTTCAAATATTAAGTATTGACCTACAAAATAATTAGAAAGCATTAAAAGTTGCAAAATCAATGTAGAAAAAATATTTAAAATGCCAAAAACAATCAAAATATTAATTCTTTACAAAAATATCAATTATATGAAATAAATAATATTTTTGGGATTTTTTGATAAAATAAAATATTTTAACATTTTTGTGAATTATTAAAAAAAGAATCAACTCAAAATCATTAAAACTCAGAGAGAAATTAATTTTTGAATCAATTAAACAAAAATCACAAAATTCAAATATTTGAATTTGAAAAAAAAGGCGCCAAGAACAAGCTGAAGAACACGCGCGTGTTCTTGGTTTCTCAGATTTGCGTTTTCTATCCAATCTCCATGAATACGTAATCATATCATGCAATCCACATATCATTATGCTCGTCTCAACCTCACGATCATGTCTATGTACTTAAATTTCATTTAAATTAAACATACAACAAGAAATCACGAAGAGACCTCAAGAACCCTAATTTCTGCATGAAGGCTAGGATTTTTGATACACGATTCAAACAATGCAATTAATTGAGGGAAAACATTCCATGCATGATTATGAACATATGGCCAATTATTGTGCGAGGAAATATGCACAGATTGAGAGATGACCAAGTATGTGCTTACCTCCAAGCCGCGACGGCAAGTTCAAAGTGATTTTTGATTTGGAGGTGTTACAGATGAGTTGTGATGTTCTGGACAGCTTCCCTACACCCTATGGAGTGTGTTTGGATGGTTGGACTTGATTGAAATTGGCTGGATCATTTTGTGGTACCTCAGCTGCACCTTGTTTGAAAATTTGAGCAACCAGCTGGTGATTTCATGAAATTGATGTTTCAG
The DNA here is from genome assembly GCA_022829125.1 of Lathyrus tuberosus. NCBI lineage: Eukaryota > Viridiplantae > Streptophyta > Magnoliopsida > Fabales > Fabaceae > Lathyrus > Lathyrus tuberosus. The sequence continues at coordinate 4,620,564 of JALAZF010000162.1, read as the reverse complement.
AAGTTATGTGAGTGTTTGATCAGCTCATATGTGATGTATGTGAGGTGTGTGAGTGATTGGTTTGTGCAGAATTGCTCTCAAACTCAAAACTCGATAGCTACCTTGCTAAGAAAGGCATTTTTGCCAAGAGAAAGAGATTTTGAGGAAAGCATCTGTTAGATGGCTTTGGTGAACTTAAACTGACCACAATTGAGCTCTATTTAGAGTAGAGCAAGTTTGTTTTGCAAGGAATAGTGCATGGCAGCTGGTAAGTAGGTTTGGCCAATGTTGGCAAATGAAAATCCAAGTCTCCTCTAGCCATTGACTAGAGGTTAGGGCACAGAGCCTTGGTCCCCTTGGTCTTGGATAAGTCTTGACTGATTTTAGATGAGAATGGCTCAGTCCATGCCACCTTGATGGTTCCATTGAATGCCTCATTCCAAATTTGAAGTCTTGTCCCTATTTTGGCCATTCTAGGTTCAACATGCTATTCCTTGTTCCTTGGACCTTGGAGGCTTGGCTCAGTGATTGTCCCCTTTAGATTTAATCCTCTGAGGTGTCCAAGTGGATAGGAACTTTTGAAATTGGCTGATTTTGGCAAATCGAGCCAAAGTGCAAATTCTGCCTTGCCTTGACAAATTTCAGCAAGGCAACTTGGCAATGTTGTATCTCATGGTGTAGGTTGAATTTGGCAATGTTCTTGGCCATTTTGGAAAGTTCTTACATGATACAACAACTGTTTGAACAAGTTTGGTTTTGATCTCTTTTGATTCCAAGTGAAAAATCCCCCTACATTTGGCAAAAAGTGAAGGCAAATTCTGACTTAGTGAAAATTTCACTAAGTGTTGGAAAAAGTGACATTTTCACTTTTCAGCCACTTTGATCACTCCATAACTCAAAATCCTTAATGAATTGGAATGACTTGTAGTTGAAGTTTTTGTAGGTGATAATGAGGGCTACAAATCCATCTTTGGATGAGAAAAAATGGCCTTGTGGTTTAGGAGTTATGGTCCTCCAAAGTTGGTACCTTTGCCACTTTATTTTTAACTTAGAAAAATTTCTAAGTTTTATGGTTACCCCTTTTACAAGTTATCTCACTTTTCTTGATTTTTCTTGATGAATGATGATTCAAATCATACATTAACATCATTTTAGGGTTAAAAATCCATTTTGGTGAAAAATCTCATAAAGTCAAAGTTGACTTTTGTGCACAGTTGACTTTTTATCAGATGAATTCCAAACTGTGCAATTCTTCAGGAAATCATGTCCTTGACCTAAATCAAACTTGATGGACATGTTCCATGGGTGTCATAGGGTATATTCAATCATGTATTAGGGTTTGGGAGCATGTCTTGGTCAAAAGTCAAAGTTACAGTTGACTTTTATCTTAAAACCCTAATTGTGGTGCAGATGAAAATGAGACTTGTTGCTCAAGCTTCTTGGATCAATCCATTGTTCCAAATGGACCAATATGGTGTATTAGAGACCCTCAAATCATCTCTTGAGGTCTTGGCTCATGGTTTGTCCCAAAAGTCAACTTAGGGGTGAATTAGGTCAAGAAACCCTAATTCCTGATTTTTGATGAATGCATCCCCTGAGACAAAATTGACTTGATGCATGGGTTCATGAGGTTCCATGAAGCATATTAGGTTATGTTTTGGATCATTGCCTTGTTCCCAGATGAAAATTTCCATCTGGAGGCCCTGGTCGACCAAAACCCTAATTTGGTGACACTGTCGATCTTGAGACTTGATCCACCTAGAAGGGAGCAGCCTTGTGCTTAATCCTTGAAGTGGGAGTCCTTTTTTATCCATTGTGGATGTTTGAGAGATTAGACAAGTTGAAGATCATGTCATTTCTTGATTTATCCTTTGTCTAAGCACTCAGAGAGGGCTTGAAACCCTAATTTTGATTGTATTAGATGCTCACCCATCTTTGGGGAGACTGGTGAAGCATGATGGTTCATCCATATTGTGATGATGATTTTCACAATGATGGGAAATCTAAGTGGTCAAAATTTGGGGTATTACACTGTGACACCATGGAACATGTCCATCAAGTTTGATTTAGGTCAAGGACATGATTTCATGAAGAATTGCACAGTTTGGAATTCATCTGATAAAAAGTCAACTGTGCACAAAAGTCAACTTTGACTTTTTAAGATTTTTCACCAAAATGGATTTTTAACCCTAAAATGATGTTAATGTATGATTTGAATCATCATTCATCAAGAAAAATCAAAGAAAGTGGGATAACTTGTAAAAGGGGTAACCATAAAAACTTAGAAAAATTTCTAAGTTATGGAAAAAGTGACACTAATGTGCCAACTTTGGAGGATCATAACTCCTAAACCACATGGCCATTGTTCCCCATTCAAAGCTTGATTTGTAGATCTCATTGCCCTCTACAAAAGCTTCATACTAATCTATGTCCAAATTCCTCATGGATTTTGAGTTATGGAGTGATCAAAATCAAGAAAAGTCACTTTGTTCCAACACTTAGTGAAAATTTCACTAAGTCAGATTTTACCTTACTTTTTGCCAAAAGTAGGGGGATTTTTCACTTGGATTCAAAAGAGATCAAAATGAAACATGTTCAAATAGTTGTTGTATCATGTAAGGGCTTTCCAAAATGGCCAAGAACATTACCAAATTCAATTTGAGTCATGAGATATGACATTGGCAAGTTGCCTTGCTGAAATCTGCCAAGGCAAGGAAGATTTTTACACTTTTGGTCGATTTGCCAATATCAGCCAAATCCAAATGCTCCTATCTACTTGGACACCTTTGAGGATTGAATCTAAAGGGGACAATTACTGAGCCAAGCCTCCAAAGTCTTTGGAACAAGAAATAGCACGTTGAACCTAGAATTGCCAAAATAGGGACAAGACTCTAATTTTGGATTGGAGAATTCAATGGAAGCATCAAGGTGGCATGGACTAAGCCATTCTCAACTGAATTCAGTCAAGACTTATCCAAGACCAAGGGAACCAGCAGCCTGTGCCCTAACCTCTAGTCAATGGCTAGAGGAGACTTGGATTTTCATTTGCCAACATTGGCCAAACCTACTCAGCAGTTGCCATTCACTATTCCTTGCAAAACAAACTTGCTCTACTATAAATAGAGCTCAATTGTGATCAGTTTGAGTACACCAAAGCCATCAAACAAATGCTTTCCTCAAAATCTCTTCTTTCACTCCAATTTTGCCTTCTAAGGCAAGTCACTATCGGGTTTTGAGTTTAAGAGCTTTTCCAATCAAACCAATCACACACACACCTCACATACATCATATAGAAGTGATTCAAACACTCACATAACATCTGGAACACATATTTCACAAAATCACCAACCAATTGCTCAAGTTCTTGACAGATTTGCAGTTGGGGTACCATCTCAAGTTCCATATCATTTCAATTCATTCCAAGCATTCATACACACTCCATGGCACCTAGGGAAGCTATCCAGACCATTGGAACCTAGCTGTAACACCTCCAACGCAAATCACGATCACCAGCTGCAAGTGGTAAGCATGAGCTCTTCTAACTCTATGATCCATGCAATTTTTGCTGCACAATAATTTGGCCATATGTTCGTAATCATGCATGGAATGTTTCCCCTCAATTAATTGCATTGTTTGAATCGTGTATCAAAAATCCTAGCCTTCATGCAGAAATTAGGGTTCTTGAGGATTTTTCGTGATTTCTTGTTTTATGCTTAATTTAAATGAAATTAATTGTCATAGACATGATCGTGAGGTTGAAACGAGTTGATTGGTATGTGGATTACATGATATGATTAAGTATTCAGTGAGATTGGAGAGAAAATGCAAATCTGGGCAAACCCAGAACACGCGCGTGTTCTTGGTGTGTTCTTGGCGCCATCTTTTGAAAATTCAAATATTTGAATTTTGTGATTTTATTTAATTGATTCAACAATTAATTTCTCTCTGAGTTTTAAAGATTTTGAGTTGATTCTTTTTTTAATAATTCACAAAAATGTTAAAATATTTTATTTTCCCAAAAAACTCCAAAAATATTATTTATTTTGTATAATTGATATTTTTGCAAAGAATTAATGTTTTAATTGTTTTTAACATTTAAAATATTTTTTCCACCTTGATTTTGCAACTTTTAATGCCTTTATTTTGTAGGTCATACTTAATTTTTGAAGCATTAATCCAAGATCACAATTTGTTTTCCATATGTTAAACAATTTTGATCATTTTAATTGAATTTTTATTCAATTAAATACATTTTTGAAAACAAATTAGGGTTTTTAGATTAATTCAACCCTCATAAATCATTTTCAAAACACTTTGGGCCTCTAATATAGTGTAAGACCCAATCCTTTTTTGACCAAATCATTTTTGGGCCTCAGTATATTGTATAAGTCCCGATACCGTAAAAAACAAACGACGCGATCGTCGCCTCTTCAAAACAAAAAACCTTGGGCCTACCCTCGAGTAGTAAGACCCATTTCTTTTCTTAAAACTCATTTGGGCCTCTATTTGAGTGTAAGACCCAACCCCCTGTGTACAAAAAACTTTTTGGGCCTCATTCGTTGTATAAGTCCCTCTGTACATTTTCAAATAAACGACACGATTGTCGCCTTTTAAAAAAATCAATTGGGCCTCTCCTTGAGCTATAAGACCCATTCAAAATTTTTGGGCCTCTAATAGAGTGTAAGACCCAATCCCCTTTTAACCAAAACAATTTTGGGCATCACTTATTGTATAAGCCCCTTCGCGTTAAAAGAAAGTCTCGGCGCGATCGCCATTTCAAACGAAAAGTCAACTGGGCCTACCCCCGTGTTATAAGCCCCACTCTCACTCTTTTAAAAAAATTTGGGCCTCTTGAGAGAGTGTAAGACCCATCCCTTTGTACAGAAAACCTTTTGGGCCTCAGTCACTTGTATAAGTCCCTCTGTACAAAACAACAGTGCGCTCACTGATAAAACCATGGACCTCTCCTTGAGCTGTAAGCCCCAAATCTTTCTTTTTCAAAGCACTTTCTCTTTTGATTTTGAATATACTGTTGTTTTCAATCTTTCTTTGTTGAACAACTAACCAAACAGCATGGAAGCTCTACAACCGAGTAAGTGTTTACACACTTTCATTTACCGCTTTCATATACATATAACTGTATTGTGGGGCTGTTTCACTGTAAGTCTTCTTTCATAAACTCATATCAACTGTGTAATAATAGTATAGATATTTAGAGTTTCCCCGGCAACTACGCCTAGAAATAGGTGACGCCGTTTCGTTTATTCGTAGAAATAGACAACTAGATCCCCAATAGGATCACCAGATACAGTCTTCTCTTCGGCTGTCCTCATTAGGAATTGTCAAGAAACTCTACTCCCAGAGATGAATGTATTCTCCGTGAATGGCATCTTTGAGTTTCTTCCAGATTCTCAAACTTTCCTGGCTTGATCTATTCTCTGTGAATAGCCTGTCTTGAATTTTTCGGGGTTTGGGGACCCATCGGCTTCTTAAAAACATCGGCCTTGTAACGCCCAAATATTTAATTATTTATTTAATTGAATATTTAATTAATTGTTTGTGAATTATTCGGTTGATTTTGGTGTTGCGGTGGATTAAGTCGTTAAGTCGGGAATATTAAGTTGGTGAGTCGTAGAAATAATATTAGAAATAATATTATAGTCGTGGGAGAGTGTTCGAATTAAGTGGGCTTGGTTCGTGTCGGAATTAGTAAATTAAGGGGGTGTATGTTTAGGCCCATTAGATATTATAATTGAATATTATTATTATTTAAATAATAGGAAAGAAATAGAAAAGTTTGATGAGGTTTTGGAGAATCCGTAGAGGAGAAAGTTGAGAACGTGAGAGAAGAAGAAGTTGCGAGAGAAACCGCCGCCGGTGTCGAATTTCTGGAACCCGATCGATTGTCGAGCCGCCTTCAATCCAAGGTAAGGGTGGGTTCGACTATTATAACCGAGTTATGATGAATGATATAAGGGTTGAGGGTTATATGATTGTTTTCCCAATTGATTCCTCTGATAAGTTGTTGTTGATTCTTGTGTGGTCGTTGATAATCTAGCTGATGTTGTTGTTGATTTAAGTTGAGTTTTGATGGTGTGTTATTGATACGTCGGGTTGAGTTATATAGTTTTCTACTGTTCGCGTTGATTTTGTGTTGTTGAGATTTTATGAAATCTTTGTTTCTGTGAAATAATTATGAGTTGGTAGTAATGTTTTGGTGAAGTGATTTATGTGAATGTCGTGTGGTTGGCCTGAAACTGGAAAATTAGAAATTGGAGAATCCTGGGTCGGAGAGGGAGAGAATCATACTGAGTGTTAAAAACAAAATATATATATATATATATATATATATATATATATAATAGGGGGTGGCGCAAGCCACCCCTGTGTGTGTGTGTGAAAGTAGGTGGCGCAAGCCACCATGGTGTTGAATTTAGATGGCGCAAGCCATCATCTGGTGAAGAAAAATGTGGCGCAAGCCACTTGATCCTAGTGTGGCGCCAGCCACTGTGTTGGTGTGATACCTTGTGTTGATTTCAGTGACAATAAGTTAAGTAATTAACCCTATATTATTAGATTATCCTGTAAGAATATACTGTAGCAGGAAAATTAATATGTTACCTAATGATTTATATAGCAGAAAAACAATAGGTCCATTAATAATTTATGTAGCAGAAGCTTAACAGGTTTTGATAGAAATTTAATTAAGCAGCAGTGGTAATCTTGACAGAAAATGAAACCAGTAGCAGAAGCAGAATGATGTGTAAATTTTCATGACAGAAGCTTGGAGATTATTTTAATTGGCAGCAGTGATAGAAATAGAATTTTGTAATACACTGATATTAATAACAGAAATTAAAAACGGTGCAGTTTTAGTCGGTTTAGCCAATTTAAGCGGAAAAATTAGTTGTTCGAATTTTAACAAAAATTGTCGAGGTAGTTAGTAATAATTAGTAGGTGATTTTAGTTGGTTTAATTTGTTGAATTCGTGTTGTATGTGTGGATTTCATGTACAGTTGCTTATGTGGTTTTGTCCCGGTTTGTGGGAATTTTTAAGTCGTAGGTCGAAGGACCAATGTTGATGTTAAAGTTGTAGGTCGTATGACCAATGTTGATGTATATAAGTTGAAGGCCTATGGCCAAAGTTGAATCGTGTTGAATTAAAGTTGCTATGTTGTTTAAGTTGATTATGTTGTGGAAGTCGTTGAGTTGTTTATGTTTATGAGTTGTGCATGTCGTAAAACATACATTGCATTTTGTGTCGGAGCGTTGCTCACACCACGTTGGCCTGGATTGGCACCTGTTTAAGTTGGCCTTGATGGCACCACGTTGAAGGCTTATGCCTTGTTGAAATGCCTCGATAACCTGGCATATGTTTAAGTTGGGAGTTTTACTCCGATGGTACCACATGCATGTGCATAGTTGTGTCGCATTTTGAGTCGTTGTGAATTTGTTGTTGTTCTTGATTCGTTGTTGTTGTGAAGTTGCTGTTGTTGTGAAGTTGTCGTTGTTGTGAAGTTGTTGCTTGTTATAAGTTGTTATTGCTGTATCTTGTTGCTTGATATAAATTGATAATGTCGTGAGCTGTTGTTAGTACTATAATTTTCATCTTTTATATAAGTTGTTGTTATATGTTGTTATTTGCCGTCGATACAAGTTGTGGTTGCTATTACGTTGTTTATTTCTAGTTGTTGCATGACTGTTGTATGAAGCGGTGACACTTGTATGATCCTAATCTAGTATATTAATCATCATATTTTGTTTATAATATTCGATATCTCACCCCTTCTGTAATGATGTTACCTATTATGGGTAACTGAGCAGGTACTCAAGAATAGCTGTGAAGGTTGGAAGTCTTAGTCGCTGTTAGTTCTGGTTGGTGTCATGCTCTGATACGTAGCACTCGGGGGGATAAACTATTGTGTTTATTTGTTGTTATTGTTTAGTAGATGAATCCTAAGTTGTTGTTATTCAAGAATTGTTGTTTCAACGTTGTGTTGTTTTCAAAGAAATAAATCAGGTTGTTATCGGTTCATCCGAATCAGTGTTATGTATCTGCATTAATTGTGATTAATATGAAGTTGTTTTCAGTTGAAAATGTGACATCCTGTTTATGTCGAAAAATTTTAAAAATGAAAACTCTGATTTTATTACTTATCCGCCGGGTAGAAATGGGGTGTTACATTAGTGGTATCAGAGCAGGTCGGTCTGTCCGGCCAATGTTGTCTAATGTTGTTTCTTCCTTAGTACTCGACATGTGTGTGGAACACTGTCGGTGCTTGTTTGTTAGTAGTTTCTAGTAGTTGTCTACAAGGTTGGTTTGATTCAAGTGGGGGAGAGGTTTGCTCCTGTACGTGTTGTTGGTATGTAGAAGTTGTTTCAAGGTGATGTTGCTTGCATGAGTGCACATGTTGGAGCGATGTTATTGCGGGCCAGCGAGAGTTTGGACTCGCGAATCCGTGTCAGTCAAGTTGTAGATGTGCGTAGAGTCTGGACGGTGAATCAAGGATGATTGAAATTAAGGAATTATTCCGAATGGAATGATAAGTTGGTGGATTGATTCGGTAAGTTGTATATCTTGGGTATAGTTGGATTAAAGTTGAGTGATTTTAGAGTTGGATGAAAAGGAGGATGTTGGTAGATCTTGGAAGCAAGAGCGGAAAATGGAACTTATGTTCATCAATCTCAAATTCTGATTTTTGCAATTTTGGAGCAACTGTCGGTAAAAGAGGCATAACTTTTTACTCGTGATTCCGATTGAAGCGGTTCTGGACTTTTTGGAAAGCTTACGAAATTCCCTACCGTTTGCATATACGAATTGTCTTCAGGAAGTTTGTGAAGAGGGAGAAAAGTGCATTTTAATATTTGGGTCTGATGCTGATTTTTTTTTGGAAAATTCTGCATACGGAAATTCTGAACCAGTCTCGTTGTGTGGCTGATAACTTTTTACTCGTAAGTCAGATTTACGTGATTCTTGAAGTTCTGAAATCTACACAAAATTCTATTCATTTTGGAATATGATTTTGTGATTGAGAGATTTGTATTGAAGGAGATATATATGGTTGAAGTTGAGCGACATTTGCTAAAAAAAAATTTGGGAAGGATGAAAACAAGTGTGGAATATTATTAAGAATAAAATGTTGGTATTTGTAAGATGTGACTGTATCGGAGGATGCTTGGAGATGCAATTTATGTTGAATAAGGATGATTAAGACGACGATGTTAAGTAAAGGTAAGGTTGAGAGAAATGTGAATGTTGATTTGTGTTGCTAAGAATTTTCACCTTGGTTGAAAGTTGTAATTGGAGCAAACTGAATTGGATCGTTCTCAATGTCGTAGCGATTTCGGTGTTGGAAAAATATTTAAAGTCGTGTTGTACTAGGAACGTGCATAAGAGGATGCGTAATGGATTTTGAACGTTTTTGTATCATTGACGAAGTTGGAACTAAAGAAACTAAGAGTGGCATTGGTAAGCCTTAGAAAGTTGGCGAAGCATTATGCTTACGGACTTTGGGTACAAGTTGAAGTACGCTATTGTGTTGGGTACTGATGATGTATTTCACCGTTATGGTTGTCGGCTGTCTATTGACAAATTGAGGAACTGATCACCCTTAATCTCTTGTTGATAGTAGACGGAATCATAATTGATGGATAGATGTGTCGTGCCAACTAGTATAGTACGTACGTTGAATTGGTGGAAGTCAAGCCAAGTGCTTGGGGATTGGTTATTTCGTCGATGTAGATTCATATATGAGCATATTAGCTGAATTTAAGGATGATGGCATGAGGTTGCGATTTAATTGATGAGTAGTATGGAAATTCGCAGTTGGGTTCTGGGTAATTTCAGAATTGAGTTGCAAGTAGAAAAAGAAGTGAAGTTATAAGTTGAATTGTAGAAGTGGAACTTTTGGTTGGTAAAGATGAGTTACTTGGTTGTGTTAATTCGGATAAGAATTTATGAAGAATTGTGTCAGTATGAGTAAAAGTCAATAATCTGGAATGTTGGATTAGTTGGAAGTGAAAAAGATGAGTTATCTTGTTGGATTTGGTTGGACCCATGTACCATATGTGGTTGTAATGTGGTTACGTGTTTAAGAAAATTTTGGAGAATGAGCTATTAAAAGATGGTAAAGTTGTAGTTTATGTTTGATGATAATCGGGAAATTCGTGGAAGTACATGTATATATTATCCAAGAGTTGGAAGTAGTCGTCATTGTAATGGTGTTGAATGTTAGAGGTGTTGTCTTACGGATCTAAGTTGAAGTACTCAGTAACTACGAGAGTGTAGAATACCTGTTGGAGCGAAATTCCGAAGAATTAAGTCGAAAGTCTGTATTATGTCGGTTTTGGTGATTGGAAGTTGGAGGTAAACTTGGTAGGCCTGTTGCACTGCAAGTAATCAGAGTTGCGCAGCTGAAGCGTGATGTGCCAGAGTGTTGTGTTTTCTTGTGAATAGCGCTGATTGTAATAGGGTGCTCTTGTAAGTTGTTAGTTGATGATGATTCGTGTGGCTATTAGTCAAATTATGTTATTAAGTTGGCATTATAATAATTTGGTTGTTGTTGCGGTAATATTGTTGATTGGTTACCTAGAGGATGAGTAATACTTTATAGCGTGAGGAAGTTGATCAAGTTGGCTAGATTAATGTTACGATAAGAGTAATACGGCGAGACGAATGGAGTTGTTGGTGCTTCGTTAATGAAGTGCACCTGAGTAAGGTGATAAGAATCGTATGTGTGTTTTGGTGTTGATTGTGTTGCTGCGGTAATGATGCGATGTTGTATAGTCCAGTATAGGCAAGTGAAGGTTGTTATTATGTTATAAGGTGATCATTTCAAGATATTGCTAGAGTGGTTGGCGAATAGTAACGGTTATGTTGCAAGAGTAATTGAAGTATCGGAGTATACGTATTGGGTTTAAACCGTGATTGAGTTGTTGTTAAATCGAAATATTAAAATACGAATGTTGTGTTAAGGATGGTTGTGTCGTATAGATTTTCGAGGACGAAAATGTTCTAAGTGGGGGAGAGTTGTAACGCCCAAATATTTAATTATTTATTTAATTGAATATTTAATTAATTGTTTGTGAATTATTCGGTTGATTTTGGTGTTGCGGTGAATTAAGTCGTTAAGTCGGGAATATTAAGTTGGTGAGTCATAGAAATAATATTAGAAATAATATTATAGTCGTGGGAGAGTGTTCGAATTAAGTGGGCTTGGTTCGTGTCGGAATTAGTAAATTAAGGGGGTGTATGTTTAGGCCCATTAGATATTATAATTGAATATTATTGTTATTTAAATAATAGGAAAGAAATAGAAAAGTTTGATGAGGTTTTGGAGAATCCGTAGAGGAGAAAGTTGAGAACGTGAGAGAAGAAGAAGTTGCGAGAGAAACCGCCGCCGGTGTCGAATTTCTGGAACCCGATCGATTGTCGAGCCGCCTTCAATCCAAGGTAAGGGTGGGTTCGACTATTATAACCGGGTTATGATGAATGATATAAGGGTTAAGGGTTATATGATTGTTTTCCCAATTGATTCCTCTGATAAGTTGTTGTTGATTCTTGTGTGGTCGTTGATAATCTAGCTGATGTTACTGTTGATTTAAGTTGAGTTTTGATGGTGTGTTATTGATACGCCGGGTTGAGTTATATAGTTTTCTACTGTTCGCGTTGATTTTGTGTTGTTGAGATTTTATGAAATCTTTGTTTCTGTGAAATAATTATGAGCTGGTAGTAATGTTTTGGTGAAGTGATTTCTGTGAATGTCGTGTGGTTGGCCTGAAACTGGAAAATTAGAAATTGGAGAATCCTGGGTCGGAGAGGGAGAGAATCATACTGAGTGTTAAAAACAAAAAAATATATATATATATAATAGGGGGGTGGCGCAAGCCACCCCTGTGTGTGTGTGAAAGTAGGTGGCGCAAGCCACCATAGTGTTGAATTTAGATGGCGCAAGCCATCTTCTGGTGAAGAAAAATGTGGTGCAAGCCACTTGATCCTAGTGTGGCGCCAGCCACTGTGTTGGTGTGATACCTTGTGTTGATTTCAGTGACAATAAGTTAAGTAATTAACCCTATATTATTAGATTATCCTGTAAGAATATACTGTAGCAGGAAAATTAATATGTTACCTAATGATTTATATAGCAGAAAAACAATAGGTCCATTAATAATTTATGTAGCAGAAGCTTAACAGGTTTTGATAGAAATTTAATTAAGCAGCAGTGGTAATCTTGACAGAAAATGAAACCAGTAGCAGAAGCAGAATGATGTGTAAATTTTCATGACAGAAGCTTGGAGATTATTTTAATTGGCAGCAGTGATAGAAACAGAATTTTGTAATACACTAATATTAATAACAGAAATTAAAAACGGTGCAGTTTTAGTCGGTTTAGCCAATTTAAGCGGAAAAATTAGTTGTTCGAATTTTAACAAAAATTGTCGAGGTAGTTAGTAATAATTAGTAGGTGATTTTAGTTGGTTTAATTTGTTGAATTCGTGTTGTATGTGTGGATTTCATGTACAGTTGCTTATGTGGTTTTGTCCCGGTTTGTGGGAATTTTTAAGTCGTAGGTCGAAGGACCAATGTTGATGTTAAAGTTGTAGGTCGTATGACCAACGTTGATGTATATAAGTTGTAGGCCTATGGCCAAAGTTGAATCGTGTTGAATTAAAGTTGCTATGTTGTTTAAGTTGATTATGTTGTGGAAGTCGTTGAGTTGTTTATGTTTATGAGTTGTGCATGTCGTAAAACATACATTGCATTTTGTGTCGGAGCGTTGCTCACACCACGTTGGCCTGGATTGGCACCTGTTTAAGTTGGCCTTGATGGCACCACGTTGAAGGCTTATGCCTTGTTGAAATGCCTCGATAACCTGGCATATGTTTAAGTTGGGAGTTTTACTCCGATGGTACCACATGCATATGCATAGTTGTGTCGCATTTTGAGTCGTTGTGAATTTGTTGTTGTTCTTGATTCGTTGTTGTTGTGAAGTTGCTGTTGTTGTGAAGTTGTCATTGTTGTGAAGTTGTTGCTTGTTATAAGTTGTTATTGCTATATCTTGTTGCTTGATATAAATTGCTAATGTCGTGAGCTGTTGTTATATATGTTGTTATTACTATAATTTGCATCTTTTATATAAGTTGTTGCTATATGTTGTTATTTGCCGTCGATACAAGTTGTGGTTGCTATTACGTTGTTTATTTCTAGTTGTTGCATGACTGTTGTATGAAGCGGTGACACTTGTATGATCCTAATCTAGTATATTAATCATCATATTTTGTTTATAATATTCGATATCTCACCCCTTCTGTAATGATGTTACCTATTATGGGTAACTGAGCAGGTACTCAAGAATAGCTGTGAAGGTTAGAAGTCTTAGTCGCTGTTAGTTCTGGTTGGTGTCATGCTCTGATACGTAGCACTCGGGGGGATGAACTATTGTGTTTATTTGTTGTTATTGTTTAGTAGATGAATCCTAAGTTGTTGTTATTCAAGAATTGTTGTTTCAACGTTGTGTTGTTTTCAAAGAAATAAATCAGGTTGTTATCGGTTTATCCGAATCAGTGTTATGTATCTGCATTAATTGTGATTAATATGAAGTTGTTTTCAGTTGAAAATGTGACATCCTGTTTATGTCGAAAAATTTTAAAAATGAAAACTCTGATTTTATTACTTATCCGCCGGGTAGAAATGGGGTGTTACAGGCCTCCTCTTGGTTATCATACAAGGACCCACAGGCTTCCTAAAAGCAACCCCGCCTCCTCTTGGGCTTAGTACAACGATCCGCCGGCTTCTTAGAAGTATTCACAGCCTCCTCTTAGGCTTCGTATAATGATCTCTTCCTCCGGGAATGATAGCCTCCTCTTGGGCTTCGTACAAGGACCTTTCGGCTTCTTAAAAGTTTCCAGCCTCCTCTTGGGCTTCGTACAAATTGTCCCGACGACCTCCTAGAGGTATAGGAACAGAACTTAATCATCTGCATAGAACAGTCCTTTCAAAGAGTTTACTACTGTTTCTCAAAGCATAGTACAAAAGATGAAACTCTAGACTTAGACAGTCTAATCTCCTTGAGTCTCAAAGACATTCTCAAGTGACCCCTTCGTTAAATAGGAAGAAAACCCGTAGAATCAGACAGTCTCAATACCCTTCGGATTTCCACTTCCTTAAAGAACAAGAATAACCCGGATCCTCGAATCAAATCCTTGAGTACAGTGTTGCTCATATAAGAACTTATTTTCTCTTTCAAAATTAGTATACTGGACCTGTTACTCAACTGAAACAGTCACCATAGCCTCCTCTTGGGCTTTGTACAATGATTCTCCCCAGCGGAGTCAAACAACGTTTAGTCTCTCTCTCGGGCTTTGTACGAGGCACATAAGAGACTCCCTCGTTGAGTCAATCACCCTTTTGCCTCCATCTCGGGCTTTATACGAGATACAAAAAGGTTCTTATTGAGCCAAACAAATTTTAGCCTCCATCTCGGGCTTTGTACGAGATACAAAAAACTCTCTTGTTGAATCAAATAGCCTTCATCTCGGGCTTTATGCGAGATACCAAAAGACTCCATCGTCGAGTCAAAACCTTTTAGCCTCTCTCTCGGGCTTTGTACGAGACACATATTAGCCTCCTTTTAGGCTTTGTATAAGAAAACCACTGGTTGGTCCAATCAACCTTTTAGCATCAAAGTTGTGCCTCGTTCACAATACACAAACATCAATAACGTTTTCCCCTTCATCTAATCGCTGTAAGCGGCAAGCCTCTGGATCATCTACATCCATGCCACTGTCCCTCTTTTAGCATGAGAAATTCCTAAGGAAAGATGGCATTGCTCTACATTGAGTTAAAGTCTTCTCTTTCAGGTTAAAACCCCCTATGAAGGACATTATGGCATTGCTAGGATCCACGTATCCCGGTTAAAGTAATTCTCCTTTATAAACAGTTGTGACGGACAAACCCCTCTTTAGAGATGACAAATTCTCTCTAAAGTCAAACCCTTTTAGCTTCACATCTTGGGCTTTGAACAAGATACAAACTACCTTCAGCTTTACATCTTGGGCTTTGAACAAGATACAAATCACCTTTTGCTTCACGTCTTGGGCTTTGAACAAGACACCAAAACAACCATTTTCTCCCATAGAATAGGAGGAACTACGAACACTCTGATTTCCCTATTTCGGTAAACGGGAATACGTAGGCATAAGATTGAAAGAAAAATCTTAGCGAGCACACTAAACAAAAACCCAAAATCCCATACTCTCACAAATCTATCAAGAAGCATCCATCCTAAACATATAAACCGATGCCACTTTTAAAAAAATACACCCAATAGAGATTAGCATCTGTAACCTAACAGACCGCTGTTTAACCTCAGTTTGCAAGCAGGGTTAATTTGAGACATCTATTTCCCTTCCTTCATCAGCTTTAATAGGATAAAAAATGAATCGAGCTGTAGACACCAAAGAGCGATAGTGCTTCGCAACCGCGTCCAAAATCGCTCGCTACACTTTCAAACTACTACTCTTTGAAATATGATGATTTTTAATGTGCACTAAGTATGGATAGCTTAAATGTGATGTTTAGGACATGTTTGATCCATTAAAGTTGCTTAACATAAGCTATTTTTTTCTTCTGCAACTGACCTGTTTCGCTATGCGAAGCACAGCGAGCTTCAAGCGAGCCTTTCGCTTCCTTTCGCTTCAAGCAAAGTGTGACCATTTTTGGTTCAGTTACTGATTGCCTCACACCGCTTCAGCTCGCATAGCGATCTCTCGCGTAGAGACGCATCTGGTCGCAACGCGAAGGTGCCAAGTTTTTGCTTCTTTTTAACTGACTGTCTTCATGCTTAAGATATTTAATCATCCTTCCTTTCTTAAGAGTGGACTCCAACTTTCCCATTGGTAGGTCCCTACCTACTTGTAAGATGTTTGGACTTATATCATGCTTAAATGCTTACATGATACTTGTGTGCTTCGTTAAAATGTTTAATTTGAATGCCATCACATTCATTCATGTGTTATGTCCATATACTTTTTCTATCTGAATATCATTTTCCAACTTCGTTAAGTTACCCCTTGAGTGAGGTTAGCTTGTTGGCCCTCCTCCTTAACCTTCCTTCCAAAGGAAAGCCTCTCCTTTGATTTCAATATCATGGATAGGTCGTTACCATCTTGGCATCACCAGAGCCAAAATACTGTTGGGCCTCTATTAGAGTGTAAGACCCAACCCCTTTGAAAACCAAAACATTTTGGGCCTCAGTCATTATATAAGACCCACTGCGATTTCAAAAGTCTCGACGCGATCGCCATTTCAAACGAAAATCATCTGGGCCTACCCTCGTGTTATAAGCCCCGTTTCTTTTCTTCAAATAATATTTGGGACCCTAATAGAGTGTAAGATCCAACCCTTTTTGTACATAAATAATTTGGGCCTCAGTTATTGTATAAGTCCCGATACGTTAAAAATCTCGGCGCGATCGCCAATTTTCAAACAAAAAAGACCATTGGGCCTCTCCTTGAGCTGTAAGCCCCATCTTGTTGTACAAAAATATCATCGGGCCTCTAATAGAGTGTAAGAGCCAATCCCCTTTTAACCAAAACCTTTTTGGGCCTCAGATATTGTATAAGTCCCTCAGTGTTAAAAGAAAATCTCGGCGCGATCGCCAGTTCAAAAATCAAATTACCAGGGCCTCTCCTTGAGCTGTAAGCCCCACCACTTGTATAAAAATAAAACTTTGGGCCTCTTGAGAAAGTATAAGACCCATCCCTTTGTACAGAAAACCTTTTTTGGGCCTCAGTCACTTGTATAAATCCCTGTACAAATTCCAAACAACAGTGCAATCACTGATAAAACCTTGAGCCTCTCCTTGAGCTATAAGCCCTAATAATCTTTTCAAAGCACTTTCTCCTTTGATTTTGAAATATACTGTTGTTTTCAATTTTTCTTTGTTGAACAACTAACCAAACAACATGGAAGCTCTACAACCAAGTAAGTGTTTACCCGCTTTCTTTATCCACTTTCATATATATATAAACTGTATTGTGGGGCTGCTCACTGTAAGTCTTCTTTCACAAACTTTTATATACTTTCCAAATATCAATTATGTAATACTAGTATAGTTATTTAGAGTTTTCCCCGACAACTACGTCTAGCACTAGGTAAAGCCCGTTGGTCACTCTTAAATACAGTCAAAACTAGATCCCCCGTAGGATTCCAGATACAGTCTTCCCTCCTTTTGGGGTTAAACAATATGGAACAAAGAGAAAGGAAGTATTCTGGTGAACCTTTTCTCAGATTGTCACCCTTTGAAATTGTCAAAGAAACTCTAACTCCCCAGAGATGATCTTTTCTCCGTGAATGGCATCTCTTGAGTTTCTTCCAAATCCTCAAACTTTCTTGGCTTGATCTATTCTCTGTGAATAGCATGTCTTGAACTTCTCGTGGTTTAGGGACCCACAGGCTTCCTAAAAGCATCCACGCCTCCTCTTGGGCGTCGTACAAGGACCCATCAGCTTCTTAAAAGCTCTCATGCCTTCTCTTGAGCTTCGTACAAGGACCCAGAGACCTCTACATGTATAGGAACAGAACCTAGTCATCAATTTGCTAGAATTGTCTTTTTTAGTCAAGTGTCAGACCAATTAATGGGTTGACCTTCATCCCTTAACATACCAGCCTTCTCTTAAAGATCATCCAATTGTTTTCTCAAAACACCAGTAGACTTGGACAGTCTCAATACCCTTTGGATTTCCAATTTCCTTAAAGAACAGGAAATAACCCTGATCCTCCGATCAGTACCAAAGCACAGCTTTACCTTTAATCAGTCTCTTTATAAGAACTGATTTTCTCTTTTATCCAACACACTGGACCTATCGCTAAACTGAAATAGTTTCCAGTAGAAATAGCCTCCTCTTGGGCTTTATACAATGATTCCCCCACACTCTCTTATTGAGTATAAAAGACTCTCTTGTTGAGTCAATCACCCTTTAGCCTCCATCTCGGGCTTCGTACGAGATACAAATCACTCTCTTGTTGAGTATAAAAGACTCTCTTGTTGAGTCAAAACCTTTTAGCCTCCATCTCGGGCTTCGTACGAGATACAAATCACTCTCTTGTTGAGTATAAAAGACTCTCTTGTTGAGTCAAAACCTTTTAGCCTCCATCTCGGGCTTCGTACGAGATACAAATCACTCTCTTGTTGAGTATAAAAGACTCTCTTGTTGAGTCAAGCCTTTTAGCCTCCATCTCAGGCTTCGTACGAGATACAAATCACTCTCTTGTTGAGTATAAAAGACTCTCCTGTTGAGTCAAACCTTTTAGCCTCCATCTCGGGCTTCGTGCGAGATACAAATCACTCTCTTGTTGAGTATAAAAGACTCTCTTGTTGAGTCAAAACCTTTTAGCCTCCATCTCGGGCTTTGTACGAGACAGATAAAAAACACTCTTTTGTTGAGTAAACCCCTCTTAGCCTCCTCTTAGGCTTTGCATAAGGAAAACCCCGGTTGAGTCAATCAACCTTTTAGCATCAAACATGTGCCCTGCTCACAGCATACAAACATCAACAACTCCTCTTTAGAGATGACAAATTCTCTCTAAAAACCCTTTACCTTCACATCTTGGGCTTCGAACAAGATACAAATAAACTCTTCAGCTTCACATCTTGGGCTTTGAACAAGATACATATACTCCCTTTAGCTTCATGTCTTGGGCTTTGAACAAGACACCAAAACAACCTTTTTCCTCCCATAGAATAGGAGGAACTACGATCGCTCTGATTTCCCTGTTTCGTCAAACGGGAATACATAGGCATAAGATTGAAAAAAATCTTAGCAAGCATACTAATCAAAAAACTCAAAACCCCATATCTTCATACATCATTCGAAAAGCATCAGCTCTAACATCCTACCAATAGCCTAGACATTGTGTTCTCAACAAAATAGTCAAAGATTGGCCTCCACTTCCGCATAGCATCTGTAACCTAACAGACCGCTGTTTAAACTCAGTATGCAAGCAGGGTTAATTGGAGACATCTATTTCGCTTCCTTAGTCAGCTTAATAGGATAAAAAATGAATCGACCTATAGTACCCCAAAGCAATAGTGCTTAAGAACCACGTCCCAAAATCGCTCGCTACAAATGAACATATATCATCAATCATTGTAGGTTTCCTTGTTCAGATACTACCAATCATGATTCAGCTATGGCTCGGTATGATTTCGACAATCCCATTTATCAGGCTGAAGAAGAGACAGATGAAGATTGTGACTTACCTAAGGAATTTGCCAGACTGTTGAAACAGGAGGAAAGGGTCATTGTACCTCATCAGGAGGAAATTGAGATGGTTAACTTGGGAACCGAGGACGCAAAGAAAGAAGTAAAGATTGGGGCTGCTTTGGAAGATAGTGTAAAGAGAAGATTGATTGAAATGCTTCAAAAGCATGTGGATATCTTTGCCTGGTCTTACCAAGACATGCTCGGGCTTGACATTGACATCGTGGTACACCAGCTGCCGCTCAAAGAGGGATGTACTCCGGTTAAGCAGAAGCTGAGAAGAACGAAACCGAAAATGTCTGTCAAGATTAAAGAACAGGTTCAGAAACAGATAGATGCTGGATTTTTGGCTGTGACAAGTTATCCTCCGTGGGTTGCTAACATCGTGCCTGTACCTAAGAAGGACGAAAAGGTCAGGATATGTGTTGACTACAGAGATTTGAATAGATCAAGCCTGAAAGACAATTTCCCGCTTCCTCACATTGACGTGTTAGTTGACAACACTGCTCAATACTCAGTATTTTCCTTCATGGATGGCTTCTCTGGGTATAACCAAATCAAAATGGCCGCAGAGGACATGGAGAAGACTACGTTCATAACACCGTGGGGAACTTTCTGTTATAAGGTAATGCCCTTTGGATTGAAAAATGTTGGGGCAACTTATCAGCGGGCAATGGTGACTCTCTTTCAGGATATGATTCACAAAGAGATCGAAGTCTATGTTGATGACATGATTGCGAAGTCACAAACGGAGGAAGAGCATCTGGTGAATCTTCAAAAATTGTTTGAACGGTTGATAAAGTTTAGACTGAGGTTGAATCCGAACAAGTGAACCTTCGGGGTGAGTTCTGGAAAATTACTAGGGTTTATTGTCAGCAAAAAAGGTATCGAGGTTGATCCTGCAAAAGTAAAAGCCATACAACAAATGCCTGAACCGAGAACAGAAAAAGAGGTTCGTGGTTTCTTAGGGAGGTTAAACTATATTGCTAGATTCATCTCTCATCTTACAGCCACGTGTGAACTGATATTCAAATTGTTAAGAAAAGATCAAGCGGTCAGGTGGTACGAAAATTATCAAAATGCATTTGCAAAAATAAAAGAATATTTACAGGAACCTCCGGTCCTTATGCCGCCAGTGCCAGGAAGGCCATTGATTATGTATTTTACGGTTCTTGAGAACTCAATAGGGTGTGTGCTTGGTCAACAAGACGAGTCAGGTAGAAAAGAGCATGCCATATACTACCTGAGTAAAAAGTTCACTGATTATGAGTCGAGGTACTCAATGCTGGAAAAAACATGTTGTACACTCGCTTGGGCCGCTAAGCGTTTGAGGCAGTGTATGTTAAACCACACAACCCTCTTGATTTCAAAGATGGATCCGATCAAATATGTGTTTGAAAAGCAGGCGCTTTCTGGAAGAATAGCCCGTAGGCAGATGGTTTTGATAGAATACGATATTCAATACGTTTCCCAATAAGCCATTAAGGGAAGTGTTTTGTCAGAATATCTTGCTGAACAACCAATTGAGGATTATTAACCGATGAAGTTTGAATTTCCTGATGAACATATCATGTTTCTGAAGATGAAAGATTGTGAAGAGCCGCTACCTGATAAAGGGCCTGAAATTGGATCCCAATGGAAGCTGGTTTTTGATGGGGTTGTTAACTTATATGGTAACGAAATCGGGGCAATCATTACGACTCCACAGGGTTCTCATATACCCTTCACCGCCCGATTAGCGTTCATATGCACCAACAATGAGGCGGAGTATGAAGCATGCATCATAGGGTTAGAAGAAGCAATTGATTTGAGAATCAAGAACCTTGATGTTTATGGTGATTCCACGTTGGTATTTAATCAGATTACAGGTGAATGGAAAACTCGTCAAGCGAATTTGGTGCCTTATAACAACTATGCCAGAAGGTTGTTACCTTTCTTTGACATAGTTGATTTCCATCATATACCTCGGTTAGAGAATCAGATGGCAGATGCGTTGGCAATGTTATCTTCAATGTATCAGGTGAATCGTTGGAATGAAACTCCCTCAATCAGAATCATGCGTCTAGATAGACCCACTTTTGTGTTTGTGGTTGAAGGGATATCATATGGCAAACCTTGGTATCATGATATTAAGGTTTTTCTGAAGAGTCAAGAGTATCTGGAGGGTGCGTCTGCCAAAGATAAGAAAACTCTGAGGAGGTTGGCAGGGAATTTCTTTTTGAATAAAGACGATGTGTTATACAAGAGAAACTTTGACATGGTCTTGCTACGTTGTGTTGATGAACACGAGACAGGCATGTTAATGAGGGAAGTCCATGAGGGTTCTTTCGGGACCCATGCCAATGGGGATGCTATGGATAGAAAGCTATTGAGAGCGGGGTATTACTGGATGACTATGGAGTCTGATTATTTTAAATATGCCCGAAAATGTCACAAATGCCAGATTTATGCAGATAAGGTGCATGTGTCGCCTACTCCTCTGAATGTGTTTTCATCACCTTGGCCTTTTGCGAAGTGGGGCATTGATATGATTGGAAAGATTGAGCCAACTGCTTCCAATGGGCATCGTTTCATTTTGGTTGCCATCGATTACTTCACGAAGTGGGTGGAAGCAGCCTCGTATGCCAACGACACCAGACAAGTGGTAGCCCGGTTTATTAAGAAGGACATCATCTACCGGTATGGAGTCCCGGAGAGAATCATTACTGATAATGGTTTAATTTTGAATAACAAGATGATGAAGGAGCTATGTCAGAGCTTTAAGATTGAACATCACAATTCTTCCCCTATCGTCCGAAGATGAATGGGGCTGTTGAAGCAGCGAATAAGAATATCAAGAAGATTGTGCAGAAGATGGTGGTAACGTATAAAGACTGGCATGAGATATTGCGTATTTTGGTGCGTACATCAATTGGGGCAACTCCTTTCTCATTGGTATATGGTATGGAAGCAGTTCTACTAGTAGAAGTTGAGATTCCTTCTTTGATAATTCTGGCAGATGTAAAGCTTGATGAAGCTGAATGGGTGCGTTCCCGATTGAATCAGTTGAACCTTATTGAAGAGAAGAGATTGGCAGCCATTGCACATGGTCGGTTGTATCAGAGCACGATGAAGAAAGCCTTTGATCAAAAAGTACGTCCTCGGTGTTTTAAGGCGGGTGAATTGGTTTTGAAAAGGATCATTCCTCCTCAAACAGATCACAGGGGCAAATGGACTCCAACTACGAAGGGCCCTATGTAGTAAGACAGGTTTTCTCTGGTGGAGCCTTATTACTCTCAACTATGGACGACGAAGATTTTACGTCCCCTGTGAACGCAGACGTAGTCAAAAAGTACTTTGCATAAAAGAGACCCGCTGGACATAAAAAGAAGATCCAGGCAAAAAAGGGCATCCCGGCGAACCATAAAAAAGAAAAGGTTCGGGAAAAAATTAGGGATAAAAAGAAAAGAAAAGAATAAACCCGCAAAGTTGAAAACCTGAAAAGGTAACTTTAGCAAAAACGGGTATCCTGGTGGATTGAAAACCCGAAAAGGGCGATCCAGGCAAAAGTTAGGGATTTGAAAAGCAAGAGGCTACGATCCACGTTCGATCTGTGAACACTCTTGATACCTGGAAGTTTCGAAGGAAAGGAATCAGTCCAGTCAGTCTCTTTGAAGGTCAAAGCATTTGCGGATAAACGAGCCATATTGGGTCATAGCTGAATTGAATCATGGTGGATATTTGTTCCCCACATTGCCGACATGTGTATTTTCTTTTACTTCTTTTGTGCAATTACCTCTTTTCAGGAATTGCTTCCGGATGTAAATGCCTATTTACAGGCCAATTCATTCAATAAAATTTTCATTTTCATTCAAAGAGCTTTCCATTTGTGTTTTTACTTTTACTGTTTTTGTTTGTGAAAATGTCCGATATTTTTGATAAACATTGCATACGAAAATGTTAAGCTTTGAGAAGCATATCAGAAAATAGTGGAAATTGCTTATACAATAGTCATTAGGATGGTAATCTAGATAGCCATTTTGCATATACTGTTGATTTTGTTTGCAGGGTAGCAGGATTTCTCCCCAGTAGAGTCACTCTCCCCAGCACTGAAGGTTCATCATCCTCAGCAGAGCTCATTCTCCCTAACAAGCAGTTTATAGTGGATCGCTCCGAGGTGAATGTGGTTGTGTCTCCCGCAGGAGGTGTGTTGGATTTCTTTGAAAAGGCATGGTAATCACTTTCCTTAGGAAGTTAGGAAGTGTAGTTTCGTCAACAACGACATTCTCTAATCCCCAGCAGGGTAAATTCTTTCCTCCAACAACAGGTAGTTGCTCTCCCCAGCCAGGGTACAGGGGATTATTTCCCCAACTAGAGTTGTGGTTGATTTGTTACTCTCAACAAGCAGCCAGAAGTTGATACTTCTGCGTCCCCAGCAAGAGACCCGTGGAATATCTTCTTTGGACAAAGATGTTATTTTCCCCACAGAGTCTTGGCACTCATTTTCCTCAGCTAGGCAGGAAGTGTTTTTCTCATCAGCAGCGGTATGATCTGATCCCCGACAGATGAGTAAGCTTGATGGTATCCCCTATCAGAGTTGATGTCATCAATCACCAAGCACGTTTGCTAATAGTGGCTGATAGTCCCCAGCATGGTGAAGATAAGGACATCTCCCAGTAGCAGGTTAAGTTCAGTAATATCCCCAAGCAGGTTCGGTATTATTGACTTGTCTCCCCAAGAAGAGTTTGGTGGTGATTTTCATAGTGGTTTGTTCAGCAGTGGTTGACGTCCCCAGTAGGGCTTAAGTCCAATTGTTATTGGCATCTTTCAGATCCAGGTTTGGGTTCTGTCTTCGGTATGGTAATCTCCAGCGGATAGAAATTTCTTGGGTTTCATCTTTAACAGACATCTTTATCCATCTCCAAAAGGGTGGAGTTTCTCTCGGAGTCTTCATCTCCAGCAGAGTGGGTGATCAAGAAGTGTTTCAGTGAAATCTTCCTCAGCATGATCTTTTAATTCAGAGGACAATTTAGTTTGTCGTTCCGGTGGAGTTGCTTTCGTCTTCAACATTTATTTTGCTGGAACGCCTCTTTTGCATTGCATAAGCATTCTTACATGGCATCTCCCAAACGCGTAGCATTTCCATTTCGTATGGAGCATTACGCCAGAGAAAAATTCAAACATATGCATTCGAAGCATAAGCCAGGTTTGATATCTGTTACCAGTTTCTTTCCCTAGCAGAAAGATATGTAATTCAGGAGGTTGTTTAACATTACACTGCAACTACTGGGTTCGTCCTTCTTATTGGTTGTTCATTCCTATACTCCCCTAAAGAGTTGTTTGTTTAGATTTCTCTTTCCCCAGCGGAGTCATCTTTGTAGATCTGTTGATTCTACTTGTCTTTGTTAGAAAGTCTACCTTCGGCTTAGTCTTTCTTTTTGAGTCCGCCTTCGGTCGTCCTCGTACCCTTTGATTGAAAGTCCACCTTTGGCTTGATCTTTCTTTTTCGAGTTCGCCTTCAACCTTCTTGCATAGTCTTTCTTCTCGAGTTAGTCTTCGGCCGTTCTCGTGTTATCTTTCTTCGAAATTCCACCTCCGGCTTGGTATTTCTTTTCGAGTCCGCCTTCGGCCGTTCTCGTATCCCTTGTTTGAGAGTCTACCCTCGGCTTAGTCTTTCTTTGTTATTCCGCCTTCGGCCGGTTTACCTTTTCGAGTCCACCTTTGGCTTGGTCTCGTATTCCTTTGTTAGAAAGTCTACCTTCGGCATAGTCTTTCTTTGAAAGTCCACCTTCGGTTTGGTCTTTCTTTTTCGAGTCCACCTTTGGCTTGGTCTCGTATTCCTTTGTTAGAAATTCTACCTTCGGCATGGTCTTTCTTTTCGAGTCCACCTTCGGTTTGGTCTCATGTTGTTGGGTTTGAAAGTCCACCTTCGGCTTGGCCTTTCCTTTCGAGTTCGCCTTTGGCTGTCCTCGTATCCTTTGTTTGAAAGTCTACCTTCGGCATAGTCTTTCTTTAAAAGTCTACCTTCGGCATAGTCTTTCTTTGAAAGTCCACTTTCGGCTTGGCCTTTCTTTTCGAGTTTGCCTTCGGCCATCCTCGTATTCTTTCTTTGAAAGTCCACCTTCAGCTCGGCCATTCTTTTCGAGTCCGTCTTTGGCCGTTCTCGTTTCAGTTTCGTTGATTTGCCTGCCTTCGGTCGGTTTTGTCTTCCTCCCCAGCACAGTCCGCCTTCGCCCAGTCTTCCTGTTCGAGTTCGCCTTCAGTCGTCCTTGTATCATTTGTTTAAAATTCCACCTTCGGCTGGTATTTCTTTTCGAGTTCTCCTTTGGCCATCCTCATGTTGTTCTGTTAGTTAACCCACCTGCGGCTGGTCTACCCTTATTTGGAATTCCATCTTCGGCTGGTGTTTCTTTTCGAGTTCGCCTTCGGCCGTCCTCGTATTATCTTGTCCCCCGCAGAATCCGACTTCGGCCGGTCTTTATTTTCAAGTTCGCCTTTGGCCGCCCTCGTAATCACTATATTTCATTACCCCCACAGGTTGCAAATTTCCAGGTTGTTTTGGTATTCAAACCCCGTGTATCCTGATTGTCTGAAAGTCGTTGCTATCATACCCTCAGATCCAAGAAGTTTGAATAGGGGCAGCTATAACACCTCAAAATTTGCCCTCATGTTTTAGATTTAACTGGCTTATGTTTCATTGCATGCTTTGCATATCATTTGCCTTAGCATGGGATCAAGGTATTTTAGTCAAATCAAAGGAGTCTTAAGCCTCAAGAGATTTTCATTTATTCAAGCTTGATAAGAAATCTCAAATGAATCACATTCTCCTACACAGTGCAAAATTAGGGTTTTGGGGAAAAGTCAGTGCAAATGGTTTGTTGAGCCAAAGTTTGATTTCAAGGTTTTTCATATGCTCTCAATTGTCCAAGGATGAAGTATTGCCCATTGGTTCATTTCAGAAGATCTTTAATTGAACAATTGGTTGAGAATCAGTCAGATTGGGGAAAAGTCAACTGTGCAGAGGAAAAAGTCAACTCTTGACTTTTTGAAGTCAAAATATTGTTCCTCGGGTCAAATATGTTCATTGGTGAAGATTTGATCAAGACATGTCTAGGGTTTCATCAAAAATCAAGAAGGATTCAAAGTTGCCAAATTTAGAAACTTAGGGTTTCCATTTATGGCAAGTTTTGTCAAGTTGAAGGGTCACTTTGAGGCATTCTTTTTCCATGTTCCATCCTTCAAACTCAAAGGTTATGGAGGCCTATCAAAAGTTCATGTTTCAAGCTTCAAAACCATACCAAGAACATCTCCATTGGATTAAAATTGAGAGAGATATGGTGGGTTAAAGTTGAGACAAATCAAGGCAAGTTGGCAAGTCATGACCAGTCAGCACGCCTGCATTTCAACAAACACCTTATGTGCATGTTTTGTCCAAGTTCAAGGTCAGATTTCTCCATGGTGGAGACTCCAAATGAAAAATTGCAGAACATGGTTTTTGTTCCTCTTGATCTCTTCTTCAACTTTGATGTTGGAAAAATTTTCATATGATCAATGTATGAAGAGGTATGTTGGATCAAAGTGGTGATCCCAACCTGACTTGTTTCATAGGCCTTGGGCCAGGCACGAATAGGGCAGGATACATGCTCAATTCAGTTGCAGCCAATCATGTTCATCATTATTTTTAGGTACTTTGGAGGTCTCATTTCCCTTTGCTTTGAACACCAATCTTGTTCTTCTTCATCTCCTCTTTCTAAAGACCCCAAGATCAACCATTTCCACCCCATGATCATTGAGATATGATGCTTCAAACTCATCATCATACCAACTGTTTCTTCCATACCAAGTAAACAAAATTTGTTGCATTTTATTGATGTCATGCACATGCTTCATCCCATGTCATTTCACATTGCCATTTCAAGACAAACCACTCCTTACATACACACATGCTCATGTACTTTTCATTTCCATATATGTTCAAATAATAAAAGAATGAGAAACTTGCCCAAGAAGCTTACACAACAAGCTGTTACAAACTTAACTTTACATCACCATCATCCATCATAAACCACACCACAAGCTTCCATGTTACACCACACATGAACACAAACCCGTGCACACTTCCTACTTTCACTTCTCACTCTCATTTCCAATTTCATTTTTCATTTTAACTTCATTCACTTCGCAACTAACCTAACCACACTTCTAACTGTTAACCATGACAGTTAGAAGCTAACCTCACATATATAAACCAATCTCCAACAGAAATGGAAGAGAACTGGTTCATTCTTCACACTCCAAAATTTTCACTCTCTCTTTCTCTGAGCTTTCTCCTTCGAATCTTCATCTTCACTCCAAGATTCACTACATTCTCTCTTCTCTTAATCATCAAGCATCAAGAGAATGAAGCAATAGATCGTGTAGCAGCTTCTCTAACTTCAATCTCATCTTTCTTCTTCTGAATTTGCAAGCAATCTACACCTCTCACATTGACTTTATTTGGCTAATAATCACTGCAAGGATCAAGTGTTTCACCTCTGGTTTTCTTGCTTTCAAAGAATTCATCAAGAGAATAGGTTCCATCTCAAACTTTTTGCTCTCATACTGCTCTGATTTGAACTTGTTTTGTGTGTTCTTGAGCTCAATAGGAGCAATGTAAATATCCGGCTAGTTTATAGGCACCTTAGGTGCTTAGTTGAATTTGCTAGGGCAAGTTGTTTCCCTTCGATCTGCTATGTGTGTGAACTTTTTGTGGATTTGGAACTTGGATTCGTGATCTGTGTGACCTGAGGATCATTTTGGAGTATCGTTTGTCAATTTCTGGTGACCTGTAACTTGAACCACGGTGGTGAGTGGCCGGAGAAGATGACCGGAGACTTCTCCGGCGGGTGGTGTTCTTCACATGTTAAACCCTAGGGTTTTAAGCTCAGATTAAGTCATGACCGTTTGATCTTTTTGATCCAACGAACCAGATCCTGCCAGCGAATTAATGAACCACCGCCCTTGCACGTGCCTCATTTTTCTGATTTTATTTTGAATCTCTGATCATGTGTAGTTGTTGCATCCTTGCCTATCATGTGCTTGCATCTTGATCTGTCTGATTGTTTCACTATGCTTGATCATCTCATGTGGACTGATCCAATGGTTTTCCTTGAGTCAAGATTTTGACTGGGAACATCTTATGTGCTGCAGGCTGGCAAGTGCCTTGGGCCTTGCATTTTTTATATTCACACCCCTTGTTCATGAGCCCAATGCGGATGTGAACTGAATATTTGCTATTTGTGCACCCCTGGCCATTTCTTTGTGTTTTTTTATTTTTCTTTTCATAATTGTTTGGTATTTGATTTTTAAAAATACTTTTATGCATGATAAAATTCCACAAAATTAATGAAGCATTATAAGGCATTTAAATAATTTTGACATATTTTATTTTCTGATTTTATCATATTTTGTCATTTCTCTGAATATTTCTTTAATTTCTTTTGTTTGTGCATTTATTCATGATACATACTTCATTTCTAATTTGTTTGACATAGTTTTGTGTTGAATTTTCACCTGATATTTGATACATACCTCTCTAATGTATTGAAGCATCTTATACTTTTTTCATAGATTTTTTAGGTCATTTTTTATTGACTTTTGAATGAGGTCTTTGAGCCATTTGCTTGTGTGATTTGTATGACATTGTGAAGTATCTTTGAGCATGTTTGGTAATTGATTTTGAGCTATCTTTTTGAGACATGTTTACTCACTGATTGCACTTCAAATGACTTGAATCTTCCAATTTTATTGAGCCTCTAATACCACTTTTGATTCATTTTAAAAGCATGTGTGTTTATGTGGATGTTAGAAGACGTGTGCTAGGGTTTTGATGTGTATGGTATGCAACTCTCTTTGACAATTGTTGAGACCTTTTAATACATGTTGCATGAACCTTTATAAGTCACTTTTCTCATATTATAGGTCATTCAAAGTCCATTTTTACATGACTTGTATGCACATGTTTTAACTTGAAATGTGTTGTGTAATTGTGCATTCTCACTTGACCTTCTTTGAGTACATGTTTGTATAAACACTTGTATGGTCTGGCACATTCACTTTGAACATGATTCACTTCTGTTTGTAATCATTCTCAACCACATGCCATGACCTATAATTGCACATTGACATGTTTCTTAAGTTCATTAACTTTTGCATGTTTGTTTGACCTTGTTTGCACATACTTGCTTCTACCTTTGAACATATGTCAACATGATACTTGTGTGAACTTTGTGCATACATTCTTGACTTCTAAATATCATTTCAAATGTCATATGCTGCTGCCTTGCATTCATATTATATGATTGTTCATCTTACATCATCATTTCTTACTTGCATTACAAGTATGCTTCATTGTTGAACTTCAATTGTGTTTGTTCACTTCTTCTTGCTTCATTTCTTTAAATGCTTGCATCCATGACTTGTATGTTCATTCAATGATATGCATATGCATTAATAAATGTCATTCAATTCTGACTTTGATGCTTATATATGCATTTATTCATGTTCATGATTCATTTGCATTCATCTTGCATAGTTAGTGCATAACTTGTAATTGTATGAACTTTTGATGCATAGTTTGACATTGTTTGCTTTCATTTGGCATGTTTACTTTGGTAAGAACCATTGACATGTACTTACTGACCTTGGATGTTCCTTAACCCTTAGGACCTTTCTCTTTTGGTTTGAGCTTTGCTTACCTCTTAAGTTGTCTTCCTTAAGCAACTAGCACTTATTTGGTTTACTTTTGATACTTGTATTCATTACTTGTATTCATTTGGTACTAACCTTTTATGTAGGGGCAGAGGTAATAAATTTGAACATATGGATGGTTATCCATGTTTATTCCTCCCTTCATCTCATCTCTTTTACTTTCTCTTGTGTGTTTGTGAATAGCATGATATGATGCTTTGTGTACAACTCTCTCACATCCCTTTGGGATCCTAGCTCATCCTTAATTTTTAATTAAGGTGAGGTAGGATAGGCATTAGGTAGTGCTATCCCTCTCTCTTCTTTAGACTTAGGTTGTTCTTAAACCTCCCCTTAGGGCCACCTTTGCATGATAACATTAGGAACAATCTAGTTTCCCCTTAGTGTTTTCTTTTCCTTGAGTCTTCTCTTCTCATTTCATAACCTTTCTAAAACATCTAATAAAGGTTAACGTGTATTGCGCATGAGCCTTATATATGGTAAGTGAGGTATGGGGGGAACATCCCTTCATTCTTCTAGGGTACTTAGTGTACGTCCTGTTGGGGACGATACGCGACGTATCCGTTCCTGTGTTGTAGACTTGGGTGCAATGCAAGTTGCAAACAAACTTCAAAACACTTCTTGTCTAAAAAACACAAAACAAACTCAAACTTTTTTTATCCTTCGGGATCGTTAAGTTTCAAACTCTATTTTCAGAAAAGAGCACGTTATTTTACGTCTCGTCGTAAATAGGCATTGACCCTAACTGCCGGACGCGAACTTAACGTCGCTCATAAAAAACACTCAGACCTTGGTAGGTCGAACTACGTTTGCTCTGATTCCTATTTCTCGTCCAATTGAGGATACGTAGGCACGAGATGCGATATCTCGACGAGCAACCTCCCCCCTTAGTTCGTGTCCGAACTACGTTGACTCTGACTTTCCCATTGCACGAGGGAATACGTAGGCATAGGACGAGCGATGTCATATCGAGTCACTTCTTTTTCTTTTCTCCCCCGTTTCTTCGTTCTCTTCCGTTCCCGTTCCTTTTCCTTTCCAGTAGCAGCGAAGCTCCAGACGACGACACCCATTGATCGAGACAACAAGCGTGGATTCCATCGGGTACGATGGACGCGTGGGGGTGCTAATACCTTCCCCTCGCGTAACCGACTCCCTTACTCATTTCTCTTGGTCGCGAGACCATGTCTTTTCCCTTCCCTCAGGTTTACGCAGTGTTTCCTTTCCCTCTCTTGGGATAAATACACATTGCTGGCGACTCTGTTTCCGCGTCACTTTCGCGTTTGTACTTGGATGAAAATCCCGGGAGCGACAATTGGCATAGTCGAAACGAGTAGACAACCTTTAAAAAGTTTGTCAGGCATCTCAAGACTTGGTATACCAGTTCCTATATCTTGAGTGATCAGTTGATTGAGCGACCTAAAGTTTAGATGACCTAACCTCAGATGCCACAACCAACTATTCTTGTGGTCGACAAGTGTTTTCAGACATTGTACCTTAGTCAAACAAATCATGGTCTTAAATGTCCCATTCTTTGACAGAGGAGATTTTAAGACCAAGTTATTCTAGATGTCAAAAAGTTCTAAGGCTTAATCTTTCATAACAACTGAGAACCCCTTTTCAACGAATTGTCCAACACTTAGCAGATTGCACTTCATTCCGGAAATATAGAGTACATCTTTGATCAAGGCTTTTGCTCCATTACTCCTTTGAATAACTATGTTACCAGTACCTTCTGCTTGTAACGAGCTATTATCTGCAAGTTTGACCTTGCTCTTCTTCGACTCGTCGAAATCTACTAACCATAATTTTTGACCAGTTATGTGGTTCGAGCAGCCTGAATCGAGGAACCAGATCTTGGATTCGACATGTTCATTTGCAACTACAGCCATAACCAACATATCATCTGAATCATCTGAATCTTGACGTGCAAGGTTCGCTCCTTCGTCTTTTCCTTTTGTCGATCCCTTGTCTTTCCTGTACCAACACACTACGCCAGAAAAAAGATTTAATATCACTTTTTTTGGCTTATAATGGCGCTTTTAAGCGCTATTAAAGCTCCCGCTATTAAAGTTTAGCCACTTACAATAGCACTTAAAAAACACTATTAAAAGCTTAATGTTTAATAACATTTTATATAAAACGCTATCGTAGCCAATATCTATACATGGTTTAATAACGCTTTTTAAAACCTATAGACCTATTTTAATAGCACTTTCTTATAACTGCTATCATAAGTCCTAACAATTTTTCTTTTGATTTATATCATTTTTTCAAATTAAAAGAAAATCTATTTACGGCTCTTTTTAATAAAATAACAATTATTGTGTAGAAATTAGAAAAAAATTACTTTTGTTCTAAAGAACTTCATTATTCGTAGAAAACACTACATAAATCGATTAACAAATTCATTATAAAAGAATATATCAACCAAATGTAACTCTAACATCATTAACAAGTATGGAAATGACTTTAACATTAAATAGTAAAACTATGAGTCTATTCTATTGAGAGTAAAATTACATATATAACATATAATTTGCAACAAACTATTTTATAAAACCATACAAATTAAACATGTGTTAGATACTTATTTAGCATCAACAATGAGAAGAAACTACTATTAAAGATGCCAAATGCCAATAACTAACTTGGTTTATATGCTTACCAAAAGTTAAAATAGTTTTAATATAAATCAACAAAAAAGAAATTATCTCACTAGATAAAAATCAACACTTAATTGTCAAAATATGAATTTAGTAGCAATGCTCATTCCAGTATGCTTTAGGTGCTTCCTTCATTAACTATGCCCCACCTTGATGTCGATATTGGGATTCCAAATCCTGCACAATCAAATCAAGGGAAACAAAAGTATGCATACATTAGAATAAAGAGAAATGAATTAGAATAAGTTGGCAACACCTATTTAGTATAGCTATTAACTCCACACCAATATAACATCTAGATCACTTAAACCTCTTTTTTTCTTAGCTAATCTTCATGCATTAATATAGATTCATTGTTGACTCAATTAAAATCTCCATTACCCATCACAACATTAATTTCATCAATGAAGAATGAATCCAAATTTTATTTCATTCAATAAACAAATAAATGAGTAAAAAAACTGAAATGCATACAATTTAGGAAAAACTAAAACTCAACTTTGGAATTATCACATTGAGTTGAATTCTACTTATATGAGCCACCTAACAGAAATCCATACAATTTAGAGAGATAAATGATTATGGACTGAATTAACTGATAGTGTACCTTTTCATTGGTTAGCATGCTCTGTTTTACATGCGAGTTCATTACAGATGAGAATATTTTAACAATTTGATATTTTAGAATCATGCTGCATAATTCAACACTAAAAAATAAGATGGGATTTTGAGTTCCTGCATTCGAGTATACTAAACTTATCTCTCTTGAATCACATTAAAAATCTATAAAATCCATGAGATATGTAAGCATGCACATGTGCAAGAAAAAGAATATGTCATTTTGACAACCGTCATCCTTACAACTGAACTTGGTAGCAATTTCAATTTAGCTAAATTTTGTTCATTAGAACAACTTTAATATGCAAGGATGTAAGAGAGAAAATGAAGGAGGAATATAATGTGATTAACCTACTTGTCAAAATATGAATTTAGTTCAATTAAAACAAAGTAAGTTCATTAGTAACTGATATAAATTACTAACAAAAGCAACTAAATAAAATCAATAAAGTGTACCTGACTTTAAAGTCAGCTCAATATATGAAAGAAGATAGTAGAAAACATAAAGGTCGTCATAGCTTTTCATTGTTTCATGATGGTCAAGTGAGGGAGAAACTTAGATAAAAAACTGTAAATATAAAAAAAAATATAAAAAATAGTAATAAATAGTACCAATGTTAATTAGTGAATGGATATTCTTTTTGGCCAACTCCCTGCTATTTAGTCCTTAAGCCCTGCCATATATTATAAAATCATATCTTAAAATGAAACCATAAATAATATAATGAATTGATAGAAAAGAAAAATCACAGCTTATCGAAGCTGCCAAAACAGAAGGCGGAAATTAAATGCTTCCTACCTTAGCTTCAATCAACAAATTCTGGTTTATAAGAAATTTTAATTAGAAAACAAAGAAGATATCATATGACATAGATTATATATAAGATGGTCATCATTAATAATCAATCATCAGATAAACATTTCGGACAACCGGTATTCGAACATTGGTTTGTCGCAATGTTGGAGTCTAGCCCTTTCTGCTAGATGCATTGGGTTGTTGGCTACTCATAAGTTATTATGAGGTAATCATTGAAGCTAACAACAGTCAAATAACATATCATAATTTAATGTTGATAACTTCATTTAAACAATAATATCAATATTTAGTTTCACAAGTACAATAAGCTTTTTCAATTTATGAAAGACATATGGATTTAATATTGACCCTTCAATCTTACATCATGATAGAGACTAGATATAAGTAAAACCAATATTGACCAATATCTATCAAACACTGTAAAAATATGCACAATTGTTGCAAACAAGTAAAAGAAGTACGAAATCATAAGAATTCTTTGTGTAATAACATGCCTAACACATATACACATGCAACAAATGCTAAAATATTTGACAGAAATACTTATTAGCAAATACTTATCATCAATCAATACAGCAAAGCTAATCAAATTATACGCATAAGCAACTAATTGGTATGCACACAAGATACAAACTAACAGTATACATCACATGAAAACTCAATAAAAATTCCTCATTTTCGAAAAAATCAATCCTCCTCATCAGTGCTGTTGGAATCAACCCAAAACTATGGGAATTCCTACTATCACGCAGCAATTATACAGAAAAGTAGAAAGAAAATAGGGAAGAAGAAGATGAATAGTGTTCTTGCTGCCCACAAACTGTGGGACTTTCTCTCTTCTTATTACTCACTCTGCAACTGCAGAATTCTGTGAGAAATTACAAAGTGTTGTAATTGATTGATTACAAAATAATGAGGGCAACTCCCTATTTATAGAATTAGGTTTACTTGCATCTCAAGACAAATCCCAAACTATAAAAGCCCAAAATATCAAATCTAATCTAAATGATATCAAATCAAATCTAATCTAATAAAAGCAAAATCTGAATCCCATCTAAATGAATCTGTCGAAACACTTTCGACAATTCGACACTAAGCAATTCGACTTCGACTTCGACACTAGACAACAACCTGTTGTCTTCGACTTCGACTTCGACAACAATGGATTACATTCAACACACCACCTAATACATTGTGTCTAAACTATATATGTTCATCATAGACCTTAGCCTTCTGAATCCTTCGACTTGCACTCCCTTCGTCATGATATCTGCAATCTGATTCTCAGTTCTGCAGTGTTCCAAATTCATCTTCCCTTCTGCTACCTGCTCTCGAAGATAATGGAACCTCATCTCGATGTGCTTGCTTCGACCATGAGCTATTGGATTCTTCGCCAAGTTGATAGCTGACATGCTGTCGATCTTCATGGTAATTGCTCCATGACTCATTGATGTAATTTCTTCGACCAGATTCACCATCCATGTTGCTTGACATGCACAAAGAGAAGCAGCAATGTATTCTGCTTCGCATGATGACAATGCCACTACTGGCTCCTTTCTCGAACTCCAAGCAACTGGTGCACCACCTAACATAAACACATATCCAGCTGTGGATTTTCTATCCTCTGCATCACTACACCAGCTAGAGTCTGTGTATCCCACTAACTTGCATTCTTTCCCTTCATCAGCTGCTGGAAACAAAATGCCATAGTCGAGAGTTCCTTTCAGATACCTTAGTATCCTCTTCACCGCTGCTAGGTGTGATACCCTTGGCTTCTGCATAAATCTACTTACCATACCAACACTGTATGCTAAGTCAGGCCTTGTGTGACAAAGGTATCGAAGTGACCCAATAAGTCTTCTGTATTGGGTTGGGTCGACATCATCTTCATCTGAATTTTTCGACAGTTGCTGTCTGGGCTCAGCTGGAGTCGAAGTTGGGTTGCAATCTTGCATCTCAAATCTCTTCAATATTTCGCCTGCATATCTTCTTTGATGCATCATTAAACCTCTACTACTCTTGTAGAATTTGATGCCAAGGAAATATGAGAGATTTCCCAAGTCTGACATTTCAAACTCTTCACTCAGGTTACGTTTGAAATCTTCGATCTCCTTCTTGCAACTTCCTGTTATCAACAGATCATCGACATAGAGACATAGTATAAGCAATTCGCCATTGCTTCTTCTTACATATACTCCATGCTCAGTTGTGCACTTCACAAATTCCTTCTTCCTTAAGAAGCTGTCGATTTTCTTATTCCAAGCTCTTGGAGCTTGCTTAAGTCCATACAGGGCTTTATGCAGCCTGTACACCTTTCTCTCTTTGCCTTGTTTCACAAACCCAACTGGTTGTGCAACATAAACTTCTTCGTCTAAGGGGTCATTCAGGAATGCACACTTCACGTCCATCTGACATGTGTGCCAATTATTCATATTTGCTAGACCAACAACCAACCTGATTGTTTCGATCCTAGCAACTGGTGCAAAGACTTCGTCATAATCAATTCCTTCCTTCTGAAGAAATCCTTTCGCTACGAGTCTTGCTTTGTGTCGAACTACTTCACCTTTTAGATTCAACTTTACTTTGTAAACCCACTTCACATCAATTGCCTTCTTGCCTTCAGGCAATTCGACAAGTGACCAGGTGTTGTTGACTTCAATGGATTTTATTTCTTCATTCATTGCTTTCACCCACTTCGAATCTTTCAATGCCTCAGCTGCATTGACAGGTTCGACATCTGCATAGAAAGCATAGTGTACCAGTTCACCTTCTTCATCGACAACATCATCTGATGTAATCACACATTCCTGCAATCTTGCTGGCATTTGTCTTGTTCGACGAGGTCTACTTGGTCCTGCTTGGTCTTCGACACTTTCTTGTCGAACTTCTCTCTCAGCTTCTCTAGCTGGTTCTTCACAACTGATTCTTACTGAATCTTTGTTGACATTTTCTGTCCAGTCCCACTCCTTAAGCTCATCAATGATCACGTCTCTGCTGATCACAATCTGCTTGTTCACTGGGTCGAACAGTTTGTATCCACCTGTCGAATGATATCCCACCAGGATCATTTGACTTGACTTGTCATCTAACTTTCGTCTCAACTGATCTGGCACATGCCTATGTGCAATCGATCCGAAGACCTTAAGATGACTTAAGCTTGGCTTCACACCAGACCAACATTCTTCTGGCGTAATCCCATTTAGCTTCTTCGTCGGACACCTGTTCAGAAGATATGTCGAAGTCGAAACAGCTTCTCCCCATAATTCTTTAGGAAGATGTTTGCCCTTCAACATACTTCGAACCATGTTCATGATGGTTCGATTCTTCCTTTCTGCAATTCCATTCTGCTGTGGAGTGTAGGGTGGCACCACCTCATGCACAATCCCTTCTTTCTCACATAGTCTGTCGAAATCTTTCGACACATATTCTCCACCACCATCAGTTCTCAAAACCTTGAGCTTACGACCACTTTGTCTTTCGACCATAGATTTGAACTTGGCAAATACCTCAATCACTTCACTTTTCTTCTTGATCAGGTAGGTCCACAGTTTTCGACTGAAATCATCTATGAATGTGACAAAGTATTTGTTACCTCCCATAGAATCGACCTGGATTGGACCACATACATCAGAGTACACAACATCAAGAATTCCCTTCGACCTGCTTCCTGCATCCTTACTGAAGCAATTCTTGTGTTGCTTTGCCTGCACACATTCCTCACAAACTTCATCTGGAATGTTAATTTCTGGCAAACCTGAAACCATGTTCTTTCTCTTCAGATCTCTGATGTCTTTGAAGTTGAGATGCCCAAGCCTATAATGCCATATCCACTCATCTCTGCTAGCTGCAGTTGCAAGACACTTGTGCTCCATCACATTTAGTTCAATCTTGAAGGTTCTATTCTGAGACATTGGAGCTTTCAAGATCAACCTACCACTTGCGTCGAGAACTCTCATCACCTTGTCTTCGACCAACACCTTGTAGTTCTTTTCGACCAACTGCCCTATGCTGAGCAAATTGCTCTTCATGCCTGGTATGTACAAAACATTGGAAATTACTGACCTCTTGCCATCCTTCCTCTTAATCAGAACATCACCAATACCTTCAGCTGCTAGAGTATTGTCATTTGCAAATTTCACTGTGTTCTTCATTGAGGGCTTCATGTTGACAAACCAATCTTTCCTTCCAGTCATGTGTGATGAGCATCCTGAGTCCAAGTACCACTGGTCCTTGAAACTCTCATTATCTCTGGTTGTAACC
This sequence comes from Lathyrus tuberosus, assembly GCA_022829125.1. Classification (NCBI taxonomy): domain Eukaryota; kingdom Viridiplantae; phylum Streptophyta; class Magnoliopsida; order Fabales; family Fabaceae; genus Lathyrus; species Lathyrus tuberosus. Next base: position 4,582,239 of record JALAZF010000162.1, on the reverse strand, counting down.
ATCAGCATCATACCTTCTTCTTCTTCATGCTTCGCCAACTTTGCATCATCTTCTTGATTCTTTCTTTCAGGACATTTTGTCGAATAGTGACCATACTGGTGACAATTAAAACACTGAATGTGGCTTTTGTCAGGCTTTCGACCACCACCTCTTCCTCTACCTGCAGCACCACCTCTTTGGTTGCCTTGGTTCTGGGTCCTTCTATGGTTCGACCAATTCGCCTCTTGCTGATTTCCTCTGCCTGTCGAATTGTTGTAGCTTCCTCTACCTTTGTCGACCATCTTTTCTTTACCCTTCTTATCTTTCACTGATTGAGCTTGCAAGGCCACATCATTCTTCGACTTGCTTGCAGCTCTTTCAGCCATTCTTTGTTCATGAGATTCAAGCGTCCCTTGAAGCTCTTCTTTCGTCACCTTCGACAAATCTTTTGATTCTTCTATGGCTACTACCACGTGATCAAATTTTGGAGCCAACGATCTCAAAATCTTTGAGACAACTGCTTTCTTCGTCAACACTTCTCCACACACTTTGATTTGATTCACAAGTTTCGTAACTCTTGTGAAGAAATCTGTTATGCTCTCATTGTCTTCCATCTGAAGCAATTCATACGCCCTTTTGTGAGTTTGTAACCTCACCTCTTTCACCTTCTCTGCGCCTCCAAACGATTTTTCCAGAATCTCCCATGCATCCTTCGCTGTTTCTGCATCACTAACTTTCTCAAAGTTATCTGCATCAACACATTGATGGATTATAAAGAGAGCTTTATAATCTTTCTTCTTCAATTCTTTGAATGCAGCCTTTTCTTGATCTGTCGCACCTTCTTCAAGAGTTGTTATTCCTTCCTTCACAAGATCCCACAAATCTTGATAACAGAAAACAACCTTGATTTGCTTGCACCAATTCTCATAATTATCTTTCTTGAGAATTGGAAGGTTTGCTGGAAAATGGCCGTTGGGATGATTCGTAGCCATCGCGTTCTTGCGATTTCTTGCCCTTGAATCTCTTAAACCGGAGCTCTAGATACCAGATGTTGGAATCAACCCAAAACTATGGGAATTCCTACTATCACGCAGCAATTATACAGAAAAGTAGAAAGAAAATAGGGAAGAAGAAGATGAATAGTGTTCTTGCTGCCCACAAACTGTGGGACTTTCTCTCTTCTTATTACTCACTCTGCAACTGCAGAATTCTGTGAGAAATTACAAAGTGTTGTAATTGATTGATTACAAAATAATGAGGGCAACTCCCTATTTATAGAATTAGGTTTGCTTGCATCTCAAGACAAAGCCCAAACTATAAAAGCCCAAAATATCAAATCTAATCTAAATGATATCAAATCAAATCTAATCTAATAAAAGCAAAATCTGAATCCCATCTAAATGAATCTGTCGAAACACTTTCGACAATTCGACACTAAGCAATTCGACTTCGACTTCGACACTAGACAACAACCTGTTGTCTTCGACTTCGACTTCGACAACAATGGATTACATTCAACAAGTGCTACTTGAAAGTTTAAGAAGACATGTAATTCATAAAAGTTAGTAATCACCTTTAAAACTTCAAAGGGCTTTTGCTGGATTGAGAAACAAATAATAGGAAATGAGTGATTTAGGGTTGTCGAAGGTCAAAAACAAACAGGAAAGACAAATTAAGCTTCATTGTGAGGTGGTGGGAAATAAGGTGAATTCGATGGCGGTGAAGTTTCTGAGTGGGTCGTGAGTTGTAAAAGAAGATGAACTCTTGGTTTTTGGGAAAAGATAATGTGTGATTGAGAGAGAGACAACGCATAAAAAAAACTAATTAATAAAATATTTTAAATACCTATGGTGTATGCCTATATTAGCGCATAACCAAAAGCGCTATTAGAGCCCTCTATTTATTTTTTGTCTGTATAATATGATAGCGATTCCAAAAAAAGCGATAATATTGGCATCACCTATAATAGCGCCTGATCAAAAAGCGCTATCATTAGTATATGTGTGAGATTTTTAATAGAGTTTCAATAAAAAGTGCTATTAAAGTTGTGCTATTATATATCAAAATTGTAGTAGTGACATTGCTTGGCCAAGTGACCCCACTTTTCACAGTTATAAGACTGCAGTCCTTTTTTTCTACTTTTTCTTTCTGATAGGAATTTCCTTCTCCTCTTTTCAAGGATTCATAACTTCTATCATCGATCTTATTCTTGTGAAGGTTCGACCAAGACTTCTTGCCCTGAGTCTTAACGATTTTCCCTTTGAACTTGTTGGAACCACAATTCTTTTTCCATGACCAAGTTTGTACTGCTTGTATCGAGTCTTGAACTCATTTCCTTTCGACAATCCTAATCTCATGCGCCCCCAACGAACCAACCAAATCTTCCAGTTTTAGGGTTTCAAGATTGTTGGATTCTTGAATAGCTATGATAACCTGATCAAAGTGAGAGGTCAATGTTCGCATTACCTTCTTAACTATCATCTTATCAGTTAGAGTTTCACCACAATCCTTCATGAGATGTACGAGTTTTTGCACCTTCGACATATAGTCGGCAATCTTTTCGTCTTCTCCCATCGACAACAATTCATATTGTCGTCACAAAGTTTGCAACTTGACAACCTTGACTTTCTCCCCTCCTTCATAGAACTTGACAAGCATATCACATGCCTCATTCGTCGATTCAGCATGAGTGATTATGTCGAAATTAGCTACATCAACTGTCGATTGGATGTAAAACGCTACCTTGTAATCCTTCTTCTTGGCATCCTTGTGAACAGTTCTCTGTGCGTCGGTGGCATCTTCACCAAACGCAGGAACATTGTTAGTAACCACTTCTAGGGTTTCATGAATGACAAATAGAGATTTCATTTGTTTTCTCCATCGAAGCCAATTCTTGCCGTCAAGATTTGGAAGGGAGTTTGGTAAATTTCTGGTACCATTCATCTATACAGTGATTGATCAATAACAACTCACGATCCCAAAAATATGATCTCTGACGTGTGATTCTTGAAAACACGATCAAAAAGCTAACTAGAGTTCTAGATACCAATTTGTTAGTGCGTGAGGTACTTTTAGTGAAGAGAGAAAAAGAGAGAATAAAAAAATAAGGATTGATATTATTGAATGAATGATTGATAAAAACTGAATTACAAAATGTCTATTTATATACACCTAGGTGACTTGACTACTAAGTAAAATAACAAACTAAATAACAAATCCTAAATCCTAATTACCTTTGGGCTTGGGCCACATAATTCAACTTGGATTATATCTAATATCTTAACAAATCTGACAGTTTGATTGTGTTGCAAGTCACAATTGCAACACTTTCAAACTGTCACTAAATGCTGAATTACAAATTTTTTGGTCTCATATGTTAACATCAAAGTTTATTTTGATTCTTTAACTTGAAATATATATATATATATATATATATGGGAACGTATCATATGAAAATGTCATTTTTATGTGAAAACATGAGAATGAACCTGAACCATTAGATTTTAAAATAAATGGTGGAGATTATGTGTCAGTTTTTTTTCTCTCTCCTCTATCATTTATTTTAATAATGGAGGAGAGAGAAACACAAAAACTACACATAATTTCCATAATTTATTTTAAAATCTAATGATTCAGATTAATTTTCATGTTCTCACCTAAAAATGATATTCTCATAAGATATATATATATATATATATATATATATATATATATATTAAACATTCTAATATTGTCTTGATAAAACAACCTTGCCAAAAGAAGTTAGGATTCTCTATTTAATATTTTTTAATTATAATTTTATGCGTAAATATATAACACATTTTAAAAACATATCACATATATTTGATTAGTATTGTTCCATTATTTGATTTACACCGTTGAATTCATATCGAGTTTGCCTATCCCAATCCAAATTGTGTGTTCAAAAGATGATACAAGTGTCACTTTTCCTAACCAAAAAGAATTTCATATTTTCTTCTATACTTTTGTTTTTTTGTAATTTATTACACCAATTTAAAACCACAAAAATAGCATCCGACCCATGTGACTCAATTGGAATTATTTGATCTATCACTCCATATTATCAGAGCCACCATTAACGGCACATGTGATAATTATCAAATAATAATAATAATAATATTAATAATAAGGCAAAAAAAATTTTTTTTCTTAATTGCGGGGTTCGTTTTGGTCATTTAACTTTAAAAAGGTTTATATTAATTCTTTAACTCTTTAAAATGTTTCATATTAGTTTTTTTTTATCTATTAGCAGCGGAAAAATTCAAAAAACAATCGCTAAAGTCAAAGTGAGAAAAAAGTTATTGTTGAAAAATGTACGTTTGAAACACCATATTTCATTCAATAGAAATTTACTTTCATTTTATTATTGTTCTTTACTGCACTTTTTACTTTGAAGTTTCTTTTCTTCATTGCATTTCTTTACCAAACTTTTATAAAAAATTTATCTTTTCAACAAATAATTAAAACAATTTTTTAAACAAATGAATATTGTCGAAGTGTTTTACAAATTTTCCAGAAATACATTAACACAATAGCTATGTCCTTAGGATTTATTAGTTGATCCTGCAAGTAAACCAATTTTTTTGGAAGACAAGCGGTTGTTTACAAATTTTCATGGTAAACACGCTCCCTTCAAAAAAAACATTAAAAATAGATTCAAGGGAAGATATGATACCCGAGGGCACCTTGAAGAAAGAAATAAAATAGACCAAAATGGAAGATAGGACAAATTTTATTAGAATCAAATGATCCCACTATAGAGAGAAATCTACTTTTCCATCCTGACAACCTTCTTTTGATACAGTCAATCAGAGGACATCAAAATTAAACTTCCTAGAATCTCCAACAATATGCAACACCAAATACAAAAAAGGTAGATGAACGTGATAATATTTTATAACAGTCGTTGCCTCATGCAGCCGTGATTTTAAGACGTTAACCCCAAACAACATGCTTTTATGAAAGATAACTTTTAAACCCTAAATAGCTTAAAAAAGAATCAACATCGCCTTCAGAGCTCAGACATTAGCCCAACTTTTAATCCCCACCATTAATGTATCATCAACGAATTGTAAATGATAAACATTAACAACATTTCGCGCCCCCACCTCATACCCTGTATACACTCCTTTTTCCACTAAAGCATTCATCAAAACATGTAACCCTTCAGCTGTTATCAGAAAAAGAAAAGGGGAAAACGAATCACCTTGACGAAGACCTCTTTCCAACTTAAACTCATTAGTTGGACTCCTGTTCATAAGCACATAAGCATTTGTCATAGTAACACATTCTAAGATCAATTTCCGCCACAGAGTCGAAAACTTCATTTTACACGTAACGTCATCCAAAAACCGCCAGTCCATGAATCATAGGCTTTTTCAAAATCAACCTTGAATAATAATAATTCTTTTTTCAAACTCCGTGCATCATCCACCATTTCATGAGCTATAAGGATGTCGTCCAAAATATGCATATTTTTCACAAAAGTTAGCTGAGACTTGAAAATAACACTTCCAATCAACTATGTGTATAATTGTCAATAGTGGTGCTTTTACATAAAATTGGGCTAGTTAATTTTGTTAATTTTAGAAATACATACTGAATAATTTATAATTTTGTTTGGGGTATTCATTGGTTCAAGTAATTTCGAATTAAATTGGAATCCAAATCAAACCAAAGTGTTTGAATTGGGTATTGTTTTTCTTTTAAGAAAAAACCGAACTAAACCAATGAAATCAGATGTTACTTGGTTTAGACAATGGATTTTCCAAATTCAATCTGTGAGTTCACCTACCCGAATCGACCAAATTAATTTATTTAATTTATATCATTATTATCATGGAAATTAATAGTGTAGGGAATTCACCTTCAAGAAGAAGGAAATAAAACACTATTTGTGATAATCACAGTCTATATAAAGACACGAAAAAAGTTAAGCATTTTATATTATTATGGAAAATTAGTTAATGCATCTTAGATTTTTTTAAAAATATTTTTGCACAATTATTTCTAATGTATTTGATCAATTAAACTCAAATCAATATGTTGTTTTTTGGTTTGGTTTTCGTTTTATAAAAAAATGTGCAAACCTATATCAAATCAATCCATATATATTTTTATTGATTTAAAAATTCGATTCTCTCGTAATCAAAGAAAATCGACCCGTAAATACCCTATGCTTACTTGCAATTTGATTTTTTTATTTTATTTTTATATTCTATTGACCACTCAATGTTTTTTGAGACAATAATTTATTAGGCTACCAGTGAAATTTGATGGAGGAAATACAAATCTTATTTATCTTGTGAAAATATTTTGTATTATTGTTTTTATAATTTATATTAATTCTTTAATAAATAAATTACAAATTTTTAAAATGAAAAATAGTATTTCCATTATTTTATTATTTCAATTGCTTTTAATTAACTTAATAATTATTTAATTCAATTAGTTTTCCACCAATTTCTTTTGTATAGTGACAAACAACAAATTTTTTATTTATAAATGTAAACAATTTGTTTATATTAATATAATATGAGAAAATTCAAAGAAAATAAATGTCAGATATTAAAATTGGACTATGAACAAAAGTCTATAGAAATACTCTATTTTCCTGCGGATTTATCTGCGTATTTTGACAAAATTTCCGCGGAAAATGTGTTACCTGCGATTCACCCTGCTATTTTCTGTTCCCAACTAAAACTTTCGTGGATAATTAATTTAGCAGGTAAAGTCGCAGGAAATAATCGCAGGTAAAACAGCTAAATTCGCAGATAATACCGCAGGAAAAGTTGCAGAAAATTGAAAATTCGCAGGTAAATGCTCAGGTAATATCTCTCATGTTTTTAGTTTTCCTTTTTAATTGTGTTTAATTCATATTTAAAATATTATAATTAGTGTTAAATATCAAAGTAACAATAATATAAAAATAAAAGCCTAATTTGAATAAGCCAATACAACACTAATCACATTCAAATTTTTTTAAAGCAACCAAACATTACTATAAAGTCAATAACAAATACTTCTAGAGTTACATTACTAAAAATGACACAATCAAGTTATTAATAATTACTTGTCGAACCAAATTAATAGGAAAAAACAATGCAAATTTCAAACTAGTTAACAAAAAAAAACAATCCAAATCAAATTTCACTACTAATGTGTTCACTAATGTCTTCATCTGATTCATCAACATCATATTCACTTGTATTATCAGTTTCATTATTGGCTTGAGGTGGATGAGAAGAAGATGCTGATTCATTAACAATGAAAGTTTATTTTTCGTTTCAATCATCTCTTTTTCTTGTCGTTGCAATTGTTGCTTCATCTCCAACTTCTCTTGTTCTTGTCTTTGCAATGATGCATTGAGAGCATGGACTTGACTTCTCAAATCATCAACCTCTTGAGAGTTACTCAAAAGACTTGGTTGAGTTGATAATAGAACCAGAGTCTTGGCAATGGTTCCATATATCCAAATCAGGCGGCATTTCAACAGTAGGTTGACTATCAACTTCATCCTCTCCTGGAACAGTTGAATTCTGATAAAAATCTCCAACTTTTTCGTTTAAATTCATCCTAAAAAAATTTTAAAAAATATAATAAGGAATTAATATTTTACAGACATAATAATAGTTCAAAATGGGAGTTTACGTAATAGATACATAGAAAAATGCAATGCTTAGCATTGAGAGACTCACTGCTGGCATGTCTACATAGTAATTTATATGATTGAATGCCACTGAAAGGGTTGAAATGGTTTGATGAATTCATAGTATCTAAAGAATTTCTTACTGCCATGTTGGTACCTGTTTTTAATCAAAAAATATTTAGCAATGTTAAATAACATATTTTTATTGAATACATGAGATATTGTAGAAAATTGTAAATAACAAAAAAAAATTAAAATTATGATGATGACAATACCCAAGTCTACACATGAAAATGTATTTCTTCTAATCATAAGACTAATTAATCCAAAGCAACGTACTCACACCAAAGCAACATCAAATCACATAAATCCATTCATATGTTGAACATTTTAGGTTCCAATCATATGATTAATTATTAACAATCGGTTATAATAAATCTTGAATTGAATTGTAGGTAGGAAGGGATCTAAGAAGATATGTTAGGCTTAGTGAAAGTAAGAATAAGGAAAAAGACAAGGAAAAGGGAAGTACCTTATCATCCATCATTTGTGTAAAAAGACTGGTAATTTATTACCATTAGTGATCTCATGAGCTAGTTCCAAATTATGAGCATGCCTTACTGTAGTTGAAATCCAAAAAAAAAAAAAAAATTTTACTTGACCATTAAGGGTTTGTTTGGATTTATTATAATAACAACTTGACATGCTCATGAGCCGATTTTAGCTTCTATAAACTTTCTATGAACTCTCCAAACTTATACAAACAAGTTCTGAGAGCATATAAAAACAATTTGACTACATTTTTTCTTTGGTTATAGAAATATAACTATCCACAACAAATACATAATAAATACATAATCAGCGCTTAATTAAACTGTATCAAAACGACAAAAACATTTTGAGCATTAAAATAATAACTTAATAAAAAAATCTTTAAAAAACTAGTTTATTATAAACATCTAATTTAAAGACTACAAGATGTTGATTGAAAATGAAATTAACGAATTCTAATATCTTTCTAAAATATTTATGTTAGAAAAATTGATTCTATTTTCAATTCATATAAAAATCTAACTGATGGTACACTCCATGCCAATAAGAGTCACATAATTATCTATCTGTAACCTGTCATAAGATCCATCAATATGGCCAGTTTGGACTCTAAAGAAAATTCAATTAGTTTTAACAATATTCTTTTGCACGTTCTTTATGTCATTTGGCTGATGTTTATGATTTTCTTCTCCTGTAGACTCTTAAAAGAAATATAATTAGCTATGAGTTTCCTTTATCATCCTTTCAATCTATATAGTACATATTGACACGTTAGCTTCTATCTAAAACTGAAAATTTTGATTAAAAATGAAGAAAAAGGACTTGTACTGAAAATTTTGGAATATTCAAATCTATCTAAAACTGCTGCAACTAAATAACTAAACATGTTTATAAAAAACATTTAACTCTGCTAAATATTTAGTTACACACACTTCTATAAATGATAATGAGATACACTTAGTAGAATAACCAAGAAATCATTAAGCGGGAAATATACTAGTATATAGACAGGAACCTTCAAGGGGATGGTGCCTAGAGGATGAACTTTCATTCTGCTTGTCATCTTCATCCGCAGTGACTGCTTTCGAATCACTTACCAACTAAGGTGACAATATCTTCAGTGTTATGGCCTTTTGCTGCAATCTTCTGCTTTTGCACATCAACAGAATCATTAGGAGTATGCAAGTTATCGACATCAGAAGCTCGTGACACATGTCCGTCTCTTCGTCCAGTGGGCACTTGCCAACTCAGTCCACCACTCTACAATGTAAGTATAATTTAATTACGTCTATATTTGAAAAAAAAAAGTTATTACAAACTTGTAATATATTCCAGTTGCATCAATTTTATTGCTAAATATATAGTTGAGTTAGTTATTTACCAGAACAACCAAATCACTAGCAGCAGGGGCAAGAATTTCAGCACAAAAGACAACACCGGGACACGCAGCCTCGAGCTTTGTCTTATTTTCATCAATAACTTCAAAACCTCTTAAACCAAGGTTTGGAGACGCCGTTCTCTCGGTGCTAGAGCCAGCAATTAGAACAAAAGCGTCACAACCTTGGACAAAGCAATCATGGAAGTGCATCCTAAGTAAACCAGGAGCCAAAGAAGAATCGGAGTTAACATGACATGTAACAGTTGAGTATCCAAGTCAGCTGCACAGAATAAATTACTTATTGGCCTAAATAACGACGACGCACATAGTAAGGTTAGAAACAAAATAACTTATTGTCCTAAATAACGACGAAGCCATTAGAAAGTTACAAACTACACTTAACCTTACAGAAACTTAGTGGCATACAAACCTTACCACTGAGGCTGCAATTTGAGCAAGTAAGGTTACTACCAGAATTAAGAACTTCAAAAGCAAATGTTGCCGAGTTCAAGTGAGAAAATGCATGAGGTGTTTTGAAGAATGTCACAGTTACATCTGAACTTTCACATTTCGTAATGGAACAAAGTGTTGACAAAACCAAACAGAATATAAACAAGCGTAATACTCTAAGTAGAATCATTCGTCTTCAAACACAGTTTCTGAATTGGTGCCAGTTATGTGTGAGATAGTGTTGTTATTGCGTAGTACTTGGATTTTTGCATCAAAGAAAGATCATAAAGACAGATTTGCGGAATTAATTTTGTTAAGATAGTGTACCTTAAATAATTGGTTCGAGTGTGTTCACTATTTCGCATTTTTTAGTGGTTATTATATAGTCATTGCAATATGGATAAGTCAGTGAACTTTGGGTGTATAGTACGCTTCTAAATTGAGGTTGTTACCGCGTATCAAAATTTAGTTAGTTTATCTATAACACTCACACTTTTCAATTAAAAATTTGAATACACAATGCTACCTAAAATAATCGAAACTGCAATGACAAGCAAAAGATCCATACAGAGAGGATATAACTCAAATCTATGGTCTCAGCAAATCTGTTTGGCCAATTATATCATCTAACTTCTCATACCCCAGCTGTGCCAAAGTGCCTCTTACCTGGTCGTATAATAATGATAGAAATAGTAAAAAATAGTTATATTTATTCTAAACAGGAAAATGGAAATACTGATTAATCTAAATTTCATGCTACATTAGAAGTTTAGAACTACACATTTCACAACCTGATTTCTAGTGTTATGTTATCAAAAATCAAAACCTATTAAACTTATGTGATGTCACTGACTTACATCGGCAATTCTCGAGTCAATCCATCAAACAATAGTTGATTTTTGTGTAAGCTTTTAATAAATCCTGACTCTTTCACTAAATTCCAACTGAATGTGAGGAACATTTGTTATTGTCGGCGTCGGCATCGTGTTTGCACTGGTCTGCTCCGTGGCCACAAAATGGTGGAAAATGATATGGTTAACAATACATTAGAACAAATTGAAAAATCGTTTGTTATGCCAAAGCAGAATATCCAGAATTAACACTTAGCACTTTGAGATCTTCACATAGAATACTTTGAGGGTTTAAGTTAAAATAAGTAAAAAATAAGTTTCCTAAACATCGCACTGGCACGAGACTCCAACACAATCTGTATCAAATTGTATTAAAAAATGCAGAAAGTATGCACTAGTTCTGTTGACTAACATCCACAGAGCAATCTTAATAACAAAATAAAAACACCTCATGTAATTGTTGAGACCATAATTCCCTTGCTTTATTGAACTTCATTTTATTGCCGTACAGAATCACTTCGTTGAAGATTCAACTTTGCCATAAGCTAGAAAATTGAGTAACATTATCACAAATGGTGAATATTATATGCTTCAAAGTTAGAAAGATATTACCGTATGTCGACATGATTTTTGTAGCCTTTGCTTAAAAGCTAAAATGTTTCAAGAATATTGCAATAGACGATGACTTAAACTTGGTATAGTTCCATCCATTGGCATTACATTAGACTAACTCATAATAATAGCTCCCAATGGATCAATCCACCAATAGAACTTTACAAGATCACCGGGAACACCAGGAAAGCGTGCGCGCAACTCTTCCCTCTGAAATGTAGTAACAAATTAGATATTGACTAAGTCATGAGTACATAAAAGCATGTAATAACAAATTAGATTTCTAAAAACTTGACTGGCAACACCAACTGGACAATTATTGGTGTGGTAAATCCAAGCCATAACACACCCCGTGGCAATCATTGCCACTGAACCAAATCCATATTAATCAGCACCCATTATTGCCATCATGACATCAACTCCACTTATAAATCCACCATCGCATATTATAATATGCTATGCTTCACAAACAATGAAGAATAGATATCTGAGAAATGGAACTATATATGCATCTAAAACATTAATAGATTTCAGGCCACAGTAGAAACCTGTATAATGTCTTGCATTGCCCTTTGCAACCCCAGATGCAATAGTGCCAATTCCAGCTTCAGCCATCAAAAAAGTAGAAAATTAGGCAAAATTCAGAAGGAATTAGAGTAAGTAGATTACAGAACCTATCACAGTTGATTTAATAAACAAGCAGTTCATAATTCATATCAAACGATAATTGCATTCAGCCAGTTTATTCAATTTCAATCAATCACTGCAATGAAACTCAATATAGGTGAATTGATTCTAGAATTTACCAAAATTCAGAAACAATACAACAACAAATATAATTTTAAACTACAGTCAACAACCAGAATCACAACCTTATACGCCTCATTCATAACTGCAACACTCAACAGCAAGCACAACAATATAAAACCATTCAAACCCAAGTGAATACTAACAAATTTAAATCCACGATACTGTATTGGATTATTCTGCTCTCCACTCCCCCAAATCATGACCTCAGTGCAATGCTTTTTGTTTAAACTTTATGAAGTTACTATTATTCTATCCTATCTTGCTCGGTCGAAAAATATGACAAATGAAGCTTTGTTTCAGTTGTGCATTTCATCAAACAGCTAGAAGTCATAAAACTACTGCATCAATCAATCGATCATAACAATAACACAAATCAACAAAAAAGCTAGATTCAAAAATCAACAAACACCTTACCTAACACTTCAAAAGCTGCAAATCAAAAGTAATTAGTCACGGTAAGCACTTCGAAAGCTAGGAATCATAAAAATCACGTCGGGAAAAAAATCTAAAATAGACAATCGGAGGAAGCTTACAGCGGTGGAGATGAAGAGTTTCGGTGGTGAGTTGCTCAAAACCCAAAATCAAGCTTACAACGAGAGAGATAGTATGTTTAGGGTTCCGATAAGAAATCTTGAGTTGAAGAGTAAGAAATAGTATGGTTTAGGGTTCTGATAAGAAAAAAGCTTACCGAGAGAGAAATGGCAGCGTGAGCCGAAGAGCTGTGACGGCGATCGTTTAGGTTTACTGTTTCACGGAATTCCAACCGAATGTGAGGTGGTGGTGTGCTACCATGTTTCCAAACAAGCAATGTGTATCTAAGAACTGTATTATTAAATTGAAAAGAAAACTTACTATTTTAAACATATTAAATTAAAGAAGATATTAAAAGTATATTTTATAGAATTTTAGAAAGAAAAGTATTTGTATTATTTTTATAGATTACTCATATATCAAATTGAAAAGAAAATATAATATACTACTTTTCAATATAATTTAAAAAATTATTTAATCTAAACAAATTTGCAAGAATTTTTTTTTTATTTTTTAAAATTTATTTTTTCAACTTGTTATTAATAATATAACCTTCTATATTAAGTAAAACTAATATTTTTGTTAAAAAAATTAAGATTGAAATTAAAATAAAAAAACTATAAAAAAAAACTCCTTAAAAATAATTAATAAAGTAGAAAAAATATTATTACAAATTTCAATCTACTTTTTAAATATCAACAATTATGAAAACAATAAAAAAAATATATTAAATATCAACAATTTTTAAATATCAGCAGGTAGGTGAATCAGGAGATGTTCCATCGAGTCAAAGAAACCTGATGGAAAAATTCTTTTTAGATTGCATATGATGATGGGAATGTTTTCTTCCAACCTAACAAGGTCTTCCAACTTCAATGTATTATAACACAAGTCTTTAAAAAAACGACTCAACTCAGTTAGCGGCTTCCATATCTTAAGAGGCAAGGAACGAAAAGCAATTGGAAGCAAACACTCCATGAATACATGACAGTCATGGATTTTCATCCCCTTCATCCTACCCTTGGTAGCATCAGCACACCTAGAAAGATTCGAGGAATAACCATCCGACATTTTTAGTTCCTTAATCCATCTATAGACTAATTTTGCCTCTTCGGGTGTCAACGAAAATTTTGCCTTTGGCTTAGCCATCTTTCCATTTGGTAGAGGGCGCATCTCTAACTCCCCACGTAAACAGTTAAGAGGTAAATCCAATCTTGCCTTCTCATTGTCCTTTGTTTTTGCAGGATCATTCATGACAGTGTAAAACACATTATCAAATACATTCTTCTCTATGTGCATCACATCAAGGTTGTGCCTTAACAAGTTGTCCTTCCAGTATGGAAGATCCCAAAATATACTTCTTTTGTTCCAATTATGTTGTTTCCCATACCCTGGAAATTTGGTGGCCCAGACACTGTCTGTGACTTTTGGAAAATCACGAATAGCTTCCCAAACATCATGGGCAGTAAACATTGGTGGTGGTTTTTTTTCACAATCTTCCTTTTTGTAAATCTCTTTTTACTTTTTCTGAAAGGATGATCCATTGGTAAAAAACTACAATGACAATCAAACCAACAACTTTTTCCACCAAATCGTAAGGTGAAAGAATCTGTATTGTCCATGCAATAAGGACATGCTAATTTACCTTGTGTCCCCCATCCAGACAACATACCATATGGTCCAGGTACAAGACAAGTCAAAAACATGTATGGTTTGGTCATGCACATTTCAGGACGAGATTGTATGGTGTGACTATTATTGGCCAACATGAATATGGAGACTAAAGGCTTGAATGTAAGGGGTAAATCCATCAGTACATAAACCCAATCTTACATTTCTTGGGTCACTAGCATAATCGGGATAAACTTCATCGAAGTGTTTCCAAGCTTTTCCATCAGATGGGTGACACAAAACATTTGGATTGCTGGTGTTCTCACGATGCCATCTCATCTGAGCTGCAGATTCCTTTGAAACTTAAAGTCGTTGTAACCTAGGAATGATTGGAAAATAAAACATTCTCTTCACTGCCACATCTTTTTATTTTCCCATTCCACACTTTCGAGGAACATACCTAGCAGCTCCACAAACTTTGCATTGAGTTAAGGTGTTATCTTCTTTAAAATATAATAAGCACCCATTCACACAACAATTAATTTTTTCAACTTCAAATCCTAACTTAGACACCAACTTCTTCACTTGGTAATAGTTTCCAGGTAAGCATTATTTAGTTGGACAAACATCAACGAGCATTTGAGAGAAAAAATACATGGCCTTTTAAGGAACATGCCAACTAGACATGGCAGCCAACAACTTAACTGAAATAGATAGTCTGGATTCATAAGCTCCCTCATAAATGGGTTGGTTTGCAGAGATTAATTCATCATAAAATCGTTGAGCTTTTTCATTTGGTACCTCACCCTCATTAATTGTTTCGTTTTCCATATTAGCATTCACATTTGGGACATTAACAAATGGCCTGAAAACATCAGAGACGATTTCGTTCATTGCATCAAATTGTTCTTCATCACCTAGATTATCCCCACCAACATTCCTGCCACTACTAGAATGACCATCAAGATCCACATTCTAATTTTCTTCTCCATGATCAGTCCATGTATAATAGTTGGATAAAAAACCATATTTGTACAAGTGGTGTTTGACCTCATTAGGCGTTTTCAAGAGAATGCAGATGCAATTTACACAAGGACACCTTATCCCTCCTTCGTTTAAAAACTGAGGTCGATTCATTGCTTTATTGACAAATTCTTCAACTCCACTAACAAATTCATCTTTCAACCCATACCTATCGGAGTTTACTCTATCATACATCTAACTTCGATCCATTCTCTACATAAAAAACAAATATAAGTTTCTAATCTTCATTTGTTCAATTGACTTCTATTGTACCGTAAGAAATAAAGTTAAACTTGCAAAGAAGAGACTGCAAACAGAAGCAATTGACAATCTAAGCTCTAAATCCATAAAATTAATTATATATAGCAAATAATGTTATTTTTCGCGCGTTTGTAGGTTGAAAAGACAACCGAACTTTCAAGGCGCGAAAGGTTTGTGCTTTTAATTTGCTTCTTTAAATTTTGCCTACTGTTTGTACCAGTAATAACTTTTGAGCATAAGCTGAATTTGTTTAACCAAAATCAACACGCTTTGCTGAAAAATTTTGTTCAGTGATTAATGTTTAATTTCTTTGTTGACATGTTATGCAGAATGATTAGCTCTTATTTGTCAACAAAGAGCAGAAGCTGCGAAAAATAGGGATGAAGAGAAAGCTGGTAATACTTAAAGTATGTGGACCTAAAGTATGTGACATTGAGATGCATAACTGTCGTATATAATGGCTGTTTTTAATGTGAAAAAATATCTCATTAGATTGAGATGCATAACCGTCGTATATAAATCCCTTTTAAACTCAATTCTAAGACTATTTTAACCACGCCGAAACAAATTCTATGATAGATTTTCATTGCAATTAAGGTTTTTTAGTACGTACTTATCCATGATTTCTTGCAATTTAAAAACCATTTTTGTAAAAATTGAAATTCATCATTATTTATTCTAAGGCAAGTCAATATTATCAATTTAAGATTTTGACGGAAACATAGTTGAAGGAAAACTGCATTCTTGTTTGCCAAAGCAAAGGCACAACTGTATTGGATTTGGACATATATCCAATTTCTCAGACATTTGCTCCACCCATGGCATCCCAACACCACTTTATACAAACATACACCCCTTTTTTTTTAATTAAAACAAATAGTTATAAAAAATAATAATAAAAACAATTCTAGTTGCTACACCATTTTCCACCACCAAATTTCACCTATCCAAATCACTCCACAACACACTCATTATTCCCAAATTTTCACTTATAAAATCCATTGAAATAAATTTAAAAAAAAAAATATTAATAAAACTAAAAGCAAAAATGTTAAAATTTAATAAACCAAAACAAATCATCTAACATATGGTCTTAAAAATATTAACCATTTTCAGAGTGTGCTAGAAACACACTCAAAATATCATACATTGTTAGACCTATACATCAAACACTAAAAGAGCATTGCCATATTTTTTTCTATTAGGCAATGCAAATCCATAAATGATTCAATGTTTTCTATTATGGGGATGTTATTATGCAGTGCTTTTAGCCAGAGAAAATTAGGGCAAGCTATGCAATGTATGATTAAAGTATTCAGAAGAAAGAAAATGAGTAAATAGATTGTTTCAGCTTGTATTAGTGAAAAATATAACTGCTATAGAAATTTGAGTTTGACATATTTACTTATCGTTACTGATTTGTTGAACCATTGTTGTCTTCCACATTGAACATTTATCATGAATCTTAGGCCCTGTTTTCTTTCTGAATTTTTTTTTCGATTTTTAATTTCTTAAACATATGTTCGTTTTAAATGGATAACAATGACATGAAAGACCCGTGTAGTGAATAGTTATGATAGAAAGAAGATGGAAGGGAAGCTAGGCGGAATGCATTTCTATAAATAATGAAAACAATGTTTTGCCATTTTCATAATTTTTTAACAAACTAGATCTATTTCAAAAGTTGTGATAGAAAATCATAAGGAAAGTATTGAATCTATGTTCTCTTATGGTTATTATTTGTAATGAAAATGAAAGCAGGAAATACAAGAAGTAAATGGACCGTTGGTGTTTGTCAATTATGAAAAGGATATTAAATTTGATTTTGTGGTTCTCACTGGTTCTAACATTGTACAAAACATTCAATGGATGTTGAAGCAACATTTCCTTGAATCTGCATCTGATATGCCATTATAGACCGTGACTTTGATATCCATAAAAGGAATGAATTCATGTTGGATGACATGCTAATTTTCCATTTTGATTTTCGAAAACAACGAAGTTTGATGATAATGAATTTTCCAGTTCTATTTTCTTGATAAAAAGAATGCCTTGCTTTACCGTTGTTTTGTATTTCTATCTAAGTGTATGAGATAACTAAGTCAAAGAAGTGGTTCTGATTCTCTAATCTCTTTGTAAGTAAGTGTGATGTAACAAGAAGCATGAAAGAACTAATCTAATTACTTATTCTATTCCAACTATTACAACTTATCAGAATTGTGCAACAGTCTATCAAAACTCGAAATCCACTGTAAATTATAGCATGACTAATGAACTTAACAGATTTTACATCAACATATAAACAATTCAAACTAACAGTTAAGTCACTCACAGTTTAACAATTCGAACTCGTTCTCAGTTGTTCGTGCTTTTTCGGTTCGTCTCCGTTTCTCTCTTCAATCGCGGCCTCTTTCTGCGGCAGATTTCAAGCTAACTGATACCAATATCCTAACATTCACACCAGTTAACACATTAACATAGAAAGCAACAACATCCTAACCTATATACTACTAACAGATTTTGCATCAACATATAAACAATTCAAACTAACAGTTAAGTCATTCACAGTTTAACAATTCGAACTCGTTCTCAGTTGTTCGTGCTTTTTCGGTTCGTCTCCGTTTCTCTTTTCAATCGCGGCCTCTTTCTGCGGTAGATTTCTCTTTTTGCTCTCGCACGGTGTGTTTGCTTCTGAGGTCTTGGATTCGCTCAACTCCGCTCGGTTCTCCTCCGTCTCTTGTGCGATTAGGTATGACTTGTTTCTGGTTTTCGTTTCAATCTCAATCTCTCTCTTCTACTCCTTCTTGGTTGTGGGTTTGATTTGGGAATGATTTTTGGGTTTGTGAAATGTTGCTGATTTAAAGGATTTGGGTTGAAGGTGAGTTGAGGTTGGAGGGTTTTGAATAGAGGAGTTGAGGTTGAAGGTGAGTTGAGGTTGGAGGGTTTTGAACAGAGGATGGAGACGAAAGAAAGAAGA
Source organism: Lathyrus tuberosus (assembly GCA_022829125.1). NCBI lineage: Eukaryota > Viridiplantae > Streptophyta > Magnoliopsida > Fabales > Fabaceae > Lathyrus > Lathyrus tuberosus. The sequence goes on along the minus strand of JALAZF010000162.1, from coordinate 4,563,535 downwards.
GATTTCTTATATATTGTAATACTTTATAATTTTTATTTTATAAAAACTTTATAACTTTAGTTTATTAATTTGGTGGGGAATTGTAATTTTTTCGCACCAATGGCCGACGCAACTGTTAAAAAATAAATAATTATTTAAAACAATATAGAAAAGGAGGCAAATGAAAATTTGAGGGGGGGGGATGAAATTTTTTGGCACCAATAATACCGTCAGCCCTAGCCGACGCTACTATAAAAATATCACAGAAAATAAATAATTATTTAAAACAATATAGAAAAGGAGGCAAATGAAAATGGTGGGGGGAAATGAAATTATTTCGCACCAATAATAGCATCGGCCCTAGCCGACGCCATATTAAAAATAATTAAAAATATATAAACTTACAAACGAATATTGATTAGCGTCAAAAATAAAGCAAAATGATTATACTCTCGTAGCGTCGGCTTATGGAGACACTTCACCAACACTAATAGCATCGGAGTCTGGGCCGACGCTAAATTGTTGATGCTAAAACGTGATTTTCTTGTAGTGTTGGCTCCTAACTATGCGGTCAATAGATATGCTAGACAAAAGTTAGTCTTTTTGAACTGAGTGAATTCAAATTACTAAGTCTTATACATTCTGTCATTGTTTTACGAAGCGATCTACCCCGTAGTCTTGAAAATGTACACTTGAAGACTTACATACCTAATCATACTCCACCCTTTAAAAAAATTTTAGTTTTTCTAATTTTCACAACAATAAAAAAAGTATTAAATAAATAAATTTTCTTTAAAAAATAACAAAAAAAACTCAATTAATATAGTAAAAATTTTAATATGTCAATTACGTTTAATATTTTATTTATTATTAAGAGTAAAAATATAACTAATTTAAAAAAAAAACTAAAATCCGCAGCAAATATCCTAGTAAAGTTCTTAGGAAAATCCGCAGCAAACTTCGCAGCAATTCCTGCGACATTTCCAAATTCTTTTGAGGTTTTCATGGATAACCAATTCCTGTGAAATAATTCACAGTTAAATCCACAGGAACATTGATAAATTATTTTAAAATCATAAAGCGCAGGTAAAGTCTCAGAAATTTCTGCGAAATTTACTGCAACTCAAATTTTCATAGAAAGTAATGTTTCAAATATAAATTTTTTTTAATCATATTTTAGTGTTTTTGACTGTCAAAATAGTCTCAAATTATTTGACAGTTGAGAACTATTCTATTCAACAATTTACCTTGCAATTTTTCACTTCAATTATATTGGGCAGAGGTTCGATCTCCACCTTTGTCCATTAAAAAAATTTAATCTATCACTCAAAACAAATTTAAGTTGAATGATACTTAAAATGCGAACAAATTTATCTACTATAAATGGTTGATGTATAATTTAATTTCGATAGTATCAGTATCAATTCTTTATATTTTTCGTAATTTAGATTGGAATAAGTCTTGAAAAAAAATAATACTTAAGAATCTTAAAATAATTGTGATTTTTTTTATAAATTAGAAATGATAAATAAAAAATTATATATTAATTTTTCCAACAATAATTTTGTAGTCCATATTAAGTCATTAGATAAGAAATATTCAACATTCATTAAATGACTATAACAAGGAAAAAATGAAAAAGAAGACATTATAATGATTTTTTTTTTGGGAAAATTTTATTTAAATAGTCAGAATTTTTAATTTTTAATATAAAATTAACCGATTTTTTTTTCAAGTGTCACTTTTTCTAACCAAAAGGAATTTCATATTTTCTTCTATACTTTTGTTTTTTTTTTGTAATTTATTGCACCAATTAAAAACCCCAAAAATAGCATCCGACCCATGTGACTCAATTGGAATTTTTTTGATCTATCACTCCATATTATAAGAGCAAGCTAGCTTCATTATTCCATTAACGGCACATGTAATAATTATCAAATAATAATAATAATAATAATAATAATAATAATAATAATAATAATAATAATAATAATAATAATAATAATAATAATAATAATAATAATAATTCCATTTTTCTAATCACAAAAGATACTTAGATGAATTGAATCAGAATAGACTTTTAATTAAATAAATGTTTATATTTGACATTTTAAAAATAGTTTTAGTAATAAATTTGTATTTTCAATTGTACATTTAATAGAGTTAATTTTCAAAAACAAAATATTCTTAAAAGAATATTTAATAGAGTTTTTTTTTTTTAAAAGTCAAAATGACATGTATATTAATGATCAAAACACTACTACAAAATACACATTCGGTAACACTAATTCTACTACGGTTAGACTTTCATTATGATGATATGTCTTACTTAACGCGCGATCATTTTCTTTGATATGATATAATCACAGATGAAACATAAGGTTGTGGTTATATAATCACCCTTTCATGGGTTTGAATCTCAGCACCCTCAAATATTTTATTTTTTTAACATTTAGTCGCGCCTTTGTATTTGTAACATTTCTTTAACATTAGATACCACCACGGTTGAATAACTCAACCGTTATGACTTGTTTTAAATATTTTAAATTGTAATATACGGACGTGTCAAATATTTTATTTTTTTAACATTTAGTCGCGCCTTTTTATTTTTATTTATTTTTAATTTTTTTAAAAATGAGATACCATCACAGTTTATGAGCAAAACCATTGTGACATATTATTCATTTTGTTTTAAATATTTTAAATTGTAAGACACTGATGCTTCTTAATAAAATGTAATTTAGTAAGTAACATATCACCACGATTTGCGTTTTCGACCGTGGTGGTATCATTCGTTCATTTTTATCAAGCTAACTAGCATGTCTCTTCAGTAGCCATTCTTTGCTGAGAAACGATACACTATTTCAACCCTAACGTTCAGTACTGAGAAACGATACACCATTTCAACCCTAACATTCATTGTTCATCATCATCATTCATCATCGTTCATCATCATCGGTTCATCGTTCATCATCATCGGTTGTTATAGTTTTGCATTCGTTGTTCATTTTTAACCTGTAGTCATCGTCATCGTCATCGGTTCGTTTTCAACCTGAACACACCAACGCTAACACTAACTTCATCGTCATCGTCAAGGATGAGAACAACAACAACACTATCTGTATCAACCCAAATATTCACATTTACTTAAGATTGATCTTGAGCGTCCATGGGTGAGGTATAGTTTTCTCTCGAAGAGGGTTTGGAAAAAATTTGCAATGGGACGTCGTTCTGAGAAATTCCTAGTTAGTAATAGTCTTATTTATCTTGATAATTTGATGGTAATGATTTATAGATACTAATCATATTTTTACTATGTTTATAACAGACTAAAAGTCAAGCAGGAATTCAAAATAAAGCGAAAAACATTTACCTCCATAAATTATCTCGCGGGGGTTACAGAAAACTGGAGAAAAAAATGATGAAGGAAAAAAGACAACAAATGGGAGATGAGGACTCCATTAGTTGTGATTGCAACTCATCTCCACCGTCAAGGCATGAGAAGTGGAAGAGGGCTCGACTAAGACCAAATGGAGAGTACACCTCAAATGCTTCAGGAGCAGTTGCTGAGAAAATTGTAAGTATGATTTGTTGTTCGTATGTTATGTGATATTTAAATGATGTGGTAATTACAATATTAATATTATCATGTATGTTGTGTAGGAAGTGTAGGTTGAGGAGGCCCGTGGAGGCTCATTTGTTCCAGAACCACGACATGATATGCTAGTCGAGGCTATTGGAACAGATGAGCATGGTGGGCGCGTTCGTGGTGTTGGAGAAGGCGTCGGCATTAGATTATTCTTTGGTCCAGCCAAAAAAAGCGCCGACAATTCCGAATTACAAGAGCATGGAGAAAAGCTTGCTCTTGTTGAGAAGGAGTTAGAAAAGCAGAGGAAGATGTTAGAAGTCGAGCGAGAAAGTCGAAAGAAAGACATAGAAAAGTTAGAAGAGTTATATGCGGTAAGTGTTTTATTTGAAATGCTAGTGTTTTATATGAAATATGTGATATATTGGGTTTAATCTGAAAAGTTAGAAAAGATAGAAATGTGTTTATTATGTATTGATATATTATCGCAGAGAATAAGTGGTTCCTTGCCACAATGTACGTCATGCTAGCACCAAAGGAAGGGATTGTTCAGTCGCTCCTGCTAAAAAGGTTAATGAGTTATTGGATCCTTCCGCAAATGAAATCACCACGTTATACATTTTGGTTACGGAACATAATGATTCATATCCTCTTTCTCTAGAACATTGTCCATCGGTAGAGCTCTATTATGTTTATCCTAGTGACATTCGAGATTTTCTCTATGGTGGTACTTGCCTGGACGTAAGGATATTGTAGCTTTGGTGCACGTAAGTATATACTTGAATATGCATGTCATTATAGTACGTTATCATTTTTGTATTTCCTTTACTTATTTTTTGAATTTTGTTTAACCATTTAGGTACATTCATCGTGTATGTATAGAGTTAAATAAGTCCAATATTTATGGCATCTTGGATCCGTATAGGATTCGATGGACAAATAATAAGCCAAAAGATATTGAGACATACATTTTGGGACGGTTAGGTCAAGGGGGAAAAGAATGTTACTTCACACCATATCTCAATGCGTAAGTAATTTTGAAATTGTGGTTTATCTTTTATAGTTAGTTTTGTTTTAGAGAATACTAATTATATATATGCTCGTGTTTATTCAGTGATCATTGGCAATTGATCATCATATCGTTTAAGACGAATACGATAACGACATTGTGTTCATTACATCAACCACTCGATCTTAAAATGAAGCAAATTATTAATGGGTAAGTTTATGTTTATTTGAAATTTTCTTTTATACATATTTTCTTTGACTTTGTAATTGGTTTAACCCGTAAAATATTTTCAAATGTACAATGTTGTGCAGCGACACAATATGTTGAACAATGTTAGCAAAAAACCAACATTTATCTTGCCTAAATTAAGTGGCTATATTACTTTGTGAAATTCATTTATATATATTGTTACATGCATGTGTGTTTATAACATTCATGAAATTAAAGTTTATTTTTGTAGACGAGGAAACAACCAAAGGGATTCGAGTGTGGTTATTATATAATGAAACACGTGTTAAACATGGTCTTCGCCGGCATTATTGATAAATGCGATAAGATATATTACATATGTAATGAATTGTTTACAATGCGCTTATGGGTCCTCAATAATGAGCTTAATCTGGTATATTTTATGCAGACTTTTAATGACGAAACATCATTCCCATGCGAAGACTTTGTAGAGATTCGTAAACGTTGGGCGTATATGTTCAATGTGATTAATGAATCTTAAACATGAGATTCATCTGTAATATATATATATATATATATGTTAGATGTACATTTGAGTTTTAGTGTTGTAAATAACATTTTTGATTTGATGAAATAAATAAGTATTTGAGTTTGAGTGTTGGTAATATACATCTTCAATTTTTGTTTCTGTTATGTTACAGTTTGATGTACATTTGAGTTTGAATGTTGTAAATAACATTTTTGATTTGATGAAATAAATAAGTATTTGAGATTGAGTGTTTTAATATGCATCTTAAATTGATGTTTCTGTTCTGTTACAATTTAAACAATATAGGTTAAAAAATGGAAAGTTTTCAAAATGCAAAAATTTATTTTTTTAAAATGCATATAATTTAACGACGGTTTTTTATTATGACAGTGGTTGTATAGTGAATAATATATAATATAACCATAGTTTTTATAGAAGATTGTGGTTATATACTTAAAAATGCGCTGGGATTTGAACCTGGGAAATTTTATATATGACAACGGTTTGGTTATTAACCGTGATAATATATCGCGCGCATTCAGATTTTCCACAACGGTCATAAGACCGTGATTGTAAGTAGCACATATACAACCACACCCTACATAACAACGAAAAGTCACGTGTGATGTTATCCCTTTTCTAACTGTTGCTGTATATATTTTCTGTAGTAGTGAAACGAGTCACTCCAATACAAAATGTACCGAAAATGACAAGATGAAGTTCAATTATACAATCCAACAATCTGAAACAATAGCAAATAGCAAGCTACAAAACAGTTGATAATAGTTCTGAAATAATGTCGTCAATAACAGAACAAAGTTATGAGATAAAGATTGAGTTTCTTGAACAAACACAAGAAACCCTATTAGATTTCACAAAGGAAAAGAGAAGAAGGAAGAATAATAGAGAATTGGTTAAATCTATTTTACAATTCATTTTCTCAATAAGGGTTCAAAGATTACAAGTGAATACCAACAATTAACCTTTCTTACCCTAATTAGAATTTGCACCACCCTTACAAATATGAGAGACTAGCATGCTATTTATAAGAAAACTAACATAATAACCTAATAGGGTTTTGCACACAGGCCCATTACACAAGCTAACTTAGGAAACAAGTTAACTTAAACAATTGGGCTTACAAGCAAGACCCAATTCGACATACTAACTTAAATTACAAGTTAATGTATTTTGACTATATGCTTGAACAGACTTCAACTACAACATACAAGATCAGCATGTGAACAGACTTCAACTTCATACTAAACCTTCTTTCGAACCACGAAACTAGCTTTGTCGACACTAGAGTTTGATCCAAATACCACAAATCTCCACCTTGGAACAAAATCTACACTAACAAGGGAACAAACTAGTTTTCATCATGCATTTTTATCAACTGCACACTGTCGTTATGCGAAAAATGACACAGAGTCGCCATCGAGCTTTATTTATCCCAACGGAGAAAGGAAAACATCGAGAAAACCTCATAAGGGAATGAGGGAGTCGATTATGCAAGAGGAAGGTGTTAGCACCCCTCACGTCCGTTGCACTCAACGGGATCCACTCTTGTTATTCTAATCAAAGAGTGTGTATATCTAAAGACTTACTCGTTAAGGGAAATGCGGGAATGAGTTAATGGGGAAAAAGGAAAAGATTTTTATTATTGAGTTCTTCCGAGTTTTGCAACCCAGTGCCTACGTACCCCGGAGAGAATCATAACTCCGTAGTTCTTGTTGAAAAAGTTTGTTGGTTGTGTGTTTTTTATGGGCGATGCTAAGTTCGCATTCTAGCAGTTAGGGACGTTGATTATTTGCGATAGAATAGAAATAGCGTGCCCTTTTTGAAAAGGTTTTAAAGGGAAAAGGCCGAAGGCAAAATAGTTTAAATTTGTTGAAGTGTTTTATTAGGAGATGCACCAAATGGTCCTTCAAAGATAGGGGTATCTGGATACATTCTTCTTTAGTTTTCTGAAATTGTTTATGATTTGTAATAATAAGTATTTTTGAATTTTTGATTTAAGAAAAGGTTTTAGGAAAATTCCACCCTAATACTATCACACTAGATGGTATCTGGATACACAACAATGTTGAGAAAACTTATTACTTGAATGGTTTCTGTCGGTAGCTAGATTCATGTTCATTAATTTTATTTTTTGAATGCTTTTGTTGTTTCATTCATCTAAGGTTGATATTTAATAATTTGTCCATCAAGAGGGGTAGCTCGCTCTGTTGTTTCAATACCTTCCTGTTTGAGCCTATGCTTTTTGTTGGCTTCAATTATGCGCCTATCATGGCAATGACTAATGTCCACATAGAAAAAACACATGGTCTTGGTTCTATCCAAATTGAAATAATTTGCTCTCTGCTAGGTAACAATTGACCGAGAGTAAAACATGAAAAAATAAGCTGACTAATCTCTAGATATGAAGCATGTGAATAATTGGAGACTCAAACCATATCCATATAACCACTCTCCATTGCCATTCTCTATCATGGTTCAATATTTGCATCTTGATTTATGTAAAGTGTTACAACTTAAAACCATCAATGCACATTATCTTGTGATTTTTGTAGTATGTCAATTCTTAAGGCATAAACCTATCTTGCTCAATTCATGCCAATGACAATAGTAGCCCTACTAATTAAAAAGATCATCCGCCTTTCCCCTTCAACAAAATCATGAATCGCCTCTTGCAATTAGTTTTCTCAAGATTGAAATTGCATTGGACCTGGAATTTCTTGTAATGAAACACTTGAATGATTTAACTTTCCATGGTGAAATTTGAATCTGGAAATGATAACTCGAACTTGAACTTTGGATATGGATTAGAATTGGTTTATGGTTTAGGAAGAAGAATAATTGGTTCTAGAATGTGGGTTTTGGATAATGATCCTAAAGGAAGGGAGATTGAATTAGTGTTACATGGATTTGAATTGGAAATGGATTTAAAAAAAAGGACATTGGTGTTCATTGGATAAAAATGGATAAAACTATTTGGTGAGTGGATTTAGATAATGGATAAGAAGGAGTGGATATTTGGATAAGGAAGAATGGTTAGAGAATATTTGGATATGAGAATGGTAAATATTGATGAATTGTGAACAATCCATTTGTCCCTTGAATCCACAAAAATCCCTGCAAACTAGAATTGAATTCTTGACCAAAAATAAATGCCCAAGATACTTGATGCCTTTTGAACAAGTTTGAATCAATGAATCCATTCTTTCCATGCCATCCTAATCACAAACTCAAAAACCAATCACATAGCTTAAGAAAACATCTTGACTTGATGCGCAATCCTTTAGATGATGATGATAGTTCAACCCTGATTCCATAATCCTAGAAAAACCAGTTGAATTAGTCTTCAATAAAATACAAACCTCAAACCAATAGGAAACCCTAGTTCTTGGAAAGTATTGATTCCATGCCTTAGGATATGATGCAAATGAATGATTGTGAGTGTGTGACCTAGTGGATGATGCATACGTATGTGAAACAAAAGCTAATTAGGGTTAGGTAAAGTGAGGGAAAATTTTGGGGTACAATACATACAATGGAAAAACTTGCTACTCGGCAATGTCTTCTCCTTCTCCGATAGGGCAGCGTCCATCACCTTTTATCCTTTCAACGCATCTAACAAACCCTGTTGAACAAGAATGGCTTGCATCTTCAAGCGCCACAAACCAAAATCATTCACACCAGTGAATTTCTCAATCTCATACTTTGTTGACGACATCTTCTCCTCCACGCTCACCGCACCAGTTTGTTGTGAAATGATGTCGTCAATAACAGAAAACGTTATGAGATCAAGATTTAGTTTATTGAACAAACACAAGAAAGCCTATTAGGTTTCACAAAGGAAAAGAGAAGAAGGAAGAAGAATAGAGAATTGGTTAAAACTGTTTTACTATTCACTTTCTCAATAAGGGTTAAAAAATTACAAGTGAATACCAACAATTAACCTCTCTCACCCTAATTAGGATTGTCACCACTCTTACAAAGATGAGAGACTAGCATGCTATTTACACTACTACGGAAAATACCTTTAACAATGGTTGGGAAAGATATATAACCACGCAGGACCAGACGTTGTTATGTAGAGTGTGGTTGTATATATGATACTTACAATTACGGCCATGTAACCGTTGTAATAAACTGGAAAGCGCGTGCCCTATCACAACGGTTTATCCAAAAAACCGTTGTGATAAAGCGATGGTCTTAGGTTCGATTCCCAGCTGCGCAGTTTTGTTTTTCATTTTTTACTGGACAACGCGCGAGTTATTATAACGGTTATGATAAATAACCGTTGTTTAATTTTCTGCAGAATTTACAATTATATCCTGCTTTTATAATTTATACCAATTTTTAACCTATATTACTGTTCACCATATCACAGCAGAAAATACAACACAGATTTGTGATAAAGATATAATAATATTAATTGTATTATATTCGATACACCATAACATCATCACGTGAATCTTATGTAACAAATACATCAACCATTACACCATCAGTAAACATACAAACCTAATCAACTATAATATAATTCGTCATTACAACAAATTCAATGAACACTAAAAATAAAAAAATCCAGGTAATCTTCAACTGATTCTTCAGGATCTTCACCTTCAACATCAATTCGACCTCCTTGGCTTTGTAGGTGTTAACCATTCCCTTCTCCTCATTCAAGTTCTTTACTAGTGAAGAAATTATTTGTTTTGCTCTAGGATCCATCTCGTCATCCAACCAAGTAAAGCGAGGGCATTGTTTGTATCCTTGTATCTTATACATCCCACAACCATAGAAACGCCGGCCTGGGTTCGAGTCGGTCCATGCCGTCATCAACGGAGCGTTGAGACCACACTTGTATACGTACCTTGAACGATTTAAGGACCTACTTCCATGGCTACAGCCGGACTGCTGAGACATTTTAATGGAAAGATTTGATGGAAACTTTATGGAAAAGAATCACTACTACAAAACGCGTAAACAACGACGCCATGCTCACAACGCTTCATCCCTACACCGTTGTGACATATCTAAACTAAGGCACGATTGTATTTTATTTGTTTATTGAATAAAACTTATCTGTATATAACAACGGTTGATAAACAAACCATGGTGATTATCTGTATATAACAACGGTTGATAAATCAACCGTAGTGATACCTTCAAGCTTTCATGTGTTCGAACCTCAGCGCATTCATATATATTATTCCTTTTATGTTAAAGCGCGTCTTTACTTTTTTATTTACTTCTAATTAAAAAAATTAAAAGTTATGACTAAGGTTGTTTATATACACTGTTGTGATATATTTTGTATGTTTTTTTAATTTTTAATTTTAAAAATAACTCTGCCGCTTTAATATGAAATTTCATTATGTAAATAATATATCATAACAGTTTAAATTCTTGACCGCCGCAGTTGTGTTTAAATAGTCTCCAAACTAGGTAGTCTCATTGTCTCTTCAGTATCCTTATTTCGATTCCATTGAAAATATAAACCAGACAAAACGTTACACGATTTCAACCCTAAACCCTAACCTTCAATACTGTGAAACAATACACGATTCCACCAAAGCTTGCATCATCAGTATCCATTTGTTGTCATTTTTGTCATCATCATCACGATAGGGAAGACAATAGAAAATTACGCACATACCAACACCGTCGTCATCATCGTCACCGTCGTTGTTGTAAGGAAGGAAGACAACAACAACACCAACACCAACATCGTTTACTTCGTCGTCACGTTTAGGGTACGTAAAATATTTTCCCCATGCATCTACAGTAAACTCTTTTGCCATTGTTGTTCATGTTGTTGTTGTTGTTTTTTAACATAGATGTCGACCTTGTCGAGTTCTTCATCAGAAACCAGCGAAGAAACTCAAACAAATGAAAGGTTAGCCAATGAAACTCAAACAACTGAAAGTTAAACAAAAAGATCACAAAGAGGTGTCACAATGATGCCCCAATTCACATCAGTCCGCAACTCATCTGGTGCAAAAATTCTGATCGAGTTTGATTCGCACTACAGATTAGTGGATTGTCCACATTACGCTAATTTTAGGTGTTATATTGCGTTCTTTGCACATAGCAAAGTCAGTATACTGATTGATGATTGGAGAGAAGTGGATGATAATGTCAAAGACAACATATAGACAGACGTTAAGGTATTTCATACTATAATTTTCATATATTTGATATCACTACCTATAGTTTCTAATTCATACTTATATATTGATTTAATGTAGTTGAATTTTGAGTTTACCGATGATTCAAAATTGAAAAGAAAGTGGATAACTTATGCCGGTGTTCGTTGGAGGGGATTTAAGTCACGGCTCACGGCTGACTACATTACGAAGCCTAAGAGCGGTCTTCAACCTCCATGGATTCGGTATAGTTTTTTATCGAAGAAGGTGTGGCACAAGTTTGCGAAGAAACGTCGTTCTGAGGAATTCAAGGTTAGTACTAGTCTTATGTAACCTATAATGTTATGCTAATGAGTTATAGATACTAATCATACACATTTTTCACTATGTTAATAACAGGCTAAAAGCGAAGTGGGAATTCAGAACAAGGCGAAAAACATGTACCCCCATAGATTATCTCGTGGGGGTTACAGGAAACTTGAGAAGAGGATCATGTAGGAAAAACTACAAGAAGGAGGAGATTGTGACATTCCATCTCCACCTTCAAGACATGAGAAATGGAAGAGGGCTCGATTAAGACATAATGGAGAGTACACCTCTGAGGCTTCAAGAGTAGTTGCTGAGAAAATTGTAAGTATATGTTTTGTTTAAATGCGTTTGGTTATGTAAATTGCTCATGATGAGTTGTTATTTAAATGCGTTTGCTTATGTAAGTTGCTTATGTTGTGTAGGATAACTTGGTTGTGGCGGCCCGTGAAGGCACATTTGTTCCGGAAGCACGACATGACATATTAGTCGAAGCCATCGGAACAGCTGAACATGAAGGCCGTGTCTGTGGTGTTGGAGATGGTGTCGGCTTGAGGTCATACTTTGGATCTCAAAGAAGAAGCACCGAAACCACTGAATTTCTTGCTCAACGACAAAAGATTGATAATGTTGAGAAGCAATTGGCGGAGCAAAGGAGGCTGTTTGAGGAGGAGAGGGAAAAAAGGGAGAAAGAAGTGGAAAGGTTACAAGAGATGTATTCGGTATGTGTCGTAAATCGCACTTATTTTTGTATGATATATATCATATGTTCTAATTGAATATATTGTGCTTATTTTTGTTTTATGTTCTAATTGAATGTTATGATGTAGAGATTAAGTGAAAGTCTCGAACAACGAACTAATGAAGATCGTCGTTGCGTTGGTGATGATCAAACTCCAAGTAGAAGTGTCGTAAATCACGCTTCTACAAAAGGGAGTAATTGTACAGCCCCTCCCCCACCTGTAGATAACCGCAATGGGATATTGGACCCTAGTCCAAATGAAATAACAAGTTTATACTACTACATTTCAACAACAGACCTTGCGCAGCCCCTCACGCTAGAACATTACCCAAAATTGGATTTAGTGTATTACACTCCTGAAGGTGTGAGGGATTTTCTCGCAGGATATAAGTGGCTTGACTTATCTATTTTGCAAGTTTGGTGCACGTAAGTATATAATCGAATATACATGTCATTATAGAACATTATAATTTTTTGTATTTTCTCCCTTAATTTATTCATTTTCTTTGACCATTTAGATACATTCACCGTGTTTGTATAGAATTGAATAAATCAAGTACATATGGAATCTTGGACCCAAGTTTTATTGCTTAGGCATATAATGATAGAACTATTAGAGAAAAGTACTTGAAAAGCCGGCTAAATGACGGAGGAAAAGAATGTTACCTTGCACCATTCCTATGTAGGTTAGTATTGTTGTAATTTATTTCTATATTCCATATTTAGTTTTGTTTTAGTAACAACTAATAATATATATATATATATATATTCTCGTGTTCATTCAGTGGTCATTGGCAATTGATCGTAATATCGTTTAGGACAAATACGGTGACATTACTATGTTCCTTGCACGATCCACTCCACAAACCAATGAAAGATCTTGTATTAACGTAAGTATCTTTGTTTAATATCATTTTCTTTGGCATTAATTGTAATTAGTTTATTGTGTAATATGTTTAATTCAATTTTCAATGTGCAGTATTGTGGAGCAAGTTAATATATTGAGGAATGTTAGAAAAAAAGCCCACATACCTTGCTCCTAAAGTAAGTGGCCCGATTACCTATTTATTTCATTTACATTCATGCATGTGTGGTTGTATTCATGTTTTTATATTCATGTAATTTGTAGACGAGGAAACAACGCGGGAGTTACGAGTGTGGGTATTTTATCATGAAACATATGTTAAACATCGTCCTTGCCGGCACTGATGATTCATGGGATACGACAATATATGCCATAAAATGTTTATATATATTAATATATAAGTTGACTATTGAATTATTATCATGCATGATGTATCTTCAATTTTTTGCTCTTATGTAGATGTTTAACTACGAAACCCCATTCCCCCTTGAGGACTTTGTGGATCTTCGTAAATGTTGGGCGTATATCCATAATCAGCTTAAGGGTTCTGCTCCTGCTGTATGATATATCAGCAACATTTTTTGATGCACATAGTTTTTGCTTTTGATGCACATAATATGAACAATAGGTTTGGCTTTTGATGCACATAATGAAATCAATAATATTGGCTTTTGATTTAAACAATTTTAGCAGTTTAATTCTCTGATTCATTTAGCTTTTGATGTAAATTTCTTTTGATGTAAATTCTCTGATTCATTTATAAGGATACAATATAGGAAGAATTGTGTTTGATGCACATATTGTGTTTGCATGTAAACAGAAGTTGTTTTGACAGGATAAATTATGGGAATAATTTGATACGCAGATAAATTTTATATTTAAAACAGTCTGTTTTTGGCAGCGGTTATAAACCTAATCGTAGTTGTATGTCAAACGCTAATATAAATAAAAAATATTGTTGCTGAGAATCGAACTAGATCACAGTTTAGTATATCACAACAGTTGACTAAACTAACCGTCGTGAAATGGTGTGCGCAAACTGGAATACAACAACGGTTCCCGGACCGTCATTGTACGTACCTCATATACAACAACACTCTACATAACAACCCCTTCGCCCCCGTCATTATATGTCATTTCCAACCGTTGTTAAATGGGTTTTTCGTAGTAGTGAATGAAAAAAAAGTATACGGTAAAACTTTATGGAAGGATTTGCTAAGACACTTTCCTATTTCATCTAGTTCATGAAGCTATAAAAAAAAGTACAAGGTTAATGAAGTTAATACAATAGCTTCATACTTCTTGTATTTTTCTTCATAGCTACACAAACCATATGTAACATAGCGAAAATATACTTCTTGTATTTGTTAAGGTGGTGATGATAGATCTAAAAAAATGAGAACATTCAAGAAAAAATAATTAGAACCCATTTTTAACAAGACAAGTAAACGAAATCGAAGCATAAGTGTAATGAATGAACGTAAAGTTAACGATTAGTGAAGACGAATTTGAAGACGTATCTGAAGGTTGAAGTATGTCTAGAGTTATGTTATGAGAGGGAATAATGAAATATGTTAGGGTTTTCTTTTGAGAGAAACGGCTGCTATGTAGTGAACGATAGATACGTTCATTTATATACTAAAAAATATCACTTTTCATCACGGTTATTACAACCGTCATGCAATTTTTAAATTTTACAACAGTTATTTAGTAACACCGTGGTTAAATATCTTGGTTAAATAATTTTTTATTTTCTATTTTTTTAAAAGTCCTATAACAACGGTTGGTTTATTCACCGTTGTAAATTCATTTACAATTTAATTTTTAAATAATGGACTTAAGTGACACACACTTAATATAGTCTAAAAAATTGAAAACGTGTATTTGCTGGGGATCGAAACTTGCTACAAATCATATATTACTACGGTGTTATTAGACAACCGTAGTAATATAACCTATTACAACAGTGTAAATGAATCCGTTGTAAACTTGGCATTGTTGTTTGCGTGTTTTGTAGTAGTGTTATAAGAAAACTAACATACTAACCTAATGGGCTTTTACACACAGGCCCATTACACAAGGTAACTTAGGGAACAAGCTAACTTAAATAATTGGACTTACAAGAAAGACCCAATTCGACATACTAACTTAAATTACAAGTTAATTTATTTTGACAGTATGCTCGAATAGACTTCGACTACAACATACAAAATCAGCATGTGAACAGACATCGACTTCATACTAATCCTTCTTTCGAACCATGAAACTACCTTTGTCGACACTAGAGTTTGATCCAAATACCACAATAACCAAAATAAATGATTTAACCTCCAGAACTAGTAATCATAATAGAAAGAAACATATTTCGACTTTAACTACCAAAACGAATGAAGCTTTACCCTTTTAGATAACGCTTATAACTGCTCTGTTTTATTCTGGGAAATACGCATATTTCACTTTTTTCAAATAATTCAAACCACAACGAACCAAATAGTGTTAAAATCCAACTAACTATTTTTTGAGAACTCACCAAGACCACCAAACTGCAAACAATGGTTCAAAATCCTTCCTTGATTTGTCGTGGAGAATCCTAACCAATTAAGAATAATAATCCATATCACATTGAAAAAATCACATGTTACAAACAAATGGTCTCTATCTTCAGCCACTTCACAATTTTCCATGCAACTATGATCATCTGTAAAAGGAATCTGCCTCTTAACTAGATTATCCTTCTTCGGTATACGATTCAGTAACATCCGGTAGACAAAAGTAGATACCTTAAGTGCCACAATTTTAAAACATAGAAATTGGGAATCAGCCTGATTTTTTATTACGTCAACTTCAGACAGATATTTATAAGCAGTTCGAACCGTGTAGCAAAAAAAAAATGTAAAGTCCACACCCATCAGTCTTCTACTTCCACCTACAAAAAATGAGGTTAACCACACAATACACTATCCTACTAACCCCTCCTCCACAAAAAGCAACCTCATACACCACTTTCACGCCTCTCCATTCTCTCTCACCCTAAATCGTTCATTTTCGCTACTATCACCCTTTTATTCTCTGTTAAATCAAACAACCTACTATATCTTTCCTTCAAAGGCCTACCATCTAACCAAAGATCAATCCTAAATAGTGTAGAACACCCATATCCTATTCTCTGATCAAAGTTATCAAGCAACCACCCTCCATCAACCAAACCGACACCCTCCCTTATAGTTTTCAAATTCTTCCACCAAACAGAGCACTCAAGACCCTATACCACAGACATCTCGTCTCATTAATAATCCTCTAACACCATTTACTAAGTAAGGTTAAGTTAAACTCCTTCAACCTCATAACCCCCAGACCTCCATTTATTTTCAAATAAATTGTATCCCAATTGATCCACGAAGTTTTTCTCACTCCATCGCCCCCCCTTCAAAAAAACATTAAAATAAGACTCAAGGGAAGATATGATACATGGGGGCGTCTTGAAGAAAGAAATAAACTAGACCAGAATGGAAGAGAGAACCTATTTTATTATAATCAAACAATGCCCTCTATAGAGAGAAATCAATTTTTCCATCCCGACGACCTTATTTTGATACAATCAACCAGAGGATACCAAAATTAAACTTCATAAAATCTCCACCAATAGGCAACCCCAAATACAAACAAAAAGTAGATGAACGTGATAATATTTCCTAACAGTCGCTACCTCATGCAACCATGATTTCAAGACGTTAACCCCAAACAACATGCTTTTATGAAAGTTAACTTTTAAACCTTAAATAGCTTCAGAAAGAATTATCACCGCCTTCAGAGCTCGGACATTAGCTAAACTTTTAATCCCTGCCATTAATGTATCATCAACGAATTGTAAATGAGAAATATTAACAACATTATGCACCCCCACCCCATACCCTGTATGCATGCCTTTTTCCACAAAAGCATTCATCAAAATATGTAACCCTTCAACTATTATCAGAAAAAGAAAAAGGAAAAACGAATCACTTTGACGAAGAACTCTTTCCAACTTAAACTCGTTAGTTGGACTTTTGTTCATAAGCACATAAGCAGTTGTCATAGTAACACATTCTAAGATCTATTTCCACCACAGAGTTTAAAACTTCCTTTTACACATAACGTCGTCCAAATACCGCCAGTCCACAAAATCATAGGCTTTATCAAAATCAACCTTGAATATTAATAATAATAATTTTTTCAAACTTTGTGCATCATCCACCATTTCATTAGCTATACAAATGTATTCCAAAATCTGTAGATTTTTAACAAAAGCTAGTTGACACTCAAGAATAACACTTCCAATCACCTGGGTGTATAACTGTTGATAATGGTGCTTTAACATAAAATCGGGCTAGTTAATTTTGTTAATTTTAGAAATACATCCTGAATGATTTATAATTTTGTTTGGGGTATTCATTGGTTCAAGTAAATTCGAATTAAATTGGAATCCAAATCAAACCAAATTGTTTGAATTGAGTATTTTTTTTCATTTGAGCAAAAACCGAACTAAACCATTGAAATCAAATGTTACTTGGTTCAGATAATGGATTTTCCAAATTCAATATAATTTGTTTAATTTATATCATTATTATCATGAAAATTAATAGTATATGATATTCAACTTCAAGAATAAGGAAATGAAGCGCTATTTGTGATATTCACAATCTATATAGAGACACGAAAAAAATTAAGGATTTAATATTATTATGGAAAATTAGTTAATGCATATTAGAATTTTTTTTAAATATTTTGCATAATTATTTCTAATGTATTTGATCAATCAAACTCAAATCAAAATGTGTTTTTTTAATAGGCAAAAAATTATATATCACGGATACATAAGGGTATCTAACCCATATACAAAACCACCACCAACCACTAACAAAATCACCCTACATAAAATCACAGGGTGACTTGACCCATTCGTAGTAATTACAAGTAAACGGGCTCTTCGATTTTTTCCTAATCCACCACCAAGCAGTAAGAATAATATTATGCTCAACTAACTCCCCGTCCCAACTACCGTCTCTAAACATTATATTATTTCTACATAACCAAAAAACTCCAACAACATACCAACCATAAACCTGTCGCATTGTTGATGCCGACACCACGCGCATGAAGATATGTAATCCACTGTCTAAGATGATCGATAATGTAATCACTATGTATCATATCTATACCCAACCAGCCGGACAAACCCAACCACACCTTTTTGCTTTTGTAACACTGATATACTACATGAAAAGTAGATTCCGCAACGAGAAAACATAACGGGCATACCATATCGCGCGGATCTGATAAAATACCTCGAGCAGTGAGATTATCTCTAGTCGGCAATCTGTTATGAAACAATCTCCAACCAAACAAAATAGTTTTAAGGGGTGAAGAAGTCAACCAAATGAGCTTGAATACGACGCGTTCCTCGTCCTGCAACACCTCTAGAGTTTCTTTCCGCTGTAGCCAAAGATATCCGGTTTTGACAGAGTATTTCAAATCAGAGTTGTGCGGCCACAACCATTCATCCTCTTTCTAATCCGTAACAACAACTTCAAGCAGCAGATTCTGAATGTTTTGCTCCTCTTGTATCCTATTAATCTGCAACCCTTCATCATCGAAACAGACTCGCCAATGCCATTCAGAGCCTTCCCAAAATCCATTTTCCGATACCAAGCTATCATACCTATTAGTGGCATAACAAACCTCCATAAATAAAGACGACAGCGAGCTAGAACCGTGCCAAACAGAAGACCAAAACAGAGTCGATTCCCCATTGCCCACCACTGACTTCAAACTATCCGCCATAGATGTCTCCCCTAAATTCTTGGATATCTTGAATAAATCTCGCCACCAAAGGGATGGTGGAACCTTGTACTTAGGATAGAATCCACGAACCAAATCTATACCGTAATGGCCATATCTCCATACCAATATGCCTTTCCACAAACCTTCATTACAATTCAGAAATTTCCAATACCATTTGCTTACCAATGCCGTATTAAAATTCCGAACATCTAATATACCAAGACCTCCCTCCTCCTTAGGTTTGCAAACCAACTTCCAATTAATCCAAGCCACTCCTTTTTTAATTGTAGATCCATTCCACAAAAACCTCCTTGAATTGTCGTAATGATATTGATAATCTTGGTAGGCATTCTATAGAAAGACATGTAATGGTTAGGGAGATTGGATATAACCGATTTTATAAGAGTTATTCTCCCTCCCATTGACATGAACCTTCCTTTCCACGATGCTAATCTAGCATGAATCCTATCGATAACCGGCTGCCAGAAGGATAATAGTCTATGATTTCCTCCAATGTGTATGCCAAGAAACTTGAGCGGGCACGTTTAAATTTTGCAAGCCAAGAATCGTTCAGCCGCCTTCAAGAATGTGTCTTCCACCCCAAATCCAAACAATGAGCTTTTGCTAAAGTTGATCTCCAATCCGGATATTAATTGAAAACCTTTTAGAATGACTTTCATCGCCCATATAATGCTCCAAGTACCCTCTCCAACAATTACCGTATCATCCGTGTATTGAAGAAGACTAAAGTTGGTTCCATGCTCAAAATTAAAGGGCTTGAAAAATTCTCCCTCTATAGCTCTCTTCATTAACGCCGCTAAACCTTCCGCCACAATAGCGAAAAGAAAAGGAGATAATGGTTCACCTTGCCTAAGCCCTCTAGTAACGGGAAAATCACGAGTTGGGCTACCGTTAACGAGGACTGACATATAAGTGTTCATTACACTCCCTTCCATCCACTTCATCCATTTGTCACCGAATCCCATATTTGCCATAATCTTCCGAAGTTAAGGCCACTCGACACAATCATAAGCTTTCTCGAAATCAACTTTAAGAATCAACCCACTTTTCTTGCTTCTTTTCGCGAAATCCACTATTTCGTTCAAAACGAGCACGCCATCAAGTAGATTCCCACCTTCAATAAATGCTATTTGTGAGGATGATACAATGCTTCCCGCCACCTTTTTCAGTCTACCAGCTAACAACTTAGCAACGACTTTGTAAGCACAACCAATCAAACTTATCGTTCTATATTCGTCCAAAGATTTAGGGCTGCCACCTTTCGGAATGAGGACCAAAAAGGAAGAAGATACAATTTTTGGAAATGTATCACTTACAAAGAACTCTTGAATGCACTTGGTGAAATCCCCTCCAACCACCTCCCAATAATGTTTAAAAAACTCTAAACTGAATCCGTCCGGCCTAGGACTCTTCTCACCATCACATTGCATCACAGCCATTTTAATTTCATCGTCTTCAAATGGCTTTTCCAACTCCAGTCTGTCCGGCAATGATAAGGACTTGATTTGGTCCGATCCAAGTTCTGGAAAAGGTCTAGAATTTGCTTTGAATCAGTTGGCAAAGTGACAAGCTATAGCCTCTTTAACACCACTAACAGGTTCGTGGTCGGATTATTTGCAGGAGTCTTATCCCTCCAATTGGTGAAGTATTTGCTGAAGAGAGTCGTAGGCAAATGATGCTTGGAAAAAAACATAGTTTGGTTTGATTTTAGTTTTATCACAAAAATATGCAAATCTAATCTAAATCAGTCTATATTTTTTTTTATCGATTTAAAGATCTGATTCTCTCGAAATCAAAGCAAACCGACCCGTAAATACCCAATGCTTGCAATTTTTTTTATGCTTTTTGTATTCTATTGACCACTCAATGTTTTTTGAGACAATTATTTATCAGCCTACCAGTGAAAATTTGCAGAGGAAATACAAATCTTATTTATCTTGTGAAAATATTTTGTATTATTGTTTTTATAATTTATATTAATTTTTTAATAAATAAATTATAGATTTTTAAAATGAAAAATAGTGTTTCCATTATTTTATTATTTCAAATTCTTTTAATTAACTTAATTATTATTTAATTCAATTAATTTTCTACCAATTTGTGTTGTATAATAACAACAAATTTTTGATTTATAAATATAAACAATTTCTTTATATTAATAAAATATGAGAAAATACAAAGAAAATAAATGCAATGTTAAAAATTGGACTACGGACCAAAGTCTATACTCTTTTTTTCCTATCAATTTTTTTTATCATGTTTTAGTGTTTTTGACTGTCAAAATAGTCTCAAATTATTTGAGAGTTGAGAACTATTTTATTTAGCAATTTACTTTGCAATTTTTCTTTCAATTATATTGGTCAGAGGTATAAATTTAGGAAAAAAAGGGCTATGCATTGACGGTATAAATTTTTTATACATTGTCAATTAATAACGATCATGTATCCTGTCAAATTATACTAAAAATGTTTTTTTTTGTAAGCAAGTTCATTAATAAAGCGAGTACAAAAAGGGTACTCGAACCTGTTTACAAAAGGAACGAGACGAGGCTCGCCAAAACAAAGAAATTACCAACCAATTGAAATTTAAGATAAAAAGAACAAAGGGTCTTTGTTGAATTCACACAAATTACAATTGGGATGAGTAATATCTCCTATAAAAGGTCAACGCCAAACCGTGAACTTTACCTTCCAAATTGTGTCACTCACATTCCATCCTATATTCTTGAAATAAATACTATTCCTAAGACTCCACAAAGTCCAGCACACAGCCAACCAAAAATTCCCTTCTTTACTGACTTTGAGACGCTTAGATTTACAAAAGGCAAATCAATCCAAAAAGCTACACATAACACCATTATCACCAATGCCAAGCAAACCAATCCACTGAGAAACTTCCCTCCAAACCAAAGCCGCCACCGGGCAAGAAAAGAAAATGTGTAACAAAGATTCCGGACAAACTTTACAAAACACACAATTAGTGTCACTAGATAAAGGAATAATACCTCTTTTTAGAAGCAAATCCTTCGTTGGTAATCTGTTTAAGAAAATCCTCCATCCGAAATCCTTAACTTTATGCGGGACCGAACCTTTCCAAGTAATATAAAAGCATTATCATGCCGGTTGACAGGACCAAAAGGAATATGATAAGCATTAAGAAGCCGATAAAAAGACTTCATAGAAAAATTCCCATCCTTCTCAGGCATCCACCGAACTAAGTCTTTCGAAAAAGGATCTAACCTCACCTCATTGAGCCTTTGCCGCAGAGAAAACAAAGCCCCAACAGCCGAAGAACCGACCGCTGGAACCGCAGCCACACCAGGAATAGAATTGGCGCCCCTGCTGCCATTAGAAAGACTTGCAGAAAGTTCCTGCTGAAGAATATCTGCTGCATTGAAAAAATTTCATGCACAAGGAACAACTTCAGGATTATTAAACGAAACAGGCAACAAACCCCCTCTGCCGTTAGAATGCCCAGCCATATCCGTAAAAACAGAATCAATCCTAGCCTCTGATGTCGCTGCTGCATGAAAATCAATATCTACAATACCCAAATCCCTCCACTCCCAATTCCCATCCAACCATCCTCTGAAACCCGTCACAGCCACATCTTTCAATAGAGAGTTATTGAAAAGCTGCGGAAACATGGACATTAAGCTGTCATTGCCAAGCCAATTGACACGCCAAAACGAAGTAGAGAAACCATCTCCAACCTGAAACAAACAATTCTTAATAAAAATATCTTCCGGATAGTGCTTAGGCAGAGTAAGAATGTTGATCCACCATGTTGACGAAGAACTCCAGCGGGGAAGAACAAGCTCACTGTTGGACAAAAGTAACTTAATATCCCCATACCGCGCTTGCAAAATTTTGCACCACATATTATCCGATCCCTCAAGAATTCTTCATCTCCATTTATGAAGAAGCGCCAAATTAAATTCCCCGATTCTCATCAAATTAAAACCACCTTTGTCATAAGGCAAGCAAAAAGAGTCCCATTTGAAATGTTAAACTAATTATATGACATGACAAAATGATATATTCCTATTGAATTACAGTTTAAAGCATTTTTACACTACATGCGCATAACAATTAAATCCAAAAATTTAATCTAACACTCAAAACAAATTTAAGTTGGATGATACTCAAAATGCAAACAAATTTATATACTATAAATGGTTGATGTATAATTTAATTTCGATAGTATCTGTATCAATTCTTTATATTTAGATTGGATTATGTCTTGAAAAAAAAATAATACTTAAGAATCTTAAAATAATTGTGTGTTTTTCTTATAAATTAAAAATGATAAATAAAAAATTATATATTATTTTTTCCAACAATATTTATGTAGTCGTCATTAGATAAGAAATATTGAACATTCATTAAATCACAATAACAAGGAAAAAATGAAAACGGAGACATTAAATAGTCAAAAATTTTAAATTTTAATATTAAATTAACCGATTTTTTCATAATTTTTAGTATATCCAAGTTTAGAAGAAAAAAAAAAAAGATTAAATTGACATCCCCTATATTTTCTTAATTTTTTCAACTATTTATGAATTTACTTGAGAATTTACCTTCAATTTTTTTTTTTTTATCAATAGATAATCCGTAGTTAATATTAAATTTGTAGAAACGTTCGTAGGTAACTAGAAAAAATATTTAAGAAATATAAGAGGAGTAAATTCAATTGGCGGATCATTTTTAATCCTTTTTTTTAGTATGAGTATATTAAAAATCATGTGTAAAAATTAGTTAGTTTTTTATTGTTTACTTAAAATTTTCTACTTTATTTGGTGGAGCATTGAAACCGGGTAGCGCACATGGAAAAATTCACTACAAATCACAAATCACAAATTTTAGAAAATCAAGAATCATTCAAATTCGAGTTACATAAAAAATGTTACTGAGTAGTTTAACATAAACATATTTAGGGAGATTCGAGTTGACAACACTAATTTCTGATTAAAAAGTGCAGAATTTCCTGCACTATAACTCAGACTTTAAACATATTTTCAGAATCCTATACTTCATTATAGATCACAAAATGTATATCTAAAATAATGGGATTTCAATCTAGTTTTCAGATAATCAAGAATCGTTAAAATCTAAGTTACACAAAAAACGTCACCAGTAGTTTAACACAGATATATTTAGGGATATTCGAGTTGACAACACTAATTTCTGACTAAAAGGGTGCAAAATTTCCTGCATTATAACTCATTCACTACAGATCACAAATTTAATTTCTAAATTGATGGGATTTCAGTTTAGTTTTCAGAAAATCAAGAATCGTTCAAATCCGAGTTACCGAAAAAACGTTACGAGTAGTTTAACACAAACATATTTAGCGAGATTCGAGTTGACATCACTAATTTATGACTAAAAAGTGCAGAATTTCCTGCACTATAACTCAGACTTTAAGCATTTTTTTAGAATCTATTGTGAAAATGATGACTTTAATCAAAGTATAAAATTGGTTTCTTGAATTATCAAGAACCAAAAACAAGGGTTGATGGAAAATCAAGAAAAAGAACACACGAAGAAGAAGAAATAACAACAAGGATTGGGCAAATAAAATTCTATTTACTATTCACTTTCTCATTAAAGTCACAAATGATTACAAGTGAATATCACAATTTGCCACACTCCACAAATGAGTGTGCTAGTCTATTTATAGACTAACTAGGTAACTTGCAGCCCAAGAAACCTAAACAATTGGATCCTTAACACAAGGCCCAACTCAACATAATATAAACATTTCGACAGAATACATATAAGAACAGACTTCGACTACTATATGTAACTAACAGGCACCAGCATGTGAACACGCTTCGATGGCATGCTTGCCTCCTGTCGAAATACATGAAAGCTCTCCTTCGACACAGATGAGTTCGACCCATATCTCACAAATCTCCACCTTGGATCTAACTCAGCAACAAAGGGAAACAACTAGCTTTCATCATGCAGCTTTATCAACTGCATACAGTGGAAGAACTTGCAACTTGGCAACGTCTTGGTGATCATATCAGCAACATTGTCTTCAGTCGAAACCTTCAGCACCTGGACTTCACCACGCTCGATTATCTCTCTGACGAAATGCAGCCTCACATCAATGTGCTTAGTTCGCTCATGATAGGATGAATTCTTCGACAGGTGTATTGCACTTTGACTATCACATTTAACAGTGATACTTCGACCTTGAAGTTTCAGCTCCTTTGCAAAACCTTTAAGCCACAATGCTTCCTTCACAGCTTCAGTGAGGGCAATATATTCAGCTTCAGTGGTTGATAAGGCAACAACCTTCTGAAGTGTCGCTTTCCAACTGATTGTTGTGCCAAACATTGTGAACACATATCCAGAAATAGACTTTCTGGAATCCATACAACCTGCATAATCAGAGTCAACAAATCCTTCAATTTCGACTATGCTATCACCACCACAGGCTCCACCATAAATCAAGACTCTTTTCAGAGACCCATTTATGTACCTGAGAATCCACTTTACAGCTTGCCAGTGCGCCTTTCCAGGATTGGCCATATACCTGCTCACAAGGCTCACTCCATATGCTATGTCTGGCCTCGTACAGACCATAGCATACATCAAAGAACCCACTACACTAGCATATGGAATGTTATTCATATAGATTCTTTCAGCTTCAGTACTCGAACTTTGAGTAGTACTAAGCTTAAATTAAGGATTTGTAGGTGTCACAACAGGCTTCGAATTCGACATACCAAACTTGCCAAGAAGCTTCCTTAGGTATGTCTCTTGAGATAAGCACAACTTCGACTGCTTTCTATCTCTCCGGATATCAATCCCAAGAATCCTAGCTGCAGCTCCCAGATCCTTCATTTCGAACTCCTTATTGAGTTCAGCCTTCACCTTCATTACATCCTCAACACTGTTGCTAGCATCCACATACAGCAGCAACATAACAAGTGAGTTTCCAGGTCGAAATCTGAAGTAAACACAGTGATCGAACTGACTTCTAGTGAAACCAATGTGTTCCATGAACTTGTCGAATCTCCTGTTCCACTGTCGAGGAGATTGTTTCAGGCCATACAAAGACCTATTCAGCTTGCACACATAATCTTCTTTACCCTTTTCTGCATACCCTTCAGGTTGACGCACCAGGATCGTTTCATCTAGATCACCATACAGAAATGCTGTCTTCACATCCATTTGCTCAAGTTCCAAGTTGAACTTTTCCACCATGGCTAACAACATTCGAATGGATCTATGCTTTACAACAGGTGAGAACACATCATTGAAGTCGACACCTTCTTTCTGAGTGAACCCCCTAGCAACTAGCCTCGCCTTAAAGCGCTTCGACATCACTCATTCGATTCCTTCCTTGACCTTGAAAATCCACTTACAACTGACTAACCTTGCTCCTGCGGGTTTCTCAATCAGCTCCCAAGTGTTATTATCATGAAGAGATTTCATCTCGTCATTCATGGCTTTTCGCCATTCAGTCTTGTCTCGACTCCTTATAGCTTCCTTATAATCTCTAGGTTCTTCGTCAAGTACCTCACTTACAGAGATTAAGGCAAAAGTTATAAGATCTGCATAACCAAGTCTCTGAGGTGGCTTGATGACTCTTCTCGACCTATCTCTTACCAGTAGGTAGTCATCGACAGTTTCCTCAGCCTCTTCAGCATCTTGCTCTTCGACTTCATCAGGGCTATGCACTTCAGCATCACTATGCTCCACCTCAACAGGCATCTCTACCTGTTCCAGGTCCTCTTCAGAGATTTCTGCACTTCGACCAACATCACCTGTTTTCTTGAAAGCCATTTCGACCTCATTGAAAACTACATCACGACTTGTGATACATCTTCTGTGATCTGGTTCTAGGCACCACAACCTATAACCCTTGACTCCCTCAGGATATCCAAGGAACATGCATCTCAGAGCTCTAGGTTCGACCTTGTCTTGCCTAATGTGAGCATAGGCTAAACATCCAAATACTCTCAGTTTGTCGAGATCTGGTGGATGACCCGACCAAACTTCTTCAGGTGTCTTCATTCCCAGCGCAGTCGAGGGACATCTATTTATCAGATAAGCTGCTGTCGAAACAGCCTCTGCCCAAAACACCTTCTTCAATCCAGCATTAACCAACATGCATCTAACCCTTTCAAGGATTGTTCGATTGAATCTCTCAGCTAAGCCATTTTGTTGAGGAGTACCTGCTACAGCCCTATGCCTTGCAATCCCAGACTCAACACAGTAACTGTCGAACGCTTCATTGCAGAATTCAAGACCATTGTCAGTTCTCAACCTCTTAACCTTTCTTCCAGTTTGAGTTTCGACCAGAACCTTCCAACTTTTGAAATTCTCAAAAGTTTCATCCTTCGTCTTCTGAATGAGTACCCATAACTTTCTGGAATAGTCATCAACAATGGATAGAAAATACCTTGCACCTGAGTGTGAAGGATTTTTTGCAGGCCCCTAAAGATCAGTATGAATGTAATCAAGGGATCCATTTGTTCTTTGCTTTCCTTTGTTGAACTTCTCCCTACAGGATTTACCAAGTACACAAGATTCATAAAACTCCAGCTTTTCGACTTTGTCACCACCTAGCAGGTTCTGCTTCCCCAATTCGACCAGGCCTCTTTCGCTGACAAGGCCCAATCTCATGTGCCATAACTCTGTCTTCGACACAGGTTTCGTGGATACAACATTTATCGAACCACTTACAACCTCAGCCTCAAGGGTATACAAGCCTTATTTCTTCATGCCTTTCAAGACTTCCTTCGACCCCTTCATGACTTTGAGGATACCTTACTCTCCTTTAAAAGCATATCCTTTCTTGTCGAATTCACCAAGAGAAATTAAATTCCTCTTATCGTCAGGTACATACCTAACCCCAGTCAATAGCTTTATTGACTCATCATGGAGCTTGAATCTAACAGATCCAATACCTGCAATCTTGCAAGCTTTATTGTTCCCTAGCAGCACTGATCCACCATCTTGATCACATAATTCTTCAAACACATTCTTGTTTGGAGTCATATGCCAAGTACATCCAGAATCCATAATCCACTCTTCGCAAGAGTTACTGCTCGACACCACAAGGACATCAGATGATTCATAACCATCTTGCACAATAGCTGCATTCCCATTGTCCTTACGTCTATGATTATTCAGGCACTCAGGGCACACCTTTCTTGTGTGACCCTCTTTCTTACAGTGATAACATTTGATACCAGACATATCACCACCAAAGACTTCTGCTAAACCTTTCCTTTCTTCTTGTCAAACCTACCATCTTTCTTCGACGATCTTCCTTTCACGGACAACCCTTCGCCAACTGATGAAGGTTTCTGCTCCTTTCTTTCGTTCAAGTCCTTTGAATACAAGGCTGCTTGAACTTCTTCAAAGGTCAGGGACTCTCTTCCATACAAGAGAGTTTCTTTGAAGTGAGCATGCGATCTGGGCAAAGCACACAACAGCAACAATGCTTGATCTTCATCATCAATATTCACATCAATGTTTTCAAGATCAAGAATTAGCTTGTTGAAAGAATCTAACTGCTCAGCCAAAGCTTTGTCTTCATTCATCTTGAACGAATACAAGGCTTGCTTCAGGTAAAGACGATTCACCAACGACTTGGTCATGTACAAGCTTTCAAGCTTCACCCATAATCCCGACGCCGTCGTCTCCTTTGAGACCTGTCGGAGAACCTTATCACCAAGGCTCAACAGAATTGCACTGTGTGTTTTATAGATTATTGTCGTCTTTTCCCTTTTCGTTAGTGCAACATCATGGCTGCCAATCCCTTCAGTGCTTCCAAACAACCTTGCTGTACCAGTAGGGCTTTCATCTTCAAACGCCACAGACCAAAATCGTTCACTCCGGTGAACTTTTCAATCTCATACTTTGTTGCAGCCATCTGATCCACGCTCACCGCACCAATTTGTTGTGAAAATGATGACTTTAATCAAAGTATAAAACTGGTTTCTTGAATTATCAAGAACCAAAAACAAGGGTTGATGGAAAACCAAGAAAGAGAACACACGAAGAAGAAATAACAACAAGGATTGGGCAAATAAAATTCTGTTTACTATTCACTTTCTCATTAAAGTCACAAATGATTACAAGTGAATATCACAATTTGCCACACTCCACAAGTGAGTGTGCTAGTCTATTTATAGACTAACTAGATAACTTGCAGCCAAAGAAACCTAAACAATTAGATCCTTAACACAAGGCCCAATTCGACAGAATATAAACATTTCGACAGAATACATATAACAACAGACTTCGACTACTATATGTAACTAACAGGCACCAGCATGTGAACATGCTTCGATGGCATGCTTGCCTCCTGTCGAAATACATGAAAGTTCTCCGTCGACACAGATGAGTTCGACCCAAATCTCACAAATCCTATACTTAACTACAAATCACTAATTTTACTTTAAAATTGAAGGGGTTTCAATCTAGTTTTCATGAAATAAAGATTTGTTCAAATCTGAGGTACAGAGAAAAAGTTACTTGTAAAAAATTCAGAATTTCCTGCACTTTACCAAAATTTCTTCTGTTCAGTCTTATAATTTTATTTGTCAATAACTCCAAAAAATTTAAAAGTGTGTATATGTGAATAATTTATTGTATGAAAATGACATCAATAGAATATAGTTTGAGTAAATTTTACAAGAAAAAATAGACACGTAGTCTATTATTATCTTTATTTTGACTGATAATTTTTCTCTCTAAACAGACATTATGGATAAACCATCTAGCTCTCCTTCTCCAAAAAAAAAGGAAGACTAAAGGTGTGACTTCTCCAAAAAAAAACAGAAGGCCAAAGAAGTGACTTTTTAAAAATATACTATGACTTGTTAAAGTGCTACATGATTGATCGGGTTAGTAATAAACTATGTTGTATATCATTGGATTAGAATCATATAGAATTATTCTTAGAATTACAATGAATCATCAAAAAGAAAATGCATGCAAGGAATTACATGGCATCATACAATGTAGTTTGAATAAATTTTACAAGAAAAAGTAGACATGTAGTCTAATTTTATTTTTATTATAACTGATAATTTTTCTCTCTAAACAGACATTATGGATAAACCATCTAGCTGTTCTTCACCAAAAAAAAAAAGGAAGACTAAAGGTGTGACTTCTTCTCCAAAAAAACAGAAGACTAAAGGTGTGTCTTTTTAAAAATATATTATGACTTGTGAAAGATTTGTGGTAGTTGAGTAGTGGTTTAGTTTTTCAGCATAGCAAGATTTGGAGATTGTTTGATTTTTTTGTTCATTATTTCCCTTTTCTTATCAAGGTTTTAAAAATAAATAAATAAAATTGGGTAAAGTTATTTTCAAAATAGTTGTTTATTTTGGAAGCTTAAAAAAATATTTTTTTAATAATAACTATCTAGCAAATAGTTGTTTATCTTCTGTCTTGCACAATTCTTCATCTAGTTAGGAATTGAGTGAAATAGTATAGATGGTAGAACTTGACATCTTTACATTTATCATTTGCTGCTTCCTGGTTCCAAAGTTATAGACCCGCGAACAAGAGGTAGTGGCAAGTTATTGTTAGTTGATAAGTTAGATGATGCAAAATAGAAATGAGTTATTGCTATTTATACATCTCATTATGGTAGATTGGGATTTTTTGGAAGATATAAGGTAACATGTGCGGGGGTTGTTGTCATACCCCAAAGTTTGACCACCAAGATTTTCCATCACTGTGAGAATCATCACCACAACATGGGTGTATCATCATGCTTCATCAATCTCCTTAAAAATTGCTGGGCATTCACTACAACCAAGAAATTAGGTTTTCCATCCCTCTCTGAGCATTTAGACAAAGGATCAATCAAGAAAGGACATGATCTTCAACTTGTCTAACTTCTCAAATACCCCTAAAGGATCAAGAGGACTCCCATATTAAGAATCAAGCACAAAGTTGCAACATTCCAAGTGGATCAAGCCTCAAGATCGCAAGTGTCACCAAATTAGGGTTTTGGTCGACCAAGGCCTCCAGATGAAATTTTTTCCTCTGGGCATGAGCCAATTCTTTAAAGCATAACCCAAGATACTCCAAGGAACCTTATGAGTCCCATCATCAAGTCAAAGTAGCCTCAGGGGATGCATTCATAAAAAATTAGGAATTAGGGTTTCTTGACCTAATTCACCCCTAAGTTGACTTTTGAGGCAAGACATGAACCAAAACCTTAAGAAATGATTTGAGGGCCTTAAATAAACCACATTGATCCATTTACAACAATGGATTGATCCAAGAAGCTTGATTCACAAGTTTCAATTTCATCTAGACCACAATTAGGGTTTTGAAGAAAAAGTCAACTGTATCTTTGACTTTTGACCCAGACATGTTCCCAAGCCTTGGGACATGATTCAAGACACCCTAAAACACCCATGGAATCCATCCATTAGGTTTGAAGTAGATCAAGGATCACACAATTTGGAATTCATCTGACAAAAAGTCAACTGTGCCTAAAATCAAGTTTTACTTTTTGGATTTTTTCACAAATATGGTTCCCCTAAGTCAAAAACAATGTTAATGTATGATTATCAAAGAGAAACCAAAGAGAAACCTCAAGAACCCTAAATTCTGCATGAAGGTTCAGAAATTCCATACACGATTCATACAAAGCAATTGATTGAGGGTAAACACTATACGCATGATTATGAACATATGGCCAAATTATTGTGCAGCAAAAATTGCATGGATCATAGAGTTAGAAGAGCTCATGCTTACCACTTGCAGCTAGTGATCGTGTTTTGTGTTATAGGCGTTACAACTTGGTTCCAAGGTTATGGACAGCTTCCCTAGGTGCTATGGAGTGTGTCTGGATGCTTGGAGTGGATTAATTTGAGCTGAAACTTGATTTGGCACCTCAACTACAAATCTGTCAAAGGCTTGAGCAGTTGGCTGGTGATTTTATGATTTTGGTGTTCCAGATGTTATGTGAGTATTTGGATCACTTCTATATGATGTTTACGAGGTGTGTGTGTGTGATTGGTTTGATTGGAATTGCTCTCAAACTCAAAACTCGATAGTGACTTGCTTTGGAAGGCAAATTTGGAAGTGAAAAGATGATTTTGAGGAAAGCATCTATTTGATGGCTTTGGTGTACTCAAACTGATCACAAATGAGCTCTATTTATAGTAGAGCAAGTTTGTTTTGCAAGGAATAGTGAATGGCAACTGTTGCATAGGTTTGGCCAATGTTGAGCAATGAGAATCCAAGTCTCCTCTAGCCATTGACTAGAGGTTAGGGCACAGGCTCCTGGTTCCCTTGGTCTTGGATAAGTCTTGACTGAATTCAGTTGGCAATGGATCAGTCCATGCCACCTTGGTGTATGCATTGAATGCTCCAATCCAAAATTGGAGTCTTGTCCCTCTTTTAGGCAATTCTAGGTTTGGCATGCTATTTTTGGTTCCAAAGACTTGGGAGGATTAGGATCATATTTGGTTCCTCCTTGGTCTCCCCTTGAGGTGTTCAGACGGATAGAGTTGCTTGGAATTGCACAAATTTGGCAAATCGAGCAAAACTCCAAAATCTGCCTTGCCTTGACAGTTTTCAGCAAGGCAAGTTGCCATTGTCATATCTCATGGCTCAAGTGGAATTTGATGGAGTTCTTGGCCATTTTGGAAAGCCCTCATATGATACAACAACTGTTTGATCATAATTGGTTTTGATACTTTTTGGATCCAAGTGAAAAATTCCCCTAAATTTGGAAAAAAGTGAAGGCAGATTCTGACTTAGTGAAAATTTCACTAAGTGTTGGAAAAAAGTGACATTTTCACTTTTTGTGATTTTGATCATTCCATAACTCAAAATCCATGGGGAATTGGAATGAGTGGTAGTTCAAGCTTTTGTAAAGGGTAATGAGAGCTACAAATCCAGCTTTGGATGAGAAAAAATGGCCTTGTGGTTTAGGAGTTATGATCCTCCAAAGTTGGTACCCAAGCCACTTTATTCCATAACTTAGAAAATTTCTAAGTTTTTTTATGGTTACCCCTTTTACAAATTATCCCACTTTTCTTGATTTTTCTTGATGAATGATGATTCCAATCACACATTAACATCATTTTAGGGTTAAAAAACCATAATTGTGAAAAATCTCAAAAAGTCAAAGTTTGACTTTTGTGCACAGTTGACTTTTTATCAAATGAATTCCAAACTGTGCGATCCTCTATGAAATCCAGTCCTTGACCTAAATCAAACTTGATGGCTTGATTTAATAGGTGTCATAGGGTGTATTGAATCATGTCCCAAGGTTTGGGAGCATGTCCTGGTCAAAAGTCAAAGGCACAGTAGACTTTTCCCGCGAAACCCTAACTGTGGTTCAGATGAAATTGAAACTTGTTGCTCAAGCTTATTGGATTAATCCATTATTGAAAATGGATCAATGTGATGTATTTGAGACCCTCAAATCCCCTCTTGAGGTCTTGGCTCATGTTTTTGTCCCAAAAGTCAACTTAGGGGTGAATTAAGTCAAGAAACCCTAATTCCTGATTTTTTATGAATGCATCCCCTAAAGCAAAATTGACTTGATGATTGGGTTCATGACGTCCCTTGGAGCATCACAGGTTATTCTTTGAAGCATTGGCTCATGCCCAGAGGAAAATTTCCATCTGGAGGCCCTGGTCCACCAAAACCCTAATTTGGAGACACTATCGATCGTGAGGCTTGATCCACTCAGAATGCTGCAACCTTGTGCTTGATTCTTGAAGTGGGAGTCCTCTTAATCCATTGTGGATGTTTGAGAGGTTAGACAAGTTGAAGATCATGTCATTCCTTGATTGATCCTTTGTCTAAGAGCTCTTAGAGGGCTTGAAACCCTAATTTGATTGTAGTGGATGCTCACCCATCTTTGGGGAGACTAATGGTTCATCCATATTGTGATGATGATTTGCACAATGATGGGAAATCTTAGTGGTCAAAATTTGGGGTATGACAGATGCCCCTATTTAATCTTCTTGGACCCGAAGGTGTGAATGACGAAGGTATTCGGGCATTCGGGGTGCAAGAGGATTATATATCAGAATACCCGAAATTTTGATGGTGGTTAAGAATGGTAGTTCACGCATCCTTCCTCTTTTGCTAAGCAATGATGCTTAGAAAAGGTAAACTTCCCCTCGATCCTGGTTTCCTACCAAGGAACTGGTCTCAGTTTCTGAAATAAACTTCCCCTCGATCCTGGTTTCCTACCAAGGAACTGGTCTCAGTTTCCGAATTAAACTTCCCCTCGATCCTGGTTTCCTACCAAGGAACTGGTCTCAGTTTCCGATATAAACCTCCCCTCGATCCTGGTTTCCTACCAAGGAACTGGTCTTAGTTTTCGATTTAAATCTCCTCTCGATCCTGGTTTCCTACCAAGGATCTGGTCTTGGTTTCCAATATAAACCTCCCCTCGATCCTGGTTTCCTACCAAGGATTTGGTCTCAATTTCTAAAATAAACTTCCCCTCGATCCTGGTTTCCTACCAAGGATCTGGTCTCAGTTTCTTTTGTCAATAAACTTTCTTGACAAGGGACGCTATTTGTAGCGGTTCTCCTCAAACTTCTCTCCGAATTTTTCTGGGGAGATGCCATTTGATGGAAAAAGTTTTGATTGTAGAGAGGCACAAACTTCTCTGTTTGAGACGCCGTTTGTCGACTCTACTGGGGAAAACGAGTCTCTTGAGAGACTATTTCCTGCTTGGGGATATTACATCATACTTTTCTTGGAGATCTTCTCGGAGAAATGCCATATGACGTGATCCAATTTTGAGGTACCGATGACCTTTTCGTTAGCGAATTTTCAGAAGAAGAACTATTGTATTGCTAAATCTCTGATTAAGAGGCTTTCTCTGGGGATTTTCCTTAATCCGAGAAAGCAACGATATCATCTTCAATGGCGAAGAGTGACGTTTATCGAAAGCTCTCTGGTTTCTCAGAGGTTTAAGTTATCAAAGTGGTCAAGGGACCGCCTTCAATCCAGAAATAAACTGGAGGAGAAATTGTTCAGACACGACGTTTCCTGGTGAGGAAAGCACTGACAACTTGATTGTGAAGACTTTTATCACTAGGGGACAAGACCGACTAAAGTGATAGTGATGCAATATGAATATGAATGTAAATCAATAATGCATGATGCATGTATGTATATGCTGACAAAACTGACGCGACATACAAACTAATGGATGAACATGATTGGATACTCAGCAACAGTGGGAGATGAAAAGTATCACTGGTTCACGATAGCAATTCTGCCTTGCTTAGGAGAAGTAGTCCCTGTGGCGAACAACCGTTGGTCGGGCTTAGGAGATGAGAACTCGGCCGAGGGTGTCAGATGAAACAAAGGTCTCTGACATAGCTGATCCTTCATTCAGGTGCACTGGTTTAGAAGGAGTACTTTGATTCTGTACTTTGAAGCTCGCTTACTTCTGGAGAAGCGATCGATGTTCTTTCGATGTTCAACAGTCAAAAGAAATTGCCATCTTTATTTTAAAAGCAGAAAAAGTTTTACAAGTAAATTCATTTTTTTTGTTTTATTTCAAGAATCGTTGATCATGTTACAATGTCATTCTGTAAAGCTAAAACAAATAAGAATTGCAAACAAAAGTACAAGGGCTCAAATTTTATTGATAGGATGGAAATCAGCCAAGCGCGTGATTCCATAGAGTATTTACAAAGTTTAGAAAATGGTAACTTAAGGGAAAAAGGGCTACATTGAAACAGAACGACCACTATCCTTCTACAAACTTTGAATTTTGGGCATCCTGAGCTTCTGTCGAAGATGACCTTGACTGGAGTTTTCCTGACGGATGATGTAATTGCTGCCGAGAGACTTGCCCCTTTGTCGAACGTAGTTACTTGCCATTATCCCTAATTTTGCCTGGATAGTACTTTGAGATTTCCAATCCATCGGGATGACATTTGATCATGTCTCTCATTTTTGCCTGGACCTCCCTTTCGGGTTTTTAATCCACCGAGACGTTTTTTTTTTAGTTTAGGCGAAGTATTTCTTGACTACATCAACATTTGTGGGGTAGGAAAATTCCTCTCCGTCCATGGTTGCAAGTCTTAGGGCACCACCTAAGAAAGCTTTCTTGACCACATAGGGGCCGTCATAATTCGGAGTCCACTTGCCCCGAGAATCAGTGAGAAATGATTGTATCTTCTTGAGCACGAAGTCTCCTTTCCTGAAGACACGAGGTCGGACATTTTTGTCGAATGCCTTCTTCATTCTTTGCTGATACAACTGACCATGGCATAGTGCCGTTATTCACTTTTCTTCGATCAGGTTCAGTTCGTCGTGTCGACTTTGACACCATTCAGCTTCTGTTAGCTTAGCTTCCATCAATATCCGGATTAATGGGATCTCTATTTCTATGGGGAGTACTGCTTCCATGCCATATACTAGAGAGAAAGGGGTTGCCCCTGTTGAAGTACGGACAGACGTGCGATAACCGTGAAGAGAAAAAGGTAGCATCTCGTGCCAATCTCTGTAGGTTACAACCATCTTTTGAACAATCTTCTTGATGTTCTTTGTAACACCCCAAAATTTGCCTTGTTGTTTTTTGGCTAACTGGCTTATGTTTCTTTGCATTCCTTGCATTTGCATTGTGCATAAAATTGGTTCTTATCATGGGATCAAGGTACTTTGTCCATATTCTCAAGTCTCAAGCCTCAAGGTGTCTCATGGGGTCCATCATATCTTCATAAGGTCAAGCATGGTAAAGGATTTCAAGTGGATCTTTCCCTCCTAACCAGATGGTCCAAATTAGGGTTTTGGTTCCAAGAGGACTTCTTGAAGGGCTTTGTGGATTCAAGCATGTTCTTATGGTATTCCATATGCTCACATGTGTTCATGGATAGAGACTTGGCTGGTGATTCATTGTGGGAGATGTGCAGTGCATCAATTACTTGTGAAGTAAGCAAAAGTCAACAGTTTAAAAGGAAAGTCAACCATGGGTTTTCAAGGGTTCAAGACATGTTTCCCAAGTCCATATACCTTTATTTGGTCAAGGAATAGCATGTAATACATCATTCTTCAAGAATCAAGAGTTTGTGCAAAACTTACTAAATTTGGAAAATGACCTATAATGAGAACTTTCCATTTTGGGCAATTTTTCCACCACATTCAACTTGACTTTTCATCATCAAGGAAGCTTCAAATGAATTTTCCTCCAACATGAATGTTGAAGATCTTTCTCTCCTATTTCCAAAAAGTACTAGATGGGTTCCATACCATTTGTGGTTCTCAAGTTATGGTCAAAACAATGCAAGGTGTTTTTAAGGGTTTTCACATGTACCACTTTTTCCACCTTTTGCAAATTGGTTCCAATTGGTTTCAAATGACCTCTAATGGTTCAATTCACATTTCCACATTCAAGTACACATCATAAGGATCATTTTTGGCCTTTGAACCAAGAGATTTCGTGCCATATTCATCACTTATTTCACATTATGCAAAATGGCAAGATGTTTCAAAACTCACAAACCAAGTGATTTCAAGGCCCATTTCCAATCCAATTCTGGTAAGTACAAGATTTGTGAGTGATCCATCATGAAAAGCTTGCCAATACACGCGTGGAGGAGGGTGTACAACTCAAAGTGCAAATTTGTAAAATCATCCAAAACTCATTAATCAAGGGATTAACAAGACCTTAATCATAATCAGGAGAATAACCAAGTATATATAAGCTAACTCATGCCCTCATTGCTAGGTCATGCACTCATTTTGGCTCAGAATCCATTTTTCACCCTAAACCTTCTCCTCTTCGAATCTCACTACTCACAAGAGCTTTTCACAAAATTCTTTCGCATTCTGAATCATTGGGCTCCATAGAACACAAATCTACCATCATCTGAAGCTCATAACAAGGATATCATAGGGTTCAAATTTGGAAACTTCTTCTTCAAAACTCAAGATCTAGGTCAGATTCAAGCTCTAATTGCATTTATTTTTCAATTAGAGACTTCTGAGGTGTGATCTGGAGCTTACAGACGGGTTTCTAGGAGTATTTTGAGCTCTTCAAGATCTCAGGTTAATGGTGATTTCATGCTCTTAGAACTTAATTTTTTGATGTGCATAATGATCTATGAGGTTTACTGAGTGTGCTGATATGTTTTGTTTTGAGTTTGGACGTGTATCATGAGAGTATTTGATGGTTGAAGTTTTTGGATCCAAACTTATTTCGTTCAATTCTCATTATTGTTACATTGTTTGTGATTTTTAATATGATATTTGAGATCCTTGTGAAATTCTGATCAGTTTGATGTACTCATGATTGATTTCTGGAAAATTCTTGGTTGAGACTCACCGGAGAAGGTGACCGGAGCTAGGGCTCCGGCACCTGGTTCATGTTTAGTCCGGCGAGGGTTTTAGAAGTTGAAGATGCAATCCCACCGTTCATTGCTTTGATCCAATGGTCCATGCGTTGCCACGTTTTATTAAAATATGTTTTTATTTTATTGGTTGAGTGTTATTAATCCATGATAGTTACCATGTGCCACGAATCTGGGTCGTTGATCTTGCATGTTGTGTGATCTAATAATTCATTTGTATGCGTGTGATTAATCTGACGGTTGTATGCGTGCCAACACATTAAATTTGTCACGTGCCTTTCACGTGTTTACTTTTTAAATTCTGAGTGATTTAATGTGCGCGTGTGTACATTGATTATCGTGTGCCTTGTGATCTGGGCCCTTCATCTTGATTACATATGGTTTTGGTTGACTGAATACCATGCGTTGGATTGATCTTGTGGTGTGTGTGGGTCAAGATGGATGACTGATTTCCTTTTTTGTTGGACTGCATTTTTTTTGTTCATTGTGGATTGGGCTTACTTTTGGCACCCCCTTGCTTTGATCCATTGTGTTTTTCCAACGTGATTGCTTGCTGCTTGCACCCCCCATGTCTATTTCAATTATTTTATTTTTCATTAATTGTTGCATTTC
Source organism: Lathyrus tuberosus (assembly GCA_022829125.1). Classification (NCBI taxonomy): domain Eukaryota; kingdom Viridiplantae; phylum Streptophyta; class Magnoliopsida; order Fabales; family Fabaceae; genus Lathyrus; species Lathyrus tuberosus. The sequence goes on along the minus strand of JALAZF010000162.1, from coordinate 4,524,386 downwards.
ATTTTTAATTCTTTAAAAATAGTTTTATACATCCAAAAATTATAAAAAAAAAATCATGAGTCATCCTTAGGTTTTTATAAAAATTTTCCAAATTTTATTTTCCATTTTTTATTTTAGTTTTGGCATCTGAATTAATTGTTGTGTGAATTTCTTTTGAATTTGTTTCAATTGTGCACACTTAACTTGCTGATTTTATTTCTCATCATCTATAAAACATTTTGAACCCATTCTTTTTGCATTGTTTCATCAACATATTGAAGTGCATATAAATATTTTTCTCATATTTTTAAACTCTTTTAATATTGCATTTTGGTCCCTTTCTTTTGCATATTAGTTCATAATTCCCATGTGACTTTGCATAATTGTTTGAAGGACTTGTCTTGTGAATTTTTGTATGAGTTTTTAATATGATGTTTTCCCCTGGTTGAGGTGTTTTGAGATTCAATTTGGTAATTTTTGAAGATGATTTTCTAATTGTTTGATTGCTCTTTGTTTGAGGTATTCTTTTGTGCACATCTTTGATCATGTTTGATAATTTGTTTGTTTAGGCACTTGTGCCATTAGTTGGGATTGTTTATTTGACTTCATAAACCATGTTTGAATCATTATAGGTCATTTTATTGCAATTATAGGTCATTGGTGTGAGGTTTTTGTATATTTTGTGCATATGTTCAATGTTTGTTTCACATGCCTCTTTTGGGTTTATCTTCTCACTTCTTCTCATCTATGCCTCTTCTTGGTTTGTATTTGGTTTGTGTATACCATGCCAGAGCTCTTCTTTGCATTTAATTTGATGTATGTTTCTGACCTTGGAGCTTTGCATTCATGTCATATGCTATTCATGTTTCATTTTGCATCCTTGAACATGTTTCACTTACATGCTTCCTTCTCCTTCTTCTAATGATTCTTAATGCTTGGATACTTGCTTGTATGCCTTATGTGACACTTGTATAGCATGTTTAGGCACATGTTTAGGTCATCCACATTATGACTTTGATTTTATTTGAAGCATTATTACATGATCACCTTGCATATCCACTCATTCTTCTTCTACTCCTTCTTTGATGATCTTCTTGGATGTTTTGCCACTTGTTTGCATTCTCTTTGCTTGAGTTTGTTTGGTAAACATTATGGGTCACCCTTAAGGTGTACATTCTGACTTGGATGAGTTTCACTTGGTTTGTAATCATTTCTCTTTGGGTTGTGACTTGTTTGGGTTTCATTAGTCTTATTGTTGCTTATGTTTGTTTTTTCTAACCATGTAGGGGCTAATGGTAAGTGAATGGGATGTGGATAGTTATCCACATTCTAACTTCTCCTTTCTCTTTTAAGCTTTCATACTTGTGTTTGCTTTAGCATTTGTAATGATTCTTTCTTCTCTCTCACTCTTTCTCATCCCATGAATCTCAAGACTTGATTAAGTCTTGGATTCTTTTCCCTTAGAGCTACCTAGTCCAACTTAATTTTTGATTAAGCTTGGAGTAGGATTAGCATTAGGTTTTAGGTAGTCATCCCTCCTAAGCCTCACTAACCATAGGTTACCTATGCATGATAACATTAGGACTCTTAGTTTCCCTTTAGAGTTTCCTTTGTGTCTTCTCTCTTCTTATCTCAAAACTTCTTCAAAACACGTAATAAAAGTTAACGTGTATTGCGCACGAGCCTTAAGCGTGGGAAGTGAGGAGTGAGGGGTTTCCCTTCATTCTTCTAGGGTACCTAGTGTACATCCTGTCGGGGATGATACGCGAAATATTCGTTCCTTTATCATAGACTTTGGTGCAATGCAAGTTATGAACTAACTTAAAAAACACTTCTATCTAAAAAACACCAAACAAATTCAAATCTTTTTTGTCCTTCGGGATCGTTGGGTTTCAAACTGATTTTTTTAGAAAAGAGCTCATCGCTCACGTAAAAAATACTTACCCATCCGTGGTCGTACCCACGAACTACATTAGCTCTGATTCCTCTCTCTCGTCCGATTGAGGATATGTAGGCACAAGACAGCGATTGTCTTGGCGAGCAACCTTCACCCACAGTTCCCGTCCGAACTACATTGACTCTGACTTTCCCATTGCACTAAGGGAGTACGTAGGCCTAGGACATCGAATATGTCCTAGCGAGTCCGTCTTAGTCACCCCATTCCCCGTTTTCTTTTGCACAGCCATAGATAGTAGGACACTCACCCTCCGTTTAGACAACAAGCGTGGATCCCATCGAGTACGATGGATGCGTGGGGTTCTAACACCTTCCCCTCGCATAACCGACTCCCGAACCCGGACTATGGTTGCGATGACCATGTATTTCCCCTTTTCTCTTCAGGTTTATGCAGTGTTTCCTTTCCCTCTCTCGGGATAAATACACATTGCTGGCGACTCTGTGTCTTCTGCGCCACTCTCGCGTTTACACCGTTGGATGCGAATTTTTCAGGAGAGACAGCTGGCAACTCTGTTGGGGACAGGTTGACCTCTTGCTGGTCCATCCCCTTTTACGAGTCAATCCTAGCGCTTGTCTGTTTATTTCATTGGGTGTTTTTTGTGGTGCTTTGCTTTGTTGTGTATTATTGTATTGCTGTTTACTGTATTTTTGCTTTCCTGCTTTACTATTTTTACAGCTTTTATTGCATTGCATTTCATTTTATTACTGTTATACTGGACTGTGCTGCGCTGTGCTGGTTTTCTGTTTGGCATGTTGGGAGGTTCTGAGAGATGAGCCCACTACCCAGGCTCTAGCATACACATAGGTTTTAGTGTGGGCAGGCGTGACGCTCCCGTGGTGTTGGCCACGTGCGAGTGATCACGATCCCCACAGTCGGACGAGGTTCTATCGAGAGATTTCTGCTACTGTATGTTGATACAGGCCAGTAGTTATTCTCTTGAGGAATTGTCGACTCTGGTGACCATTCCCGAGGACTCAGTAACAACACTCCTCCCGAGAACGATAATGGCAGACCAGAAATGGCAAACCCATTATGATTCTCGACCCGAGGACCCAATGCTGGGAACTTGCCATAGGATCTTTTTTTGAAAGTGAATCAGTGGAGGCGCTCCTCGACTGGCGATAGTACTGTACCCTGAGGGATAAATGTACTATTGCTTCTCGACCTCAGTGCCAGAAGCTGATGACCTTTCGTTTTGGAAAATCAGTTGAGGCCTCCTCGATTGATGATGATGCTAAACCAGAAATGGTGAATGTATCTCATTTCTCGACCTGAGAGCCCGGGATATTGAGGATCTTAGTACCCACATGTGAGAGGGATGGGTGTTTACAGGTTTGCAGGTGACCTTGACCTTCAACATACCTGGTTTTCTAGTTTTGTTACTGTAGTTGATTTTGTTCTGGGTTTTGGTACAGAGCCTTGATTTGTTCAGTCAGCGCAGTGCAGCCAGTTTGTGTGGATACCTTGATCCCATGTTTCGCATTGCATTCCATTTTTCTGACATTCATGTTTGTGCGTTTCCAGGTAGCATCCAGTCTTTTGATTCCAATCAGAGGGCGTTCATAGGGATGGACACTAAGAGGGGTAAGAAGCACATCATCGTCTACAAGTTCTCGAAAATCACTCTTGGTCCGTTGAACAGTTTACAGAGTATAGCTGGTCCAGAAGTTTTAGGCGCCTTTGAAGAGAAGTATGGTTGGATATTATCCCTGGTTCGGAGTCTCAGTGAATATGAATATAATGGGCTACACACCTTGATGCAGTTTTATGATCCTTCCTTGAGGTGCTTTGTGATGCCAGATTATGTGTTGGTTCCTACTATGGAAGAGTACTCCAACGTTTTGAGGATTCCTGTCAAAGAAGGTGTTCCTTTCTGTGGTTCCCAAGGAGGTTGTGATTTCCAAGCAGTGGCCGAGGCTCTTTATTTGAGCAAATCGATAGTGGAAGCTGACTTTTCTAAGAAGGGAAAATCTCGAGGCTATCACTTGGAGTACTTGGTGAAGAGGACTCAAGAAGAAGCTAAGGAGAAGAGGTGGATGGCTTTCAATGCAATATTGGCTCTGTGTATATATGGCATTGTGTTATTCCCTAATGAGTCTGATTTTGTCGATACGGATGCTATTTAGATATTTACAGCTCAGAATCTGGTACCGACTTTGTTAGGTGATCTCCACTACGCCTTATACAACAGGAATGAGAAAAGACGAGGTGGGGTGGTTTGTTGTTGCGCATCTCTTTTTTACAAGTGGTTTGCCAAACGTTTACCCCAGTCAGGTGCTTTTGTGGATTCAAAGACTTCTTTAGAGTGGAGTAAGCGCCTGATGAGCCTAGCTGCTAAAGACATTCTTTGGGTGGATAAGGAATTATTGGGGACTGATATTTTGCATAGCTGTGGCAAGTATCCTAACGTACCCTTGATCGGAAGAAAAAGAGGTATTAACTACAACCCTTCTTTGGCTATCAGGCAGTTTGCATATGCCCTAAAAGATCCTCCAGCTGGAAAAGATTTGGAAGAATCTTTGTATTTTCATATGACTGATGGTGTGACCATTGCACAAGAAGCTTCTAAAGCTTGGCTCAGCAGATAGAAGATAGGTAAAACTGTTTTGGGTAAACCCAATAATCAAGCTTTCGCTCCATATGTTGAATGGGTGAAGAAGAGGGTAGAAGAGTTCTATTTACCTTTTGATCGGGCGCCTCCCTTGTATCCAGAGATTGTGGAAGAGAGATTCACTGTACCATTCAAAGAATTCGACAAGCAGCGAAAGTTGGTATCTGATCTGAGGGTGGAAAACTCTGATATGAGTAGTCAGCTACAGAATGCTCTACATGATAACTTGGAGTTGAAGTGGAAAGTTCAAGACATGACAGCGCATCTAGAGAAAAGAGAAAAGGATTTCGCCGATAGAGCTCAGCACTTCAAAAAGGTCAGTATGGATGCTGAATCATCAGGCAAAGCTAAAAGGAAAAACAAGAAGCTTTTGACCAAAGCAGAAGACAAGCTTGCCACGTATCAGGATATGTGGAAGGAGGCCAAGATTGAGAATGGAGAGTTGAAAGAAGAACTTCAGGTAGTGAAAGCAAGGAAAGATCGTTACTTTGCCAAGTGGAAAGAAGCACAGAAGGAAATTGAAGAGCTCAAGTTGCAAGCCGAGGTCAAGAAGTCGAAGCGCGAGGACAACAACGCTGAAGAGCAGATTGTTAAATTGAACCAAGAGATTGCAAAAAGAAACGAGTTGATCAAAGGGCTGATACAACAACCTACACATCCTGACACTGTGGACCTTCTTGAGGAAGTTGAAGCTAGTTTGTTTGGAATTGATTTGTAGTTGATTTTGTTGTTTATCTTTTTTCTTCTGGGATTACCATCAGGTTTGTTGATGGAGTCACCTTTGATTATGCTTGAATTTGTCTGTAAGAACTACTTTGTTTTCGATAATGGAATATTTGGTTTAACTATCTGTGCTCTGGCAGTTCTGGTTTTCAGAGAAGGTTTGTCCCTGTGGTTTGATCCGGAGGTATTTCTGGGTTTGGATTTATTTTCCGATAGTGTGTCTAATCCCTTGCCCGGTTTCATGGAATGGAATCAAAATGGATATGTCCTGGAAATGTTCAAATATGTTTGTTTGCATTTTTGCATTTGCATTTGCATAATCATAATCATTTTTGCATTGCAGGTTATCTCAGATCCTATAGTTTTCTTATGCTTTCTCTTTTTGTCAGTCAGGATTGATCAACCAACTCATCGGTATTCTACCAGGCTTAATCAAAGCAGAGTGATGGACAAAGTTCAGGCAGACATGGCAGCTATGCAAGCTCGCATCGATCAATTCATGGAGATGATGCAGGGTGTGGTGCAGAGTCAGAATGAATTCAGAACTCTAGTTCATCCTTTGGTGTCGCAGGTTGATGAAAATGGTATCTTACACAGTGGTTTTCTTAATCGTGTTATTCCTCCGGGCGGAGGTGGTACTGGTATCAACATTCCTATTCTTGGTGCTGGAGGACAGGGTGGTATTCCTTCAGTGGTTGGAGAGGGAACTACTGTTCGAGCTATCCATGGCCCTCGTATTGATGATCAACAGGATGATGTTTTTTCAGTCAGAAGCTTAGACGCTGGCCTACCTGTGGTCAGTGATGAGAGGATCCGTTTAATTGAGGCGCAATTGAAGGGGGTTGTGAAGCAGGATGATTTAGGAATAGATTTGGATAACCTATGGTTGGTCCCTGATATTGTCATTCCGCACAAGATTCAAATTCCTACACTGGAGAAGTATAATGGTTATACCTGTCCGAGAACTCATATAAAGGCCTATACCAGGAAGATGGCTTCCCATGCCAAGGATGAAAAGTTAATGATGCACTTTTTCCAAGACAGCCTGTCTGGCGTGTCTTTGGAATGGTATATGGCGCTGGAGAGTAGAGATGTTCGTACTTGGAGAGAGCTAGCTACAGCTTTTATCAAGCATTACCAGTACAACATGGACATGGCTCCCAACAGAACTCAGCTGTTGAGCATGTCCCAGAAAGGTGATGAAAGTTTCAAAGAATACGCGCAAAGGTGGCGTGAATTGGCGGCTAGGGTACATCCACCAATGTTGGAAAAAGAGATGTTGGATATGTTTATGGACACACTGCCTAAGCATTATTATGAGAAGTTATTGCCTTGTTCTCTAGGCAAGTTTGCAGATGTGATTGCTATCGGACAGAAGGTAGAGGTTGGAATTAAGGCTGGAAAAGTTTCTAGTGGTGACGGATCATCCTCTGGACATGGAAAGAAGCCATTTGATAATTATAAGAAGAAAGGAGAGGCCAACGCTGTATCATCTCACAGGGGAAAAGGGAAACAACGTTAGGGTAATAATCAACAAGTAGCACCGGTAACTATCCCAGCAACGTTACCTCCACCACAGCAACAGAGGAATAATGCTAATCAGAACAGGCAGTAGGGCCAGTATCAGAACAGACAAAGGAATGCGGAGAGGCATTTTGATCAACCACCAATGTCATATGCACAGTTGTTGCAACATTTGCTGTAGTTGCGTCTAGTTGAGCTCCGTACCCTGGCTCCACCAACAGGGGAACTCCCACGAGGCTACGATGCTAACGCACACTGCGATTTTCACTCTGGTGCTCCGGGGCACACTGTGGAGAAGTGTAGGATGTTTCATCACAAGGTGCAAGACCTTGTAGACTCCAAGGCTATCAATTTCTTGAATGTTGGGCCCAATGTTATTCAAAACCCTATGCCTGATCACAATGGGCCGAGGATGAATGCGATAATTGAGGAATGTGAAGCTTTGAATTTGATCATGGATGTTGAGGAGTTGAAGACTCTGCTGGCTGTGGTTAAAAATAGGTTATTGAAAGGTGGCGTCTATCCGGGTTGTGATGAGAACTGCTCAGATTGTTTGACAAAGGTTAATGGTTATGATTCGTTGAAGATGGGTATCCAGAGTATGATTAATGAGGGCTATTTACAGTTTGATAGAGGTAATCAGCAAGAAGAGGTTGTTAGTGAGAAGGTTGCTACTATCACCATCCTGTTCAAAACGATTACTATTTTTGGTCCGGCAAGGCCACCTCCAGTCATTATCACAAGGGCTGGACCCATTCCGTATGAAAGTTCTAAGGCTATTCCTTGGAATTACGGCGCAGAGGTGTTTGTCAATGGACAAAAGCAGGAATTATTGACTACTTCACCAGTGAGCGCTAGTCCTGAAGTTAAAGTTGAGACTGATGCTATAACGAGAAGTGGTAGAGTACTTACTCCTGTTAATGATCAACCCAGTACTTCTAGGCAAGATAGGGGAAAACAGGCAATGGATGGTTCTATTCAGACTCCAGTGATTACTGATTCTACAGTAAAGCCGGTTGATGATGCTTTTTCTGAAAATGTTGAGGAGTTTATGAGGCTCATCAGGAAAAGTGATTACAAGATCGTGGACCAGTTACATCAGACCCCGCCCAAGATCTCTATTCTGTCTTTGCTATTGTGTTCTGAAGCTCATAAGAATACTCTTCTGAAGGTTTTGAATACATCCTATATTCCTCAAGAAATTTTTGTTAACCAGCTAGAAGGGGTTGTGGCACACGTGAATGCGAGTAATGGCTTGGGTTTCACAGATCTTGATTTGACCCCTGCTGGGAGGAATCATAACCATGCCCTGCATATTTAGATTGAGTGCCGTGGTTCACTAATGTCACATGTATTGGTCGATACTGGATCATCGTTGAATGTATTACCAAAGAAAGCATTAATGAAGTTAGATACCAGAGACTTATTTGTACACCAAGTGACTTGGAGGTGCGAGCTTTTGATGGCTCGAAGAGATCTGTCTTTGGTGAGATTGTGCTTCCTATAGCACCCCAAAATTTGCCCTCCTTACTTTATTACTAACTGGCTTATGTTTCATCTCATTTTTGCATTATCATGTGTGCATATCATTGGTTCTTGGCATGGGGTCAAGGTGCCTGAGGCATGTTCAAGAGGAGAAGATATTCTTCAAAGGGTCAAGCAAGAGAGCTCAAGTGGATCACTCTCTTCTAACCAGTGCATAAGTTAGGGTTTTGAAATTCTTTGGTTTATTGCTCCAATGCGCAAGCTCCTTGGGTTTTTATCATCACCAAATGGCATATCTTATCTTTGTTGGAGAGGATACACATCATATTCAGAGGAATTTGGATTTGGAGACTGTGTTATTTCCTCCTAGACTGAGGGTACCAAAACTAGGGTTTGCTATAAAGTCAGTTTATTTATGATTTTTTGGGCAAGATTTGATTCCATGGTATTCCTTGGGTCCCTAAGTATCTAGGGATGGGAGGTTGTCCATCAGTTTGGTTCAGGAGAGACTTAATTGGCCAATGGGTTGTAAATCAGGTGAATTGGATAAAAGTCAACAGTGAGAGGGGAAGTCAACTGTGGAATTTGGAGGTTCTATCCAAGGTTTTCAAGGTCTCACATCCTCATATGGTCATCAAGGGTCAAGTTTCATGCCATTTATCAAGAATCAGGAGTTGGTGCAAAAGTTACTAAATAGGGAAATGACCTATAATTTGAAAGTTTCCTTTTTGGGCAAGTTCCTGCACTGCATTCAAATTGACTTTTCACCATCAATAAAGCTTCAAATGAATTTTTCTCCAACATGAAAGTTGAATATCTTTTTCTCCTCTTTCCAACAAGTACTAGTGGGTCTCCATATCATTTGTGAAACTCAACTTATGATCAAAAGAAGGCAAAGTGGGTTTTAGGGTTTCTCATGATTCCATTTTCACAAACTTTGGCATAGTGTCCTATAATTGATTCCATTGCTTCAAGGTACTTTTTAACATCAAAGGGCACTCCTCAAGGATCATTTTAGGCCTTTAAATCAAGTGGTTTCATGGTGTATTTATCACTTATTCTCCATTATCCAAAATTGCCAAGTCATTAAAAACTCATGAACCAAAATGCCTCAAGGCCCAAATCAAACTCAGGTGTAATTAGCAATTCAAATATGGGGGATCCACCATAGAATATTTGGATATCCATGCATGGAATGAGGTGTATCTCACATAATGCAAAATTCCAAATTTGTCCAAAACTCACTAAACAATGAATTGCCCAAGCCCAAACCATTATCAGTGAGAAACCCTAGAGTATTTAAACTCATCCATGCACTGGTTAGGTTAGAGAACACGTACCTTTATGGAGATTTCAAGCTTGAACCCTAAAGCATCTCACATTTATATCTCTTAATCCACAAGGAGTTTTCAAGAAATTCTTTCACCAACAGCACCCTTGTGATCTCTAGAGCACAAACCAATCACCCTTTGAAGCTAATAGTGGAGACACGTGTTATGCCATCACAGGTTAGCCATTCTTTTGACCATCATAAAACTTAGTTTTTAAGTGCGCAAATTGATGTGTGGTTGTCACTAATAACTCTGATGTAATTTGTTTGGCGTTTGGACGTATGTATTGCTTGTACTTTGAGTTTAAAGTTTTGAGCCCTAACATATTTCTCTTCGTTTTTCATTATGCGTTGGTTATTGGTGATTTTTTATTGCATATTTGGAACCCTCACGATTTTCTGATCAAAATGATGTAGTCGCATGAAATTTCTGGGTAAGTTTGGGCTGCAGGTGACCGGAGAAGGGAGCGGAACCCTAGTTCCGGCGGCGGCGGGCGAACCAGTCCGGCGAGGGTGGCTGGAGGTAGATGATGATGTTTTGGCCGTTGGATCTAGAGATCTGACGGTCCTTGGTGTGCCACATTTATTTTTTTGGTTTTTATTTTATGTGATCAGGTGTTTATTACCCCACCATAGCTACCATGTTCCACCAATTGTGTTTTTTTATTTTGTTTACTTTTTATCTATGTTGACCAAACGTGGACCGTCTGATGGATCATGTGGCCACAATGTTGCCAGCGAATAAAAATGACCATGTGCTGATCACGTGGCGTGTGTATGGTGTGTTGACCAGTTTAGTGTGTGCGTGATCACCTCTTTACCATGTGCGTGTTAATCCTGGCCACAGATCTTCATTACTTTTGATCCTGTTGACTAATTGCAGGGCGTGTGATCAATCCAAGGGACCGTGTTGAGTCAATTCGTTGACTAAGGCCCTTGTATTCTTTTTTTTTTATTTTATTTCTTTTTTCTGATGGACTGGGCTCGCTATTAACACCCCCCCTCTGGCCCAATTATCATTTTTAACGTGATTATTTACTATTTACACCCCCTTGCATTTTCTTTCCATTTTTATTTTTATTTAAATCATTACATTTCATTTTTAATTTTTAAAAATAGTTATATGCATTAAAAAATCCCAAGAAAATTCATGAAACATATTTGCCATTTTATAAAATTTTAAAAATTTTATTTTTTATTTTTATTTTATTTTTTATCATCTAAATGAATTATTTAGTTTATTTTCTTTTTGCATCACTCATATCATGCATACCTACATTAATTTATTTTATTTCTCTGCATCCATAAAATATTTTCAATCCGTTCTTTTTGCATTTGTTAGATAACATTCTGAAGTGCATTAAGATATTTTTCTTTCATTTTTAAAATTATTTCATATTGCATTTTAGTCTTTTCCTTTTGCAAGTTGAACCATGAACCTCATCTAAACTTTGCATGATTGTCTGAATGACTAACATCTTGAATTTTTGCAGGAGTTTTTGGAATTTGGGTTGTTTCTGGTTGAGTAACTTTGATATTTAATTTGGTGATTTTAGGAGTTGTTTTACTATTTATTTAATGGCTCTTTGTGTGAAATCTTCTTGTATGCCTATTTCTGATCACGTCTGGTTACCCTGTTTGAAAAGGCACTTGTGCCATTGTCTTGGGGTTGTTTATTTAACTTCTTAATTCATGTTTGGATTGTTATCACTATTATATGCCATTGTCTGGTTTTCATTTGCTTTGATATTATTTATGTCCGTTTGGTACTAACCTTTTATGCAGGGTATGGATAAGTATCCATGGTCACCCTTACTCTTTCCTTCTCTCATCTTTTTCCTTTAGGTTTAGGTTGTCGTCAAACCTCACTAACCGTAGGTCACCCATGCATGATAACATTAGGACTCTTAGTTCCCCTTTAGAGTATCCCTTGTGTCTTCTCTCTTTTCATCTCAAAACTTCTTGAAAATACTTAATAAGGATAAATTGTATTGCGCACGAGCCTTAAGCGTGGGGAATGAGAAATGAGGGGCTTCCTCTCATTTTTCTAGAGTGCTTAGCGAGCGTCCTGTCTTGGAACAATGCGTTAAGTATTCGCCCCTGTGCCCTAGACTTTGGTGCAATGCAACTTATGAACTAACTTAAGCCACTTCTGTCCTAAAAAACACAAACGAACTTCAAACCTTTTTGTCCTTCGGGATCGTCAACCTAAAGGCTATTTTCAAAAAGGGCACATTACCTTCCGTCTGAGTCGCAAACAGGCATCGACCCTAACTGCCGGATGCGAACTTAACGTTGCTTATGAAAAACACAAAAAGAACTTGGTCCGAACTGCGTTGACTCTGAATTCCCCATTGCACAAAGGGGGTACGTAGGCCTAGGACGTCGACGTCCTACCGAGTCTATCTTAGTCTTTCCCTTCCCTGTCTTATTACAGCCCTAGATGATAGTATAACTCACCCTTAGAATAGACAACAAGCGTGGATCCCATCGATTAAGATGGACGCGTGGGGTGCTAGCACCTTCCCCTCGCGTAACCGACTCCCGAACCCAGGCTATGTTTGCGATGACCATTCCTTTCCCTCTTCTTCAGGTTTATGCGGTGTTCCCTTTCCCTCTCTTGGGATAAATTTACACGGCTGGCGACTCTGTTTTTCCGCGCCACTCTCGCGTTTGTACCTGGATGAAAATCCTGGGAGCGACAGCTGGCGACTCTGCTGGGGACCTGGTTGACCTATGCTGGTCCATACCTAAGCGAGTCAGCCCTAGCGCTTGCTTGTCTTTGTTCTGTTTGGGTGTCTTTGTGTTTGCTTTGCTGTGTTTGTTGTATTTTATTTTTACTTCATTTTCTGCATTGCATTCCATTTTTACTACTGTCATATTAGATGCTGCTGTTTTGTGCTGGCTGTTTCTGTTTTGCAGGTTGGGTTGTTTTGAGAGATAAGCCCAATACCTAGGCTTGAGTACACCCTAGGACTAGAGTGGAAAGTAGTGGGACCTACATGCTCGCTTGGTACGTTTGTGTGTTCACGAAATTCACAACCAGACGAGGCTATCTTGGGACGCATTCTAACGTGTGTGTCTTGCGCATGTTAGGATGTCGATCTAGAGAGCTGTCGACTCTGGTGACCAATCATCGAGGACCTTAGTGGAAACATCCCTCTTTAGTGGTGATAGTGGCAGACCACATCCTGTGGCAAACCCATTCGCACCCGAGGGCCCACTTTGGAACTCGCATAGGATGGCCCCTATCTTTTGAAGAGAATCAGTGGAGGCACTCCTCGATTGACGATAGTACTGTACCCCGAGGGATGAATGTACTATTATTTCTCGACCTCAGTGCCAAAGCTGAGGACCTTCCGTTTTGGAGAATCAGTTGAGGCCTACTCGATTGATGATGATGCCAAACTAGAAATGGTGAACGTATCATCGTTTCTCGACCTGAGAGCCCGGGATACTGAACATCCTAGTACCCACACGTGAGGGGGGATGGGTGTTTGCAGGTTTGCAGGTAACCGAAACCTTCAACCTACCCGGTTTTTCTAGATTTCTCATCAATGTTTGATTATCTGGGTTCCTGGTTATCTCAGTGGTTCGGTATTTTGGAATTCTGGTTTTCTGGGTTGTGGTTCTCGCTCAGTTAACAGCACAGCACATCCAGCAATGTTGCCTTGATCCCATGCGGGCATTTGCATCATCATTTTGCATCCTAACATGTTTATTCATTTGCAAGGTTGCATCCCGACCTTGATTCTGGTTTCTGAAGACTATCGAGGATGAGTACTGAGAAGAAAAAGAATATCGTAGGATACAAGTTCCCGTCACTTATTCTGGATCCTGTTCACAAGGCTGTTTCTATGGCAGAACCTGGGGAATTGGCACTTGTGGACTTTAATGGCATGCCGTAGTTCTCTTTCTCTCTATTGTATTAGGATCACCACCAGGCTTGTTGGTTGGGATCCATGATTAGTGTGTTCAGACTTATTATCTCGAGCTGTGATCGTTGACATCTGGTTTTCCTCTGGTTTTCTTAATATATGAGCAGAAGTCCCGTTGTATCTTATTGTTAAACTGGAATCAAGGGGTGGATCGTCCTGCGAACTTTTAAACACGTTCATTTGCATTCGCATATTCATAATCATTTCGCATAATCATTGTGCATAACAGGTGTTCAAGGCTGGTTATTCTTATCTGGTTTTCTCAGAATTTCAGACTTAACTCCTCAGGCCATTCAATAGTTGATCATGGAGCAAGTTCAAGCTGAGTTGAGGGAAATGCGAGTTCAGATGAGGCAATTTGGGGAAGACATGCTCCAGGAATAGAAAATGTTGAGGGAGGAGATCAATCAGATGAAGACTCAGATGGGTTTGGTCATGGAGATTTTGAAAACAGTGTTAAAGAAGGAAGACAACCCTGTGTCCGCTTCCACAACAGAGATCCTTACTCCTCCCATCTCTTTGGAATCTGATTTAAATCGTGGATTACCTCGTGAATGTCTTCCACAAGCGGAAGCTCCAGAACTTTCCCAACAACAGCTAGGTCTTGGCTCCCAAGAGAAGCCCAAGGGCAAAAAGTGTACACAGAGACAAAAGAAGTTTGAAAGAGTTTTTCATCCGCTCCCTATGCCATATTCTCAACTATTGCATCATCTCCTTCAGTTGCAACTGGTACAGAAAAGGACTTTGGCTCCTCTCATTGGTAATCCTCCACCAGGCTATGATGCAAGAGCCCATTGTGATTTCCATTCTGGGGCACCAGGGCATACTGTGGAGAAATGTAGGGCCTTTTAGCACCAAGTCCAGGATTTGATTGATGCAGGGGCAATTGAGTTCACGTCGGGCGACGTGAATATACAAGGTGATTTTACCCCAATTGTTGCAAAAGAAGCGGAGACTCCTCCCCTCTTTGCAGGATCCACCTCATGTCATGGACTTTCTCCACAACCTTTTGCTACAGAAGCTCTACGTCAGCAACCTTTGTTTGTGCCTCAGCCAAATGTGGAAAGGAAAGTGCCAGCGCAGGTGAGGCGCCCAAATCAGGACCGACAGCAGAGTTATTAGCAGCAGGGGCAACCGAGACCAAGAGGGCCCAAGAGGATATTTGATCCTATTCCTATCCCTTATAGTCAGATGTTTGCTCGTCTGCTCAAGAACTCTCTGATTCAAATGAAGAGTACCACGCCCGTACCGTACCCTATTCCTCCGGATTATGACATGACTGCGAGTTGCGAGTTCCACTCGGGAACGTTTGGGCACACAATTGATGAGTGTAATGTATTCAAGCACAGGGTGCAAGACCTGGTAGACTCAGAGATCATTGTATTCACTGAAGATGATATGTACATCAATGGAAGCCTCCTTTCTCAAATGAACACTCAGTCTGCAATTACGTCCAGACAGAATTAAGCTTCCTCAGCAATGGCAATCTTCAGCTTCTTTACTGCATTTTCATTTGTAGTTTTTCATTTCTTGTTAAAACATCGTATGCATGTAAGACTTGTTTGTTTTTTAATGATGATATTAATGCAATGAGTATGTTTTTCTTGAAGTAATCCATTCGTGTTCACTCTTAAATGTTTATATGCACTGCAATACCAATTTTCTTGTCTAGAACTCTTGAGGGAGGATGACGAAATAAGAGCGCAGATTTCTAATGGTACGCTTTTGGATAGAACCTTGTTAAGGATGTACAGGCATTGTTTCAAACCCCTAAACACTGGAGATATAAGGGAGATAGACCCTCGTTAACCCCTTTGAGCCTTGAAGTGGGAGCTTCTTTCGTACGAAAAAACCCTCATACTTAACCCAGGGGCGGGGTAGGCGTCAGTTAGTTTGACCGAGCGTTCAAATTCCAAGGAGAGTGTGCATCCGAGGATCCATTACCTCCCATTCCGCTAGCAAGAGGTTAAACCACAATGGTTATCCATCAACAATCAAGGAGTGAGGCAGTCACAACCCTTTCAAGCAAGTAAGACAACCAGTGTCACACGCTTTGTTCAAAAAGGGGAATAAAAAAAAAAAGAAAGCCCGCTAAGTCGAAACTTGAAAACAAGCGACTTAGGCAAAAGTTAGCGCATCTCGCTGGATTTAAAAATCGAAAAAAAACTCAAAAGAGTCAGTCCAGGCAAAAATTAGGGATAAAAAAAGCAAAAGAAAGAAAAAGCGAGAGGCGAAAAGGATTACAAAGGAAAATCCTCGATAAGAACAAATTCGTGTGATTACAGACACAAGAGATAAAAAGGGGTGACTGTCATTCCAAAACCCCTTAGGTGCCAAACCATTAGTGGCATAGGTTCCTTGAAGATCATAAACATTTTGAGAGATGAGCGTTTGTGTCAGATTAACTGAACATAGGACTGGAGAACATCACGAAGAGTGGGTGGGCACCGATAAATTTTGAGCCATAAATCCTTTTTTCTGAAACCGTGAACCAGACCATGTTACAGCCCTTAAAAGTCCTAATTGAAACAGGGTTCAGTCCGAAAGCGTACTCCAACCGGATGGCGTTCCTGACTCCCACGAGTTGTGCTAATAAGGTTTGTTGGTATTGCATGTGCGCATTGTTTTGCCATTCAAAAATCAAGGTTGCACCCCAGCTGGTGATTCGTTCACAAGGCTTGGCGACGCATTTTCAATAAAAACTTCAAGGTTAACATGAGTGTTGCATTAGAATTATCATTCTCATAATAAACATTTTCTGTTTGCATATATATGCCTCAGCATCAATGCAACTTACACAGTGAAAGTCAGTCAAGAAGCTTGATCCTGCCAAGTTGGGATGCTCGGAGATTCTAAAGGACAATCATATCAAGGGGCAGGCTGCCAAGAGACTCAGTGTAGAGTGGGCTCTCCCCAGTAAGTCGTGTTAAGATGTAGCCAATCGGGGGCATTCACGTCGAGAAATCTCTCAGAAATTCAGTTATTCTGGGGCATTCATTCTAAGATCAGGGGCAAAGTCACTTCAAAGCTCATATTGGGGCAGGCCACCTCTAGAGCGTGGGAGATTGTCCACTCCTGAAAATGGTTAATTGAAAACACCTCCTCAAGGTTCGAGGTACTAAAGAAGAGTATTTTCAAGTCACTACAATCCCTTTCGAGGTAGTGTACTTCATGGATTATGAAGACTGGGGCAGTTATGTCGAGATATGATAAATCTCTCCAAGATTTTGAAGACCCTGGGGCTGTGCGGACGCCCGGTCTTCTATAAAATCCTCTTGAGATGATTTCTTCCATTAGACCTGGTGGTCTGGGGCAAGTGAAAAGTTCAAAGACCCGCTTATGACCATAAAGACAAGTCAGGCTGCAGGGCAAAAGCATTGTATTTCCCCAGCAGGACAAACTTTCCTCAGCAGAGCAGACCTTCCCCAGCAGAGTCGCCAGCTGTCGCTCCCAGGATTTTCATCCAGGTACAAATGCTAGAGTGGCGCGGAAAAACAGAGTCGCCAGCCGTGTAAATTTATCCCAAGAGAGGGAAAGGGAACACCCCATAATCCTGAAGAAGAGGGAAAGGAATGGTCATCGCAACCATAGCCTGGGTTCGGGAGTCGGTTACGCGAGGGGAAGATGCTAGCACCCCACGCGTCCATTGTACTCGATGGGATCCACGCTTGTTGTCTATTCTAAGGGTGAGTTATACTATCATCTAGGGCTGTACTAAGACGGGGAAGCGAAAGACTAAGACAGACTCGGTAGGACGTCGACGTCCTAGGCCTACGTAGCCCCTTTGTGCAATGGGGAATTCAGAGTCAACATAGTTCGGACCAAGTTCTTTTTGTGTTTTTTATGAGCGACGTTAAGTTCGCGTCCGGCAGTTAGGGTCGATGCCTGTTTGTGACTCAGACGGAAGGTAACGTGCCCTTTTTGAAAATATCCTTTAGGTTGACGATCCCGAAGGGTAAAAAGGTTTGAAGTTCGTTTGTGTTTTTTAGGACAGAAGTGGCTTAAGTTAGTTCATAAGTTGCATTGCACCAAAGTCTAGGGCACATGGGCGAATACTTAACGCATCGTCCCAAGACAGGACGCTCGCTAAGAACTCTAGAAAGATGAGAGGAAGCCCCTCATTTCTCATTACCCACGCTTAAGGCTCGTGCGCAATACAATTTATCCTTATTAAGTATTTTCAAGAAGTTTTGAGATGAGAAGAGAGAAGACACAAGGGATACTCTAAAGGGGAACTAAGAGTCCTAATGTTATCATGCATGGGTGACCTACGGTTAGTGAGGTTTGACGACAACCTAAACCTAAAGGAAAAAGATGAGAGAAGGAAAGAGTAAGGGTGACCATGGATACTTATCCATACCCTGCATAAAAGGTTAGTACCAAACGGACATAAATAATATCAAAGCAAATGAAAACCAAACAATGGCATATAATAGTGATAACAATCCAAACATGAATTAAGAATTCAAATAAACAACCCCAAGACAATGGCACAAGTGCCTTTTCAAACAAGGTAACCAGACGTGATCAGAAATAGGCATACAAGAAGATTTCACACAAAGAGCCATTAAATAAATAGTAAAACAACTCCTAAAATCACCAAATTAAATATCAAAGTTACTCAACCAGAAACAAACCAAATTCCAAAAACTCCTGCAAAAATTCAAGATGTTAGTCATTCAGACAATCATGCAAAGTTCAGATGAGGATCATGGTTCAACATGCAAAAGGAAAATACTAAAATGCAATATGAAATAATTTTAAAAATGAAAGAAAAATATCTTAATGTACGTCAGAATGTTATCTAACAAATGCAAAAATAACGGATTGAAAATATTTTATGGATGCAGAGAAATAAAATAAACAAATGTAGGTATGCATGATATGAGTGATGCAAAAAGAAAATAAACTAAATAAAATAGTTATATGCATTAAAAAATCTCAAGAAAATTCATGAAACATATTTACCATTTTATAAAATTTTCCAAATTTTATTTTTTATTTTATTTTATTTTTTATCATCTAAATTAATTATTTAGTTTATTTTGGATCAAGGTTGGACCAGAAATCTTTGATGCAACATTTTATATAATGGATATTCAGCCAGCATACAGCTGTTTGTTGGGTCGTCCTTGGATCCATGGTGCAGGCGCTGTAACCTCCACTTTGCATCAAAAGCTGAAATACATGGTTGATGGTCACGTAGTGACAGTGTGCGGAGAAGAAGACATAATGATTAGTCAGCTGTCAACCTTCAAATACGCGGAAGTGGATGGTGAAATCCATGAGACGTTGTGTCAGGGGTTTGAAAAGGTGAAGGTTTCTGAAGAGGTCGTCTAGTCTGAGAATACAGAGCGGCATCAACCTGGGGTTTCTATGTCTTCGTTTAAAGACGCCAAAGCTGTGGTTGAAGCTGGTAGCTCACAGAGGTGGGGCCAGGTGGTTGAAGTTCAGGAGGAGAGGGATACTTATGGATTGAGATACAAGCCATCCAGGAGAGAAGGGGATCCTCCCAAATTCTATGGCCTAGTCCGTTTCACCAGTGCCGGTGTTTTCTTCGACAGGGTTAATGCCATTGAGGAAGAATGGGACAGTGATTGTGACATGGATAGCTGGATCCGTCCTTGCGTCCCGAGAGAAAGTCTGTGCAACTGGTCTTCCGAGAAAGTCATTCAAGTGACAGGCTTCAAGTAATTGCTTTGTTTTCCTATTATGTTAATCCTGAGTTCTGCCCAAGGCGTAGTGAATTTAGTTGTAGGGCTTTTAACTGTTGCATGTTTTGCTTTATCATCAATAAATGACTTTTCACCCTTAAATATTTTGATCTCTGCCTTTCTGTTTTTTTTATGCATTAAAAACCCACATCAAAATGGCAATGTGTTTCTTTTGTTGCATACATAATAAAACATACCTCATCAATCATGCAGGTCTTTTTGTTCATATGACACAGATCATGACTCAGCTATAGCTCGGTATGACTTTGATAATCCAATCTATCAGGCTGAAGAAGAGACTGACGAAGATTGTGAACTGCCCGAAGAATTGGTTAGATTGTTGAAGCAAGAGGAGAGAGTCATCCTACCTCATCAGGAGGAAATTGAGATTGTGAATTTGGGAACCGAGGATGCCAGAAAGGAAGTAAGGATAGGGGCTGCATTGGAAGACAGTGTTAAGGAAAGATTGATTGAAATGCTCTGTGAGTATGTGGATATCTTCGCCTGGTCTTACCAAGACATGTCTGGGCTCGATACTGATATTGTTGTACACCGGCTACCACTTAAAGAAGGTTGTGCTCTGGTCAAACAAAAGTTGAGAAGAACTAAACTAGAGATGTCTGTCAAAATCAAGGAAGAGGTTCAGAAATAGCTAGATGCCGGTTTTCTTGCCGTAACAAATTATCCTCCATGGGTTGCTAACATCGTGCCTGTACTTGAGAAGGATGGGAAGGTCAGGATGTGTGTCGATTACAGGGATTTAAACAAAGCAAGCCCAAAGGATGATTTCCCGCTCCCTCACATTGACGTGTTAGTTGACAATACTGCTCAGTACTCTGTGTTTTCCTTCATGGATGGCTTCTCTGGGTATAACCAAATCAAGATGGCCCCACAGGACATGGAGAATACAACATTCATAACACCGTGGGGAACTTTCTGCTACAAAGTGATGCCCTTTGGATTGAAGAATGCAGGGGCAACCTATCAGCGGGCGTTGGTGACTCTCTTTCATGATATGATTCACAAAGAGATTGAGGTTTATGTTGATGACATGATTGCGAAGTCACAGACGGAGGAAGAACATCTGGTGAATCTTCAGAAGCTATTTGAAAGGTTGAGAAAATTCAGACTGAGGTTGAATCCTAACAAATGCACCTTCGGGGTGAGATCAGGAAAATTGCTGGGGTTCATTGTTAGTGAAAAAGGTATCGAGGTTGATCCTGTGAAGGTAAAAGCCATACAAGAAATGCCTGTGCCGAAAACAGAAAAAGAGGTTTGTGGTTTCTTGGGGAGATTAAACTACATTGCTAGGTTCATCTCGCATCTCACAGCCACATGTGAACCAATCTTCAAGTTGCTAAGAAAAGAACAAGCGGTCAGGTGGAATGAAAATTGTCAAAAGGCGTTTGAAAAGATTAAAGAATACTTGCAGGAACCTCCGGTCCTTATGCCGCCAGTGCCAAGAAGACCTTTGATTATATATCTCATGGTTCTTGAGAATTCAATGGGTTGTGTGCTCGGTCAACAAGACGAGTCAGGTAGAAAAGAGCACGCCATCTACTGCTTGAGTAAAAAGTTTACTGATTGTGAGTCGTGGTACTCGATGCTGGAGAAAACATGTTGTGCACTCGCTTGGGCCGCTAAGCGTTTGAGGCAGTATATGTTAAACCACAAAACCCTCTTGATTTCGAAGATGGATCCGATCAAGTATGTGTTTGAGAAGCAACCACTTTCTGGTAGAATAGCCCGTTGGCAGATGGTTTTGACAGAATACGATATTCAGTATGTTTCCCAAAAACCCATTAAGGGAAGTGTTTTGTCAGAATATCTTGCCGAACAACCAATTGAGGATTATCAACCGATGAAGTTCAAATTTCTGGATGAGCATATCATGTATCTGAAGATGAAGGATTGTGAAGAACCTTTGCCTGATGAAGAACCTGAGATTGGATCTCAGTGGAAGATGGTTTTAGATGGAGCTGTTAATTCATATGGCAACGGAATCGGGGCAATCATTACGACTCCACAGGGTTCTCATATACCCTTTACTTCCCAATTAGCGTTCATATGCACCAACAATGAGGCAGAGTATGAAGCATGCATCATGGGGTTAGAAGAAGCAATTGATTTGAGAATCAAGAACCTCGATGTTTATGGTGATTCTGCGTTAGTGGTTAATCAGATTACGGGTGAATGGGAGACTCGTCAAGCGAATCTTGTTCCATATAACAACTATGCCAGAAGGTTGTTACCTTTCTTTGATAGAGTGGACTTCCATCACATTCCCAGAGTTGAGAATCAGATGGCTGATGCGTTGGCAACGTTGTCATCAATGTATCAAGTTAATCGTTGGAATGAAACTCCTTCAATCAGAATCATGCGCTTGGACGGACCTGCTTTTGTATTTGCAGTTGAAGGGGTATCAGATGGTAAGCCTTGGTATCATGACATCAAAGTCTTTTTGAAGAGTCAGGAATACCCAGCTGGGGCATCTTCCAAGGATAAAAAGACATTGAGGAGGTTATCAGGAAACTTCTTTTTGAACAAAGATGATGTGTTATACAAGAGAAACTTTGACATGGTCTTGCTACGTTGTGTTGATGAACACGAGGCAAGCCTATTAATGGAAGAGTTTTACGAAGGTTTCTTCGGTACTCATGCCAATGGACATGCTATGGTAAGAAAATTGTTGAGAGCGGGGTATTATTGGATGACTATGGAGTCTGATTGTTTTAAATACGCCCAGAAATGTCATAAATGCCAGACTTATGTTGATAAGGTGCATGTACCGCCTACTCCTCTGAATATTTTGTCGTCACCTTGGCCTTTTGCCATGTGGGGCATTGACATGATTGGGAAGATCGAGCCGACTGCTTCGAATGGACATCGTTTTATCTTGGTGGCTATTGATTATTTCACGAAGTGGGTAGAAGCAACATCGTATGCCAACGTCACCAGACACGTGGTAGCCCATTTTATTAAGAAGGACATCATCTGCCGGTATAGAGTCCCGGAAAGGATCATTACTGATAATGGTTCGAACTTGAACAATAAGATGATGAAGGAGCTATGTCAGAGCTTTAAAATCGAACATCACAATTCTTCTCCCTATCGTCCGAAGATGAATGAGGCTGTTGAAGCGGCTAATAAGAACATAAAGAAGATTGTGCAGAATATGGTAGTGACATACAAAGACTGGCATGAGATGTTGCCTTACGCTTTGCATGGTTATCGTACTTTGGTACGCACATCAACTGGGGCAACTCCTTTCTCACTGGTATATGGTATGGAAGCAGTTCTGCCATTAGAAGTTGAGATTCCTTCTTTGAGAATTCTGACAGACGTAAAGCTTGATGAAGCTGAGTGGGTGCGTTCCCGGCTGAATGAACTGAACCTCATTGAATAGAAGAGATTGAAAGCCATTGCGCATGGCCGGTTGTATCAGAGCAGGATGAAGAAAACATTTGATCAGAAAGTGCGTCCTCGGTGTTTTCAGGCTGGTGAATTAGTTCTGAAAAGGATCACTCCTCCTCAAACAGATCACAGGGGCAAGTGGACTCCGAATTACAAAGGGCCGTATGTAGTAAGACAGGTTTTCTCTGGTGGAGCCTTATTACTCTCAACCATGGATGGTGAAGTTTTACGTCTCCTGTGAACGCGGATGTAGTCAAAAAATACTTTGCATAAAAGAGACCCGCTGAACATAAAAAGAAGGTTCAGGCAAAAATGGGGCATCCTGGCGAACCATAAAAAGAAAAGGTTCAGGCAAAAATTAGGGAAAAAAAAAGAGACAAACCCGCAAGGTTGAAAACCTGAAAAGGCAACTTTGGCAAAAATGGGTATCCCGGTGGATTGAAAACCCGAAAAGGGCGATCCAGGCAAAAGTTAGGGATTTAAAAGCAAAGACTACGATCCGCGTTTGATCTGTGATCACTACTCACACTTGGAAAATTCGAAGGAAAGAAATCAGTCCAGTCAGTCATCTTCAAAGGCCAAAGCATCTACGGATAAACAAGTCATATGTGTTATGGCTGAGTCGAGTCATGGTGGATGTCTGTTCCCCACATTACCGACATGTGTATTTTCTTTTACTTTTTGCGCAATTACCTCTTTCCAGGAATTGCTTCCAAATGTAAATGCCTATTTACAGGCCAATCATTCAATAAAGTTTGCATTTCAGTCAAAGAGCTTTTGTTTTTGCTTTACCTGTTTTGTTTGTGAAAATGTCCGATATTTTTGATAAACATTACATGCTAAATGTTGAGCTTGGTGAAACAAGTTGGAAAACAGTGGCAATTGCTTAGGCGACAGTCACTATGATGAAAATCAAAGTAATCATTTTTGAACGTAGACCTTTATGTTGGTTTTGCAGGATGACAGGTGTACCTCCCCAGTAGAGCTTTTCCCAACTTTGAAGTCTGATCATCCTCAGCAGTTTATTACTCTTCCCCATCAGAGTAGAGAGGATCGTCTTCCTCAGCAGAGTATAGAGAAGTGATTCCCCAAGCGGAGTCGTTGAGGATCGTCCCCTTCAACAGGATATAAGAGGTTTTCCCCCAGCCAGAGTTGTGATTTGGCTCACCTTTCTTCAGCAGGTGGTGTTTCCCCACAGAATATGGGGCAGTCGTTTTTTCCTCAGCTAGTCAGGAAACAAGGTGTTTATCCCCTAGAAGGGTGGATGTTGACAACTACTTTCTCTCCCAAGCGGAGTCATTGAGGATCGTCTTTCTTAGCAGAGTATAGAGGATTGTATACCCAGCCGAAGTTGTGTTTGGATTACTATTCCTCAGCAAGCGTTCAGAAGTTGATTGCTCTAAGGTGGATGTTGTGGTATCTCCAGCAGGAGATTCGTGGACAAAGATGTTATTATCCCCACAGAGTCCTGGTGTCTATTTTCCTCAGTTGGTCATAAGGTATAGTCTCCCCGACAACGGCTTGATCTAATCCCCAGCAGGGTAAGGGTAAAGTTATTTCCCTAACAGTAGATTAAGCTCACCGACATCCCCAAGCAGAGTCTGGTGGTGATTGGTATCCCCAGCAGGTCTTAAGTCTAATCATTTTTGGCAGGCGTCAATGCCAAGTTTTGAAGTATTTGGTGGTCCCCAGCGGAGGAGTTCCCATCTTCAGTATTCATCTCCCTCCCCGACTGAGTGGGTATTCTCTCGGAGTTTTGTCCATCTCCAGCAGAGTTGTTGATCTTGATATTCCCCAACAGAGTGGGTATTCTCTCGAAGTTTCGTCCATCTCCAACATAATTGGTGATTGTGATCTTCCCTAGCAGGGTGAAGTTTTCCTCAACATGTTTCTTTGGTTTGATGACAATGTAGTTTGTCGTCCTCGGTGGAGCTGCTTCTGTTCTCAGCGTTTATTTCGCTGGGATGGTCTTTTGCATTGCATAAGCATTTGTTTTGCATGGCATCCTCCTAAATGCGTAGCATTTCCACTTCGGGTGGAGCATTACGGCAAAATTCAAACATATGCATCCGAAGCATAAGCCAGGTTTGAGTTTTCCTCCGTCAGGAAAAGCCGGATTTCAGGAGCTATCTTTTGACTTTACTCCACAATGTTGGGTTTTGTCATTCAAGGCAATATTTGACATTCCCTTGCAGAGTTGTTTGCCAGGATCGTGAACCCGTGGTTTCATTTTTTTACCCCTTCATCCAGGTGGTCCTTTGGTTTATCCCCTCAGGGTTTTTACCGTTTGACACTCGTCTGTGTTTCCTTCAGCACCTGTCCGTGTTTGAACCTTTGATTTCAATACCCATCCGTATTGACCTTTTGATGACACTCATCCGTGTTGCCTTCCATTCCCCAGCGAGATTCATCCCCGATAAAAGTTTCTTTACAACCTTTTCGATACCCGTCCGTATTGAACCTCTTTACACCCGTCCGTGTACCTTTTCGATACCCGTCCGTATTGAACCTCTTTACACCCGTCCGTGTACCTTTTCAGTACCCGTCCGTATTGAATCCTTTTACACCCGTCCGTGTACCTTTTCAGTACCCGTCCATATTGAAACTTTTTACACCCGTCCGTATACCTTTTCGGTACCCGTCCATATTGAATCTCTTTACACCCGTCCGTGTACCTTTTCAGTACCCGTCCGTGTTGAAACTCTTTGCACCCGTCCGTGTACCTTTTCGATACCCGTCCGTGTTGAAACTCTTTGCACCCGTCCGTGTACCTTTTCGATACCCGTCCGTCCGTCAGTGTTTATTCCCAGCATAGCTAACACTCGTTTGTGTTTATTTCATGACATTTCAATACATTGTTTGTATTGGTTTCCAACACTCGTACGTATTGTGACAGTGCAACATTTATTACTTGTTCCCCAATGGAGTCGTCCCTCCCTTGAGGATTGCAAATTTTAGGTTTCTTTTGGTATTCAATCTCCGTGAATCCTTTGAACGCATGACAGCCGTTGCTATCATACCTTCAGGACCAAGTTGATTGAATAGGGGCAGCTGTAACACCCCAAAATTTCCCTTGTTGTTTTTTTGGCTAACTGGCTTATGTTTCTTTGCATTCCTTGAATTTGCATTGTGCATAGCATTGGTTGTTAGCATGGGATCAAGGTACTTGGTCCATATTCTTAAGTTTCAAGCCCCAAGGTGTCTTATGGGGTCCATCATATCTTCATAAGGTCAAGCATGGTAAAGGATTTCAAGTGGATCTTTCCCTCCTAACCAGATGGTCCAAATTAGGGTTTTGGTTCCAAGAGGACTTCTTGAAGGGCTTTGTGGATTCAAGCATGTTCTTATGGTATTCCATATGCTCACATGTGTTCATGGATAGAGACTTGGCTAGTGATTCATTGTGGGAGATGTGCAGTGGATCAATTACTTGTGAAGTAAGCAAAAGTCAACAGTTCAAAAGGAAAGTTAACCATGGGTTTTCAAGGGTTCAAGACATGTTTCCCAAGTCCATATACCTTTATTTGGTCAAGGAATAAAATGGAATACATCATTCTTCAATAATCAAGAGTTTGTGCAAAAGTTACTAAATTTGGAAAATGACCTATAATGAGAACTTTCCATTTTTGGAAATTTTTCCACCACATTCAACTTGACTTTTCATCATCAAGGAAGCTTCAAATGAATTTTATTCCAACATGAAAGTTGAAGATATTTCTCTCCCATTTCCAAAAAGTACTAGATGGTTTCCATACCATTTGTGGTTCTCAAGTTATGGTCAAAACAATGCAAGGTGTTTTTAAGGGTTTTCACATGTACCACTTTTTCCACCTTTTGAAAATTGGTTCCAATTGGTTTCAAATGACCTCTAATGGTTCAGTTCACATTTCCACATTCAAGTACACATCATAAGGATCATTTTTGGCCTTTGAACCAAGAGATTTCGTGCCATATTAATCACTTATTTCACATTATACAAAATGGCAAGATGTTTCAAAACTCACAAACCAAGTGATTTCAAGGCCCATTTCCAATCCAATTCTGGTAAGTACAAGATTTGTGAGTGATCCATCATGAAAAGCTTGCCAATACACGCATGGAGGAGGGTGTACAACTCAAAGTGCAAATTTGCAAAATCATCCAAAACTCATTAATCAAGGGATTAACAAGACCTTAATCATAATCAGGAGAATAACCAAGTGTATATAAGCTAACTCATGCCCTCATTGCTAGGTCATGCACTCATTTTGGCTCAGAATCCATTTTTCACCCTAAACCTTCTCCTCTTCGAATCTCACTACTCACAAGAGCTTTTCACAAAATTCTTTCACATTCTGAATCATTGGGCTCCATAGAACACAAATCTACCATCATCTGAAGCTCATAACAAGGATATCATAGGGTTCGAATTTGGAAACCTCTTCTTCAAAACTCAAGATCTAGGTCAGATTCAAGCTCTAATTGCATTTATTTTGCAATTAGAGACTTCTGAGGTGTGATCTGGAGCTTACAGACGGGTTTCTAGGAGTATTTTGAGCTATTCAAGATCTCAGCTTAGTGGTGATTTCATGCTCTTAGAACTTAATTTTTTGATGTGCATAATGATCTATGAGGTTCACTGAGTGTGCTGATGTGTTTTGTTTTGAGTTTGGACGTGTATCATGAGAGTATTTGATGGTTGAAGTTTTTGGATCCAAACTTATTTCATTCGATTCTCATTATTGTTACATTGTTTGTGATTTTTAATATGATATTTGAGATCCTTGTGAAATTCTGATCAGTTTGATGTACTCATGATTGATTTCTGGAAAGTTTTTGGTGGAGACTCACCGGAGAAGGTGACAGGAGCTAGGGCTCCGGCACCTGGTTCATGTTCAGTCCGACGAGGGTTTTAGAGGTGGAAGATGCAATCCCACCGTTCATTGCTTTGATCCAATGGTCCATGCGTTGCCACGTTTTATTAAAATCTATTTTTATTTTATTGGTTGAGTGTTATTAATCCATGCTAGTTACCATGTGCCACGAATCTGGGTCGTTGATCTTGCATGTTGTGTGATCTGATGATTCATTTGTATGCGTGTGATTAATCTGACGGTTCTATGCGTGCCAACACATTAATTTGTCATGTGCCTTTCACGTGTTTACTTTTTAAATTCTGAGTGATTTAATGTGCGCGTGTGTACATTGATTATCGTGCGCCTTGTGATCTGGGCCCTTCATCTTGATTACATATGGTTTTGGTTGACTAAATACCACGCGTTGGATTGATCTTGTGGTGTGTATGGGTCAAGATGGCTGACTGATTTCCTTTTATGTTGGACTGCGTTTTTTTGTTCATTGTGGACTGGGCTTACTTTTTGCACCCCCTTTCTTTGATCCATTGTGTTTTTCCAACGTGATTGCTTGCTGCTTGCACCCGTCATGTTTATTTCAATTATTTTATTTTTCATTAATTGTTGCATTTCATTTTTAATTCTTTAAAAATAGTTTTATACATCCAAAAATTATAAAAAAAATCACGAGTCATCCTTAGGTTTTTATAAAATTTTTCCAAATTTTATTTTCCATTTTTTATTTTATTTTTGGCATTTGAATTAATTGTTGTGTGAATTTCTTTTGAATTTGTTTCAATTGTGCACACTTAACTTACTGATTTTATTTCTCATCATCTATAAAACATTTTGAACCCATTCTTTTTGTATTGTTTCATCAACATATTGAAGTGCATAAAAAATTTTTTCTCATATTTTTAAACTGTTTTAATATTGCATTTTGGTCCCTTTCTTTTGCATATTAGTTCATAATTCCCATGTGACTTTGCATGATTGTTTGAAGGACTTGTCTTGTGAATTTTTACATGAGTTTTTAATATGATGTTTGCCCCTAGTTGAGGTGTTTTGATATTAAATTTGGTAATTTATTAAGATGATTTGCTAATTGTTTGATTGCTCTTTGTTTGAGGTCTTCTTTTGTGCACATCTTTGATCATGTTTGATTATTTGTTTGTTTAGGCACTTGTGCCATTAGTTGGGATTGTTTTATTGACTTCATAAACCATGTTTGAATCATTATAGGTCATTTTATTACAATTATAGGTCATTGGTGTGAGGTTGTTGCATATTTTGTGCATATGTTCAATGTTTGATTTACATGCCTCTTTTGGGTTTATCTTCTCACTTCTTCTCATCTATGCCTCTGCTTGGTTTGTATATACCATGCCATAGCTCTTCTTTGCATTTAATTTGATGTATGTTTCTGATCTTGGAGCTTTGCATTCATGTCATATGCTATTCATGTTTCATTTTGCATCCTTGAACATGTTTCACTTACATGCTTCCTTCTCCTTCTTCTAATGATTCTTAATGCTTGGATACTTGCTTGTATGCCTTATGTGACACTTGTATAGCATGTTTAGGCACATGTTTAGGTCATCCACATTATGACTTTGATTTTATTTGAAGCATTGTTGCATGATCACCTTGCATATCCACTCATTCTTCTTCTACTCCTTCTTTGATGATCTTCTTGGATGTTTTGCCACTTATTTGCATTCTCTTTGCTTGAGTTTGTTTGGTAAACATTATGGGTAACCCTTAAGGTGTACATTCTGACTTGGATGAGTTTCACTTGGTTTGTAATCATTTCTCTTTGGGTTGTGACTTGTTTGGGTTTCATTAGTCTTATTGTTGCTTATGTTTGTTTTTGCTAACCATGTAGGGGCTAATGGTAAGTGAATGGGATATGGATAGTTATCCAAATTCTAACTTCTCCTTTCTCTTTTAAGCTTTCATACTTGTGTTTGCTTTAGCATTTGTAATGATTCTTTCTTCTCTCTCACTCTTTCTCATCCCATGAATCTCAAGACTTGATTAAGTCTTGGATTCTTTTCCCTTAGAGCTACCTAGTCCAACTTAATTTTTGATTAAGCTTGGAGTAGGATTAGCATTAGGTTTTAGGTAGTCGTCCCTCATAAGCCTCACTAACCATAGGTTACCCATGTATGATAACATTAGGACTCCTTTGTGTCTTCTCTCTTCTGATCTCAAAACTTCTTCAAAACACGTAATAAAAGTTAACGTGTATTGCGCACGAGCCTTAAGCGTGGGAAGTGAGGAGTGAGGGGTTTCCCTTCATTCTTCCAGGGTACCTAGTGTACGTCCTGTTGGGGACGATGCGTGAAGTATTCGTTCTTATGTCATAGACTTTGGTGCAATGCAAGTTATGAACTAACTTAAAAAACACTTATGTCCAAAAAACACCAAACAAATTCAAATCTTTTTTGTGCTTCGGGATCGTTGGGTTTCAAACTGCTTTTTTCAGAAAAGAGCTCGTCGCTCACGTAAAAAATACTTACCCATTCGTGGTCGTACCCACGAACTACATTAGCTCTGATTCCTTTCTCTCGTCCGATTGAGGATATGTAGGCACAAGACAGCGATTGTCTTGGCGAGCAACCTTCCCCCACAGTTCCCATCTGAACTACGCTGACTCTGACTTTCCCATTGCACTGAGGGAGTACGTAGGCCTAGGGCATCGAATATGTCCTACCGAGTCTGTCTTAGTCACCCCTTCTCCGTTTTCTTTTGCACAGCCATAGATAGTAGGACAACTCACCCTCCGTTTAGACAACAAGCGTGGATCCCATCGAGTACGATGGATGCGTGGGGTGCTAACACCTTCCCCTCGCATAACCGACTCCCGAACCCGGACTATGGTTGCAATGACCATGTATTTCCCCCTTTCTCTTCAGGTTTATGCAGTGTTTCCTTTACCTCTCTCGGGATAAATACATATTGCTGGCAACTCTGTGTCTTCTGCGCCACTCTCGCGTTTGTACCGTTGGATGCAAATCTTTCGGGAGCAACATTCTTTTTAGCCGCTTCTACCGCCCCGTTCATCTTGGGTTGGTAGAGAGATGAGTTATGGTGTTCGATCTTGAATTTAGCGCACAACTGTTTCATCATCTTATTATTCAAGTTAGATCCATTATCTGTAATGATCTGGCTAGGAACACCATAACGACAGATGAAGTTATTTTTGATAAATCGGACCACCACTTGTCGGGTTACATTAGCGTATGACGCTGCTTCGACCCACTTGGTGAAGTAATCAATGGCTACCAGGATGAACCGATGTCCGTTCGAAGCCTTAGGTTCGATCATGCCAATCATGTTGATTCCCCATATGGAAAAAGGCCATGGAGAAGAAAGAACTTTGAGATGTGTTGGCGGTACATGGATTTTGTCGGAGTATATCTGACACTTGTGACACCTCCTCATGTACTTGTAGCAATCGGATCCCATGGTTAACCAGTAGTACCATGCTCTTAGAATTTTTCTCGCCATTGTGTGTCCATTGGCATGAGTGCCAAAGGACCCTTCGTGAATTTCTTTTATCAGCATGTCTCCCTCTGGTCTGTCTACACATCGGAGCAAGACCATGTCAAAGTTCCTCTTATAGAGTGTATCACCGCTCAGGAAGAAACTGCCAGCCAACCTTCTAAGAGTTTTTCTGTCTTTCCTGGATGCCCCAGGTGGGTACTCTTGTTTCCGAAGGAAGCATTTGATATCGTGATACCAAGGTTTGCCGTCTATGACTGCTTCGATCGTGAAGATGTAAGCGGGCCATTCAAGGCGCATTATGTCAATCTTAGGTAAGTCATTCCATTGACCTACACTAATCATGGAAGAGAGGGTGGCTAATGCATCAACCATGTGATTCTCTTCACGAGGGATATGACGAAACTCGACTCTGTTGAAAAAGGGTAACAACCTTCTTGCGTAAACTTTGTAAGGAATCAATCCTGATTGGTATGTGTTCCAATCTCCTTTGATCTGATTGATAACCAAGGCTGAGTCGCCATATACTTCCAAGTTCTTGATCCTTAAGTCGATCGCTTCTTCGAGACCCATGATACAAGCTTCGTATTCTGCCTCGTTATTTGTGCACTTGAATGTGAGTCTAGCGGTGAAAGGAATGTGGGTACCCTGAGGTGTTATGACAATTGCTCCAATTCTGTTTCCGTAATGATTGACAGCTCCGTCAAAGATAAGTCCCCATTGGGAATCTGGTTCTGGCCCTTCACTGGGTAGCGGTTCATCGCAATCTTTCATTTTTAGATACATGACATCTTCGTCTGGGAAGTCAAATTTGACTGATTCCTGATCGTCAATCGGTTGATGAGCCAAATGATCGGCTAAAACACTTCCTTTAATGGCTTTCTGAGCGTGGTACTATATGTCATATTCTGATAGCAACATTTGCCAACGGGCAATCCTTCCCGTGAGAGCGGGCTTTTCAAAGACATACTTTATTGGATCCATTTCGGAGATTAACCAAGTAGTGTGACGAATCATGTACTGGCGAA
Source organism: Lathyrus tuberosus (assembly GCA_022829125.1). Taxonomy (NCBI): domain Eukaryota; kingdom Viridiplantae; phylum Streptophyta; class Magnoliopsida; order Fabales; family Fabaceae; genus Lathyrus; species Lathyrus tuberosus. The sequence continues at coordinate 4,492,344 of JALAZF010000162.1, read as the reverse complement.
GACGTTTGGCTGCCCAAGCCAGAGCGCAACAAGTTTTCTCGAGCATAGTGTATCGAGTTTCGCAGTAGGTGAATTTCTTGCTCAAATAGTAGATGGCAAACTCTTTCCTTTTGGTTTCGTCTTATTGGCCAAGTACACAACCCATTGAGTCTTCCAAGACTGTGAGGTAGATGATCAGTGGTCTTCCTTCCACTGGAGGTGATAGAATCGGCAGGTTCGACAGATATTCCTTGATACTGTCAAAGGCGGTTTGGCAGTCTTCTGTCTAAACGCAGTCCTGGTTCTTTTTCAGTAATTTGAAAATCGACGCGGATGTTGCGGTCATGAGGAATATGAATCTGGAGATGTAGTTCAAACGTCCCAGGAATCCTCTGACTTGTTTTTCAGTTTTTGGAGAAGGCATTTCTTGAATGGCCTTGACCTTGTCAGGATCAACCTCTATTCCTTTTTGGCTGACGATGAATCCTAAGAGTTTCCCTGAACAGATACCGAACGTGCATTTATTGGGATTCAAGCGGAGTTTGTACTTTCGCAAACACTCGAATAGTTTTGACAGGTGGGTCACATGCTCCTCTTCTGTTTTAGATTTAGCAATCATGTCATCGACATACACTTCGATTTCTTTGTGTATCATGTCATGAAACAGAGCAGTCATGGCTCTTTGATAGGTTGCCCCGACATTTTTTAAACCGAACGACATTACCTTGTAACAAAAGGTAGCCCATGGAGTAATAAACGAAGTTTTCTCCATGTCTTTCGGCGCCATTTTGATCTAATTATAGCCCGAGAATCCATCCATGAAGGAGAAGACTTTGAACTTTGTTGTACTGTCTACCAGCATGTCAATGTGTGGTAAGGGAAAGTCGTCCTTTGGAATAGCCTTGTTTAAATCTCTATAATCCACACACATTCTGACCTTTCCGTCCTTTTTCGGAACTGGTACGATGTTGGCTAACCATTGAGGATATTCTGACGTAGCGAGGAAACCCGCGTCAATCTGTTTCCGTACCTCCTCTTTGATTTTGATGGCCATGTCTGGGTGAGTCCATCTCAACCTCTGTTTTACTGGAGGACATTCCGATCTTAACGGTAGATGATGTTCCACGATGCTGGTATGCAACCTTGGCATATCCTGATAGGACCAAGCAAATACATCGGGAAACTCTTTGAGAAGTTTCGTCAAACTCTCTTTGACAGTTGGACTGAGCAGTGCCCCAATCTTGACTTCTTTTCTCTCTTATTCTGAACCCAAGTTGACCGTTTCCAACGGCTCTTTGTGAGATTCAATGGACCTTTCCTCTTGTCGGAGTAATCTGGAGATCTCTTCTGGAATTTCGTTGTCAACTTCTTCTTCAGCCCCAAATACCAAGAACTCAAAGTCGGGAGAAGGCATTGGATCGTATGTTTCAACTGGGTTTAAAACAAGCAATCTGCATGACGTGATGATTTGTGTTTAGAAGAGAGAATGCAAGTGTGTGTAGTGTTTTTTCTTTGAAAAACTGCTTGTTTTTATTATTTGAGATGTTTTTTAGGATTACCATTTTCTGAGAAAAGCAAAAAGAGAAAACAACAATTAATGCAGAAATTACAGAACGACGTTATTTTATTAATGAACAAGTCGATTCTTGAAACTACAGCCCTATAAAACAAAACTCTGTCGCTTTGGGTGAAGCGAAGAGGGAAATTTATAGAAAGTGAGCCCTATCAAAACATCCGTTTCACCTGGACAGGGTGAAATGTTAAAGTAAAGATGGAAATTACTTAGACTTATGAATAATCTTCGGAACATCGACAGCGACCCATTGGCGGCGAACTCCTCGGTGAATCACAAAGTCTGGTACCTTACTTGATTTGTCTTAAAAAATAACGGTGATTTCTAGTAGAGCTGGATCATTGGAATCTGTCTCCAAGGCAGCGTTGTCGTAGGAGGATTCCTCAGTTGTATTTTGCGTAACATTTGTACTCTCAGCTGTATCTCCCCATCCAGTTGGCTGGATGTCTTCGAACCTGATACAAGAGCTTTCAGGAGCGGTGTACTTGACCATGAAGTCAAATTTTCCACTTGGTTGTCCCAGGGTGTCCCACACTTCTTTGGAATTGAAGGAGTCATCCCTCTCGATGATGTTGACCTCGGGAAAAGCATAGTTAATGAATTCTAGTCCTGCAAACATTGCGAATTCATCATCGTGCTGGGTATTTTCAGGATAACCTGGGTGTTGATCCCATGACATGGTGGGGACACATGTATTCTGTTCAATGATGCTCAGCTGATTTTCATTGTTCGGCTGATTTTCTTGCCCCAAGTTTCCTGGGTAAGGCTTCCAGATAGGCAGACCATCCATCGGGCCATGATAGTTGTGGCCAAAGTTGTCTTTCATCAGAGTGTCCTCCTCTAATGAGTTTGGCGTAGCACGACATCCTTCCGGATCACAATCTCCGTATATCATTTCGACATCTGACCTTGGTATAAATCTTGGGCTCTGTGCAGGAAAGCAAAAAGGCGTAGGCACCTCTTCCTGAGACAGATAACCGTTCTCGTTAAGATAGGACTTCCATTCCTCACCTGTATAGGAGGAATCTCCCTTGTTGATGGTATGGACTTCTTGAGTCATTGGTTGAAGGAAGCCTCCACTGTGGAAGAAGTTCTGAACAGGATGAAGACTTTCATCGTTAGCAGCTGTCTGGGTGCAGGTTGCAGAAAAACCGAGACCCTTCTTTGTTTTGTTATCAGTGGGAATGACAAGCTGTCCCCATCCTGTTGTGTTGGTACTCTCGACCGCTTTGATAGCATCTTTGTACGAGGAAATCGAGGTTCCCTTCTCTGATTGATTCTTATTACTCACCGTAAGCGCTTGGAATTGAGTCCCAACATCCTCCTTGGGTTCTACATAAGTAGATGATGGTAAGTTGCTTACGAGCAAGGCCTGTTCTCCATAGACTGTGACGAGTTGGCCGCTCTGGACGAACTTTAGCTTTTGGTGAAGGGTCGAAGTGACCGCCCCAGCCTGATGTATCCAAGGTCTTCCTAATAAACAACTGTATGTTGCCCGGATGTCCATGACCTAGAAAATGACTTGGAAATTATGAGGACCAGTAGCTATGGGAAGGTCGACTTCGCCGATAACCGTTTTTCTGTATTTGTCAAATGCTTTGACAACGACCTCGCTGGTTCTCATCGGAGGTCCTTTGAATGATAATTGCATCAAAGTGGACTTCGGCATAACATTCAGGGCTGACCCTGTGTCTACCAGTACGCTGACTAAAGCATCGTCCTGGCAGTTGACTGTAATGTTAAGCGCCATGTTATGACGACGACCTTCTTCAGGTAATTCCTCATCACCAAATCCCAAGTTATTGCAGGAAGTGATGTTAGAGACAATGCTATCGAACTGTCTGATTGTTACATCCTGTTCCATAAAGGCTTGCTCCAAGACTTTCTGTAGAGCCTCCCTGTGCGCTTCCGAACTGAGTAAAAGTGATAGCACTGAGATCTTTGAAGGAGTTTGTAACAGCTGATCAACAATGTTGTATTCACTCCTTTGGATGAGCTTTAGCATCTCATCATTTTTTTGAAAGGTCGGGATTATTGGATTGACTGACTGGTGGATAGGGAACTTCTGTCTGAGGTTTCTTTTCTTTGTTAGGTTCCCCAACCCCTCGGTTAAAGATTCTACCACTCCGTGTTACTCGACTGATGTCTGCAATATTCACGACGGAGGGTGTGGGATTTCCTTTCCATTCTCGAATGTGGTTGCACCGTACTTGTAAGGGATAGCCTTAGTTAATTCATACGGTAGTGGTCCCGGTAAATAGATGACTATGGGAGCCTTATGATTTTTCTGACCATCGTACGTAATTTTGATCCGTTCCCGGTTGGGAGCTCTCGATTTGTTAAGTAGAGGGATGATGGCACAAACATCCCTAGCCCTCTGATGATCAGAGATTACGACAACGTCCTTGATTTGATCAGCGAGGTAGTTGACTGATCCAGAACTTGACCATGGTTGAATCTCCTCGCGGTCCAACTGACTTTGAAGGGCTGCTCGCACGAGGTAGCATCCTTGATTATCCACTGACCAAACTCCACACCGCTCATAGTTGTGTAGTGGCACCTGACCACATCCGCTTTGAATGCAGTGTAACCTCACTAGATCTATTTCCATCGACCGAACATCCTGACTTTGATATCTAGTAGGATTCTCGTTAGTGATACTAACTTGCTGGGTGTCTTCATCCATATAGATTAGAAGCCACCAGTGGTTCAACAAGTGCTGAAGTGTTTCCTGGACTAGGGCACAACCCTGATCGTCTTCGCAACCCGCTTTACAGCCCTGATAATCATGTGATACCAGGAACCCGAGCCGAACCTATTTAGCATGTAACTCCACTAGGCTGGTATTCATCAAGCGAATATCGAAGATTTGAAGCATCTTGATTTGATAATGATTCCTATCATGGTAGTCCTGGATCCATCCAAGATCCATCTGACGCTGGAGGGCCTCTTGTACAAAAGAGCATCCCTATTTGTTTATCGAGCAATTCAGGCAGGAATTATAATCGTGACGCGGCAGATTATGATACTGGCTTTGCCTTGAGTGTATTGCCACCAAGTTGACATTCATCGCACGGATATCGTGGTTTTGAATGATGTTAGAATTTGTATAAACCATGTTAACTCCACGAACTTAGTGCTCTTAGATCCATCCAGATCCATCTGTTCCTGTAGAGCTGATTGCATCACAGAACATCCTCGATTGCTTTTAGAGTAGATATCACACTAGTGATAATTATGAGGTGGCACATGGCCATATCCACTCTGTCTACAATGCATTTTGACCAAGTTGGCCCTCAGTAAGAGTACATCGCAAATTTGATAGGTGTTGTTAGACTCTCCCTCTATCAAATTGACTGTAGCCTTCTCGTGTTGAGGCAGCGGGTTTGTGAGAACATTTAGATTCGTATCTTTGAAAGATAAGACCCCGCTCCTAACAAGATTTTGCACGTCGGATTTGAAACTGAGATAGTTCTCTATGTTATGCCCAGGTCCTCCTTGATGGTAAGGGCAAGTCTGATCCACCTTAAACCAAAAAGGAGGATTTTCCGGTACTGTAAGAGGAGACTTAGTCTGGACATGCCCCTTGGCCAGTAGTAACAGAAATAGTTCTGCGTACGATACGAGTATAGGATCAAATCCTGGTGGCCGCGTTGTACGGTTGTTGTTGTATTGAGGACGAGCCTGCTGAAGTGGCTGTTGTGTCCTTTGCTGAAATTGCTGCGAATGTGGTTGGCTTTGAGCAACCTGAGGTTGATACGTAGAAACAGGCGCAGGGTTGAAGCAGGAGTTACAACTGCTACTGGTTGGTATCGTCGCCTTTGCTTTCCGAGAGAGATATTCCCAATATCTTGCTCTTTTTTCTTAGGGAGAACACTACCGTATTTCTTAGTACCGCTTATTGACCTAGTGTCTTTGACTAGACGTCCTTCTCGAACGGCTTCCTCGAGACGTACTCCCGTACCGACCATTTCGGTGATGTTGCTGGGCGCACTGGCAACCATTCGGTGGTAGTAAAATGAGCTCAAGGTCTTTAAGAAAATCTTTGTCATCTCTTTTTCCTCAAGAGGTGGACAAATTTGAGTGGCAATTTCACGCCATCTCTGAGCGTATTCCTTAAAGGTTTCCTTGTCCTTTTACGACATTGATCTGAGTTGATCTCTGTCTGGTGCCATGTCCAAATTGTATTTATATTGTTGGACGAAGGCAGTGCCAAGATCTCTGAAAGTGCTAATCGTAGCGCAGTTTAAACCCATGTACCATTTTAATGCTGCACCGGTTAAACTATCCTAAAAGTAGTGAATCAGTAGGTCCTGATTCTCCGTCTGAGCTGACATTCGCCGAGCGTACATCACCAAATGGCTTTGAGGGCAAGAGTTAGCCTTGTACTTTTCAAAATCGGACACTTGGAATTTGTGCGGGACTTTCACATTGGGGACCAAACAAAGGTCTGCGGCGTCATTTCCAAATAAATTCTGACCGCGAATAGCTTGTAGTTCCTTCCGGGATATAGTTAACAAGCATGCCCCAGGGACGATCTTTTGGCATTTGATACCTAGGATCATACTTCTCCACTATGGGCATTGAAGTGATCTCTGAGATCACAGTTCTTTGTAGCTGTGCTTCTGCCATAGCTTGCATGTCATTACGAAGCTTTCTCATATCTTCTCTCAGAGCGTCGATCTCTTCTTTCAACTCTCTGTTCTCTTCCTCGAGATCATCCATCTTTTTCTGACGATTGGCCCGAGTATTGTACGAATGAGACAGTTTGACTCTAGAACCGAGACACAAACTTGAGATTCATAGGTAAGAAGAATACGTGACGTGAGAATGATGAATGCAATGACTATATTTATTGTTTTTGTTTATTCAAAGTAAACTTCGACAATTAGATTTCAAATATCAAATAGTGGGGAAACCCCGTTTTATTGAATTCAAAGGATTGCGGAAATGGAAATACAGTAAATTACAAGATGCTGGAAACAGAAACCTAAGCTAATGGGTCCCGAGTCCTCTCTGAGGAGAACTCGGGTGCTGACTCTGGTACTTTCCTTTTCTTGGACCGGGGCTCTTGGGCCGTTGTCGGGTTGTCATTCCTTTGCCAAGTGAAAGGAGCGAGCAAATTCCTTTGGTCATCCTAATTTTCTACAGCATGTTGCTCCAAAATCTCAATTAGAGCATCCTTATCTTTCAATAGCTGTTGTATTTTGGTACACTCCACATTGAGAATGCGGTACTTGTTCTTCCAAGACCTCCTTTCCTGTTGAACTTTGTTGAGAGTAACCTGAAGTTTTTCCGTTTCAGTCATGAAGTACATGACAGATTCCCTTGGCGGAAGAACTTCATGATGAGGATAAGGCATCCTTAGCTTGAGAGCTCTAGTTTGTACACAGTGGAGATAAGGCTCCACTGAGACACAGTTCGGTTTTCCTAGAGACTCCCGTCCTTTCTTATGAACATGTTTCCAAGCGTGCACTATTTCCATCTTTAGTGCCTTGTCATTTTCTCCTTCCTTGAAGAAAAGACCTTCCAGGTGAGCATTACGTGGGACATGCCTTATCGGGTATCCAAATTGACGACGAACTAAAACTGGATGATAATTGATTCCCCCCTTAGTTCCTATAAGGGGTACGTTGGGGAAGTTTCCACAACGGTCAATGATTCTGATCCCGTCATAAATCCTATTGCACCAATCTATGTCAGAGTTGGTAAGAGACATGATTTTCTACGACCAACGTAAGGCACTCTTATGATCCCAAAAAGCAGCAGACTTAGGCAAATGGGAAATAAACCACTTATATAGCAGGGGTACACAGCACGTGATCATTCCTCCGCTGTATAAATTCCTTAAGTGTACAGAATGATACATATCTGCGAGCAAGGTTGGTACGGCGTTTCCAATGAGAAAAACCTTAAGGGCATTGATATCGACGAAGTTATCAATGTTGGGAAACAGAAATAACCCGTAGGTGAGTAAAACAAAGATGCTTTCAAAAGCAGTCATGTTTCCTATACTAGCAAAGTACAGAGCTTTCTTTACCAGAAACTTGGCTGGTAAACCTGGTATGCTTTTGCAATGGTCTGATCCTTTGGAATTTCTTCCAGTCTAGAAAAGGGAGCTTGATCAGTAATGGGTAGATCAATCAGATGAGAATACTCCTCCAGCGTTGGTGCGAGCTGGTAATCCGGGAATGTGAAACAGTGATAGACCGGATCGTAAAACTGAATGAGTGCCTCCAGGATTCCCTCAATTACATGGACACTTAACAGAGGTAACAGACCTCCGTACTTGTCTCTGAAAGCGTCAGGGTTAGTGATCATCCTTGCTAATCCTCTCAAATCCTCTAGTTTTGGAACCTTAAAGGTGTACTTATGAGTTCTCCTTCTACTGAAATCCATGAGCGCAATCCTTGTCTCTCTGACATTTGCAATCAATGTCTTAGTTTAATCTTGAAAAAAGAGAGACTAGAAGAGATAATTTTTCTTTGCTTAATATTTTTAAAATGAATGCATGAATGCAGCACGCAAAAACATAGAAAAAACATGGGGTCAAAGGGTCGGTGTCATGAAGTCAAGGCTCTACCCATCCCAAAGGTTTATACTAGTGATTTTTGTACCTGTCTCTCAAAATCATTGATTCTTGTCGAGATAACATCAGCGGGCCGGGAACCGTGCTAGGTGATGTTATTTCAAAGAACCTCAGAAGAGGGTAGTATCACGTGACAACTATTTCTGATAGCTTCCGCACTACTGAAAGAGGTTTTTCCTAGGTGTATACTCAATCTTTCCACATGCGGCATCACACGCATTCCCATTAGCAGAAAAATAAACACAGATATCAATTAGGAAAAGCAGTATATATATTTGTCCTAATGTCCTAGACTTTTAAGAGCTATGAATCCTATGTTTCTGACAGAAAATGGATCCCCGACGGAGTCACCATTTTGTGCACTTTCCCAACTTAAAGGTTTTGACCTAAGATCCTAGTGAAGTCAACAAAAAAGTCTTAACCCCAGTGAAGTGCCTACTCTTTGGTTTCTACCCAAGAGATGAAACACTGGCCCCACGGTGGGTGCCATTTTTCTATAGCGAGCGATTTTGGACGTGGTTCTTAACCACTGTCGCTCTGGGAGGGTACTACAGGTCGATTCATTTTTTATCCTATTGAAGCTGATGAAGGAAGGGAAATAGATGTCTCCAACTAACCCTGCTTTGCAAACTGAGGTCAAACAGTCAAAACTGTTGGTTTACAGATGCGATCAATGTGGGGGGACCTCTCTTAGGTTATTTTGATCGAGTTTAGACTTTTGGTGGGGGATACGGACTTGGATGTTTTGAAGGATATGTGAGGATTTGTGACCTGAGGGTTTTGATGTGGTTTGCTCGCTAAGATTTTTCTTTCAATCTTATACCTACGTATTCCCGTTTACCGAAACAGGGAAATCAAAGCGATCGTAGTTCCTCCTATTCTATGGGAGGAAACGGTGTTTTGGTGTCTTGTTCAAAGCCCAAGACATGAAGCTAAAGGTGGTTTGTATCTTGTTCAAAGCCCAAGATGTGAAGCTGAAGGGTCTATTTGTATCTTGTTTAAAGCCCAAGATGTGAAGCTGAAGGGTGCTGACTTTTAGAGAGAATTTGTCATCTCTAAAGAGGAGTATTTGGTCTGTTTGTCACAGCTGTTGCGTGACTAGTTATAAAGGAGAATTACTTTAACTGGGATATGTGAATCCAGTAATGCCATAATTTCCTTTATAGGGGATTTTCAACCTGAAGGAGAAAACTTTAACTCAGTTTAGAGCAATGCCATCTTTCCTTAGGAATTTCTCATGCTAAAAGAGGGACAGTGGCGTGGATGTAAAGAATCCAGAGGCTTGCCGCTTACAGCCAATAGATGAAGGGGAAATGAGTTGTTGATGTTTATATACTGTGAACGAGGCACAACTTTGATGCTAAAAAGTTGATTGACTCAATCGGGGTTTTCTTATACAAAGCCTAAGTGGAGGCTATTGGCCCAACAAGAGGGTGTTTTTATGTGTCTCGTACGAAGCCCGAGAGAGTGGCTAAAAGTGTTGACTCAACAAGAGAGGGCTTTTGTATGTGTCTTGTATGAAGCCCAAGACGTAGGCTAAAGGTTTGACTCAACAAGAGAGTTTTTTATACTCAACAAGAGAGTGATTTGTATCTCGTACGAAGCCCGAGATAGAGGCTAAAGTTGATCAAATCAACAAGAGAATCTTTTTATACTCAACAAGAGAGTGTTTTGTATCTTGTACAAAGCCCGAGATGAAGGCTAAAAAATGTTTGACTCAACAAGAAAGTCTTTTATACTCAACAAGAGAGTGTGGGGAGAATCATTATACAAAGCCCAAGAGGAGGCTAGGGTAACTGTTTCAGTTGAGTGATAGGTCCAGCATGTTGGTTAAAAAAGAAAATCAGTTCTTATATGAGTAATGTTGTACTCATGGATTTGATCTGAGGACCGAGATTATTTCCTGTTTCTTTAAGGAAACAGGGAATCCGAAGGGTATTGAGACTGTCCGAGTCTATGGGTTTTATCTTTTGTACTATGCTTAGGAAACAGTAGTAGTAAGATCTAGACTCTTTGAAAGACTGTTCTATTAAGATGACTAATTTCTGTTCCTATACCTTTAGGAGGTCGTCGGGACAATTTGTACGAAGCCCAAGAGGAGGCGAGAAAAAATTTTAAGAAGCCGAGGGACAATTTGTACTAAGCCCAAGAGGAGGCTATCTTCCCGGAGGAAGAATCATTATACGGAGCCTAAGAGGAGGCTGTGAAAACTTCTAAGAAGCCGACGGGTCCTCGCACAATGCCCAAGAGGAGGCAGGGATGCTTTTAGGAAGCCTGTGGGTCCTTGCACTAAGCCCAAGAGGAGGCTGATGAACAGTTCCAGAAGGGGTTTCACTTGGAACATTGGCCTTCTGTATATGAACTATTCAAGGGGGAGATTTCTTAGATCTAGTTATCTAAAATTATTGTAAAAGAAAATTCTCACGGTTTAGGTTATGGCGAAATATCCGGAAGAACGTCGGATGTAAGGAGACGAGGTTTTGTCTAGTTCTAGGTGTAGTTGCCGGGGAAACTCTAAATATCTATACTAGTATTACACAATCGATATGAGTTTATGAAAGAAGACTTACAGTGAAACAGCCCCACAGTACAGTTATATACATATGAAAGCGGTAAATGAAAGCGGGTAAACACTTACTCGGTTGTAGAGCTTCCATGCTGTTTTGTTAGTTGTCCAACAAAGAAAACTTTGATAACAATATTATATGCAAAATCAAAGGAAAAAGTGCTTTTGGAAAGGAAAATTGGGGCTTACAGCTCAAGGAGAGGCCTAGGGTTTTATCAGTGATTGCACTGTTGTTTGAAATTGTACAGGGACTTATACAAGTGACTGAGGCCCAAGAAAGGTTTTCTGTACAAGGGGATGGGTCTTACACTCTCTCAAGAGGCCTAAAAATGATTGAAAAAAGAAATGGGGCTTATAACACGAAGGTAGGCCCATATGATTTGTTTTTTGAACTGGCGATCGCGCCGAGATTTTCTTTTAACGCAGAGGGGCTTATACAATATCTGAGGCCGAAAGATTGTTTTGGTTAGAAGGGGATTGGGTCTTACACTCTATTAGAGGCCCAAATGTGATTTTGAATGGGTCTTATAGCTCAAGGAGAGGCCCAGATGGTTTGTTTTAAACGGGCAATGATTGTGCCGTTGTTTTTGAAATACAATGGGACTTATACAATAAGTGAGATCCAAAATAGGTTTGTATTTACAAAGGATTGGGTCTTACACTCTATTAGAGGCCCAAAGAGTTTGAAAAAGTTTGATGAGGGTTGAATTAATCAAAAACCCTAATTTGTTTCCAAAATGTATTTTAATTGAATAAAAAATTCAATTAAAATGATCAAAATTGTTTAACACGTGGAAAACAAATTGTGATCTTGGATTAATGTTTCAAAAATCATGTTTTGACCTACAAAATGATTAGAAATCATTAAAATTTGCAAAATCAAAAAGGAAAAAATATTTTAAATGTAAAAAACAATTAAAATATTAATTCTTGGCAAAAGTATCAATTATATGAAATAAATAATATTTTTGGGATTTTTTGGTAAAATAAAATATTTTAACATTTTTGTGAATTATTAAAAAAAAAAATCAACTCAAAATCATTAAAACTCAGAGAGAAATTAATTTTTGAATCAATTAAATAAAATCACAAAATTCAAATATTCAAATATTTGAAAAAGGGCACCAAGAACAAAGACAAGAATACGCGTCACCCTCTGTTTCTGCAGATTTTCATTTTCTATCCAATCTCATTGAATACTTGATTATATCATGCGATCTACATATCAATCTACTCGTTTCAACCTCACGATCATGTCTATGGTCTCTAATTTCATTTATTTTAAGCATGGAATAAGAAATCAAAGAGAAACCTCAAGAACCCTAAATTCTGCATGAAGGTTCAAAAATTCCATACACGATTCATACAAAGCAATTAATTGAGGTAAACACTCTATGTATGATTATGAACATATGGCCAAATTAATGTGCAACAAAAATTGCATGGATCATAGAGTTAGAAGAGCTCATGCTTACCACTTGCAGCTTATGATCGTGTTTTGTGTTAGAGGTGTTACAGCTTGGTTCCAAGGTTATGGACAGCTTCCCTAGGTGCTATGAAGTGTGTTTGGATGCTTGGAGTGGATTGATTTGAGCTGGAACTTGATTTGGCACCTCAACTGCAAATCTGTCAAAGGCTTGAGCAGTTGGCTGGTGATTTTGTGATTTTGGTGTTCCAGATGTTATGTGAGTATTTGGATCACTTCTATATGATGTTTATGAGGTGTGTGTGTGTGTGTGATTGGTTTGATTGAAATTGCTCTCAAACTCAAAACCCGATAGTGACTTGCTTTGGAAGGCAAATTTGGAAGTGAGAAGGTGATTTTGAGGAAAGCATCTGTTTGAAGGCTTTGGTGTACTCAAACTAATCACAAATGAGCTCTATTTATAGTAGAGCAAGTTTGTTTTGCAAGGAATAGTGAATGGCAACTGCTGCATAGGTTTGGCCAATGTTGAGCAATGAGAATCCAAGTCTCCTCTAGCCATTGACTAGAGGTTAGGGCACAGGCTGCTGGTTTCCTTGGTCTTGGATAAGTCTTGACTGAATTTAGTTGGCAATGGCTCAGTCCATGCCACCTTGGTGTATGCATTGAATGCTCCAATTCAAAATTGGAGTCTTGTCCCTCTTTTAGGCAATTCTAGGTTTGACATGCTATTTTTGGTTCCAAAGACTTGGGAGGCTTGGGATCAGAGTTGGTTCCTCCTTGGTCCCCCCTTGAGGTGTTCAAACGGATAGAGTTGCTTGGAATTGCACAAATTTGGAAAATCGAGCAAAACTCCAAAATCTGCCTTGCCTTGACAGTTTTCAGCAAGGCATGTTGCCATTGTCATATCTCATGGCTCAAGTGGAATTTGATGGAGTTCTTGGCCATTTTGGAAAGCCCTCATATGATACAACAACTGTTTGATCATAATTGGTTTTGATACTTTTGGATCCAAGTGAAAAATTCCCCTACATTTGGAAAAAAGAGAAGGGAGATTCTGACTTAGTGAAAATTTCACTAAGTGTTGGAAAAAAGTGACATTTTCACTTTTTGTGATTTTGATCATTCCATAACTCAAAATCCACGGGGAATTGGAATGAGTGGTAGTTGAAGCTTTTGTAGAGGGTAATGAGAGCTACAAATCCAGCTTTGGATGGGAAAAAATGGCCTTGTGGTTTAGGAGTTATGATCCTCCAAAGTTGGTACCCTAGCCACTTTATTCCATAACTTAGAAAATTTCTAAGTTTTTTTATGGTTACCCCTTTTACAAGTTATCCCACTTTTCTTGATTTTTCTTGATGAATGATGATTCTAATCACACATTAACATCATTTTAGGGTTAAAAAACCATAATTGTGAAAAATCTCAAAAAGTCAAAGTTTGACTTTTGTGCACAGTTGACTTTTTATCAGATGAATTCCAAACTGTGCGATCCTCTATGAAATTAAGTCCTTGACCTAAATCAAACTTGATGGATTGATTTCATAGGTGTCATAGGGTGTATTGAATGATGTCCCAAGGTTTGGGAGCATGTCCTGGTCAAAAGTCAAAGGCACAATTGACTTTTCCCGCGAAACTCTAACTGTGGTTCAGATGAAATTGAAACTTGTTGCTCAAGCTTCTTGGATCAACCCATTGTTGCAAATGGATCAATGTGATATATTTGAGACCCTCAAATCCACTCTTGAGGTCTTGGCTCATGTTTTTATCCCGAAAGTCAACTTAGGGGTGAATTAGGTCAAGAAACCCTAATTCCTGATTTTTTATGAATGCATCCCCTAAAGCAAAATTGACTTGATGATTGGGTTCATGATGTCCCTTGGAGCATCATAGGTTATGCTTTGAAGCATTGGCTCATTCCCAGAGGAAAATTTCCATCTGGAGGCCCTGGTCGACCAAAACCCTAATTTGGTGACACTGTCGATTGTGAGGCTTGATCCACTCAGAATGCTGCAACCTTGTGCTTGATTCTTGAAGTGGGAGTCCTCTTGATCCATTGTGGATGTTTGAGAGGTTAGACAAGTTGAAGATCATGGCATTCCTTGATTGATATTCTGTCTAAGAGCTCTGAGAGGGCTTGAAACCCTAATTTGATTGTACTGGATGCTCACCCATCTTTGGGGAGACTAATGGTTCATCCATATTATGATGATGATTTCACAATGATGGGAAATATTAGTGGTCAAAATTTGGGGTATGACAGTTGGTACAGGATTTTTCTTCAAGAAGATCTCGATTGTATTCAGATCCACAAGTTATCAAAGTTTGGGAAAAGAAAGACCCCATAGACAAGCAATGCAAAAATGGCTTCAAAGGCATCCTTATTTGAGTGCTTGGCGTAGTACTGAGCCTTTCCAATCAAAAAATTAACAGTCAAACCAAATGTTCCTCCCTTGGCAGTCATGTTGTTTTGGATGTCAACTAACTCCAAGAGTGTACTCTTAGCTATTTCTTCTTATTTGGGGTTCCTCTCAAAGATAGGAAATGGAGACTCATCCTTAATAGGTAAACCAACTATCTGAGAGTACTCTTCAAGGGTAGGCAAGAGTTGATAATCGGGGAAAGTAAAGCAATGGTACTTTGGGTCATAGAACAGAAGCAATGTAGAGAGGAGTCCTTCATCAACTTTCTTCTTCAACAAGATCCACAACTTTCCATACATGTCCTTGAATCCTTCAGGGTCTGTTAGCAAATCTCCCAATCTCCTTAGGTCGTCCAATTTAGGACTCTTGAAAGTGTACTTCACGGTATTCCTTCTTGTACTGTCCATGATATCCCTATGATATTCACAAAAAGGAGGTATGAGTTCCATGAACTAGCATGAAATGAATGCTTATGATGTATGAATGCAAAGCAAACACAAAGATGCACACATATTCACAACTGTACAAACACACAGACAAAGGGTCTAGGTTTAGGTCATGAGCATGGAGCCATGGTTTACCCTTCCCAATTGGTATGTACTATTGGCTTATCAATTGTAGAACAGGGTTCTAAGAAGTCCCCAGAGTCGACAACCCATCATTCGGATATTATCAATTTCCCAAATGACTCGGTAGTCAATAATATTCTCAAGAGAATCTCGTCTGAGTGTAGTATTGCGTAGGAACCAATTCCGGAATAGACTCCCTCATAGTCCTCACACTACATCCTAAAAAGGCCAATTGGGGTTAGAGGTAACTATGGTTCTCAATATCAAGGGCACCTAGGTCGAGAGTAGCACGTTTTCACGAATAGACTCGTTCAACATGACTAGACTCTTAAGAGGGCCTCAACAAAAACTCTCTCTTTCAACACTCCCAAAGAAGAAACTTTCCTAACCTATGACAGATAAACACCAGTAAGTAGATAACAAAAGAAAATGCCAAACAATCTATGGATAACCATATATAGGATGGGTAATTGACAACTCCCCATTGTATAACCTGACCCCGGACCCCCAATCTCTTAGCATTTGTTAAAGAAAACATTTGCGTGCAAGGTTAGTTTTAGATAGCTTCCCTTTCCTTTCCAGATTCATAGGATAAATAATAAATCAGAAAGTAGCACCTAATTCCAACCAATGGCGATAAGGTGGTCGCGTCACCGACCAAAATCGCACACTACAGAAAAACGGCGACTCTGCTGGGGAAGTTTTAACTAGGATTAGAGTTCCTAAGAGGTCTAGGTTGTTAGACATCCTAGGATATTACACTCAAATGAGATTCATCCTAGGACATTACAACTCTCTCGAGTGAATCAACTTGCTGTTAATATCCCTAGGGGGTCAATGACTTTGGGAACCTTAGAACCTGTTCTGCAGGTACACAAATTGACCAAAATAGTACAACCTTTGGGGATGGTGTTGCGGTGAGAATCGGATATCAAGCTATTAATTAACTTGAATCACAGAACTTTGAAATTCACCACCGAGCTTTGATTTATTCAAAGGAAAAGGGAAAGATCGGAAACCCTAATTGCGCTATGTAAAGACAAAGCTGAGAGATCGGGGATTGGGGGTTGGTTATACTAAGGGAAGGTATTAGCACCCTAAGTATCTGCAGTACTCTACTGGAACCTCTTGTTAGTATTGTGTTATGTTATGTTTGCTTGCTAAGGTAAAATCGGCTATGGGCAAAGGCCTAAGGGTATATACACTAAGTATGCTCGCCAAGACGTCGCATCTTGTACCTACGTATCTGACTAAAGAATCAGAGCAACCGTAGTTCACCTAACTAAGGGTGAGGAACCATTGACTATGGCCAAAGTTCCAAGGGGAATGAGTATGAGCTCATATAGAGTTTAAGAAACTCTCAAAGTCTAAGTTGTAATGGGGTGAAGTGAATACTCAAGGTGATGAGTCTCACGTGGAGTCCAATAACTCTAACTTAATTCTAAGTTGTAATATTGAATGGCTATGAGGCCAAGGGTGAAGATGTCACTAATGACTATGAGGTCAAAGGTTACCTATGACTATGAGGTCAAAGGCTTTAAAGAAGGGACCCTATGACTATGAGGCCAAGGGAGAATGGCTATGACTATGAGGTCAAAGCTTGCCTATGACTATGAGGTCAAGGTTAAGAGATGGCTCTATGACTATGAGTTCAAGAGGGAATCCTATGACTATGAGGTCAAGGAAGGATAATGAGCTATCTATGACTTTGAGGTCAATAGAGAGACTTTCCTTTGGAAGGAGGAGAGGCAACTTCTTGTGAACAAGAGTTGAAGTAGGATTGAAATTAAATGAACAAAAGGAGTTCAAGAATTTAAAGGGGATAAACATTTTAGTTAACATAAACCTTCATGTATGAACAGGGCAAAGTATGATGAGATAATTCACAACAAGCTTGGATAAGTGATCACATAAGTGTGACAAAGGCAACATATTCAAAATTTGAGATCAAAGACAAAAAGTCCAAAGGTAAGAGACTTAAGCCCAAAAGGATACAAAACTCTAATATAATAACCTTGTCCAAAGTCAAGGAACCCTTCTCAAATAACCTTCTCATATATCATAGAACAATCCAAAGAAAACTCTCACAAAGCTCTCAAGAATCAAGGGATTTTCAAAGGAAGTTCAAGACTTAAATGAAAAGAGACAAAAACTTAATGGCCAATCACACGCTACAAAACTCTCTCTATTCATGCAATATGAAATTACAAACCCTAACATATGAAACCAAGCAAACAACATGGCAGTTGCCATGCACATGAGATCACCAACCCTACATAGCAGTCGCCATGCACATGAGATCACCAACCCAACATGGCAGTCGCCACCCCTAACCATAATCCTAATGTTAACATGGCGGTTGCCATTATCCAAGCATGACGGTCACCACCATTTCAACCTTCCCTATTCAGTTTTTTTTCTTAATCAAAGCTCATGAACCAAAATGTTATATCATAGTGCTCAAAGGATAGAGTAACATTATACCTTCTACGACCTCGAACTAAAAGCTTAACATGGGTAAAATTCAACATGGCAATCATGCACTCATGAACTTGATGGATAAAAAAAATAAAACAATGAGGATTCTGCCCTAACATTATTCTAGCCAACACCAACACAATACATATAACCTGAGAGTGCTTTCATGTGCTTCGCATAAAGATATGAACATTAAATGTTCAAGACTAAACAAGAACCAATAGTCCAATGATACATCATACAAACTCATTCATCATTCATATTATCATTTACAAATCATTTAAAATGACTCAAGTGCAAGACATCCATGAGAACAGTATGACAAATGAACATGGCAATTGAATATGGAGTGAAAGAGTGAGAGTTACCTAGTGGAATAATCCATTGCACCTTCTTAATCCCAGAGCTGGAAAATCCAACAGAGCCAAGCTTCTCCCTCATTAAGACAGTCGTGTCTCATATCTCCCAAAGTTCTCTCACTTAAGCAGTGTTTCTCTTTTTAAATGGTAAGAGATATTCTAAGATATGTGCTGATTGTTGGGGTTCTGATGTTGATGATTTGTTATTGGTTATCGATTTAAAGAGTTTGGTGGGTGACTTGAAGGGATTGGAGCAGAGAAAGTTCTTGCAAGTTTTTTGATAGTTTCTTGCAAGATTATAGAATGGAGAGATAAGGAGGTGTTTGAGAGATTTTGTGATGATCATCAAAGGAGAAGGGCTCTTCTTTTATAGCCTGAGAAGTTTGGTCCGAGTCCTGGAGGTACAATGGACAGATGCTTTGTCCATAAGATAAAAAATTAGGGTTTGTATGGACCTCCTTTCAGTCTTTGTACTTAGTCAACCTTGGAGAACACAATGCTTCATTTGCTGAACAAAATGCATCAGAGAATAGGGTGCAGGTCGGTCACATTCACAATCCATTATATGCCTCAAAAACTCCTTTTTGTTGTGTCATGAGAGAGAGGGTTGAAAGAGGTAATAGTTGGGATTGAGAACCATGGATCCATGTGCATCAAGCTGGCAGTCTTTATGCTACACAGTTTTATTTCACCAGTCCAATGTCATGTCCCAAAACACTTTTTGGTAAGTCATAAGGATGAGAGCTTAAAGAGGTAATGTTTGGGATTACACATGGAGGGACAAGACGCCAAGTATAAGGGACTTGTGGCAAAAGATATTGTGAACTGATGAAAAGAAACCAGTGGGATGGTACTTGGGAGATACGGTTCAGTTTTGATTCAAAAGGAAACATGGTTGGTGAGAAACAACAAGATCACGTGTCTCTAGTTGGCACACGATAGTCTCTTACTCAAGGGACCACATGGCATATCTTTTGGTCATGTAACATAGAAAATTCCGCTGTTGGTGGCAAGTAAAAAATAAAGCTCAAAATAGGTGAAAAACGTGGAAAAGATTAGGGTGGCAAAGTGTTACAAAAATCTGAATTTTTCACATGTGTATGATATTTCATCATACCGACTTTGATACACAATTTCTCCATGATTAATGCTTCAATTTGTGGGTTCTTTGGCTCTTTGAAAAGTAGACATTTGATAGAATATTTTTCATGTGGAAAGTTATTTGAGATGAGGTTTGTAACATTGAGAAAATCAATCATGAAGTCATGCACATGGGCTGTCCAAAAAGACATAGAAAATTTTCGAAGTTATGGAAATTTCATCATTTGAAACACCTAACTTTAAAACATCATAACTTGAGATTGATTTATCCAAATGAGGAGTTCTACACATGCTTGGAAAGCTTACAGAACAAGGAACAACTTTCATGTCCAAATATTTTTGATTTGAAGCTTGGAACTATGTGAAAAATTGAGTTAAATTTGGATGAAAATTAGGATGAAAATGACTAAAATTTCACTAAGTCCTAAAGACAATTTATCTTCCAAGTCCCATAACTTAAGAATCATGCCTTTTTTGAAGAGAGGTCCTCTAATACACTTTGAAGTTCATGGAAAGAGCTTTCGTTTGAACTTTGAGTCACTCAATTTGGATGTGTGGTTTGAAAGTTATAGCCTTCCCAATTTTGCACAAGAAGTGAATTTTCCACACTTAGAAAGTTTCAAGGACCAAGCATTGCCCTCCTTGCAATAAACCTCTCAAAACTTGATTTCTCATGCCCTAACTCAACAATTGGACATATCATGATGGATTAAGGACTTGAATGCTTCATCTTGGGTCAAAATCTCAAAAGTCAAAGGGCTCAAACAACCCTAATTTTCCTCAAAATACAACTGGATGACCTCTGATGATCTTGCTTCTTCCATCTATTTCAATGCTCATAGATGGCCTCTAGGGATGTTTATTACCATATGGAGTCATGTCCCAAGGCTTGGGACTATGTTTTGATCAACATCAAAGGCAATGGTTGACTTGTCTTGACAAAACCCTAGTTTGAGGCATGGTGAACTTGTGACTCAAGGAACTTGGTGATGGGAACTAAACACACTTGAATTCTTGTTGATTAAGACTTCTTGGATGCATGTAAGTTCAAATGGTTGCATTTGGAGCCTCAGTTATCTTTCTTGAACAGATGACTTCACATACCACTCTCAATCAATTAGTGAACACTTGTGATGGTTGTGTGGGGCCAAAGAGTGTCTTAGGAGACCTTGAATCATGTGAGAGCCTGGCTTAGGAGACCTTGCCCTCTTTCTGGTGTGAACCTTAGTTTTCATACAAAAGAAAACAAACTTGCAAGATGAAGTGGTTAGTGAACAATGCATAGATGATTGAATCTAAATGCAAGTGCAAGATGTTATGACATCTAAGGGGCGAAATTTGGGGTACAACAGTTGCCCCTATTTGAATTGCTTTACCGGGTGGCACGAGGAAAGAAAGTCCTCGGGACGCCAATGTGAAAGGTATTTAAATATAGCAAACCAAAATTTTTTCCCTTAGATGGAATGCAAATGCTAAGGACAAGCAACAAACATGCAAATGCTGACATGCCATGAATTCCTGGTATGGTGATATGATGCTATGATAGTGCAAAGACGCAGACAAACGAGACACCAATGATAAAGAATAAACAACCACAGGTGAGCTTTACTGGAGCAGGAATGAAGGTTAGTATCCACAAGGAAGACTCACCGGGGATGCAGGATGACAAACAAAAGAGACTCACTGGGGAGACTCTGAGGAAACACGTGGGATAGAAAAACCGAGGGGAAACCCTACAGGTCCTCACTAGAGATAGGAGCTAGAGAGGTATTTTTCACTAGGGAAGATCCAAGAAGACGGACGATAGGTTCATGGGTGACCAGACGACACTGGGGAAATAAAACACATTCTTTACTGGGCATGAAACCAGAAAGAAGGCACGATCTCCACTGGGGATCAATTTGAAACAAAAGTATAAACACCCAACAACAAATTTTCTGGGGATTTCTTATACTGAAGAGTTCAAACGGGATCTCCAAGAAAAGCCAGAAAAGACAGAGACGAACTCTGCGTGCGCCAAATGATGCAGGACATTGATAATGATTGAACCTCTGCTGGGAATAAGATTAAAGTACCTACAGTGATTGGACTTAAGCATAACACGCTAGTAAACACTAGGGTCACAGTATGGATGATACTAGCAAGCACAAATTTGAGTTGGATAAGATACTGATTTGAGTTGGATAAGATACCAATTTGAGTTGGATAAGATACCAATTTGAGTTGGATGAGATGCCAATATGAGTTGGACTTTGAATACCAATATGAGTTGGATAAGATAATACCAATATGAGTTGGTTTGAATGCCCATATGAGTTGGACTTGAAAATACCAATATGAGTTGGTTTGAATGCCCATATGAGTTGGACTTGAAAATACCAATATGAGTTGGTTTGAATGCCAATATGAGTTGGACTTGAAAATACCAATATGAGTTGGTTTGAATGCCAATATGAGTTGGACTTGAAAATACCAATATGAGTTGGTTTGAATGCCAATATGAGTTGGACTTGAAAATACCAATATGAGTTGGATTTTGAATGCCAATATGAGTTGGACTTTGAAAATACCAATATGAGTTAGTTTGCCAGCAAAGACTGGACTTCGGACACCAATATGAGTTGGTCCTGAAAATACCTATATGAGTTAGTTTTCCAGCAAAGACTGGACTTTGGACACCAATATGAGTTGGGCCTAAAAATACCAATATGAGTTAGATTTTGAAAATACCAATATGAGTTGGTTTACCAGCAAAGACTGGACTTTGGACGCCAATATGAGTTGCGCCTGAAAATACCAATATGAGTTAGTTTGCCAGCAAAGACTGGACTTTGGACACCAATATGAGTTGGGCCTGAAAATACCAATATGAGTTGGTTTGCCAACAAAGACTGAACTTTGGACACCAATATGAGTTGGGCCTGAAAATACCAATATGAGTTGGTTTACCAGCAAAGACTGGACTTTGGGTTCATAGCTGACCTGAGTTTATATTAGATGGGTCATTACCGGGGTTGGAGATTAGACTTCCTGGGGAAAATGAATAATCAAATCTGGCGCACGCAGGTGAAGACCGGGTACCAGCAAGACATAGACAAAGATCCACTGACCAACATATGGTGGTAAAGGGAGATAAAGACCCTGTTAACCCTCAATTTCGACGCCAGACAAAATCAAAGTTATGTTAATGTTAAAAAGTTATTTTCAATATAAAAAAGGCTTCGACCTAACTTTTGGGAAGCCTGAGTCGAATAAGTGTAGAGAAGTCTTAAAAAATGGCTAAGTATGGAAAGGGTTCTTCGACCGGGGGAATGTAGCGTTGCAGCAGTTATGTTAAGATTGGAGGGAATTTCCAAAATTTGAAATTTAAATAAGAGCAGTTGTGGACGTGGGAACAGTTGAGATTAAGGTGAAGGCGCCAAAATCCACACGTTCGAAGCAGTAACCACCACTGAGTAGTTATTTCCTAGTACTATAAATAGGAGTTGGTTTTATGTAAATGGGGTGTTCATATTTTTTGTACAAGTTACTCTAAGAAACTCAAAGTACCCGCGTGTAGAGAAACGAGTTCATGAGAATGTACGTAATGTAACACCATTGTCTTCATTAATCTAATTTATCTTCAGCATGTTTACTTTCCATGTCTTTACAGTTTCTTGAAATTTATTTTCCATGCCAAATTTATGTTCAAAGTCATTTAAGTTTTCTGCGTTTTACTTTCGACTACGTTTTACGTTCAAGCATTTAATCTTCAAACTGTTACTTTCAAAGCCTTTCATTTTCAAGAACGTGAAGTTCTCCTTTAAATCAATTGAGCATTTATTTTCAAAGTCTTTTACTTTCCAGCACCTTGCCTTCGACATCACTTTTACTTTCCCAGCCTTTACTTTCCAAGAACGTGGAGTTCGTTGCATTTTACTTTCAAAACTTTTACCTATTCGACGCCTTTAATTTTCGCACCCTTTACTTGCATTACTTTAAATTTCAAGTTTTCACTTTACTTTATTGCCTGTAGTCGAACGTGGAGTTCAGTTAGATCTTATTTTCAGCATTGTCGAGCGTGGAGTTCAGTTTACATTTTCTTTAAGTTACACTTGTCTCTCAAACTTAGCACATGTCCTAGGATTTGTGTGATCGATCCTGCAAGTTAAATCAATTTGCGTTTAGATTGATAGATCAAAGGTTGTTTACCAAAATTCACAGTAAACAAAAATTGCACACCTGGTGGGACCCAGTGCTAAGTCAAACCTTTTTGTCAGCCTTATCTCTCTTGGTGAAGAAGTGTTTTCGTTGCATGTTATTGAGAAGTGGGAAGTTAGCCACAGCAAACGAAGAGATACCAAAGAGAAGATATACTAAGAAGATGGCAACTAATGCCAATCAACAAGTTGATCCTCAAGGGAATATTTCAAACACTCAGTCCAGTAGCAGTATTGGGACTCAAAGCACTTCATCACCAGTATCTTCGACAGGAGGACCGGCGTCACTTCCGTTAGTGGTGTCTGAACCATGATCAACGTATACAAAATCATATACTCAACCTGTGTTGGAATATGTAGGACCACAAAGTTCTAATTCGCCAGGAGGAAATATAATGTACAGGCACGCTCCTCCACCAGGTTTCCCACATCCAAGATCAAGGAGTCAACCCTATGGTATGCCTACATCAATGATGCAAAACCTGCAGAGTGCTCCACCTGTATTTTCAGAAACTGTTGTGTCTTCGCCACTACAGGGGTCAGGATCAGGGGGGCGAAACAATCAGAGTATAGGCGTTGGTTACTCTGTTCAAACCCCTAGCCTTACAAATACCTCCATAAATTGTTTGAGACAGCAGATGGATGAAAGTAACATGCAAATGGTACATACGTTGTCTCAGACAATGGGAGAAGTTTTTCAACCTTTGATTCAAAATACAACTCAAACTAACCAACAACTGGCTGCACGAGTGGCACGCATGGCTGATTTCATGGGAGTGCCAGCAGTAGATCAGAGAGCGACGGTGGTCGAAGATATCCCAAGGCGTCATCAACATCAGATACCTGATGCTAACCTGGAGGATCAAGAGATGGTTGACCATTTCAGAGTCGAACCACCAAGAAACCAGATGCCATACCAGATGGAGGTAGAACCAGTAGTGATGGTGAACAGGAACCAAAACGCAGACCAACTACTTAGGCAGGTTCGACACCAGAATCAAGAAGAAGAAAATAATCTTGCAGCCATGGTCGAAAGGATAATGACTAGGAATGGGATGAATTTTGGCTTCACCAGACCAAATTATACGTCACCTATAGTGGACTACATTCTCCAAGCAGAACTTCCCCCTAGGATGAAGGTTCCAAAGTTCAGTAAATTCTCAGGAGATACTACGGAGTCTACTGTTGAACATGTGGCTAGATATTTGATCGAAGCGGGCGAGATTGCTGCTGACTAAAGCCTTAGGATCAAATACTTCCCAAGTTCCCTCACTAAGAATGCCTTCACATGGTTTACTACGTTGCCTCCAAATTCCATATACAATTGGATCCAATCAGAACGTTTGTTTCATGAACAGTTCTACACGGGGAAAACTAAAATTAGTTTGAAAGAATTGGCTAGCATCAAGCGCAAGGTCACTGAGCCAATTGATGATTACCTGAATAGGTTTCGACTTCTTAAAGCCAGGTGCTTTACACAAGTGCCAGAACATGAGTTGGTCGAAATAGCTGCTGGGGGTCTTGATTACTCCATTAGGAAGAAATTAGATACCCAATATCTTAGAGATATGGCCCAGCTTGCTGATAGGGTTCGACAGCTAGAGAGGCTGAAAGAAGAAAAAGCCAAATTCAGTAGGGGTAAAAAAGAGCGTTTGTCGAATGCAAGGAAGAGGTGGAGAGTCTGTATGGTGAGCCATCTTGTTTCGACGAAAATGAGGTTGACGTTGCTGAGTTACAGCAAGGTCCACCTTACGCTTGCGAATTATTGGCTCCTTCAGAAGGAAAAAATCCTGTCGAATCTAACGACAAATTCCCTAAGAAAACATATACGTTCGACGTCACTAAATGTGACGAAATTTTTGATTTGTTAGTTAAAGATGGGCAAATGATAGTGCCTGCTGGTGCTAAAACGCCACCTTTAGAACAAAGAAAGAAAAGAGGTTTTTGTAAGTACCATAATTTTTTGGGTCATAAAACTTCTCAATGTTTTCTTTTCAGGGATCTGGTGCAAAACGCTATCTAGGAAGGAAGGCTGAAGTTTGGGGAAAAAGGCAAAGCCCAGATGAAGATTGACTCTGACCCGTTGTAAGTTGCAGAGGCTAACTATACAGAGCCTCATGAGGTTCAGATGGTGGAAGCCACATGGGGATTCGACGAGTCAGTCAACATGGTAGAAGTTACTAAAGACTTCGCCATCAGTGCTGTGAAGATTGAAGGTTCTAGTAAGGCTACAAGTGGCCTAAACGTTGATGGCACCAGTTTGATGTTGGTGACCAAAGAAACTGCTGATAAGTTTGTGAAAATGGATAATGCTGCTAAGGGTTTTGATGTAACCGTGAGTGGGTGGAAGATAGCTGGCAATGAAGGCATTAATATGGTCGAGTTGGCTGAGAAGTCTGATTCTAGTTCAGATAGTATCAACACCAATGAGGCTATAGGTAGAAATGCCCCCAAAGTTCAAGTTGTCAAGGAATTGGAAGATGACATGCTCTTGGTTGGAGAGATGCTGGACATGGATGGTTGTCTGGTGGAAAATTGGATCTGTATGGCTGCTGAAACTTTTTTCAAGACATCTCCTGATGTCGAGAGAGTTAATGCTGCAGAGATGGTAGAGGCTGAGAAAGCTGCTTGGGAAAAAGCTTCCCAAAGAGTGGGTGGTGGCTACTTGGCAAAGACCGCTGAAAGTCTGGAAGCCAGCTTCTCCAAGATGTGCCTAAAGGATAGAATGGATGTCAACATGGTCGAAATTACTGATCGAAAGACTGAACCATTGAGTAAGGTAGATGAGCAAGAGAAACTCGACAAAATGGCTTATCCTAAGCCAAAAGAGACAATTGTGGATTTCTTACATCGTTGCCAGAAAAAAGACTTAGGAGTAATGCTGTGTCCCAGGCGCAACGCCATTTTTGATGAAAAGGCTGCCCACAAGCTTGAAGACGTTAAGAAAGCTGGCAAAAGCTGGGGGCAGAAGGTGATGAAGGGACACCGAGGTTTTGACCATAGGCGACTTTCGACAGGGTTAAAAAACCAAACACCAGGAATTAGGCCAGGCACGTTCAAGCCAACGGTGAACGCACCAACAGGTAGTTGGATCAAACCTGTCGAAGGGAGAGGACAAAAGAAAAAGTGGGAGAAGTTCGATGTAGAAAGAGGTGCGCCATTTGAGTACAGGAAGGAGAACCGCACCACAAACAAATCAGCATACATTTCGCAGAATTACAAGGGTAACAACCCAATGTCTAGATCACAATGGCGAAGAGAGCAGCGCAGGCGAAAAGCTATTAGGGAGGCCCAGGTGCAAGGGGAGTCAAGCACCAATGTGGCTGGGGCAATGGAGAAACTGCCCATACGACGAAAGTTGTTTACTATTCATCCAGAAAAGAAGGTCGAAGAGGATGATGAGATGACTGATAACTTCGACAATGAGTCAGCCGCTTCCCTAGACATTTTGGTAAATGTGGTGTCAGTAATGCCAAGAGAATTTGGTCAAGTCTCAGAGATCGAAGATTTAGACCAAACTGCTGAGTTGGAAATGATGGCACACAGGCCTGTGTGCTATTATATCATGAACAATGGGTGCGTCGAAGAACAGAATGCTTTCTTTGAGCGTCACACGGAGGCAATGAAAGGTCACTTGAAGCCTCTTTATATTACTGGAAAAGTGGAGAACGTTCCTGTCAACAAGATTTTGGTAGACTGTGGTGCGACGGTTAATTTGATGCCAAGATTTTTGTTGAGCAAGATTGGAAAATTTGAAACTGATACTAAACCCCACAACATGGTTCTGTCGAACTATGAAGGCAAAGTTGGTTCTACTCTGGGAGTAATTCAGGTAGACCTCACTGTGGGAACTATCACCAGACCAACAGTGTTCATGGTCGTCGAAACGAAGGCTAACTATAATCTACTCTTAGGAAGGGAGTGGATTCATGGGATAGGAGCAGTGCCCTCATCTATGCACCAGAGAATCACAATCTGGAGACCAGATGGGATAGTGGAAAACATTGAGGCCGATCAAGGGTATTTCAAGGTGCCTGTTAATCATGTGGACAGTAGGCAATTTGAGAAACATCTGGCGAACATTGCTCCATGTCCTCCAGCTGATTTTGAGTTTACACCTGACGAGGAAACATTTTATTCGTTGTACTTACACCCTGTCGAAGGTTTCAGATGGGACAGGGAGGTACCGGGAGGAAGATTGCCATGCCTAGGCACACCTCCAATAGAGCCCACAGGGTGGGGAGATGAATTCAGTGATCATGACTGAGTTTGATGCTATGAAAAGAATTTCGGCCTATGTGGCCGAAACAAAACTTCAAGCGGCTTTGGAAGCCGCCAATTATTATATGGCTGGTGAAGCCATTTCTGAAGTGGATCCAAAAGGTCCTGGCAAGGACTTCGACCCAAAACCACCAGACAAGGTTGAAATTGGAGGGCAAAGCCAGAGGCTCGACGCTATCTATGAAGACGAGCCTTTGGGATTTGAAAAGGATCCGTTGGCAAACAATATAAAAATGCTAGCACAAGATCCTTTGGAAGAAGTGGATCTCAGTGAGGGGGCAACCAAAAGGCCTACTTACATCAGTGCCAATCTTGATCCCCAGTTGAAAGTCGAAGTAGTCCAGCTGTTGAAAGAATTCAAAGACTGCTTCGCTTGGGATTATGATGAGATGCCTGGTCTGAGCAAGGAGTTAGTCGAACACAAGTTGCCTATGACGCCTGGGAAAAAACCAGTCAAGCAGAATCCAAGACGGTTTGCACCAGAGATACTGTCAAAGATCAAAGAGGAAGTCGAAAGATTGCTTCGTTGCAAATTCATTTGCACTGCAAGGTATGTCGAATGGTTGGCTAATATAGTGTCTGTTATTAAAAAGAATGGGTCTTTAAGAGTGTGCATTGATTTTAGGGATTTAAACTTTGCAACTCCCAAAGATGAATATTCAATGCCAGTAGCAGAAATGTTAATAGATTCTGCAGCAGGACATGAATACCTTAGTATGCTGGATGGATATTCTGGCTATAACCAAATATTCATTGCTGAGGAAGATGTTCATAAAACTGCTTTCAGATGCCCTGGAGCCTTAGGCACCTATGAGTGGGTAGTGATGCCTTTTGGTCTTAAGAATGCTGGTGCTACTTATCAAAGGGCAATGAATTCAATTTTCCACGATTTTATAGACACATTCATGCAAATTTATATTGATGATATTGTTATAAAATCTATTTCTGGGAATAGTCACATTGCCCATCTTCGACAATCCTTTGAAAGGATGAGAAAATATGGTCTTAAAATGAATCCTCTTAAATGTGCTTTTTGTGTGCAGGCAGGGGATTTCTTAGGCTTTGTGGTCCACAAGAAAGGGATTGAAATAAATCAGAATAAAACCAAAGCCATAATGGAGGCGAAAGCGCCATTAACCAAAAAGGAGTTGCAGTCGTTGTTGGGTAAAATCAACTTCTTAAGAAGGTTTATATCTAACCTGAGTGGCAAAACACAAGCTTTTTCGCCATTGCTTCGTTTTAACAAAGATGGTTTCGAGTGGGGGCAATTGCAGCGGGAAGCCTTCGACAAGATCAAGGAGTACCTAAGCCACCCCCCAATTCTTTCACCACCTTGTAGAAACAAAAGTATGAGATTGTACATAGCTGCAGCAGATAAAACTCTAGGGAGCATGTTAGCTCAAGAGGATGAAAATGGAGTCGAAAGAGCCATTTATTACCTTAGTCGAGTTTTAAATGATGCATAAACTAGGTATAGCATGATTGAAAAGTTATGTTTATGCTTGTATTTCTCTTGTACTAAATTAAAGCAATATATAAAACCTGTTGATGTGTATGTTTCGTCTCACTTTGATGTTGTAAAACATATGTTATCTAAACCCATTTTGCACAGTCGAATTGGCAAATGGGCATTAGCATTGACAGAATTTTCCTTGACATATCAACCTTTAAAAGCTGTGAAAGGGCAAATAGTTGCAGACTTCATAGTTGACCATTCCATAAATGAAAATGATTTGAATTACGTCGAATTAAGATCTTGGAAATTATACTTTGACGGATCAAGTCATAAAAATGGAACGGGGGTAGGTATATACATTATTTCTCCTGATAAAATTCCACCAAAATTCAAGTACAAGGTCGAAGGTCCTTGTTCTAACAATGAGGCTGAATATGAAGCATTAATTGCTGGCCTTGAAATTTTGTTAGAATTGGGGGCAACTAGAGTCGAAATAATGGGAGATTCAGAATTGGTTATAAAACAAATCACAAAGGAGTATAAATGTGTTAAAGAAAATCTCATTATGTACTTTGTGATAGCCAATAGATTATTAAAGAAATTTGAGGTAGTGGCCATTCAACACATACCTAGAATAGAGAATCAAGTTGCTAACGACTTGGCCCAAATTGCTTCTGGATACAAGGTGTCGAAGGAGAACCTTCAAGAAGTGATTGAGGCAAGGGTTAAGGTGGTGGCTGTTGGATTATGTCCATCAGACTTAGAAACAACTAAGCTTGGATGTATAGATGGAGAAAATTTTGAAATTTTTGCCATAGATAATTTAACAGATGAAGATTGGAGAAAGCCCATAGTTGAGTATTTGCGAAACCCAACGGCTTCGACAGAACGGAAAGTCAGGTATCAAGCTTTGAGCTATGTACTGATGAGGAATGAATTGTTTAAGAAGACCCCTGAGGGAGTCTTATTGAAATGCCTTAGTGAGGCAGAAGCATATGTGGCACTTTCGACAGTACATAGTGGGACATGTGGAGCACACCAAGTTGGCCAGAAGATGAAATGGTTGTTGTTTCGACAAGGCATGTATTGGCCCACTATGCTGAAGGATTGCATAGAATTTGCTAAAGGGTGCCAAGAATGTCAAATTCATGCTGGCATACAACACATCCCTGCAAGTGAATTGCATTCTATAGTGAAACCATGGCCTTTCAGAGGATGGGCTTTGGATATAGTGGGAGAAATTCGACCAGCATCTTCAAAGAACCAGAGGTATATTTTGGTGGGAATTGATTATTTCACCAAGTGGATTGAGGCAATACCACTGGTGAATATAGGTCAGGAAGATGTTATTGAGTTCATCCAAAGTCACATTGTTTATAGGTTTGGTATTCCTGAAACAATTACTATAGATCAGGGATCCGTGTTCACTGGTCGAAAGATGCAGGAATTTGCCAAAGAGGTAGGTTTTAAGTTATTAACTTCTACACCATATTATGCTCAGGCCAATGGGCAAGTCGAAGCGGCCAATAAGATAGTGATTGGACTAATCAAGAAACATGTGGGAAAAAGGCCTAGAAATTGGCACAAGACGTTAGACCAAATTCTTTGGGCGTGTCGAACATTCCCCAAAGAGGCTACCAACACTACCCCATTTCGACTCACTTTTGGTCATGATGCAGTATTACCTGTTGAGATTTATCTACAGTCTGTAAGAGTTCAAAGACATCATGAGATTCCCTCTGAGAAATATTGGGAAATGATGATGAATGAATTAGTGGATTTGGATGAAGAAAGGCTTAGAGCCTTGGAGTTGCTGAGAAGACAAAAGAAGAGGGTCGAAGAATCCTACAACAAGAAGGTTAAATCTAAATCTTTTGCATGTGGGGAATTGGTTTGGAAGGTGATTTTGCCCATGGATCGAAAAGATAGAACATTGGGCAAGTGGTCCCCTAAGTGGGAAGGACCGTTCCAAGTCATACAAGTATTCTCTAATGGAGCTTATGAAGTGGAAGAATTAGACAGAGATAAAAGAGTCTTGAAAGTAAATGGCAAGTATTTGAAAAAATATAAGCCTATGCTACAGGAGATTCATATAAAAACATAAGCTTTATTTGATAAAAGAAAGCCAAAATGGGCCGAGTCAGGCTAATATGGCATACAAAGCGAAGAGAAAATAGTACAACATTTTTCTTCATTAATCTAAGGTTATTCATAATCTCTCCAATCTATGGATTTGAGGAATTCCATATAGTCTGCATTTGGCTCATCATCAGATTCTTGGGGGCTGGAATGCCTTTTCTTGGAGATCTTCATTTTGGTTTCCTTCTTCTTGGCTAAAGAGGTTGCTCCAATGGAGGCATTGGGTTGTTGAGGCGCCTCTACTTTCTTTGTTTCCTTAGTTGCCTTGGCCTTCCCAGCCATCTTCGTGGTTGGAGGTTTCTCGGAAGTATTCATGGTTGCTTCTACGCAAAACCTGGTCAGATGAAAGAGATTTATAGAGGCTGAGGGCTGATTGGATTGGCTAGCCAAACGGTGGAAATAGGTGAGTGATTCTTGGAAACAGACCTGAGGGCTATGCTATAAGTGTCACTTTAAAGCTAGGAGCTTATGCCTTGGAATTTAAAACTAGAAGGGTGACTTTCCAAGAAAAAGATAGAACGCTTTTATTGCGAGTTTGACTGGTAAAAAATAACGATAGAGAACATCATCATGCAATATAGGTCGAAAGCAGTTAAAGGCAGAATAATAATGATAAATTAAATCAGTACCAACAGGCATAAAATTGTCATTACATAAAAAGCCTGAAAAGGCCAAGAAACAAGTGATGATTAGACAAATGAAATAAAGGTGTCGAAGGTATCAGAAGGGAAGCCTCGACGCCAACTGAGAAAAAGACTCTATGTAATATTTGAGACGAGCGTTGCACAAAGATTCGTCAAGTTTTGCGTCTGTGACCTCTTTCTCGTATCTTTGGGCTGCCTCAATATGATCAATAGCACGCTTCGTCTCTTCAGCTATCTCAGTGTCGTCGAGTTGGCGCAGATCACGGTTGCGGTTTTCAGCATTTACAATTTTGGCTTGTAGCTCTGTGATCTGTTGCTTCCATGCTTCAATGTCCTTCGTGTTGGAGGCTATCTCGTCCTGCTTTTTCTTTTGATTAGCCTCCATACATTGGATCTCTTCGTACGCCTCTTGTGCACTACACCAGGCTGCACTCTCACTGCCAGATGTTCTCTCGATGGTATCCTTGATCGAGGGAAGCAGTTTTATTTCTGCAGCTATTTGGTTTACCACGGTAGTTAGCTCTATCAGAAAACCAGAGACATCTGGATTGAGGGTAGTGAGTTCAATCTTTGCAAGGGTGTCCTTCAGGTAAGCAGTTGCAGCTCGATCTGAGGCCAGAATTTTGTAAATATCCCCTTTGAAAAAAAAATTCTTGATGGCTTGGAGGATTGATTGGGCGAAGTCATCTGGTTCTGAGGTGGAAGAAACAGAGGAAGAACCGTGCCTTTGCTCAAGAATTAATTTGGCAAACTCACGTGGGTTCGACACTTGAGCGCTATCAGTGAGTCCCCAGATAGTGAAGCGACCAAAGGCGAAGGAGTGTGGTGGGGGCGAGGCTCAGCTTGTTCTTCTTCTTCTTCTGAGGATTCCTCTTCCTCTTCACCTTCTTCTACTCCCATTTCCTCATTAGATTCATCCGCAGCTGGTTGCACATTCTCTTGCTGATCAGCTGGTGGGGTTTGATCAAGAGTGGCGTTGTGTGTTTGGATCTCAGGTTCACGCTTTTCGTCTTCAACCATCTGGCCCTTATCCATGGAGATACCCTGATTGATAAGTGGTGGGCTTGAAGCGTCATCCTCATCAGAGTTAGCTCCCTCTGCTTGTGCATGCTGAGTTGGGGTTGGAACTGGTGCTGCATTAGCTGTTGTAACACGTGGAATAGGATGATTAATCTCACTCAAACCAGAGCCAATATCAGAAGATGGGTGATAAGTTGGCTCACCTTGGCTGTTGAGAAGCGTGGTAGTAAGGCTTTCTGAAGTTGGGTGAGACAGGAATTTGTCAAGTGTGGTGGCGGCAAAGGTGTTTGGAGTTGGCCGAGGGTCCGGATTATTGATGATGGATGCCTGAAGAACACAAGTGGAGATAATGAGAATGAAATCATAGGCGGAGGATGTCAAGCATAATAGAAAAGGTAATGGTGGGCATACCTGAGTTTGTTCAATAGCAAGACTTGATTCTTCAACCCCATGGTCACCAAGAGGGGTTCTCAAGGCTACCTGGGAGGGTTCCTTCTCGACACCACTTGTGGTGGATGCCTTTTCGAGTATTTTGGCCACCTTCGAAGGAGGTGGGCCAACAGGTCCAGAGGCCTTTGCGGGTTTTTTCCTTTTCCTCGTGAGAACCTCTTCAGGAGATTCATCTGAGGCCTCTGAAACTGTAATCACAGCTAGGGTATCCTTCTTACCTTTCTTGGAAGGTGTTGGAGGCCTTCGACCAGTCTGAAGAGGCGGTGAAAATAAGGAAGAAATTCATAGAGTATAAGTAAAACAAAAGGTGCAAAGTATACCTGTGTACTCCCTTGGTCTTTGCCACTTTGCAAGGTGACAGCTCTAGTCGAAGCAGCTTTCCGAGGCACAGCAGAAAGATAGCACACAATTGTTACAAGTTAATAACTACATGGCTAGTCATAAGGCCATGGAATAAAGATCTCAAACCTTCATATATTTCAGATTCGACATGAACGTCCTGAATTCCTATATGAAGGTGCCCTTTAAAACTGTCTAACGTATGCTTAGTCGAAACCACTCGTTGGGCTTTTGGCTGAGACTGCTGTCGAAGAAGCTTTAAATGCTCCCCACAGACAAACCAATCTGGAAATGGAGGGGCAAGCGCCACTCCAAAATCAGCAGTAGGCAGTCGGGGGAACTTTGGGGGGAAAAGTTTAAAAGCTACCTCATAACGTTTCTCACGAGGGACGTTGGGAGGAATTTTTAGTTGATCCAGCTTTTCTAGAAATTTTCTCTTTAGAGTGCCAGCAGCCTCATGAATGGTTCGACTAAGATCACCTGGTCGATAGATAGTTTCGAAGTATTTTTGAAAATCCTGTATTTCTTCGATGTGAGTGAACTTACTTTTTTTCGTCTTGTCCTGCACATGGAGGAAAGCTTGGTCAAGTAACGAAGAAAACGTAGTCGCATCAAGGAAGTGCTCATTATAATGCTTCAACCACCATTGGTGGAAGGATGAAGTGCATAAAAAGGAAGGTTCGAAAAACACAGGGGAGAGGATGCTTCTTTTTTCGTTCCTGGTGTTGAGCGCTTCAGAGACGTTCTCCTCGTCGAGGTAGGCGGTGTGAAAAATCACTTGCCCCTTTTTCTCATATAAGCACTGAGGGAAACTTTGGGCCAGCCCAAATTGTCGAGAAACCAAGTTGGGTTGGTAGGCAATCAACGCTGATAAACCTCTCCCTAGGTTCAGCCTGTGGACAATAAATCTAGGAATAAAAAAGGCTTCCCAGATGGCAACAGACTCTGGATCAAGGGGTTGGAGAGGATTTGGAAATGGCCTTTGAAACCACTCAGGGCCATGGCTTCGTCGAACAAATGGTGCCATGCTAGGAGTAAAATCATAGCGTTTGGCGAACATCATTATATAACTAGTGAAAGCCCTTTGAAGGTTTTCACCATCATCATTAGGAGTGAGCTTAGCCAGACGTATCCCTTCGACGCTCCTCTCCCTGATCTCAGCAGAAGCTTCATCGACTATGCCTTTTCTGGGGAGGCTGGCCTCAAACGTAGCATTGAGCCACAGTTGAAGTAGCCAAAGAGGACCGCTCAAATGCATAGGACCTTGGGCGTCTACATTCTTCAGTCGAGAAGCCCCTTCACTGATAGATTCGTAAAGGTTCGCCAGAATGAGTTCACTCAGACAGGTCCCTCTGTTGTGGTGGAGTTGGTTCGCCAGGGGTAGGTATTTCTTAGCCACCTGCAAGGACTTGGTACAAAAAACATACTTCGACAGCCAGACTGTGAGGAAGGCGATGTGTTCTTCATCAGACACCTCATCGTCTTCTTGTCTGAAGTGGTGCTTGATAAAGAGGGTATAGGTTAGTTTTGAGCCTGCAATGTTGATGGTATCATCAGCATCAACCTCAGGATTGTAGACAAAGCCATCGGGTCGAAGCCCCGTGATGGCAGCTACGTCAAAGAGGGTTGGAGTGACCATTCCACATGGCAAGTGGAATGTATAATGGGTGCTGTCCCAAAAGTACAAAGATGCTGCCAACATGTTCAAGCAATAGGGTATGTTGGTCTTCGACAGCATCACAAGGTCATAGATCCCTATCTCCTTCCAATGGTCAGCTTTAACTTTCTCCATCTTTGCCATCCATTGGTCGAATTCCTTTAAAGGGTTGACGGATCTTATCAACCTAGTGCCATCAGTGAGATATCCAACGTTGAGTTTGGGTAAAGGGATCTCTTCGGGGGAAGCTCCAACAGCAGATTCAATTTTAGCGGAACTCTTTTGCCCTAATGGTTTGGATTTCCGGTACGATGGGAAAAACTCACTCAGCTTCTCGTTGGAAATATCCACCTCAGCCAAAGGACCAGTTAATGCATAAGTTTTATCAGACATAACAAGGGGAATCATTACCTGAGATTGGTAGATGGCTCTTGCTTCTGTAGAGGTAGGTTCCGGCAAACAACGACTGTTATCTACCAACTGAGGGCCTGGGATGTTAGCGAACGGTGGGATGGTTTGCTTGAACGGAGTGACTTTGCCCTTTTGGGTCTTCTTTGCTTGAGGATTAATGTAGGAGGATGCCATTGTGGAAGAAGATGGAAAGATGGTGTCTTTACTGGGCTGCGCAAAAAACTGAAGAGAAGAAGAGTTGCTTGAGAGTACTAAAGGAGTGGAAAGATCGCAAAATGGCAGAAATGGGTATATATAGATGTTTGAAAACCTTCAGGGACTTGGATCCACCGTTGAAACTAAGGGGTTAGTGGGACACGTGGCTTCCTCCTGAAGGCGTGATGGAATGGAGCAGTTATGTGCAGACTGATCACGTCTCTTTTCAAGAAAGGCGTTATGATGAATATGGCTGAAAAGACGTTTTAAGAATTTGTCATGATGGTGTGACGTCAGAAGCGTGGTTTAAAGGAACTGAACAGTTTAGCCATTAGGGAATTAGTGGGATGTTAAGTTAAGGCCATGCAAATAAGTGTCGAAATAAGCATCATGTCAAGAAATGGCCTTCCTACCAAGTCTGGCGAAAGGACATTCCTTGGGGGCAATTTGTTAACCCTCAATTTCGACGCCAGACAAAATCAAAGTTATGTTAATATTAAAAAGTTATTTTCAATATAAAAAAGGCTTCGACCTAACTTTTGGGAAGCCTGAGTCGAATAAGTGTAGAGAAGTCTTAAAAAATGGCTAAGTATGGAAAGGGTTCTTCGACCGGGGGAATGTAGCGTTGCAGCGGTTATGTTAAGATTGGAGGGAATTTCCAAAATTTGAAATTTAAATAAGAGCAGTTGTGGACGTGGGAACAGTTGAGATTAAGGTGAAAGCGCCAAAATCCACACGTTCGAAGCAGTAACCACCACTGAGTAGTTATTTCCTAGTACTATAAATAGGAGTTGGTTCTATGTAAATGGGGTGTTCATATTTTTTGTACAAGTTACTCTAAGAAACTCAAAGTACCCGCGTGTAGAGAAACGAGTTCGTGAGAATGTACATAATGTAACACCATTGTCTTCATTAATCTAATTTATCTTCAGCATGTTTACTTTCCATGTCTTTACAGTTTCTTGAAATTTATTTTCCATGCCAAATTTATGTTCAAAGTCATTTAAGTTTTCTGCGTTTTACTTTCGACTACGTTTTACGTTCAAGCATTTAATCTTCAAACTGTTACTTTCAAAGCCTTTCATTTTCAAGAACGTGAAGTTCTCCTTTAAATCAATTGAGCATTTATTTTCAAAGTCTTTTACTTTCCAGCACCTTGCCTTCGACAACACTTTTACTTTCCCAGCCTTTACTTTCCAAGAACGTGGAGTTCGTTGCATTTTACTTTCAAAACTTTTACCTATTCGACGCCTTTAATTTTAGCACCCTTTACTTGCATTACTTTAAATTTCAAGTTTTCACTTTACTTTATTGCCTGTAGTCGAACGTGGAGTTCAGTTAGATCTTATTTTCAGCATTGTCGAACGTGGAGTTCAGTTTACATTTTCTTTAAGTTACACTTGTCTCTCAAACTTAGCACATGTCCTAGGATTTGTGTGATCGATCCTGCAAGTTAAATCAATTTGCGTTTAGATTGATAGATCAGAGGTTGTTTACCAAAATTCACAGTAAACAGACCCCACAAGCAAAACACCCAAACACAAAGATGCACGATGCTATGGTATGATGCGAATGCTTAATGATATGCAAGAGAAGACTCTAGCAAGAGACGACAGACTGGGAAAATAGAGCAAACAGATGACACATTCACTGCAAAAAGTCACACTGAATCTGAAGAGAACATAAGCTCGAAGTCAGTCCGTGAATTTCTTTCTTTGAGGAAGTAAAATCTTTCACATTCAACAACATCTGTGGAATATACTGGGGAGAAGTCATTTGTATCGTTTCAGGAAGTATTGCCAGTGTCAAGCTTATTCACCAAATGGCTTAACAGTGCTTTCGTCACAAATAGAGTTTTCTGAGGGAGGCAAATGATTTCACTAAATCGTCCCTAATGCCAAAGCAAATCATATTCTCATTGAGTTTTCTCAAAAGTTTTTCAAAACATTTTTTCGCTTTCAAAACAATTATTAATGAATAAATGAAGTTTTGCATAACAAGAAAATAACACAGAGATGATAAATATCAAACAAAGAATGGTCCAAAATCTGATTTCATTAGAATGGTAACTTGCCAATAGTGAAGTTCCATGGAACATTACAATTGGAAAATGGCAATTTGGGAAAATGTTACATCGTATTCAATGACCACTACCATCCCTAATGACTAAGAGTCCTAAAAAGAGCTTTGCTGCTGATGAGGGCAAGTAAGCTTGAACTTCTTCATGACTTCCTTGATGTAGGTGACAACCCTGTCTGACACAGTGAAACGCCTTTGTCCCTAACTTTTTCCTGGACCGCCTTTTCGGGTTTTCAGTCCACCGCGACGCTCCTTTTTGCCTAGGCCGCCCTTTCGAGTTTTCATCCTAGCGAGCTCTTTTCTTTTTATTTGATCCCTAACTTTTTCCTGAGTCTCCTTCATAGGTTATGACCCACCGGGATACCCATTTCTTGCATAAATCTCCATTTCTAGTTTTCGATTTAGCGGGCTTTTTAGGCGTAATATTTTCGTACTGAGTCAGCATTCACAGGGTGTGCAAGTTGTTCACCATCCATCGTTGTAAGGAATAAGGAACCTCCTGAGAACACAGTT
Organism: Lathyrus tuberosus; assembly: GCA_022829125.1. Lineage (NCBI taxonomy): Eukaryota > Viridiplantae > Streptophyta > Magnoliopsida > Fabales > Fabaceae > Lathyrus > Lathyrus tuberosus. The sequence continues at coordinate 4,453,901 of JALAZF010000162.1, read as the reverse complement.
TTCACCACAAATGGACCCTCATAGTTGGGCGCCCATTTTGCGCGAGCATCCCTTTGAGATGGCAAGATCTTCTTGATTACAAGTTCTCCTTCTCGGAATTCTCAAACACGGACCTTCTTGTCAAATGCTCTCTTCATTCTCTTCTGATATAAGTGACCATGGCACATGGTAGTCAGTCGCTTCTCATCAATGAGGTTCAGCTGGTCATATCTCTCTTGGACCCATTCTGCTTCATCAAGCTTGGTTTCCATAAGAATTCTCAGGGACGGTATCTCTACTTCAATAGGAAGAACATCATCCATTCCATATACCAGAGAAAAAGGAGTTGCCCCTGTCAAAGTTCGAACTAAAGTTCTATATCCATGCAAGGCAATTGGTAACATTTCATGCCAATCCTTATAAGTCTTGACCATTTTCTGTAGGATCTTTTTGATGTTCTTATTAACAGCTTCGACAGCTTCATTCATCTTGGGACGACAAGGTGAAGAATTGTGATGCTCAATCTTGAAATTGTCACACAACTCCTTCACTGTCTTGTTGTTCAGGTTTGTCCCATTGTCAGTTATGATTCTGTTAGGGATTCCATAACGACAGATGATATTATTCTTGATAAAACGAGCAACCACTTGCTTGGTCACATTGGCGTATGAGGCAGCTTCAACCCACTTTATGAAATAGTCGATGGCCACTAGAATGAAACGATGGCCATTAGAAGCTTTTGGCTCAATAGCTCCAATCATGTCAATGCCCCACATAGAGAAAGGCCAAGGGGATGACAAAACACTCAACAATGTTGGAGGCACATGCATCTTGTCAGCATAGATCTGGCATTTATGACACTTTTTGGCATATTTGATACAGTCAGCTTCCATAGTCAACTAATAATACCCAACCCTTAAGATCTTCTTAACCATGGCATGCCCACTGGCGTGAGTACCAAAGGCTCCTTCATGAATGTCGTGAATCAACAGGTCTGCTTCTCGTTTATCAACACATCTTAGCAGGACCATGTCATGATTTCTCTTGTAAAGTACATCATTGCTGAGGAAGAACTTGGATGATAGCCTTCGTAGAATTTTCTTATCAATACTGGAAGCATTGGCAGGATACTCTTGAGTCTTCAGATAGTTCATGATGTCGTGAAACCACGATTTCCCATATACCTCTTCCTCAACTGACTGGCAATAGACGGGCTCAGTTTTGCGCTTAATTCTGATCAATGGTGCCTCGTTAACAAATCTGACTTGCCACATTGAAGCTAACATTGCTAAAGCGTCGGCTATGTGGTTCTCTGAGCGAGGAACATGGTGGAAAGTAATCTCTTCAAAGTACTGGATTATTTCTACTATGTAATCACGATATGGGATCAGCTTTTTGTCTTTAGTCTCCCATTCACCTTTAGCCTGATAGATAACCAAAGCAGAATCACCAATGACTTCTAGAATCTTAATTCTGAGATCAATTACAGCTTCCAAACCCAAGATACATGCTTCATACTCAGCAATATTGTTTGTGAATTCAAAGTCTAATCTTGTTGTGAAAGGAGTATAACCACCATTAGGGTTCATCAGTACAACGCCCACGCCATGTCCTTTATAGTTGGAAGAACCATCAGACATCATTTTCCATCACGAACCAGGTTCAGGACCTTCATCTGGGCCTGGCTCTTCACAATCTCTCTTTATCAACATAATATCCTCATCGAGGAAATCAAATTTGAGAGGCTCGTAGTCTTCAACAGGCTGATCTGCAAAGTATTCTGACAAGACACTTCCCTTGATGGCCTTCTGAGTGACATATTGGATATCATATTCTGACAAGAGCATGTGCAAACGAGCGAGTCTTCCTATTTGAGCAGGCTTCTCAAAGATATACTTTATTGGATCTATTTTAGAGATCAACAAAGTAGTGTGACATATTAAGTACTGTCTCAAATGTCTGGCGGTCCATGCTAAAGCATGACAGGTCTTCTCAAGCAATGAATAACGGCTTTCGCAATCGGTGAACTTTTTGCTCAAGTAATAGATGGCATGCTCCTTGCGACAAGTTTCAATATGTCGGCCCAAGGCGCAACCCATGAATCCTTCCAACACAGTCATGTACATGAAGAGAGGTCTTCCAGGAACAGGGGGAATCAAGATCGGTGGTTCTTGCAGATAAATCTTGAGTTTATCAAAGGCTTGCTGACAATCAGAATTCCACTCTACAGTATGATCTTTGCGGAGCAACTTGAAGATTCGCTCACAAGTGGGAGTCATGTTGGAGATGAATCTGGAGATATAATTTAGACGGCCCAGAAAACCTCTTACTTGAGACTCGGTCTACGGAGCTGGCATCTCTTGAATAGCTCGCACCTTGTCAGGGTCCACCTTAATACCTCGTTGACTGATGATAAAACCGAGTAGCTTTCCTGATCTGACACCGAAAGTACATTTGGCAGGATTCGACCTTAGCTTATATTTCCGGAGTCTTTTGAATAGTTTCAGAAGGTGATCCAAGTGCTCCTCCTCACTCTGAGATTTAGCAATCATATCATCCATATACACTTCAATTTCTTTATGGATCATGTCATGGAACAAGGTTACCATAGCTCTCTGATAGGTTGTCCCTGCGTTTTTCAAACCAAAGGGCATGACTTTGTAGCAATAGGTTCCCCATGGGGCGATGAACGTAGTCTTATCCATATCAGCATGATCCATTCTGATCTGATTGTAGCCTGAGAAACCATCCATAAAGGAGAAAACTGCAAACCGAGCTGTATTATCCACAAGAGTGTCAATATACGGCAAAGGGAAATCATCCTTAGGACTGGCTTTGTTGAGATCCCTGTAATCTACGCACATTCGCACTTTACCATTCTTCTTCATTACTGCACAATGTTTGCTACCCATTCAGGGTACTTGGAAACTGCCAAGAAGCCTGCATCCAGTTGTCGCTTGACCTCGTCTCTGATCTTGAGAGCCATGTTGGGTCTACTTCTTCTAAGCTTTTGTTTCACTGGCAGGCATTCAAGTTTGAGTGGTAGTTTATGAACTACTATGTCTGTATCCAAGCCAGGCATGTCTTGATAAGACCATGCAAAAACATCCACATATTCTTCAAGAAGCTGTACCAACCGCTGTCTGACTTCTGCCCCAAGCATTGCCCCAACCTTGACTTCCTTCTTGTCCTCTTCGATACCAAGATTGATGACGTCAACTTGTTCCTCATGCGGTTGAAGATCCGTGTATTGATACTCACATATTTATGCCAAATCATCAGGGACCTCATAATCCTCATCATCCTCAGCTTGATAGATAGGTGTATCAAAGTCGATAATGAGAGTAGGGTCATTGAATACAATGGGTTTGGGATTTATTTTGCATGATGGAGGGACTTGTTTTATTAAAATGCACAAAGAAAATGTTTTTTTTTGTAGTTTTGAAAAGATTGCCATTTTTCCTTAAAATAAAAAACAGTAAATAAAGACACAAGAATTTAACAAAACATCAACTTCATTGATTAATAAGGATTAAAAGCGGCGGCCCATACAAAATAATCCACTAGCCTTAGGCAGGGCTACAAAATTTGAAAACAACAACAAAAGCAAGCAAATTACTCTGGCATAGGGTACAAAATAGGGATTTCAATAGCCTCCCAATTACTCAATGCGGCGTCACACTGAAAAACCAAGTGGCTAATGTGCTCGTCTTCAGCATCTTCAATGATGGCATAAACTTGATGTCCTCCACTGACAAATACTTCCTGACTTGTCTCCAGTCGCCTTGTTGTAGCAGCAGTTGTCTCATCAAGAGTTGGTTTGTAACCCAACCCTTGGTACTTCTCTCTCTCTTGAATCTCAATGACTTTGCCCCAACCTTCGGGTACACCTTCTTTTAGGGCAGATTGGATACTTTTGAAAGAAGCAAAAGATGGATTATTCGAGGCCACTGGCTCTTCATTGTCAATCATTGTAACACCCCAAATTTATTTGAATATTTATTTAATTAATTTAAATATAATATTTGTGAATTTTTGGTGAATTTTGGTGGTTGGTGTCGACGTCGGTGTTTTGGTGGAGTTTTGGTTATTTTAATTAAATAATAGTATATAATATGAATATATTAGTATTATTATTAATTTAAAATAATATTAGAGGAATTAAGGGTAAGATGGACTTTTAAGGTGGATTAGTGAGGGTATTATGGGGAGAGCCTATTTTGGAAGCCCAAAGGTTTAACAAAAGGAGAATTTTGAGATTAGGTTTCATTTGTTGGTCAAAACGTGAAAATAAGGAGAAAGTGCAGAGCTCTGAGGAAAGAAGGAAAAAGGCGAGGATTCGTGAAGGTTTCCAAAGGATCGATAGAGAAAGCTCGGAATCGATAATCTAAGGTACGGGGAGTATTGCCTTTCATTGTTTTCAATATAGGACGTGATGTGTTGAATATGGATTTTGAGGTTTTTGGGGTTTTTGAAGGGTTTATGAATTATTGATGATTTAGAGGTATTTCTGAGGATCGATTGATGGATTATTAAGGGTTGAATTCATTTGGGTGAAAATAAGCCTTCGAGGCTAAACATTTTTGATGATATGTGGGATCTTATATGAAAAAGGGATTTATGGGGTTTATGGGAACCTTGAGAGTTTGGGAAGGTTTAGGTGATTTTGAGTTACGATAGTAGAATTAATCGACCTAAATGTCGTAGGTTTATGCCTTTGAATTACCATGATGTCTGGGAAATGTTTTGGGTGAACTGAGATTGAATTCGTGTAGATTTCTGGGTCTGTTATACTACTGATGTGTAGCAGCGATTCCATGCAATTGCTAGTTCGCAAAGCGAACGAAAAGTTCGCAAGGCGAATGTTCGCCTGGACTCGCAAAGCAAGTAGCGCAGCGAATGCACGATAACTGTGATGATTCTGGGATTCTGTGGGTTCGCAAGAGAATGTCCCAGCGAAGGGATTCGCACAGCAAATGTAGTGACGAGGAGAGACAGAATTGGGAATTTTTGGGATTATGGGATTCGCTGGAGCTTCGCAAAGCGAAGGTCCCAGCGAATGTGTTCGCACAGCGAACTCAGCAGCGAACTGCTGCTGTTTGGGAAATTTTGTTTATGATGCTATGATGTTCTGAGGTTTGATGTTGTGATATCTCTGATATTTTACCATAATGTTCTTGATGATATTGAGATGATGACTTGTGATTTTTTGATGAATATATGATGACATGATTAACATGATGTTTTGGTGAATGATGATGCACATGATGATATTTTTGACGATGATGATTATGACGTTGTGTATCATGCATTCATAGCATTTCTGTGACGATGTTAGGACTTCGGTCCAGTGATGATGATGTTAGACTTCGGTCTATTTGTGGCTTCCATCCCATTGTGTGAATGTGAAGTGGATTATGACGTGCTCCGGTTCTTGTGTAGAATCAATCCTATTTGACGGGGATCTTTAGAGGGTGATGACCGAAGTGTCCATCGATTATGATGATTGGTACCACATGCATGAGTCCTGTTATGCATTGCATTTATGTGGCATTTGTTGTGATTTATGATGACGTGTTTTGATGTTTGCCTTGTGATGACTCTGATGATGTTCTTATAAGATGATGACGCCATTTTTATGCATATCTTATTTTATATTGATTTTAATGAATTGTATTACTCAACCTGCCTGTTTGAATGTTGCCTCCACGTGGGTAACGTGCAGGTGATCAGGATTAGCCGTGGATGCTTTTTGAGGACTTTTGAAGTTATTTGCTTTTGGTCGACTTAGATGGTCTTTGCTCTGATAGTGTAACATCGGGTTGGGGTCGTTGAGTCGAACCATGTTGAATTTTATTTGGTTGTTATTTTATTAATTATTTGATGATTTTGGTTTATGTTGATAAACCCTTTGTGGGATTTTTGTGGTTATGGTGGTTCTGCTGCCCTTTGAAGGCATTTTGAGTTATTTTGAGGAAAACCCGTTGTTTACGGTGTAAATGTTTTATTATGATGTTTATTGAGAAATGTGCACCCTTGAGGTGTTTTTGATTTTATTAGATGACTTTATGTTTATTCCGCTGCGATATTTGTGGGGTAGAAAAGGGTGTTACATTAGTGGTATCAGAGAAGGTCGGTCCGTCTGGCCAGGTTTTTACGTGATGTCAGTCCCCTGTCGGTCGACAAGTATGTGTACACTATTGATGTTTTAGTTCTTCTAACCTTGTTGGTGGTGTACAAGATGGCTGGAAGAAATGATCATGCTATTGCCGATGCTTTGGAAACAGTTGCTAATGTGGTGGCGCAACTCAATCCGAATGGTGGAGTCCCTAATGAGTTTTGTACTTTGGGGGAGTTCAAGAGGAACAATCCGCCGGAGTTTGAGGGTACTCACGATCCAGCAAGTGCACACAAGTGGCTGAATGCGATCGAGAAGATTTTTCGAGGAATGGGATGTACTGATGCACATCAAGTTTAGTTTAGAACTCACATGTTGTCGGAAGAGGCGGAGGACTGGTGGGATAACACCCGTCAGAGACTGGAAGATGTTGACACTGTGATAACATGGGCTGTGTTCAAGCAGGAATTTCTGGGAAAGTATTATCCAAAGGATGCTCGTGGTAAGAGAGAGGTGGAATTCCTTGAGCTGAAGCAAGGAGATATGACTGTTGCAGAGTATGCTACGAAGTTCGAGAAGTTGGTGAAGTTCTGTCCTCACTACAACCGTGCTGATGCTGAGATGTTCAAGTGCCTCAAGTTCGAGAATGGGATGAGACCAGAGATTAAGCAGGGTATTGGGTATCAACAGATCCGCAAGTTTGCTGAGTTGGTGGACAAGAGCAGAATCTATGATGAGGATAGCCGAGCTCGATCTGCTCACTACAAGCAGTTGTGTGAGAAGAAAGGGCAGTATAGGGGGAAACCTTATACAACGTCAGCTGATAAAGGGAAGTAGAAGAGTTCATATGGGAAGAAGACAAGTGGGGGAGCAGCTCCCGCTTCTAGGAAGTGTTATAGGTGTGGCGAGCAAAGTCACCGTGCTGATGTTTGTACTAATAATGTGTTGAGGTACTACATGTGTGGTAAGAAGGGTCATAGAGCTACTGATTGCAAGGATGAGGGTCCAACTTGATTCAATTATGGTGAGAAGGGTCACATCATTACCAAGTGTCAGAAACAGAAGAAGACGACTACTGCTGCTCAGACCAGTGGCAGAGTGTTTGCTTTGAGTGGTGCAGAAGTGTCAGAGAAAGACAACCTGATTCGAGGTACTTGTTTTATTAATGATATTGAGTTGGTTGCTATGATTTATACTGGTGTTACTCATTCTTTTATCTCGCTTGAATGTGCTAATAGATTGGGTTTGAAGTTGTCTAATATGAATGATAGTATGCTAATAGAAACTCCTGCTAATGGTTCTGTTACTACTACTTTTGTGTGTTTGAGATCTCCTTTGACGATTTTTTGGAAGAGTTTTGTAATGGATTTGGTGTGTTTACCCATGCACCAAATCGATGTAATCCTTGGAATGAACTGGTTGGAGTTCAACCATGTTCATATCAATTGTTATACTAAGACTGTGGAATTTCCTGAGTTTGGTGATAGTGGAGAGTTGATGTTCCTGTCTACTAAGCAAGTAGACGAGCTTATGGAAGATGAAGCCTTGGTGTTTACAATGTTTGCATCGTTGCAGATTGATCGTGAAGCTACAAGTGTCAACCTACCTGTTGTTTGTGAGTTTCCAGATGACATCAGTGATTTACCTCCAGAACGTGAAGTGGAGTTTGCAGTCGACTTAATACCAGGTACGAGTCCAGTTTCGATGGCTCCTTATAGGATGTCAGCTTCTGAGTTAAGTGAATTGAAGAAATAGTTGGAAGAATTACTTGAGAAGAGGTTTGTTCGACCAAGTGTTTCTCCGTGGGGTGCTCCTATGCTGTTAGTGAAGAAGAAGGACGGAAGTATGACGTTGTGTGTTGATTATCGGCAGTTGAATAAAGTGACTATCAAGAATAAGTATCCACTTCCGTGAATCGACGACTTGATGGATCAGTTAGTAGGTGCTTGTGTATTTAGTAAGATTGATTTGAGGTCTGGTTATCATCAGATTTGTGTGAAGCCTGATGACATTCTGAAGACAGCTTTCAGAATGAGGTATAGTCACTATGAATACACTGTGATGCCGTTTGGTGTGTCCAATGCGCCTGGTGTGTTCATGGAGTATATGAATCGGATTTTTCATGAGTATTTGGATCAGTTCGTGGTGGTTTTCATTGATGATATCCTGATATATTCTATGTCTGAAGAAGAACATGCTGAGCATTTGAGAACCGTGTTGCAAGTGTTAAAAGAGAAGAAGTTGTATGCAAAGCTATCAAAGTGTGAGTTCTGGTTGAAGGAAGTGATCTTTCTTGGTCATGTGATTTCGAGTGGTGGAATTGCTGTAGATCCTTCCAAGATTGATGCTGTGTTACAGTGGGAGACTCCGAAGTCTGCCACGGAGATACGAAGTTTTTTGGGATTGGCGGGTTATTACCGCAAGTTTATTGAAGGCTTTTCTAAGTTGGCATTATCATTGACTCAGTTGACTCGAAAGGGTCAATCGTTTGTGTGGGATGTAGCTTGCGAAGAGAGTTTTGTGGAATTGAAGAAGAAGTTGACGACCGCTCCAGTGTTGATTTTGCCCAATCCGAGCGAATCTTTTGTGGTGTATTGTGATGCGTTGAAGATGGGTCTTGGTGGAGTATTGATGCAGAATGGTCAAGTTGTTGCCTATGCTTTGAAACAATTGCAAGTTCATGAGAGGAATTATCCTACCCATGACTTGGAATTGGCTGCTGTGGTGTTTGTGTTGAAAATTTGGAGACATTATCTGTTTGGCTCTAAGTTTGAAGTGTTCAGTGATCATAAAAGTCTGAAGTACTTATTTGATCAGAAGGAATTGAATATGAGGCAGAGAAGGTGGTTAGAGCTGTTGAAGGATTTCGATTTTGATTTGAGTTATCATCCAGGCAAAGCAAATGTAGTGGCCGATGCATTGAGCAGGAAGTCATTGCATATGTCGATGCTTATGGTGAAAGAGTTGGAATTAATTGAGCAATTCTGAGATTTAAGTTTGGTATGTGAAGAGACTCCTGACAGTGTGAAGTTGGGAATGTTGAAGTTAACTAGTGGCATTCTGGAAGAGATCAGAGTGGGACAACAATCTGACTTGAAGTTAGTGGACCGGTTGACTTTGATCAACCAAGGTAACAGAGGAGAATTCCGGATTGACGAGAATGGTGTGATGATGTTCAGAGACAGGGTGTGTGTTCCAGATGTTCCAGATATTAAGAAGAGCATTCTTTAAGAAGGGCATCGAAGTAGGTTGAGTATTCATCCCGGTGCTACGAAGATGTACCAGGATTTAAAAAAGTTGTTTTGGTGGCCAGGTATGAAGAAGGATGTTGCGGAGTTTGTTTATGCGTGTTTGACTTATCAGAAGTCGAAGATTGAGCATCAGAAGCCTTTAGGTATGATGCAACCATTGAGAATTCCAGAATGGAAGTGGGATAGTATTTCCATGGATTTTGTGGTGGGATTGTCGAAGACTGCTAAGGGAAATGATTCCATTTGGGTGATTGTGGATAGATTAACTAAATTGGCTCATTTCTTGCCGATGAAGATTAATCATTCTATGCAGAAGTTAGCCGAGATATACATTGCGGAGATTGTGAAGTTGCATGGGATACCTTCAAGTATTGTGTCGGATAGGGATCCGAGATTTACGTCGAGGTTCTGGAAGAGTTTGCAAGATGCGTTGGGTACTAAGTTGAGGATGAGTTCTGCCTATCATTCGCAGACGGATGGTCAGACAGAAAGGACTATCCAATTCTTAGAGGATTTGCTGAGGGCTTATGTGTTGGATCATGGAGGATCTTGGGATAGCCATTTTCCGTTGATTTAGTTCACGTACAATAACAGTTTTCATGCTAGTATTGGAATGGCGCCCTATGAAGCTTTGTATGGGAGGAGGTGTAGGACTCTTTGTGATGGTATGAGTCAGGCGAGAGTGTTATACTCGGACCTGAGATTGTGTAAGAGACGACTGAAAATATTAAGATGATCCAAGAAAGGATGAGAGCGTCGCAGAGTTGTTAGAAGAGCTACCATGATAAGAGGAGGAAGACACTTGAATTCCAAGAGGGAGATCACGTGTTTTTGAGGGTAATGCCAGTGACTGGTGTGGGTCAAGCTTTGAAGTCTAGGAAGCTCACTCCACGTTTTGTTGGTCCATACCAAGTCTCGCAGAGGATATGAGAGGTTGCCTATCGAATTGCTTTACCGCCGTCACTTACGAATTTGCATGACGTGTTCCATGTGTCTCACTTGAGGAAGTACATTCTGGATCCGTCGCATGTGATTCAGATGGATGATGTACAAGTGAGGGATAATCTGACAGTGGAAACTGTACCTGTAACACTCCACATTCCCAAAATGACAATAATGTACAAATATTACAAATATAATCAGAGTTCCCCTAAATAGTGGGATGTCACACCATAAAAACATAACCTGAATTTCTCTATTTACTTCATTCACTTCTTGTTTCTCAAAAATAAGTTAAAACAGCGGAATGAAATATCGAACACCAAAATATCAAGGCCATTGGCCAACAAAATCATGGTCCACATAAACTCGTGGTTCACCATGTTCTATAGTGAGTAATGATACATAACACTATACACAAAATATACAACAAAAGATAAAATTCCCATCCTCCTGTGTTACGTATCAGAGCGACTCCTAAGACTCGATCTGGCAACACGCACTCCATGCACTACTCAAGTACCTGGATTATCTGTACTTCCAAAGAAGCACAAACACAAGAAACAACAAAGGGGTGAGAACTACATTCAATAATAAACGGTGAATAATACATATCAAGAGTAGTTACTCACAGTCAATCATACAATCATATAATCATGACATACTTGTCACTTTCAATCACAATTCAATCAACATGTAATAACAGTGCAATGTGACTCAACACCCGACATAATGCAATGCAATGCAAGTGGTACCACACAACATGGTTCATTCAATTGAACCCGATTCATAATACAATCCGGATAGACCACATACACCTCTACTTGGCAATGATCTATCTCTATAACAACTCCACATTAGAGTCCAGATAAATCACATACACTCCTCCTGAGCAATGATTTATCTCTACCATACTCCATATTGGAGTTCGGATGAATCACATACACTCCTCCTGAGCAATGATTCATCACCACCGACACTATGAAATGCATAATAACGAATATGCATACAACACACATGTATAATAAAATTACACATTCTCACGATCCTACTGATCACGCATAAAATAATCATTCACCAAAACACACCCCACCACCGGGCATCCCTCACTTAACGTCATTTAGTTAAATATCTAATTAATTCACTAAAATTACTAAATTAATTATTTTCCTCACCAATTACACATTCCTCAGGGTCTGCCATCCATTTCCAACCTCTCAATTCGAAAGAAACCGCCTCGGACGCGAAAACAGGAAAGAAATCGCGAAAACGGAAAAATTTTGCACTCTCACTGGTCATACGGGTATTGCCCTGGGCCATACGCGTATTGCCCAGCTCGCTCGCCCATCTATACGCGTATTGCCCAAAGTGCTACGTGTATGAGCAGAGACTGAATTCTCTCAACAATTCCACTTTCAGATCTCCGTACGCGTATTGCCCTACCCAATACGCGTACTGCCCTGCCCCTTACGTGTACCATTACGCATTTTAGCAGAGGGCCGTGAAAATTGGATTCCATATGCGTAACGCCCTTGCCATACGCGTATTGGCCTCCCCAATACGCGTATTACCTTGGCCCATACGCGTATGGGCAGCGAAAACCCAGAATTTTCTGGTTTCACACCAGTCCAATTTCTGCTCAATTTTAACACCCAAATCTTCAATACCAGAATCATATAGCAACAGCAACCTCGTGTTTTACACATATTATGACAGAATGGATCGATTTACACATTTTCCATCACAATTTCAAACATTCAACAATTCCACAACAACATAATCATACATACAATTCCTATGAGGATAAAGAATCCTCACTACCCTCTAATGTTATCAACACCTATATTGAAATCCATTCTCCCCCTTACCTTGAATTATCGATTCAATTCTGGTGAAAATTGATGATGCCAAACTTAGTTCTTCCTCTCCAACTTTCTCTTGGTGAACAAATGTGGTTTTCTTCCCAATTTCTTAATCCTCCCTCTTTTCCCTTATTTTACTACTACTAATTATATTATTACTAAAATTCTAATTTTATTTACTAAAAACCATATTAATAGTAATAATAATAATGCTAATAACAATAAAAATAATAATAATAATAATATTGGACATAAAAATAACAATACTCCTCTTTCTACTATTATTAAATATGTCCCCACATTATTCATTAATACCTTATTATTATTCCAACATCTCTATTTCCCCATTCCGTTAAGGACCCTACGCTCTAAACAAGGCCAAATAAAAGAAATAACCCACGATGATTAAATAAATTAAAATGGGGTGTTACAGTACCTATGCGGATTGACGGTCGAGAGATGAAGCAGCTGCAGGGTAAGGACATAACCTTGGTGAAGGTGCTGTGGGGAGGACCAGCTAGAGAAAGTTGGACTCGGGAACGCGAAGATCAGATGAGGGAGTCTTATCCGACTCTATTTCTTTGAGGACATTTTCGAGGCCAAAATTCTTTAAGTTGGGGAGAGTTGTAACACCCCAAATTTATTTGAATATTTATTTAATTAATTTAAATATAATATTTGTGAATTTTCGGTGAATTTTGGTGGTTGGTGTCGACGTCGGTGTTTTGGTGGAGTTTTGGTTATTTTAATTAAATAATAGTATATAATATGAATATATTAGTATTATTATTAATTTAAAATAATATTAGAGGAATTAAGAGTAAGATGGACTTTTAAGGTGGATTAGTGAGGGTATTATGGGGAGAACCTATTTTGGAAGCCCAAAGGTTTAACAAAAGGAGAATTTTGAGATTAGGTTTCATTTGTTGGTCAGAATGTGAAAATAAGGAGAAAGTGCAGAGCTCTGAGGAAAGAAGGAAAAAGGCGAGGATTCGTGAAGGTTTCCAAAGGATCGATAGAGAAAGCTTTGAATCGACAATCTAAGGTATGGGGAGTATTGCCTTTCATTGTTTTCAATATAGGACGTGATGTGTTGAATGTGGATTTTGAGGTTTTTGGGGTTTTTGAAGGGTTTATGAATTATTGATGATTTAGAGGTATTTTTGAGGATCGATTGATGGATTATTAAGGGTTGAATTCATTTGGGTGAAAATAAGCCTTCGAGGCTAAACCTTTTTGATGATATGTGGGATCTTATATGAGAAAGGGATTTATGGGGTTTGTGGGAACCTTGAGAGTTTGTGAAGGTTTAAGTGATTTTGATTTAGGATAGTAGAATTAATTGACCTAAATATCGTAGGTTTATGCCTTTGAATTGCCATGATGTCTGGGAAATGTTTTGGATGAACTGAGATTGAATTCGTGTAGATTTCTGGGCCTGTTATGCTACTGATGTGTAGCAGCGAATGTGCGATAACTGTGATAATTCTGGGATGGTTTCTGAGATGTGGTGTCGTGGGTTCGCATAGCGAATGTCCCAGCAAAGGGATTCGCACAACGAATGTAGTGGCAAAGAGAGACAAAATGGGGAGTTATTGGGATTATAGGATTCGCTGGAGCTTTGCAAAGCGAAGGTCCCAGCGAATGTGTTCGCACAGCGAACTCAGCAGCAAACTGCTGCTGTTTGTGAAATTTTGTTTATGATGCTGTGATGTTCTTGATGATATTGAGATGATGACTTGTGATGTTTTGATGAATATATGATGACATGATTAACATGATGTTTTGGTGAATGATGCACATGATGATATTTTTGACGATGATGATTATGACGTTGTGTATCATGCATTCATAGCATTTCTGTGACGATGTTAGGACTTCGGTCCAGTGATGATGATGTTAGACTTCAGTCTATTTGTGGCTTCCATCCCATTGTGTGGATGTGAAGTGGATTATGACGTGCTCCGGTTCTTGTGTAGAATCGATCCTATTTGACGTGGATCATTGGAGGGTGATGGCCTAAGTGTCCATCGATTATGATGATTGGTATCACATGCATGAGTCCTATTTTGTATTGCATTTATGTGGCATTTGTTGTGATTTATGATGACGTGTTTTGATGTTTGCCTTGTGATGACTCTGATGATGTTTTTATATGATGATGATGCCATTTTTATGCATATCTTATTTTATATTGATTGTAATGAATTATATTACTCACCCTGCCTGTTTGAATGTTGCCTCCACGTGGGTAACGTGCAGATGATCAAGATTAGCCGTGGATGCTTTTTGAGGACTTTTGAAGTTATTTGCTTTTGGTCAACTTAGAGGGTCTTTGCTCTGATAGTGTAACATCGGGTTGGGGCCGTTGAGTCGAACCATGTTGAATTTTATTTGGGTGTTATTTTATTAATTATTTGATGATTATGGTTTATGTTGATAAACCCTTTGTGGGATTTTTGTGGTTATGGTGGTTCTGCTGCCCTTTGAAGGCATTTTGAGTTATTTTGAGGAAAACCTGTTGTTTGCGGTGTAAATGTTTTATTATGATGTTTATTGAGAAATGTGCACCCTTGAGGTGATTCTGATTTTATTAGATGATTTTATGTTTACTCCGATGCGATATTTGTGGGATAGAAAAGGGTGTTACAATCATAACATCATTAGCTATCTCAAGAGCTTAGAAAGAGGTTTCCAAAGCGTCTTCAGCAGCTTCAATGTATCGGAAAGAGGACAGGTTACTGACCATTAGATCTTCTTCACCATGGATAATGATCAATTTCTCATCAGCTACAAATTTCATCTTTTGATGCAAAGTTGATGTTACGGCACCGACCTCATGAATCGAGGGCCTTTCCAATAGGCAGCTGTAAGCGGGATTGATATCCAAGACTTGGAAAATGATGTTTAACACACGAGGACCAATCAGAATAGGTAACTCAATCTCTCCCATTATTGATCTTCTCGAGCCATCAAAGGCTTTAACAATGAGTGAAGTAGGCTTCATCACAGCTCCTTGATAGGTCAACTTTTCCAGGGTTCTCTTCGGCAGAACATTCAGTGATGAACCGGTATCTACAAGTAATCTGGCTAAAGTATCCTCTTGGCACTTTATGGATACATGCAAGGCGAGATTATGGTTTCGACCTCCTCGAGGTAACTCTTCGTCACTAAAACTGAGCGTATTGCAGGCTGTGATGTTAGCAATGATGTGGTCAAATTGTCCAGTAGTAATATCTTGGGCCACATGTGCTTGGGCTAGTATTTTCTGCAAGGCTGCTCTATGGGTAGGTGAATTCATCAGCAGAGACAAAATTAAAATCTTGGATGGAGTTTGGTGATGCTGGTCCACCACTCTATAGTCACTTCTCTTGATAATTCTCAAATATTCATCATCATCCTCTTTCGTAACCACCTCTTTTTCCTTATCTTTGGAGGGTACAGGAACAACAGTCTCCTTGGGCATAGTTCCTTTGAATAGAGGAGTGTAAACTCTACCACTGCGAGCCATTTTCCCAGTCCCCACTATGTTGGTCACCTCTTCATTAGTGGCTCCCACCTCATTCCTTGGAACCATCCCTTCATGTATTTTATCAACCACAATATTCTCATAACTCCAAGGCATAGCTTTTGAATCTCTGAACCGAAATGGAATAGGTTGTCGGATGTTGCTTGGCTTTGAATGATTAGCAGCGTAGGCAACAACAACATATTTAGAATTGTTGAAGATTGGTACTGGCTTGCTAAACACAGGAATCACAGAACCAGGCTTTGGTATGTTGAACACAGGCACTTTTTCTTTTGATTTTGGTAAATTGAATACAGGCTCAATTACTGCAACTTCATCCTTCTTCTCTTTGACGAACACTTGCAGGAATCCTTCATCGATCAAATTCTGAATGTCGGCTTGGACTAATTGGCAACCTTTGACACTGATATTACACTCTTCACAATCACCATGATAGACCTTTACCAACACAACTTCTAACAGTTTTGTATGGAAAGCCTTGATTGAAGTTTTGATCTTTGACGCGTCGATTATTAACACCTCATCGTTCTCTTCCTCAATAGCGTTGGTAGTTCCATGTGTGGGCAAAGGATTGCTTTTCACGTTCGGCTGATTATCTGCGAAGGACAAGATCTTCTTTTCCACCAAACTTTTCACCACATACTTTAGTGCAAGGCAACCCTCCAAATCATGACCAGCTGCACCCTGATGAAAGGCACAATTTACATTAGGATTGTGAAATAACATATATTTCTCCGTGGGTGGACCCAAAGGTCTAGTGACAATTAAACCTTGTTGAACCAGAGAGGGATACAATTCAGTGTAAGTCATTGGTATGGGTGGAAATGAAGGCTTTCCCCCCTGTCTTCTGTAAGGAGTATTTGATGGAGCAGTCTGTGGTCTTTGTTACTGTTGATAATTATGAGCATTTGGCGCTTGCTGATAAGCTGGCTGTTGTTGATAGGTCGGTGCCTGCTGTACTACTTGATGGTTAAAGGTAGGTGTTACAGCTGCTACATAGTGCTGTGGAGCATACTGCATGGGGTAGATCGGCTGTTGAGCAAAATTCGAAACCGACTGCTGTTGATACATAGGTTGTTTCCACCTTGGGTTGTTTTTCTTCCCTGCCATGATGACATTAGTCTCTCCTTCTTTCTTCTTGTGGAAGTGGTTAGGAGCTTTCTTGGTATCAGTACTGGTTGAACTGCTTGAGGAACTGACTACTTTTTCGCTTCTCAGTCCTGCTTCTACTTTTACGCCTACAACAACAATATCAGCGAAGTTGACGCTGACACTGCTGATCATCCTTTCGTAGAACTCTGGCTTTACAGTATCCACAAACCAATCAGCCAATTCTTTTTCAGACAAAGGTGGTTCTACCTGAGACGCTGTCTCTCTCCAACACTGTGCGTACTCTTTAAAAGACTCAGAATTGCTCTGAGACATGCTCAATAGTTGTTTACGATTGGGTGCCAAATCTATGTTATATTAATGCTTTACAAAAGCATCTGTTAAATCTTGAAACAACGGATTCTAGACTGGTCCAGACTTAAGTACCACTTGGCAGCAGCCCCTTTCAGACTATCTTGGAAGCAGTGGATCATCAACTTATCATTGTCCATATATGCAGCCATTCTTCAGAAATACATAATCAGATGTGACTTAGGACACGTTGCACCTGAGTATAAGTCGAAATTGGGTAGTTTAAACTTGGGTGGAATCACCAAGCCTGAAACTAAGCACATGTCTTTAGCATCAGTACTAAAGACATTGCTCCCCTCCATTGCCTTCATTTTCCTCTGTATTGTCTCTACACTTTCCTTCAGCCTCTCTTGTCGATCATCTCCCTCTTCAGACATCTCAAGGTGATCGTAGACCGGATGTGGGTTGTGAAAAACAGGGTGCACTTGAGTTTGCACTGCCGCTGGAGTAAAGGTAGGAATAGCTTGATGATTCTCGTTAGCCAAAGGAATAGTTTGCTGAGTAGAAGTAAGAACTGGAGCACGTATAAAATCAAAAGGCGTACCCAATGGGGGTTCAAAGTAGTAGTAGGAGGTTCCATAGTTGGAGTGATAATCTCGGAGACCACAGTGGCCTGTGTATCCATCTTTGCTTTCATAACTTGAATAGCTTCTAGAATCTGCCCCATTCCTCCTCGTAGCTCACTCAGCTCATTGTTAACTCTGTCCATTTCACAATACTGTTCTGACATCTTTTGACGAGCTTGGGCTCGTGTGTTGTAGCGGTGTCGGGGACTCAGTGTGACGATTCTAAAGAGAATACGGTGACATGAGATAAGACAGGGAAGAAAATGCACATGCTATGACATGATGCAAATGAAAATGCAGATGCAAATGCAAGCTAAACTATCAAGAAACCAATTTTTTTTGCAAACATTGTAGATAACAGGATGTTCATCAAAATGACCTCTTTCATTAGAAATTCTTACAAATGTTACATCATAGATAATACATCTTAATAACTTGAAATACATAAGTGGAAATGGAAAGTACAACATAAAGGAAACTAAGATTCTGATCCACTGGCAGACGACCCCTCCCCTCCATTGATCTTCCTCATAAGCTTGTTGATTCGCTCCTTGATTTTTGCCTTTTCAAGGGTCGATTCTCCTAGCGCCTCCTTCAACTTCAATTCTTCCTTTGTTGGTGATTCGTGACGGGGATAAGGCATCCTCATCACGAGAGCTCTTTCGTGAGACCATTCTAAGAAAACCTCGGTAGCGATGCAATCAGAACTTCCCAGAGCTGCCCATCTCTTTCTGTTGATGCGGCGCTAAGCACGCTTAATTCTGATTTTGAACTCGAAACCTTCATTATCCTCAAGAAAAATCATCTCTAGATCAACGAAATCAAGAATTTCCTCCATTGGATGGCCTAGTTGTCAGCGAGCAATCACAAGATTGTAGTTGATACACCAATTCCTACCCATGAGAGGGACGTTGGGGAAGTCCCCATAGCTGTGGATCATCAGGATACCCCCATAGACCAGATCATACCATTCAATGTCAGTGTGGGTCAGCTCCATCAATTTCTTGGACCAAATCATGCAATCTTCTACTTCCTAAAAAGTTGGCGTCTTCGGTAGGTGCAAAATAAACCACCTATAGAAGAGGGCAACACAACAGACAACCGGTCCTCCATTCTGCATGTATCTTGTGTGAATAGCATGATAAGTATCAGCTAGCAGTGTGGGAACTGGATTGTTGAGCATGAAGATTCTAATAGCTTGAATGTCGATGAAGTATTTCGTATTAGGAAACAGAAATAGACCATAGACAAGCAAGGCAAAGATTGATTCGAAGAGTGCAGAGTTTCCCCTATCAGCAAAGTAGAGAGCTTTCTCGAGCAAGAATCACGCGGGTAATCCACGACGTCCTCCCTTGTTGGTCAAGTGGGCCTTGATGTCAGACAATCTCAGCCTCGTCCCACTTGCAATGTCTTTGTCAGTGAGTTCTTCCTCTAATCCAGAGAATGGAGAAGAGTCTTTGACAGGGATACCCATCAGAGTGGAATAATCTTCCAAAGTTGGCATTAGTTGATAGTCTGGAAACACAAAGCAACGGTAAATAGGATGGTAGAGTTGGACCAAAGTCTCAAGCGGTCCCTCAGTCACTTGGAGTTTCAGCAACGGAAGGATTCTTCCATACTTCTCAGTGAAAGTCAACGGGTCTTCAATCAAATCTCCCAACCCCAACAGTTGTTCCAACTCGGGAACATCAAAAGTATACGACCATGTTCTTCTTCTTCTAGCATCCATCTCTACAAAGTCTACAAAACAAAATTAATTTCTTGATAGTTTAGCAAAAAATGCGGGATGCAAATGCAAAGTTTCATGGAATTCAGGCACTCGTGAAATACCAAGGGATATCAAAAGTCTCATTCTCATTAATAGCAACGTGAATTACAAAAGTCAATACATTTTCAAAAGTCTTAAACATAATGCTAAATAAAAGCTAAAAAGACCTAAGGAGATTCTCCTAGGAGCCTCATGTTGAGCTTTCTAATTTTCTTTTTCATCTGATCCTTTTCCATGATGAGCCTGTCGACGATTAACTTCCATGGAGCAGATTGAGTATCAGAGGTGCTTGGTCCTTCTTGGGTCTTCTTCTTCTTGCATGAAAGCAACTCTTCATTCTTGGCTTGTAGTTGCTTTTGGAGTTCTAGGTTCTCCTCAACAACCACTTGATATTTGTGCTTCCATGCTTCCCCTGTCTGCGGGGTTTGGTACAATGAAATCTTTAGCTCTTCTTCTTTTGTTATGAAAAATAGAATGGGCTCTTCCTTCAAGGCAATCGGTTCCTGTCTAGAATAAGGCATTTTCAGCGTAATAGCTCTCCTTCTGACCCATTAGAGATAAGGTTCCAAGGATACACTATTAGGTTTACCTATAGCACTCCTTTCTCTCTTGTGCTTCTGACCCCAAGTACTTAAGATCAATCTTCTTTGTTCTTCATACTTGTCATATCCTTAAAAAAAAAGTTTTCCAAATGAATACTAAGAGGCTTATCTTTCAAAGGGTATCCCAATTGTCGACGAGCCAACACAGGGTTGTAGCTGATTCCTCCTTTGGTACCAAGAAGAGGTACGTTGCCAAAATTCCCACAACTGTCTGTGATCAATATCCCATCATACACACAGTTGTACCAATTTATATCGGAGTGAGAAAGAGCCATAATTTTCTAAGACCACCATCCTTTCTTAGGGTCCCAAAAAGCGTTTGCCTTTGGCAAATGTGAAACAAACCATCTATATAACACAAGGGTACAACAAGTGAGCTTGCCTCCATCGTGGGCATTCCTCAAATGGAATGAATGGTAAGCATCAGCGAGTAAGGTTGGTACAGGATTTTTCTTCAAGAAGATCTTGATTGCATTCAGATCCATAAGTTATCAAAGTTTGGGAAAAGAAAGAGCCCATAGATAAGCAATGCAAAAATGGCTTCAAAGGCATCCTTATTTGAGTGCTTGGCGTAGTACTGAGCCTTTCCAATCAAAAACTTAGCAGTCAAACCAAATGTTTCTCCCTTGGCAGTCATGTTGTTTTGGATGTCAACTAACTCCAAGTGAGTATTCTTAGCTATTTCTTCTTCTTTGGGGTTCCTCTCAAAGATAGGAAATGGAGACTCATCCTTAATAGGTAAACCAACTATTTGAGAGTACTCTTCAAGGGTAGGCAAGAGTTGATAATTGGGGAAAGTAAAGCAATGGTAAGTTGGGTCATAGAACTGAAGCAAAGTATAGAGGAGTCCTTCATCAACTTTCTTCTTCAACAAGATCCACAACTTTCCATACCTGTCCTTGAATCTTTCAGGGTCTGTTAGCAAATCACCCAATCTCCTTAGATCGTCCAATTTAGGACTCTTGAAAGTGTACTTCACGGTATTCCTTCTTGTACTGTCCATTATATCCCTATGATATTCACAAAAAGGAGGCCTGAGTTCCATGAAATTGGCATGAAATGAATGCTTATGATGTATGAATGCAAAGCAAGCACAAAGATGCACACATATTCACAAATGTACAAACACACAGACAAAGGGTATAGGTTTAGGTCATGAGTATGGAGCCATGGTTTACCCTTCCTAATTGGTATGTACTATTGGCTTATCAACTGTATAATAGGGTTCAAAGAAGTCCCCAGAGTCGACAACCCATCTTTCAGATATTATCGATTTCCCAAATGACTCGGTAGTCAATAATATTCTCAAGAGAATCTCGTCTGAGTGTAGTATCGCGTAGCAACCAATTCGGGAATAGACTCCCTCATAGTCCTCGCACTACATCCTAAAAAGGCCAAGTGGGGTTAGAGGTAACTACGGTTCTCAATATCAAGGGCACCTAGGTCGAGAGTAGCACGTTTTCACGAATAGACTCGTTCAACATGACTAGACTCTCAAGAGGGCCTCAACAAAAACTCTCTCTCTCAACACTGCCAAAGGAGAAACTTTCCCAACCCATGACAGATAAACACCAGTAAGTAGATAACAGAAGAAAATGCCAAACAATCTATGGATAACCATATATAGGATGGTTAATTGACAACTCCCCATTATATAACCTGACCCCAGACCCCCCAATCTCTTAGCATTTGTTAAAGAAAACATTTGCGTCCAAGGTTAGTTTTAGATAGCTTCCCTTTCCTTTCCAACTTCATAGGATAAATAAGAAATCAGAAAGTAGCACCTAATTCCAACCAATGGCGATAAGGTGGTCACGTCACCAACAAAAATCGCACGCTACAGAAAAATGGCGACTCTGCCGGGGAAGTTTTAACTAGGATTAGAGTTCCTAAGAGGTCTAGGTTGTTAGACATTTTTCTCTACTATATATATATATATACTGTTA
Organism: Lathyrus tuberosus; assembly: GCA_022829125.1. NCBI lineage: Eukaryota > Viridiplantae > Streptophyta > Magnoliopsida > Fabales > Fabaceae > Lathyrus > Lathyrus tuberosus. Next base: position 4,431,880 of record JALAZF010000162.1, on the reverse strand, counting down.
TTCCTACTTGATATCCGTGTTTATTTTTCTGTCAAATAGGAATGCAATTGATACGCATGTGGAAAGTTTGAGAGAACATTAAGATAAGGGTGGCATAGACAGGAGAAACTTATAGGGAGTGAATCTCGAATAAGCTATCTTGGTAGCCTGCCGTATCAGGCGAGGTACCCGTGTGGAAATATTGATGTTAAACGACCGATTGTTGTGAAAGCATCGCTTATCCCAGTGCGGTACCCGTGACCCTGAGGATTTAGTAGACTTTAACCATATGGTTATTTGGTAGTGCGGTGACTATCGGGAATAGTTGATACGCGATACTACACTAAAATGAGATTCATCGTATGATATTACAGCTCTCTCGAGTGAATCTGCTTGCTGTTAATATCCCTAGGGGGTCAATGACTTTGGGAACCTTAGAACCCGTTCTACAGGTACAAAAATTAACCAAAATAGTACAACCTTTGGGGATGGTGTTGCGGTGAGAATCGAATATCAAGCTATTAATTAACTTGAATCACAAAACTTTGAAATTCACCACCGAGCTTTGATTTATCCAAAGGAAAGGGGAAAGATCAGAAACCCTAATTGCGTTATGTGAAGACAAAGTTGAGAGATCGGGGATCGGGGGTTGGTTATACTAAGGGAAGGTATTAGCACCCTTAGTATCTGTAGTAGTCTACAGGAACCTCTTGTTAGTATTGTGTTATGTTATGTTTGGTTGCTAAGGTAAAATCTGCTATGGGTAAAGGCCTAAGGGTATATACACTAAGTATGCTCGCCAAGATGTTGCATCTTGTGCCTACGTATCTGACTATAGAATCAGAGTAACCGTAGTTCACCTAACTAAGGGTAGGGAACCATTGACTATGGCCAAAGTTCCAAGGGGAATGAGTAGGAGCTCATATAGAGTTTAAGAATCTTTCTAAGTCTAAGTTGTGATGGGGTGAAGTGAATACTCAAGGTGATGAGTCTCACGTAGAGTTCAAGAACTCTAACTTAATTCTAAGTTGTAATATTGAATGGCTATGAGGCCAAGGGTGAAGATGTCACCAATGACTATGAGGTCAAAGGTTACCTATGACTATGAGGTCAAAGGCTTTAAAGAATGGACCCTATGACTATGAGGCCAAGGGAGAATGGCTATGACTATGAGGTCAAAGCTTGCCTATGACTATAAGGTCAAGGTTAAGAGATAGCTCTATGACTATGAGGTCAAGAGGGAATCCTATGATTATGAGGTCAAGGAAGGATAATGAGTTATCTATGACTTTGAGGTCAATAGAGAGACTTTCCTTTGGAAGGAGGAGAGGCAACTTCTTCTGAACAAGAGTTGAAGTGGGATTGAAATTAAATGAACAAAAGGAGTTCAAGAATTTAAAGGGGATAAACATTAATTAACATAAACCTTCATGTATGAGCATGGCAAAGTATGATGAGATAATTCACAACAAGCATGGATAAGTGATCACATAAGTGTGACAAAGGCAACATATTCAAAATTTGAGATCAAAGACAAGAAGTCCAAAGGTAAGAGACTTAAGCCCAAAAGGATACAAAACCCTAATAGAATAACCTTGTCCAAAGTCAAGGAACCCTTCTCAAATAACCTTCTCATATATCATAGAACAATCCAAAGAAAACTCTCACAAAGCTCTCAAGAATCAAGGGATTTTCAAAGGAAGTTCAAGACTTAAATGAAAAAGCTGCTCATGTTTTTTGTAAATTTAGAAATTAATGTGAAAATAAAATAAAAGTTAAAATAAAAATTATGGAAAATTAAATCAAGTATTAAAGAGCGTTTATGATTTTTTTTTTGGAATTTTTGGGTGAAAGAAAATATTTTAAATAATTGAAAAAAAAAGAAAAAAAAAAGAAATAATTGAAGACAAAATAGTGGGGGGTGCACTAATCAGAACTAAATTGTGTTTGCAGCGCATGGGGCTTTTGGTGGGGTGGCGTTAGAAACCAGTCCCAAATCCAACAGGATGGGACAATTTAAATAAAAAGGGAAATAAATGGCAAAAGGGCGTCTGGGGCGAGGGGGATTCGAACCCCAGACCCCTTGGTGAAAGGCGTGTGTGCAATACCACTGGGGTGGCTAGACATCCAATCTATAAGCCCACCCCAGTGATAGATAAGTTATCAAGCAAAATATAAAGAAACCTGCTCCAAATCCACGTGAACAAATGTTACAAGAAATATTTGATAAACATCTCAACCGGTCACATACTCATTTAGGTCATAAAGAGACAAAAACTTAATGGCCAATCACATGCTACAAAACTCTCTCTATTCATGCAATATGAAATTACAAACCCTAATATATCAAACCAAGAAAACAACATGGCAGTCGCCATGCACATGAGATCACCAACCCAACATGGCAGTCGCCACCCCTAACCACAATCTTAATGTTAACATGGCGGTTGCCACTATCCAAGCATGGCGGTCACCACAATTTCAACCTTCCTTATTCAGTTTTTTTTCTTAATCAATGCTCATGAACCAAAATGTCATATCATAGTGCTCAAAGGATAGAGTAACATTATACCTTCTACGACCTTGAACTAAAAGCTTAACATGGGTAAAATACAACATGGCAATCATGCACTCATGAACTTGATGGATAAAAAAAATAAAACAATGAGGATTCTGCCCTAACATTATTCTAGCCAACACCAACACAGTACATATAACCTGAGAGTGTTTTCATGTGCTTCGCATGAAGATATGAACATTAAATGTTCCATACTAAACAAGAACTAATAGTGCAATGATACATCATACAAACTAATTCATCGTTCATATTATCATTTACAAAATCATTTAAAATGACTCAAGTGCAAGACATCCACAATAACAGTATGAATAATGAACATGTCATTTGAATATGGAGTGAAAGAGTGAGAGTTACCTAGTGGAATAAGTCCACTGCACCATCTTAATCCCAGAGCTGGAAAATCCAACAGAGCCAAGCTTCTCCCTCCTTAAGACAGTCGTGTCTCAACTCTCCCAAAGCTCTCTCACTCAAGCAGTGTTTCTCTTTTAAAATGGTAAGAGATATTCTAAGATATGTGTGATTGTTGGGGTTTTGATGTTGATGATTTGTTATTGGTTATTGATTTAAAGAGTTTGGTGGGTGACTCGAAGGGATTGGAGCATAGAAAGTTCTTGCAAGTTTTTTTAAAGTTTCTTGCAAGATTATAGAATGGAGAGATAGAGAGGTGTTTGAGAGATTTTCTGATGATCATCAAAGGAGAAGGGCTCTCCTTTTATAGCCTGAGAAGTTTGATCCGAGTCCTGGAGGTAAAATGGACAGATGCTTTGTCCATAAGATAAAAAATTAGGGTTTGTATGGACCTCCTTTCAGTCTTTGTACTTAGTTAACCTTGGAGAACACAATGCTTCATTTGCTGAACAAAAGCATCAGAGAATAGGGTGCAGGTCTGTCACATTCACAATCCATTATATGCCTCAAAAACTCCTTTTTGTTGTGTCATGAGAGAGAGGGTTGAAAGAGGTAATAGTTGGGATTGAGAACCATGGATCCATGCGCATCAAGCTGACAGTCTTTATGCTACACAGTTTTATTTCACCAGTCCAATGTCATGTCCTAAAACACTTTTTGGTAAGTTATAAGGATGAGATCTTAAAGAGGTAATGTTTGGGATTACACATGGAGGGACAACACGCCAAGTATAAGGGACTTGTGGCAAAAGATATTGTGAACTGATGAAAAGAAACCAGTGGGATGGTACTTGGGAGATATGGTTTAGTTTTGATTCAAAAGGAAACATGGTTGGTGAGAAACAACAACATGTGTCTCTAGTTGGCACACGATAGTCTCTTACTCAAGGGACCACATGGCATATCTTTTGGTCATGTAACATAGCAAATTCCCATGTTGGTGGCAAGTCAAAAATAAAGGTCAAAATATGTGAAAAATGTGGAAAAGATTAGGGTGGCAAAGTGTTACAAAAATCTGAATTTTCCACATGTGTATGACATTTCATCATACTACCTTTGATACACAATTTCTCCATGATTAATGCTTCAATTTGTGGGTTCTTTGGCTCTTTGAAAAGTAGACATTTGATATAACATTTTTCACGTGGAAAGTTATTTGAGATGAGGTTTGTAACATTGAGAAAATCAATCATGAAGTCATGCACATGGGCTGTCCAAAAAGACTTAGAAACTTTTCTAAGTTATGGAAATTTCATCATTTGAAACACCTAACTTCAAAACATCATAACTTGAGACTGGTTTCTCCAAATGAGGAGTTCTACACATGCTTGGAAATCTTGCAGAACAAGGAACAACTTTCATGTCCAAATATTTTTGATTTGAAGCTTGGAACTATTTGAAAAGTTTAGTTAAAGTTGCATGAAAATTAGGGTGAAAATGACTAAAATTTCACTAAGTCCTAAAGACAACTTATCTTCCAAGTCCCATAACTTAAGAATCATGCCTTTTTTGAAGAGAGGTCCTCTAATACACTTTGAAGTTCATGGAAAGAGCTTTCGTTTGAGCTTTGAGTCACTCAATTTGGATGTGTGGTTTGAAAGTTATAGCCTTCCCAATTTTGCACGAGAAGTGAATTTTCCACACTTAGAAAGTTTCAAGGACCAAGCATTGCCTCCTTGCAAGAAACCTCTCAAAACTTGATTTCTCATGCCCTAACTCAACAATTGGACATATCATGATGGATTAAGGACTTGAATGCTTCATCTTGGGTCAAAATCTCAAAAGTCAAAGGGCTCAAACAACCCTAATTTTCCTCAAACTACAACTGGATGACCTCTGATGATCTTGCTTCTTCCATCTATTTCAATGCTCATAGATGGCCTCTAGGGATGTTTATTACCATATGGAGTCATGTCCCAAGGCTTGGGACCATGTTTTGATCAACATCAAAGGCAATGGTTGACTTGTCTTGACAAAACCCTAGTTTGAGGCATGGTGAACTTATGACTCAAGGCACTTGGTGATGGGAACCAAACACACTTGAATTCTTGTTGATTAAGACTTCTTGGATGCATGTTATCTTTCTTGAACAGATGACTTCACATACCACTCTCAATCAATTAGTGAACACTTGTGATGGTTGTGTGGGGCCAAAGAGTGTCTTAGGAGACCTTGAATCATGTGAGAGCCTGGCTTAGGAAACCTTGCCCTCTTTATGGTGTGAACCCTAGTTTTCATACAAAAGAAAACAAACTTGCAAGATAAAGTTGTTAGTGAACAATCATAGATGATTGAATCTAAATGCAAATGTAAGATGTTATGACATCTAAGGGGCAAAATTTGGGGTATAACAGATGGGTAGAGCCATGACTCCATGCTCGTGACGTCGAACCTTTGAACCCATGTTTTCAAATGTTTTTGTGTGTTGCATTCATGCATTCATTTAAAAAACTCTTTTAAAAAAAAATCTTTTTTTCAAAATAAACTAAAATAGTAATTGCAAATATTAGAGATTACGTTATGGATTTCGGTAGAAGAAAGACGCACAAGTACACCTTCAAGGCTCCAAAACTAGAGGACATAAAGAGGTTGGCAAGGATGATTACCAACCCTGAGGCTTTCAGAGCTAAGCACGGAGGACTGTTGTCTCTGTTAAGGGTTAACGCAGTTGAAGGAATCCTGTCTACGCTAATTCAGTTCTATGATCCGGTTTACCATTGTTTCACTTTCCTGGATTACCAACTAGCACCAACACTAGAAGAGTACTCTCATCTGATTGATTTACCTATCACTGATCGAGCTCCATTTTCTAGACTGGAAGAAATTCCAAAGGAACAAACCATTGCAAGAGCAATCTCTTTGGACGAGTCAGAGGTCAGGACTCACATGACCACTAAAGGAGGAATCCAGGGTTTACCATCTAAATTCCAGATGGAGAAAGCTCTATACTTTGCCAGTATAGGAAACATAACTACTTTCGAAGATATCTTTGTCTTGCTCATATACAGATTATTCCTCTTTCCCAACATCAACAATTTCGTCGACACCATTGCTGTTAAGATATTTCTGATTAGGAACCCCATACCAACTCTACCTGCAGATGCTTATCATTCTATGCACTTAAGGAATTTGTACAGCGGGGGAATAATCACATGCTATGTACCCTTACTCTACAAATGGTTCATTTCTCACTTGCCCAAGTCTACTGCTTTTTGGGATCATAAGAGTACTCTACATTGGTCACAAAGGATTATGTCTCTTACCAACTCTGATATAGATTGGTACAATAGGATTTATGAGGGGATAGAGATCATCGACAGATGTGGAAATTTCCCTAACGTACCCCTTATTGGAACTAAAGAAGGAATCAACTACCATCCAATTTTAGCTCGCTGTCAACTCGGATACCCGATGAAGAATATTCCACAAAACGTTCATCTGGAAGGTCTTTTCTTCAAAGAAGGGGAAAATGACAGGGCACTGAAGAAAGAAATAGTGCATGCCTGGAAACATATTCACAAGAGGGGCAGAGAATCTCTAGGAAGACCAAACTGTATCTCCATGGAGCCCTATCTCCACTGGGTGTAAACTAGAGCCCTCAAGCTGAGGATGCCTTACCCTCGCCAAGAAGTTTTTCCATTAAAGGTTCTATCCTTTACTTCATGTCTGATGCGGAAAAACTCCAGGCCGCTCTCAACAAGGTTCAACGTGAGAAGAGCTCTTGAAAAAAAAATACCGAATCCTCAATTTAGAGTGTACCAAGATTCAGGAACTATTAAAGGAAAAGGATGCTCTGATTGAGATATTAGAACAGTATGCTCTAGAGGGTCAGGAAGATCGAAGAAATTTGCTCGCTCCTTTCACTTGGAAAAGGACTGACAACCCGACAACGGGTGAAGAGCCCCGATCAAAGAAAAGAAAACTACCAGAACCAGCATCTGAGCTCTCCTTAGAGAGAACTCAGGATCCATAGGCCTAATTCGCCTTCTCACATTCTGTAAATACTGTACTTTTCATTGTAACATACTGCAATCTTTCGAGTTCAATAAAAGGGGTTTCCCCTCACTGTATGATATTTGCAATCTATTTGTTGAAGTTTCTTTTTTATTAAAACAAAAACTTAAAAAATATGTCATTGCATATCATCATCATTCTCACATAACACATTTTTCTTCTCCTTGAGTCTCACGTATGTGTCACGATTCTAGAGTCAAATTGTCTCACTCATATAATACTCGGGCCAATAGATAAAATAAAATGGATGATCTCGAGGAAGAGAACAGAGAGCTGAGAGAAGAAATCGACGTTCTGAAAGAAAGTTTGGAAAAACTTCACAGTGAAATGCAATCCCTGGCAGCAGCTCAGGAACGACGACATCAAAAGACTGTAGTCTCAGAGATCACATCTACGCCCATTATGGAAACACATGAGAATCATCCTCGGTATAACATGCCTAAGGGTCGTCCCTGGGGCATGCCTTTCAACTTTATCCCTGAAGGATACATCCCGCCAGTCACTGAAGACCTGGAAGCCGTAATAGGAGCCACTGGACCTGAAGGTTACAAACTTTGGGAAGGTGAAGATGCAAGGGTTACTACAGTAATCCCTGAAGGTTACAAACTTCAGGGCACTGAATTGCCAAGAGTCACCGCTATAATGACCATACCACAATCAATGGTACACACTGTCCACGAAGGACAGATTCCACAAGCAATTTTTGGTGGAAACGAAGACATGTACGAAAGGATGAATGAGTTCCAGGAACAATTCTTGGAAATGCAGAAGGAACTGCATGCCATTCACAGTCAAGACTTATTCGGAAAAGACGCCACCGACCTCTGTCTAGTCCCTAATGTGAAGATAACATACAAATTCAAGGTGCCTGACTTTGAAAATACAAAGGCAACTCTTGCCCTCAAAGTCATTTGGTGATGTACACTCGAAAAATGTCTACCCGGATAGAAAATTAATAACTATTGATCCATTATTTCCAAGACAGTTTAACCGGTGCCGCACTCAAATGGTACAGGGGTTAAACTGTACCAAGATTAGTACTTTTAGAGATCTCGGTGCAACCTTCGTTCAACAGTATAAATATAATTTGGACATGGCACCAGATAGGGATCAGCTCAGAGCAATGTCACAGAAGGATAAAGAAACTTTTAAAGAATATGCTCAGAGATGGCGTGAAATTGCCACCCAGATCTGTCCCCCTCTTGAGGAAAAGGAGATGACCAAGATCTTTTTGAAAACCTTAAGCTCGTTTTATTACCACCGAATGGTCGCCAGTGCGCCTAGTAACTTCACTGAAATGGTGAACATGGGAGTACGTCTTGAAGAAGCAGTCTGAGAAGGACGATAAGTCAAAGATACAGAGCCATCTAGCAGTACTAACAGATACAGTAGTGCTTTCCAAAAGAAGAAAGAGAAGGAGATCAGTAATATCTCTCTCAGAAAGCAAAGGCGAAGGTATCAACCAGTAGCGGTAATAAGTCCCGCTATCAACCCTGCGCCGACTCCGACTTATCAACCTCAGGTTGTTCGGGGCCAACCAAGTCAGCAACAGTATCAGCAAAGGACACAACAACCTCTTCAGCAGGCTTGTCCACAGTACAACAACAATCGTACGACACGACCATCAGGGTTTGACCCTATACCTATGTTGTACGAGGAACTATTTCCACTTTTACTGGCCAAGGGGCACGTCCAAACCAGGACTCCTCTTATTGTACCGAAAAATCCACCTTTTTGGTTCAAAGCGGATCAAACTTGCCCTTACCATCAAGGAGGACCGAGGCACAACATTGAAAATTGTCTCAGCTTCAAGTCTGATGTACAAAAGCTTGTCAGGAACGGGATTCTATCTTTCAAAGATACTAATCTGAATGTTCAGACAAACCCGTTGTCGTAACATGAGAAGACTGCAGTAAATTTAATAAAGGAAGAATTTGGCCGCAGTTATCAAATTCACGATGTAATCCCACTAGGAACATATCTGGTAAAGATGAATTGCAGACAGAGCGGCTACGGTCATGTACCGTCTCACAATTACCACCCGTGTGATATTTGCTCAAAGAACAATCAAGGGTGTTTCGTAGTGCAGTCAGCTCTACAAGAACAGATGGATCTAGGCTGGATTCAGGATCACAGGATCCGGGAAGTTAACATGGCCCACGCACATCCCAACATCGTTCAAAACTGCAACATCCTCGCAATGAATGTCAATTTAGTGGCGATGCATTCGAGGCAAAGTCAATATCATAATCTGCCACGAAATGATTACAACACTTGTCTGATCTGCTCAACAAGCAATCAGGGATGCTCTTTCATACAAGAGGCCCTCCAACGTCAGATGGATCTTGGATGGATCCAGGACTACCAAGAAAGAAATAACCATCAAGTCAATATGGTTCAGATCTTTGACATACGCTTGATGAATATCAGTTTGGTAGAGCTATATGCTAAACAAGTCAGACTCGGCTTTTTGGCTTCACATGATTATCAAGACTGTGAAGAGTGCCATGAAGACGACCAAGGGTGTGTGCTTGTACAAAGAACACTGCAACATCTATTGGACCACTGGTGGCTTCCAATCTACTTCGATGAAGCCACGCAACTGATCAACATGACTGACGGAAATCCTGGTAGACATCAAAGTCAGGATGTCCGCTCAATGGAAATAGATCTGGTAAAGATGCATTGCATACAAAGCGGGATAGGTCGGGTACCACCGCATAATTATGAGCGCTGTAGAGTATGTTCGGAGAACAACCAAGGATGCTATCTCGTACGAGAAGCTCTTCAAAATCAGTTGGACTGGAAAGAGATTCGACCATGTTCAAGTTCTGGGTCGATCAATATCGTACAAAACTATCTCCCTCATCAAAACGAGAACGTTGTCGTAATCTCCGACCATGGGAAAACCAAAGACGTATGCGCCATAATCCCTCTACTCAAAGAATCGAGAATCTCTCTTGATAGTAGAAAGGTTCCCAACCAGTAACTGATTGAGGTCGCCTATAACAGGTCAGAGAAATCAAAAAGCTCCTGTGGTTATCTACTTTCCAGGACCAATACCGTACAAATCAGAAAAGGATACCCCTCACAAGTACGGTGAAACAACCATAAAAAATGGAAAGGAAACTCCATTACCCTCTGTCGTGAACATTGCCGACATCAGTCGAGTCACTCGGAGCGGTCGGATCTTCAACAAAGGAGTTGGAGAACCTGCCAAAGAAAAGGAACATCAAACGGAAGTTCCAAATCAACCAGTCGGGCAATCTAGTAATCCCGAACTTAAAAAGAACAACGATGAGATGCTGAAGCTCATCCAGAAAAGTGAGTACAACATTGTAGACCAATTGTTGCAAACTCCGTCTCGAATCTATGTACTGTCTCTCTTGCTTAGTTCCGAAGCTCACATGGAACCTCTACAGAAAGTCTTAGAGCAAGCCTATGTGGAACAAGACGTAACAGTAGAACAATTTGATAGTATCATTTCCAACATCACTTCCTGCCAGTGATGAAGAACTGCCAGAAGGGGGCAAGAATCATAATATGGCACTTAACATTACAGTCAACTGCCAGGACGATGCTTTAGCCAGTGTACTGGTGGACACGGGATCATCTTTGAATGGCATGCCAAAATCAAATCTGATACGACTATCATTTCAAGGAGCTTCGATGAGGGGCAGTGAGATCATCGTCAAAGCCTTTGATGGCTCTCGAAAAACAGTTATCGGCGAAGTTGACCTTCCCATAACCATCGGTCCTCACACTTTCCAAGTCACTTTCCAGGCCATGGACATCCGGGCAGCCTACAACTGTTTATTAGGAAGACCTTAGATACACGAAGCTGGGGCAGTCACTTTGACACTTCACCAAAAGCTGAAGTTCGTCAAGAATGACAAGTTAGTAACAGTCTACGGAGAGCAAGCCTTAATTATGAGCCACTTATCATTATTTTCCTATTTAGAACAGGAGGAGGTTGTTGGAACCCAGTTCCAAGCACTCTCGGTGAGCAATGAGAATCGACCAGAAAAATGGACATCAATTTCCTCATACAAGGACGCTCTCGAAGTGGTCAAGAGTAACGAAACAAAAGGATGGGGACAGGTTATAATTCCTACGGATAACAAGACAAAGAAAGGTCTTGGTTTCTCTTCAACCTGTACCCAGACTGCCAAGAAGGACGAAAGTTTTCATCCCATTTAGGACTTCTTCCATAGTGGAGGCTTCCTCCACCCAGTGTCTCAAGAAGTACACACTATCAACGAGAGTGACTCCTCCGATACGAATGAGGAATGGAAGTCTTATCTCAACAACAACGAGTATATGCCTCAGGAAGAAGCACATCCGCCATTCTGTTTTCTAAACCAGAACCCGAAATATATACCAAGGTCAGATGTCCGGATGATCTATGAAGATTGCGATCCTGAGGGATGTCGTGCTCCACCCAACTCATTAGAAGATGAGCTAATGAAAGACAACTTCGATCAAGATTATTATGATCCCCTGGATGACTTGCCTATCTGGAAGCCATACACAGAAGGCTTGGGGAAAAAAAGTCAGCCCAATGATACTTGTCAGCTGAGTAATATTGAAAAGAATACTCACGTCCCCATCGAGTCATGGGATCATTACTCAGGACATTTCGAAAATAACCAGCACCGCAATGATGAGTTTGCAAAGACTGCAGGACAAGAGTTCATCAACTATGCTTTTCCTGAGGTCAACATCATAGAGGAAGATGACTCATCCACTCCCACAAAAATATGGGACATCTTAGGACAGCCGAGTGGCAAGTACGACTTCTTAGTCAAATACACAGCTCCTGAAAGCTCTCGCATTAGATACGAGGACATCCAGCCAACTGGATGGGGAGATCCTCTTGAGAGTGAAAACACAAAGGAAGATACAACAGAAGAGTTCGTTTATGACAACTCTGCATGGGAGGAAGACTCCAATGATCCTACTCCACCAGAAATCAGCGTTGTTTCTAAGGACAAACCAAGAAAGAAGGTACCATACTTTGCGATTCACCAAGGAGTTCGTCGCCAATGGGTTGCTGTCGATGTCCTGAAAGTCGTCCATAAGTCTAAGTAATTGTCATCTTTGTTTTAACCTTTCACCCTGCCCAGGGGAAACAGATGTTTTTATAGGGCTTACTTTTCTGTAAATGTACCTTTTTGCTTCGCCCAAAGCGACAGAGTTTTGTTTTATAGGGCTGTATTTCAAGAATCGACAAATCATAAATAAATAATGTCATTATGTAATTTCTGCATTTATTGCTGTTTTCACTTTTCGCTTTTTCAGAAAATGGTAATCCTAAAAAAAAACAACCCAAAATAAAAACAAGCATTTTTCAGAAAATACACTGCACACACTCTTGCATTTCTCTCTATATCTTCTAAAAATGAATCATCATGTCATGCAGATTGCTTGTTTTAAACCTCATTGAAACGTACGATCCAATGCCTTCTCCCAACTTTGAATTCCCTGTATTTGAAGCTGAAGAAGAAGAAGACGAAGAATTTCCAGAAGAGATCTCCCGATTACTATGGCAAGAGGAAAGGTCTATTGAACCTCACAAAGAGTCGTTGGAAACGCTCAATTTGGGTTTAGAGGAAGAAAAGAAAGAAGTTAAGATTGGAGCATTACTCAATCCAGCTGTCAAAGAAAGCTTGATAAAACTTCTCAAAGAGCTTCCAGATGTATTTGCTTGGTCCTATCAGGACATGCCAGGGTTGGATACCAGCATCGTGGAACATCATTTACCGTTAAAAGCAGAGTGTCCTCCGGTTAAATAAAGACTGAGACGGACTCATCTAGACATGGCCATCAAAATTAAAGAGGAAGTACAGAAACAGATCGATGCGGGTTTCCTTGCCACCTCAGAATATCCTCAATGGTTAGCCAACATAGTGCCAGTTCTGAAAAAGGACGGAAAAGTCAGAATGTGTGTAGACTACAGGGGTCTAAACAAAGCAAGTCCAAAGGATGACTTCCCCTTACCACACATAGACATGCTGGTAGATAGTACAACAAAATTCAAAGTCTTCTCCTTCATGGATGGATTCTCGGGCTATAATCAAATCAAAATGGCGCCGGAAGATATGGAGAAAACTTCATTCATCACCCCATGGGGTACCTCTTGTTACAAGGTAATGCCGTTTGGTTTAAAGAACGCCGGGGCAACCTATCAAAGGGCCATGATGACTCTGTTTCATGACATGATACACAAAGAAATCGAAGTGTATGTCGATGACATGATTGCCAAATCTAAAACAGAAGAAGAGCATGTGACACACATGTCAAAGTTATTCGAGCTTCTGAGAAAGTATAAACTCTGCTTGAATCCCAATAAATGCACATTCGGTGTCCGCTCAGGAAAAATCTTAGGGTTCATCGTCATCCAAAAAGGAATCGAGGTAGATCCTGACATGGCCTAGGCCATTCAAGAAATGCCTTCACCAAAGACTGAAAAACAGGTCAGAGGATTTTTGGGACGTCTGAATTACATCTCAAGGTTTATATCCCTTTTGACCGTGACATGCGCGCCGATCTTCAAACTACTCAGAAAGAATCAAACCTGTGTATGGACAGAAGATTGACAAAAAGCTTTTGACAATATCAAAGAATATCTATTGAATCCGTCTATCCTGTCCCCTCCTATGGAGGGAAGACCACTGATCATTTACCTAACAGTCTTGGAAGACTCAATGGGTTGTATACTCGGCCAACAAGATGAAACAAAAATAAAAGAGTCTGCCATTTACTACTTAAGCAAGAAATTCACTGACTGTGAAACTCGGTACACTATGCTAGAGAAAACTTGCTGTGCTCTGGCTTGGGCAGCCAAACGTCTTTGACAGTACATGATTTGTCACACTACTTGGTTGATCTCCGAAATGGATCCAATCAAGTACGTCTTTGAAAAACCTGCCCTCATGGGAAGGATTGCCCGTTGGCAGAAACAGTTATCAGAATACGACATCGAGTACCACGCTCAGAAAGCTGTCAAAGGAAGTACTTTAGTCGATCATTTGGCTCATCAACCGATTGATGATTAGGAATCAGTCGGCTTTAACTTCCCAGACGAAGATGTCATGTACTTGAAAATGAAAGATTGCGATGAACCTCTACCCAGTGAAGGGCCAGAACCAGGTTCCCAATGGGGATTAATATTCGACAAAGCTGTCAACACTTATGGAAACGGAATTGGGGAAATCATTGTAACACCTCAGGGTACCCATATTCCTTTCACTGCCCGACTGACATTGAAATGCACAAACAAAGAGGCCTAATACGAAGCTTGTATCATGGGTCTCGAAGAAGCAATTGACTTAAGGATTAAGAACTTGGATGTGTATGGAGACTCAGCCCTAGTTATCAATCAGATCAAAGGAGAGTGGAATACATACCAATCAGGACTGATTACTTACAAAGATTACGCAAGAAGGTTGTTTCCATTCTTCAACAAAATCGAGTTTTATCACATCCCTCGTGAAGAAAATCACATGGCGGATGCACTAGCCACTCTCTCTTCCATGATTAGTGTAGGTCAATGGAGTAACGTACCTAAGATTGACATAATGCGCCTTGAAAGCCCCGCTTATATCTTCATGGTTGAAGCAGTCATAGATGACAAACCTTGGTATCATGATATCAAGTGCTTCCTTCAAAGACAAGAGTACCAGTCTGGGGCATCAAGAAAAGATAGGAAAACTCTCAAAAGACTAACTGGCAACTTCTTCCTAAACAATGAGGTGCTCTACAAAAGAAACTTTGACATGGTTTTGCTCAGATGCGTAGACAGACACGAAGCAAACATGTTAATGAAAGAGATTCACGAAGGATCCTTTGGCACTCATGCCAATGGACACACAATGGCGAGAAAAATTCTAAGAGTCGGGTACTATTGGTTGATAATGGAATCCGATTGCTACAAGTACATGAGGAAGTGTCACAAGTGTCAGATATACGCTGACAAAATCCATATACCGTCAACGCATCTCAAAGTTCTTTCTTCTCCATGGCCTTTTTCTATATAGGGAATCGACATGATTGACATGATTGAACCTAAAGCTTCCAACGAACATCAGTTCATCCTGGTGGCTATTGACTACTTCACCAAATGGGTCAAAGCAGCATCATACACCAATGTGACCAGACAAGTAGTGGTCCAATTTATCAAAAACAATCTCATTTACCATTATGGTGTTCCAAGCCAGATCATTACTGACAATGGATCTAACTTGAACAACAAGATGATGAAAGAGTTGTGCGTTGAGTTCAAGATCGAACACCATAACTCATCTCCCTACCGGCCTAAGATGAACAGAGCGTTAGAAGCGGCTAACAAGAACATTAAGAAGAACGTTCTAAAGATTATTGTAACCTACAAAGTCTGGCACAAGATGTTACCCTTTGCTCTTCACGGTTATCGCACATCTGTTCGCACTTCAACAGGGGCAACCCCTTTCTATCTAGTATATGGCATGGAGGCAGTGCTCCCCATAGAAGTAGAGATCCCATCAATCCGGGTATTGATGGAAGCTAAGCTAACAGAGGCTGAATAGTGTTAAAGCAGGCACGATGAACTGAACCTAATTGAAGAAAAGAGAATGGCAGCTCTATGCCATGGTAAGTTGTATCACCAAATAATGAAGAAGGCGTTCGACAAAAAGGTCCGAACCCGTGTCTTCAGAAAATGAGACCTTGTACTCAAGAAGATACAATCATTTCTCACTGATTCTCGGGGCAAATGGACTCCGAATTATGACGTCCCTTATGTGGTCAAGAAAGCCTTCTCAGGCGGTGCCTTGAGACTCACAAACATGGATGGAGAGGAGTTTACCTACCCCACGAATGTTGATGTTGTCAAGAAATACTTTTCCTAAATAAAAAAAATCGTCTCGGTGGATTGAAAACTCGAAAGGGCGGTCCAGGAAAAAGTTAGAGACACAAGCAAAAATTATCCCGATGGACCGAAAAACCTCAAAAGGTAATCCAGGCAAAAGTTAGGGATTCATGGCAAGTAACTACGTCTGACAAGGTTAACTCCCCAACAGTAATGCCAACCATCAAGAAAACTTCAGTCAAGGTCACCTTCGACAGAAGCCCAGAATGTCCAAAATTCAAAGTTGGTAGAAGGATAGCGATCGTTATGTTTCAATGTAGCCCCTTTTCCCATAAATTACCATTTTCTAAACTTTGTAATGCTCTATGGTATCACGCGCTTGGCTGATTACCATTCTATCAATAAAATTTGAGCCTACTGCTTTTGTTTAGAACTCTTATTTATTTTTGCTTTACAGAATGACGTTTTTTAACATGATCTATAATTCTTGAAAAAAAAATGAATTTACTTGTTAAATTTTCTTCTGCTTTTAAAATAAAGACGACAATTTCTTTTTTGACTACTGACCATCAAAAGGGACATCGATAGCCTCTCCGAAAGTGATTAAACTTCAAAGTGCAGAATCAAAGTATTCCTTCTAAACCATCACACTTGAATGAAGGATCCAACCGTTTCAGATATAATATCCCCTCTGATATCCTCGGCAGAGTTCTCGCCTCTGAAGACCAATTGATGATTCTCTCCCTGCAGGGATTACCTCTCCTAAGCAAGACAGGATTGCTATCTTGAACCGATGGTACTTTTTCATCCCCCGTAGTGGCCGAGTATCTAGTCGTGTTCATCCACTAGTCTGTATGTTGCGTCAGTTTTGTCAGCATAAACATACACACATCATGCATTATTAATTCATGCATGTTCATATTGCATTACTATCACTCTCGATAAAGTCCCTTGTCCTTCAAGTTGTCAGTTTTCCTTTCCGCGTCAGATAAGTCAAAATCCCAGCTTGAGTTTCTTTCCTCGTCAGGAAATGTATCATCTGAGCGACCTATCCCCAGTTTATTTCTGGATTGGAGACTACCCTTGACCACTTTGATAACTTGAACCTCTGAAAGACAAGAAGACGTTCGACAGACACCTCTGGAACATCACTCTTCACAATTGAAGATGATATATTTGCTTTCCCGGATTAAGAAAAACCCCCAGAGAAAGCCTTTTAACTAAAGACTCTCGGTAGTACATTATTTTTCCTCCCAAGAAAGTCGATGTTGATGAAGTCATCAGTACCACAAAATTGGATTGCATCACATGGCATTTCTCCGAAAAAAGATCTCGAAGAAAAGTATGATGTAACATCCCCAAGCAAAAAGTAGTCTCTCAAGAGACTCGTTTTCCCCGGTAGAGTCAACAAATGGCATCTTCTACTAAGTTTTCACACCTCTACATCTCAGACAAATGGGTTTCCCTAGCAAGTCTGACATCAATTCATTTTTTCATCAAATGGCATCTCCCCAGTATAGCTCGACGAGAAGTTTGATGAAGACCGCTACACATAGCATTCCTTGTCAAGAAAAGGAACTCGACAAGAAGAAACTAAGACCAGTTCCTTGGCTGAAGACCAGGATCGAGGGGAAGTTTATTTTAGAAACTGAGACCAGTTCCTTGGCTGAAGACCAGGATGGAGGGGAAGTTTATTTCAGAAACTGAGACCAGTTCCTTGGCTGAAGACCAGGATGAATGGGAAGTTTATTTCAAAAACTGAGATTAGTTCCTTGGCTGAAAACCAGGATCGAGGGGAAGTTTATTTCAGAAACTGAGGCCAGTTCCGTGGCTGAAGACCAGGATCGAGGGGAAGTTTTACCCTTTTCTAAGTAACATCGCTTAGCAAAAGAAGATGGATGAGCAAACTGCTATTCATAACCACCGTCAAAATTTCAGGTATTCCAATATTTAATCCTCTTGCACCCTGAATGTCCGAATATCTTCGCCATTCACACCTTCAGGTCCAAGAAGATTAAATAGAGGCATCTGTCATACCCCAAATTTTGACCACAAAGATTTCCCATCATTGTGAGAATCATCACCACAACATGGGTGTACCATCATGCTTCATCAATCTTCTTAAGAAATGCTGGGCATTCACTACAACCAAGAAATTTGGGTTTCCGTCCCTCTCTGAGCATTTAGACAAAGGATCAATCAAGAAAGGACATGATCTTTAACTTGTCTAACCTCTCAAACACCCCTAAAGGATCAAGAGGACTCCCACATTAATAATTAAGCACAAAGTTGCAACATTCCAAGTGGATCAAGCCTCAAGATCGCTAGTGTCACCAAATTAGGGTTTTGGTCGACCAAGGCCTCCAGATGAAAAATTTTCCTCTGGGCATGAGCCAATGCTTCAAAGCATAACCCAAGATACTCCAAGGAACCTTATGAGTCCCATCACAAAGTCAAAATAGCCTCAGGGGATGCATTCATAAAAAATCAGGAATTAGGGTTTCTTGACCTAATTCACCCCTAAGTTGACTTTTGAGGCAAGACATGAACCAAAACCTCAAGAAATGATTTGAGGGCCTCAAATACACCACATTGATCCATTTATAACAATGGATTGATCCAAGAAGCTTGATTCACAAGTTTCAATTTCATCTAGACCACAATTAGGGTTTTGAAGAAAAAGTCAACTGTATCTTTGACTTTTGACACAGACATGTTCCCAAGCCTTGGGAGATGATTCAAGACACCCTAAAACACCTATGGAATCCATCCATTAGGTTTGAAGTAGGTCAAGGACTTGATTTCATCAAGGATCACACAGTTTGGAATTCATCTGACAAAAAGTCAACCGTGCCTAAAATCAAGTTTGACTTTTTGGTTCCCCTAAGTCAAAAACAATGTTAATGTATGATATTTATTACCATTCATCAAGAAAAATCAAGAAAAGTGAGGTTTCTTGCAAAAGGGGCAACCATAAGAAAATAAAATTTTTCTAAGTTATGGAACAAAATGGATTTGGTACCAACTTTGCAAGGTCATAACTCCCAAACCCTAAGGCCTTTTTCTTCCATCCAAAGCTCAAATGAAAGCTCTCATTACATGCTTCAAAAGTGTCAACTACAAAAGATTCCAAATACTCATGGATTTTGAGTTATGGATTGATCAAAATCACAAAAAATGAAAATGATCACTTTTTCCAACAGTTAGTGAAATTTTCAAAAGTCAGAATCTGTTTCACTTTTTTCAAACTTTGATGACATTTTTCACCATGATCCACATTGATCCAAGTCCAAATGTAAACACCAAAGTTGAAGCACAATCTATCAGCATTCCAAAGAGCTCACCAGCATGAAAAAACTCCACTTGAGCAAGGAGTAATGGAGTGTCCAATATGCCTTGTTGCAAACTGTTACAAGACAGTTTTGGTGATTACTTGCCACACACGTTTTTTTCTTGTCAAGAGCAATGATCAAAGCCTCTCACATTCATTACATAGCAAAGGGAATCAAGACAAAACCTGCAAATTTGAGTCAGGGATCCAAGAAAGCTTTCCACTTGAAGTAATGGTTTTTGTCACATTATGCCTTGAATTCAAAGGCATTTATGTGAATTCAAGGCATAATATACTATTGGGTCTCTCCTTGAGTTGTAAGCCCCATCCCTTGTACAAAAATATACTCTTGGGCCTCTAATAGAGTGTAAGACCCAACCTCTTTTGTAAATACAATAATTTTGGGCCTCAGTCATTATATAATTCCCTCTGTTGTTTTCAAAACTACGACGTGATCGTCGCATTTTCAAAACAATTCATCTGGGTCTCTCCTTGAGTATAAGCCCCAAACTCCCTTTTTAAAAATAACTTTCTTTGATTGATTTAGATTCAAATTCATAGTTGTTATCAAAACATTCTTAAATATCTTGAATAACTAACCATACAACTGTGTTTATGGTACTTGAAGCTTGCTCACCTGTAAGTTCTACCACCTTTTTTTTACATACCTGCCTATATATTTCATCTGTATATATATATATATATGCCTGTATATCTTGCTTAGAGTTTTCCCCGACAATTAGGTCTAGAATTTAGATACAACCAATGGTCACTCTTTCAACACAGTCAAAACTAGTTCCCCATAGGAAATTCCAGATACAGTCTTGGCTCCTCTTGGGCTTATACAATATGGATCAGAGAAAGGAATTATTCCCGGTGAAACTTTTCTCAAGACTGCCACTATTAGAAATTTGTCAAGAAATTCATTTCCCCCCAGAGAGGATTAATTCCCGGTGAAACCTCTCTTGAATTTCTTCAAACTCTAGAACTGTTCACTAAAGAAAGGATTATTCCCGGTGAAACCTTTCTTGAACTTTTCTTAGGGTTGGACCCACAGGCTTCCTAAAAGCATCCCCAACCTCCTCTTGGGCTTTGTACAAGGACCCTTAGGCTTCTTAGAAGTTCTCAGCCTCCTCTTGGGCTTAGCACAAGGACCCAGAAGACCTCCTACAGGTATAGGACAGAACCTAGTCATCATTTGTTAGAGCAGTCGTCTCAAGAGTCAAAACATCAGACCAACTTAGGGTTGATTCTCATCCCTTAAAATATCAGCCTCCTCTTGGGCATCATACAAAGATAAACCTTTTCATACCAGTGGACTTGGACAGTCTCACCTTCTTTTGGATTTCAAAGTTTCCTAAAAGTACAGAAAAAACCCTGATCATTTCATCAACAGAGTTAAAACCTCTACAGGTTTCAAAACTCAATCTTTAAATCCTCACTTTAAATTTCCCCAGCTAGGGTCAAATTACTATCCATAAACCTCACTCAGAACCTCATGGTCTTTGATATTTCAACTCTTCTGCAATCCTCAACAAGAGTTGATTCCCCAATTTGGACTTGTCTCTGGATCTCAATAATCCTCAGCAGAAGTTAGCCTCCTCTTAGGCTTCATATAAGGAATTCCCCAACCAACCTCCTCTTAGGCTTTGTATAATGATTTTCCCAAAACTTTTTAGCCTCAATCTTGGGCTTTGTACAAGACACATATAAAACTTCCCCAGTGGAGTCAAAACTTTTAGCATCAATCTTGGGCTTTGTACAAGACACATATAATTATTCTCCAGCTGAGTCAGTCAAAAATATTTTAGCCTCAACCTTGGGCTTTGTACAAGACATATAAAACCTCTCCTCAGTAGAGTCAAAACTTTTTAGCCTCAAATCTTGGGTTTTGTACAAGACAGATAAAATATTCCCCAAAAGGAGTCAATTCTTCATTTTAGCCTCAATCTTGGGCTTTGTACAAGATAGATAAAATACTCTCTTGTTGAGTCAGTATTCTTCAGCCTCGATCTTGGGCTTTGTACAAGACAGAAATAAAACTCCCTAGTAGAGTCAACCTTTTAGCTTCAACCTTGGGCTTTGATCAAGGCACACAAAATAAACATCCCCTCAGAGAAAAATCAAAATCTCTCTGCAGGAAGACATTTCTCTGTACAATCACACATCAAAACAGACAATCAAACAAATCTTAATCCCAGATAATTGTTGTAAGTGGCAACTTGTTGATTAAAAAATCCAAGTTGTAGTCCATCTCTTATCCTGGTAAATCCCTTTCTTTCATCTAATTGTTGTAAGTGGAAGCATCTGGATTATTTACATCCAAGCCAATGTCCCTCTCTTAGTATGAAAAATTCCTAAGGAAAAATGACATTGTTCTACACAGAGTTAAAGTTTTCTCCTTCAGGACAAATCCCTCATAAAGGAAATTATGGCATTGTTGGATTCCATATATTCCAGTTAAAGTAATTCTCCTTTATAATCAGTCACCCGACAACTGTGATAAACAGATGAGATATCTCCCTTTAGAGATGACAAATTCTCTCTTAGTCAAACCTTTAGCTTCAATCTTGGGATTTGAACAAGACACAAATAACCTTTAGCTTCAATCTTGGGCTTTGAACAAGACACAAATCATCTCTTTTCTCCCATAGAATAGGAGGAACTACGATTGCTCTGATTTCCCTGTTTTATTTAACGGGAATACGTAGGCATAATATTGCGAAATCTTAGTGAGCACACATATCAAAAAACTTAGGTCCAGTACCTTACCAAAAACATTGAAAAACCCGAAAATCAACAAAAACTCTCTCTTTCTCAACACTCCCAAAGGAGAAACTTTCCCAACCCATGACAGATAAACACCAGTAAGTAGATAACAGAAGAAAATGCCAAACAATCTATGGATAACCATATATAGGATGGGTAATTGATAACTCCCCATTGTATTACCTAACCTCTGACCCCCCAATCTCTTAGAATTTATTAAAGAAAACATTTGCGTGCAAGGTTAGTTTTAGATAGCTTCCCTTTCCTTTCCAGCTTCATAGGATAAATAAGAAATCAGAAAGTAGCACCCAATTCCAACCAATGGCGATAAGGTGGTCGCGTCACCGACAAAAATCGCACGCTACAGTTGTGCTTGAAGAAAATGTACTGCAAGTTTTAGAATGTCAAATATGATATAGTGGATGTTTGGATGCACGGTGGAGAGTGTGAAAAGTGATTTTCCTTGAATCAAATAAGTGAATTTTGCAAAATCTAGTTCTTTCTAAATCATGTTTGGTTAATACTCACAAAAAAGCATACACTAATACTCTACGATGTTTGATAAGGTTAGTATTAAACTATATTGTATATCATTGGGATAACATCATATAAAATTGTTCATAGAATTACAATGAATCAACAAAAAGGAAATGCATGCAAGGAATTAAATGGCATCATACAATATAGTTTAAGTAAATTTTACAAGAAAAAGTTGACATGTAATCTAATACTATCTTTATTATGACTGCTAATCTTTCTCTTTAAACAGACATTATGGATAAACCATCTACCTCTTCTTCTCTAAAAAATAAGAAGACTTAAGGTGTGACTTCTTCTAAAAAAAAAGACTAAAAGTGTGACTTTTTAAAAATATATTATAACTTATGAAAGTACTACATGTTCCTGCTGGTAGGGTTAGTATTAAACTATATTGTATATCATTGGGTTAGCATCATATAAAATTGATCTTAGAATTATAATCAACCAACAAAAAGAAAATGTATGCCAAGAATTACATGGCATCATACAATATAATTTGAGTAAATTTTTTAAGAAAAAGTAGACATATAGTGTATTATTATCTTTATTATGACTCATAATTTTTTCTCTCTAATCAGACATTATGAAGACTAAAGGTGTAACTTCTTCTCCAAAAAAAAAGAATAAAGGTGTAACTTCTTCTCCAAAAAAAAAGAAGAGTAAATGTGTGACAACATTGCTACGTTTCATTGCTAAACTCCGTGATGGTGAGAAATACCCCATTGATTTTGATCCGGAAACTCTCTAAACTATTTGTCAGTATGCTGCAAAAATTAAGAGTTATTTGTCGTTCAATGCACGTAGCAAGGTTACTTTAAATGAAAAGAAATGGAAAAAGGTAAGCGAAAACTTTAAGGACGCGATATGGGATGATATTATAATATGTAATTTTAATTAATTCTTTATAATTTGTTTTCTATAATTGCTTTAATTACTAACACTTCTTATGTTTTGTAGGATAAGTTCACTTGCCCTACTAATGATAAATTTAGGAAGCATTGGTTTGTTTATATGGGGAAACGATTGAATCAATTTCAGACATTTCTCTCAAATGTCTATATATTTGGGAAAGGCAATAAGGATGGAAATACAGTGTCGTTTGAAAAGTATACATTCATCAAACAAGAAGTTTGGGATTTGTTTGTCGAGACTCGAAAAATAAGATTTTCAAGTTAGTTAAATTTATAGATTTATTTTTCTTATCTAAATTGATTTGGTTTTGACGTTTAATTTAATTTGATTTATTTGTAATAGGAGAAAAGTCTAAAAGGAAAGATGCATGCATCAAAGAATATACATCCTCATATTTTGTCTTGTGGTGGTTATGAAAAGCTTAGGGCAAACATAATGGAAGAGAGGAGGAAAAAATTTATTGAAGAGGCCAACAGTGATGAACGTTTAATAGTTGATCCTCTAGAAATAAAACGATATGAGGCATGATTGATGGCTCGGAAGAAGCCATTTGGAGATTTTACATCTGAGGCCACAAACTTAGTAGCTTCTATGATTGCAAGTAATAAAAAATTCTTTATAAATTTGAATTTCATTTACAACTTAGTAATCATTTTATATCATGTGTATATGTATTTTAACATTTTAGGGTGGCTTACTGGAAAAAAATACACAAGGTGATATTGTTTTTGAAGGATGTGAGGTTGTATTGATTGTTGCCCTTGGAATAATTGAACGTCCTGGTCGAATCCGCAATGCTCCTAGGGGTGTGGGTTTTAAGAAATTCTTTGGAAAAAATTCATGCCTCACCTTAGGAAGTGTCTCTCAAGAGACCTTATAGCTTTGGAGAAAAAATTGAATTCAGATTTCCAACATAAATTACAAAAAGAGCTCCAACAACAAAGAATAGAGCTTCAACAGCAAATGAAAAAAGACATGTAAGAAGAGAGAGCTAAATTCCTACAAGAGATACAATTGGAGGTCTACCCTAAGAGGACTAAAAAGGTGTTTTTAAAAGAGGTATGGGTAATTTTATTTAATTAATCGATTAGAAATTTACAAATTTTATAATTTAATTAATGTTTATTTTTTTACAGAATGTGTTATCTTTGGGTATGAGCACTAACGGAAGTTTCTCTAAGGTTATGACTACTGAAGATGTATTATAAACATTGGTGCTTCTGAAGATTAATTAAAAAACATTGAAGATATCAAGAAAGATTCCTTCTCACTAGATGTGAGTCATGAAACAAGTGAATTCTCTATTTTTATTGATATGGTCGACCTGAATAAATTAATTGCCAGTATTAAATGGTTCTCCACATATATCTTGTCTGTATGGTGCTCGTAAGTATCTTATTCTATTTTTAATTATTTTTTATATGTGTCATTTATAATTAACATTTGTTTCAAAAATTTTTATATCTACATTGTATCTCCAAGAATTTCAGCGAACTATTTGGGACCTAAGTATCTATAGTATCCTATAGGAACCTCTTGCTTATATTTGTGTTACTGCTGTTTTACTTGTTGTGTCATGGGAATTGGTTGATTGGTTTTGAGTGAGTGAATGAGAAATGTTTTGGTGTTTTTGTAATGCAAAGTAAGCTAAGAAAAAGGTGTAAGAACCACTTTGTTTATTATTATGCTCGGTAAGATATCGCATTCTTATGCCTACGTATTCTCAAAAGGAAGTTGAGAAATCAGAGCGTTCATAGTTCCACCTACTAATGGGTGGAATTGGGTTTGTTGGGTTTTTGAGAAGAGACAAGTTGTCATCTTAAGGGAGATATCTCACCTATTCACCACAAACATTTTGAGAATGAAGATAATAAGGGAAGAAACTTTAAACTTGGATGTAAAAATCTAGAGTAATGCCACATCTTCCTTTAACTGAGTCTTTACATTTTAAGAGAAGGTCCTCGACTTGGATATAGAATCAACAAGTATGCCACTTACATCACTTAAATGAAAGAAATGATTTGTACACCATAATAAGAGAAGGACTCCAGCTTAAATTTTAAATCAACAAGTGTGCCACTTACATCACTTAAATGGAAAAAGTTTGCAAAATAATTGATTTATGTTATGGGAAATAGAAAAGGCATCCCTTCCATAGAGATGACTCATGTCTCATCTCTGGGAGAATGTTCTGAGTTTGATTTATGCCACTTACATCATTTGAGCAAAAACCGAACTAAACCAATGAAATCAGATGTTACTTGGTTCAGACAATGGATTTTTCAAATTCAATATAATTTGTTTAATTTATATCATTATTATCATGAAAATTAATAGTATATGATATTCAAATTCAAGAATAAGGAAATGAAGCGCTATTTGTGATATTCACAATCTATACAGAGACACGAAAAAAATTAAGGATTTTATATTATTATGGAAAATTAGTTAATGCATATTAGATTTTTAAAAAAAATATTTTGCATAATTATTTCTAATGTATTTGATCAATCAAACTCAAATCAATATGTTGTTTCTTAGTTTGGTTTGATTTTAGTTTTATCACAAAAATGTGCAAATCTAATCCAAATCAGTCTATATATTTTTTTATCGATTTAAAGATCCGATTCTCTCGAAATCAAAGCAAACCGACCTGTAAATACCCAATGCTTGCAATTTTTTATGTTTTTGTATTCTATTGACCACTCAATGTTTTTTGAGACAATTATTTATCAGTATACCAGTGAAATTTTGCAGAGGAAATACAAATCTTATTTATCTTGTGAAAATATTTTGTATTATTTTTTTTATAATTTATATTAATTTTTTAATAAATAAATTATAGATTTTTAAAATGAAAAATAGTGTTTCCATTATTTTATTATTTCAAATTCTTTTAATTAACTTAATTATTATTTAATTCAATTAATTTTCCACCAATTTCTGTTGTATAATAACAACAAAATTTTGATTTATAAATATAAACAATTTCTTTATATTAATAAAATATGAGAAAATACAAAGAAAATAAATACAATGTTAAAAATTGGACTATGGACCAAAGTCTATACTCTTTTTCCTGTCAATTTTTTTTATCATGTTTTAGTGTTTTTGACTGTCAAAATAGTCTCAAATTATTTGAGAGTTGAGAACTATTTTATTCAGCAATTTACTTTGAAATTTTTCTTTCAATTTTATTGGCCAGAGGTATAAATTTACGAAAAAAGGGCTATGCATTGACAGTATAAATTTTTTATACACTGTTAATTAATAACGATCATGTATCCTATCAAATTATACTAAAAATTTTAAACTAATTATATGACATGACAAAATAATATATTACGATTGAATTACAATTTAAAACATTTTTATACTATCTGTGCATAACAATTAAATCAAAAAATTTAATCTAACACTCAAAACAAATTTAAGTTGGATGGTACTCAAAATGCAAACAAATTTATATACTATAAATGGTTGATGCATAATTTAATTTCGATAGTATCTGTATCAATTCTTTATATTTTTCGTAATTTAGATTGGATTAAATCTTGAAAAAAAATAATACTTAAGAATTTTAAAATAATTGTGTATTTTTCTTATAAATTAAAAATGATAAATAAAAAATTATATATTTTTTTCCAACAATATTTCTGTAGTCCATATTAAGTCAAGTCATTAGATAAGAAATATTGAACATTCATTAAATCACAATAACAAGGAAAAAATGAAAACGGAGACATTAAATAGTCAGAATTTTTAAATTTTAATATTAAATTAACCGATTTTTTTCATAATTTTTAGTATATCCAAGTTTAGAAAAAAAAAATAAGATTAAAGAGGGATGTCAATTGAATTGACATCTCCTATATTTTCTTAATTTTTTTTAACTATTTATGAATTTACTTGAGAATTTACCTTCAATTTTTTTAGGGGACAACTTCTCTACCCACCACAAAAAGTTGGATAGTGTACTTTCAACCAATCAATCAATGCCATATCATTTTATTATATTTAATTATTTATTTAATAGTTTAAATTTTGTAGTTTTCTAATGCAATTTACTCTAATTTACTCTATGGATAACTCTATCCAACTTTTTAAGGTGGGTAGATAAACATTCACAATTTTTTTTATTTTTATCAAGAGATAATCTGTAGTTAATATTAAATTTGCAGACAAATTCGTAGGTAACTAGAAAAAATATTTAAGAAATATAAGAGGAGTAAATTCAATTGGTGCATCATTTTTAATCCATTTTTTTTCGCATGAGTGTATTAAAAATCATGTGTAAAAAATAGTTAGTTTTTGATTGTTTACTTAAAATTTACTACTTTATTTGGTGGAGCATTGAAACCGGGTAGCGCACATGGAAAAATTCACTACAAATCACAAATCACAAAGTTTAGAAAATCAAGAATCTTTCAAATCCGAGTTACATAAAAAATGTTACGAGTAGTTTAACACAAACATATTTAGGGAGATTCGAGTTGACAACACTAATTTCGGACTAAAAAGTGCAGAATTTCCTGCACTATAACTCAGACTTTAAACGTATTTTCAGAATCCTAAACTTCATTATAGATCACAAAATTTATATCTAAATTGATGGGATTTCAATCTAGTTTTCAGATAATCAAGAATCGTTAAAATCTGAGTTACACAAAAAAACGCCACCAGTACTTTAACACAGATATATTTAGGGATATTTGAGTTGACAACACTAATTTCTGACTAAAAGGGTGCAAAATTTCCTGCATTATAACTCATACTTTAAGCATTTTTTTTAGAAGACTATACTTCACTACAGATCACAAATTTAATATCTAAATTGATGGAATTTCAGTTTATTTTTCAGAAAATCAAGAATCGTTCAAATCCGAGTTACCAAAAAAAACGTTACGAGTAGTTTAACACAAACATATTTAGCGAGATTAGAGTTGACATCATTAATTTATGACTAAAAAGTGCAGAATTTCCTGCACTATAACTCAGACTTTAAACATTTTTTTAGAATCCTATACTTAACTACAGATCACTAATTTTACTTTTAAATTGAAGGGATTTCAATCTAGTTTTCATGAAATAAAGATTTGTTCAAATCTGAGGTACAGAGAAAAAGTTACTTGTAATTTAACACATACATATCTAGTGCAACTTGAATTGACAGCACTAACTTATTCCTAAAAATTCAGAATTTCCTGCACTTTACCAAAATTTCTTCTTTCAGTCTTATAATTTTATTTGTCAATAACTCCAAAAAATTTAAAAGTGTGTCTATGTGAATAGTTTATTGTATGAAAATGACATCAATAGAATATAGTTTGAGTAAATTTTACAAGAAAAAATAGACACGTAGTCTACTATTATCTTTATTTTAACTGATAATTTTTCTCTCTAAACAGACATTATGGATAAAGAAGATGAAGACAAAAAAGATAATATATTTAGTAGTGATGATGATTAACTTTTCTTTTTATTATTATTTATATTTGTGGCGTGAATATTCCGTGACTAAAAATTTCATATATTTTAATGATTATAATTATTAAAAAATTTGACTTTTTTAATCAAAAGTTATTTTAATTTTTGCATTTTATTATTTATTAATTAATTTTTATTCATTATTAATTTTTATATTTTTTAAAATTACAATTTATTTATTTATTTATTAAATAATTAATCTGCGAAATACAAATGATGTGGCTATTATGCTGGAAAATAAAACTCATTAGTGGCATGATATTCACGTCACTAAATAATAACAGTTTTTCGGTTTTTGACGTGTTTTACATGCCACTAATTTGTGACGTGAAATACACATCACTAGATGCTAGACGTGAAAAGTATGTCTCAATTTAGTGACGTGATTTTCACGTAGTAATGAAAGTCAAATAATTTTATATGTTGCGATGTGATAACCATGTCACAATTTAGTGATGTGATTTTTATATGGCAAGAAGTTGGCACGGGTGCTCTTAATTTAGCTTTATGACGTGATATTAGCCTTAGTGACGTGATTTTCGCGTGACTACTGGCAAAATTTGATACAATGAATATAAAAAAAATGAATGTAAATTATTCATTCTCCACTAGTGGTTGTTAATAACATCCGCATAAGAAGCATATATAATCATCATTCTGCTTTTGCCAATCTGCAGAAAAATATTATTTCCGTACATCTGACAACATAAATAACTCAATCAGCAATCATGGCATAGAATAAGATTAATAGCATACAAGCATGAAAAATAAAAAAGATTAAGTAAATTCATCTAATGTTATGCTGCCATTTCCATCACATTGAGCTAGAAATAACTGGATTGACACCAAAGCCACAAACTCATGTTTTCGATTATAATTCAATTAATCAAAATAACTCTATACATGGGAAGGAACTTACTTCAGGGTTCGGTGTCGCATCTCTCATTGTCACATAGCTGTATATATCTAATGTTATGCTTCCATTTCCATCACATTGAGCTAGAAATAACTGGATAGACACCAAAGCCACAAACGCATGTTTTCGATTATAATTCCATTAATCAAAATAACTTTATACATGGGAAGGAACTCACTTCAGGGTTCGGTGCTGCATCTCTCATTGTGCCATAACTGTATATATCTATCAAAGATTACTAAAGCCAATAATAGCAAAAAAATATTTCAACTTTGAAGTAATGTTCTAGTGTGACCTGATTCTCTGCAAGACGAGAGCGTTCATATCTTGTTGCTGAATGAGTATCATCAAGATTATAAATCTCAATATCATGTCTCACACAATAAGACGTCATATTAGCATACAACTTATCCCAACCATTTTCTCTTAGCTCTTGAATAAGAGTCTTTGTTGCACGAACTAAAATCATAGCACTAACCACATCCTAAGATTGTTGTTGTAAAGTTTGACAAATCACATATGTTATCCCCATAATTTCTTTCATCAAATGCAAGATCAATATAAAATCAAATTCCTTCAAGTAATTGTAACCACTATCACCATCCCCGCGTGTATTATAATTTGCTCCTTTCTTTGATAATATCTTTAAAACACGACAAGTTGTTTCATACATATTCATCAAGCTACAAATAGAATTGAAATGCAATCCCTAACGAGTAGTCTCAGCTCGTTTCAAAGTACCAATTTGATTTTCACCTTTATCAGTAATGATCTCATCAATCTCCAACAAATGTTCAATTTCTTTTAGTTGGGCTTCTTGTAATTCATCATGTCGTTTTGGTGAAGAACAAACAACATTGACCACATAAGTTAAATTTTCAAAGAATTTATTTATTGATTTGATTTCTCTAGAAGCAGTAACTAAAGCAAGTTGCAATCGATGAACAAAACAATGGACGTAGTATGCATAAGGACAATCCTTCATAAATTTGGAATCACCAATTTCTTCACAAATATGATTTCTAACCCTACTAGCAATAATTTCCAATAGCTCTTTTTGAATTTTATGTGAAGCATATTTGCCATTTTGTGCAGCATTATCCAACACAGCTTTTTCTACTTCATCATTATAAGATTCTAAGAGTTTTAGCAATTCAAGAAAATTACCTTGATTTTTTGACTCACTAGATTCATAATGGCCCCTAAAATTACATGTTTGAAGTGTCAACCAACGAATAGTGTCAATTAAAGCCTTGAGACATAGTCGATTCTTCTTTCTTTGGCTTGAGCTTTGCTTTTGAAAACATTCTCAATATGTGTCTCATTATTCAACAAGTCTTGATAAGCTTCCATTGCATTGTTGTGTGCCGAGCGAAGATCATTCCTTATATGCTTAAGAAAAGCACAATTCTTTCCATCTCTCACTCTTTTCCAACCTCTAAAATTTGTAGTAATAAAGACATCCAATCCAGAATTTCCATTTGGTCCTTTATCAAAAAGATAACATGGAAAGCAATATGCGACATCCTTTGAAGGTGAATATTCTAGCCATGAATTAAAGATTTCAAACCAAGTTTCTTGAAACCGTCTTGGATGATCCTCTTTGTCGGACAAATGATATTCTTCTAAACGGATTTGATATGGACCCCATTTCATATAAGCTCTCCGTATTTGATACACTTGATTTGGTGAATATTTCCATATTTGAGGATGCTTTCCAGGTTCACGTTCTAAAGAATTCAAAATATCATCAGAAACTTCAACTTGTTGAGAGAAAGCTGTTAGTACTTCTTGAATTGATGGAACTTCAACTCGCTAAGGGGTAGCAGTTGTCACTTCTTCATTTTGTGGAACTTCAACTGGTTGGGGCATAGAAGTTAGCACTTCTTCGATTCTTGAAACTTTATTAGGTTCGGATGTAGAAGCATTCTCACAAACTTTCCTCTTAAAAAATGATTAATTTTTCCATTCTTCATCTTTATTTATTCTGCTTTATAAAAACATAATTTAGTCCCAACATAAATTATTTGAAAACAATACTGAAATTCCACCATAATAAAACTTGTTGTTATAAGTTTTTTTAACAAACTTGTTGTTATACGTTTTAACAATAAAAACATAAGTTTTAATTTGTTGTTGTAACAGGGGTGTAATTTACGACATAGAGTGATATTCACAGGCGTGTAATTTAATTTATGCACGTCGGATCATAAATTGATCACTATGTGCTTCTTGTAGTTTAGTACATTCCAATTCACTCAATAATGCATGTAATGTATAGAAATTGCACCAATGAATATTCTCTTTTCGATGTTTTTCTACTAATAGCACTACTACGAAAAACCCATTTAACAACGGTTGGAAATGACATATAATGACGGGGGCGAAGGCGTTGTTATGTAGAGTGTTGTTGTATATGAGGTACGTACAATGACGGTCCTGGGACCGTTGTTGTAATCCAGTATGCGCGCACCATTTCACGACGGTTAGTTTAGTCAACCGTTGTGATATAACTAAACTGTGATCTGGTTCGATTCTCAGCAACAACATTTTTTATTTATATTAGCGTTTGACATACAACTACGGATAGGTTTATAACTGCTGCCATAAACAGTCTGTTTTAAATATAAAATTTATCTGCTTATCAAATTATTCCTATAATTTATCCTGTCAAAACAGCTTCTGTTTACATGCAAACACAATATGTGATTCAAACATAATTCTTCCTATATTTTATCCTTATAAATGAATCATAGAATTTACATCAAAAGAAATTTACATCAAAAGCTAAATGAATCAGAGAATTAAACTGCTAACATTGTTTAAATCAAAAGCCAGTATTATTGATTTCATTTTGTGCATCAAAAGCCAAAACTATTGTTCACATTATGTGCATCAAAAGCAAAAAATATGTGCATCAAAAAATGTTGCTGATATATCAAACAGTAGGAGCAGAACACTTAAGCGCATTGTGGATATACGCCCAACGTTTACGAAGATCCACAAAGTCCTCAACGGGGAATGGGGTTTCGTCGTTAAACATCTACATAAGAGCAAAAAATTGAAGATCTTGCATGATAATAATTCAATAGTCAACTTATATATTAATATATGTAAACATTTAATGGCATATATTACCGTATCCCATGAATAAACAGTTCCGGCAAGGACAATGTTTAACATGTGTTTCATTATAAAATACCCACACTCGTAACTCCCGCGTTGTTTCCTCGTCTACAAATTACATGAATATAAAAACATGAATACAACCACACATGCATGAATGTAAATAAAATAAACAGGTAATCGGGCCACTTACTTTAGGAGCAAGGTATGTGGGCTTTTTTCTAACATTATTCAATATATTAACTTGCTCCACAATACTGCACATTGAAAATTGAATTAAACATATTACATGATAAACTAATTATAATTAATGCCAAAGAAAATGATATTAAACAAAGACACTTACGTTAATACAAGATCTTTCATTAGTTTGTGGAGTGGATCGTGCAAGGAACACAGTAATGTCACCGTATTTGTCCTAAACGATATTACGATCAATTGCCAATGACCACTGAATGAACACGAGAATATATATATATATATATATATATATATATATATATATATATATATATATATATATATATATATATATATATATCAGTTGTTACTAAAACAAAACTAAATATAGAATATAGAAATAAATTACAACAATACTAACCCACATAGAAATGGTGCAAGGTAACATTCTTTTCCTCCGTCATTTAGCCGGCTTTTCAAGTACTTTTCTCTGATATTTTTATCATTATACGCCCAAGCAATAAAACTTGGGTCAAGATTCCATAGGTACTTGATTTATTCAATTCTATACAAACACGGTGAATGTACCTAAATGGTCAAAGAAAATGAATAAATTAAGGGAGAAAATACAAAAAGTTATAATGTTCTATAATGACATGTATATTCGACTATATACTTACGTGCACCAAACTTGGAAAATAGCTATGTCAAGCCACTTATATCCTGCGAGAAAATCCCTCACATCTTCAGGAGTGTAATACACTAAATCCAATTTCGGCCAATGTTCTAGCGGGAGAGCTTGCGCAAGGTCTGTTATTGAAATGGACAAGTATAAACTTGTTATTTCATTTGAACTAGGATCCAATATCCCATTGCGGTTATCTACAGGGGGAGGGGCTGTACAATTACTCCCTTTTGTAGAAGCGTGATTTATGACACTTCTACTTGGAGTTTTATCATCACCAACGCAACGATGATCTTCATTAGTTCGTTGTTCGAGGCTTTCACTTAATCTCTACATCATAACATTCAATTAGAACATAAAACAAAAATAAGCACAATATATTCAATTAGAACATACAATATATATCATACAAAAATAAGTGCGATTTACGACACATACCGAATACAACTCTTGTAACTTTTCCACTTCTTTCTCCCTTTTTTCCCTCTCCTCTTCAAACAGCATCCTTTGCTCCGCCAATTGCTTCTCAACATTCTCAATCTTTTGTCGTTGAGCAAGAAATTCAACGGTTTCGGTGCTTCTTCTTTGAGATCCAAAGTATGACCTCAAGCCGACACCATCTCCAACACCACGGACACGACCTCCATGCTCAACTGTTCTGATAGCTTCGACTAATATGTCATGTCGTGCTTCCGAAACAAATGTGCCTTCACAGGCCGCCACAACCAAATTATCCTACACGACATGAGCAACTTACATAAGCAAACACATTTAAATAACAACTCATGAGCAACTTACATAAGCAAACGCATTTAAACAAAACATATACTTACAATTTTCTCAACAACTACTCTTGAAGCCTCAGAGGTGTACTCTCCATTAGGTCTTAATCAAGCCCTATTCCATTTCTCATGTCTTGAAGGTGGAGATGGAATGTCACCATCTCCTCCTTCTTGTAGTTTTTCCTGCAGGATCCTCTTCTCAAGTTTCCTGTAACCCCCACGAGACAATCTATGGGGGTACATGTTTTTCGCCTTGTTCTGAATTCCTATTTCGCTTTTAGCCTGTTATTAACATAGGGAAAAATGTGTATCATTAGTATCTATAACTCATTAGCATAACATTATAGGTTACATAAGACTAGTACTTACCTTGAATTCTTCAGAACGGCGTTTCTTCGCAAACTTGTGCCACACCTTCTTCGATAAAAAACTATATCGAATCCATGGAGGTTGAAGACCGCTCTTAGGCTTCGTAATGTAGTCAGCCGTGAGCCGTGACTTAAATCCCCTCCAACGAACACCGTCATAAGTTATCCACTTTCTTTTCAATTTTGAGTCATCGTTAAACTCAAAATTCAACTACATTAAATCAATATATAAGTATGAATTAAAAACTATAGGTAGTGATATCAAATATATGAAAATTATAGTATGAAATACCTTAACGTCTGTCCATATGTTGTCTTTGACATTAACATCCACTTCTCTCCAATCATCAATCAGTGTACTGACTTTGCTACGTGCAAGGAACGCAACATAACTCCTAAAAGTAGCGTAATGTGGACAATCCACTAATTTGTAGTGCGAATCAAACTCGATCAGAATTTTTACACCAGATGAGTTGCGGACTGATGTGAATTGGGGCATCATTGTGACACCTCTTTGTGATTTTTTCGTTTGACTTTTATTTGTTTGAGTTTCATTGGCTAACCTTTCATTTGTTTGAGTTTCTTCGCTGGTTTCTGATGAAGAACTCGACAAGGTCGACATCTAAGTTCAAAAATAACAATAATAACATGAACAACAATGGCAAAAGAGTTTACTGTAGATGCATGGGGAAAATATTTTACGTACCCTAAACGTGACGACGAAGTAAACGATGTTGGTGTTGGTGTTGTTGTTATCTTCCTTCCTTATGACAACGACGGTGTCGTTGTTATCTTCCTTCTCGACGGTGACGATGATGACGAAGGTGTTGATAGGTGTGTAATCTTCTATTTTTTTTACGATCGTGACGATGATGACGAAAATGAAAACAAATGGATACTGATGATGCAAGCTTTGGTTGAAATCGTGTATTGTTTCACAGTATTGAACGTTAGGGTTTAGGGTTGAAATCGTGTAACGTTTCGTCTGGTTTCTATTTTCAATGGAAAAAAGGATACTGAAGAGACAATGAAACTAGCTAGACTGGAGAATATTTAAAAACTACTGCGACGGTCAACAATTTAAACCGTTATGATATATTATTTTCATAATGAAATTTCATATTAAAGCGCCAGAGTTATTTTTAGAATTAAAAATTAAAAAAACATACAAAATATATCACAACGGTGTATATAACCAACCGTAGTCATAACTTTTAATTTTTTTAATTAAAAGTAAATAAAAAAGAAAAGGCACACTTTAACATAAAAGGAATAATAAATATGATGGCGCTGAGGTTCGAACACATGAAAGCTTGATGGTATCACCACGGTTGATTTATCAATCGTTGTTATATACAGATAATCACCACGGTTGGTTTATCAACCGTTGTTATATACAGATAATTTTTATTCAATAAACAAATAAAATACAATCGCGTCTTAGTTTAGATATGTCACAACGGTGTAGGGATGAAGCGTTGTGAGCATGATGTCATTGTTTACGCGTTTTGTAGTAGTGTAGGGAATATCTTCTTACAAAAAGTTTTATTTTAATTTAATTTATTTCTTTTTTTTATTATTAATGTCAGCTACTATTGGATAAATTTCATTAAGCATGATAATACAAGGTTATTCATTGGACTTCCACATATAGTCATACTCTTTGTAATTTTTTAATTATATTTGCAGTTACTGTCATGTTTTTTGTACTAATGATATCAGCATTGATTGTACTAACTTGTTATTTTCTAAGTACATCCTCCTTGACTGCAAGGCAATATTGATCTCAAGTTGTTTCACCCAAACAAATTTTTATTTAGTTATGAATTTTTCTCTTGGAAAATATCTTTCTGAGTTTGTGAAACTTCAATTAAATACACGTGGTGCAAATATCTCTAGAAGTGAAATGCTTACCCTATTCTTGGTACTTCCATGTTGGGAATGGTTTTATCTAATGTTATTTCCTGACTTCAGCTCAGAATCAACACATACAAATCAACTTTGCTCCATAAGCCAATGTGATTCAGACTTTCTTTTGAACGAGGTAAAGCACTAGCATTTGGCTTATTTGATTATGATCTACATATGATTGTAAGTTGTAACTACTAACCACACATTTTGGTTGAATGTGGAATATTTTCCTTGCAAATACTTTATATCTTAATGAGACATCAGTTATCTTTTGCAATTATTCCAGTTGTATTATGCCGGTAGTCTATGCCATTGATTTAGTTCTTTTCACTAACTAGTTCTTTTCACTAACTATTTCATAATTTTATTTTCCATACATATTTGTGATAACTTGGATACTTCTTGTTATGGATGCTGTATTTTTATCTTGTAGGTTGCTAAAGCAGCCCTAGTACCAGGCACAAGCTATATTGTCAAGCCAGCTGCTTTTTGAGTCGATGATTTTCTTGTGTGGGTATCTCCAGAAGCATTTGGGTCTGCAGGAAGTTCACTAATGAAACATATTTCCCTCTTGATGATCAGACCTGGTCCACACATCATAAGATACTGATTTATATGTCAAATCTCGATTATGTCAGTATGTGATTATACATGTTTTATGATGCTTAACAAGATAATATGATTTTTCTTTATGGGTAAATAATATTTATGAATAGAAATCTCTTCCTTACAAATTCTTTTAAGTTTGTCATGATAAAAAATGAGAGAAAAGGTAATGGAGGATAATATTTTGGTAGCTGACAGTTATTTTGATAGGAAGCAATTCCTACCAAAACTATGAACTAGGGTTTATACTAGGAAAGAGTAAGAACACTAAAATAACAAAATAGAATTAAAGGAAATAAAAGACTTTTTCATTCATTTGATAATCTTTCATCTCTTAGTGAGAGTACATATATAATATTAATAATGGATAGTAAAGGCCCAATAACTAAAAAGCTCAACAAAACAAACAAAGCCCATCTAAGATATATTTTACTCCTAATATAATATCTTAAATATCTAAAATTAACTCCATAATCCTATCATTATCCACCCCTTAAAAAACAACCTTGTCCTCAAGGTTGTAAACAACTCTTCATTCTGAAAGCTCAACTAAAGTAAAGGCTCTTGCTGTGCCTTTAACCTCAGGACTTTCATTGTCTAAGCTTTTCTTGTTGCTGTGTTCCAAACTTTTGACCCTTGGAACAATGGCCCCGTTCAAATATATGGTGTTGTCAGCCCCAACAATAATCATTTTCCTAAAACCATTGCCATGTGCCAGCTCTTGGTGCATGTGACCGAACACAACTAATGGGATAGATACTTCATTGTTCTCTTTTAGCAAGGATATTGCACATGCTAGATCTGGGTCACCATGATCGCCACCATCACCCTTAAATTCCCAATATTTGCCACACATATCATTCAAACCAGAACCAAGTCCTGTGGGTCCATTATGTGCAAGTAGTATTAGAAAATGATTCTCTGGTGTACCAATAGCAGCTTTCTGGATTTTCTTGGCACTCTCATCCATGTCTTTAATTCCATATCTTGCAGACAGCAGCTTTTTTCGAAATAACGAGGTACCCCCACAAGAAAATGGCCGTCCGCCAACAACACTTACTTTTATTAGAGGTAAATCCAAACGTTGATAAGCCACATGCTCCTTGCCAAGGCATTCAAGCTGAAGCTGAACTTTATCCGTCTCACTTTCAGAAAACTTCTTAGTAAACCAGGAGTCATGATTTCCTAATAAAATTGCTTTAGAAAATTCAACATTTGCAACACTTCGAACGACTTCAAGATTTTCTTCACCAAAATCACCTGTAAAGAGCACCAAATCTGGCTGGAGGAATTGAAGTGCCTTGGAATCTCGTTCAAAGTTCCAGTAATCATGCACATCAATGATAATTCGAACAGAAGATGCCGCCATTGAAGAACGATAAAGGGTGGAATCAGAAACGTAAAGAGCGTAATTCTGATTCGAACATGTGCTCAAGTTCATCAAATCTTCCATAAGTGAATAAGCTTGTGGCTTATACTTCCTACCCCAATCTGGATCAAGCTTAACAAGAACAACAATGCAATAAAGAAAATATCCTAATTGATTAAGTTGACCATTATTGAATTCGAAATCGAAAGAACCATTGAAATCATCACAATTTTGTTTAGTAACAATTCCACCCCATTTTCTATCATAGAGAAATCCATTTCCATTAAAAGTTCCATCAAGCCAAAAATCAATGGTCTCCTTGAAAAACTTCTTATTCTTAACCTTTGGAATCATATCAAAGAAGAAAACTTCTTAAGTAATCAATGTAAGCCTTGCAGCTCTTGCTATCAACTTTCCATAAGAGTGAGAACTTTTTACTGTGATTGCAGATGGATTTAGATCCCCAACATCTTTCAATTTCGTTGAAACAATTTCTTTATGGAACTCTTTCGTCACACCAATTGCATAATGCCAAGTTACATTAACAGGAATAGTTTTCATAAACCATGGATCACCAACAATACTAACAAGCTCTCCATTAATGCTTTGATACTTGAAACCACTCAAAACAGTAACATCAAAATCAATATTAATAGCATACAAAAACTGAAGATGAAGAGGGTGTGTTAACATCAGTAAATCACCTGAACCTTTCTTCTCCCATTTGTATTCAACACAAAATTATCTTCTAAAAATATCATCACCACTCACAGGATAACAAGAACTGTACTTGTCAAAAACAACCTCGGTTTCCGAATCAAAATTAGGCAACAAAGCCACCCTGGTCCTTCGAAACCTTTTTAAAATGAGGGAATCAGATCGTGGTAAGGGACAGGTTGGTTTTGTTGTGTCGTAAGATTTGACTGTCGTCTTCGAGAAGCTTGGATCTAGTGGTTTTGGCGGAACCGCAAAATCGAATGACTCGCAAGAAGATGAATGAATCTTCTCCTGTTTTAGAATGGACGGTAATAATGGATCCAAGACTGATATGGGTTTAGTAGTGGTATCGGAGGTTGGCGGTGGAAAGATGGTGAATCCACATACGTTCACAAGCGGCGGCAGTTCCGGTGAGTTTTGCAAATCCGAGGGTTTAGGTGATCGAAACGGGACCGGAGCAAAAATTGCAGATGAAGATGGAGGTTGTGGTGATGGTTGTGACGAGTGCGCAGAAGCTGGGAATATAGTCACAGACTCTGATTTTAGTGAGAAATCGGGTGGTTTTGGTGGGATTGAAAAGTCTGCGTCATCCCTAAATCCATTTCCGTTGAAGGGAGCCTTGGCCATGAGCACTGCTGAAGAAGAATCAAAGACCAATGTGAGTTGAGTTGTGGGATCGGAGCATGACGGTGTCTCTGATAATGAGGGTTTTGGAAGGAAATATATGAAATTAGGTTTTGCATTTATAGAGTGTGGTTTGTGTAATGATTCATTTGTGAGATTGTTAAAATCAGAAGAAACATTGTCTGAACCATTTAATATGAAATGAAATCCATCTTTTGATTTATCCCTAATTGGATCAGTAACATGTTCCTCTTATTCATCTTGTTCGAGCCAGGAACTTGCTGCTACATGCTCCATAAAATCATCACAAGTGGGTTCTATTTCCTCTTCTAGATCTGGCTCTTCCTCTTCTTGTATTGGTAAAATTTCTCTCTATTCCGGTTTAAATCTCCATAACAAAGCTGTTGTAAATGTATCCCAACTATATCAGCGATGAATACGAGACCACCATATCCACCATTTGAGAGCAGAACCTCTCAAAGCTCCAACAACTTTCAATACCTTCAATGACTCGTGGGTTCCATGCTCTTTGAAAATTTTCTCAAAACAAAGAATCCACCAATATGCTTCATCTTCTCCATCAAACAATACTATTGTCATGAGGTCAAGCGGAAGTGAGATCGAAAATGAGAGCACCAATTGATAGGAAGCAATTCCTACCAAAACTATGAACTAGGGTTTATACTAGGAAAGAGTAAGAACACTTAAATAACAAAATAGAATTAAAGGAAATAAAAGACTTTTTCATTCATTTGATAATCTTTCATCTCTTAGTGAGAGTACATATATAATATTACTAATGGATAGTAAAGGCCCAATAAGTAAAAAGCTCAACAAAACAAACAAAGCCCATCTAAGATATATTTTACTCCTAACATAATATCTTAAATATCTAAAATTAACTCCATAAAGGAGGCTCTTGTGTTCCTCCTGGAGTATGTAACGATTGCACAATGGCAATAGACAAAAAATTTAATATATAAACATTCTAATCTTAAATTATTGATAAACATGTAAATATTTACTGACATCGCATCGTATGAAAAAGAGACATTTCACCACATTCAAAAACTTTTGGCTCAATATTTTCTGGCCAATGGTTGAAGAGCAAAAGATTGAAGAGGATAAGCACCATAAAAACAAAGAAATCTTGCCTAAACAAAAAACGAAGGAAGAAAAATTATATATGAAGAAAGTGACATAA
Source organism: Lathyrus tuberosus (assembly GCA_022829125.1). NCBI lineage: Eukaryota > Viridiplantae > Streptophyta > Magnoliopsida > Fabales > Fabaceae > Lathyrus > Lathyrus tuberosus. Next base: position 4,390,524 of record JALAZF010000162.1, on the reverse strand, counting down.
AATATTATGACTTGGTTGAATATTTTGTTGTTACATGAAATATATTTTGTTGAATAATATGATTTCTTAATACAAAAATATGATTTTGTATACTCTTTAGTACATGAAATATGATTCAGCTGTATACAAAATTATGAAATATGATTTTGTAAACAAAAATATGAAGAAATATTATGACTTCTTAGTACATGAAATATGATTTTGATGTATGCCTTTTTAGTTTTAGATAATATGATTCAATGGTATATAAAAATATCTGGTTAAATGAAATAGGGTGTAAATGCAATTAAATATAATATAATAATCATATTTTATATTCGTAATAACGAAAATAGAGTGTAATATACCATATGAAATAGGTTGTAAATGAAATTAAATATAATATAATAATCATATTCTACCCGTGATAACTAAAATAGGGTGTAATATACCAAATGAAATAAGGTGTAAATAAAGGTAAATATAATTTGATAATAATATTTTACACCCATGATAACTAAAATAGGGTGTAATATACCATACTTTTACACCCTATTTAAAGAAAATTGAGTGTAAATTTGTTGACATTCATAGTAAGCATTATTTATTTTACACCCGATTTATATTAACTGAGGTGTAAATTTGTTTGATTTAAATGTATATATATGTAACAATTTACACTCGTTTTCTATTAAAAAAGAGTGTAACTTAGCATGTATTTACACCCGCTTTTAAACGGGTGTAATTTCGTTAGACATTTCTCACCCGTTGAATTTACACCCTTTAATAAAAGGTGTAAATTGTATAAAACACGGGTGTAAATTTATCTTTTTGTACTAGTATTTACAAAAACATAATTTAATTCCAACATAAATTATTTAAAAATAATATTGAAATTCAATCGTAATAAAACTTGTTATAATTTTTTGTGACAGACTTGTTGCTATAAGTTATAACAATAAAAATCTCAAGTTTTAATTTGTTGTTGTAACAGGGGTCAGGGCCGGCCTTTAGCAGGCGCAGCAGGAGCTGTAGCACTGGGCCCCAAATTTTTGGGGGCCCACCTATTTATTTTTTTTAATAAAACTATACATTTTACACCTGTTTTTTTTTAAGTAGGTGTTAAAGTATAATATTTTTAAAATCTATTTTACATTTGTTTGTTAAAAATAGGTGTTAAATTATATTTTATTTTTAAAATTTATAATTTTATACCAATTTTTTGAAAATTCAATATAAGTTCATATTTTTTAGGCCTATTTTTTAAATTAGATCAGGGCCTCCGAATTGATTGGGCCGGCCCTGACAGGGGTGGTTATGGCAATGGGATTTTTTTCATATACTAATAAGATTTTTATGGGAGTTATAATAATTTCCTATAATATAAAAAATTATTTTTTTGGGGGGTGGTCATGGCCCACCACAGCCCCTCTAGTTCGGCCTCTGCTTGCAAACAAATAAAAATCAACAAAGATCCGTCATCATGAGAACTAGGAACAATACACGATTCTCCTTCATCCATGTCGTATATTCCTGGCTCCATATAAACCTCCTTCCCCCATCCAAAATCAAGTCCGTGTAATGGCAATGTCAACCAACTAATCACTCCTAAATTAGGATTTTTATAAAGAGGGACAACGTTACCACTCACAACACCATGAAGATTTTGAAACATAGTCAAATCATCTTGTTTCTTAATGCACTCACTCACCATCCTCACATACTCATCATCCACCTTCTCAATTGCTTCCCTTATTCTACTCGAAGCATACCCCAATGGCTTAGATATCAAATCACCTGCAAGACTAGTAGCCATCACATCCATTGTAGCACACCCAAAATACTCTTTGGGTAAATTAGGTTTTACACGACTCCTCCAATCAACACTCACACCGAGCCAAGTTGGTTGGTCATTTTCATGCCCTCTAGCTTTACACGCACTTCTCCAAAGATGACCGGTTATCGATTCATACCTTGTATAACTTCGAACATTACTAGATTTATTCCAACTCTCATTTGCTATTTTTTTCAACCTTTCAACTTGTGCTTTACTACTTTAACTTTAGCAACAGTTGTTTTTTTGGTTTTTTCTTCAATATTACCATCTAAATTTCCCAACAAAACCGGAAGCTCGCTAAAGTTCCACTATTTAACACCATCGCGTGGTTCCCTGTCATTTAAGATGAGCCCACTCACTAAAGAAATGGGATGCACTTCATCCATCAGCAACCGCATGTGAGACTAACATACTAATGCTAATGCCTCCACATTTGAAATTCGTGAGCTGAATCATAACCAACGGAAGCTCTTCAATCTGGAGTGTGTAATCAACAAATGGAAAAAGGTTGCAATGATAATTTTCAGAAGAAGATGAAAAGTCACGGATATCTGATAATGTTGACGAGGATTCAGCTTCGATGAACTGAGCACCCTTTGCATTGCATTCCAATTCAAAACGACCATTTGTTTTCCATTGTAAACGCCCAGCGAGTGGATAAAAATGTACGAGAACTCTGCTTAGTGAGTCTTTCAAAGTGGTGGCAATTTTAGTGGGGGGAGTAAGCCAGTTTTGTGGGGGGCGGTAAAAGCAAATAGTTGGAACGTGGGTTATAATTCCAAATTGATCCCATTCGGTTAATGATAAACAACCATGCCATGTTGGTTCTATTGGTCTCACAGTGGAAGAACCTTTCAATGTTATTGATGAGGAGGATGATGGCATGTTTGATTTAATGTTTCTCTTAGACAGGTTTTGTTACTTTGGTTTGTGAATTTTCAAGCTCAGTTGAGGTTCCTTATATATATGAGTGTTTGGAGGGCATTTGAGTGTGATAGAGAAAGTAAAACATATTTAGTGATTAGAATATTAAATACATCAATTTGTGTTTTTCTTTCTTCAAAGAATACCCTTGTACGATTAATATTATTTTACTCAAAAAAATTCTTTTTCCAAAGCAGAAGATTACGTAAGTGTGGCTGGCTGAGGAAATTAAAAATTTTAGCTAAAATACTTTTGTATAAGTATTTATATTTCAAAAATTTTACTTTTTTCCTCATTTCATTTCAGAGAGAACGAGAGAAAAATTTTATTTTCATTTCAACACCGAAAAATCCAACCTGAAGATTTCCGGTTCTTTTACTTTCAACATTAGAAAATTTAATAGTAAGTTATCTGGTTTGGTTTTGGTGAAATTTGCACTCCAAATAATATGAGTTATAGTTATTTGGTTCTTATATATTATACATCAGATAACTTGCCATTAAGTTATCCGGTTTTGTAATATTTCCATAGAACTTAGTTCTTAGTTTTCCAGTTTGTGTTTTTTTTACCTTTGTTTTATTTATTTTATTTTAGTGGCTCGCATTAGAGGCCGGGACGGGAGCATATATCGACGATATGGTGAAGGACGGCAAACTCAACAACCGACGGATCGAGAGGAAGATCAGATAGACACTACTAGAAAATTCGTTTTTAGTGACCGAATTAGTGACCAAAAAATTTCGGTCACTATTAACTACCAAAATTAGACATCATGTTAGTAAAATTGTAAAAGTCACTAAATCGGTCACTAAATAAAATTACCCACCGAATTAGCGACTGATATTTTGTGACCATAATTTTCAGTCTCAAATAATCGTTTTGATATAAATTAATTCATAAAAAAATTCAATGACCGAAATTTCGGTCACTAATATTTTTTTTTTGTTTTTTTTTTCATTATTAACTTCCCTCCTAATTTTCTTCTTTTATTTTTATTTTTTTAATTTTTTAGTCAAAATTGTACATGTTTATTGTTTTAACAAATAAAACATATATTTATATAAATAATTAACTCATATAAATTTATTAATTTAGATAAAATATAATTTTAATGACAGTTAGTGTAAAAATCTTTTTAAATAATATTTGAAAGTTCTATTTCATTAATAATATATACATTTCAAATGTAACTAGTACAACAAAAACCAAATTGCGTAGTGGACACCCGAAAGCCTCACAAAGGAAAGTGCATTGGTTTGATTCTTGCTTGAGACAAAACTTTTGTTTTATTTTAAAATTTTTAAACAATTAAAGATGGTCACTAAACACTACGTCACGGAAGGGAAAAGACAGCGCATTTTTTGGCTTTTAACAGCGCTTAAAAGCGCTGCCTAAGGTGGTGCTGCTATAGGTAAAGACAGCGCTTTTGTTTTATGCAAAAGCGCTGCCTTATGTAGGCCTTTAGCAGCGTTTTTTTTTGGAAAAGCGTTTTCTAAAGTAGGCCTTTAGCAGCGCTTTTTCTAGAAAAGCGCTGTCTAAAGTGGGCCTTTAGCAGCGCTTTTTCTGGAATTTTATGCTTTCTAAAGTAGGGCTTCTTGTGTACGTCTGAGTGTTGAGCTAATATAAAGTCTCAGAAAACAAAAAGGCAAAAAAATAACGCTTGGTACATAAAAGGGTAATTCCTTGCAGGAGGAAAAACGACATATTATATAAAATACCTCAGATGAGCCAAAACATTGTACAATACAATTAAAAAGAGACAATAAAAAACAACAAAATAACAACCATAAAACAACCATATAATGGGACAATCAAAACAACAACAAAATACAGCTTCCCCTCTAGAAACTAATCGCTCTCTCTCCAGCCTCCTGAATGAAGAAAATTGAACCAGTCTTCATCCCAGACCTCATCAACATCTGCACCAAAATCGCGTTTCGGAGCTCGGTCTTTTGTGAGGGATTTCATCTTTATCACAGATTTCTTCCCGGACAACGTTGCTCCGATTGATGATGCAGCAGATATTGCAACATTTGGACCGTCCTTCTTCATTTTCTCGGTCACCTTCTTGGCCGCTGAGTTTTTTGAGGAAGTGCTCATGTTAAAGTATTGCGCAGGTCGTATACAAAAGAGCAAAATGGCCGTAAATATATAAAGAACAAGTCATGCGTCGCCTTCGAGAAGTAGGACGTTGAAAGATGTGAAATCACTCTTGGAAAGACACCACCGCCCACTCTACGACACTTCCTATGTCATTGAAACTTGTTTTGTTAAAACTAATCTACAACAACAATTTCAAAATTAAAACTAATCTACAACAACAATTTCAAAATCAAATTCAAACAACATTCAAACTAACCTATTTTTGCACGCCTTTTCTAGAGGAAAGGGGGGTCAGTCAAACAACATTCAAACTAACCTGTTTTTGCACGCCTTTTCTAGAGGAAAGGGGGGTCAGTCAAACTACATTCAAACTAACACATTCAAACTAAAAACAAAACAAAAACAAAACAAGATGCTCAAGAACAAACCCTCAAGAGAAGATGATGAATAGTGTCAGTCGGAGAAGATGGAGATACGAACAGATGAACAGTGCCGATCGGAGAAGACGAACAGTACCGAGGGAGAAGTCGCGAGAGAGGGGGAGACACGGCGGATGGAGAAGTCACGAGAGAGGGAGAAAGAAAAGAAATGATTAGGGCTTCTGAAACAATGAAAAGTTTTTTAATATATATTTATGAAATAATAATATAAGACAACGCTTTTGGAAAGCGCTTTCTTATGTATTAGCTTTAGCAGCGCTTTTTCTATAAAAGCGCTTTCTTTTTAATTTCCTATAGCAGCGCTTTCAGAAAGCGCTTTCTAATGTGTGACCTACGTAAGGCCTTTAGCAGCGCTTTTTAAAAGCGTTTTCTAAAGTGTGCCTTTAGCAGCGCTTTCTAAGGTGTTACATTTGTATGGCTTTTAATAGCGCTTTTAGAAAGCGCTATCTAAAGTAGGCCTTTAGACAGCGCTTTTGATCAAAAGCGCTGTCTATGTTGTGCTGCCAAAAAGCAATTTTGGCGTAGTGAAAATCGGTCACTAATTTCAATAGCTAAAATCGGTCACTAATTTCGGTCACTAAATCCGTCTCTAAAGGTTAGCGGCTAACACTTTTCCAAACTAAATTTGGTAGTCGCGTTATTGGTCGCTAAACGTTATAGTGACCGATTTTTAGGCTTTTTCGGTCACTAAACGCAAATTTTTTAGTAGTTGAGCCTTGTCCACTGCATCCAGAGTTCCCCGAAGGGCAATCCGATATGTCTCTTCTGGTGAGGTATTAGAACCACGTTGCTCGCCATTTATGGTTCGGCGAAGTAAGTTAATCTATGGCATTTTATGTTGAATCAAATTTAATGTTAATTATTTATATTCTATAACATATATTATGAATTATTTTTAGGAGAGAGTTCCGAAGAAAGAATTGAATATTGTTACACATGGCAACAAATTGATCGGATGGGTTCCACACAGTCTCCCACCGGTGATAGAGAGATGATTTTCTGATTCTAATCTATCCTTTCTACAGAGAACTAGTTTTTCGAGGATAGATCAAAATTTAGTATCAGCATTTATGGAGAGATGGCATCCAGAAACATCGTCCTTTCATATGCCATTTGGCGAGATGACCATTACTTTGGACGATGTTTCTTGTATGCTTCATTTACCGTGTATGGGGAGTTCTGTAACCCTATAGAAGGTTTCACTGATTCTGGTGCTAATACTCAGACTATTGATCTGTTGGGTATTACGTTGGAGGACGCAGTTGAAGAGGTTCGTGGTTGCAGAAGTCCTTATTATAGACTGGATTGGTTGAAGCTGATATTTACGCGTCAACGAGTTGAGAGTAGATTTGATTGTGCATCTAGAGCCTATATGTTGTTGTTGGTAGGTTGCACCATTTCTGTCGAAAAAACCTTTACTCTTCTAGAGGAAAAGTATTTATCACTCTTGTAATGGCTAACACACTATACTATTCCCTACGGGTCAGAGTTTCTTTTTCTTTTTGGGATATGAAATCAAATATGTAGATTTGCTATTAAAATATGGAAGGGTACATCCAACAATTCTAGTTAAGTCACATGGGTTGTATTATTATACAATAAAGTGAAAAAAGACAAATGTTTAAAATATTGGAGACTAGCAATTAATAGCAAGAGTAGATGCTTGATGTTATAGGATGACGTTGTGCCTCTTTAGTTATTTATCATTCGAGTTTTAGTATAGTCGCTCTGATATATAACACTGGAGAACGAGTTGTTTTATGTTTTTTTTGCATGTCTTATTTCTTTTAAGGATTGTTGAACCACCATCTCATTTATTGTTGTTCAGACTTATATATTAAACCTATGTGTTTTTTTTCGCTACTTATTTCTGAAAGTTTTATTTGTGATTTTTTTTATGCTATGGTGAAGCATGTGTGACACTTTATTTATCGAGTTATATTGAATTATTTAATTAAATTTTGAGTCGAGGAAAATGGTGTTACATAGTGATATCAGAGCAGGTCAGTCTATTCAGCTAGGTTGTGAACTAGTTGTCATCCTTTGTGCGCGATATGTGTGCGAACATTGTCAGCTACTTATTTCATTTAATTTTATTTGTGTCATACCCTAATTTTTTACCCCTAAGATCCCACTTTATTCACCTCATTTACATAACATATGTGTGTGTCTTTATGCATCACTAACCCATTACAAATATAAGATATGTGTGTTTGCTTGCTTTACAAGTTAGGTGGTGTCTTAAGAGGATCAAGCTAAATGATTAACCAAGTATTTATATGATCTTCCACATCTCAAGTCCCTTATTCATCCATGAAGATCAAAAGTTTCCCTTCATTAAGCTCATCAAGCCTCAAGATCCTCAGTACATTAAAATTATGGTTTTGATTCAATCAGGCTTACAATTGAATTTTTCATCTGAGGATGATTATATGCTTCAAGACATGATTCAAGGACCTTAAATTTACCTTTGGATTCCATCCATAATGTTCAAATAGCCCAAGGGTTTGATTTCATTGAAGATCACAAAATTCAAGTTCATCTGATGAAAAGTCAACCGCTGATCAAAGTCAAGTTTAACTTTTGACTTTTTTTGGTCAAACATGGGTTCCTCAAGTCAAGAATGATGATAATATGTGATTTGTATCATGATTGATCAATATAAATCAAGAAAAGTGAGGTTACTTGCAAAAAGGGCAACAATGGAGAAATTAAAATTTTTCTAAGTCATGAAATACAATGATTTTTGCTCATCTTTCCAAGGCCATAACTTCCAATCCAAGTAACCATTTTATTTACTCAAAGACCAAATTGAAGAGCTTGTTACATACTACAACTTTGTCCTTGAGGATGAATTCCCAAAAAATGAATAGATTGAGAGATATGAAGCCATGAAAATGGAGATTCATCACTTTTGAAACCTATACACTTAGAAAAAATTTCATACAAATCTGCCTTGTAAAAGAAGCCAACATTAGGGCCATTTTTCACCATGATCCACATTTATTCAAGACAAACCTTGAACATCAAACTTGAGGTATGTTATCTCAGCTTTCCAAAATGTCCAATAACATCAAATTATCTTACTTGAGCAAGAAGTTATAAATTTCACAATAGGCAGTGATGAAGTTGAATTCTCAAGGACAAATTTGATACCACACGATTTTGAGATCAATTTGGATAGCTTTGTAAGCTTGATCTCTTCACAAGATCAACATCAAAATCATAATACACCATGTGCTCTGCAAGATCATACCAGAATTTTCAATATTTTATCCCTTTGCATGTGAAGAATCATTCCAAAAAGCTAGGAACTTAAGTTTTGTCCTCTACCATTAAAGTACAATAGTGAATTAATCAAAAACCACCACAATCTGTCAAAGAATGATCAAAACACCAAGGATCAAGATGCAATAGAATAGAATCAAGCTCAAAATATCATAATTTGAGCCATGTGAGGAATAGCCTGTGTGTACCTTAGCACTCAAGTAATAGGTACATGTCATTACTCTTTGGGTAATAGCATGTACCCTAATCCAAAGATCTTTAAAAAAATCTGAAACATTTTCCTATAAATAGGGTTCAATTTGATCATTCTAATAACACCAAAACAAGTGCAAGAGCTTGTTTTCTCTCAATCCTCCTCCTTTCCAAAATTCCAAGTTTCAAAGAAGTGAAAACTTGAATTCTCAATTCAAGGCCATTCTATTAAGATTCTCTGAATTCGTGTGAGTTTATGACTGATCTATTCCAACTATCTTTTTTGTGTCAGTTTCACTTTTTTAAGTGTACCTTCAGAAGCAAGTTGTGTTGAGAGCATAGGGACAGTTGTGGAGGACTCAGAAGCAGCTTGCTTCTAAGGGGATTGGATTGGTATGCTTGTAGAGCTCTCAGTTGTGTCTGTTGCGACAGATGCCTTATGACTCTCAGATGCTGACTCCATATTCTTAGGATGGGTGATTGATGAAATTGATTTAGGAGTGAGATGTTTTTATATCAACTTCTGTGGATACCGAGCGTCTAAATTTAATCCTTGTTTAATTCTTGGAACAAGTAACAACCACTAAGTCTTCAATGCGTGCACTTTACAAACCTTAATGACTCTTATTACTTGATTACTCTTCCTTCTTGAAAACTGATCTTGTAATGATGATCTGAGTTACATTTATTGGTGATATTCTCTTTCCTTCTTTTCTTTTTATTCTTTTTGATGTGAAAAAAGGGGGAGAAACAATAGTAAGTATTTAAGTGGAAACTGAACCCATTGAATACATATTGGTCATTTATTTTCTTTTCATTTATTTTTCTGTTACTTGCCTAGGGCGCATTTTGACTTTCTTATACATAGGTCTGAGTATGAGCTTACAAACCTCAGACTTAGCCTATCAGACCCAGAAGGAGCTTACAAACCTCATATTCTGGTGTTGCCGAAAAAAGTTAAAAAGGGCGACATATTTTAACTCTCTTGCACATAGTGTTAAGATAGAGCTTAAAAACCTCTGACTTAGCCTATGAGACACAGAAAGAGCTTACAAACTTCATATTCTGGTGTTGCCAAAAGGAGTTAAAATGCAGTCATTTTGGTGTTCTTAATTATGGAACTAAGGGGGAGCTTACAAAACTCAACCTTGGAACTGATTGACTCAGGGGGAGCTTGTAAACCTCACACCCTGATGTTGTTAAGAAGACTAGATTATTTTTCTTGAGAAATAGTTCTTAATGCTATAACAAATTCTGTTGTGAACTATCAGAGTCAGGGGGAGCTTACAAACCTCATACCCTGTTGTTGCAAAGAAAATTAAATGCCCAACATTGTCCTTTAAATACTTGTGCTTGTCATCATGAAAAAGGGGGAGATTGTTAGAACAAGATTTGTTCTTGATATTTTCTCTTCTAGTTTTGATAATAACAAAAGTATTAAAAGAATAATGGTTTATTTGATATGTGTTTTATTTATGCAGGTTCTTGTTCTTGTATATAAATAATAAGAATTTATTTATCTATGATACACTTGGAGTTGCTTCATTGCTAGCTTCTGGTGATAGAGTCTGAAGAACAATTTCTAAATGTGGCTTAACACAGACTCTGAACTGAAGGCCTTAGCATTCAGATGAGTTTCTACACTTAGTAATTGTATATCAGCTTCTGGCACCATTCAAAGTTGGTGATAAAGCTATGGATTATCCGTACTATTGAAACCATGTTGTACTATTTTATCAGTATGTTAGCTCGAGTCTACAGTATTGCAAGGCTCAAGAAAAGCTGGTACGTTCTATGGATGTCTACTTCCAACGGATCTATTAAGACAGAACCTCTTGAAGACTCAAAGGTTAAACGTGTTACACAAAGGATTCAGAAATCTGTTGTGCATCCATCTTCATCGTCTCTTGTACATTGGAGCAGAAGAAAATAAACTTGATCAAGTATTGCCTGGAATGTTTAGAAATGTGCCAATCAAACTATCACACACATTTTTCTCCACGTGCATCACATCAAGACAGTGTTTAACATCAAGACTTGACCAATATGGAAGATTAAAGAAGATGGACCTCTTTTTCCATATATTTTATGCAACCGCCCCTTTTTCTTTTTTCTATCTTGCCAAAGACAACATTAATGTGTTCTTGTTGTTGATAAACTTCATCTCCGATTAAAGGTTTAGGAGCCTCGTCAAACTCTTGCTCTCCATTAAAAGCCTTCTGCAATCTACAATAAGGATGACCGGATTTTAGAAATTTTCGATGCCCAAGGTAAACGATCTTTTTTCCAAATGCAAGTTGGTGATAACAAGTATCATTTTCACGTATAGGACACGCTCTATTCCCTTTAACACTATATCGCGCCAAGTTACCGTAAGCAGGAAAGTCGTTGTTTGTGAAAAATAACATTGCACGCATCTTAAACTTTTCCCCATAATATGAATCATCAACTTCAACGCCTTCATCCCACAAGAGTCATAAATCATCAATGAATGGACTTAGATAAACATCTAAGTCATTACCAGGTTGTCGTGGTCCAGAAATCATCATACTTAACAGTATATACTTGCGCTTCATGCACAGCCAAAAAAAGAATGAAGATGCTGAAGACTGCCGTACTTCGAAGCTGAGAATCTTATGCCCGTAAGGAATGAAGATGTTGAAGAGTACCGTACTTCGAAGCTGAGGAATCAAATGAAGGAAGAGGGTGAATATTTGAGCATATACAACATAAACCAAGATAAAAGGAATGAAGATGTTAAAGAGTATTGTACTTTGAAGGTGAAGCTTTGAGCTCCAAATGAATGGATACGAAAAGGGTAAAGATTATGCCAGCGTTGTTGTCTCTGGCTCGCTTGTTTGCCTAGGGTGTCTTATGAAAGAAATACAGAATAAGTTTTGTTTTAATTTATCAGTAAACCCTTTAATCTCGGTTGGGTAACACAACCGTAGTGGAATTGTAAGTCCTCTAACAACGGTTGATTTCCTTCACAGTTGTAAAATCATTTACAATTTATTTTTTAAATAATGGACTTAAGTGACACAAGCTTATAACAACGGTTGTTTAAATTCACCGTTGTAAAATCATTTACATTTTATTTTTTAAATAAAAGACTTAAGTGACTCACGCTTAATGTACTCTAAAAAAATGGGAAAAAAATGTAGTTGCTGAGAATCGAAGCTTGCTACACATAATTTATTACTACAGTTTTTATAGACAACCGTCATTAAATTACTGTTTATAAATCCAGTTACTCACTGGATACGAAAATTTTAATATATTACAACGGTGTATATGAATCCGCTGTAAACCTGGCATTGTTGCTTGCGCATTTTGTTGTAGTGAGCTCTTAAAGGGGTTCTGAAAGTTTTGAATCATCATGTGTTTGGTACGCTTGATTCTCAGATTGATTCCCTGAGGGTGGTGATTAGTAGTCTTGATTTGAGCCTTGAGTTGGGTTTTATTTCTGAGGAGGAGATCATGACTTGGGTTCGGGCTTCCTTGGACCTATGGTCCCTTCTCCTGACCAATGATTCTTAGTTTTTCAGAGGTCTCGAGCCATGTGGCTCAAGGAGGGAGATACCAATACTATATTTTTCCATGCTTGTGTTAAGAGTAGGAGCAAGAAGAATGTTATCCTAGCTCTTAAGATAGGAGATGGTTGGATTGAGGGGGTCTCTAAGATTTGTCAGGTCGTGGTTGATCATTTTTCTAATCACATTAGAGAACCCTTTGATGGCCTCCCTAAGCTTGATGGGATCTCCTTCTGCACTATCTCTGAAGAGGACAATGCTAATCTTATCGTGCCTTTCTTTCTTTCAGAGATAGACCGCATGATTGCTTTTTGTGATGGGAACAAGAGTCATGGGTTGTATAGTTTAAACCTTTCCTTCTTTAAGAGGTTCTGGCCTCTTCTCATAGAGGATTTTGGTGTGATGATTGCCAAATTCCATCAGTTTTTAACTCTTCCCCGTAGTTTTTCCTCTTTTTTTTCGACTTTGATCCTCAAGGTTGATTCCCTATCCCATTTATGGGATTTTAGAACCATCACTTTGGCTAGAAGTCTTTATAAGATTCTTTTCAAGGTTTTTGTTTCTTGGCTTTCTAGTGTCATGGAAAAGCTCATATCCGCTAATCAGTCTGCCTTCCTTAAAGGTAGACTACTTGTGGATGGGGGTGGTTATTGTGAATGAGCTTGAGGATCTTATCAAGCGGGGTAAGAGATCGTGTCTCCTATTTAAATTTGACTTTGAGAAAGCTTATGACTTTATTAACTAGTCTTTCCTTGAGTATATCCTCTCTAGTTTTGGGTTTAATGATAAGTGGAGGAGTTGAATTAGAGCTTGTATGTTTTCTGGAAATCTTGGTGTCCTGGTTAATGGTCTCTTGACTCAAGAGATTAATATTCAAAGGGGTTTGAAGCCGGGAGACCCCCTTCCCCCTTTCCTCTTTCTACTAGTTGCTGAAGGCTTGAGTGGCCAGATATCTAGAGTTGTTGACTTGGACCTTCTTTATGGAATTTTGGTTGGATCCTCAGACTTAGTGGTCTCCCATCTTCAGTATGCAGACGAAGTTTCTTTAGGGAGGAGTGAAAGGTCGGTCTAAGATTTTTGGGGTTAAGTGCATGGAAGTTAGGGGGCTTTGTTGTTCATTACCTTCAGTTACTCAAATTGGCCCTCTTAGGCAAGTGGAGGTGGCACCTGATTTTAGGGGCTTCAGGTATTTGGCGTGATATCCTTGTGGCAAGATGTGGTGTATCCCCTACGACCTCTATTCTGGGTGGGAGAAACAGACATGCAAAATGAAAGAATTTCAAAAAAGAAATATCATAAAATTATCATAAAAACTCACTAATTCAAGTCCAAGAAGTTTCTGAATTGAAAGAGTCAGAACCTACAAATTTAACTAAAAAAATAAGAGAAAAAAGAATCACATGATAGCGATATGAAAATTTTATTTTGACACCAGGATAAAATGACACAATAATCACTACAATTCAAAGTTAAGCACAAATTTAATCCTAAAAAAAAATCTTCATTAATATCATAGAAATCAAATTCTAAAACATCTAACACAACATTGGAAATAGCTTTAGGAATGAGAAGGCTTGGTATTGTTGAATATAACTCTGGTGCATGTAAACATTAACCTCAAGCATATAAGCATCATTATAACACACCAAATGTCCATGATTAATTACTTAGATTTGTGTAATAAAATTTTATACTCCAACATAGTCCTAAATATTTTTCCATGAATATATAAGTTTGAATGTACCTGAGCAACCTCAGCAATTGGAACCATTTTCCATTTAAAAGCACCACTTTCATGTGTAGAAATTGCACGCACATAGCTCAAAATTGCTGAGTTATCCTGAAATATTTGTCGGCTAAAGAAGTGGAGCTAAAAACAATCCTTCCACAACTAAAAAATTCGCTTTTAGTGACCGAATTAGTGACTGAAAAATTTTGGTCACTCTACAGACAGAATTAGCCACCAAAATTTGACATCTTGTTAGTAAAATTTCAAAAGTCACTAAATCAGTCACAAAATAAAATTAACCACCAAATTAGCGACTTGGATTTAGTGACCATAACTCTCAGTCTCTAATAATCGTTTTTATATAAATTAATTCATAAAAAAAATTTGTGACCAAAATTTCGGTTACACGTTATCTTGATAGGGTTCTTATATTGGTTGATTGGTGGGATTTGTGGGGGTATACCTCCGAATGGGATTTGCCTATAGATATGTTTGACCACTGCCGGATCATTCTCAAGTATTATAATCTGTTGTGAAGGCCTAAGCCTTTCTGGTTTAAGAAGCACTGGCTAACCCGTCCTTAGCTCCCTACAATTCTCCTTGATAGTTGGTATACTTTCCTGTCTTTTAGATGGAAAGCGTTTTTTCTTAAGAGAAACATAAATCTCTCAAAGGGGCTATGAAAGTTTGGAATCATCAAGTGTTTCGTATGCTTGATTCTTATATTGATTCCCTAAGGGAGGTGGTTAGTAGTCTTGATTTGAGTCTTGAGTTGCGTATTATTTCTAAGGAGGATATCCTAACTAGGGGTCGCGCTTCCTTGGATATCGGGTCCCTTCTCTGGACTAAGGATTCTCAGTTTATTCAGAGGTATCGAGCCAAGTGGCTCAAGGAGGGATATTCTAATACTGGATTTTTCCATTCCCGTGTTAAGAGAACGAGCAGGAGGAATGTTATCCTAGCTCTTAAGGTAAGATATGGTTGGGTTGAAGGGGTCTTTGAGATTTGTTTGGTCGTGGTTGATCATCTTTCTAATCACTTTAGATAACCCTTTGATGACCTCCCTCGGCTCGATTGGGTCTCCTTCTGCACTATATCTGTAGAGGATAATGCTAATCTTACCGTGCCTTTCCTCTTTCCTGAGATAGACCATGCGGTTGCCCTTTGTGATGGGAACAAGAGTCCTGGCCTGGATGGTTTCAACCTTTCCTTCTTTAAGAGGCTCTGGCCTCTTCTCAAAGAGTATTTTGGTGTGATGCTTGCCCAATTCCATCAGTTTTCTACTTTTCCCCGTAGTTTTTCCTCTTTTTGTGTGACTTTGATCCATAAGATTGATTCTCATTCACGTTTAGGGGATTTTAGACCCATCTTTTTAGTTGGAACCCTTTATAAGATTCTTTCCAAAGTTTTGGTTTCTAGGTTTTCTATTATCATGGAAAAACTCATTTCCGTTAATCAGTCTACCTTCCTAAAAGGTAGACTCTTAGTGAATGGGGTAGTTGTTGTGATTGAGCTTGTGGATCTTATCATGCCGGGTAATAGATCTTGTCTCCTATTTGAAGTTTACTTTGAGAAAGCATATGACTCTGTTAGCAGGTATTTCCTTGAGTATATGCTCTCCAGGTTTAGGTTTAATGATAAATTGAGGAGTTAGATTAGAACTTTTGTGTTTTCTAGAAATCTTGTTGTCTTGGTTAATGATTGCCCAACTCAAGATATTAATATTCAAAGGGGTTTGAAGCAGGGAGGCCCCATTGCCTTTTTTCTTTTTCTCCTAGTTGGTGAAGGCTTGCGTTACCTGATATCTAGGGTTGTTGACTTGCACCTTCTTTCTGCCATTTCAGTTGGATCCTCAGACTTACTGGTCTCCCATCTTTAGTATGCATATGACATGATTATTTTGGCTGACACTACTAGTGATAACCTCTGGACCATTAAGGATATTCTTTGCGGGTTCGAACTTTCCTCTAGTCTTCGAGTGAACTTCGCAAAAAGCTCTCTTATTGGGGTGAATTCTAATTCGGGCTTCTTAGATCTTGCTTTTGATTTTCTCCACTATAGGAATGAGTCTCTCCCTTTGAAGTATCTTAGGCTCCTGGTCGGACCTGATCCTCGCCTATCTTATACTTGGGAACCTCTTGTCAACATTGTTTCTAGGAAGCTCCTTTCTTGGAAACAAAGATATGTCTCCCTGGGTGGAAGAGTCATCCTCCTTAACGTCGTCTCCTGGAAGTCTTCCAAACAGACTTTAGTGGCTCCCTCCACCATGGCAGCAGAGTTTGTGGCTTGTTTTGAGGCATAAAATCATGAAATTTGGGTGTGGAACTTTATCACAAGCCTATACATCGTTGGGAGCATTGAAAGACCCTTGAAGATTTATTGTGACAATAGTGCAACCGTGCTCTACTCCAACAATAATATGAGTTCTACAAAATCAAAACTTATTGATATCAAGTATCTTGTTGTGAAAGAAAGAGTTCAAGAGAAACAAATTTTGATAGAACATATAAGGATAAACTTAATGTTAGTTGATCCACTAACCAAAGGTTTAACACATAAGGCTTTTCACGGGCTTGTTTTTCATATGGGTCTTGGTTTTGAGATTGCCTTAGATTAGTGGGAGTATTTTTTCTTAATTTTCTATGTTCAATGTTTTGGGTTTATTTTGGTACAAACTTTATGTTATGTTTAATTTTCTGCAGAAATTAAAACTTATGAGTTACTATTGTTATAATAATATCAAGTTTTTGTTATGTGTGAATATTGTAATTTTAAATTGAACCTAAGGAACTTTAGTTTGATCTCACTAAAGACTTCATCAGGACCAATTAAAAATATGCATTATTTAGAGATTACATTGCATGAAATTTCCATGTCACTCATCCATATCGATCTATGTTATCAAGTACGTTGATGTGGTGGTCGTCGAGGTTTCGTCACATTATATGTTACTGACGACAACAACGATGGTCCCATTATTGATGTATGAGGTGAACTAGATTGTAAAGTTGAAATCTAAAGATAAATAGAATTCGGATGTGCGCCTAAAGAATTATGATATAATTATTAAGATATGTTGGCCAAGTGGGAGATTGTTGGAATATTTTAAATAATTTAGTATTGTATTAGTATTCCAATAATTATGTGATCAAATATATTTATTTAATTATATTAGTTATTTTATCAAATAAAGTGCCTTAAATAATTATGTAATCAAATAATATTAAAAGACTATTTATATTTTATTTTGAAATTAATTAATTTTGTATATGCTTGATTTCCGTGTTTGAATTATATATTATAATTTCTTGAGGATATATATTTTGGTTATTCTGCATTAATTTAATTCCATCAAGTTTATGATATATGCTCTAAATAATTTTCAAATTTTATTAATTGAACTTGCACTTGAAAAATTGATCAAGCTCTTGTATGATTGATACTCAATAAAGTTAATGCCCGTGAGTATGATTTTTCTGCTATGAGTGCTTTTGGAATTTTCTTTATAAGTTTGTTTTGTTTCTCGATGTTTCCTCAATCACTTTATTGCAAATTGTAGCGACTACTTCAATTATAACCGATTGAGTATGTGTTTTGCAATGTTCTTCATCTTGTACCTTTGCATGTTATATGTTCGGGCTTTTAATCGCTTCTAGAATCGTTTTCTTTGCAATGTACTAATAAACTTATTAATTAACTATATATGCTTAATCATATTAATTAAGATTTTGGAATCAGTACTGTATGATATGTTTTTTAGTTATTTTTGTTGAAATATTCATATTGACGTTATTATTGTTCTTTCTCAATATTAGTCTAAAACCACATGGTGTTAATTTATATAACATACTTTTTTTGTTGCAGCTTTTCCTGAAATAAGTTATTTCAGATACAAAGTCTTAAGTTAATAGACTGCGCCCAAGTTTTTGATGATATTATGATTATTTGTTTTCTGAAACTTTTTTCTATCAATTATTTGTTTCATCTTTAGCATAATATATGAGAAAATTATCAAGTCCTGGTTATTTTTACCATTCATATGCAAGAGAAGATAAGAAGTGAACTCTATCATAGGCATTGAACTAAAAAAAAATTGTTCAGCATTATCCCAATACAATAATTGTAGAGAAATATGGTTGAGGGTTTTGATGATAAGTTTTTGGTATGTATTGTTTATGATAAGTGAGCTTAAGCTTTTGGCTTCTCATCATGCATGTAAGTTCAAAAACAACAGGTGCTTCTATTAGATAAAATGCAAGATGAATAAACTTTACAATTCTATTGTGTAATTGGTGTGGTAAAGGTAAATTAAAATAATATAAATATACTCACGTGATGATTTGAAATCAGTCATAAATAAACTCAAATAATATATGTTCAAATAATATTATAACACATTTAAAATATAAATCTATCATAACAGAAGATACTTATGACACCACCACACTGATACTAAACAAAATCCAGAAAAGTGCTAGGCAAGAATGCTCCAACACAGCCGAACTCAGATACCTTTTTCGGACCAATTCCTGCCACAGTCGCAACAGATCAAGCAGCATCAAGACTTCGATACCCCAAAAAAAATCCTAGAAATGCTGACACAATGCCCAGTACAGCGAAACGCGACTACCTTTTCCTGATCCGCTACTATCTTTGCTGGAAACTGAGCTAAATATTACATACTATGACTTGCATTCTGAGACATACACAACAACAAGAAAAGGAGAATAAAAAGGAAAAAAAAACAAACAAAGCAACACATTCATTTTACAAGTATGTCCAACTCAAGACCCTCATAAAAGTTTGTTTTAAAAGCATCCATATAGGCCTTTTGCAAACAAATAAAAATCAACAAAGATCCGTCATCATGAGAACTAGGAACAATACACGATTCTCCTTCATCCATGTCGTATATTCCTGGCTCCATATAAACCTCCTTCCCCCATCCAAAATCAAGTCCGTGTAATGGCAATGTCAACCAACTAATCACTCCTAAATTAGGATTTTTATAAAGAGGGACAACGTTACCACTCACAACACCATGAAGATTTTGAAACATAGTCAAATCATCTTGTTTCTTAATGCACTCACTCACCATCCTCACATACTCATCATCCACCTTCTCAATTGCTTCCCTTATTCTACTCGAAGCATACCCCAATGGCTTAGATGTCAAATCACCTGCAAGACTAGTAGCCATCACATCCATTGTAGCACACCCAAAATACTCTTTGGGTAAATTAGGTTTTATACGACTCCTCCAATCAACACTCACACCGAGCCAAGTTGGTTGGTCATTTTCATGCCCTCTAGCTTTACACGCACTTCTCCAAAGATGACCGGTTATCGATTCATACCTTGTATAACTTCGATCATTACTAGATTTATTCCAACTCTCATTTGCTATTTTTTTTAACCTTTCAACTTGTGCTTTACTAACTTTAACTTTAGCAACTGTTGTTTTTTTCGTTTTTTCTTCAACATTACCATTTAAAGTTCCCAGCAAAACCGGAAGCTCGCTAAAGTTCCACTCTTTAACACCATCGCGTGGTTCCCCGTCACTTAAGATGTTTCTGTGGAGAAAAGGAACCCTATTCAAAGGCTCTCCACGTGCAAGATGAGCCCACTCACTAAAGAAATGGGATGCACTTCGTCCATCAGCAACCGCATGTGAGACTAACATACTAATGCTAATGCCTCCACATTTGAAATTCGTGAGCTGAATGATAACCAACGGAAGCTCATCAATTTGGAGTGTGTAATCAACAAATGGAAAAAGGTTGCGATGATAATTTTCTGAAGAAGATGAAAAGTCACGGATATCTGATAATGTTGACGAGGATTCAGCTTCGATGAACTGAGCACCCTTTGCATTGCATTCCAATTCAAAACGACCATTTGTTTTCCATTGTAAACGCCCAGCGAGTGGATAAAAATGTACCAGAACTCTGCTTAGTGAGTCTTTCAAAGTGGTGGCAATTTTAGTGGGGGGAGTAAGCCAGTTTTGAGGTGGGCGGTAAAAGCAAATAGTTGGAACGTGGGTTATAATTCCAAATTGATCCCATTCGGTTAATGATAAACAACCATGCCATGTTGGTTCTATTGGTCTCACAGTGGAAGAACCTTTCAATGTTATTGATGATGAGGATGATGGCATGTTTGATTTAGTGTTTCTCTCAGACAGGTTTTGTTACTTTGGTTTGTGAATTTTCAAGCTCAGTTGAGGTTTCTTATACATGAGTGTTTGGAGGGCATTTGAGTGGTGTGCATATTTGAAGTGATAGAGAAAATAAAAAAATATCTAGTGATTCGAATATTAAATACATCAATTTGTGTTTTTCTTTCTTCAAAGAATACCCTTGTACGATTAATATTATTTTACTCATAAAAAAAATTCATTTTTCAAAGCAGAAGATTATGTATGTGTGGCTGGCTGAGGAAATTAAAAATTTGAACTAAAATACTTTTGTATAAATATTTATATTTCAAAAAAAAAAATTTTTTTTTCTCATTTCATTTCAGAGAGAATGAGAGAAAAGTTTTATTTTCATTTCAACACTGGAAAACCCAACAGGGAGATTTTCGGTTCTTTTACTTTCAACATCAAAAAATTTAATAGTAAGTTATCTGGTTTGGTTTTGGTGAAATTTACACTCAGAATAATATGAGTTATAGTTATTTCATTCTTATATATTATACACCAGATAACTTGCCATTAAGTTATCCGGTTTTGTAATATTTCCAGAGAATTTAGTTTTCAGTTTTCCGATTTGTGTTTTTTTACCTTCGTTTTATTTATTTTATTTTAGTGGCTCGCATTAGAGGCCGGGACGAGAGCATTTATCGACGATATGGTGAAGGACGACAAACTCAACAGCCGAAGGATCGAGAGAAAGATCAGATAGCTGCACTCACTATTAGAAAAATCGTTTTTAGTGAGTGAATTAGTGACTGAAAAATTTCGGTCACTCTAGTGACCGAATTAGCCACCAAAATTAGATATCATGTTAGTAAAATTGTAAAAGTCACTAAATCGGTCACTAAATAAAATTAGTCACCGAATTAGCGACTGATATTTTGTAACCATAATTTTCAATCTCAAATAATCGTTTTTATATAAATTAATTCATAAAAAAATTCAATGACCGAAATTTCGGTCACTAATATTTTGTTTTTTTTTTTTTTCATTATTAACTTCCCTCCAAATTTTCTCCTTTTATTTCTTTTTTTAATTTTTTAGTCAAAATTGTACTGTACATGTTTATTGTTTTAACAAATAAAACATATATTTATATAAATAATTAACTCATATAAATTTATTAATTTAGATAAAAATATAATTTTAATGACAGTTAGTGTAAAAATATTTTTAAATAATATTTGAAAGTTCTATTTCATTAATAATATATACATTTCAAATGCAACTTGTACAACAAAAACCAAATTGCTTAGGGGACACCCGAAAGTCTCACAAAGGAAAGTGCATTGGTTTGATTCTTGCTTGAGACAAAACTTTTGCTTTATTTTAAATTTTTTAAACAATTAAAAATGGTCACTAAAATCGGTCACTAATTTCAGTCGCTAAAATCAGTCACTAATTTCGGTCACTAAATCCGTCTCTAAAGGTTAGCGACTAGCACTTTTCCAAACAAAATTTGGTAGTCGCGTTATTGGTCGCTAAACGTTATAGTGACCGATTTTTAGGCTTTTTCGGTCTCTAATTCGGTCACTAAACGCGGATTTTTTAGTAGTTAAGCCTTGTCCACTGCATCCAGAGTTCCCCGAAGGGCAATCTGATACGTCTCTTCTGGTGAGGTATTAGAACCACGTTGCTCGCCATTTGTGGTTCGGCGAAGTAAGTTAATCTATGGCATTTTGTGTTGAATCAAATTTAATGTTAATTATTTATATTATATAACATATATTATGAATTATTTTTAGGAGAGAGTTCCGAAGAAAGAATTGAACATTGTTGCACATGGCAACAAATTGATTGGATGGGTTCCGCACAGTTTCCCACCGGTGATAAAGAGATGATTTTCTGATTCTAGTCTATCCTTTCTACAGAGAACCAGTTTTTCGAGGATAGATCAAAATTTAGTATCAACATTTATGGAGAGATGGCATCCAGAAACATCGTCCTTTCATATGCCATTTGGCGAGATGACCATTACTTTGGACGATGTTTCTTGTATGCTTCATTTACCGTGTATGGGGAGTTCTGTAATCCTATAGAAGGTTTCACTGATTCTGGTGCTAATACTCAGACTATTGATCTGTTGGGTATTACGTTGGAGGAAGCAGTTGAAGAGGTTCGTGGTTGCAGAGGTCCTTATTATAGACTGGATTGGTTGAAGCTGATATTTACGCGTCAGCGAGTTGAGAGGAGATTTGATTGTGCATCTAGAGCCTATATGTTGTTGTTGGTAGGTTGCACCATTTTTGCCGAAAAAACCTTTACTCTTCTAAAGGAAAAGTATTGATCACTCTTGTAATGGCTAACGCACTATACTATTCCCTACGGATCAGGGTTTCTTTTTATTTTTGGGATATGATATCAAATATGTAGATTTGCTATTAAAATATGGAGGGGTACATCCAACAATTCTAGTTGAGTCACATGGGTTGTATTATTATACAATAAAGTGAAAAAAGACAAATGTTTAAAATATTGGAGACTAGCAATTAATAGCAAGAGTAGATGCTTGATGTTAAAGGATGGCGTTGTGCCTCTTTAGTTATTTATCATTCGAGTTTTAGTATAGTCGCTCTGATATATAACACTAGAGAACGAGTTGCTCTATGTTTTTTTTGCATGTCTTATTTATTTTAAGGATTGTTGAACCACCATCTCATTTATTGTTGTTCAAACTTATATATTAAACCTATGTGTTTTTTTTTCGCTGCTTATTTCTGAAAGTTTTATTTGTGATTCCTTTATGCTATGGTGAAGCATGTGTGACACTTTATTTGTCGAGTTATATTGAATTATTTAATTAAATTTTGAGTCGAGAAAAATGGTGTTACATAATGGTATCAGAACAGGTCAGTCCCTTCAGCTAGGTTGTGAACTAGTTGTCATCCTTTGTGCGCGATATGTGTGCGAACATTGTCGGCTACTTATTTCATTTAATGTTATTTGTGTCATACCCTAATTTTTTACCCCTAAGATCCCACTTCATTCACCTCATTTACATAACATATGTGTGTGTTTTATGCATCACTAACCCGTTACAAATACAAGATATGTGTGTTTGCTTGCTTTACAAGTTAGGTGGTGTCTCAAGAGGATCAAGCTAAATGATTAACCAAGTATTTATATGATCTTCCACATCTCAAGTCCCTTATTCATCCATGAAGATCAAAAGTTTCCCTTCATCAACTATCAAGTGCAAGATTGCATCATTTCAAGCTCATCAAGCCTCAAGATCCTCAGTACATTAAAATTAGGGTTTTGATTCAATCAGGTTTACAATTGACTTTTTCATCTGAGGATGATTATATGCTTCAAGACATGATTCAAGGACCTTAAATGTACCTTTGGATTCCATCCATAATGTTCAAATAGCCCAAGGGTTTGATTTCATTAAAGATCACAAAATTCAAGTTCATCTGATGAAACGTCAGCCACTGATCAAAAAGTCAAGTTTGACTTTTGACTTTTTTTGGTCAAACATGGGTTGCTCAAGTCAAGAATGATGATAATATGTGATTTGGATCATGATTGATCAATATAAATCAAGAAAAGTGAGGTTACTTGCAAAAAGGGCAACAATGGAGAAATTGAAATTTTTCTAAGTCATGAAATACAATGATTTTTGCTCATCTTTCCAAGACCATAACTTCCAATACAAATAACCATTTTATTTGCTCAAAGACCAAATTGAAGTGCTTGTTACATACTATAACTATGTCCTTGAGGATGAATTCCCAAAAAATGAATAGATTGAGAGATATGAAGCCATGAAGTTGGAGATTCATCACTTTTGAAACCTATACACTTAGAAAAAATTTCATACAAATCTACCTTGTAAAAGAAGCCAACTTTAGGGCCATTTTTCACCATGATCCACATTTATTCCAGACAAACCTTGAACATCAAACTTAAGGTATGTTATCTCAGCTTTCCAAAATGTCCAAGAACATCAAATTATCTTACTTGAGCAAGAAGTTATGAATTTCACAATAGGCAGTGATGAAGTTGAATTCTCAAGGACAGATTTGATACCACACGATTTTGAGATAAATTTGGATAGCTTTGTAAGCTTGATCTCTTCACAATATCAACATCAAAATCATAATACACCATGTGCTCTGTAAGATCATACTCGAATTTTCAAAATTTTATCCCTTTGCATGTGAAGAATCATTCCAAAAAGCTAGGAACTTAAGTTTTGTCCTCTACCATTAAAGTGCAATAGTGAATTAATCAAAAACCACCATAATCTGTCAAAGAATGATCAAAACGCCAAGGATCAAGATGCAATAGAATATAATCAAGCTCAAAAGATCAAAGTTTAAGCCATGTGAGGAATAGCCTGTGTGTACCGTAACACTCAAGTAATATGTACATGTCATTACTCTATGGGTAATAGCATGTATCCTAATCCAAAGATCTTTACTAAAATCTAAATTTTTTTCCTATAAACAGGGTTCAATTTGAACATTCTAATAACACCAAAACAATTGCAAGAGCTTTTTTTCTCTCAATCCTCCTCCTTTCCAAAATTCCAAGTTTCAAAGAAGTGAAAACTTGAATTCTCAATTCAAGGCCATTCTATTAAGATTCTCTGAATTCGTGTGATTTTATGACTGATCTATTCTAACTGTCTTTTTTGTGTCAGTTTCACTTTTTTAAGTGTACCTTCAGAAGCAAGTTGTGTTGAGAGCACAGGGACAGTTGTGGAGGACTCAGAAGCAGCTCGCATCTAAAGGGATTGGACTGGTATGCTTGTAGAGCTCTCAGTTGTGTCTGTTACGACATATGCCTTATGACTCTCATATGCTGACTCCATATTCTTAGGATGGGTGTTTGATGAAATTGATTTAGGAGTGAGATGTTTTTATAGCAACTTCTGTGGATACCAAGCATCTAAATTTAATCCTTGTTTAATTCTTGGAACAAGTAACAACCACCAAGTCTTCAATGTGTGCACTTTACAAACCTTAATGACTCTTATTACTTGATTACTCTTCCTTCTTGGAAACTGATCTTGTAATGATGATTTGAGTTACATTTATTGGTGATATTCTTTTTCCTTCTTTTCTTTTTATTCTTTTTTATGTGAAAAAAGTGGGAGAAATAATAGTAAGTATTTAAGTGGAAACTAAACCCATTGAATACATATTGGTCATTTATTTTCTTTTCATTTATTTTTTTGTTACTTGCCCAGGTCACATTTTGACTTTCTTGTACATAGGTCTGAGTATGAGCTTACAAACCTCAGACTTAGTCTATCAGACCCAGAAGGAGCTTACAAACCTCATATTCTGGTGTTGCCAAAAAAAAGTTTAAAAGGGCGACATATTTTAACTCTCTTGCACATAGTGTTAAGATAGAGCTTACAAACCTTTGACTTAGCCTATGAGACTCAGAAGGAGCTTACAAACCTCGTATTCTGGTGTTGCCAAAAGGAGTTAAAATGCAGTCATTTTGGTGTTCTTAACTATGGAACTAAGGGGGAGTTTATAAAACTCAACCTTGGAACTGATTGACTCAGGGGGAGCTTGTAAACCTCGGACCCTGATGTTGTTAAGAAGACTAGATTATTTTTCTTGAGAAATAGTTTTTAATGCTAGAACAAACTCTGCTGTGAACTATCAGACTCAAGGGGAGCTTACAAACCTCATACCATGTTGTTGCAAAGAAAACTAAGTGCCCAACGTTGTCCTTTAAATACTTGTGTTTGTCATCATCAAAACGGGGGAGATTGTTAGAACAAGATTTGTTCTTGATATTTTCTCTTCTAGTTTTGATGATAACAAAAGTATTAAAAGAACAATGGTTTATTTGATGTGTGTTTTATTTATGCAGGTACTTTTTCTTGTACATAAATAATCAGAATATGTTTATCTATGATACACTTGGAGTTGCTTTATTGCTAGCTTCCAGTGACAGAGTTTGAAGAACAAATTCTAAATGTGGCTTAACACAGACTCTGAACTAAAGGCCTTAGCATTCAAACGAGTTTCTACACTTAGTAATTATATATCAGCTTCTAGTACCATTCAAAGTTGGTGATAAAGTTATGGACTATCCGTACTACTGAAAGCATGTTGTATTGTCTTATCAGCATGTTAGCTCGAGTCTATAGTATTGCAAGGCTCAAAAAAAGCTGGTACGTTCTATGGATGTCTACTTCCAACGGCTCTATTAGTACAGAACCTCTTGAAGACTCAAAGGTTAAACGTGTTACACAAAGGATTCAGAAATCTGTTGTGCATCCATCTTCATCGTCTCTTATACTTTGGAACAGAAGCAAATAAACTTGATCAAGTAACCTTCTCAACGCCTAGTTTCTGGAAAGGCTATATATATGGCTGAAGATTCAAGCCTAAATTTTCAACAAAGATTTTTCTGTTGAAGGAGTAGCAAGACAAGCAATTATCAACTCTATGTAATAAGCAGATTTTCTGTTGTAGGTTGTAATTGTAAAAACTTTAAGATTTCTTACCCCTGTATATATTTAGAAATCTTAAGTGCTTTAGGTCATTGTTATGATGATCTCCCGTACCTCTGATGCTTGCATCATGTACACCTTATTCTCTATTCTGCTGAGCCTTCAGTAGTTTAGTTTAAGTCTCCTACTATGTGCTATAGAAAAAAGTCTTGTCTCATTGGGATTCAAGCAACAAGTCTTGAACCAAGATGCTTAAGGCACGTAAGTCTCATTGCTTAAGTGCTTGAGCTGTGAAAGTCTTATTTAGCCTGTTTGATTGAGCAAAAGTAAAGTCTTAGACATGTGCTCTAAGCAAAGGTAAATCTCGCTCAAAAGACAGATGAGCAGGCAGCTCAGTCTGAAGGTGTGAGCAATGAAAAGTCTTAGATATGTGCTCTAAGAAAAGGAAAGTCTCAGCCAGAAGACAGATGAGCAGGCGACTTAGTCTGATGGTGTGAGCAAAGGAAAGTCTTAGACATGTGCTCTAAGCAAGGGGAAGTCTCAACCAGAGAGCAGATGAACAGGCACCTCAGTCTGACGATGTGAGCAAAGGGTAAGTCTTAGACATGCGCTCTAAGCAAGGGATGTCTCAGACAGTTGGTCTGAGTAGTTGTAAAAGTCTTATGTAGAAGCATAAGCGATTATAATCATGAAGTGGTTATAATGAAAAGCTCTTGTGAGGCAGGGGACTGAACTACTCTCAGTTAAGGGAGGAACCAGTATAAATCCTTTGTGTCTTCTGCTGTTATTTTATTTACTTCTGCTGTATCTACTGCCAACTGAATTATCTAAGAATCTGAACATCAGTTCTGATTCCGAAACTCTAATCAGAAGTTAAATAATATGAAAACGTGAAACGTAATTCAACCCCCCTTCTTATGTACTTTTCATACCTTCAGGATCTTCTTCATTAGAGTTTTTAGATTCATTGGCCATATTAGCCCAAGAATTGTTGAGAAATATGGCATTCTTTGAGACTAAATTTGTATTTTCTTGAGGGATGATTTGTGTTGCATTAACGATTTGGAATCTTCCGAGCTAACAAGATCTTCCACGATGGGCTTTCTAACAATCTCCCTACTTTCACTGCTTCCAGGATTGTGTAACTTTGTACGTATTATATTTGAATTCGCCACTAATGTGAGGATAGGATTGAGTTGAGCTGATCTACACCAATGTCCGGCTCTTCAAGTATCCTCACAGTGTGAGAATTTTTCGAAAAACTTGTCTCCTTGGATTTATTCCTGCTCGAATTTTTCTCCTGATTTCCAACCGCGTTTCTTCCAGCTTCTTTTTATTCTCTATAAGTTTTCCTTCTGCAATTCAATTCAGTATACCCTAAAGCCTTGCAGTAGTGACACATTTCTGGAAATTTCTCATATTCAATGTCCACAAAGAACGCGTACCCAACTCTTTCCACTAAAACCTTATCTCTTATTTCATTTATCATGTCTAAATCAACCAACACTCTGACAAAGTGCCTGAAAGATCTCTCTATCGTTGGTCTATTTGAGGTTGAATCAATACATTTGGGGGTTCCAATACTGTTCGCAATCGCAAAAGTGATCTTGGAACGCCAATACTCTTGCGAAAGACCATGTATTCGCACCCAAACTTGTGCAGATGTCTTATTACGTTGTTGGGAATGAAATCCCTAGTCCACGGGAAGAGCTTGAGAATTCCGGGACTAAGATTCCAAGAAGGCAATGATTTGACTCGCCGGACATCCTCAATGTTAGAAAATAAAAATTCAAAAAACCCTTTGCCAAGAGATGTTATTCCCCATTTCTCAAGAGATACCCAAAGCGAAGATAACTTATCTTTGAGTTTAACCACAGTGAGTGGAGTAGATTCCTTTGGCCATATTATCCTTTCATGAAGGTTGTGTTTGCAGGATTCAAGCCCTAATTGGTATTCCTCTTCAGGGATAGATATAGAGATTATATCCCCTTTCACACACGGAGTTGAAAGTTGACTGGTGGGGATTTCACACACATTGCCTAAAGCTTATGCAAAAGATTTTTCAAATTAGGTGGAGGCAGGGAACAATGAGAGGTTTCAGGAAATAAGATAGAAACAGACAAATTCATGGCAAAAACTTAGGTCGGTCGTGAAAAGCTACAACAGAGACGAAGAAATTTCATTATTCAAACTTTATTTTGTAATTATTTTAGATAAATAAAAAATATTGAACATTCATTAAATCACTATAACAAAGAAAAAATGAAAACGAAGACATTATAATGTTTTTTTTTGAGAAAATTTTATTTAAATAATCGGAATTTTAAATTTTGATAATAAATTAGCCAAGATTTTTTCATAATTTCTGGTATATCCATGTTTTAAAAAAATTAAAGAGGGGTGTCAATTTGACATCTCCTATATTTAATTTTGTTTAGCTACTTGTAAATTTACTTGCAGATTTACCTTCAAAAATTTTATTTTATTTTTTATCTATTGATGATCCGTAGAAATCATTAAATTTGCAAAAAAAATGTGTAAATAATTAAAAAAAAAATTAATAAATATAAAAGCGGTATGCATTTTATTTAAAATATGACTATATTAAAAATCATGTGTAAAAATTAGTTACTTTTTGATTGTTTACTTAAAATTTACTACTTTCTTTGGTGGAGCAAAAGCATAAGAGTACGTCCTATGTGTCAGCATGTTTTCTTTTTCTTTTTATTGATTAGTTAAAAAAAATGTCATTCTTACATTAATCTACGTATTTCACTCAAATGTTATAATAATTTTTTTTTAAATTAAAAGAAATCGATATAAAATTATATGGTTAATCAACTTTATAATTTTATTAATTAACTTTTTATATTTTAGTAATTCATTTTCTTTATTGTTAAAAATTATTTTTAATATCTAAATGTAGTTAACTAACTTATAATTTTATTAATTAATTTTTTTATTTTTTATTAACTAACTTAGATTTACTATTAAAAATTATTTTTAATATTTAATATTTAGTAATCAATTTTTTATATTTTATTAATAATTTTGTTTTATTATTTTAAAATTACTGTTCAAGATATTATTTGCAAACTGTTTATAGAAAAAATATTTTAAAAAATACTATTCATCGTATTAATTTTGGTGTAAAACATATCGGAAGAAGATTCCTGTAAAAAAATGATATTTGTACAACGTTTTAAATATGGTGGGGTATATATCAAGAGAGGAAAATTAGTGCACTAACAGTGTAAATTTATTTTATATTATTATTTAATAGAATTATAATATTTTGTTATGTTATATCAGTATTTTAAAATTAAACATGTGATTTGACGAGATAGACGTCCGTAATTGGTTGACAGTTACATCATTGGTGTGTAATTTTTTTTTCATATATCAAATAATTCTTGCCGACATGAATCGTACAAATAAAATATTTTTTAAATTGATGCAATAATTGCCAAGTGTCCAACATTTCTTTTTACAATAATTTCTGACATAGTTTTTGTACTTTTGTCTTTTTTTTATTGCATCAATTTAAAACCACAATAATGTCTATGTTTGTCTTAACTAAAAAGAGCATTTCTTTTTAGAATAATTTCTGACATATATTTTGTACTTTTGTCTTTTTTTTTATTGCATCAATTTAAAACCAAAAAATGTTTTTGTTTGTATGACACATGTACTAGAATTATTTGATATATACCTCATCATATTTAAAACGTTGTACAAATGTCATTTGAGAAAAAAGAAAATGCACTGTCCGAAAATATTGACAAAATAGCACCAGGGGTTCTTTAAATTATTTAATACTACTATTTAGGTCTTTTAAGTTTAAAATCGTTTGCAACGTTAGCCTTTTTTGGAAATTCTGTTTAAAAAGTACATAGGTGGCAAAAACTGATCTGAGGTGGCTTATAACTGAGATGATTTGACCTTTAGGTTTGTTGACTGGGCAAATGTGCTGGCATTTTAGAGTATTGAAAGATTTCATACATAAATCTCCAAATCAAACTATTTGAACCATAAAACTAAAAACTACAGCAATGGCCTCTCAAGGTAGTAGTTCAGTAAATCGTAGGTATATGAAGACTAATACTTGCGTTTCTCATGTATCTCAAACTGGAATGGAGAAGAAGTGTATGTGTGGATCGTCAGTCGTGCTACGAACTGTTAAGAAAAAAGGAAGAAATTTTGGGAAGCAATTTTGGGGATGCAGATTCTTTGAGGTACGTCTGAAGCTCAAACTATTTATCAAATTTTGGTTTTGGTTTGTGGTATTAATTTTCGTTTTGGTTTATGTAAAGTGAAGCTTATAATATGGGTTGCAATTTCTTTGAATGGTATGAACACAATGTCAGTGATGAAGTCAATCCATACATGCCCCAGTTATTTCAAAATGTCCCAAATGTGAAGAAAAGGATGTTGAAATTAACTTGCTCAGAAGGAACATTGATAATGAAGAGGGATACACTAAGGAGGTTATGAAGATCATGGTGAAGATGTTGAAGATGTTAGGCTATGTCATTGTGTTGTTAGGTCTTATTTTGTTAGTGTTATGTGTTTGTCTGTTTTGGTTGATGTAATTTGTAACAAACAAAGGGTTGTTGAGTGATTGCTATGTATTTTTTGTTGACAGCACTTAATGAAACTTCTTTGTGTTGCATTCTGTGAAATTTCTGCCTCCATCTGTGTTGTTTTCAATTAAGTTCATATATTGTTAACAGGGAAGGACTATATTGTTACATTTTAAAAACATATGGGACTATATTGTTACATTTTAAAAACATATTGGACTAAAATTAATTGCAAACACAAATGTGAACATTAACATATTCCTGCATTGAGAACTCTACACAATGCTGAACCAATTTCAGTTATAAGACAATTTCAAAACATTCCAAAACAATTCCAAAACACAATTGTCATTACATAGTCCAAAAGGCAATTGTAATTACATAATCCAAAACATAATTGTCATCACATAATCCAGAACAGAAATCTAAAACAGTCCTAAATGCAAAACATAAATGCTATTTGTTGGTGGTATTCCTCCTTATAGCCAATTTTGGCCTCATACTTGTTGGTGGCTTAAATGTTGTTGTGCCAGATTGCCTTCTCACTGCAAGTAGTTGTGACACTGTCATAAATTGTCTTGTTTGGATTCTTGAACTTGATGATGATTGCCTTGTTTGAATTCTTGGAGTTGGGTGTGACCGAACTGATGTTGCTGGAGTAGTTTGTGATTGTTTTTTCTGAACCCTTGGAGTTGGCTGTGACTGAACTGATGTTGCTGGAGTGGTTTTTGATTGTTTTTTCTGAACCCTTGGAGTTGGTTGTGACGGAACAGTTGGAACTGGATTACTTGTTTGTGACTGTATAGCTGGAACTGGATCTGTTGTTTGGGATTGGTTAGTGTTGGCAGTTAGGGCCTCTCTTGGTCTTGCTGGGCATGAGGCCTTGTTATGCCCAGAAAGACTGCATATGGAACACTTATTTGGCAGCCCCTTCCTTGAGACATTCACTGCATCCTTTCTCTTTTCATCAGCCTCTTTATTTCTTCTTCTTTTAGGCCTCCCTGGTGCTCTTCTAGAAGGTGGTGGAAGTATGTCAGGATAAGGTGTTTTTTCCCACAAAGTCTTCATCTGCTAGTGCACTGTCCCCACCAGCCTCAACATTCACTTCCTCCACGTGGTCCCCAACAACCTCAACATTTTCTTTCTCATAGTGGTCCCCGCCATCATTCACATGTGCTCCCTCCACATTCTCTTCCTCCACATGGTCCCCACCGTCATTAACAATTTCTTCCTCGTTTTGGGCCTCACAATTAGGTTGGGATGTAGGTAATGCCACTATTTCATCGGGTTCTTCAACTGGGTGGACTATAAATATGTCAACCTTTCCAATTTTCTTTGACCAATTCAAAGCTTCTATTGCCCCAAAATCATCTTCCAACTCCTTCAAGGTTCCAGCAAAGTCATACCACATCTCTTGCACTCCTCGATACTTCATCTCTTTAACAACCCCCAATATTTCAAAGTAACTCCACCTGTCACAATCACATTTCCAGTTTGAGAATTCACCCCCAATATATTTGTCACCTACGAAATACCCTCCATGATGAAAGGCAACAAAAAATTCATCCATAACAATGTTGTTCCTGTTTAAATCACCGTAACATAAGTAACCTATTTTCTATCTACTTACAGACGTAACTATTTCAAAAACCTAAACAACAATGGCGAAGAAGTGTACGAACTTGATACAATGCTTTCTCCACCTTCAATGTACTTGCATTCTGTAGAGAAGATTCTGGAATTTCACCGTCAATGGCGAAGAAGAGAAGACGAAACAATTTTCACGAATGGATGGAGAAGAGAATTAGGGTTCAGTAATTTGGGTTATCTTTGCACTACTGTGTTTATCAAATGAATATTAACCACAAAGCCATGTATCATACTTTAAACATGCCAAGTCATCTCACTTAACTGCCAACTCAGCACCGTCAAAGCCACATATACTTTTTCTAACGGAATTTCCAATATGCAAACGTTTTTAAACTTAAAGAACCTAAACGTTACAACAACAAAAACTTAAAGGACCTAAGTGGTAGCATTAAATAACTTAAAGGACTAAAAATGCTATTTTGCCTAAAATATTTTACATTGTTAACCAATCACAACCATGTATCAGAATAAAACATATTTTATATTTTAAAAATACTGATATTACATCAATTGTAAACACTTTGATTGGTTGCATGTGTAAAACTGTCTTACACTAACAGTACACTACCATTAAACCCATGTCATTTTAAACCATATTTAAAACGTTGTACAAATGTCATTTTTAAACCATATTTAAAATGTTGTACAAATGTCATTTTTTAAAGAAATGATATTCCTTTATTTTTTACACCAAATACATATACCGCATATACTGTTTATCGTATTTATACGGTAAATAGTATTTTTTAAATATTTTTTATTACAGTGTGTGAATAATATTCGTGAACAGTGATTTTAAAATAGTGAAACAAAGTTGTTAATAAAATATAAAAGTTGATTAATAAACACCAAATATTATAAATAATTTTTAATAGTGAAGCAAAGTTGGTTAATAAAAATTAAAAAGTTGGTTAATGAAGTTATGAAGTTGGTTAATAAAAGTTATCTAACAAGTTAGGTGTACTTGAAAGTCTTTCAATATTGGTGCAAATACTTGAAAGAGAAACCTTCTCTGACCATTTTCTTTCATCTCTTTAGAGTCCAACGTAGCCATATGACATGTATACAGGTAGAGGTTTAGTTTCTCTTGCACCGGTTGTCCGGGGCTTTGGAGCTTTTTCTAAGAGTTTGCAGCATTTTTGTTAAGTCTTTGGGTGTGTGATTGGCAGTAATTTTGGTAAAACTAACTTGGAAGCAACATGTTGAACAAGATGTTCTAACATGAAGAAAAACATGTTGAACAAGATGTCCTAACAAGATGTCTCGACATCTTGTCTGTTACAGGTCTGCAAGTTGTTACAACTAGAGTAATTACAGATTACTAAATATTCTGTGAATATTAAGTAATCTTATGTGGCATCCAAGGTTGAGGAATCAGAGATTCTGTTTCAATTTAAAGTTATTCGTTATTCTATTCTTGTTAAATGTTGAAGACTTTTTAGGAAACCCTTGATTGAAGACCTATTTTTATGGAGAATATTTTGCGGACTCTTAGTAGCTGCTTAGCTGCGTTTGAAGCCCAGCCAGTCCAGACGGTGCTTATGAATAGGATGGCACAACCCTAATTCAGGGTGTGGAACGTACTGTGTCTTGAGTAATATTTTAGGGTTTGTCTGTTCTTCTTAATTGTGAGTCTTTCTAATATCACCTTGATATAAGAGTAGGACTGTCTCTATTGAGTTATAAGTTATGTCAATCACTCCTAAGCTTTTAAGCATTGAGTGATTGTGTGTCTTTTGAAGTATATTTTCTAAAAACATTGAAAGAGTTATAATTCTGTCACAGTGGCGACTGGTAGGAAGTGAGAGGGGATTTACATACCTAGGTGAGTCTTAAGTAGAAATTGAATTGGGTAGGTGTAAAGTGAGAAGTTGTAAACTAAGTTGTTTAGTTTTGATTTAAAACTACTAATAGTGGATTTCCTTCCTGGCTTGGTAGCCCCCAGATGTAGGTGTTGTTATACACTGAACTAGGTTAACAACTCTCTGTATTTGGTTATTTTCTGTACTTTTAACCGTGTTTACCTTGGTTCTTGTGTTTTTAAACAGATATAAGTGTCTCGACATCTCTTAGGACATCTGATATCTGCATACCAGAATTTCAATTGGTATCAGAGCAGGCATCCTGCTCTGTATCTGGGTGAGATCTAGGGAAGATACTTTCTAGTACAATGAACAAGGAAGGAGGATTTGTGAACAGACCACCCATCCTTGATGGAACCAATTATGACTATTGGAAAGTGCGTATAATGGCCTTTCTGAAGTCTATGGACAACAAGGTTTGGAATTCTGTGATCAAGGGGTGGGATCCACCAAGGGCTAAAGATAAGGATGGTAATATTACTGATGTGCTAAAGGCTGAGGAAGACTGGGATAACAAAGATGACAAGCTAGCTCAGAGAAACTCCAAAGCATTGAATGTCTTGTTCAATGGAGTGGACAAAAACATCTTTAAACTAATAAACAATTACATTGTTGCTAAAGATACGTGGGATATTTTAAAGGCTGCTCATGTAGGAACCTCTAAGGTGAAGATGTCAAGACTTCAACTTCTTATCACCAAGTTTGAGAACTTGTAAATGAAGGAGGATGAAAGCATTCACGACTTTCACATGAATATAATTGAGATAACTAATTCCTCAAATTCCCTATGGAAGAAGATGTCACATGCTAAGTTAGTCAGAAAAATACTCAGATATCTTCCAAAGAGATTTGACATGAAGGTAATTGCCATTGAAGAAGCCCAAGACGTAAACAACATGAAAGTTTATGAACTAATGGGATCCTCTCAGACCTTTGAATTAGGGATTAGTGAAAAGTCTGAAAAGAAGAAAAGTATAGCATTTGTGTCTAATGTTGACGACTCAGAAGATGAATGTGACCTAGATACAGATGAAGGTATATCTAATGTTATTGTGTTACTTGGTAGATAATTTAATAAAGTAATGAAGAAGATGGATTGGAAGTCAAGATCAAATGTCAAGAATAAGACATTTGATAAAAATCAAGATTCTGGAAAAAGGCCCAAGACTGAAGAGAAGACTAACCAAGACAAAGGAATCAAATGCCATGGCTCAAGAAGCAAAAGAAAGGTTTATCTGTATCTTGGTTAGAAGATGATTCTGAAAGTGATCCTGAAGGAGAATCTACCAAGCAGGTTACATCCTTGGCTGGAATTTGTGATTCTGATAAAGAATCAGATGGTGAAGAACTCACTTTTGATGAACTTGCTGCTTATTAGAAGGAGTTGTGCATCAGAAGTAAAGAAGTGTGTCAACTAGGAGAGAATCAAAAGAGAGTCATTGCTCAACTTCAGGCTGAAAAAGTGGAGGATCTGGCTATCATCTCTGGTCTGAAGGATAAAGTTGTATTGCTCAACTTAAAACTTAACAATATGACTAAATCTATAAGAATGCTTAATGGTAGTTCTGATGTGTTGGATGAAATTATCCAAACTGGGAAAAATGCTGGAGATGTTAGGGGTCTTGGGTATGTTAATCAAGCTGTGGAAAACAAAGGAAAAAGGCGTGCAATGATTTTTTTAACCTAAAAGACAACAGGATCAAAAGATGTCAAGTCAAATGTCCCAACATCAGCAAAGACATCAAAAAAATCACTCAGGAAGCAAGGCCCAATGATGGAGATGCCATTATTGTGGAAGGTTTTGGCACATAAAACCCTATTGTTACAGATTATATGGTTATCCCAAACCAGCTGCACAACCCAGAAGGAGACAGACTGCTGTTAAGGCCAAGAAAGAGTGGATTCCCAAAAATGGTACTTCTGGACTCATAGCTCACACCTCTCTAAGAGCATCCGCTAGAGAAGACTGGTATTTTGACAGTAGTTGCTCTAGACACATGACTGGTGTCAAGAAATTCTTGGTGAATATTAAACCACATTCCACCAGCTATGTCACTTTTGGAGATGGATCAAAAGGTGAAATAAAGGGTGTTGGGAAGTTGGACTATTCTGGACTACCTAGCCTTGATGATGTGTTGTTTGTCCCTGGTACCAGACCTGTTTCTATGGCACCATACAGGATGTCGACATCGGAGTTAGCAGATTTGAAAAAGCAATTGGAAGATTTGCTAGAAAAGAAGTTTGTGAGACCAAGTGTGTCACCTTAGGGAGCTCCGATGTTGTTAGCAAAGAAGAAAGATGGTAGTATAAGATTGTGTGTCGATTACAGATAGCTGAATAAGGTAACGATCAAGAACAAATATCCACTTCCAAGAATAGATAATTTGTGGATCAATTGGTAGGTGCGCAAGTTTTCAGCAAAATTAACTTGACGTCGGAATACCATCAGATTCGGGTGAAGGATGAGGATATTCAGAAGACGGCTTTTAGAACTCAGTATGGGCATTATGAATATTTGGTGATGTCGTTCGGTGTTTCTAATACACCCAGAGTGTTTATGTAATATATGAACAATATATTTAATACTTATCTATATCAGTTCGTGGTGGTTTTCATTGATGACATTTTGATCTATTTAAAGTCGGATTGTGTTGCAAGTGTTGAAAGAGAAGAAGTTGTATGCAAAGTTGTCAAAGTGTGAATTCTGGTTGTGAGAGGTTCGTTTTCTTGGGAATGTTATTTCAGGTGATGGTATAACTAGGATCCGTCCAAAGTAGATGCAGTACTCAGAGGGAGGCTCCTAAGTCGGTTACTGAGATTAGAAGATTTTTGGGCTTGGCTGGTTACTACCGCAGATTTATTGAAGGTTTTTCTAAGTTAGCACTTCTATTGACCCAGCTGACTTGTAAAGGTAAAGCGTTTGTGTGGGATATACATATTGAGAGAAGTTTCATAGAGCTGAAGAAGAGATTGACTACGGCTCCAGTTTTGATTTTGCCTGAACCTAATGAATTGTTTGTAGTGTATTGTGATCGCCGATTATGGGTTTGGGTGGTGTGCTAATGCAAGATGGCAAGGTTGTGGCTTATGCTTCATGGAAACTGAGGGTTAATGAGAGAAACTTTTCTACTTATGATTTAAATTTGGCTGCAATAGTGTTTATGTTAAAGATTTAGAGGAATTATCTTTATGGTTCCAGATTTGAGGTATTCAGTGATCACAAGAGTTTGAAGTATTTGTTTGATCAGAAGGAACTGAATATGAGGCACTGAAGATGGTTGGAATTCCTGAAGGATTATGACTTTGGCTTTAATTATCACCCCAGTAAGGCTAATGTCGTGGTTGATGCTTTGAGTCGAAAGTCGTTACATTTGTCTGCTTTGATGGTTAGGGAGTTAGAACTTATTGAACAATCCAGAGATATGAGTTTGGGTTTTGAGCTAACACCGCAGAGTGTGATGTTGGGTATGTTAAAGATAAATAATTATTTTCTTAATAATATTAAAGAGAGTCAGAAGTTGGATGTGAAGTTGGTGGATTTGATGGTTGGGAGTAATCGGACTGAAGATGGTGATTTTAAAGTGGATGAGCAAGGTGTGTTGAAATTCTGAGGTAGAATTTGCATTCTTGATAATCCTGAGTTGAAGAAGATGATTTTAGAAGAAATTCATAGAAGTAGCTTGAGTATCCACCCATGAGCTAATAAGATGTATCAGGATCTGAAAAAGATATTTTGGTGGCATGGACTGAAACGTGATGTGGAATAGTTTGTGTATGCATGTTTGACTTGTCAGGAGTCAAAGGTTGAGTACCAGTAGCCTGCAGGGTTGATGCAACCATTAGATTTTCTAGAGTGGAAATGGGATAGAATTTCGATGGTTTTTGTGACAGGATTACCAAATACTCCTAGAGGTCCTAGAGGGCATGATGTGATTTGGGTGGTGATTGATAGACTGAAGAAATCGACACATTTTATTCAGATTAACATCAGTTTTTCTTTGTAGAAGTTGGTAGAGATATACATCCGTGTGATTGTGAAGCTTCCTGGTGTTCCATTGAGTATTGTTTCTTATAGAGACTCGAGGTTTACATCCAGATTTTGGGAGAGTTTGCAGAAGGCTTTGGGTTCAAAGCTGAGGTTGAGTTCTGCCTATCATCCACAGACAAATGGTCAGACAGAGATAACTACTCAGCCCTTGGAGGATTTTTTGAGAGCTTGTGTTCATGAGCAAGGGGGTGCTTGGGATAGTCATTTGTAATTGATAGAGTTTACTTATAATAATGGTTACGATTCTAGCATTGGAATGGAACCTTTTTAGGAATTATATGGTCGGAGGTGTTGGACACCTTTGTGTTGGCATGAATCTGGTGAGAGTGTAGTGCTTAAGCCTGAGATTGTCCAGCAGACTACTGAAAAGGTGAAGCTAATTCGAGAGAAGGTGAAAGCTTTTCAGAGTAGACAGAAGAGTTACCATGATAAGAGAAGGAATGATCTTGAGTTTCAAGAAGGAGACCATGTATTCTTGAGAGTCACTCCGGTGACCGGTGTCGGATGTGCTTTAAAATAGAGAAAGCTTACTCCTCGGTTTATTGGTCCGTATCAGATTTCTAAGAGGATTGGAGTGGTTGCATATAGAATTGCGTTGCCACCAAATCTCTCGAACTTGCATGATGTATTCCATGTATCACAACTTCGAAAGTATGTTCCAGATCCATCTGATGTGATTCCAATGGATGATGTGCAAGTGAGGTATAATCTTACAGTTGAGGCTTTACCTATGAGAATTGAAGACCGTGAATTGAAAAGGTTTTCACACCTCGAAAAATATGACCTTCGCAATGGGACGCGGAAAAAGTTATTAGAACAAAGTCGCCACCGAACTTTATTCATTCCAATAAAGGAATAGGAAAATATCAAGAAAACCTTTAAGAGATAAGAACATGGTCATCACAACCAAATTCTAGGTTCGGGAGTCGATTACGCAAAGGGAAGGTATTATCACCCCTCACATCCATTTTACTCAACGGGAACCTCTTAGTTCGATTTGTGATGAATGTTAGCTAATGTTATTTATTTTCTTCTAAGCGAGTAATGCGAAAAGGTAAGGTAAAGGATTTCGATTACTAAGGGAAAATAGGTGGTTTTATATTAGGGTGCTCGCCAAGGATTAGGGCCCTTGTGCCTACGTATTCTTATTGTGAAATGAGAATTAGAGCATCTGTAGTTAGGATCTGTTTACCATGAAAATTGGTAAACAACCCCTGATCTTCCAAATCTAACTTTGATGACTCATAGGATCGATCAGATTGATCCTAGGACATGTGCTAACAATTAATCTAAGGTAAATTCTGAAGAAATAAACACTTCGATGGTACTCGTAAAGAAAAGTTCGTTGAAAACGCAATCTAAACAGCGCTTTAAAAATGTTAAGTTAAAAGGCTAAAAATGTAAAAGAAAAGGTCGAAGGCTGCAGTAAAGGTTGAAAATGTAGAAAGTGCAGAAACATAACTTTCGTTAAATAGAAGATAAAAACTTAACGAAAGATTAAAGTATATTGATTTGAAGGATAAATGGTATTTACATCACGTACATTCTCACAAGACTCTTTTCTCAACACACGGATAGTTTGAGTGAATTTGGAGTTACTTGTACAAAGTGAACCTCACACCCCCAATCCTATTGTTGGACCCCCTATTTATAATACTAAAACTAACTGCTATAAACTGCCTGAAATAATCAACAAATGACAAGTGTCGTACTGCATGCTTCCATTGCTTGGATACATGCCACTTGTCTTTCTTCAAGAGCGAACCAAAGTAACTACTCCCTCCTTTATTTGAATTTGAATTTCCCAACGTCAGACATTAGTAGTGTTGTCGGTCGAAGGTGACCTCTTCAACTCTTAGAAATATTTTCTAAGTCCCAAAAACATCCTCTCTTCTTGTGAGCATCTTCGACTAAAACCTATCATACAGAGCCCGTCGAAAGCCTTTTTAAACCTCTTTAAGAGTTTAATATTCCCATCAATACTTCCAACTTCATATAGGCGTCAAATTTATGAGCTAACAAATTGCCCCCCAAAAATGTATTTTTCGACAGTACTGAAGAAAAGGGCATTTTTTGATAGTGTCCATTCGACGCCATCTTTCGACCAAGCATAAGTGTCCATCAAAAACTGACTAACCCACGTCTCGAGAAACTATTCAGTTTCTTTTCAATCAAATTTGTGACATCACAACCAATTATGATTATGACTGAAACGTCTCCTCGGAAATCACATCAAAACCCAAACCATCATAACCTCTCCTAGAGTCTAGGAGATCGTGGATATAGGCAGCAACTGTCACTGCCCCTACTTTGGCTCCTGGGATGACACGTGTCCCACTAGCTCTAGCCCCTTAATGATGATTAGTGGCCTTTTAGTGTTTCCAAAACATTATAAATAGTCTCTTCAGAAACTATTTTCATTTTTTTTTTCAAATCCAAAGTATCCACAACGCACTTTCTCCTCTCTTCAAAACGCTCAACGCTTCACCTCCAACAAACCCCTTTTCATCAAATTTTCACCGATAGCTTCTTCAACTGCTACTACTGAAGACCCAAAGAAAAACTAGAAGCTCAAGGGTCAAAAGAGCGTACCAACACTTCCTCTATTCGCCACATTAAATGGACCCAAGGTGGTAAAGAATCAGCAATTCATCCCTGAGCCGCTCAAGGAGGAAAAAAGACACATCTACGAATCCCAGGTACTGATTCCTATTACCATTTCTGGGAAACCATTAGCTTTATCTGGTCCCTTATCTTCTTTAGATACATATTATACAGCCATTAGTGACTTCTTTCCATCATATCGTAAAACCAAACCTTTAGGGCAGAAAGACAAAGCCAGGGTAACATCTGAACCCCACGACAATGTAGCCCTAAAGAAGATAGATTTGATGTATCTGAATAACGGGTCTAGGCTATTTAGGGAAACCCCGTATTTTAAGGATTCTGACCTCTATTTGAACTGGTTGACCAAGTTAGAGAAAGTGAAAGCAGAAACTTGGAAGAGCTTAGGAATCTACGACTTGATCATGATGTCGAAGACAAGTCTCGCTTACTGTCCAACTTTGTTAGCATCATCTTTGTATTTTTGGGATAATACCCATTATACTTTCCATCTCCCTTGTGGGATAATGACACACACTCTCTTCGACATAGCCGCTATCACAGGGCTAAGACCACATGGGTTAGTTTACGACCCTGAAATAGACGCTCTAGACACTATAGGGTTCGCCACCACCAAACACACTTATACTCATTTCATGAACCATTACCACAACAAGCAAACTGACATAGTCGAGGAGAAAGAGTACATAGCATTCCTGGCTATGTGGCTTTCTCACTGCGTATTCTGTACCAAATCCTTGCAGGTGGCAAGAAAATATCTGACTCTAGCCCATCAATTACACCTTAATCGAGGCATTTGCCTAAGCGAAATGATATTGGCTAGTCTGTACGAGTCTTTGAGCGAAGGTGTTGGTCGTCTGAAAAACCAAGAGAGCAACGAGAACCTTCTGCTATCAGGACCCTTTTGGTTACTTCAGCTTTGGCTTAATGCCACTTTTGAAGCCAGTCTCCCTAACAAAGGGTCTGTGGACGAAGACGCTATGGAGATTAAAGAGTGACGAGTCGAATGGGTTCGACTGGTACAACTGACCCCAAATGAAGAAGGACAGACACTTAGGGCATCATTCTCCCGCTTCATCAAAATGTTTTCCAAGCGCTATGAATTCACACCAAGGATGGCGCCTTTTGCTGAACGAAAATATGGCCCTGAATGGCTTACCAGGCCCTTTCCTCCTTCGTTCAAAAAACATGAAGAAGAATTGCAACGTGTCTGGGAGGCATTCCTGATCCCTCGAC
The DNA here is from genome assembly GCA_022829125.1 of Lathyrus tuberosus. Lineage (NCBI taxonomy): Eukaryota > Viridiplantae > Streptophyta > Magnoliopsida > Fabales > Fabaceae > Lathyrus > Lathyrus tuberosus. Next base: position 4,347,875 of record JALAZF010000162.1, on the reverse strand, counting down.
TTATTGTTCATCGACTCAACTTGCTAAAGGGCCAAACCTCTCTGATGACTTATCAACCAAATCTTGTCTCTCGACAATTTAGTTTAGTATAGACTCTACCCAAGTGCCTGTATGAGAAGAAAGTCCACGTTATCCTTCCCAACACTATCTACGATTCCATAGAGAGTTCGACACACCTTGCTCGATATGCTCATCGATCACTCCTAACTCCCGTCTACTTTAAACCTTCTCATCTCTGTACCCAAGAGTTCCACGATTGGTGGTCGAAACATTATGCTACAGAGTTCCTTGATGTCCCTAGCTTAGCTCAGTTGATTGACCAAGCTTTTGTTGATGTGTAGGAGAAGATCAAGAAAGGTACAACCACTCACATTAAGGAGATTCAAGCCTTCCAGAAGTACTTTGAAACTGTTTATCGACCAAATGATATTAGTCGAACCGTCCGTGAAGCTGCAGTTATGCTAAAGGTGAAATTTCTAAAGAAAATGGAGAGTTTGAAACTCCCTTCATATGTTCCTCCTGAGAAACACTATGAAGTGGCTTTCGCATTATTTCCTCCAAAGACTCCTCGACTGCCATCTGCGTATTTTGGAGTGGCTCTTGCCCCTCCATTTCCAGATTGGTTCATCTGTGGGGATTCTATAAAGATCCTTTGCCAGCAGTCGAAACCCAAGGCTCAGCGGGTGGTTCCGACTAAGCATGCGCTAGACAGTTTCAAAGGACACCTTTATGTCGGTATCGAAAATGTTCGCATAGAATACGAAATACATGAAGGTTTGGATTCTCCAATTTTATGTTCTTTTATTCGAACTTTATCATTACTGACTTGTGGTAACTTGGTTTGTTTTGCAGCTATACCCAAAAGGAACACACCTCAACAACCGGTCGAAGCCAAAGGTGAAGGCAGCAAGGTACATCCCACACCTTTTTCCTTTCGCTGATTACTCCTTCTTCCCTTAACGCTTCTCATCATTTCAGGCTTCTCGAAAACCACCTCCGACACCTCAAAGGAAGTCAAAGAGGGGCACTGCCCAAATTATCTTCAATTCAGAGGATGAGGACCAATCTCCACCTGAAGACTTGAAACTCAAGAAGAGGAAGAAGCCAATCCAAGAATCTAGTGCTACTGGTGACCAACCTGAGCCTACAACGACTAAAGTCCCCAAAAGGACCACTACTACGAGTAAAGTTGCAGAAGCCTCTTCTGGAACCGCCTCTAAACCAGCTGAAGGTCATGCTGAAAGCAATAACTCTAGCCCTGATGCTGAAGGTGTCAAGGTAACTTGTCATATTTTTCTTTAAATAACAACTTATTTGCCTTGTTTCCCTTTAATCTGACTTGCTTCGACTTAATTTAGGCTGATGCTAGTGGTTCGAAACCACCGGTGGATAACCCTCCTTCTCCCATCACTCTCCTAAATAGCCAAGGTGAGCCCACATACCATTCCACTTCTGACTTGGGCTCTGGAATGAGTTCACTAGGTGAAATTAACAAACCTGGTTTTGAAACAGCTCCCCCTTCGCCAGCAAAGACTGCTACCCAACGATCTAAAACAGATGGCTCCGACCATGAGGCAGACGATGTTCAGCAGGATCCTGACACATAAAATCCAAAATAGATGAACCCTTTGGGGCTGCCAATGTTAACCCAGAAGGAGAGGAAGAAATGGAAGAAGATGATGATGAGACCATGCACCAATCTGAACTTAATGGCCATAGTGATGAAAATGATGATGAAAAAATGGACGAAGATGAAGAGGGGGACGACAAAGGTAAGGAGGAGAAGGTTGACAAAGGACCAATCAACGAGCCAACCTATGCCGAAGCTACTACCACCCTAGCGACTACTGCTGCTACTGAAGGCAAGGCCACCTCAACTGTGTATGGAGCAGGCCTTTCTGAAAAAGAGCTGGATGCCTTGAAGACTAGCAATCCTTGACAATACATAAAGATCCTTCTTGGCCATCGAGGAAGCTCATCTGATAAAACTCCCAGCGCTTCTCCAGAATCTGCCAACGTCATCTTAGAGCTTGGCACTATGATTGACCAAGTCCATGGTGACCTCAAATGCCTGCCCCAAATCGAAAATGAAATTTCAACTAAAGCTGGTAGTGAGGCTGCCGCTTGGGTCTCTGCCACTGACTCTGAGAATAAGGTAGCAGAATTAGAGGAAACCAAAGAGAAGAACAAGCAAGTGATCTCCTCCAATGAACAAAACATTGCTTCCTGGGAGCAAAAGATCAAGAAGCTTCGAGCCAAGATCTCAAAGGCCAAAAAGCGCAACATTGAGTTGTCTTCCTTTGATGACTCTGGCGCGTCGAAAGAGCTTGAAAATGCTATCACTTTTGCCGCGAAAGCTCAACAACTGGAGAAGGAAGTTGCACACTTAAAATTTGACAAGGCCTTATGTGAAAATCGTCTTGACCTCCAGAAGACGAAGTACTTGAAGATGAAGGAGAATTTCCCCTTTTAGCTTGTTACTCTCTTTGTAATTTTTAATTTAATGCTCCATGGCCCTTTGAGGCTTTTATATGTAATGACTTTTAAGCCATTTTGGCATTCATAAATACCATTATTGGCTTTTCCCTTGTTACGTTGAATTACTCTTTAACAATTTTAATTTCTTGAAGTGTTAGTTTATATTTTTTCAAATACTTGCCATTTACTTTCAAGATTCTTTTATCCTCATTTAATTCTTCAACTTCATAGGCTCCATTAGAAAATACTTGCGTAATTTGAAACGGGCCCTCCCATTTTGGGGACCATTTGCCCAAGGCTCTAACCTTTTGATCCATAGGCAGGATTAACTTCCAAACTAAATCTCCAAGCGAAAAGGTCTTTGTTGTACCCCAAATTTTTCGCTTAGATCCATTGATCGTCTTCATAACATATTAGGTCAATCACTTTGCATGCTAACCTTCCTGTGTGTGGTTGTTTTGTGTGTTTGTTCATTTGTATTACAGGTTGGATTTAAATCCATACATTTGTTGAGTTTGGTTTGATTAAAGGGTTGTAGACATGTTTGTTTGGACTAATGAAAAGAAGGGTGACATAGTTTGCAATGTGGGCTTGGAGACCCAAGTAATGGCCCAAGTGATTTACAATAGACATTAAGGCACCAATTTGGACCATTATGGTGGCTTGAAGAGTGGGGTTACAAATAAGATTGCAATTCGATTTTGAGTTAGATCTTCAAGGATGGTTTATGGGATTATCAAGTTGGATTTACTGAGTTTCGCTTTAAGATGGATTTACAAGTTTCACTCCATATTGGACTTCCAAGTTTAATTCAATTTTGAAAGTTCAAGTTGCTTTCTATTTTGGATTCAATTTGTTTCCATGTTGAACTTACAAGGGTTTCAAGTTAAATAACGATTTGCATTTGGAATTAAGGATCATTCATCTAGATCCAAAAGTCTTAAAGAATATTCAAAGAATGCAAATCAATTTTTAAGAATCTATTTCAGGAGATACCAACATACAAGTCAAGGTATAGTCAAAAGGGAGTTTGGAACCATTTATGTGGGAGTTCCGTAATCGAAGTTCAATTCTTAAGGATTTAAGTGCCATTTACAAGGTCAAATATGTTTTACGGGGGTTGGATTAGAAAGTTCGAAGGCCACTTCATTTTCGAAAACAAGTCTCGTTACAAATTACAACTTTCAAGGTAACGCCCTAGCTCTATTTACAAAGGGACTAAGTGCAAGCTTTATGAGCCCCCACAAACCCAGTGAGGACTTAGCAGAAGTCTTGATTTTGTTTGTTTCATTAGAAAAGTTTATATTTAGAGATTATGAGGTTGCAGTTAAATTTTGAGCATTAAACGTAGCGACGTATGCCACAATACTATGGCTACTACACATGATCATGCTCACGCCACCACCATATCACCTAAACAACCTCTAGCAATCCTCCACCCAGTATTCCTGTCACAATATCTCAAGATCATCATTCCAAACAATCAAATTCAAGCATAAGAGTCCAACGTTCAAAGTTGTTTTTGCCAGATCAAATTCCAAGTTCAAACTTCACATGCTACAAGTATTCAGTATTACATTGTACAAACCTTTCTTTACATAAGGGATCCAAATTGTAAGAGCAAGAAGCAATTTGAATATGGCATCGTTAATGGTTCCCATCTTTGCTAACAATTAGAAAGAAGATTGTTACGTCAAGTCAAGAAACCTCTTCCACTCGCTCCATCAAATCTAGTTCACTGTACAAGACTCCACCTACCCCTAAATTGGCACTAAACTATCCACGCCATTATCCATCGATTCAACTTCAGGCATGGCGTTAATTGTTGACAGCAGGTTCTATGTGTCATTCAAGCGTACCTCCCAAGTTTCCTAGACAAACACAGAAATAGTAAAATGATTAGCAAGGAAGAATACGACAGCCAAATAAATTATATGTCAAAATCCACAAAACATTGACAAGTTCTAGCAATACATTTGAAATCCAACATTCTCGCAACGGTCATTAATTCGCTAAACGTGGTACTCGAGGCAAAGTCCTAAATTTACGCATAAGCAATATCTGGGTTGCACATTGGGCTCGTACAACATTAGTTACCAGCCAGTGAAGTCACTAAAAGCTTGTACTTACGCCGGATTTTTCGATAAAGCCTCTGCATCAGGATTTGTACCAAAAGTTATCAAGGGTGAACTGAATAGAGACAATAAGAGCAAATCGTCACAATCATCGTCATCAAACAAGGTAAACAAGGGAAATGGCATAAGAATCAAGTAGAAAAAATTCAAATCTGTGCTACCAAACGCAACTAACCATCATTCTCCGTTCAACCATGGCAGCGACATCTCAGGCTCAACTGTTCTGCTTCCCCGCCGTTCATCGTAGCCCACACATCCAGCAACGCCGCCCGCTTCCATGCCTTTCCTTTCGCACCTCCAAGTTATCAGTTGCTATGAGTCTGGAGAGGCATGAAACAGAGATTGTTGATACTGAAACACAAAATTCACTATGTTATGCAGATGATAATTCAAGAAGGATTTGAAAGAAGATAATACCAAGCCACCTAAAACAAAAAACACGTGCAAGGTCAAGACTAAAGATTAAGTACAAGGATGTTACTGGAGTGTACCATACAAAGACCATTCTTAGTGTGGATGGGAATTCCCTGGGCCAGCATTTGTTACACATACAACTCCACTTTGCTTTGACCTACTCATTTTACGGCTAGCAGTAGCACCTATCATTACATGGAAATAAGAGTAATGTTTGTAGTATAAGGCTGATGTTGTCTACATGTCTACGAAGGTTCAAATGTGTCCTGCAAATGGTGTTTTCACTCCTAACGAAAGTAATCAGGGTGTTGTTCCTAATGGAAACCCACCGAGACGATCCATATGAGAGCTCTGAAGTGATTGGGAAGTCGCAAGAACGAATATCAGATGCTTAGAGGTTCAAAAGAAGTTCTTTGGGTGTTTCTAGAAGGATCCTGAAAATAAAACCATATGTTTATTCAAAGATTAAAGTCAGAGTTTCACTTCCAAAAAACCGTCAAGTACGAATCATCATCAGTAAGTGCAGGAAATTAAACATTCACATGGCAAATCAAAAGGGAGTTATTGCTGCCATAAATTCTCAGACATGTAAACGAGGGTCACAAACTGTTCCAAGACAAGGTTAAACAAGAAAATTATAAACAACTCCAAAACTGTATCAGATATATCAAACTTTCCAAAAACACATTCAAAAGGTTTGCAAAGTTCCTAATTTGGCCTCAGAGCATATTTTGAATCAGAAAGTTATTTATTCATCATATTCAATTAAGGAATTATGGGCAATATCGTAAATAGAAACTACCAGCAAAATTTCCCAAAAACCGAAATTGGATAAGATTCAAAACTATCAAAATTTGAAATCACGGTTTCAAGGCAGCAGCAAGACTTTCCAAAATAGAAAACAAATCGCATCTGAAAATCACACCAAATCATTTCAAGGCACAATCAAATCGTATCAAACAAATCAAACCATTCAAATTTCCAAATCAGGATCAAATCAAATCGTATCATGATCAACACGTATCAATGCAGCAATTAAGAGAAATTCATCATTGGCCACTATAAAAAGGGGTCACTTGGCATCAAAAAAGAGGAGAAAAAAAAAACCTAGCAGAAAAATCAGGTGAAAATCAGAAAAAAAAAAAAAAAAAAAAAAGAAGCAGAAACGCAGCAACAACATCATTCGACTTTCCAAACCCGCCTGTTGCGGTGAAAATTGGATAACAAGCTATTAATTAACTTGCATCATATTTCTTTTACAACCGACTTTGATTTATCCAAAGGAAAGGTTCAAGATCGTTTAAAAACCTAAAGGGGGAAGATCTAAGGTTTGGGGGTTGGTTATACAAAGGGAAGGTATTAGCACCCTAAGTATCTGTAGTACTCTACAGGAACCTCTTGTTTAGTTTGTGTTATGTTAAAGTTTGTTTGCTAAAGGAATTTTTACTATGGTAAAGAAAGACCTAGGGGTATATACACTAAGTATGCTCTAAGGGTGTAAAAAGAAAATGTGGAATCCGAGAAGGTATCGGATGTAAAGGAAAAAGATGGAAAAAGAAAAAGGTAGCTCGCTAGGATCTCGCAATCCTATGCCTACGTATTCTCAAGGTGAACTTGAGAAATCAGAGCAATCGTAGTTCCCCTCAATACGGGGTAAAAGGGTGAAAAGCTTGAAAGCAAAGCTTGTAAGGATGGATTGGTTAGGAGAAAGAGATTAATGGCTATCTCTTAAAAGGATTGTGAAAGGTTGGACCGTCTTGAAGGAGAAGAGATTACTGGCTATCTCTTGGGAAGGCTTGGTTAAAAGGGAATGAAGTGAGTAGGGTCTGACAGCAAGGCTATCCTAACTGACTGGGCAGTCAACTGGGTAGGATCTTTCCTTTGGAATGAGGCAAACAGATAAGTATAAATGAATAGGCATCACAGATCGGGTATTAATCACAGTCAAAAGAATTAAACTCAAGAATATCAGGAATCAGTTAAAGTGGAAGATCCAAACGGCCAAGATTAAGTTAAAAAAATTAAATAAATATAAATTTAAATAAGATCTAACTAAAGCTAAAATCTAATTAAAAGTTAATTAACTAAATCCTAATAAAAACTAGTTAACTAATTCTAAAAATAAATAATTATGTCTAATTACTAATTACTAATTAAAACTTGATTAAAACTAATTAACTTAAAATTCTAACTAAATAAAATTCCTAATTTAAAACTAAAGATTAAATCTAATTAAACCAACTCTAATTTGAAAATTAAATAACCAAGTCTATAATTGTAAAAACTGAACGAAGAATTATATATAAATATATGTAATCTACAGTAGAGCAATTTTATATAACTTGAAAACTAGACTAACAAAAATTATATATATTTAAAATCTAGAACTAACCGAAAGTAATATAAAAGTAAGGTTATATACAATTTATAAAACTCAGAAAATATATAAAATATAAACTCACAAAACAAAATATATATTAAATATATGCACCTTACAAAACAGTATGTGTATTATATAAACATAAAATTTCTGAACAATCAATATTTATATAAAATAAAAAACAACATGAAGTATATGTTTCTTAAAATAATAAAGAGTAACGTATATATGTCAAAACATAGAATAAGGCAATGTATGGAACTTGAAATAGCATATTTATATTCATAAGAAATAAAGCTAAACAAAAACTACAGCACACACACACGTTCATAAACAGTTCGGACATAAACAATATTATTTTTTATAAGAAGAAAAACAAACAGCTTGAACAAATATCAAAATACTACGACACTCCATGATCTAAACTTCAGCGAGGAAACGCAGCAAATAAAGTAAGCAATCGAAACCAAAACGAAATCAACTCAAAGCATACAACAGAATCAAAAATTTTCAAACCGTTACTGCAAAGTCGAAACGTTGTCGGAAGCAAAGTGTTGTCGTTGTTGGAAGTTGATGTGACGAAGCGTGTTGACAACGTCGGAGCTGCACGGAGCTATTGTTCGCTAACGGCGAGATATGGTTGGAGGGTAGTTGCGAAATGGTGGCTGGCTTCGTGGCTATCGACGGTTCACATAATGGAGGATGATGGTGATAAGTTGTTTAATGGTGGGTGAGGAAGCTTATGGAAAATGGTTATGTGTTGTAGAAGAGAAAGAAGAAAATGAGAATGAGTTTATGTGTTTGTGAAGGTGATAGTAAGATGGAGGGATGAATGGCTGATGAGAGGGAGATTGCCGCGTATAGTTTGAATTCACAGTGGATGGAGTTGTTTAATGAAGATTGAGAAGAAGAGTGATCATGCGATGGAGAGGAAGAGTGATCATGCGATGGAGAGGAATGATGGTCATGCTATGTTCTTATGGAGGTGATGAATAATAACTTGGGAGTATGGAATGAAAAAGATCAAGAGTTTATCAGAGCTTTTTGTATGAAGTATATGGTGTTTTTATAAAAAGTGTGTTACTTGAATGGTTTGTGGTGTGAGGAGGTAAGGTGTGGGTTTGTTTAATAATGAGAGGTTGGCGGAAATGAGAATGGTGTCCATTGCAGGATCGCCTGTTATGAGGGTTAAAGAAAATGATAATGAAGTGGAGAGTGTGATGAGATGGTAGTCTTAAAATGGGGTCCGCATGGCTTTGAATATGGCAGTGCAGTACGTATGCGCATGGGAGAGATAGTGGTTCGCATGGTAGTGTGATACGTACACATGCTAGTGAATAAAAAATGAATCCTCTGCAATTATCTTTTCCATCCCTTTTTAACTTTTTCTGTTTTTGTGTTTTGAGTTTAGAGAGAGGGAGTAATGGTCAAAGCAAAGGTACATGACATTAATGGGATAGAAAAAAAAGAGAGCATGGGCTATACATTTTTCCACAAGAGAAAGAGACCTAAGATGGTGAAATTATTCTTGAAATTTAAAGTGAGTAACACTGCATCATACCACGCGCTGGTAGGACGTAGGCATGCAATGACTTCAGGCTAGTTTACACTAAATTGCAATAAAAACAAAACCTAAACAAAACTTAATAACCAAGTCTTTTAAGAAATACAAGAATAAAAATATTATTTAAAGAGAAACGAATAAATAAAATAATAAAATAAAATGCAATAAAAATTAAATATATAAAAAAAATCTGATTAAAATGATGAAATAAATAAAATGACTAAACTAAAAAATAAATCCCCTAATTCAAATAAAATAAATTAAAACTAATTACTTAGTAGTAAAATTTAAATAAAAGAAAAGATTATTTCAACTATAATTTAAGAAAAGAGAACAAAAATAATTCAAATAAACCAAAACTAATTATCCAAACAAATTAAAATTAATTTAACTAAAATTAAACTAAATTAGAAATTAAAGCTAGACTAAAATTAGAATTAGATAAAATTTAAAATTAAAACTATAATTAAAATAAACTAAATAAATCCCAAATAAATCTAAGATAAACTATTTAACTAAATATAAAAGAAAAAAAGGTAATTATAAGAATCAATAATGACATGGAATGACAAATCAACTAAAATGCATAATTAAAGGTGTTTAACTAAAAAAAGCGAGAAGGCTTACTTAAAATGATATGACGAAGGCCAACGAATCTGAGGGTAAATTTTGGGGTACAACACCGCCAAAACACAAAGATTCAGAAAACATCATCATCATCCCACGGAGAAATCAACAGACAACAGAGAAGGGCAACGACAAGCAATCTGCGCATAAACATGTAAAAAAGAAGAAGATCTTCCCTGAGGAGAACACCGTTCGCGATCGCCGCCACCATCGCCGACAACCCTTTTCCTTTTCTCGCTTTTGCTCTTTTTTTTATATATCATGTAACTGTAGTCAACAATAATATAAGGAAATCGGGGTATGGGCTGTGTGGGGTGGGGTATATTTTTGCTGCTTGATGATTGATGATCGTGAGAGATTGAGAGACGACGACACCGATAGGGATTCAAACCCTAGCTTTCACTTCGAGAGAGAGAACCAAGAGCGGCGAGAAAGAGAAGAGTGAGATCGTGTGGCTATCCCTCCGTTTTGATTTTCGTTTTCTGTTTAACTTAACCTTGTTTTTAATTTCAACTCAACCCTTTTCTTTTTTTTATATATTAAATAAATTTCAATACTAACCTTTTCCGATTAGTAAATATAAATTAACCAATTTGGTCAGTTTTTTCCTCTCTGAACTTTTATTATAAAAAATCATTTTCTTTTAAAAAAATATAATAATTCATTTTTTTAGAACTTCATTGACCCTTCTAATATAATTTTAAAATTAACATTAATAAAAAGAAACTAAATAATAAAAAGCTTTTTTTAAATAATATTATTTTCTAAACAGTAAAACTATTTTATATAAATACTAAATAAAAAACTCTTTTAATAAATAAAAACTCTTAACAACTCTCTTTCCACTTTTAATAAAACCTTACAACTAAAACAAAATAAACTCTGAAACAACTAACTTTTATAAGAAAACTCTAACAAAATAATCCTTAACAATAACTTTTTCTCAATAAACCTTAAGAATAAATCAAACTCGTTAGATCCCCCTCACGTTTGAGTGAATCGCATGTTGTGTGCTATTTCATGATTGATATTTTCGCTTACTGTTGCTTGATGAATGTGCATGTTCTATATGCTTCAAACCTTTCAAAAATACAAAAAACTCTCGATCCAACGTCGAGCCCTTTTTCTACCCATGTAAGTCGACCGCCTTCGGGCATCGCATTCAACCTTTTCGATCACTATACACTAAAGCTAGCCCACTTTGCTAGTGCGTACTAATAATCTAAGTTAGTCCCCCTCGACATTCCAAAGGAAAGGTTATTAATATTGACTCAAACATCATAGGACTAACACTTTAGAACCCTTGGCCTTAGGATTCGGAGTCGCCGTGCTCCACGTCTCTCCGTAGACACTTAGAATCTTAGCCTTAGGATCGGAGTCGCCGTACTCCAAGTAAATGCTCCGCCGCGAACATTTACAATCCTACCCCTCTTAAACCAACCTACAACTTTAAAGTCACCGTACTCTATGTAAAGTCTTGCCCAAGACTTTACCTCCCCTTGGAACCTTGACTACGTCAAGAAGTTCCTCATTGCAGAACTACGCATACTCTGATTCTACACCCGAGGATACGTAGGCGTAAGGTGGGATACCTTATCGAGTATATTTAGATACTAACCCCTAGGGTTTCAGCCTTTAGCATAGCACTTTTAGCAAGCGAGTAAGAGATAACATAAATGCTAACAAGAGGTTCTCGTAGAGTACTACGGACGTTTAGGATGCTAATACCTTCCCTAGGCGTAACCAACCCCCGAAGCTTAGATCTTTAGGTTTTTTTCGCTTTTGAACCTTTCCTTTGGATAAATCAAAGACGGTGGTGAACATTTAAAGAAATGTGATCCTAGTTCATTAATAACTATGGTATCCAATTCTCACCGCAACAGAAATGGCGACTTCACTGGGGACATGTTGAGGGTTTCCCCTATCTTGTTTTTTTTACTTATGTTATCTTTCTTTATTGTATTTGCTTATTATCTGTGTTGGTTTTATGGGTTACTATTTGTGTGGTGAGACAAAGTCCTACACCCGGACTAGAGTGAAAATTATGATAGGAACGGTGAGAATTCAAGGATACTTTGAGGGAGTCGATTCCTGAAGAAGTTGAATTGAGACTTCACCACTCAGTCTAGGCCCTCTCGAATTTAATTTTGTCCAACGAGTCTATTCGTGAAGACGCTATTATTTCGAACTAAAGGCCATCGAGACTGGGGACCGTAGTGACCTTTAACCCAACTTGGCCTATTAGGATGTAGTGCGGGGACTATGCGGGAGTCTATTTCTGCAATAGTCGCTACGCGATACTACACTCGGACGAGATTCTCTTGAGAATATTATTAACTACCAAGTGATTTGGAAAATCGATAATATCCGAAAGATGGATCGTAGACTCTGGGAACTTTGTAGAACCCGTTCGGTAGGTACATTTTGAAACTATAGTGCATACATTATGGGAGGGTAGACCTTGGCTTCATGTTGTGACCTTTCAAACCTAGGGCCTTTTGTTCGTATGTGCTTTGTGTTGTGTGCCTTGTGTGTTGCATACATTCATAAGCATCATTTCATAAAGATTCATGGAACTTGACTATATTTATAAACTTTGTAGGGATACTATGGATACCGATAGAAGGAATACAAAGAAGTACACTTTTCAGATTCCTAACTTGGATGATCTAAGGAGGTTGGGAGCTTTGGTAAAAGATGATGAGAGTTTCAGAGGCAAATATGGAAGACTTTTATATGTGATGAATGCAAAGGTTGATGAAGGACTACTTTCTACCTTACTCCAGTTTTATGATCCACTGTATCACTACTTCACCTTTCCAGATTACCAGCTTGTACCTACCCTTGAAGAGTACTCTCAGATAATTGGGTTACCTATTTGGGACAATTATCCCTTCCCTGTCTTCGCAAACAAACCTGATGAAAAAGAAATCGCTAAGTATACACATTTGGATTTGACTGACATTCGAACCAATATGAATACAAAAAGGGGAATTTCCAATTTTACTACAGATTTTTTGGTTGCCAAAGCCCGACATTATGCCACTCAACAGGATAAGGACGCTTTCGAAGCGGTTTTTGCCTTACTCATCTATGGTGTTTTTTTATTCCCAAGTTTCAAAAATTTTGTGGACCTCAATGCCATTAAAATTTTCCTGAAGAAGAATCCAGTACCAACCTTGTTGGCTGAAGCTTATTATTCTGTTCACTCAAGGAGTATGCGTGGAAAAGGAATGATTACTTGTTGCGTCCCTCTGTTGTACAAGTGGTTTATTTCACACTTGCCCAAAGCACATGACTTCTGGGATCTCAAGAAGGGGTGGTGGTCACAGAAGATAATGTCTCTCACTCACTTCGACATTGACTGGTATAGCCGAACTTATGATAAGGTGGTCATCATAGACAGCTGTGGAAATTTCGACAATGTCCCTCTCCTTGGCATCAATGGATTAATCAGCTATAATCCGGTCTTGGCCCGCAGACAATTAGGGTTCCCCCTGAAAGATAAACCTGCCAGTGCTCACGTGGAAACCATCTATTTTGAAGGAGAGAAATTAAGCAAGGAGTTAAGAGAACAGGTTTTGGACGCTTGGAGTCAAAAGATCAAGAAGGATAAGATAAATTTAGGGAAACCTAATTGTGTCTCTTTAGAACCCTATCTCCAATGGGTCCGGAAAAGAGCCATCGAGTTGAAGATGCCTTATAAACGCCAGGAGCTAATGGTCCTAAAAGAAAAGTTGGTCTTATACTTCTCGTCTGACGCGGAAAAGTTGAAAATTGCTTTGGACAAATCTCAACAAATGGAGGAGGCTTGGAAGAACAAATACCAAATAGTTGTGGAGGAGAATGCAGAGCTTCAACAACAACTCAAAGCAAAAGACGAAGAAATCACTTCTTACAAGAAAAGGAAAACACGAGAAGAGTTACCTTCTTCTAGCTCTCAGTCAACACATCAGAATTCGATCGTCAACAAGCTCATCTTGGAGAATAGCCAAAAGGAAGAGGAAATCAAGAAGCTCAAGACAAGGCTTTTTGGAGAATCTCCTTAGATCTTTCTTCATTAGCTTTTATTTAGCTTTCCCGTTACGATTCTTGAAAAGTGTGTTGTCGCTTTATAATAAATTTTGTTTTAATTAACGGTTTCATCTTTCGGTATCCCAGACATTTTTTGTAACCGAATTTCATGATTAATAAACACGTTTTTCAATATCCCACGATGATTATAAATAGTCGAGCTTCCATGAATCTTGTTGCATAGCATTTGCATCTTGCATTTCTCTCTATCAAGGAACTTGAAATCTTGTATTGCAGGCATTGTATGATGGATTACGGAAAGAAGGGAGTTGTGTCGTACACCTTCAAGGTTTCGGATGTTGAACAACTAAGGGAACTAGGAGGGCGGATCAAAGATCCCGAGACGTTCGCTGAGAAGTATGGAAAGATCCTCCCACTGCTGCAGGTGAGAGTATCCGCTGGCCTTTTGGAAATGCTGGTTCAACTTTACAGCTTGATCTATCATTGTTTCATCTTCCAAGATTTCCAGCCGATGCCTATGCTGGAAGAATACTCCGCCTTGTTAGGGATCCCGGTCAAAGACTCACCTCCGTTCTCCGGTGGAGAAGGAAGACCCAGCCAGGAAGACATCGCAAGAGCAACCCGCGTAAAGCTGTTGGAGATCCAAACTCATATGACGGTTAGAGGAGGAATTGACGGTTTGCCTGCCCAATTCTTATTCGAGAAGGCTCGACACTTTGCTAATGTAGGGAACACTGGAGCGTTTGAGCACATCTTTGCACTGCTGGCCTACGGTTTGTTTTTATTTCCCAGTGTTGAAGATTTTGTTGACGTCCATGCTATAAGGATTTTTATGCTCAAGAATCCAGTTCCCACATTGTTAGTTGATGCCTACCATTCTATCCACTCGAAGGCTCTGAAGGGAGAAGGTCGGATTACGTGTTACCCCGTTATTCTCTATAGGTGGTTTATTTCGCACCTACCGAGGTCTACTGATTTATGGGATGTGAAAGATGGTTCAGAATGGCCTGTGAAGCTCATGGCTCTTACTCACTCAGATATTGTTTGGCACGACCCAATGTATGGAGGAATCCCCATGATTCATAGATGTGGAGATTTTCCCAATGTACCTCTTCTTGGTACAAAGGGATGTATCAACTATAATCTTGTGCTCACCCGTCGTCAATTGGGACACCCAATGGAAGAAGCACCTGATCCAGAAAGCCTGACAAGACTCTTTCTCTGTCAAGGAGAGAACTTAGAACTGAAAACCGGAATTATGTTTGCTTGGCGTTGCATCAATCGACAAGGGATGACAGTGACAACAAATCCTGATTGCTCAATTACTAAAGAATGTCTATCATGGGCGCGTGAAAGGGCTCTGACCTTGAGGATGCCTTATCCCCGTCCCAAGCCTCCCGTGGTCCAATCAGATGAAATTTTGAAGTTAAAGGCTAAAATAGAGAAGCTTACTCTGGACAAAGCAAGGATGCAACACCAGATCGACAGGCTGATGGAAGAACTCCGTGGAAGACAAGGGGCATCATCCAGTGGATTAGACTCCTAGTTCCTTTGTGTTATGGTTGTCTATGTAATAAAACTCTGGAGGTGTACCAGCCCTTGAAAGTTTAATAAAACATTTTATTTTCAATATCTACAATGAACAGAATACGATTTTTAGTTCCTTGATAGTTGCATCGCATTTGCATTTCATGTCGTATGCATGTGCATTTTTTCCTTCCCTTTCCTTATTTCCGTTTTTTCATCTTCAGTTTTGTCACCCTGAATCCTTTGCACCGATACAACACTAGAGCTCAAGCTCGAAGAAGGATGATGGAACAAAATCAGGAACTTGATCGCGTCAGTAACGAGTTGGAGGACCTACGCGGGAACGTAGGACAGATTATGGAAGTGCTGAATGTTATACGTGCAAAGATAGATACCCAAACCACGGTCGTTTCTGAGATTACCAACACAGTTGTGGATACTCAACCTACTGTTGTCACTACTGCAAATGTACCCCCGTATGGCTTGCCATTTGGGTTCGTACCTCCGCCTACCGCAGGTCCTGGTGTTCAGCAAGTACACCAAGGCGTTCCTCTAATCACTGAAGCTCCTCAAGTGATCCCTACATTTGCTCCAGCTGTTGTGCACACTCGTGTGCAACCTTATTTCAATGAGAATCAGCAAGTTTATGATGTCCCCGACATGTCTGAAGATGGGGACGAGAACCATGAGAAACTCAAGGAGAATATGGATACTTTTGATAAGAGATTGAGGGCAGTAGAAGGAGATCAAGTATTTGGCACTGTTGCTAGAGAAGCATGTCTGGTATCTGGTTTGGTCATTCCTCCAAAATTCAAGACTCCGAATTTTGACTAGTATGATGGAACCACATGCCCTAAAAACCATTTAATTATGTATTATCGGAAGATGGCTGCTCACGTCAAAAATGATAAGTTAATGATCCATTGTTTCCAGGATAGTCTGAATGGGGTTTCATCAAAGTGGTATATGAGTTTAGATCAGTCTCGTGTGAAGTGTTTTCAGGATGTGTCAGACACTTTTGTCAAGCATTACAAGTATAATATGGATTTGGCTCCTGAACGAAGGCAACTCCTAAGCATGTCACAGAAGAACACTGAATCGTTTAAGGAATATGCCCAGAGGTGGAGGGAGATTGCTTCACAGGTAGAACCTCCCTTGTCTGAGAAAGAGTTAGCCGAGTGGTTCTTTGATACAGTTCGCCCAGAATTCTTTGAAAGGATGGTTGGAAGTATAATGGCCAATTTCTCTAATATCGTCGCTGTGGGTGTAAGGATAGAAGCTGGTTTGAAAAGTGGAAAGATGCCCAGTCCTGCTAGTAGCCTAAGTACCAATAAGGACCATGTTAGAAAAACTTTCAGTAGTCCTCACAAAAAGAAAGAAGGTGAGACCAATGTTGTGATGACCGACAGAAGGAGAAGTCAACCTCGGAAACATCAACCAAATTATAATCAACAACAAGGTTACCCTGTCCAGTTTGCGCAACAACCCTATGTGGCCGCTGTCACCCCTACCTACCAGACAATTCAACCAGCTCCAGTTTACCAGCCAATTGTTAATCAACAGCCTCCTGCATATCAGCCAGTTCCTGCCTATCAGCCAGCCCAAAATCCACCAAATTATCAACGAGCGTCTAACGCTCCCAACTATCAGCGAGCGCCCAACGCTCCTCACCAGAATACTCCGGCCAGAAGACCTTACAGACCTCATCCTCCTATTCCGATGACCTATACGGAGTTGTACCCTTCTTTGGTTCAGCAAGGCTTGATAACTACCAGAGCTTTGGGTCCACCTCCAAATCCACTCCCACCCAACTTTAACCCCAATTCCCACTGTTTGTTTCATGAAGGAGCTCCCGACCATGATTTGGAAGGTTGTTATGCTCTAAAAAATATCGTAAAAGACTTAATGGAAAAGAATATTTTATCCTTTGGTGACACTCAGCCGAATGTTAAGAGTAATCCGCTGCCTAATCACGGAAGTGCCAATGCTATTGAAGAAGCGTCTGAGGAAAATTTAATTCTGGATGTGGCAGAAATTAAAACCCCTCTTCAGGTTTTTCATTCAAAATTATTCGAAGCTGGTCTTGTGAAGATTTGTCATAGAGATTCTGAAGACTGTGAAACCAGTGTCAGGGGGTGCCAAATGGTTCGAGATGATGTTCAGACTTTGATCAACGATGGTTTCTTACGAGTGAGTAGCAAAGCAGAAAAAGAGTGAGGTCGTCGTGGTTGAGCCTATATTCAATTTTCCAGATCCAGGTACTAAGGTTCCCATTTTCAACTTGCCTGAATCAAGTCCTACAGTGGCCGCTTCCAGCACACCAAAGCCAATTTTCAACATACCAGATTCGGCTACTACAACTATAGTGGGTTCGCTGAAGCAAGTGATTATTCAAAAGCCCTGCTCTTCCCCTCTCAAAGACTTTACAGCAGTACCCTGGAAGTACGGCAAAGATTTTAGAAAGGTTATTCCAAAAGAAGAAGTGAAGAGTGTTGATAGAGAAGTAACTAATATAGTTGGGGCAAGCAAGATGACACGGAGTGGTCGTGTTTACACTCCCCGTTTCAGTGATGCTCCACCAAAAGAAACCGTTATGACGGTTCCTACCAACAACAAAGGTAAAGAGCAAGAAGTTGTTGCTAATGACGAAGACGCTGAGTTCTTGAAGATTATCAAGAGGAGTGATTATAAAGTCGTTGACCAGCTCCACCAAACTCCTTCAAAAATCTCTATTTTGTCCTTGTTGATGCATTCACCTGCTCACCGAGCTTCGTTGCAGAAATTGTTAGCTCAAGCTCATGTTGCACAAGACATTACCACGGGTCAATTTGATAGTGTGATTGCCAACATTACTGCTTGTAACACCCTCAGCTTCAGTGGCAAGGAGTTACCAAGAGAAGATCGGAATCATAACCGGGCTTTGCATGTATCTGTGAGATGTCAGGAAGATACTCTAGCAAGAGTTCTTATAGACACTGGTTCTTCCTTAAATGTGATACCTAAGAGGACTCTCAACAAGTTGGCTTACAAGGGGGTAGAATTGAGACCTATATCTCTTATAGTTAAGGCTTTCGACGGTTCTCGAAGGACTGTAATGGGAGAAATTTAACTACCAATCTTAGTGGGTCCACATGTTTTCAATATTACCTTCCAGGCGTTGGATATTAACCCCGGTTATAGTTGGGAAGACCTTGGATCCATACGGCCAGTGCTGTAACCTCGACTCTACATCAGAAGATGAAGTTTGTGATTGACGATAAGCTGGTAATTGTTCATGGTGAAGAAGACTTAATGGTCAGTAATTTGTCTTCATTTCGCTATATAGAGGCTGATGAGGATGCTTTGGAAACTTCTTTCCAAGCACTTGAGATATCAAATGTTGTTATGTTGGAAGTTGAAGAAGTATCGGGTAAGGGTGATCCATCTTTCGCGTCTTTCAAGAGTATCAAGTCTACCATTGCAGAGGGTGTGCCGGAAGGTTGGGGCAAGATCATAGAAGCTACAACAAATCCAGATCATCAAGGGTTGGGTTACAAACTAACTAAAAGTAAACGATCAACATCCGTCGCCAGTTATCCGAGAATAATTCATGAAGTGTTTATCAGAAAAGGTTATCAAGTTAATGTTATTGGGGATAATCATGAAGATGAAGACTCAAGTGATTCTGTGTTCAAAAGTGCCGCTGCTCTTAACAATTGGGAAACAGTAGAAATCCCAGTGATCATTCCTTTGTCAAAGTAACTTGTCGTTTTTGTTATTTTCAATAAGTCCATAGCTCCGCCCAGGGCTATCGGATCATGTTTGTGGGCCACCCTTTTCACTTTCGAATAAATGTCAATGAATGCATTTTATCATTTGTGTTTGTTTTATTCATGAGTCATTACTTTAAGAAATTAGCAATAAGTTAAAGAATTTAATTTCATCTGCATCGTCCTTGGTGCATTTAATAAGACAAATTATTATAAAACTTGCAGATTGAATTTAAACCACGTTGAATCCGATGACCCTATTCTTATCCCTAACTTTAACTCGCCCATCTATCAAGCTGAGGATGAGGGTGAAGAAGATTTCGAAGTTCCCAATGAACTGGTCAAGTGGGATGAGTATGAGTACGCTGAACTTCAACTGCACAAAGAGCAAGTGGTCTTGATTAACCTTGGCATCGATGAGGAAAAGAAAGAGGTCAAAATTGGTACTACACTTGGGGCAGATGTTAAACAGAGATTGGTTAAACTGCTAGAAGAATATGTGGATGTGTTCGCATGGTCATATCAGGATATGCCTGGTCTAGACACCGATATCGTTGTTCACAAGTTGCCACTTAAACCAGATTGTCCACCTATAAAACAGAAACTTCGAAAAACTAGACCCGACATGGCTCTGAAGATTCGAGATGAGGTTAAGAGACAGCTTGATGCAGGTTTTCTGACAGTAGCAAGATATCCAGATTGGTTAGCCAACATTGTGTCGGTGCCTAAAAAGGACGGCAAAGTTAGAATGTGTGTGGATTATAGGGATTTGAACAAACCAAGCCCGAAGGACGATTTCCCTTTGCCGCACATCGATACACTTGTGGATAATACGGCCCGCTTCGGAGTGTTCTCTTTTATGGATGGTTTTTCCGGTTACAATCAGATCAAGATGGATCCTGCAAATAGAGAAAAGACTGCTTTCATTACTCCTTGGGGAACTTATTGTTACAAAGTCATGCCCTTCGGTCTGAAGAACGCAGGGGAGATATATCAAAGAGTGATGGTCGCTCTCTTCCACGACATGATGCATAAGGAGATTGAGGTATATGTAGATGATATGATCACCAAGTCCCAGAATGAAGAGGACCATCTGAACCATTTGTTGAAGCTATTTGAACGACTAAGGAAATTTCAGTTGAAGTTGAATCCCGCTAAGTGTACTTTTGGTGTCAGATCCGGAAAGTCACTGGGATTTATTGTTAGCCAGCGAGGAATTGAAGTGGATCCTGATAAAGTCAGAGCCATCCAGGAGATGCCTGCTCTGCAAACTGAATTACAAGTCAGAGGATTTCTTGGGCGTCTGAACTACATCTCCAGATTCATTTCTAATATGACTGCTACCTGTGAGCCAATATTCAAATTACTCCGTAAAGATCAGACCATTGAATGGAATTCCGATTGTCAGCAAGCGTTTGAGAAGATCAAGGGCTATTTGCGAGAACCTCCTATTTTGATTCCTCCTGTGCCTAGAAGACCTCTATTCATGTATCTGACTGTTCTTGAGAAGTCTATGGGTTGCGTCTTGGGGCAACATGATGAGACTAGACGGAAATAACACGCCATCTATTATCTAAGTAAGAAGTTTATGGATTATGAAAGCTGGTACTCGCTATTGGAAAAGACTTTTTGTGCGCTAGCATGGGCGCTAGACGTCTTAGGCAATATATGATCTGTTATACCTCCCTGTTGATATCAAAAATGGATCCCATAAAGTATATCTTTGAGAAGCCTGCTCAAATTGGAAGGTTGGCACGTTGGCATATGTTGTTATCTGAATATGATATCCAGTATGTGACTCAAAAGGATGTCAAAAGAAGCATCTTATCGGACTATCTTGCAGACCAACCGGTTGAAGACTGTGAACCTTTGAAATTCGACTTTCCTGACGAGGACATCATGTTAGTAAAAGATTATGAAGAGCCAGGTCCTGATGAAGGTCCGAAGCCAGGTTCCCGTTGGAAGATGATGTTTGATGGTTCCTCCAATTATAGTGGACATGGCATAGGCGCAGTTTTGGAGAACCCAGATGGTGGATACACCCCATTCACAGCAAGGTTGGATTTTGAATGTACAAATAATATCGCAGAGTATGAAGCGTGTATTCTAGGTCTTAAAGCGGCTATCGACCTCCGAATCAAAATTCTTGAAGTAAGTGGAGATTCAGCTTTGGTGATCTACCAAGTCAAGGGTGTATAGGAAACTCGAGATGAGAAGTTAATTTTGTACCGTGCTTACATTGTGGAAATGATCCAATGCTTTGATGAAGTCACTTTCCGACATGTTCCGAGATCTGAAAATCACATGGCTGATGCTTTAGCCATGCTAGCCTCAATGTGGAAAGTCAGATTTGTTAATGAAGCTACTCTCATTCGAATCGAACGAAAGACTGAGCCCGCCTACTGTCAGCTAGTGAAAGAAGAAACTGATGACAAACCCTGGTTCCATGACATTAAGAACTACTTGCTGAAGCAAGAATATCCAGCTGACGCTACAAACCTTGACAAGAAGACCCTGAGAAGATTAGCATCCAAGTTCTTTATCAGTAATGATGTGTTGTATAAGAGAAACTATGATATGGTCCTGCTTAGATGTGTTGATAAATATGAAGCAGATATGTTACTTCAAGAGATTCATGAAGGGTCGTTCGGAACTCACGCCAATGGTTATGCTATGTCGAAGAAACTCCTGAGAGCTAGGTATTATTGGTTAACTATGGAGTCTGATTGTATACAGTATGCCAAAAAATGCCACAAGTGTCAGATCTATGCGGACAAGATGCATATGTCCTCAACACCGTTAAATGTCTTATCATCGCCATGGCCTTTCTCAATGTGGGGCATCGACATGATTGGGGCAATCGAACCTAAAGCCTCCAATGGTCACCGATTCATTCTGGTCGCCATTGACTACTTCACTAAGTGGGTAGAAGTTGCTTCTTATGCCAACGTAACCAAGCAGGTGGTAGCCCGCTTCATCAAGAACAACATTATCTGTCGTTATGGGATGCCAAGCCGAATCATAACAGACAATGGAACCAATCTGAACAACAAAACTATGAAGGAGTTGTGTGAAACTTTCAGGATTACTCACCACAATTCCTCTCCTTATCGTCCTAAGATGAATGAGGCCGTAGAAGCTGCAAATAAGAATATCAAGAAGATTTTACGGAAGATGGTAAAGACATACAAAGACTAGCACGAAATGCTACCTTTTGCATTG
This sequence comes from Lathyrus tuberosus, assembly GCA_022829125.1. NCBI lineage: Eukaryota > Viridiplantae > Streptophyta > Magnoliopsida > Fabales > Fabaceae > Lathyrus > Lathyrus tuberosus. Next base: position 4,325,744 of record JALAZF010000162.1, on the reverse strand, counting down.
CATGGATACAGAACCTCGGTGTGAACCTCAACAAGGGCTACCCCTTTCTCACTAGTTTATGGAATGGACGCAGTCCTCCCATTTGAAGTAGAGTTACCATCTTTGAGGGTAATGATGGAGACCAAACTGGATGAAGCAGAGTGGATCCAGGAAAGATTTGACCATTTGAATCTCATTGAAGAAAAGCGCTTAACTGCGATGTGCCACGGTCAGTTATACCAGAAACGAATGAAGAGAGATTTTGACAAGAAGGTTCGAGTCCGGGAATTCCGAGAAGGAGAACTTGTACTTAAGAAGATTTTTCCTGTTCACAAAGACATGCGTGGAAAATGGATGCCCAATTATGAAGGCCCATTTGTTGTGAAGACAGCCTTTTCAGGAGGAGCGTTGATACTCACCACAATGGATGGAGAGGAGCTTGCCCATCCAGTCAATTCTGATGTCGTCCAGAAGTATTATGCATGAAGAGCCCGCTGTGACCAGATCATAGTTTTGGGGTTTTAGTTGTAGGGTTAATAGGTGTCGTTGGATTCAGTGTAACCTTACTCTATGGCCATTTTCAATTGTAACCCTCTATGAAGCTTTTTTCCGTTTACAAACTACTATTTTGAATAAAATCAGACTTTTACTTTTGTCTCCTCGTTTTCGAGCCCTATTCATTGATAATAATTTTGAAAGTGGAAAATTTTCAAACTTAAACTTTTTTCCAAAGATTTTCGATAAGATAAATTGCTTTGACTTATGGAATGATCCTAAGGAGGTTATCCCTTCCCAGCAAGCCTTTACTGCAGGAATTCATGACGATTCCAAAGTGAATCATTCCTTCAAGCAATTATGATAGAACCAGTACAAGAATTTAACATCTGGTTGACCTAAGGATCCCCAGTGAGCCTCCTCGGTCATCAACCTCCCCCAACAAAGCAGCGGATATTTATTTTATCCCCATCAAAGTCTCTCCGAACACGAGTTTAATTTGTCCAGGATCTTTATCATCCAAATAATCAGATTCACCTTGACAATCACTAAGTGAAGTCATGATTTTATATCTCCAAGTGGATTTTTATTTCCCCAGAGAAGTCTGGACGTTGAAGTTCAACTATTGAGTTCCATCTTTGGATTTCTATAAAGCTTGACAGATGGATCTCCTGTGCAGAGGATGGACGGACTTCCTCAATGTTTTCTTTCATCTCCAGTTCCCTTTTGTCTGTTTTGTCAGCATGAGCATAAGCATGGCATGACATCATTTGCATTCGCCTCCGTGCATGTTTGCTTTCTATTTGTTTCTTGTCGTTTTATCTTGATCGTGGTTGTGTTTGCGCCAAGTTTGGGTTTGTCTGATCTCTCCAAATGGAGTCGTCAGCCTTAGGCAGAAAGTGCTAATCATTTCCAAGATTCCCCACAGAGTTCAACCCTCGTGGATGATGGTTATTTCAGTTATCTTTTTCTGTGCTTGGATAAGATAAATCGCCATTCGAGTTCATTCCTCAATGGCGGGTCTTGTTTGACAGTTTCATTCTAGTTTGATCCTAGATTGATTCTTGGTCCCTGGGGATTCCACCTTTACTTTTTGGTCGCCGAGCCTGTGTTGAGCACTGTGTCTGGTAAGAAGATCATTTTTCCCTTTTTAGATAAACTGCAGTCTCTTCGGAGAAGTTTATCACTTTCCTGCTTTTTTCAGATAAACTGCAGTCTCTTCGGAGAAGTTTATTATTTTCCTGCTTTTTTTCAGATAAACTGCAGTCTCTTCGGAGAAGTTTATCATTTACTGCTTTTTCAGAGAAACTGCAGTCTCTTCGGAGAAGTTTATCATTTCCTGCTTTTTTTCAGATAAGCTGCAGTCTCTTCGGAGAAGTTTATCATTTCCTGCTTTTTTTTAGATAAGCTGCAGTCTCTTCGGAGAATTTATCATTTACTGCTTTTTCAGATAAACTGCAGTCTCTTCGGAGAAGCTTATCATTTACTGCTTTTTCAGATAAACTGCAGTCTCTTCGGAGAAGTTTATCCCTTTATTGATGGTGTGTGAGTCCCGTACAATTGATAAGCTGCAGTCTCTTTTGAGAAGTTTATCAGGGCGTTTTCCACACAAAGTTCATTTACTTAGCATACAGGAGAGTTTTAATAACCCTGTACCTTTTCCTGATGGTTCCTGAAGATCTCGTTTGATCTCTTCGTTTAAAGGAATTTCCAGGTGTTGGACGTTATTTCTTATTGAAAACTACATCATTTTGTTTGCATGATCCTACCGCCGTGTGGATCCTGCTCAGTCTTCTTGCTTGCTTATATATCAACTAGTCACGCTTGAACCTGCTGGGTCGTCGTCTTCGGAGTCCCCAGTATTGTCTTCTTTCCCCCGGTGTTGTTTTCTTTTCCCCGGTGCGTCTGGTCATCCCCAGTGAGTTATTACTCGTTGTGTTGGCTCTTTTCCTCGTCCGTTTCGTCTGCATTTTGTATTTTTATCATGCCATCATCTTCATCATGCTAGAGTTCATGGCATGTCAGTATTAGGTTAGCTTTTGTCCATAGCATTGCATGTCATTGCATCTAAGGGCAAAATTTTCGGTTATCTGTATTTAAATATCTCTCACCATGACCTATTGACGATTTTCATCGTTCATGTCATCCGGTGACGATATTTAAATAGGGGCAACTGTTGTACCCCAAATTTTTCCCTTAGATCCATTGATCGTCTTCATAACATATTAGGTCAATCATTTCGCATGCTAACCTTCCTGTGTGTGGTTGTTTCGTGTGTTTGTTCATTTGTGTTACAGGTTGGATTTAAATCCATACATTTGGTGAGTTTGGTTTGATTAAAGGGTTGTGGACATGTTTGTTTGGACTAATGAAAAGAAGGGTGACATAGTTTGCAATGTGGGCTTGGAGACCCAAGTAATGGGCCAAGTGATTTACAATAGACATTACGGCACCAATTTGGACCATTATGGTGGCTTGAAGAGTGGGGCTACAAATAAGATTGCAATTCGATTTTGAGTTAGATCTTCAAGGATGCTTTATGGGATTATCAAGTTGGATTTACTGAGTTTCGCTTTAAGATGGATTTACAAGTTTCACTCCATATTGGACTTCCAAGTTTAATTCAATTTTGAAAGTTCAAGTTGCTTTCTATTTTGGATTCAATTTGTTTCCTTGTTGAACTTACAAGGGTTTCAAGTGAAATAATGATTTGTATTTGGAATTAAGGATCATTCATCTAGATCCAAAAGTCTTAAAGAATATTCAAAGAATGCAAATTAATTTTTAAGAATCTATTTCAGGAGATACCAACATACAAGTCAAGGTATAGTCAAAAGGGAGTTTGGAACCATTTATGTGGGAGTTCCGTAATCGAAGTTCAATTCTTAAGGATTTAAGTGCCATTTACAAGGTCAAATATGTTTTACGGGGGTTGGATTAGAAAGTTCGAAGGCCACTTCATTTTCGAAAACAAGTCTCGTTACAAATTAAAACTTTCAAGGTAACGCCCTAGCTCTATTTACAAAGGGACTAAGTGCAAGCTTTATGAGCCCCCACAAACCCAGTGAGGACTTAGCATAAGTCTTGATTTTGTTTGTTTCATTAGAAAAGTTTACATTTGGAGATTATGAGGTTGCAGTTTAATTTTGAGCATTAAACGTAGCGACGTATGCCACAATACTATGGCTACTACACATGATCATGCTCACGCCACCACCATATCACCTAAACAACCTCTAGCAATCCTCCACCCAGTATTCCTGTCACAATATCTCAAGATCATCATTCCAAACAATCAAATTCAAGCATAAGAGTCCAACGTTCAAAGTTTTTTTCGCCAGATCAAATTCCAAGTTCAAACTTCACATGCTACAAGTATTCAGTATTACATTGTACAAACCTTTCTTTACATAAGGGATCCAAATTGTAAGAGCAAGAAGTAATTTGAATAGGGCATTGTTAATGGTTCCCATCTTTGATAACAATTAGAAAGAAGATTGTTACGTCAAGTCAAGAAACCTCTTCCACTCGCTCCATCAAATCTAGTTCACTGTACAAGACTCCACCTACCCCTAAATTGGCACTAAACTATCCACGCCATTATCCATCGATTCAACTTCAGGCATGGCGTTAATTGTTGACAGCAGGTTCTATGTGTCATTCAAGCGTACCTCCCAAGTTTCCTAGACAAACACAGAAATAGTAAAATGATTAGCAAGGAAGAATACGACAGCCAAATAAATTATATGTCAAAATCCACAAAACATTGACAAGTTCTAGCAATACATTTGAAATCCAACATTCTCGCAACGGTCATTAATTCGCTGAACGTGGTACTCGAGGCAAAGTCCTAAATTTACGCATAAGCAATATCTGGGTTGCACATCGGGCTCGCACAACATTAGTTACCAGCCAGTGAAGTCACTAAAAGCTTGTACTTACGCCGGATATTTCGATAAAGCCTCTGCATCAGGATTTGTACCAAAAGTTATCAAGGGTGAACTGAATAGAGACAATAAGAGCAAATCGTCACAATCATCGTCATCAAACAAGGTAAACAAGGGAAATGGCAGAAGAATCAAGTAGAAAAAAATTCAAATTTGTGCTACCAAACGCAACTAACCATCATTCTCCGTTCAACCATGGCAGCGACATCTCAGGCTCAGCTGTTCTGCTTCCCCGCCGTTCATCGTAGCCCACACATCCAGCAACGCCGCCCGCTTCCATGCCTTTCCTTTCGCACCTCCAAGTTATCAGTTGCTATGAGTCTGGAGAGGCATGAAACAGAGACTGTTGATACTGAAACACAAAATTCACTAAGTTATGCAGATGATAATTCAAGAAGGATTTGAAAGAAGATAATACCAAGCCACCTAAAACAAAAAACACGTGCAAGGTCAAGACTAAAGATTAAGTACAAGGATGTTACTGAAGTGTACCATACAAAGACCATCTTAGTGTGGATGGGAATTCCCTAGGCCAGCATTTGTTACACATACAACTCCACTTTGCTTTGACCTACTCATTTTACGGCTAGCAGTAGCACCTATCATTACATGGAAATAAGAATAATGTTTGTAGTATAAGGCTGATGTTGTCTACGTGTCTACGAAGGTTCAAACGTGTCCTGCAAATGGTGTTTTCACTCCTAACGAAAGTAATCAGGGTGTTGGTCCTAATGGAAACCCACTGAGACGATCCATATGAGAGCTCTGAAGTGATTGGGAAGTCGCAAGAACGAATATCAGATGCTTAGAGGTTCAAAAGAAGTTCTTTGGGTGTTTCTAGAAGGATCCTGAAAATAAAACCATATGTCTATTCAAAGATTAAAGTCAGAGTTTCACTTCCAAAAAACTGTCAAGTACGAATCATCATCAGTAAGTGCAGGAAATTAAACATTCACATGGCAAATCAAAAGGGATTTATTGCTGCCATAAATTCTCAGACATGTAAACGAGGGTCATAAACCGTTAAAAGACAAGGTTAAACAAGAAAATTGTAAACAACTCGAAAACCGTATCAGATGTATCAAACTTTCCAAAAACACATTCAAAAGGTTTGCAAAGTTCCTAATTTGGCCTCAGAGCATATTTTGAATCAAAAAGTTATTTATTCATCATATTCAATTAAGGAATTATGGGCAATATCGTAAATAGACACTACCAGCAAAATTTCCCAAAACCCGAAATTGGATAAGATTCAAAACTATCAAAATTTGAAATCACGGTTTCAAGGCAGCAGCAAGACTTTCCAAAATAGAAAACAAATCGCATCTGAAAATCACACCAAATCATTTCAAGGCACAATCAAATCGTATCAAACAAATCAAACCTTTCAAATTTCCAAATCAGGATCAAATCAAATCGTATCATGATCAATACGTATCAATGCAGCAATTAAGAGAAATTCATCATTGGCCACTATAAAAAGGGGTCACTTGGCATCAAAAAAGAGGAGAAAAAAACCTAGCAGAAAAATCAGGTGAAAATCAGAAAAAAAAGAAGAAGCAGAAACGTAGCAACATCATCATTCGACTTTCCAAACCCGCCAAAACACAAAGATTCAGAAAACATCACCATCATCCCACGGAGAAATCAACAGACAACAAAGAAGGGCAACGACAAACAATCTGCGCATAAACAGGTAAAAAAGAAGAAGATCTTCCCTGAGGAGAACACCGTTCGCGATCGCCGCCACCATCGCCGACAACCCTTTTCCTTTTCTCGCTTTTGCTCGTTTTTTTATATATCATGTAACTGTAATCAACAATAATATAAGGAAATCGGGGTATGGGCTGTGTGGGGTGGGGTATATTTTTGCTGCTTGATGATTGATGCTCGTGAGAGATTGGGAGACGACGACGCCGATAGGGATTCAAACCCTAGCTTTCACTTCGAGAGAGAGAACCAATAGCGGCGAGAAAGAGAAGAGTGAGATCGTGTGGCTATCCCTCCGTTTTGATTTTCGTTTTCTGTTTAACTTAACCTTTTTTTTAATTTCAACTCAACCTTTTTCTTTTTTTTATATATTAAATAAATTTCAATACTAACCTTTTCCGATTAGTAAATATAAATTAACCAATTTGGTCAGTTTTTTCCTCTCTGAACTTTTATTATAAAAAATCATTTTCTTTTTAAAAAATATATTAATTCATTTTTTTAGAACTTCATTAACCCTTCTAATATAATTTTAAAATTAACATTAATAAAAAGAAACTAAATAATAAAAACCTTTTTTAAAATAATATTATTTTCTAAACAGTAAAACTATTTTATATAAATACTAAATAAAAAACTCTTTTAATAAATAAAAACTCTTAACAACTCTCTTACCACTTTTAATAAAATCTTACAACTAAAAAAAATAAACTCTGAAACAACTAACTTTTATAAGAAAGTTCTAACAAAATAATCCTTAACAATAAATTTTTCTCAATAAACCTTAAGAATAAATCAAACTCGTTAGATCCCCCTCACGTTTGAGTGAATCGCATGCTGTGTGCTATTTCATGATTGATATTTTTGCTTACTGTTGCTTGATGAATATGCATGTTCTATATGCTTCAAACCTTTCAAAAATACAAAAAACTCTCGATCCAACGTCGAGCCCCTTTTCTACCCATGTAAGTCGACTGCCTTCGGGCATCGCATTCAACCTTTTCGGTCACTATACACTAAAGTTAGCCCACTTTGCTAGTGCGCACTAATAATCTAAGTTAGTCCCCCTCGACATTCCAAAGGAAAGGTTATTAATATTGACTTAAACGTCATAGGACTAACACTTTAGAACCCTTGGCCTTAGGATTCGGAGTCGCCGTGCTCCACGTCTCTCCGTAGACACTTAGAATCTTAGCCTTAGGATCGGAGTCGCCGTACTCCAAGTAAATGCTCCGCCGCGAACATTTACAATCCTACCCCTCTTAAACCAACCTACAACTTTAGAGTCACCGTACTCTATGTAAAGTCTTGCCTAAGACTTTACCTCCCCTTGGAACCTTGACTACGTCAAGAAGTTCCTCATTGCAGAACTACGCATACTCTGATTCTACACCCGAGGATACGTAGGCGTAAGGTGCGATACCTTATCGAGTATATTTAGATACTAACCCCTAGGGTTTCAGCCTTTAGCATAGCACTTTTAGCAAGCGAGTAAGAGATAACATAAATGCTAACAAGAGGTTCCCGTAGAGTACTACGGACGTTTAGGATGCTAATACCTTCCCTAGGCGTAACCAACCCCCGAACCTTAGATCTTTAGGTTTTTTCGCTTTTGAACCTTTCCTTTGGATAAATCAAAGACGGTGGTGAACATTTAAAGAAATGTGATCGTAGTTCATTAATAACTATGGTATCCAATTCTCACCGCAACAGTCTTGATTCTAACCTTTTTATTATAAGACTTCTCCACTCTTTTCTTTTGTCTCTTCAAAAGTTCTAAAGCTTTAAGTCTTTCTTCGTCCAAATTCACCAGTTCATCTAACATCATATTCCAATAAAGCTCAGAAGGAATTTCATGGTGTCTCTGAATCCTAGTCGACTGGAGATAGATCTCAACAGGTAACACTGCATCGTGACCAAAAGTTAATCGAAAAGGAGTAGTGTTGGTTGCTTCCTTGGGAGAGGTTCGACATGCCTAGAGGATCTGGTCCAATGTCTTATGCCAATTTCTAGGCTTCTTTCCCACATGTTTCTTGATCAAACCAATCACCACTTTATTAGCTGCTTCGACTTGACCGTTAGCCTGAGCATAATAAGGTGTAGAGGTTAAGAGTTTGAAACCCATCTCTTTAGCAAACCCTTGCATTTTCCGACTAGTAAAGACTGGTCCTTGATCTGTTGTGATCGTTTCTGGGATTCCAAACCTATAAATGATGTATTTTTTAATAAACTCGATCACATCCTCCTGATCCATATTTGGTAAAGGTGTCACTTTGATCCACTTCGTAAAGTAGTCAATCCCTACCAAAATGTATCTCTGATTCTTGGAGGATGTCTGTCGAATCTCTCCAATCAGATCCAAAGCCCAACCTCTAAAAGGCCATGGTTTGACTATGGAATGCAACTCGCTTGCAGGGATATGATGTATGCCAGCATGAACTTGACATTCTTGGACACCCTTGGCGAATTCAATGCAGTCTTTTAGCATAGTAAGCCAATATATGCCTTGTCGAAACAATAGCTACTTCATCTTATGGCCTGCTTGATGTGCCCCACATGCCCCACTATGGACAGTTGAAAGGGCAAGATACGCTTCTATTTCACTAAGACATTTAAGTAAGACTCCCTCAGGGGTCTTTTTAAACAATTCATTGCCTAGAAGGACATAACTTAAGGCTTGATACCTAACTTTTCGCTCTGTGGACGTTGTTGGGTTTTACAAGTACTTGACTATAGGCTTCCTCCAGTCTTTATTCGTCAAGCAATCTATTGCAAAAATCTCGAAATTTCTTCATCAGAGTATCCATGCTTTGTCACTTCTAGGTCAGATGGGCATAATCCAACAGATACAACTTTACCTCTAGCTTCGATTGCCTCTTGTAAATTTTCCTTCGAAACTTTATACCCAGAAGCAACCTGAGCCAAGTCATTGGCCACTTGATTCTCTAGTCGAGGTATGTGTCGAATGCTTACTACTTCGAATTTCTTTAGTAGTTTGTTGGCCACTACGAAGTACATGATGAGATTCTCCTTAACACATTTGTACTCCTTTGTAATTTGCTTTATGACCAACTCTGAGTCTCTCATTATTTCGACTCGAGTCGCCCCAATTCTAACAAAATTTCAAGTCCGGCTATTAAGGCTTCATACTAAGCCTCGTTGTTGGAACAAAGCCCTTCGACCCTGTACTTAAATTTTGTTGGAATTTTATCCGGCGAAATAATCAGCAAACCTACGCCCGTGCCATCTTTGTGGTTGGAGCCATCGACGTATAACTTCCAAGGTTCCAATTCGACATAATTCAACATGCTTTCGTTTATAGAGTGGTCGACTATAAAGCCTGCTACCACTTGTCCTTTAACTGCCTTCAGAGGCTTATACGTTAAAGAGTACTCAGTCAATGCTAGTGCCCATTTACCGATTCGACTATGCAAGATAGGTTTAGACAACATGTGCTTAATAACATCGAAATGAGACGAAACATAAACATCAACTGGCTTTATATATTGCTTCAATTTTGTACAAGAGAAATACAAGCATAGGCATAATTTTTCTATCATGCTATACCTAGTTTCTGCATCATTCAAAACTCTACTGAGGTAGTAAATGGCTCTCTCGACACCATCCTCATCCTCTTGAGCCAACATGCTCCCTATGGTTTTGTCTGATGCAGCTATGTACAATCTCGTACTCCTATTCCTACAAGGTGGTGAAAGAATTGGAGGATACTCAGGTATTCCTTGATCTTGTCGAAGGCTGCCTGCTGCTCCTGCCCCCATTCGAACCCATCTTTATTGAATTGGAGCAATGGTGAAAATGCCTGCATTTTTCCGCTTAGGTTCGATATGAATCTTCTCAAGAAATTGATTTTGCCCAACAGTGATTGCAGCTCCTTTTTTGTTGATGGTGCTTTCGCTTCCATGATGGCCTTGGTCTTATTCTGGTTGATCTCGATCCCTTTTTTATGGACCACAAAGCCTAGAAAATCCCATGCCTGCACACAAAATGCACATTTAAGAGGATTCATTTTAAGACCATGTCTTCTCATCCTTTCAAAGGAGTGTCGAAGATGGTCTAAGTGACTCTTCCCTGAAATAGACTTAACCACAATATCATCAATATATATTTGCATGAAAGTCTCTATATAATCATGGAAGATTGAGTTCATTTCTCGTTGATATGTTGCCCCAGCATTTTTTAGGCCAAAAGGCATCACTACCCATTCGTAGGTGCCTAAGGCTCCAGGACACCGAAAAGCTATTTTAGGGACGTCGTCTTCAGCAATGAATATTTGGTTATAACCAGAGTACCCATCTAACATACTGAGATACTCATGTCCCGCGGCGGAATCGACTAGCATTTCTGCCACAGGCATAGAATACTCATCCTTAGGAGTTGCAGAATTTAAATCTCTAAAGTCTATGCAAACTCTTAAGGAACCATTCTTTTTAATAACAGGTGCAATGTTAGCTAGCCATTCGACATACCTGGCAGTGCGGATGAATTTGCATCGAAGGAGTCTTTCGACTTCTTCCTTTATCTTTGAGAGAATTTCTGGGGCAAACCGTCTTGGATTCTGTTTGACTGGCTTCTTCCCAGGCTTGATCGGCAACTTATGTTCGACCAACTCCCTACTCAAACCAGGCATCTCATCATAGTCCCAGGCGAAACAGTCTTTAAACTCCTGTAACAGTTGGGTAACTTCGACCTTAAGTTGTGGGTCAAGATTAGCACTAACATATGTTGGCCTTTTAGTTACCCCTTCTCCTAGGTCGATTTCTTCCAACGGATCTTGGGCTAGCATCTTAATGTTATTTTCCAGTGGATCCTTTTCGAATCCCAAAGGTTCATCGTCATAAATGGCGTCAAGCCTCTGGCCTTGCTCTACACCCTGAACCTTATCAGGTGGCTCTGGGTCGAAGTCCTTACCAGGACTTTCTTGGTGGAATTCAGGATTCGCTTCGCCAGCCATATATTCGTTAGCAGCCTCAAAGCCGCTTGTAGTATGGTTTCAGCCACGTAGGCCAAAATTCTTCTCAATGCTTCGAACTCAGTCATTATCACTGAATTCACTTCCCCACCCAGTAGGGTCTAATGCAGGCTCGCCAAGGTATGGAAGTCTTTCCCCTGGCACCTCCTTATCCCAACGGAAACCATCGATGGGATGCAAGTACAATGAGCAAAATGTCTCGTCATCTGGGACAAACTCAAAATCAGTTGGGCCACAGGGGGTAATGTGAGCCAAATGTTTGTCGAACTGGCGTCTGTCGACATGATTTATTGGTGCCTTAAAATACCCCTGGTCAGCTTCAATGTTTTCAACTATGTCATCTGGCCTCCAGATGGTGATGTGTTGATGCATCGAAGATGGCACTGCACCGATGCCATGTATCCACTCTCGTCCCAAGAGCAGATTATAGTTGGCTTTTGTTTCTACTACCATGAAGACAGTAAGCCTAGTGATTATCCCCACTGTCAAGTCAACTTGTATCACACCCAGTGTAGAGTCAACCTTTCCTTTATAATTTGAAAGAACCGTATTATGTGGCTTAGTATCAGTATCATACTTGCCAATCTTGTTCAATAAGAAATGTGGCATCAAGTTTACTGTTGCGCCACAATCAACTAAAAGTTTATTTATTGGTACATTCTCCACTTTTTCGGTAATGTATAGGGGCTTTAGATGGCTTTTCATCACCTATGTAGGTCACTCGAAGAAGGCGTTCTGCTCTTCAACGCACCCATTATTCATAATATAGTAGCACACAGGCTTGTGTGCTGCCATTTCTGCTTCAGTGCAGGCATCCAAATCTTCGACTTCTGTAATCTGGTCGAACTCCTTGGGCATTACAGACACCACAGGCACTTTTTCAGCAGTCTTCATTTGATTCCCTCCATTATTGTCAGTAGGGATATTAGTGTTGAACTCTCCTTGATCCTTCGACTAGGCCTCTCTGAGAGCCTTCCTTCAATGTTGCTCTCTCCTCCATTGAGATCGCGACATCGGGTTCTTCCCCTTATAGTTTTCAGAGACATACGCCGATTTGTTGGAAGTCTGAAACTCCTTTCGATATTCTATTGAAGAGCCTCTGCCCACATCAAACTTCTGCCATTTTTTCTGACCTTTTTCCTTTCCTTCGACAGGTTTCATCCAGCTCCCTATTGGTGCATTGCTTGTTGGTTTGAAGGTACTGGGTCTGGCCCCTGGGAACTGTGTTTTTCCTCCTACTTGTTTTGAAGAGGACTTTCTAGGGTCGAAACCCCTTTGACCATGAGATGTTCTCTGCTCCCTTCTTTCTTTAGCCTTCTTAATCCCTTCAAGATTGTGAACAGCCTTCTGGTCGAAGATTGCACTGCACCTAGGGCATAGCATGACACCTGAACCCTTCTTTTGGCAGCGATGAAGGAATTCAACGATAGTCTCATCCTGTTTTGGATATGCCACTTTGTTACGCTCTTCTTGGCAGCTTACTTCGTCAACCTCCATGATCTTATGTTGTGTAATCTCGACCATATTTATGTCCATGTCGACATCAGCACTAAGATTCAAATTGAAGAAGTCTACATCAAGGCCTTCAACAGCCTTATCCATCTTAATGAAACTCTCAGCAGTCTCTTTTGTAACCTGTATCATGTTGGAACTCTCAATGGTCCCATCATTTAAGCCCTTAGTGGCTTCGTCGAAGCTATCAGCGGCCTCGCTCATGAGTTTTTCCACAGCATAAATGTCAAGGTCTTCAGTAACCTTGGCTAACACAGCATTGTTGGCGAAGTCTTCAGTAATTTCCACCATGCTGACTGAACAGTCGAAGTCATCAGCAACCTCAACCACATGTACCTCTGGCTCAGTATAATGGGCCTCTGCTGTTTGCAGTGGGTCGGAGTCAATTTTCATCTGACCTTTGCTTTTTTCTCCGAATTTTAGCCTGCCCTCCTGAATAGCATTTTGCACCAGATCCCTGAAAAGAAAACACAGAGAAGTTTTATGACCTAGAAAATTATGGTACTTACAAAATCCTCTCTTTTTTCTCTGTTCTAAAGGTGGCGTTTTAGCGCCAGGAGGCACTATCATCTGCCCATCTTTTACTAACAAATCAAAAAATTCGTCACATTTAGTGATATCGAAAGTGTATGTTTTCTTGGGAAACTTATCATTCTTTTCAGATTCGATAGAATTTTTTCCAGTCGAAAGGGCTAACATTTTACAAGCATACGGAGGACCTTGCTTTAACTCAACAATGTCTACCTCACTCTCGTCGAAATATAATGGTTCGTCGTATAAACCTTCGACATCCTCATTATATTCAACATAAGCTACCTTTTTACCCTTATTGAACTTAGCTTTTTCGTCTTTCAGACGTTCTAACTGTCGAACCCTATCAGCCAGTTGGGCCATATCTCTCAGATACTGGGTATCCAATTTCTTTCTAATAGAGTAATCAAGGCCACCAGCGTCCATTTCGACCAACTCATGCTCTGGCACTTGAGTAAAACACCTAGCCTTAAGTAATCAAAACTTGTTTAGGTAATCGTCTATTGGCTCAGTAAACTTTCGCTTTATGCTAGCCAACTCCTTCAAACTAATCTTAGTTTGCCCCATATAGAATTGTTCATGGAACAAACGCTCTAACTGGGTCCAATTACAGATTGAGTTAGGAGGTAGGGTTATAAACCAAGTGAAAACATTTTTGGTGAGAGAACTTGGGAAATATTTTACCCTAAGACTTTCGTCATTTGCAATCTCTCCAGCCTCAATCATATACCGGGCTACGTGTTCGACAGTAGATTCAGTTGTATCTCCTGAGAACTTGGTAAACTTTGGGACATTCGTCCTAGGAGGTAATTCTGATTGTAGAATATAATCCATTATGGGTAATGTATAGTTTGGCCTAGTAAAGCCAAAATTTACCCCATTTCGAGCCATTATTCTTTCGACCATGGCTGCTAGGTTGTTATATGATGCTATGTTGTTACATCGAACCTCTTGTACAACATGGTCAGCATCTTGATTTCTATTTACTATCACTACCCCTTGTTCCCCTTCTTCAGGAATTGACACTTGGTTCCTTGGTGGTTCGACTCTAGGGGGTTCAAGGTTTGCCTCAGGTATAGTCCCTAGGTTCCGCTGCGGGATATTCTCCACCACGGTCGCACCTCGTACAGGGGCTGGTACCCCCATAAATTCCGCCATGCGTGCCAATTGTGCCGCTAATTGTTGGTTAGTTTGGGTAGTGTTCTGGATCAAGGGCTGGAAAATTTACCCCATAGTTTGGGACAAGGTTTGTACCATTTGTAGGTTACTCCCATCCATTTCCTGTCTTAAACATGCTATAGACGTGTTTGTCAGACTAGGACCTTGAGTGGAATATCCCACGCCTATACTTTGACTGTTTCGACCTATATTTATCCCAGATCCTGACCCTTGTAATGGCGAAGACATTACATTTTCCATGAATACTGGGGGGGCATTTTGGAGGCTTTGCATTATTGACGTTGGCATTCCATAAGGTGGATTCCTTGGTAATGGTTGTGAGAATCCTGGAGGGGGAAAATGCCTAAACATCGAAGTTCCTCCTGGTGGAGTTTGGGGATTAGATGCTTGTGGCCCAACGTACTCCAAAACAAGTTGAGTGTAAGCCCTTATATATGTCGACCCTGATCCTGTCATTGATGGCATTGGGTCGGACATAACAGGAGGTGGTATTGGCTCTCCTGTTGAAGGAACTGGAGGTGGTATCACATCGTTCCTGGACACATTTTGAGGGTTAGTGTTACTAGGCTGGGCATTCGAATTACTTGACTGAGGATTAGAACCACTCCCTTGAGGGTTTGGATTGTTTGGCTGACTAGTGTTCGTCGCCATTTTTCTAGTATATCTTCTCTTTGGTCTCTCTTCGTTTGTAGTAGCTACCTTACCACTTCTCAATAACATGCAACGAAGCTTTTTAAGAAGGAAACGATGAATGAATATTTTCAAAATTTAGAAAGATCTTTATCAAGTTAGCATTGTCCCACTGGGCGTGCCAATTTGTTTACCGTGAAAATTGGTAAACAACCGCTGATCTTCCAAATCTAACTTTGGTGAATCACAAGATCTATCAGATTGATCCTAGGACATGTGCTAACAATTAATCTAAGGTAAATTCTGAAGAAATAAACACTTCGACGGTACTCATAAAGAAAAGTTCGTTGAAAACGCAATCTAAACAGCGTTTTAAAAATGTTAAGTTAAAAGGCTAAAAATGTAAAAGAAAAGGTCGAAGGCGTGCAGTAAAGGTTGAAAATGTAGAAAGTGCAGAAACATAACTTGCGTTAAATAGAAGATAAAGACTTAACGAAATATTGAAGTAAATTTCTTTGAAGGATAAATGGTGTTTACATCACGTACATTCTCACAAGACTCTTTTCTCAACACACGGATACTTTGAGTGAATTTGGAGTTACTTGTACAAAGTGAACATCACACCCCCAATCCTATTGTCGGACCCCCTATTTATAAGACTAAAACTAACTGCTATAAACTGCCTGAAATAATCAACAAATGACAAGTGTCACATTGCATGCTTCCATTGCTTGGATACACGCCACTTGTCTTTCTTCAAGAGCGAACCAAAGTAACTACTCCCTCCTTTATTTGAATTTTAATTTTCCAACGTCAGACATTAGCAGTGTTATCGGTCGAAGGTGACCTCTTCAACTCTTAGAAATATTTTTTAAGTCCCAAAAACATCCTCTCTTCTTGTGAGCATCTTCGACTAAAATCTATCATACAGAGCCCGTCGAAAGCCTCTTTAAACCTCTTCAAAAGTTTAATACTCCCATAAATACTTCCAACTTCATATAGGCGTTGAATTTATGAGCTAACAGGAACTACGAGAGAAAGGTTTGAATAGAAAAAGGAAAAGGTAGATGGGTAAAAACAAAAAGGTAGAAAATGGTGGGAAAAAAGGTTGCTCACCAAGGATTAAGGCCTTTGTGCCTAGGTATCTTCATTCGGACGAGAATGAAGAATCAGAGCATTCGTATAGTTTGTGGAACTACGGTTTATTAGTTTGTGTTTTTTAATGAACAAGTGTTTAGATCGCATTCTAATGGTTAAAAGATGCTTGTGCTCACAATGGGAGGCTCGAAGCATTTGTTTGTGTTCGCGTTAGAACGGGCTAAACAATGTCCTTTCGAAAAAGAATTTAATAGATTAAAGTGTGTTAAGGGTAAACATGTGTCTAGATCGCATTCTAATAGTAAAACATGGTTTGCTTACTCGCGGGGAGGCTTAAACGCAAGTTTGTACGCATTAGAAAGGATTAAGCAAATGTCTTTTTGAAGAAAAAGATTTGAATTGGATTAAGGTATGATAAGGGTTTTGATCATACGGGAAAGAAAGTAAGGTTCGATTGGTTGAGTGTTTAAGAGGACAATGACGAACATTTGATAAGAACGAGACGTAGACCTCGGAACCAATTAATCGGGGTATTACTGGAATGCTTGATCCCAACGATGCCTTTTTCATTCGATTAGTTGTGAAATTGTTTTGATGGACTTTCTAAAGATTGCTCAAAGGTACCATATGGAATGCTAGACTCCAATGGTCTCTATTTTGTCCAAGTAATTAGGGCAAGGGTTTTTTAGAAACGGAAGAGTGAACGAAAAAAAAAAACCAAGGCGTTTTCCTCAAGAGAGATCATTCAAGGATTCAAAGAATGCGAGGTTGCAAGGATCCATTTCCTTCGTAATTTAATTAAGAAAAAGTTTCGTAAATATCAAGTTTCCTAGAAGTGAGAGATTGAATGAAAAGCAACCCAAGGCGTGTGCCTTGGGAGCAATCATTCAAGGATTCAAGGAATGCGACATTCCAATGATCCATTTCTTTCGTAATTTGATTAAGAAAAATGTTTAACGTTAAATTGTAAAAATTGTTTGAAGTGAATTGATTGATGGTTTGAAATGTTAATAAAGTATGTGTGAAAATGGTTACTTACATGTGCGACGAATATGAACATTTATTGAGAAACCACTTGATTAAAGAAATAAACACATTGAAATTGACTAAACTAATAATCACGCGATCTAATGAGAAAACAAAGAAATATAATTTAATCAACTTAAATGCATGAAAATAATAAAATAAAAGAGATA
This sequence comes from Lathyrus tuberosus, assembly GCA_022829125.1. NCBI lineage: Eukaryota > Viridiplantae > Streptophyta > Magnoliopsida > Fabales > Fabaceae > Lathyrus > Lathyrus tuberosus. The sequence goes on along the minus strand of JALAZF010000162.1, from coordinate 4,308,477 downwards.
AATTAATTAAAAAAATGTTAGAAAAGTTTGAGTAGAAAGTGTATAAACAACCAAGTCCATTGGCGCAATACAAACCCTAATCTAAGATATAATAATGAATAATGATAATAAATAATAAAAAACAAAAATGAACTTGAAAAAAAAGGGAGGGGTGGCGCCCTCACTCTCCTTTCAGCCAACAATATGAACTTCTCTTTGCCTTCAAAACCACCCTCTCACATGGCAATAAGTGGCGTGCAATTTTATCAGGGAAAAGAAACAAACATAATATAATTATAAAAAACATAAAAATGAAAGAAAATAAAAAGTTAAAAACTCAGAACTCTCTCTTCCCTGCGCGTCACGTTCCTTTTGAATCCCTCATCACGATAAAGATAAAACAAGTTTAAGAAAAGAAAAAGTCAAGCATCAACTTCAAAATCATTTTTAAAACAAGAACAATAGTGTCATAGCGATCTAAACAACCCATGGAGAACAAATCAAAAATTCCAACCTCCTTGCATGAACGGTTCGTCTCAATCCTCTCTCTCTCTCTCTCTCTCTCTCTCTCTCTCTCTCACACACACACACACACACACACTCGCGGTTTGTCCTCTCTTTCTCGATTCATCCCGATTTCTTTCCTGAATCTCTCTCTGCGCGATTTTGTCTGTGTGAGTTGTGCGTTGTTCTTGTAAGGTTGAGCGTTGGTGGGTTTGTGTTTTATGGAGGTTATTGATTGTTGTTTGAAGAAGGAAATGGAAGGTTATTGTTGTTGCGATGTGCGGTTGTGGAAGAAGGTTTATGAGGTTTTTAATGAGTGGTATTGAAAGTTGTTGTGTTGTGTACATGAAGAATAGAATAAGGTTATGGTTGTTGAAGAATCAAGATTCGAGGCCAACTTTTTCTTCCTGATTCTGCTGTGGTGCGGTTATTTTGTACGTGGTATGTGGGTTATGAATTTGGAAGTTTGAAGATTGGTTTGGTATGAGTTTTACATCATAACTTTGGCTCTTGAGGCTTCCCTTTGTGTGAAGGAAGAGGCTTTATTTATAGGACATTTCGAAGAGGGTAGAATGGGATTTGTCTCTGAAATTGTGTTGGTGAAATTGAGAGGAATTGTTGCAGTCATTTGGACGTGTTGTACGTCGCATTGTGGAATGATGTTGCGTTTTGTGCGCTTGTGTCCAGTGATGAAATTCGCTTGTGCAGAATTGTGATCTCATTTTTTGATTGTGGGGCCGTCCATGTGAATTTGCTACAACTTGAAAATAGTTCGCATTTTGGAAGGCAACGAAGTCGTTTTGCCAAGTTTTGTGGGGTCATCCTTTGGAAAGAACATTGGATCTTGTTGTAGTGTTTTTTCATGAATTGTACTAGCTATTTTTTTTTATGGCTTGTAATGGTGGGTTGGGCTTTGTAATGGATGTTGAATTTTTGTTGGAAATGTAATGGTTTTTGTAACAATGGCACTTGTTTGGACTTTAATTGGGTTTTGGTTTTGAAAAATGAAATGGGTTAAAAGAAATGGATGTGAGAAAATGGTTTATGGACATTGGTTTAAATTGGATAATGGTTTGAATTGGATAATGTCAAATGGATTTAAAATGACTAAGGGATATTTAGATATGGACATGGATTTAAAATGGTTAATGGATTTGAATAGGTATGAAAAATGGATAATCAAATGAATGGATTAGATTTTGTAAAATGGATAATTGAATATTTTTTTGATAATGGTTAAGAAGAATGGATAATGGAGAAAATAATGTGAATGAAAATTGAATGGAAAGTGGAAATGGATATCTGGAGATGGATTGATAAATGGGTATGGTTATGAACTGCCCTTGAGAAACTATCAATCTTAGCCTCTAAAACCATGAATCACAAATCAATCTTGATGAGCCCAAACTTCACTATGAACCATCTTGGTCAATGTATGGACCTAATGAATCACGCCTTGAAACATGAACTCCATTGCATGAAACCCTAATTTGGATCCTGAACTGAATTATGCACGTCCTGGCCCTGATCATGATATAAACTCTCATTTGACCAAGATTGCCAAACTTCCACTGAAACATCATTGCACACACTCTTGCCCTGATAAACCTTGAATTTAACCTTTCAGAACCCTGAATTTAGACCTCAAGCAGAAACAACATATTTTTTTTTATTTTTGAATAATTGTTAGTAAACACAAATGAAAGCAATATACGGTAGGACAAATTTGGGGTATGACAGTTGCCCCATCTAAGTAACTTAAACCTAGTAAGATGAACTGCTACGGTGTTCATTCTTTCAAGGTTGAAGTCAATTAGATACGAAGAAGACTTTGAATTTGTCCGAAAAGAAAGAAAGATGCTTGTGAAGGGGAATAACAAATCAATGTCGACCCTCGAGTGGACACTGAATAACTTTCAAAGGTCGTCATCGCCGAAAGGACGATGAGATGAAAATGACAGAAAATTCCTGACACCAAAAGGATAACAGACCTATCACCAAAAGGATGATAGTGGACTCACACGACTTGACTTGCTATTACCAAAAGGATAATAGTAAGTGCACACAACGACCTTCCACCAAAAGTATGAAAGTGAGGTTAAAACTTGATATTACCAAAAGGATAATAGTAAGTACACAATGGTATCAAAGGTTGTCATTCACAAAAAGGATGATACACAGACCAAAGATTCATGAATTTCCGACACCAAAAGGATGACGAATCTATCACCAAAAGGATGATAGAAAACACACACGCAGAGATATCTGACACCAAAAGGATGACATATCTATCACTAAAAGGATGATAGAGAACACACATGACTCTGACACCAAAAGGATGACGGATCTATCACCAAAAGGATGATAGAGAATACACACATTGAAGTATCTGATACCAAAACGATGGCGGCCCTATCACCAAAATGATGATAGTACACATACACACACACACACAATCTAATGACCTTTCACCAAAAGGATGAAATTGAGGTCAACAAGACTTGCAATTACAATAAGGATAATAGTAAGTACATAATAATATTAGAGGTTGTCATTCACCAAAAGAATGATACACAGACCAAAGATTCACGGATCGCCGACACCAAAAGGATGACGGTAAGATTAAACAACACAAATTGCTACCACCAAAAGGATGATAGAAACTTCCCAATTTTGAGAATCACCAACACCAAGAGGATGAAGGTTAGATTGAATTAACAAGAATGGCTACCACCAAAAGGGTGATAGTAAGATTATTGACAAAAGGTCAAGTTTACTGGATGTATGATGAGTAAGACTTGTTTGGAGACATCAACAAAATGTTAAAGCAAAAAAGTCAATGGGGAACACCATCCTTATCAACAAAAGGTTTAAAGGAACCAACTCATTGGGGAATGCCCAAGAGGAAGGTAGAAATTTGTTCAGAGAAAAACCACTGACTGGTCTGAGGATAGCAACTCCATCAACAAAGGGTTGAAGATAACCAATTCAACGGGGAACGCCCACTGACTCGGAGAAATGCTACTGGCTGAGTTGGGGATAAAAACTTTATCAATAAAAGGTTGAGGGAAACAACTCAATGGGGAACGGCCACTGACTCACTTGGGGATTACAGCTTCATCAACAAAAGGTTGAAACAACTCCATGGGGAACTCCCACGGACTCGAAGAAGATGCCCCTGGCTAGGCTAAAGATCATATTGGAATCTCGAGATTGATCCTGGATCTTGACTTATGCATGTATGCATGTGTGATTTTGTGACGGTACTCCATATCGGATGGAAATACTATGCAAATGCTGACCCGCTGAGATGCAAGTGTTGGGGAAGTATGTGATTTTGGTTTATGTATGCATATGATTTATGTGATTCTTATGATGTTGAATGTCATGTATATGATGTATGTATGTTTCATGTAAATGCAAACAGGTGATTGGATATATTTTCTAAAGGTGCCAGCATGGTGGACTTTTGGTAGTTGCCAATGCGGATTTGACTTTGGGTGGTGGGAGGGTTTGATTTCCTCGACATCAGATCTTTGAAGACACCATGATCAAAGCGGATGAAGGTGTTCTCGATACCCTAACTTTGATCACTTGATGATAAGTCGTCTGTCCGTTCTAGAGAAAACCACAACTCTTAGACATGATGATCAAGATAGCCTGAAAATGAGCGTAGCGACGTGATCTAAGGAAGAACAAACGTAAACAGTAGAAAGTAAACAACACCAGAAATTGTTAACCAGTTCGGTGAACAACAACACCTACGTCTGGGGCTACCTGTAACCCCCCAGTTTTAGTCCGTTTTATTTAATTGAGTCGTTTTGATTATTTTATTATTATATTATTTTATTTCTGAATTTTATTTGAAAATATGTTATTTTTCATCGTGATTATGTTTTATCGGGTTTTGGGAACGTTTGCGAGATATTTGAGTGTAGGGGTATTTTGGTCTTTTGTCGGGTAGATATTATATTTTTTTTCATAGAAATAGAAATAGAAATAGAGAAAATAGAAAGGAAAGAAAAAGAAGAGAAGAAAAAGAGGAAGAAAGAAAGGAGAAAGAAAAGGAGATAGAGAGAAAACTTAGAAAATCTAGGAATCGATCAACCGACTTTTCTACACGCGATTTAATTGGGTACGGGTGCGAAACTTGATTATATTATCATTGTGTATGATTATATATGTGTGTGTGTGTGTGTGTGCATGTTGCCTTGTTTTCCCATAGTTTTCGGTTTTAGGTCGAAAACGAGTAAACGAGTAGAAATCGATGTTTTCGTGGTCGAAAATCGATATAATTTATGTTGTATGATCACAATGTGTTTATGAGTCATTACTGATAATTGTTTTGCTGTTGGAATTGATTTGGAATGAAAAATGAGATTTTGGGGGTTTTGGATCAATGTAACCCGTAACATAATTTTTCTGGTTCTGGTATGATTCGCCAGGCGAATTTGGGATTCGCCAGGCGAAGTGCTGGCGAAGGGGGATTCGCCAGGCAAAATCGTGAGTCGTCAGGCGAAATCGGAAAGACAGAATTGGGGTAGCTTCTGTAACTTTTGGGGTTTTCTAATTTTGTGGTTCGCCACTAGTTCGCCAGGCGAAGTGCTGGCGAATGGGGATCCGCCAGACGAAATCCTAAGTCGCCAGGCGAATCTGGCTATTTCTCAACAAATTCTTTTCTTTGAAAATTCATAACTTTTGATTCGTAAGTCGGATTGGGGCGTGGTTGGGTGCGTTAGAAAGCTTTTGAGTCGTTCTTTCTTATTAAAATGGTTTGGAGATTGTTGGCAGATTTAATTATGTCGGGAATTTGGAATGTGTTATTTGTTGACTTTTACCGTTTTAATGATGTGCATTTGACGTGTTATTATGCAACATGCTTGTGATACGAATTGTAGGACTTGTGTGCTGTTGTGAAATGAATATGCACGTGATATATGTTGTGATGATGAATTGTGGCCTAAGGGCAAGAAAATGCAATGTGTGGTATTTGATGATATGTGCATGATTATGGAATGTGTATATGTGTGCATTTGAATGTCATGAGTCATTGTATGCCAAGCATCATGATGTGCATTCTTGTGATGTTGTGTGCCCTAGTGGGTGTGAGCAACGAATTGGTTCCAGAGGGAATCCGCTATAACATCGTGCGCCTTAAAAATAAGAGGACCTAAAGCGATCGGATCGGATCGTGCGCCTTAAAAATAAGAGGACCTAAAGCGATGGTTATAGACGATCGTGCGCCTTATACAAAGAGGACCTAAAGCGATCGGATTGTGCGCCTTATACAAAGAGGACCTAAAGCGATCGGATTGTGCGCCTTATACAAAGAGGACCTAAAGCAATCCATAAACGTCGTGCGCCTTAAAAAAATAAGAGGACCTAAAGGACGGGAACATCGTATGCCCGACGGGGAGTTACACTAAGTAACGAGCGATGGTTCCAATAGTTCCTGAGTGAACTGGTGATGAGAATTGATGGAAGTCGGTACCGCATGTGCATATGCATAGAGTTGTTGTGTCGGTCTCTTTGCATTTGCATAAATCATGAATGGTTGGATTATGTGTGGAATTGTGAAAGAAATTGATGAGTTGATATATGAATATACGTGTTGGTGATAATTGTATTGTGTATGATTGATATGCTTTTGTGACCGATATGTGAGAAAATTCATTGTGTTGGTTTGTACTTGATTTATGGCGTATAGTGCGATGAGAATATTATGTTGGCGTAATTGTGTGTTATTATATAATTACATACAATTGTATTATGATTGTGTTTCTCACCCTTCTGCTGTTTTTAATGCTCTATGAGGCATTGCAGATTAGATGCTGGAGGTCTTTTTGTGAAGCTTAGGTCTCCATTCTTTTGTCAGTCGGCTCTGATATGTAGCACCGGGTAGTCGGGGGTGATCAAGTGTGATTATTTTGTATTATGTATACATGTATCTTTTGGATTGTACATGTATGATGTCGTATATGACAGACAAACTTTTTATGATATATATATATATATATATGAGATTCAGTTACGGATCTTCCGCTTTTATTCTGTAATTGAATTGTGGGTTGTAGGAACTCAGTTCCTTTGTTATGTGCTACCTGAATGTTGCATATTATATGAGCAGGTTGTTGTATGTTTGTTTCAAATTGATGTGACCCCTCGGCCTATGTTGTGAATTTTTAATTATACTCTGATTGATTGTTATCGCTTTATTTAATTGGGGGTATAGATTAGGGGTGTTACATTAAGTGGTATCAGAGCCATTCCGTGTCAGTTTGTGTCAGTCCTTGTTAGTCTTTGTGGTTCGATGAGCTGTTTGTTTAACCATAGTTTGCTGTTATTGGAAATGAACAGAATATGGCTGGTAGGAATGACGCTGCTCTAGCTGCTACGATGCAAGCTATGGCTCGGGCTGTGTAGGTTGCACCTAATGCTACAGGTAATGATGAGTTCAGGAAGAACAAACCGCCTATCTTCAAAGGAAGATATGATCCTGATGGTGCTCAGATTTGGTTGAAAGAGATTGAAAGAATTTTCTGAGTGATGGATTGTGATGAGGATCAGAAGGTGAGACTGGGTACTCACATATTACTGGAAGAAGCTGATGATTGGTGGGTTAGTACTCGTCATGTGTTGGAAGTTGCGGAGGAGGAAGAGATCACTTGGGAATTGTTTAGCCGGAAGTTCTTGAGGAAGTATTTTCCCGAAGATGTTCGAGGAAAGAAGGAGATTGAGTTCTTGGAATTAAAACAAGGTAGTATGTCTGTTGTTGATTATACTGCTAAGTTTGTGGAGCTTGTGCAGTTTTATCCGCATTATGCCTAAGCGACTGCGGAGTTTTCTAAGTATGTGAAGTATGAGAGCGGATTGCGTCCTGAGATCAAGCAGGCAATCGGTTATCAAAGGATTAGGAGGTTTTCTGATTTGGTGGACTGTTTCAGGATTTATGAGGAGGATAGTAAAGCTCATTCTACTCACTATAAGAGTGTGAGCGAGAGGAAAGAGAAGCAGCAGTTTCGTGGTGGTCCTTATGTGACACCAGCTGATAAGGGTAAACAAAGGGGAAATTTTGAGAGAAGGCCAAGTGGAGGAGGTATGTCTAATCCTCTGAGATGTTTTAGGTGTGGTGACCTAGGACATTGTCAGTTCGAATGTAAGAAGGATACGGGGAAGTGTTCTCATTGTGGAGGTTTAGGACATGTCGCAGCTGAGTGCAAGAGGAAGAACGTGGTGAAGTGTTTCAATTGTGGTGAACCTGGTCACATTAGTACAAAGTGTCTGAAACCGAAGCAAGCTCCAGCTAGTGGGAAAGTTTTTGCATTGTCAGGGACTCAGACTTCAAGTGCAGACCGTCTGATCAGAGGTACTTATTTTATTAATAGTACGCCTTTAGTTGCTATTGTTGATACCGGAGCGACTCATTCGTTTATTTCGTCTGAGTGCGCGAAGCGTTTGAATCTTGTGTTTTCTTCGATGGATGGAGAGATGGTTATTGATACTTCAGCAATGGGGTCGGTAACTACTTCTTTGGTTTGTCTAAGTTGTCCTTTGACCATTTATGGTAAAGACTTTGAGATGGATTTGGTGTGTTTTCCGTTGGAGGGTTTAGATGTGGTTTTGGGTATGAATTGGTTGCAATTCAACCGGGTTCATATTGATTGTTATCATAAGCTAGTAAGGTTTCCTTCTCTTGAGGAAGACGAAGACCCGAGTTTCTTATCTACCAAAGAGTTGAAGAAACTTTTGGCGGATGAAGCTCAGTTGTTTGGGTTGTTTGCATCGTTGACTGTGGACAGTCAAGTTTCACTTGATGTGTTTCCTGTTGTGTGTGATTTTCCAGAAGTGTTTCCTGAGGATATTTTAGTTGTGCCACCAGAGAGAGAGATGGAGTTTTCTATAGATCTAGTTCCTGGTACTAGACCGGTATCGATGGCACCATATCGAATATCGGCATTTGAGTTGGTTGAGTTAAAGAAGCAATTGAATGAATTATTAGAGAAGAGGTTTGTGAGGCCAAGTGTGTCGCCTTGGGGTGCTCCAGTTTTATTGGTGAAAAAGAAATATGGAAGTATGCGATTGTGTATTGATTATCGCCAGTTGAATAAGGTGACGATTAAGAATAAGTATCCTCTTCCAAGGATTGATGATCTGATGGATCAGTTGGTGGGTGTGTGTGTGTTTAGTAAGATTGATTTGAGATCAGGGTATCATCATATAAGGGTGAAAGAGGAGGATATTCAGAAGACGGCTTTTAGGACACGGTACGGTCATTATGAATATTCGGTGATGTCGTTCAAGGTTTCTAATGCGCTAGGTGTGTTCATGGAATACATGAATCGTATTTTTCACGAGCAATTTGATCGATTTGTTGTGGTGTTTATTGATGACATTTTGATTTATTCTAAGTCTCGGGAGGAGCACGCGGAGCATTTGCGTATTGTTTTGCAGGTTTTGAAGGAAAGGAAACTTTTTGCTAAATTGTCCAAGTGGGAATTCTGGTTGTAGGAAGTGAGTTTTCTTGGGCACGTGATTTCAGGTAATGGTATTTCTGTGGATCCATCTAAAGTAGAAGCAGTTCTACAATGGGAGGCTCCTAGATCTGTTACTGAAATTTAAAGCTTTTTGGGTTTGGCCGGATATTATCGAAGGTTTATTGAAGGTTTTTCTAAGCTAGCACTTCCTTTGACCCAGTTGACTTGTAAAGGCAAAGCGTTCATTTGAGATATTCATTGTGAGGAAATTTTTAATGAGCTGAAGAGAAGATTGACTACAGCTCTGATTTTGATTATACCGGATCCTAATGAACCATTTGTGGTGTATTGTGATGCGTCTTTGATTGGTCTAGGTGGTGTTCTGATGCAAGAAGGCAAGGTGGTGGCTTATGCTTCAAAGCAATTGAGAGTGCATGAGAAAAATTATCCTACTCATGATCTTGAATTAGCGGCTGTGGTTTTTGTGTTGAAAATTTGGAGGCATTATCTCTACGGTGCAAGATTTGAAGTCTTTAGTGATCACAAAAGTTTGAAATATCTATTTGATCAGAAGGAACTGAATATGAGGCAACGTAGATGGTTGGAATTTTTTAAGGACTACGACTTTGGCTTGAATTACCATCCGGGTAAAGCTAATGTGGTAGCCGATGCGTTGAGCCGAAAATCGTTGCATATGTCCGCTTTAATGGTTAAGGAGTGGGAACTTTTGGAATCGTTTAGAGATTTGAGTTTGGTATGTGAAGTGACGTCGGATAGCGTGAGGCTTGGAATGTTGAAGGTTACTAATGATTTTCTGTTGATGGTTAGTGAGAAACAGAAGATGGATGTGAAATTTGTGGATTTGATGACGGTTGGTAATAAAAGTGAAAATGAGGACTTTAAAGTGGACGATAAAGGTGTTTTGAGGTTCTGAGGTAGAATTTGTATTCCGGACGATTCGGAGTTGAAAAGGATGATTTTGGAGGAAGGACACCGGAGTAATTTGAGTATACATCCGGGAGCGAATAAGATGAACCAAGATTTAAAGAAAATTTTCTGGTGGTCGGGTTTGAAAAGAGATGTGGCTCAATTTGTGTATGCATGTTTGACTTGTCAGAAATCGAAGGTAGAACATCTGAGGCCTAGTGGTTTGTTGCAACCGTTGGATATTCCTGAGTGGAAGTGGGATAGCATCTCCATGGATTTTGTGACAGGGTTGCTGAATACACAGCGAGGGCATAGTGCTATTTGGGTGGTTGTGGATAGGCTGACTAAATCGACGCATTTCATTCTGATTGACATCAGTTTTACTTTGGAGAGGTTGGCTGAGATTTATATCAGTGTGATTGTGAAGCTGCATGGTGTTTCGTTAAGTATTGTTTCGGATCGAGATCCGAGGTTTACCTCGAGATTTTGGGAAAGTTTACAGAAGGCGTTGGGTTCTAAATTGAGATTGAGTTCGGCTTATCATCCGCAGACGGATGGACAGACGGAGAGAACGATTCAGTCGTTGGAAGATTTGTTGCGGGCTTGTGTTCTTGAATAAGGTGGAGCGTGGGATAGTTATCTTGCATTGATTGAATTCACGTATAATAACAGTTTCCATTCGAGTATTGGAATGGCACCGTTTAAAGCGTTGTATGGACGGAGATATCGAACACCGTTGTGTTGGCATGAATCTGGTGAGAGTGCGGTGGTTGGACCAGAGTTGGTGCACCAGACTACGGAAAAAGTGAAACTTATTCGTGAGAAAATGAAGGCTTCTCAGAGTAGGCAAAAGAGTTATCATGATCGGAGAAGAAAATATCTTGAGTTTCAAGAGGGCGATCATGTGTTTTTGAGAGTTACGCCGGTAACGGGTGTTGGTCGTGTATTGAAATCGAAAAAGCTTACTTCTCGGTTTATTGGTCCTTACCAGATATCCGCGAGAGTTGGTGTTGTGGCTTATAGGGTGGAGTTGACGCCGAATCTGTCAAATTTGCATGATGTGTTCAATGTTTCACAGCTTCGGAAGTATGTTTCGGATCCGTCGCATGTGATTCTGATGGATGAGGTTGAGGTAAGGGAGAACCTTACGGTTGAGGCATTACCCGTTAGGATTTTGGATCGTGAGGTGAAGCGGTTGAGAGGCAAGGATATTGCACTTGTGAAAGTGGCATGGGGAGGCACTGTTGAGGGCAATTTAACTTGGGAGTTGGAGAGTCGGATGCGGGAGTCGTATCCAGAGTTGTTCGTCTCAGGTATTATTTTTTAGGACGAAAATTTCTAAGTGGGGGAGAGTTGTAACGCCCGAGTTTTAGTCCGTTTTATTTAATTTAGTCGTTTTGATTATTTTATTATTATATTATTTTATTTTTGACTTTTATTTGAAAATATGTTATTTTTCATCGTGATTATGTTTTATCGGGTTTTGGGAACGTTTGCGAGATATTTGAGTGTAAGGGTATTTTGGTCTTTTGTCGGGTAGATATTATATTTTTTTCATAGAAATAGAAATAGAAAGAGATAAAATAGAAAGGAAAGAAAAAGAAGAGAAGAAAAAGAGGAAGAAAGAAAGGAGAAAGAAAAAGAGATAGAGAGAAAACTTGGAAAATCTAGGAATCGATCAACCGACTTTTCTACACGCGATTTAATCGGGTAAGGGTGCGAAACTCGATTATCTTATCATTGTGTATGATTATGTATGTGTGTGTGTGTGTGTGTGTGCATGTTGCCTTGCTTTCCCATAGTTTTCGGTTTTAGGTCGAAAACGAGTAAACGAGTAGAAATCGATGTTTTCGCGGTCGAAAATCAATATAATTTGCGTTGTATGATCACAATGTGTTTATGAGTCATTACTGATAATTGTTTTGCTGTTGGAATTGATTTGGAATGAAAAATGAGATTTTGGGGGTTTTGGATCAATGTAACCCGTAACAGAATTTTTCTGGTTCTGGTGTGATTCGCCAGGCGAATTTGGGATTCGCCAGGCGAATTAAGTCTCGCCACTCGTTCGCCAGGCGAAGTGCTAGCGAATGGGGATTCGCCAGGCGAAATCGTGATTCGTCAGGCGAAATCGGAAAGACAGAATTGGGGTAGCTTCTGTAACTTTTGGAGTTTTCTAATTTTTTGGTTCGCCACTAGTTCGCCAGGCAAAGTGCTGGCGAATGGGGATCCGCCAGGCGAAATCCTAAGTCGCCAGGCGAATCTGGCTGTTTCTCAACAAATTCTTTTCTTTGAAAATTCATAACTTTTGATCCGTAAGTCGGATTGGGGCGTGGTTGGGTGCGTTAGAAAGCTTTTGAGTCGTTATTTCTTATTAAAATGGTTTGGAGATTGTTGGCCGATTTAATTATGTCGGGAATTTGGAATGTGTTGTTTGTTGACTTTTACCGTTTTAATGATGTGCATTTGACGTGTTATTATGCAACATGCTTGTGATACGAATTGTAGGACTTGTGTGCTGTTGTGAAATGAATATGCACGTGATATATGTTGTGATGATGAATTGTGGCCTAAGGGCAATAAAATGCAATGTGTGGTATTTGATGATATGTGCATGATTATGGAATGTGTATATGTGTGCATTTGAATGTCATGAGTCATTGTATGCCAAGCATCATGATGTGCATTCTTGTGATGTTGTGTGCCCTAGTGGGTGTGAGCAACGAATTAGTTCCAGAGGGAATCCGCTATAACATCGTGCGCCTTAAAAATAAGAGGACCTAAAGCGATCGGATCGGATCGTGCGCCTTAAAAATAAGAGGACCTAAATCGATGGTTATAGACGATCGTGCGCCTTATACAAAGAGGACCTAAAGCGATCGGATTGTGCGCCTTATACAAAGAGGACCTAAAGCAATCCATAAACGTCGTGTGCCTTAAAAAAATAAGAGGACCTAAAGCGACGGGAACATCGTATGCCCGACGGGGAGTTACACTAAGTAACGAGCGATGGTTCCAATAGTTCCTGAGTGAACTGGTGATGAGAATTGATGGAAGTCGGTACCGCATGTGCATATGCATAGAGTTGTTGTGTCGGTCTCTTTGCATTTGCATAAATCATGAATGGTTGGATTATGTGTGGAATTGTGAAAGAAATTGATGAGTTGATATATGAATATACGTGTTGGTGATAATTGTATTGTGTATGATTGATATGCTTTTGTGACCGATATGTGAGAAAATTCATTGTGTTGGTTTGTACTTGATTTATGGCGTATAGTGCGATGAGAATATTATGTTGGCGTAATTGTGTGTTATTATATAATTACATACAATTGTATTATGATTGTGTTTCTCACCCTTCTGCTGTTTTTAATGCTCTATGAGGCATTGCAGATTAGATGCTGGAGGTCTTTTTGTGAAGCTTAGGTCTCCATTCTTTTGTCAGTCGGCTCTGATATGTAGCACCGGGTAGTCGGGGGTGATCAAGTGTGATTATTTTGTATTATGTATACATGTATCTTTTGGATTGTACATGTATGATGTCGTATATGACAGACAAACTTTTTATGATATATATATATATATATATGAGATTCAGTTACGGATCTTCCGCTTTTATTCTGTAATTGAATTGTGGGTTGTAGGAACTCAGTTCCTTTGTTATGTGCTACCTGAATGTTGCATATTATATGAGCAGGTTGTTGTATGTTTGTTTCAAATTGATGTGACCCCTCGGCCTATGTTGTGAATTTTTAATTATACTCTGATTGATTGTTATCGCTTTATTTAATTGGGGGTATAGATTAGGGGTGTTACATTAAGTGGTATCAGAGCCATTCCGTGTCAGTTTGTGTCAGTCCTTGTTAGTCTTTGTGGTTCGATGAGCTGTTTGTTTAACCATAGTTTGCTGTTATTGGAAATGAACAGAATATGGCTGGTAGGAATGACGCTGCTCTAGCTGCTACGATGCAAGCTATGGCTCGGGCTGTGTAGGTTGCACCTAATGCTACAGGTAATGATGAGTTCAGGAAGAACAAACCGCCTATCTTCAAAGGAAGATATGATCCTGATGGTGCTCAGATTTGGTTGAAAGAGATTGAAAGAATTTTCTGAGTGATGGATTGTGATGAGGATCAGAAGGTGAGACTGGGTACTCACATATTACTGGAAGAAGCTGATGATTGGTGGGTTAGTACTCGTCATGTGTTGGAAGTTGCGGAGGAGGAAGAGATCACTTGGGAATTGTTTAGCCGGAAGTTCTTGAGGAAGTATTTTCCCGAAGATGTTCGAGGAAAGAAGGAGATTGAGTTCTTGGAATTAAAACAAGGTAGTATGTCTGTTGTTGATTATACTGCTAAGTTTGTGGAGCTTGTGCAGTTTTATCCGCATTATGCCTAAGCGACTGCGGAGTTTTCTAAGTATGTGAAGTATGAGAGCGGATTGCGTCCTGAGATCAAGCAGGCAATCGGTTATCAAAGGATTAGGAGGTTTTCTGATTTGGTGGACTGTTTCAGGATTTATGAGGAGGATAGTAAAGCTCATTCTACTCACTATAAGAGTGTGAGCGAGAGGAAAGAGAAGCAGCAGTTTCGTGGTGGTCCTTATGTGACACCAGCTGATAAGGGTAAACAAAGGGGAAATTTTGAGAGAAGGCCAAGTGGAGGAGGTATGTCTAATCCTCTGAGATGTTTTAGGTGTGGTGACCTAGGACATTGTCAGTTCGAATGTAAGAAGGATACGGGGAAGTGTTCTCATTGTGGAGGTTTAGGACATGTCGCAGCTGAGTGCAAGAGGAAGAACGTGGTGAAGTGTTTCAATTGTGGTGAACCTGGTCACATTAGTACAAAGTGTCTGAAACCGAAGCAAGCTCCAGCTAGTGGGAAAGTTTTTGCATTGTCAGGGACTCAGACTTCAAGTGCAGACCGTCTGATCAGAGGTACTTATTTTATTAATAGTACGCCTTTAGTTGCTATTGTTGATACCGGAGCGACTCATTCGTTTATTTCGTCTGAGTGCGCGAAGCGTTTGAATCTTCTGTTTTCTTCGATGGATGGAGAGATGGTTATTGATACTTCAGCAATGGGGTCGGTAACTACTTCTTTGGTTTGTCTAAGTTGTCCTTTGACCATTTATGGTAAAGACTTTGAGATGGATTTGGTGTGTTTGCCGTTGGAGGGTTTAGATGTGGTTTTGGGTATGAATTGGTTGCAATTCAACCGGGTTCATATTGATTGTTATCATAAGCTAGTAAGGTTTCCTTCTCTTGAGGAAGACGAAGACCCGAGTTTCTTATCTACCAAAGAGTTGAAGAAACTTTTGGCGGATGAAGCTCAGTTGTTTGGGTTGTTTGCATCGTTGACTGTGGACAGTCAAGTTTCACTTGATGTGTTTCCTGTTGTGTGTGATTTTCCAGAAGTGTTTCCTGAGGATATTTTAGTTGTGCCACCAGAGAGAGAGATGGAGTTTTCTATAGATCTAGTTCCTGGTACTAGACCGATATCGATGGCACCATATCGAATATCGGCATTTGAGTTGGTTGAGTTAAAGAAGCAATTGAATGAATTATTAGAGAAGAGGTTTGTGAGGCCAAGTGTGTCGCCTTGGGGTGCTCCAGTTTTATTGGTGAAAAAGAAATATGGAAGTATGCGATTGTGTATTGATTATCGCCAGTTGAATAAGGTGACGATTAAGAATAAGTATCCTCTTCCAAGGATTGATGATCTGATGGATCAGTTGGTGGGTGTGTGTGTGTTTAGTAAGATTGATTTGAGATCAGGGTATCATCATATAAGGGTGAAAGAGGAGGATATTCAGAAGACGGCTTTTAGGACACGGTACGGTCATTATGAATATTCGGTGATGCCGTTCAAGGTTTCTAATGCGCTAGGTGTGTTCATGGAATACATGAATCGTATTTTTCACGAGCAATTTGATCGATTTGTTGTGGTGTTTATTGATGACATTTTGATTTATTCTAAGTCTCGGGAGGAGCACGCGGAGCATTTGCGTATTGTTTTGCAGGTTTTGAAGGAAAGGAAACTTTTTGCTAAATTGTCCAAGTGGGAATTCTGGTTGTAGGAAGTGAGTTTTCTTGGGCACGTGATTTCAGGTAATGGTATTTCTGTGGATCCATCTAAAGTAGAAGCAGTTCTACAATGGGAGGCTCCTAGATCTGTTACTGAAATTTAAAGCTTTTTGGGTTTGGCCGGATATTATCGAAGGTTTATTGAAGGTTTTTCTAAGCTAGCACTTCCTTTGACCCAGTTGACTTGTAAAGGCAAAGCGTTCATTTGAGATATTCATTGTGAGGAAATTTTTAATGAGCTGAAGAGAAGATTGACTACAGCTCTGATTTTGATTATACCGGATCCTAATGAACCATTTGTGGTGTATTGTGATGCGTCTTTGATTGGTCTAGGTGGTGTTCTGATGCAAGAAGGCAAGGTGGTGGCTTATGCTTCAAAGCAATTGAGAGTGCATGAGAAAAATTATCCTACTCATGATCTTGAATTAGCGGCTGTGGTTTTTGTGTTGAAAATTTGGAGGCATTATCTCTACGGTGCAAGATTTGAAGTCTTTAGTGATCACAAAAGTTTGAAATATCTATTTGATCAGAAGGAACTGAATATGAGGCAACGTAGATGGTTGGAATTTTTTAAGGACTACGACTTTGGCTTGAATTACCATCCGGGTAAAGCTAATGTGGTAGCCGATGCGTTGAGCCGAAAATCGTTGCATATGTCCGCTTTAATGGTTAAGGAGTGGGAACTTTTGGAATCGTTTAGAGATTTGAGTTTGGTATGTGAAGTGACGTCGGATAGCGTGAGGCTTGGAATGTTGAAGGTTACTAATGATTTTCTGTTGATGGTTAGTGAGAAACAGAAGATGGATGTGAAATTTGTGGATTTGATGACGGTTGGTAATAAAAGTGAAAATGAGGACTTTAAAGTGGACGATAAAGGTGTTTTGAGGTTCTGAGGTAGAATTTGTATTCCGGACGATTCGGAGTTGAAAAGGATGATTTTGGAGGAAGGACACCGGAGTAATTTGAGTATACATCCGGGAGCGAATAAGATGAACCAAGATTTAAAGAAAATTTTCTGGTGGTCGGGTTTGAAAAGAGATGTGGCTCAATTTGTGTATGCATGTTTGACTTGTCAGAAATCGAAGGTAGAACATCTGAGGCCTAGTGGTTTGTTGCAACCGTTGGATATTCCTGAGTGGAAGTGGGATAGCATCTCCATGGATTTTGTGACAGGGTTGCTGAATACACAGCGAGGGCATAGTGCTATTTGGGTGGTTGTGGATAGGCTGACTAAATCGACGCATTTCATTCCGATTGACATCAGTTTTACTTTGGAGAGGTTGGCTGAGATTTATATCAGTGTGATTGTGAAGCTGCATGGTGTTTCGTTAAGTATTGTTTCGGATCGAGATCCGAGGTTTACCTCGAGATTTTGGGAAAGTTTACAGAAGGCGTTGGGTTCTAAATTGAGATTGAGTTCGGCTTATCATCCGCAGACGGATGGACAGACGGAGAGAACGATTCAGTCGTTGGAAGATTTGTTGCGGGCTTGTGTTCTTGAACAAGGTGGAGCGTGGGATAGTTATCTTGCATTGATTGAATTCACGTATAATAACAGTTTCCATTCGAGTATTGGAATGGCACCGTTTAAAGCGTTGTATGGACGGAGATATCGAACACCGTTGTGTTGGCATGAATCTGGTGAGAGTGCGGTGGTTGGACCAGAGTTGGTGCACCAGACTACGGAAAAAGTGAAACTTATTCGTGAGAAAATGAAGGCTTCTCAGAGTAGGCAAAAGAGTTATCATGATCGGAGAAGAAAATATCTTGAGTTTCAAGAGGGCGATCATGTGTTTTTGAGAGTTACGCCGGTAACGGGTGTTGGTCGTGTATTGAAATCGAAAAAGCTTACTTCTCGGTTTATTGGTCCTTACCAGATATCCGCGAGAGTTGGTGTTGTGGCTTATAGGGTGGAGTTGACGCCGAATCTGTCAAATTTGCATGATGTGTTCAATGTTTCACAGCTTCGGAAGTATGTTTCGGATCCGTCGCATGTGATTCTGATGGATGAGGTTGAGGTAAGGGAGAACCTTACGGTTGAGGCATTACCCGTTAGGATTTTGGATCGTGAGGTGAAGCGGTTGAGAGGCAAGGATATTGCACTTGTGAAAGTGGCATGGGGAGGCACTGTTGAGGGCAATTTAACTTGGGAGTTGGAGAGTCGGATGCGGGAGTCGTATCCAGAGTTGTTCGTCTCAGGTATTATTTTTTAGGACGAAAATTTCTAAGTGGGGGAGAGTTGTAACGCCCGAGTTTTAGTCCGTTTTATTTAATTTAGTCGTATTGATTATTTTATTATTATATTATTTTATTTCTGACTTTTATTTGAAAATATGTTATTTTTCATCGTGATTATGTTTTATCGGGTTTTGGGAACGTTTGCGAGATATTTGAGTGTAAGGGTATTTTGGTCTTTTGTCGGGTAGATATTATATTTTTTTCATAGAAATAGAAATAGAAAGAGATAAAATAGAAAGGAAAGAAAAAGAAGAGAAGAAAAAGAGGAAGAAAGAAAGGAGAAAGAAAAAGAGATAGAGAGAAAACTTGGAAAATCTAGGAATCGATCAACCGACTTTTCTACACGCGATTTAATCGGGTAAGGGTGCGAAACTCGATTATCTTATCATTGTGTATGATTATGTATGTGTGTGTGTGTGTGCATGTTGCCTTGCTTTCCCATAGTTTTCGGTTTTAGGTCGAAAACGAGTAAACGAGTAGAAATCGATGTTTTCGCGGTCGAAAATCAATATAATTTGCGTTGTATGATCACAATGTGTTTATGAGTCATTACTGATAATTGTTTTGCTGTTGGAATTGATTTGGAATGAAAAATGAGATTTTGGGGGTTTTGGATCAATGTAACCCGTAACAGAATTTTTCTGGTTCTGGTGTGATTCGCCAGGCGAATTTGGGATTCGCCAGGCGAATTAAGTCTCGCCACTCGTTCGCCAGGCGAAGTGCTAGCGAAGGGGGATTCGCCAGGCGAAATCGTGAGTCGTCAGGCGAAATCGGAAAGACAGAATTGGGGTAGCTTCTGTAACTTTTGGAGTTTTCTAATTTTTTGGTTCGCCACTAGTTCGCCAGGCAAAGTGCTGGCGAATGGGGATCCGCCAGGCGAAATCCTAAGTCGCCAGGCGAATCTGGCTGTTTCTCAACAAATTCTTTTCTTTGAAAATTCATAACTTTTGATCCGTAAGTCGGATTGGGGCGTGGTTGGGTGCGTTAGAAAGCTTTTGAGTCGTTATTTCTTATTAAAATGGTTTGGAGATTGTTGGCCGATTTAATTATGTCGGGAATTTGGAATGTGTTGTTTGTTGACTTTTACCGTTTTAATGATGTGCATTTGACGTGTTATTATGCAACATGCTTGTGATACGAATTGTAGGACTTGTGTGCTGTTGTGAAATGAATATGCACGTGATATATGTTGTGATGATGAATTGTGGCCTAAGGGCAATAAAATGCAATGTGTGGTATTTGATGATATGTGCATGATTATGGAATGTGTATATGTGTGCATTTGAATGTCATGAGTCATTGTATGCCAAGCATCATGATGTGCATTCTTGTGATGTTGTGTGCCCTAGTGGGTGTGAGCAACGAATTAGTTCCAGAGGGAATCCGCTATAACATCGTGCGCCTTAAAAATAAGAGGACCTAAAGCGATCGGATCGGATCGTGCGCCTTAAAAATAAGAGGACCTAAAGCGATGGTTATAGACGATCGTGCGCCTTATACAAAGAGGACCTAAAGCGATCGGATTGTGCGCCTTATACAAAGAGGACCTAAAGCAATCCATAAACGTCGTGCGCCTTAAAAAAATAAGAGAACCTAAAGCGACGGGGAACATCGTATGCCCGACGGGGAGTTACACTAAGTAACGAGCGATGGTTCCAATAGTTCCTGAGTGAACTGGTGATGAGAATTGATGGAAGTCGGTACCACATGTGCATATGCATAGAGTCGTTGTGTCGGTCTCTTTGCATTTGCATAAATCATGAATGGTTGGATTATGTGTGGAATTGTGAATGAAATTGATAAGTTGATATATGAATATACGTGTTGGTGATAATTGTATTGTGTATGATTGATATGCTTTTGTGACCGATATGTGAGAAAATTCATTGTGTTGGTTTGTACTTGATTTATGGCGTATAGTGCGGTGAGAATATTATGTTGGCCTAATTGTGTGTTATTATATAATTACATACAATTGTATTATGATTGTGTTTCTCACCCTTCTGCTGTTTTTAATGCTCTATGAGGCATTGCAGATTAGATGCTGGAGGTCTTCTGTGAAGCTTAGGTCTTTATTCTTTTGTCAGTCGGCTCTGATATGTAGCACCGGGTAGTTGGGGTGATCGAGTGTGATTATTTTGTATTATGTATACATGTATCTTTTGGATTGTACATGTATGATGTTGTATATGACAGACAAACTTTTTATGATATATATATATATATATATATATATGAGATTCAGTTACGGATCTTCCGCTTTTATTCTGTAATTGAATTGTGGGTTGTAGGAACTCAGTTCCTTTGTTATGTGCTACCTGAATGTTGCATATTATATGAGCAGATTGTTGTATGTTTGTTTCAAATTGATGTGACCCCTCGGCCTATGCCGTGAATTTTTAATTATACTCTGATTGATTGTTATCGCTTTATTTAATTGGGGGTATAGATTGGGGGTGTTACACTACCACGCCAGGAATGAAATCACTAAGTAGAATTGGATCTAAGCTAAACTTCAACGCTTACAGCTTAGCACCTAGAAACTACCCTTCCTAGATTTCTACCTAAGACTCTCCTAGGTATGAGACCCTTCTCAATTCCCTTCCAATCACCGCAGTGACTGAAAATATTACAACTCAATAAGCAGTCTTTCTCAAGTATTCACACAATACACGAGAGGCTCACAAAGAGTACAACCCCTAGTACTTCTAAAATAGCTGATATCCACACAAAACTAGGTTAACTCTAACCTAATTATATTGTAAACCACAACTGGACTTGGGCTTCAAAAGTGCAGCAGATATCTTCCTCAGAATTAGCAACCTAATTCTTTCTTCAATCCCAAGTTACCAAAAATGTCTCCTTCACACGAAAATCGCAAATTCATTTAGAATCAGAATCTCTGATTCCACAATCTCAGATGCCACCTGGAATCCTAGTCAAATTCCAATCACACCTGTTACCACAAACAGTTAGTATAAAACTGTAATAGACAAAGATGTTGAATCCTCCTAATATGACATCTTGCCTAACATCTTCACCTGCAGTAAGTTCAACATGTTAGGACATCTTGTCCAACATCTTTCTGCTAAGTTAGTTTTACCAAAATTAATGCCAACCTCAAAAGCAAGGACTCAACAATCTCCCCCTTTGGCAGATTTTGGCTAAAACTAACTTCCATTACCTGCAAAAACATATCAGGGAGACCACTATCAGAGCAGCAGCGGAATCACAACATGTCTCCCCCTCAATCAGTTCAGATCTACTCCCCCTCAGTGGTTAGTAGACAATCAGCAGTCAGCAGTGGTTAGTGATGTTAGTAATTCTCCCCTTTTTTAGCCACAATATGACAAAGGTATAGGAACTAACCCAAAAACCAATAAACCAGTTCAAAGTAATTAAACTTACACACCCAACTGAAAACGAAAATTATCCTGGGCATTCAGCCCTTATACAACCAAAAGAAAGAAGAAAACAAAAAAAAAAGAATAAGAAAGAATACTGAAAAATCCTCTCACTATGGTGGCAATACATATTCAGAGACCAGAATATCATTCCCTCCTCCCCCCAACCATTGGAAAGTTATACCTCATCAGAAAGGCAAACACCAAGATTTCCTCTCAATATTTCAAATTGATTTGCATCTAGAGCTTTAGTGAAGATGTCGACTAATTGATTTTCTGTGGCCACATGTTCCAGAATGAAGACTTTATCTTCCACCAGATCTCGAATGAAGTGATGCCTGGTGTCAATGTGTTTAGTTCGGCTGTGCTGAATGGGATTTTTAGAAATATTTATTGCACTCAAGTTGTCACTGAAGAGTGTCATAACATCTTGTGGAACATTGTATTCAGTCATCATTTGTTTCTTCCACATCATTTGAGAGCAGCTACTTCCTGCTGCAATGTACTCAGCTTCAGCAGTGGACAAAGAGACGCAGTTCTGCTTTTTATTGAACCAGGAAATTAAATTGTTTCCTAAGAGGTACTTTTTCTATCATCTGCATTTCCATCCCAGACAGCATCACAATATCCTATTAATACAGAGTAAGAGTTGTGTGTGTAGAGTAGTCTATAGTTGTATGTTCCATTCACATACTTCAGAATCCTCTTGACTTGATTAATATGGCTTGCTTTGGGTTCAGCCTGATACCTTGCACAGACTCATACTGAGAACATTATATCAGGTCTATTGGTTGTAAGGTATAGGAGACTTTCAATCATGCTTCTATATAGACTTTGATTAATGCTTACACCATTCTAATCTCTTGTCAATTTTAGGTGTGTAGGGGCAGGAGTCCTCTTGTGCTTTGCATTTTCCAAGCCAAACTTCTTAACAATATTCTTGGCATATTTCCTTTGACAGAGAAAAATGGAATCTTCCATTTGTTTGACTTGGAGACCAAGGAAGTAGGTTAATTCCTCTACTAAACTCATCTCAAATTCTGACTGCATTTTCTTAACAAAATGTTGGACCATTTCTTCAGATATTCCACCAAAAACAATGTCATCAACGTAGATTTGTGCTATCATGAGGTTACCTTCCTTTTCTCTGACGAAGAGAGTTTTATCAATTCCTCCCTTTATGTAGCCATTTGTAACAAGAAACTCAATCAGCCTTTCATACCAGGCCCTTGGAGCTTGTTTCAACCCATATAAGGCTTTCTTTAGCTTGTAGACATGATCTGGATATATTGGATCAACAAAGCCTTTGGGTTGTTCCACATAGACCTCTTCACTGAGATATCCGTTCAAAAAGGCACTTTTAACATCCATTTGAAAAAGTTTAAACTTCAGAAGACAAACTATTCCAAGGAGCAGTCGTACAAATTCCAGTCTAGCTACAGGTGCAAAAGTCTCATCAAAATCTACTCCCTCTATCTGGGTATATCCCTGTGCGACGAGTCTGGCCTTGTTTCTTGTGACAACTCCATGTTCATTAGACTTGCATTACATTAATCCAAAATTCATCTGTCAAGGCGTTCTTAACATTTGTTGGTTCCATCTTTGACACAAAGCAGACACTTGCCACCACATCTTGTGATCTAGTCATCCTACCTCTATTTGGATCCCCTATTATAAGTTCCTTAGGATGATTCTTCTGTATTCTGATGGAAGGTCCCTTGTCAACTCTCTCGGTCACAGTAGACTCATGATTGTCATCGTTGGGTACTGCAATATCTTTAGAGTCGTCTTGAGGTGTTTCAATATCTTCTATGACATCTGCCTCTTCCATTGGAAAGAATGCTCCAATATCATTTGTAGCTTCAACCTCCATAGGAGAGTCATCAACCACAACATTTATGGATTCTAATACAACTTGAGTTCTTGGATTGTAGACACGGTATGCTCTGCAGTTTGTGGAGTAACCTAGGAAGATTCCTTCCTCACTCTTGGGATCCATCTTTCTCCTCTGCTCACAGTCTACCAGAATGTAGCATTTTCTTCCGAAGGCATGGAAGTATTTCACCGTTGGTTTTCTACCCTTCCATAGTTCATACAAGGTAGCAGAAGTTCTCGATCTGATGGTTACCCTGTTTAGGATGTAGCAAGTTGTGTTCATTGCTTCATCCCAGAAGTGATACGGAAGTTTCTTTGCATGGAGCATAACCCTTGCACACTCTTGAATAGTTCTATTTTTCCTTTCAACCACACCATTCTGTTGAGGAGTGATGGGTGAAGAGAACTCTTGACTAATTCCTTCTGAGGAGCATAACTCATCAAACTTGTTGTTTTCAAATTCCCTCCCATGATCACTTCTAATTCTGATTATACCACAGTCATTTTCTCTTTGAAGTCTCTGGCACAATCCCTTAAAGACTTCAAACACCTTTGATTTCTCCTTGATAAAGTGCACCCAAGTGTATCTAGAAAAATCATCAACAACCACATAGGCATACTTTTTTCCTCCAAGACTTTCAACTTGCATAGGTCCCATTAAATCCATATGAAGAAGCTCTAATTTCCTTGAGGTGGTTTGTTGTTGAAGCCTTTTGTGTGACATTCTAGTTTGTTTCCCAATCTGGCATTCCCCACATATCTTCCCTTCATCGATCTTAAGATTTGGAATTCCTTTGACAGCTTCCTTGGATATGACTTCTTTCATTCCTTTTAAGTGCAAATGCCCTAGCTTCTGATGCCACGACTTTACTTCATCCTCCCTAGACACCAAGCAGGTGGAGGGACTCTGAGTTTCGTGAGGAGTCCATAAGTAGCAGTTATCTTTGGATCTGGCACCTTTCATAATGAGTTCTTCTTTATCATTTGTAACCAGGAACTCAGATTCAGAGAAGTTTACCTTAAGACCTTGGTCACACAGTTGGCTGATGCTTATTAGATTTGCAGTCAATCCCTTGACATACAAAACTCTATCAAGGCAAGGCTGAGCTTTATACTTCAGCTTGCCAACACCTTTGATTACTCCTTTTGAGCCATCTCCAAAGGTGACATGACCAGTGGGATGAGGTTTGATGTCAGCCAAGAATTTATTCACACCAGTCATGTGTCTTGAGCAACCACTGTCAAAGTACCAGTCTTCTTTGGCGGAGGCTCTCAGGGAGGTATAGGCAATGAAAGCTACAGTTTGACCCTTAGGTATCCATTTCTTCTTACCTTTGGGAGTCTTCCTTCTTCTTCTGGATTGTTTTGAAGTTTCTGGATATCCATTCAACTTGTAGCAGTGAGCATGTATATGACCAAACTTTCTGCAGTAGTAACATTGTTTGTCCTATTTTTTTTTCCTGGGGAGTTGTTTTGAGGCCATTGATGATGTTGAGACATCCTTCTTGACATCACTTGGGCTGAGTTCCCTCCAGTCCTATGTCCTTTGATCTCAACTTGATCATTATAGCTAAGACCTTTTCCACTTCTAGCATTTCTACCTTACATAAGGATTTCATCTAGTATGTATGAGCTATTGTTCATCATCCTTATATATTTGGTCAGGTTGTTGAGTTTGGAATTTAACCACTCCACTTTATCCTCCAATTCTGAGATCGTTTCCAGATGGTTTCGTCTATCATCACACAGTTGTGAGATAAGATTCTGCTGATCTTGTCCTAGTTGATACAATTCAGCAAAGCCATTAGAATTGAGCGATCTGTTATCTGACTCCTTGTCAAAATCATACCATCTTAGTAGTCTCTCCATCGCTTGAGGAGTCATCCTCAGACCATGAGGTGGATAGACCTTTTTTCTCCTTCTTGTGGTATGTGGGACACTCACCTCTTTCGTGTCCAAATCCCCACACTCAAAGCACTGAATTGCCTTCCCTTGGTTGAGTTTCTTATCATAGCTAGGTCTTCACCCAAAGTTTCTTGATCTATGGATGTCAGAAGTCTGAGCCTTAACATTTGTCTTAAACTTCTCATCCAATTTCTTTGCCAGTTGATGAAATTGTTTTTCAAGGAACCCTACCGCTTTGGATAAATCCTCTTTGGTGTCACCCTCTTCTTGGTTGGTCACTAGAGCAAGACTTTTCTTTTTTTTCATCCTTTTCACTAATTGCCATCTCAAAGGTTTGGAGTGATTCCATAAGCTCATCTACCTTCATGGTATTAATGTCCTGAGCTTCTTCAATAGCCGTCACTTTCATATCAAACCTCTTGGGGAGAGACCTTAGAATTTTCCTGACCAACTTGGCTTCAGGAATTTTCTCTCCAAGATCACTAGATGTGTTGGAAATATCAACAATATTCATATGAAAGTCATGTATACTTTCATCCTCAGGTTCTCAAACTTAGTAGTGAAAAGCTGAAGCCTTGAGGATTTGACATGAGAGGTGCCTTCATGCGCAGTCTTCAGGATTTCCCACGCATCCTTTGCAACAGTACAATTTTTTATGAGTCCGAAGATGTTCTTGTCCACCCTATTGAACAAGGCATTCAAGGTTTTAGAGTTTCCTTGAGCAAGCTTATCATCTTCATCGTCCCAATCTTCTTCAGGTTTTAGCGCCTCAGTGAGCTTCACATCTTTGTCTTTGATCTTTGGTGGATCCCACCCCTTAACCACAGACTTCCAAGCCTTGCCATCCATAGACTTAATAAAAACCATCATGCGAACTTTCCAATAATCATAATTGGAACCATCAAGTATTGGTGGTCTATTTAGAATTCCTCCTTCTTTATCCATCGTACCAGAAAGTATCGTCCCT
This sequence comes from Lathyrus tuberosus, assembly GCA_022829125.1. Taxonomy (NCBI): domain Eukaryota; kingdom Viridiplantae; phylum Streptophyta; class Magnoliopsida; order Fabales; family Fabaceae; genus Lathyrus; species Lathyrus tuberosus. The sequence continues at coordinate 4,282,119 of JALAZF010000162.1, read as the reverse complement.
GAATCTCACCCAGATACAGAGCAGGATGCCTGCTCTGATACCAATTGAAATTCTGGTTAAACAGATCACGAAGATGTCAGACAAGATGTCATGACACTTGATCTCTGCTTCTCACAAGGATCTAAGGAAGAACAAACATAAACAGCAGAAAGTAAACAACACCAGAAATTGTTAACCCAGTTCGTTGAACAACAACACCTACGTCTGGGGGTTACCAAGCCAGGAATGAAATCACTAAGTAGAATTGGTTCTAAGTAAACTCCAACGTTTACAACTTAGCACCTAAAAACTACCCTTCCTAGATTTCTACCTAAGACTCTCCTAGGTATGAGACCCTTCTCAATTCCCTTCCAATCACAGCAGTGACTGAAAATATTACAACTCAATAAACAGTCCTTCTCAAGTATTCACACAATACACGAGAGGCTCACAAAAAGTACAAACTCTAGTACTTCTAAAACAACTGCAATAATCCACACAAAACTAGGTTAACTCTAACCTATTTATATTGTAAACCACAGCTGGACTTGGGCTTCAAAAGCGCAGCAGATATCTTCCTCAGAATTAGCGACCTAATTCTTTCTTCAATCCCAAGTTACCAAAAATGTCTCCTTCACACGGAAACCACAAATTCATTTAGAATCAGAATCTCTGATTCCACAATCTCAGGTGCCACCTGGAATCCTAGTCAAATTCCAATCACACCTGTTACCACAAACAGTTAGTACAAAACTGTAACAGACAAAGATGTCTAATCCTCCTGATAGGACATCTTGTCTAACATCTTCACCTGCAGTAAGTTCAACATGTTAGGACATCTTGTCCAACATCTTTCTGCTAAGTTAGTTTTACCAAAATTAATGCCAACCTCAAAAGCAGGGACTCAACATTGATTATTACAAGGCCAAGGTGATCCTAACTTCAAATTTCTTTCTATGTGGTCTGAAAATCCTGACTGCATTAATGTAATTAAAAAGTGTTGGGATACCAAGTTTGTTGGTTGTCCTATGTACATCCTGTCTCAAAAGCTTAAGCTTCTCAAAATGAGGCTTAAGGTCTGGAACAAAGAAATCTTTGGAAATGTTCATGACTTGCTGAGAAAAGCTACTATTAAGCTCGATGATATACAAGCTCAAATTCAGAATGGTGGACAGACTGAAGGCCTATTTTCTCAGGAGCAGTCTGCTCAAATTGATTTAGAAACTGCTTTAAAATTGGAAGACTTATTTTGGAAAGAAAATGCCAAGGTGAGATGGCACAATGATGGGGATAGAAATACTGCATACTTTCATAGAATGGCTAAGGTTAGAAGTTGTACCAAGATGGTCTCCTCCATCCAGCATGAGGGGGAAATTATTACAGATCCTGGGGCCATTGCTAATACTTTTTGGGATCACTTTGTGAGCCTTTTCATTTCTAGGAACGACTCAGTTGACAACGGTCTTGTGGGGGAGGTGATTCCTAAGCTTGTCTCTGATATGACCAACGCTCTTCTTACTTCAATCCCCAGTCCTGCTGAGATCCACAAGGTTGTTTTTTCTTTGAACAAAGATGGTTCCCCTAGGCCTGATGGTTTTGGTGGGCATTTCTTTCAACATTACTGGGACATAATCAAAGACGATGTAATCAAGGCTACCACTCAATTCTTCTTCTTTGGTTGGCTCCTTCCTAATTGGAATGCCAACTCAATTATCCTTCTTCCCAAATGTCCCAATGCTAATATGGTGGATCACAGACCAATAGCTTTGGCTAACTTCAAATTCAAGATCATAACTAAAATTCTTGCTGACAGGTTGGCTCCAATTATGCCCCACATCATTTCTCCTGAGCAAAGAGATTTCATTAGAGGAAGATCAATTGATGATTGCATCTGCCTTACCTCTGAAGCAATCAACCTCCTTCACAACAGGTATTTTGGTGGAAATATTGCGGTAAAAATTAGTATTAGGAAGGCATTTGACACATTACACTGGGAGTTTTTACTTAAGGTCCTGCAGAAGTTTGGTTTCTCTAATAAGTTTTGTGGCTGGATCTCTGCCATCTTACATTCTGCCAGGTTGTTAGTCTCTATCAATGGGACCCAGGCTGGTTTCTTTGAATGTAGCAGAGGGGTCAGACAGGGGGACCCTCTCTCTCCCCTCCTTTTCTGTTTAGCAGAGGATGTGCTCAGTAGGGCAATTTCTATATTAGCATTAGAGGGCAAGTTAGAGCTTATCAAATGTCCTCAAAATTTCACAGTTCCTTCACATGTCCTCTATGCTGATGATATTATGCTTTTTTGCAAAGCCAATAGTTCCAATGTGGAGGCGTTAAAATCTCTTTTCATTAGATATGCCTGTTGTTCTGGTCAGCATGTGAATCCTTCCAAGTCCGTCATCTTTGTCAGCTCAATCCCCCATCAAAGACTCCTTTCTTTTTCTAATAATCTAGGTTTTCTGGTTGGGCATCTTCCTTTTGATTACCTTGGTGTCCCTATCTTCAAAGGTCGACCTAAAACCATCCATTTCCAAGCTATTGTGGACAAGGTTATTTCTAAATTATCCAAATGGAAAGCCTCCCTTCTCAACATGGCTGGTAGAGTTCAACTAGTATAGAGTGTAATCCATAGCATGCTCATTTATAGCATTTGCTTCTACTCTTGGTCGGCTAGTCTCATTAAAGACCTCGAAAAATGCATTAGAAATTTCATTTGGACTGGTGATCCTTGCAAAAGGAGGCTCATTACAGTTGCCTGGCAGAAACTTTGCACACCATACTTGGAAGGTGGCCTTGGTCTTCGATTTTTGGCCAAGTTTAATGATGCAGCCAATCTTAAGTTGTGCTGGGATTTATTCAATTCAACAGACCATTGGGCAGTTCTGCTTAGACAGAGAGTTTTTAGGAAGAATCATCATATCCGTTATCACATCTCTTCATCCATTTGGTCTAGCTTGAAAGGTTCCTTTAGCACCTTGGTGAATAATTCTGGCTGGAATCTTGGAGATGGTTGCAGGATTCATTTCTGAACTGATCCATGGTATGGTGATTCTTTAGTTCATCAGCTCAATATCCCTCCCTTTGCCCATGATAAGCTCTGTGCTAAGGTGGGTGACTTTATCTCCAACCACTCTTGGTGTCTTCCCCCGGGTATTTCTGCTTGGTTCCCTAATCTTAGAAATCTCCTCAACCAATTTCACATCCCTATGGATTCTAGTATCGATCAATTGTTCTGGAAGCACACTGTTGATGGTACTCTCTCTCTTAAAGATGCTTTTAAATTCCTCTCACCTCCTGGTCCTCTTTTGGGTTGGTCTAAGCAAATTTGGAACTCTTGTGCTCCTCCGGCTAAAGCCATGTTAGTTTGGAAGCCCATCCACTCCAAGATTCCCACTGATGACGTTTTATCTGCCAAAGGATGGATGTTGTTGCCTTCAAGATATGAGCTCTGTGGCCAGCATTCTAAAACTACAAACCGTCTTTTTTTCCACTGTGATTTCGCCAGTGCAATCTGGAATTGGATTTCTAATATACTACATCACAGGTTGAATCTCACTTTTACTTCTATTTGGGACATATGCAACCTTCCTTGGTCCAAGCACTGCCAGATCGCCATCCAATCTGTTATCTGCAACATATTCTATACCATCTGGTTTTGCGGTGTCATACCCTAAATTTTGACCACTAAGATTTCCCATCATTGGGCAAATCCTCATCACAATATGGATGAATCATTATGCCTCATCAGTCTCCCCAAAGATGGGTGAGCACTCACTACAATCAAATTTAGGATTTCAAGCCCTCTCTGAGCCTTAGACAAAGGATCAATCAAGGAATGACATAATCTTCAATGTTTCTAGCCTCTCAAACATCCAAAATGGATCAAGAGGACTCCCACATTAAGGATCAAGCACAAGGTTGCAGCATTTCAAGTGGATCAAGCCTCAAGATCGCCAGTGTCACCAAATTAGGGTTTTGGTCGACCAGGGCCTCCAGATGGAAATCTTCCTCTGGGCATGAGCCAATGCTTCAAAGCATAACCTAATATACCCCATGGAACATCATGTACCCAATCATCAAGTCAATTTAACCTCAGAGGATGCATTCATAAAAAATCAGGAATTAGGGTTTCTTGGCCTAATTCACCCCTAAGTTGACTTTTGGGACAAAGCATGAGCCAAGACCTCAAGACATGATTTGAGGGTCTCTAATACACCACATTGATCCATTAGCACCAATGGATTGATCCAAGAAGCTTGAGCAACAAGTTTCAAGTTCATCAGAACCACAGTTAGGGTTTCGCGAGAAAAGTCAACTGTATCTTTGACTTTTGACCAGGACATACTCCCAAACCCTAGGACATGATTCAATACACCCTATAACACCTATGAAATCAATCCATCAAGTTTGATTTAGGCCAAGGACTTGATTTCATAGAGGATCGCACTGTTTGGAATTCATCTGATAAAAAGTCAACTGTGCACAAAAATCAAACTTTGACTTTTTGAGATTTTTCACAATTATGGTTTTTTAAGCCTAAAATGATGTTAATGTATGATTAGAATCATCATTCATCAAGAAAAATCAAGAAAAGTGGGATAACTTGTAAAAGGGGTAACCATAAAAACTTAGAAATTTTTCTAAGTTATGGAACAAAGTGGCTAGGGTACCAACTTTGGAGGATCATAACTCCTAAACCACAAGGCCATTTTTCCCCATCCAAAGCTGGATTTGTAGCTCTCATGGCCCTCTACAAAAGCTTCAACTACAACTCATTCCAATTCCTCATGGATTTTAAGTTATGGAATGATCAAAATCACAAAAAGTGAAAATGTCACTTTTTTCCAACACTTAGTGAAATTTTCACTAAATCAGGCTCTGTCTTACTTTTTTCAAAATGTAGGGGCATTTTTCACTTGGATCCAAAAAGTATCAAAACCAATTATGATCAAACAGTTGTTGTATCATATGAGGGCTTTCCAAAATGGCCAAGAACTCCATCAAAGTCCACTTGAGCCATGAGATATGACAATGCCAATATGCCTTGCTGCAAACTGTCATGGCAAGGCAGATTTTGGAGTTTTGCTCGATTTGCTCAAATTTTACAAAGGGTAAGTAACTATATCCATCTGAACACCTCAAGGGGGGACCAAGGAGGAACCAACTCTGATCCCAAGCCTCCCAAGTATTTGGAACCAAAAATAGCATGCCAAACCTAGAAATGCCTAAAAGAGGGACAAGACTCCAATTTTGTTTTGGAGCATTCAATGGAAGCACTAAGGTGGCATGGACTGAGCCATTTCCAACTGAATTCAGTCAAGACTTATCCAAGACCAAGGGGACCAGCAGCCTGTGCCCTAACCTCTAGTCAATGGCTAGAGGAGACTTGGATTCTCATTGATCAACATTGGCCAAACCTATGCAGCAGTTGCCATTCAATATGCATTGCAAAACAAACTTGCTCTACTATAAATAGAGCTCATTTGTTATCGGTTTGAGTACACCAAATCCATCAAATAGATGCTTTCCTCAAAATCTCCTTCTTCACTCCAAAATTGCCTTCTAAAGCAAGTCACTATCGGGTTTTGAGTTTGAGAGCTATTCTAACCAAACCAATCACACACACGCCTCATAAACATCATATAGAAGTGATCCAAACACTCACACAACATCTGGAACACCAAAATCACAAAATCACTAGCCACATGCTCAAGGTTTTAACCAAGTTGCAGTTGGGACACCATCTTCAGTTCCAGATCATTTCCATTCATTCCAAGCATCCAGACACACTCATATCCTTGGAACCAAGCTATAACACCTCTAACACAAAACACGATCACCAGCTGCAAGAGGTAAGCATGAGCTCTTCTAACTCTATGATCCATGCATTTTTTGTTGCACAATAATTTGGCCATATGTTCATAATCATGCATAGAGTGTTTTCCCTCAATCGATTGTATTGTTTGAATCGTGTAAGGAATTTCTGAACCTTCATGCAAATTTTAGGGTTATTGAGGTTTCTTTAAAATAAATGAAATTAAAGACCATAGACATGATCGTGAGGTTAAAACGAGTATATTGATATGTAGATTCCATGATATCATCAAGTATTCAGTGAGATTGGATAGAAAACGCAAATCTACAGAAACAGAGGGTGGCGCGTGTTCTTGCCCTTGTTCTTGGCGCCCTTTTTTGAAAATTTGAATATTTGAATTTTGTGATTTTATTTAATTGATTCAAAAATTAATTTCTCTCTGAGTTTTAATGATTTTGAGTTGATTCTTTTTTTAATAATTCACAAAAATGTTAAAATATTTTATTTTCCGAAAAAATCCCAAAAATATTATTTATTTTATATACTTGATATTTTTGTAAAAACTTAATATTTTAATTGTTTTTTGACATTTAAAATATGTTCTCCCTCTTGATTTTTCCAATTTTAGTGATTTCCAATCATTTTGTGGATAAAAACCTAATTTTTGAAACATTAATCCAAGATCACAATTTGTTTTCCACATGTTTAACAATTTTGATCATTTTAATTGAATTTTTATTCAATTAAAATACATTTTTGAAAACAAATTAGGGTTTTTTATTAATTCAACCCTCATCAAACTTTTTCAAACTCCTTGGGCCTCTAATAGAGTGTAAGACCCAATCCTTTGAAAATACAAACAATTTTGGGACTCAAATATTGTATAAGTCCCGTTGTATTTCAAAAGTTCGGCACAATCATCGCCCGTTAAAAACCAATCATCTGGGCCTCTCCTCGAGCTATAAGACCCATTCAAAACTTGTTGGGCCTCTAATAGAGTGTAAGACTCAATCCCTTTTTAACCAAAACAATTTTGGGCCTCAGATATTGTATAAGTCCCTCTGCGTTAAAAGAAAATCTCGGCGCGATCGCCAGTTCAAAAATCAAACCCTTGGGCCTCTCCTTGAGCTGTAAGCCCCACCACTTGTACAAAAATAAACCTTTGGGCCTCTTGAGAGAGTGTAAGACCCATCCCCTTGTATAGAAAACCTTTTTGGGCCTCAGTCACTTGTATAAGTCCCTGTACAATGTACAAAACAACAATGCAATCACTGATAAAACCTTGGGCCTCTCCTTGAGCTGTAAGCCCCAACAATCTTTTCAAAGCATTTTCTCCTTTGATTTTGAATATAATATTGTTATCAAAGCTTTCTTTGTTGAACAAACTAACCAAACAGCATGGAAGCTCTATAACCGAGTAAGTGTTTACCCGCTTTCTTTATCCGCTTTCATATATATATATATATATATAACTGTATTGTGGGGCTGCTCACTGTAAGTCTTCTTTCACAAACTTTTATATACTTGTCAAATATCAACTGTGTAATACTAGTATAGTTATTTAGAGTTTTCCCCGGCAACTACGTCTAGCACTAGGTAAAGCCCTGTTGGTCACTCTTAAATACAAACAAAACTAGATCCCCATAGGATTACCAGACACAGTCTTCCCTCCTCTTGGGGTTAAACAATATGGAGAGATGAAAGGCAGCATTCTCGGTGAACCCTTTCTCAGACTGTCACCCTTAGAAATTGTCAAAGAAACTCTACTCCCCAGAGATGATCTTTTCTCTGTGAATGGCATCTCTTGAGTTTCTTCCAAATTCTCGGACTTTCCTGGCTTGATCTATTCTCGGTGAATGGCTTGTCTTGAACTTCTCGGGGTTTGGGGACCCATAGGCTTCTTAAAAGCATCCCCGCCTCCTCTTGGGCATTGTACAAGGACCCTTCGGCTTCTTAAAAGCTCTCATGCCTTCTCTTGGGCTTAGTACAAGGACCCAGAGACCTCTACAAGTATAGGAATAGAGCTTAGTCATCAATTTGCTAGAGTCGTCTTTCTGAGTCAAGTGTCAGACCTGTTAATGGGTTGACCTTCATCCCTTAACATACCAGCATTCTCTTGGGCATTATACAAAGATCATTCACTACTTGAGAATCGATTTCTCAAAACACCAGTAGACTTGGACAGTCTCAATACCTTTTGGATGTTCCATTTCCTTAAAGAACAGGAAATCTCCCTGATCCTCTGATCAATCCCAAAGTACAACATTACCCATATAAGAACTGATTTTCTCTTTTATCCAACATACTGGACCTGTCACTCAACTAAAACAGTCACCAGCACACTAGCCTCCTCTTGGGCTTTGTACAATGATTCTCCCCAGCGGAGCTAACCTTTTAACACTCTCTTGTTGAGTCAAACTTTTTAGCCTCTATCTCAGGCTTCGTACAAGATAAAAGTCACTCTCTTGTTGAGTATAAAAGACTCTCTTGTTGAGTCAAACATTTTCAGCCTCCATCTCGGGCTTCGTACGAGGTACAAATACTTTCTTGTTGAGTCAAACACCTTTAGCCTCCGTCTTGGGCTTTGTACAAGACACATATAAAAGCACTCTATTGTTGAGTCAGTCACTTATTAACACTCTCTTGTTGAGTCCACCCATTTTAGCCTCTCTCTCGGGCTTCGTACGAGACACATAAAAATACCCTCTTGTTGGGCCAATAGCCTCCTCTTAGGTTTTGTATAAGGAAACCCTGGTTGAACCAATCAACCTTTTAGCATCAAAAGTTGTGCCTCGTTCACAGTATGCAAACATCAACAACTCCTTTTCCTCCATCTAATTACTGTAAGCGGCAAGCCTCTGGATTATTTACATCCACGCCACTGTCCCTCTTTTAGCATGAGAAATTCCTAAGGAAATATGACATTGCTCTAAACTGAATTAAAGTCTTCTCCTTCAGGTTAAAAATCCCCTATAAAGGAAATTATGGCATTGTTGGATTCACATATCCCAGTTAAAGTAATTCTCCTTTATAACCAATCACCCAACAGTTGTGACAAATAGACCAAATATCCTCTTTAGAGATGACAAATTCTCTCTAAAGTCAAAACCCTTTAGCTTCACATCTTGGGCTTCGAACAAGATACAAATAGACCCTTTAGCTTCACATCTTGGGGTTTGAACAAGATACAAACCACCTTTAGCTTCACGTCTTGGGCTTTGAACAAGACACCAAAACAACCTTTTTCCTCCCATAGAATAGGAGGAACTACGATCGCTCTGATTTCCCTATTTTGTTAAACGGGAATACGTAGGCATAAGATTGAAAAAATCTTAGCGAGCACACTAATCAAAAATCCAAAATCCCGTACCTTCACACATCAATCGAAAAGCATCAGTCCTAACATCCTCACAAATAGTCCCGTCATTTCGTTCTTCACAAAATAAACACAGAGAGGCCCACAATCTAAACTGCATCTGTAAACCAACAATCATCTATTTAAACTCAGTATGCAAGCAGGGTTAATTGGAGACATCTATTTCTCTTCCTTCGTTAGCTTAATAGGATAAAAAATGAATTGACCTGTAGTACCCCAGAGCGACAGTGCTTAAGAACCACGTCCAAATTCGCTCCCTACAGAAAAAATGGCGCCCACCGTGGGGCCACCCAGGGCATTTTGTCCCTCTTATCTCTCTGGTTGAAACCTGAGTGCTCAAAATGTCACAGAAATGACGACTCTGCTGGGGAGTCATTGTCTGTATAGGATCATAAGACTAGAGGTATAGGATGATTAAGACAGATATATATACTGCTTTTCCTAATTTACATCTGTGTTTATTTTTCTGCTAATGGGAATGCGTGTGATGCCGCATGTGGAAAGATTGAGTATACACCTAAGATAGGTGATGGCAATGCGGGTAATCTTACTGGGAGTGAATTCCAGTTAAGAACCCCCGATCGACCATCAAACTCAGTGGAGACTCCCTTTGCAGATACATTGCCTATACGACTTCGGTTGTTAAAAGTAGTGTGGTCGACTGGGTTATCTGAGAAGCTGAGGTTTTTAGCAGACTTAAGCCATTTTGTAGTGCGGAAGCTATCGGAAATAGTTGTCATGCGATACTACCCTCATCTGAGATTGCTCTAAGATACATCACCTAGCACGGTTCCCGGCCCACTGATGTTAACTCAAAGGGAATCAATGATTTTGAGAGACAGGTACAAAAAATCACCAGTATAAACCTTGAGGAGGGGGGGGTAGAGCCTTGACTTTATGACACCGACCCTTTGACCCCATGTTTTTTCTATGTTTTTGTGTGCTGCATTCATGCATTCATTTAAAAAACATTAAAGCAAAGAAAAATCTTCTCTTCTAGTCTCTCTTTTTCAAATTAAACTGGGATAATGATTGCAAATAACAGAGATAGGAGATTGCGCTAATGGATTTCAGTAGAAGGAAAACTCATAAGTACACCTTCAAGGTTCCAAAGTTAGAGGATTTAAGAGGTCTAGAGAGAATGATCACCAACCACGAGGCTTTCAGAGCTAAGTATGGAGGATTGCTGTCTCTATTAAGGGTCCATGTAATCGAAGGAATCCTGTCCACATTAATCTAGTTCTACGATCCGGTATATCACTGTTTCACATTCCCAGATTATCAGCTTGCACCAACACTGGAGGAGTACTCTCACCTGACTGATCTGCATATCACTGATCAAGCTCCCTTTTCTGGACTGGAAGAAATTCCAAAGAATCAAACCATTGCAAGAGCAATTTATTTGGACGAGTCAGAAGCCAGGACTCACATGACCACTAAGGGTGGGATCCAAGGTTTTCCAGCCCAGTTCTTAAAAAAGGAGGCCATGTACTTTGCTAGTATAGGGAACGTGGCAGCTTTCGAGAGCATCTTTGTTTTGCTCACCTATGGGTTATTTTTGTTTCCCAACATCGATAACTTTTTAGATATCAACGCCATTAATATTTTTCTGATTGGAAACCCCGTACCGACCTTACTCGCAAATGCGTATCATTTGGTACACTTAAGGAATTTATACAGCGGCGAATGATCACGTGTTGTGTACCTGTTGAAACAGTATTAGGGGGTGTTTTTATCGTCTCCACAGGGATTGTGCTATATTAGATGCTTGTCGTTCAATAGTCATAATGTTTTAAGTTCAAGAGTTTCAAATGGTTCTCAATTTTGGTTAACATTAATTGGTAGCAAAGAGTAAATTTGTGGCAAAGGGTTTGTAAGGTTTTTAGAAAAGCATGTTAAGGTTAGGTTTCACTAATCCTTTTCACACATATCCGATTAATCACGCATATGAACTTCGTTTTCGACCAATACAACTGCGTATCCTCCCGACTAAGTTTATGTCTAAAGCAAAGTCGTGAGTATCGTTGTTTAGACTGTTAGATGATGTCTCACGCTAACAATCTAAACAACAATCGTTAAGATCAACACAAAGTGAATAACAAATCCCAAATCTATTTCTAGAGTTTGGTTTTTAAGAGATGAAATTATTAGGTCATGATTTGCAAAATCTATGTCTAGAGCAATACAAACCACACATAAATCATTGAGAACAAATAACCTCATCTATATTGATGAAAAACCTTGTTCATATACAAAAAATCAAAAGAAATACATATGATCAAGATCAACTACATCTAACCTTAACACAAGAGTGTTTAGCTACTCATTCTCATGGTAGATTGGATGACAAGTAATGTTGCAAAGCTTTTGGAACTTCAATCTTCAAAGGTTCAAGGATTGAAGCATAAAAGCTTTGAAACTAGGAAAATAAGTAACAATGGAGTTTTCTTCTTCACACAAGTTTCTAGGTTACCCAAAAGTGTAATGAAAAGTGATGATGATGCAAAAATATCCACAAAATAAGACTATAAACAAGATCAGCCCATACAAGAGCGTCGGGCGATGCATTACACGGTCGGGCAATGACCATAAAGTAAGGCCACGTGACAGCTACAGTGTCACGTGGAGCTCAAAAAATATCTGAGAGCGTCGGGCGATGGTACTAGAGCGCCGGGCGATCCTTTCATGGCCGGGCGGTCTTCAAGAGGCGCAGCTAGTCACAATTCTGTAACTTTGATTGAAATGGGGGAACCATCGCCCCTGCAGCACCGAGCGGTGAGAACTTCCTGCGCCCTAGCAGGGTCGGGCGGTGCAAGGGCCTAAATCACGACACGTGCCTTTTCCAAATTTCACGTTCCCGCGCACACCTAGCCTCGATCTGTTCACCAAAAATCTGTAAAAATTCACAAACACATCAAAAGACCTAAAATTCACACAAATGCAAGAATCGCTTAATTAATAAGTCGTTTCCCGATTAAAGCGATTAAAAGAGCTCAAAAGCATCAAAATTAATTATAAAAAATAAGCACTTCTTGACACCTAACAACTCTCCCCAACTTGCACATTTGTTTGCCCTCAAACAAACTTAATAGTCAAAAACAACATGCAAGAATCCAACCACCCAATCAACCAAAAACATTAATGGTTCAAACTCGGCACATACACGCACAAAGTATTTTCACAAAGTTACATAGAATCAAAACATGATTATGAATTAAAGTTCTAAACACAACATCATATAATGCAACATCATATAATACAACATCAAGTACATACAAGTTCAAGTTGAATCACCTACATTCACTTAGTATCAACACACAATGTACATTGTTTCACATAGGACAAAACATTCTCACAAGCAATCGTGCCACATCCGGACTCGTTCATGCATTCATCTCACAGAGTTATCAAAAAATCAGAAGAAATAAAGATCACTAAGGACTTTAATGGTTGTAACATGGTCGGGGTTAAAAACAAGGGACATATGTACACGGACATTGAATCAAGAAAGGATAACTTTCATAAAGAGCATTTTTCTTTTTAAACACAAACCTTATTTCTCAAACTTCCAACACTTATTCTCACAATGCATTCTCTTTTCTTGCTTTGATTCTTATACTTTTCTTTTCTTTTGATTTTTCCTTTTCTTTCTTTTTCATTCTCTTATTGAATTCATTTGAGAATGCATTGTATCCACCATTCCTTTTTCTCCTTTCACAATGAACCAATCTCCCCAACTTCAACAATACTATACACTTAAATCGAAATGCTCTTCAACAAGGTTAAAGTTCGGGTTCATGAGTTAAACAAAAATTTTATTTTTAGGCTCAAAAGGAGTTTCAAATACGCGCACACTCACAAGGCTACTCGGAAGTATTTTTGGAACGGTGGTTTTCCTCATAGTGCTCAAAAATTATCTTGATCATTTCTTAGTTTCCAATCATTTAAACAACTCACAAGATTAAACATGAACAAGACGAGTAAAACAACGATTACTTGACTCTCTTTTTGGTGAACAATGGAAAGCATCTCACTTTTGTGGCTTTGTCCTAATTGATTCACAAATGAACAAGTATATACAACATAATGCATTACCATAATTTTGTGTAAAGCACTAACTCCCAACCATGTTAAAATTCTACACAACACATTCACACTTTGATTGTGCACAAAATTGAGAATTCTATCATTGCCATCAATGTTTAATGCTAACAAAGCATTCATTCTTCTTATGCTCTCACGCAAAATTTTTCAAAACTTAAGGGCAAACATAACTTTCTTTGCGCCAACACATCATAAAAAAACAGAATTTATACATAAAAACAAAAAAAAAAAACAAAACAGAATTTATACTAAACCACATCATAAAAACAGAATATTATAAACTATGGTGTTAAAAACACCGAAATTGTACTCGCCTAAGCGAAAAAACACTACAATCATTATCCTCGCCAAAGCGATCCAAAAGTACATACTAAAAACTGAAAACATAAATGAAAAAACAAAATAAAATCCTTCACTTTGCAGCCTAGTTAACCATATCATTGAGATCGTCCTGCATCTCATCACCATCATCATCATTATCATCCGCAACAACACCTCTGGTGCTTGCCCCCTCTGAAAAGAACGAGCGCTTGTCCCCAGGCCAATTTGCATAGGTGTCGAACGCCTCCCTTGAAGGAAAGGGAGTGTACTCCATATGGTGCATCTAAAAATGATACATCTGCTGCATACAATCAAAGTTAAACTGATTAGACCTATGGAGTGACTCACCCATGTCCCAAGTGTAGTTAAATGCCGCTTTCATATCGAAAACAAACGAGTCACTCGCATCTTCCTGAACACCTGAACTACTTCCTAACTCAGTAGCCTTCTTCTTCTTTCTTTCTTCCTTGGGCTTGCAAAACCGATCCAAGTAATTTTCATCCACCAGAAATTTGAGTTTTTCATTAATCACACCTGGAATCAAAATGTCAGTCTGATAAATTAAAGCCTGAACCAGACAAGGAAAGATGATGGGAGCATCATCATGCATTCCCGGCCTCCGAGTATTATCCACAAAATTTTTCATCTCCCACGCAATGATCTGAGCGATATTCACCTCTTTGTCCTCCATGATACAGTACATAAGGAGTCTTGTATCAAGAGGGACAGGAGATCGGTGATGTCGCGGCTTTACATTATAGCAAAGCAATAGGAGAACGGACTGCGCCTCAGGAGTCATGAATTTTCGACTATACTTGATCGGCTCCCTCTTAGCATTCCGATCAACCTTGCACCCTAGTTTGAGAATAGAACTGGCAACCATTTTATGATCATGTTTAGCTGCAGAAAGCTTCACAAAATCATCGGTTTGTAAACTTCCCAAGCTACTCGGACTGCCCAAGATCCTATTAATGGCATCCCTGCTGAAACTGATCTCCTTTCCCCTTACGAAGGTCTTAAACCTGTAAAATTCTCCTTCGGGCTGAAGCGCGTTGGCATAGAATTCTCTGATCAGCTGGTAACACACGCGATCAGTCGGGTTCAACAGCTTATCCCATTTTTTTCTTTTCGAAGATCGCCTGAATTCTCCGGTAGTCCCCCTGACGGTTGATTGCAAACCTCTTTTCAGAGAGCACAGTTCTGCCCTCCAGCGACTTGATCCTCGCCTCATGCTCGGCAGACAAAAACTGACTGCTGTCAAATTCTAATGGAATATCTGATGAGGAGGCTACATTCTTTTGCTTCCTCCTAGAAGCATGTTGAGGAGCAAAGCGGTGAGACATCTGCACAATTCAAACACAAACAGCACAGCACAAACATTCACATTAGCACTGTTAGTCATACGAAAACAAAAATGAAGCAATAGTAAAATCCCAAAACTGGACAAAACAGGGCCAGCGCCTGAGCATCGCCGGGCGACGCAAGAGCGCTGATGCGCCCCTCTACCACCGGGTGGTACTAGCGATATCAGAAACAACTTCTCATGGCAGCCCTGCTCTTTTCAAACCCATCCTTCTTCAACCCAAAATTAATAACCAACACAGAGAGCACCAATAAGAACATGCAAGGTTGAAGAAAGATGTCTAGCAAACAATCACCTATGTCAACCATTAACAAACCTAACCACATTTTTTCCTACAATTATACATGATTAAGAAAAGAAAAACAAAGGAAAAAAAACACAACTACATGCATACCTTGAAGGTTGGAGGATCTGAAATGAGAGAAAGTGAGAGAGTAAAGAGTGAGAGAGTGAGAGAGTGAGAGCTAGGGTTTTCACAGGAGAGAATGAGAGAAAAGTTTCAAAACTTTCTCTCAAGCCTTTTTAAATAGCCAGGGAAAAAATGGGAAAACATAATTCAGATGGAGCACTAAACCAATAAGTTATCAGTCAACGTTCAAAATTCCCACCCAAAACTCACTCGCCTGGCCAATCAGAGGCGAGGCCTCTGCAATTTTTCACACACCGTCGGGCGGTATAAACCAGCGTCGGGGAGCTCCACACCAGATAGCAGATTTTTCTGCTATGGTGCTGTAGACCAGTTTTTATGTCACTCTATGCAATCTCAACTTCAAACATGCAGAAGCTCAATTTTCATTCCAAAAGGCAATGCAACAATAAAAACATTGAAAAGCAAGAATTACTTACAATGTTAGGGTGCCTCCCAACAAGCGCTTGTTTAACGTCGGCTAAGCTCGACGGTCCAACGCAACCTCAAGGATCGCAAAACGGCACAACGGAGGGATTCCGCTCGAAATCACCACCTAGATAAACTTTTAACCTTTGACCATTAACAGTCCAATTCTTCTTTGACGTTGGGTCTTCAATCACAATTGCCCTATATGACTTGATTTCCCAAATCCGAAATGGACCCGACCACTTAGACCTCAATTTACCTGGAAACAATTTCAATCGAGAATTGAAAAGTAGGACCAGCTGTCCCACTTCAAACTGCTTGATCACAATTTTCCTGTCATGGTAAGTTTTGACACGCTCTTTGTACAGCTTATTGGAATCATACGCCTGGAGGCGCAATTCATCCAATTCATGCAATTGCACTTTTCTTTTGTCACCGCTCAGAGTTGGGTCAAAATTCAGAAATTTCAAGGCCCAAAACGCCTTATGCTCCAACTCGACCGGTAAATGGCAATTCTTACCGTAGACCATTTTAAAAGGGGTGAGACCAATCGGAGCCTTAAAAGCTGTCCGATAAGCCCACAAAGCATCATCAAGCTTATTTGCCCAATCCTTCCTAGAGGATGAAACTGTTTTTTTCCAAAATTCATTTTATTTCTTGGTTCGACACCTCCGCTTACCCATTAGCCTGAGGATGATATGGTGTTGCAACTTTGTGCTTAACACCATATTGCTCCAAAGCTCTTTCAAGCTGAGTGTTGCAGAAGTGGGATCCTCCGTCACTTATCAACACTCGCGGAGTACCAAATCGAGCAAAAATGTTTCTTTTCAAAAAATTTATTACGATTTTTCCATCGGCCTTAACACATGTTATTGCCTCAACCCATTTGGAAACGTAATCAATAGCGACCAAAATGTACTCGTTAGAAAATGAAGATGGAAAAGGTCCAACAAAGTCAATCTCCAACAATCAAATACTTCAATTTCCAACATATTTTGTAAAGGAATTTCATGCCGCTTTGAAATTCCACCACTTCTATGACATTTGTCACAACTTTGGGCATGCGCATGCGCATCTTTGAATAAAGAAGGCCAATAAAAGCCCGACTGAAGGACTTTCATTGTCGTTCTTCCATACGGAGAGTTGTGACAATGCCAAAGTATGTTTGTGGCTTCATCTACTGACACACATCTTCTCAAGAGGTTGTCGACACCAAGTTTAAACAAATATGGTTCATCCAAAACAAAAGACGGCGTCCGACAAAAATTCCTTTTTTTGATGGTGAGTTAGACCATCCGGTATTAATCCGGCGGCTTTGTGGTTAGCCATGTCGGCGAACCATGGTCTAACTTGCACCCTAAACAATTTTTCATCTGGAAACTCCTCTTTGACCTCACATTCCTTTTTGGTCACGTCAACGTTTACAAGGCAGGATAAGTGATCCGCCACCAAATTCTCAGATCCTTTCTTGTCACGAATTTCTAGATCAAATTCTTGCAACAAGAGGATCCAACGAATTAGCCTTTGTTTAGAACCGGGCTTGGTGAGCAAATACTTAATCGCCGTGTGATCCGTGTAAACGACAACTCGCGACCCAATCAAATAGGAACGAAATTTTTCCAATGCATACACTATCGCAAGCAACTATTTTTCAGTTGTTACGTAGTTAATTTGAGCTTCGTTTAAAACTTTGCTCGCATAGTGTATAGCATGAAAAAAATTTGTTTTCCGCTGACCCAAAACTGCACCCACCGCATAATCACTCGCATCACACATTAGTTCAAAATCCAATTTCCAATTAGGTGCGATGATTAGTGGTGAGGTAGTCAAACTTTTCTTTAAAACATTAAAAGCAAACATGTAAGATTCATCAAAGTCAAAAAACTTATCTTTGTTGAGCAAATTGCTCAATGGCTTTGCTATCTTCACGAAGTCCTTGATGAACCTCCGATAGAATCTCGTATGTCCGAGAAAACTTCAAATGCCTTTGACATTAGTTTGAGGAGGCAACTTTTCAATCACTTCAATTTTGGCTTGATCAACCTCAAGACCTTTGGATGAGACTTTGTGGCCCAACACTATTCCCTCCGTAACCATAAAATTGCACTTCTCCCAGTTTAATACCAAACTCGTCTCAACACACCGTTCAAGCACAACCTCTAAATTTCTCAAACAAAGATCAAAAGACGCTCCAAAAATGGAGAAGTCGTCCATGAAAACCTCCATCGTCTTTTCAATAAGATCGAAGAAAATAGCTTGCGCACAATGTTGAAACGTTGCCGATGCGTTGCATAGACCAAACGGCATCTTTCGGTAGGAAAAAATTCCGAAAAGACAAGTGAATGTCATTTTCTCATGGTCATCTGGGTTCACTGTAATTTGGTTATACCCAGAATAACCATCCAAGAAACAATAGAATTGTTGGCCCGACAATCTTTCTAATATTTGGTTCATAAAAGGAAGTGGAAAATGGTTTTTTCGTGTCGCGGTGTTTAGCCTCCTATAGTCTATACACATCCTCCACCCCGTCACCATTTTTGTCGGGATCAACTCATTTTTTCATTACGGATCACGGTCATTCCTCCTTTTTTTGGCACAACATGGACCGGACATACCCAAGGGCTATCGAAAATCGGGTAAATCATACCGGCATCCAAGA
Source organism: Lathyrus tuberosus (assembly GCA_022829125.1). NCBI lineage: Eukaryota > Viridiplantae > Streptophyta > Magnoliopsida > Fabales > Fabaceae > Lathyrus > Lathyrus tuberosus. Next base: position 4,263,670 of record JALAZF010000162.1, on the reverse strand, counting down.
GTTTGACAACTTCTTTTCTTACTACTTCTTTCATCGTTGGATTCAAACGGCGTTGCGGTTGAGCGACTGGTTTGAAATCCTCTTCCATGAATATGCAATGCATACAATAAGAGGGACTTATGCCTTTGAGATCGGAAAGAGTCCATCCCATTGCTTCTTGATTTTTCCTCAAAACTTGAATTAACCGGTTTTCCTCATTGTCAGATAAAATGTTGCTTATGATAACAAGTTTATTACCATCGTCATCCAGGAAAGCATATTTCAAATTTGAAGGCAACACCTTCAATTCAAGTTGAGATTTTACATCACTCACCTCTTTTTTTAGCACTTCCTCTTCACATTCCCAAGGATGCAACTCCTCCAAAGATTCAAGTTCCTTTAAAAACTCTTCAAGTGCTCTTTCTTCTTCATCGGAGAATACTTCAAAGGAATCATCAAGAGCTCTTTGCAAAGGGGACCCTACATGCACTTGCTTTGTGACATCCATAATAGCTTCTTCTGTTGCATCTATTCTGAAACAGTCACCTTTGTCGTTTTTGTGTTTCATGGCCTCAAATCGATTGAAACACACCTCCTCATCTTGGACTCTAACCTTCATAAGATCGTCGTCCATATCAATTGCCATTCTAGCGGTTTTTATAAACGGTCTCCCAAGAATCAATGAAGCGTCTTCATCTTCCTCCATTTCAATTACCACGAAGTCAATAGGAAATAAGAATTTGTCCACTTTAACCAATACATCTTCCGCTACACCGTGAGGGCGGGTAGTGGATTTGTCGGAAAGTTGCAATGTCATTTGAGTGGACCTCAATTCCATGTGTCCTAACCGTTTCATAATCGACAAAGTAATCAAATCGATACTAGAGCCCAAATCAATCAATTCGTTGCCCACATAGATATTTCCTATAGTAACCGGCAAGGTGACTCGTCCCGTATACCTCTTCTTTTTTGTGAGAATATCCTTCATAAATTTCGCATATTTTGGCATTTGCTCCAAAGCTTCGGAAAATGGAATGTTTATTTGTAATTGTTTGAAAATATCCATAAACTGAGCGTAGTGCCTCACACTATCTTTCTTTGTAGGAGCATGAGGATATGGTAAATGTTGGATCGAAATATTATTCAACGGTTCTTTCCCCTTCCTAGTTTTTTTCAATTTTTCTTCTCTCTTTCTTTTTTCATCATCCTCACTTTTTTTCTTCTCATTTTTAACTAGATCACCCTCAACATTTTTTTCTACTTCAATCTCATCACTATCTCTTTCTTTTTCAACTACAACCTCCTCCTCCACTACAACTTCGCCTACACCCATGTCAATCTCTCTTCCACTTCTTGTTAGAATAGCCTTACAATGCTCTTTAGGATTTGGTAGAGTATTCGCCGTAAAGTTTCCTTTTTGTTGGTCGGCTAATTGTTTTGATAATTTCCCGACTTGTGTTTCAAGATTCCTTATGGCCGCATCGGTATTCTTCTGATTGGACATTAACATTTGCAAAAATTGCGTAAGAGTGTCTTCCATCTTCGTATTTCCAACGGAAGCTTGCGGAGGTTGAGTGTAATTTTGGTATTATTGACGGTTTGACGGTCCGGCATCTTGTGGTCTCCACGGTTGTTGATAACCTTGGTTACCCCGTTGTTGGTAACCTTGGTTGCCTTATTGATAAGGAGGTCGGGGTTGGTATCCTTGATTTCCAGTATAATTTACCTCCTCCACAACCGGAGGACAATATCCGGAAAGATGGTCGCCTCTACAAAGTTCACATACCAAGACCTGCACATTTTTACTCGAGGAGTCATGGATTTCTTTAAATTGTTGAGGAAGTTTAGACATTTGTTTCGTCAACAACTCAACTTGCTGGGATAATAACTTGTTTTGAGAAAGTATAGCATCATTGGTTCCCAGTTCCAAAACTCCAGGAGTCCTTTGAGAAGGGCCACGATTATGGCTTCCCTGATGATCATTTAAAGCCATCTTATCAATAATGGCAGGCTTCTTCAGCGGTTTTGCTCAGCAAGGATCCACCAGCGGTGGCATCCAACAAGGTTTTATGCACTAGTTGAAGTCCATTCCAAAAAATATGAATTTGAGACAATTCATCAAAGCCATGCCCCTTGCATTTCCTCAACATAGATTTGAATCTCTCCCACGCTTCGTTGAGAGATTCGTTGGCACCTTGCGTGAACACTGCTATTGCGGTCTTTGCCTCCATGAAACGATTATGTGGGAAAAATCGCTTCAAAAATTTTTCTTCAAGTGAATTCCAATCAGTCATTATTGCCGTTGACTGATCAAGATACCATTCTTTGGCCTTCCCAATGAGGGAATGTGGGAATAGTCTCTTAAACAGAGATTCCTCTTCAGCTTCGGGCGCACCAGTTGCTCCCGCAATCTCATAGAACTTTGCCAGATATGTAAAAGGATCCTCATGATCCATACCAGTAAAAGGACTCTAATATAGAAGCTGGAGAATACCAGTCTTTAATTCTGAATGACGGTCGTTCTGCGCATTGTGAGAAAACTGTGCATTATGTCTTGGACTGTTGGTATATGATCTAGAAGCGGGTGGTGGTGGTGGTGGTGGATGTTCCATAGCTGGAAGTAACTATGGAAATGGTGGTGGTATAGAAGTCGAACTTCCCTCTTGTTCTTGCCTTTGTCTAGCTAGTTGCCTCCTTCATCTCGTTCTGCTATTGATTCTACGAGCGATTCTTTCAATCTCAGGATCAAACAGAAGTTGGTCCGTCGGTAGTTTCCCTCGCATAAAACAAAGTCTGCACACTAAACAAAACAAATTAACAAGTTCGATAAAAATTTAACAAGCTTAAAACAAAACAACTATTGCAATGCTTGCAATATCAATGAACAATCTCTGGCAACGGCGCCATTTTGTTGAAACAGTATTAAGGGGTGTTTTTATCATCTCCACAGGGATTGTGCGATATTAGATGCTTGTCGTTCAATAGTCACAATGTTTTAAGTTAAAGAATTTCAAAGGGTGCTTGATTTTGGTTAACATTCATTGGTAGCAAAGAGTAAATTTGTGGCAAAGAGTCTGTAAGGTTTTTAGAAAAGCATGTCAAGGTTAGGTTTCGCTAATCCTTCTCACACATATTCGATTAATCAAGCATATGAACTTCATATCCTCCCGACTAAGTTTATGTCTAAAGCAAAGTCGTGAGTATCGTTGTTTAGACCGTTAGATGATGTCTCACGCTAACAATCTAAACAACAATTGTTAAGATCAACACAAAGCGAATAACAAATCCCAAATCTATGTCTAAAGTTTGGTTTTTAAGAGATGAAATTATTAGGTCATGATTTACAAAATCTATGTCTAGAGTTTGGTTTTTAAGAGATGAAATTATTAGGTCATGATTTACAAAATCTATGTCTAGAGCAATACAAACCACACATAAATCATTGAGAACAAATAACCTCATCTATATTGATCAAAAACCTTGTTCATATACAAAAAATCAAAAGAAATACATATGATCAAGATCAACTACATCTAACCTTAACACAAGAGTGTTTAGCAACTCAGTCTCATGGTAGCTTGGATGACAAGTAATGTTGCAAAGCTTTTGGAACTTCAATCTTCAAAGGTTCAAGGATTGAAGCATAAAAGCTTTGAAACTAGGAAAATAAGTAACAATGAAGTTTTCTTCTTCACACAAGTTTCTAGGTTACCCAAAAGTGTAATAAAAAGTGATGATGATGCAAAAATATCCACAAAATAAGACTATAAACAAGATCAGCCCAGACAAGAGCGTCGGGCGATGCATTACACGGCTGGGCGATGACCATAAAGTGAGGTGTTAGGTGTCAAGAAGTGCTTATTTTCATAATTGATTTTGATGCTTTTGAGCTCTTTTAATTGCTTTAATCAGGAAACGACTTATTATTTAAGCGATTCTTGCATTTGTGTGGATTTTTTGTCTTTTGATGTGTTTGATAATTTTTACATATTTTTGGTGAAAAGATCGAGGTTCGATGTGCGCGGAAACGAGGAATTTGGAAAAAGCGCGTGTCGCGATTTATGCCCCTGCACCGCCCGGCCCTACTAGGGCGCAGGAAGCTCCCACCGCCCGGCGCTGCAGGGGCGATGGTTCCCTATTTTGCATTTGAGTTATAGAATTGTGTATAGCTGCGCCTCTTAATGACCGCCCGGCCGTGCACGCATCGCCCGACACTCTGATCCTTTCTCCCGGCGCTCTCAAAGATTTTGAGAGGTCCATGTGACACTGAATCTGTCACGTGGCCTCATTTTGTGGTCACCGCCCGGCCTTGGAAAGCACCGCTCGGCGCTCTTGTCTGGGCTGAACATGCTTATTGTCTCATTTTGTAGATATTTTGGAGGATCACTTATCATTATCACTTTTTTTGTAACCTAGAAACTTGTGTGAGGAAGAAAAACTCCATTGTTACTTATTTTTCCTAGTTTCCAAGCTTTTATGCTTCAATCCTTGAACCTTTGAAGATTGAAGTTCCAAAAGCTTTGCAACTTAACTTGTCATCCAAGCTACCATGAGAATGAGTAGCTAAACACTCTTGTGTTGAGGTTAGACGTAGTTGATCTTGGTAATATGTATTTCTTTTGATCTTTTGTATATGAACAAGGGTTTTGATCAATATAGATGAAGTTATTTGCTCTTAATGCTTTATGTGTGGTTTGTATTGCTCTAGACATAGATTCTACGAATCATTACCTAATAATTTCATCTCTTAAAAACCAAACTCTAGACATAGATTTGGGATTTATTATTCGCTTTGTGTTGATCTTAACGATTGTTGTTTAGATTGTTAGCGTGAGACATCATCTAACGGTCTAAACAACGATACTCACGACTTTGCTTTAGACATAAACTTAGTCGGGAGGATACGCGGTTATATTGGTCGGTAACTAAGTTCATATGCGTGATTAATCGGATATATATGAAAAGGATTAGCGAAACCTAACCTTGACATATTTTACTAAAAACCCTTACAAACTCTTTGCTGCAAATTTACTCTTTGCTACCTATTAATGTTAAATGAAATCGAGAACTATTTGAAACTATTGAACTTAAAACATTGTAACTATTGAACGGCAAGCATCTAATATCGGCAATCCCTGTGGAGACGATAAAAACACCCCCTAAAACTATTTCAACAAAATGGCGCAGTTGCCGGGGATTGTTCATTGATATTGCAAGCATTGCAATAGTTGTGTTGTTTTAAACTTGTTAAACTTTTTCTTGAACTTGTTTATTGGTTTTGTTTAGTGTGCTTACTTTGTTTTATGCGAGGGAAACTACCGGCGGACCAACTTCTGTTCGATCTTAAGATTGAAAGAACTGCTCGTAGAATCAACAGCAGAACGAGACGAAGGAGGCAACTAGCTAGACAAAAGCGAGAACAAGAGGGAAGTTCAACTTCTACACCACGACCATTTCCACAGTTACTTCCAGTTATGAAACATCCACCACCACCACCACCTGCTTCTAGACCTTGTACCAACAGTCCGAGACACAATGCACAGTTTACTCGCAATGCGCAGATCGGTTGTCATTCAGAAATGAAGACTGGTATTCTCCAACTGCTATATCAAAGTCCTTTTACTGGTATGGATCATGAGGATCCTTTTACACATCTGACGAAGTTCTATGAGATTGCGGGAGCAACTGGTTCACCCGAAGCTGAAGAGGAATCTCTGTTTAAGAGACTATTCCCGCATTCCCTCATTGGGAAGGCCAAGGAATGGTATCTTGATCAGTCAACGGCAATAATGACGGATTGGAATGCACTTGAAGAAAAAATTTTGGAGCGATTTTTCCCACATACTCGGTTTATGGAGGCGAAAACTGCAATCGCAGTGTTCACACAAGGTGCCAACAAATCTCTCAATGAAGCTTGGGAGAGATTCAAATCGATGTTAAGGAAATACAAGGGCCATGGCTTTGATGAATTGTATCAAATTCATATTTTTCGGAATGGACTTCAACTTGTGCATAAAACCTTGTTGGATGCCACCGCTGGTGGATCCTTGTTGAGCAAAACCGCTACAGAAGCCACTGCTATTATTGATAAGATGGCTTTGAATGACCATCAAGGAAGTCATAACCGTGGACCTTCTCAACGGACTCCTGGAGTTTTGGAATTGGGAACCAATGATGCGATACTTGCTCAAAATAAGTTATTATCCCAGCAAGTTGAGTTGTTGACGAAACAAATGTCTAAACTTCCTCAACAATTTAAAGAAATTCATGACTCCTCGAGTAAAAATGTACAAGTCTTGGTTTGTGAACTTTGTAGGGGCAACCATCCTACCGGATATTGTCCTCTGGTTGTGGAGGAGGTAAACTATGCTGGAAATCAAGGATACCAACCCCGACCTCCTTATCAACAAGGCAACCAAGGTTACCAACAATGGGGTAACCAAGGTTACCAACAACCGTGGAGACCTCAAGAAGCCGGACCTTCAAACCGTCAACCATACCAAAATTACACTCAACCTCCGCAAGCTCCCGTTGGAAATACGAAGATGGAAGACACTTTCACGCAATTTATACAAATGTCAATATCCAATCAGAAGAATACCGATGCGGCCATAAGGAATCTTGAAACATAAGTCGGGCAATTATCAAAACAATTGGCCGACCAACAAAAAGGACACTTTACGGCAAATACTCTACCAAATCCTAAAGAGCATTGTAAGGCGATTCTAACAAGAAGTGGAAGAGAGATTGACATAGGTGTAGGTGAAAGTGTAGTGGAGGAGGAGGTTGTAGTTGAAAAAGAAAAAGATAGTGATGAGATTGAAGTAGAAAAAAATGTTGAGGGTGTTTTAGTTGAAAATGAGAAGGAAAAAAGTGAGAATGATGAAAAGAGAGAGAGAGAGAGAGAGAGAGAGAGAGAGAGGAAAAATTGAAAAGAACTAGGAAGGGAAAAGAACCGTTGAACAATATTCTGATCCAACATTTACCATATCCTCATGCTCCAACAAAGAAAGATAGTGCGAGGCACTACGCTCGGTTTATGGATATTTTCAAATAATTACAAATAAACATCCCATTTTCCGAAGCTTTGGAGCAAATGCCAAAATATGCGAAATTTATGAAGGATATTCTCACGAAAAAGAAGAGGTATACGGATCAAGAGACCATCATGGTAGATGTTAGCTGTAGCGCTATCATTCAACGTACTCTCCCGAGGAAAGAATATGATCCGGGACGAGTCACCTTGCCGGTTACTATAGGAAATATCTATGTGGGCAACGGATTGATTGATTTGGGCTCTAGTATCAATTTGATACCTTTGTTGATTGTGAAACAGTTATGACACATGGAATTGAGGTCCACTCAAATGACATTGTAACTCGCAGAAAAATCCACTACCCGTCCTCACGGTGTAGCGGAAGATGTGTTGGTCAAAGTGGACAAATTTTTATTTCCGATAGACTTCGTGGTCATTGAAATGGAGGAAGATGAGGACGCTCCATTGATTCTTGGAAGGTCGTTCATAAAAACTGCTAGAATGGCAATTGACATGGACGATGGTCTCATGAAAGTGAGAGTCCAAGATAAGAAGGTGTGTTTCAATCTCTATGATGCCATGAAGCGCAAGAAAGATAGAGGTGATTGTTTCAGAATCGATGCAACGGAGGAAGTGATTAGTGAAGTCACAAAACAAATTCATGTCATAACCCCTTTACAAAGAGCTTTAGATGATTCCTTGGAAGTATTCTCAGTTGAAGAGGAGAGAGCTCTTGAGGAGTGAGCTTGAATCTTTAGAAGAGTTGCAACCTTGGGAGTGTGAAGATGAAGTTCTAAAAAAGGTGGTTAATGATGAAAAATCCCAGCTTGAACTGAAGGTGTTGCCTTCAACCTTGAAGTATGCTTTTCTTGATGACGGTGGTAATAAACCGGTTATCATAAGCAGTATTTTATCGGAAAATGAGGAGAGCCGCTTAATTCAAGTGTTGAGAAAAAATCAGGATGCAATGGGATGGACTTTGTCCGATCTCAAAGGCATAAGCCCTTCATATTGCATGCATCGAATATTTATGGAGGAAGATTTCAAACCGGTTGCTCAACCGCAACGCCGCTTAAATCCTACCATGAAAGAGGTGGTTAGGAAGGAAGTGGTGAAAATGTTAGATGCCGGAATGATTTACCCCATCTCTGACAGCCCTTGGGTTAGTCCGGTGCACGTGGTACCGAAAAAAGGCGGATTGACGGTGGTCCGAAATGAGAAAAATGAGCTCATTCCAACAAAAACCATGACCGGGTGGAGAATGTGCATAGATTACCGTAGGCTAAACCAAGCTACGCGAAAAGATCATTTCCCTCTCCCGTTTATGGATCAAATGCTCGAAAGGTTTTCCGGTCAACAATTCTACTATTTTTTGGATGGTTATTCGGGTTACAACCAAATTATTGTGAACCCGGAGGATCATGAAAAAATTGCTTTTACATGTCCTTTTGGAATCTTCGCTTATAGGAAGGAAGTGGTGAAAATGTTAGATGCCGGAATGATTTACCCCATCTCTGACAGCCCTTGGGTTAGTCCGGTGCACGTGGTACCGAAAAAAGGCAGATTGACGGTGGTTCGAAATGAGAAAAATGAGCTCATTCCAACAAAAACCATGACCGGGTGGAGAATGTGCATAGATTACCGTAGGCTAAACCAAGCTACGCGAAAAGATCATTTCCCTCTCTCGTTTATGGATCAAATGCTCGAAAGGCTTTCCGATCAACAATTCTACTATTTTTTGGATGGTTATTCGGGTTACAACCAAATTATTGTGAACTCGGAGGATCATGAAAAAACCGTTTTTACATGTCCTTTTGGAATCTTCGCTTATAGGAGGATGTCGTTTGGGTTATGTAATGCACCGGCGACTTTTCAAAGGTGTATGCAAGCAATATTCTCGGATTTGATCGAAAAGACAATTGAAGTCTTTATGGACGATTTCTCGGTTTTTGGATAATCGTTCGGTATTTGTTTGAAAAATTTGGATACAGTGTTGGAACGGCGTGTGGAAACCAATTTGGTACTCAATTGGGAAAAGTGCAACTTCATGGTGAATGAAGGAATTATGCTCGGGCACAAAGTTTCTTCAAAGGGCCTTAAAGTGGATAAAGCCAAGGTGGACGTTATTGAGAAATTGCCACCACCGTTGAATGTAAAAGGCATAAGGAGCTTTCTCGGACATGCAGGATTCTACCGGAGGTTCATCAAGGACTTCGCGAAGATAGCAAAGCCATTGAGTAATTTGCTCATCAAAGGTAAGTTTTTTGACTTTGATGAATCTTGCATGTTTGCGTTTAATTTTCTAAAGAAGAGTTTAACTACCTCACCCATAATCATCGCACCTAATTGGAAATTGGATTTTGAACTAATGTGTGATGCGAGTGATTATGAGGTGGGGGTTGTTTTGGGTCAGAGGAAAACTAAACTTTTTCATGCGATACACTATGCGAGCAAAGTTTTAAACAAAGCTCAAATTAACTATGCAACAACTGAGAAAGATTTGCTTGCAATAGTGTATGCATTGGAAAAATTTCATTCCTATTTGATTGGGTCGCGATTCGTCGTTTAAACGGACCACACGGCTATTAAGTATTTACTCACCAAGCCTGATTCTAAACAGAGGCTAATTCGTTGGATCCTTTTGTTGCAAGAATTTGATCTAGAAATTCGTGACAAGAAAGGATCCGAGAATTTGGTGGCGGGTCACTTATCCCGCCTGGTAAACGTTGACGTGACCAAGAAGGAATGTGAGGTCAAAGAGGAGTTTCCAGATGAAAAATTGTTTAGGGTGCAGGTTAGACCATGGTTCGCCGACATGGCTAACCACAAAGCCGCCGGATTGATACCGGATGGTCTAAATCACCATCAAAAAAGGAAATTTTTGTCGGACACCAAGTCTTTTGTGTGGGATGAACCACATTTGTTTAAACTTGGTGTCGACAATCTCTTGAGAAGATGTGTGTCGGTAGAGGAAGCCACGAACATACTGTGGCATTGTCACAACTCTCCGTATGGAGGACATTTTAACGGGTTAAGAACGGCAACAAAAGTCCTTCAATCGGGCTTTTATTGGCCTTCTTTATTCAAAGATGTGCATGCGCATGCCCAAAGTTGTGACAAATGTCAGAGAAGTGGTGGAATTTCACAGCGGCATGAAATGCCTTTGCAAAATATGTTAGAAATTAAAGTATTTGATTGTTGGGGAATCGACTTTGTCGGGCCGTTTCCATCTTCATTTTCTAACGAGTACATTTTGGTCGCTGTGGATTACGTTTCTAAATGGGTTGAGGCAATAGCATGCGCTAAAGCCGATGGAAAAACCGTAGTAAAATTTTTGAAAAGAAACATTTTTGCTCGATTTGGTACTCCGCGAGTGTTGATAAGTGACGGAGGATCCCACTTCTGTAACACTCAGCTTGAAAAAGCTTTGGAGCAATATGGTGTTAAGCACAAGGTTGCAACACCATATCATCCTCAGGCTAACAGGCAAGCGGAGGTATTGAACCGAGAAATAAAATGAATTCTGGAAAAAACAGTTTCAGCCTCAAGGAAGGATTGGGCAAACAAACTTGATGATGCTTTGTGGGTTTATCGGACAGCTTTTAAGGCTCCGATTGGTCTCACGCCTTTTAAAATTGTCTACGGTAAGAATTGCCATTTACCGGTCGAGTTGGAACATAAGGCGTTTTGGGACTTGAAATTTTTGAACTTTGATCCAACTCTGAGCGGTGACAAAAGAAAAATGCAATTGCACGAATTGGATGAATTGCGCCTCCAGGTGTATGATTCCAATAATCTGTATAAAGAGCGTGTCAAAACTTACCATGACAGGAAAATTGTGATCAAACAGTTTGAAGTGGGACAGCTGGTCCTACTCTTCAATTTTTGATTGAAATTATTTCCAGGTAAATTGAGGTCTAAATGGTCGGGTCCATTTCGGATTCGGGAAATTAAGTCGTATGGAGCAATTGTAATTGAAGACACAATGTCAAAGGAGAATTGGATTGTTAATGGTCAAAGGTTGAAAGTTTATCTTAGAGGTGATTTCGAGCGGAATCCTGCCGTTGTTCCTTTTCGTGATCCTTGAGGTTGCGTTGGACCGTCGAGCTTAGCCGACGTTAAACAAGCGCTTATTGGGAGGCACCCCAACATTGTAAGTAATTCTTGTTTTTCTAAGTTTTTATTGTTGTATTGCCCTTTGGAGTGCCAATTGTGGTTCTGAATGTTTGAAGTTGTGATTGCATAAAGTGTAGCATTACTGGTCTGCAGCACCATAGCAGAAAATTCTGCTATCTGGTGTGGAGCGCCCGGCGCTGGTTTTTACCGCCCGGCTGTGCGTGAAAAAAATGCAGAGGCCTCGCCTCTGATGGGCCAGGAGAGTGTGTTTGGGTGGGAATTTTGAACGTTGGCTGAGTGTCTTATTGGTTTAGTGCCCATGTGAATTATGTTTTTCCATTTTTTCCCCTGGCCATTTAAAAAGGGTTGAGAGAAAGTTTTCAAACTTTTCTCTCATTCTCTCTCGTGAAAACCCTAGCCACCCCCACACACTCTCTCTCACTTTTACTCTCTCAAATTCTCTCGTTGCAGATCCCCTAACCTTCAAGGTATGCATGTAATTTGTATTTGTTCTTTGTTTTCTTTTCTTAATCATGTAGAAAAATATGTGGTTAGGGGAGTATAATTGTTGACATAGATAATTGGTGGCTTGCTATCCTTTTTCAACCTTGCATGTGTTGTTGTTGCTATCTTTATTTTACTGGTTTTTAGTTGAAGAAGGATGGGTAAGAGAAGAGCATACCTGCTCTTGAATTTCTCTGCTGAGGCACCGAGTACCGCCCAGTGGTAGAGGGGCGCAACAGCGCTCTTGCGTCGCCTGGCGATGCTAAGGCGCTGGCCCTGTTTTGCCCTGTTTTGGAATTTTACTTTTTGCTTCGTTTGTGTTTTCGTATGACTAACTGTACTAATGTGAATGTGTGTGTGGTGTTGTTTGTATGTGAATTGTACAGATGTCAGGTCGCTTTGCTCCACAGCACGCTTCTAGGAGGAAGAAAAAGAGTATAGCCACCTCATCTGATATTCCTTTGGAACTCGATAGAAGTCAGTTTTTGTCTGCTGAGCATGAGGCGAGGATCAAGTCGCTAGAGGGGAGAACTGTGCTCTCTGAAAAAAGATTTGCAATTAACCGACAGGGGGACTACCGGAGAATTCATGCGATTTTCGAAAAGAAGAAATGGGAGAAGCTGTTGAACCCTGCTGATCGAGTGTGTTACCAACTGATCTGTGAGTTCTATGCCAACGCGCTTCAGCCCGAAGGAGAATTTTACAGGTTTAAGACATTCGTTAGGGGCAGGGAGATCAGTTTCAGCAGGGACGCCATTAATAGGATCTTGGGCAGTCCAAGTAGCTTGGGAAGTTTACAAACTGATGATTTTGTGAAGATGTCAGCAGCAAAGCATGATCATAAATTAGTTGCCGGGTCTATTCTCAAACCAAGGTGCAAAGTTGATCGGAATGCTAAGAGGGAACCGATCAAGTATAGTCGGAAATTCATGACTCCTGAGGCACAGGCTGTGCTCCTATTGTTGTGCTATAATGTGAAACCGTGGCATCACAGATCTTCTGTTCCTCTTGATACAGGACTCCTGATGTACTGTATCATGGAGGACAAAGAGGTTGATATCGCTCAGATCATAGCGTGGGAGATGAAAAATTTTGTGGATAATACTAGGAGGCCTGGTGTTCATGATGATACTCCCATCATCTTCCCTTGTTTGGTTCAGGATCTAATTTATCAGACTGACATTTTGATTCCAGGTGTGATTAATGAAAAACTCAAATTTCTGGTGGATGACAATTACTTGGACCGATTTTGTAAGCCCAAGGAGGAAAGAAAAAAGAAAAAGGCTGCTGAGTTAGGAAGTTCTTCAGGTGTTCAGGAGGATGCGAGTGACTCATCCGTTTTCGACATGAAAGCGGCATTCAACTATACTTGGGACATGGGTGAGTCACTCCATAGATCTAATCAATTTAACTTTGATTGTATGCAGCAGATGTATCATTTTCAGACGCACCCTGCGGAGTACACTCCCTTTCCTTCAAGGGAGGCATTCGACGCATATGCGAATTGGCCTGGGGACAGGAGCCCGTTCTTTTCAGGGGGGGGGCAAGCACCGGAGGTGTCGTGGCGGATGATAATGATGATGATGATGGTGATGATGGTGATGAGATGCAGGACGATCTCAATGATATGGTTAACTAGGCTGCAAAGTGGTTAATTTTCTGCAAAGTGAAGGATTTTATTTTGTTTTTTTTTCATTTCTGTTTTCAATTTTTTTTTTGTATGCACTTTTGGGATCGCTTCGGCGAGGATAATGGTTGTACTTTTTTGTCGCTAAGGCGAGTTCAATGTCGGTGTTTTTAACACCATAGTTGATAAAATTCTGTTTTTATGATGTGGTTTTAGTACAAATTCAGTTTTTTTTTTTAGTTTTTGTTTTTTTTATGGTGTGATAGCACAAGAAGAATGAATGTTTGGTTAGCATTAAACATTGATGGTAATGATAGAATTCTCAATTTTGTGCGCAATCAAAGTGTGTATGTGTTGTGTAGAATTTTAGCATGGTTGGGAGTTAGTGCTTTACACAAGATTATGGTAATGTATTATGTTGTATATACTTGTTCATTTGTGAATCAATTAGGACAAAGCCACAAAAGTGAGATGCTTTCCCTTGTTCACCAAAAAGAGAGTCAAGTAATCGTTGTTTTACTCGTCTTGTTCATGTTTAATCTTGTGAGTTGTTTTAAATTATTGGAAACTTAGAAATGATCAAGGCAATGTTTGAGCACTATGAGGAAAACCACCGTTCCAAAAATACTTCCGAGTAACCTTGTGAGTGTGCGCGTATTTGAAACTCCTTTTGAGCCTAAAAAAGAAATATTTTTTGTTGTGAATCATGAGCCTGAATGTTAACATGTTTTGAAGAGTATTTAACATGAACTTGTAGTATTGTTGAGGTTGGGGAGAATGGTTTAATTTTGAAAGGAGAAGAGAATGGTGGATACAATGCATTCTCCAATGAATGAGAATGAAAAGGAAAGGATAGGAAAAATCAAAAAGAAAAAAAAAGTATAAGAATCAAAGCAAGAAAAGAGAATGCATTGTGAGAATTAGTGTTGGAAGTTTGAGCAAGAAAGTTTGTGGTTAAAAAGAAAAATGCTCTTCATGAATTTTAACCTTTCTTGATTCAATGGTCGTGTACATATGTCCCTTGTTTTTACCCCGGCCTTGTTACAACCATGAAATAGTGATCTCTGTTTCTACTTATTTTTGATAACTCTATGAGATGAATGCATGAACGAGTCCGGATGTGGCACGATTGCTTGTGAGAGTGTTTTGTCCTGTGTGAAAAATTGTATATAATGTGTTGATAATAAGCGAATGTAGGTGATTCAACTTGAACTTGTATGTACTTGATGTTGCATTATGTGATGTTGTGTTTAGAACTTTAATTCCTAATCATGTTGTGATTCTATGAAACTGTGTGAAAATACTTTGTGTGGGTATGTGGCGAGTTTGAACCATTAATGTTTTCTTTGTTGATTGGGTGTTTGGATTCTTGCTTGTTGTTATTGACTAGTAAGTTTGTTTGAGGGCAAACAAATATGCAAGTTGGGGAGAGTTGTTAGGTGTCAAGAAGTGCTTATTTTCATAATTGATTTTGATGCTTTTGAGCTCTTTTAATCGCTTTAATCAGGAAACGAATTATTATTTAAGCGATTCTTGCATTTGTGTGGATTTTTGGTCTTTTGATGTGTTTGTTAATTTTTACAGATTTTTGGTGAAAAGATCGAGGTTCGATGTGCGCGGAAACGAGGAATTTGGAAAAAGCGCGTGTCGCGATTTAGGCCCCTGCACCGCCCGGCCCTGCTAGGGCGCAGGAAGCTCCCACCGCTGGGGCTGCAGGGGTGATGGTTCCCCATTTTGTATTTGAGTTACAAAATTGTGTATAGCTGCGCCTCTTGATGACCGCCCGGCCGTGCACGCATCTCCCGGCGCTTTGATCCTTTCGTCCAGCGCTCTCAAAGATTTTGAGAGGTCCATGTGACATTGAATCTATCACGTGGTCTCATTTAGTGGTCACCGCCCGGCGCTCTTGTCTGGGCTGAACATGCTTATTGTCTCATTTTGTAGATATTTTGGAGGATCACTTATCATTATCACTTTTTTTGTAACCTAGAAACTTGTGTGAGGAAGAAAAACTACATTGTTACTTATTTTTCCTAGTTTCCAAGCCTTTATGCTTCAATCCTTGAACCTTTGAAGATTGAAGTTCCAAAAGCTTTGCAACTTAACTTGTCATCCAAGCTACCATGAGAATGAGTAGCTAAACACTCTTGTGTTGAGGTTAGATGTAGTTGATCTTGGTAATATGTATTTCTTTTTATCTTTTGTATATGAACAAGGGTTTTTATCAATATAGATGAAGTTATTTGCTCTTAATGCTTTATGTGTGGTTTGTATTGCTCTAGACATAGATTCTACAAATCATTACCTAATAATTTCATCTCTTGAAAACCAAACTCTAGACATAGATTTGGGATTTGTTATTCGCTTTGTGTTGATCTTAACGATTGTTGTTTAGATTGTTAGCGTGAGACATCATCTAACGGTCTAAACAACGATACTCATGACTTTGCTTTAGACATAAACTTAGTCAGGAGGATACGCGGTTGTATTGGTCGGAAACTAAGTTTATATGCATGATTAATCAGATATATATGAAAAGGATTAGCGAAACCTAACCTTGACATGTTTTTCTAAAAACCCTTACAAACTCTTTGCTACAAATTTACTCTTTGCTACCTATTAATGTTAAACGAAATCGAGAACTATTTGAAACTATTGAACTTAAAACATTGTAGCTATTGAACGGCAAGCATCTAATATCGGCAATCCCTGTGGAGACGATAAAAACACCCCCTAAAACTATTTCAACATGAGGCCACGTGACAGCTACAGTGTCACGTGGAGCTCAGAAAATATCTGAGAGTGTCGGGCGATGGCACCAGAGCGTCGGGCGATCCTTTCACGGTCGGGCGGTCTTCAAGAGGCGCAGCTAGTCACAATTCTGTAACTTTGATTAAAATGGGGGAACCATCGCCCCTGCAGCACCGGGCGGTGAGAACTTTCTGCGCCCTAGCAGGGCCGGGCGGTGCAGGGGCCTAAATCGTGACACGCGCCTTTTCCAAATTTCACGTTCCCGCGCGCACCTAGCCTCGATCTGTTCACCAAAAATCTGTAAAAATTCACAAACACATCAAAAGACCTAAAATTCACACAAATGCAAGAATCACTTAATTAATAAGTCGTTTCCCGATTAAAGAGATTAAAAGAGATCAAAAGCATCAAAATCAATTATAAAAAATAAGCACTTCTTGACACCTAACAGTAGCCCTGCTATACAAATGGTTTACTTCTCACTTGCCCAAGTCTGCTGCATTTTGGGATCAAAAGAATACTTTACGTTGGTCGTAGAGAATCATGTCTCTTACCAACTCTGACATCGATTGGTATAATCGAATCTACGACGAGATCAGGATCATTGACCGTTGTGGAAATTTCCCAAATGTACCCCTTATAGGAACTAAGGGGGGAATCAACTATCATCCAATTCTCGTTCGTCGTCAATTCAGATACCCGATGAGGCACGTCCCACGAAATGCTCATCTGAAAGGTCTTTTCTTTAAGGAAGGAGAAAATGACAGGGCACTAAAGACGGAAATAGTGCATGCTTGGAAACACGTTCATAGGAAAGGACGGGAGTCTCTAGGGAAACCAGACTGTGTCTCAGTGGAGCCTTATCTCCACTGGGTACAAACTAGAGCTCTCAAGCTGAGGATGCCTTACCCTCATCAGGAAGTTCTTCCATTAAGGGACTCTACCCTTTATTTTATGTCTGAGACGGAAAAACTTCAGGTTACTCTCAGCAAAGTTCAGCAGGAGAAGAGGTCTTGGAGGAACAAGTACCATATTCTCAATGTGGAATGTAGGAAAATACAGCAACTGTTAAGAGAAAAAGATGCTCTGATTGAGATTTTAGAGTAACATGCTGTAGAAAACCAAGATGACTAAAGGAGTTTTCTCGCTCCTTTCACTTGGAAAAGGAATGACAACCCGACAACGGCCCAAGAGCCCCGGTCAAAGAAAAGGAAAGCACCCGAACCAGCACCTGAGCTCTTTTCAGAGAGGACTCAGGATCCTTTAGTTTAGATTTCATTTTCCAACACTTTGTAATCTACTGTATTTCCATTTCCGCAATCCTTTGAATTCAATAAAACGGGGTTTCCCCACTGTTTGAGATTTGCAATCTAATTGTCGAAGTTTACTTTGAACAAACAAAGATAATTAATAAAACCATTGCATTGCATTCATCATTCTCGCATAACGCATTCTTCTTACCTACGAATCTCACGTTTACGTCTCAATTCTAGAGTCAAACTGTCTCATTCGTGCAATACTCGGGCCAATCGTCAGAAAAAGATGGATGATCTCGAGGAAGAGAACAGAGAGTTGAGAGAAGAGAAGAGATCGACACTCTGAAAGAAGATCTGAGAAAGCTTCATAACGATATGCAAGCTCTAGCAGAAGCTCAGGTGCAACAACAAAGGACTGTGATCTCGGAGATCACATCAACGCCCATAGTGGAGAAGTATGACCCTAGGTACAAAATGCCGAAAGATCGCCCCTGGGGCATGCCACTTAACTATATCCCAGAAGGATATGTTTCGCCAATCGCTGAGGATCAGGGAACTGCAGCAGGAACCGCTGGGCCTGAAGGTTACAAACTTCAGGAAAGCGAAGATACCAGGGGCATGACAGCAACTCCTGAAGGTTACAAACTTCAGGAGACATCGAGGGTCTCGGCCATAACGACTATACCACTGCCCGTGGTACACACTGTCCCGGAAGGACAAATTCCCCATATACCTTCTGGTGGAAACGATAGCATGTTCGACAGAATGAATGAATTCCAGGAACAGTTCCTGGAGATGCAGAAAGAACTGAAGGCCCTTCGCAGTCAGGATCTATTTGGAAAGGACATCGCGGACCTCTGCTTGGTCCCCAATGTGAAAGTTCCGCACAAGTTTCAAGTGCCCGACTTTGAAAAATACAAGGGTAACTCTTGCCCTCAGAGTCATTTAGTGATGTACGCTCGGCAAATGTCAGCTCAGACAAAGAACTAGGAGCTACTAATTCACTACTTTCATGACAGTTTAACCGGTGCCGCATTAAAATGGTACATGGGTTTAAACCGCGCTACGATCAGCACATTCAGAGATCTTGGTGCTGCTTTCGTTCAACAATATAAATACAATTTGGACATGGCACCGGACAGAGATCAACTCAGATCAATGTCACAAAAGGACAAGGAAACGTTTAAGGAGTACGCTCAGAGATGGCGTGAAATTGTCGCTCAGATTTCTCCACCTCTTAAGGAAAAAGAGATGACAAAGGTCTTCTTAAAGACCTTAAGGTCATTTTACTACGACAGAATGATCTCCAGTGTGCCCAATGACTTCACCCAGATGGTGGGCATGGGAGTTCGTGTTGAGGAAACCGTCCGAGAAGGACGTTTAGTAAAAGACACTGGATCATCAAGTAGTACAAAACGATACGGTAGTGCTCTCCCTAAGAAAAAAGAGCAGGATATTGGGAATATCTCTCTTGGAAAGCAAAGGCGACGATATCAACCGGTAGCAGCTGTAACTCTTGCTATCAATCTCACACCTATTCCTACGTATCAATCTCAAGTTGCGCAGAGCCAACCGAACCAACAGCAACTTCAGCAAAGGACACAACAGTCTCTTCAGCAGACTCGTCCTCCGTACAGCAACAACCGTACAACGCGACCACCAGGGTTCGACCCTATACCCATGTTGTATGCAAAATTGTTTCCGTTACTACTAGTCAAGGGGCATGTCTAGACTAGGTCTCCTCTTACAGTACCGAAAAATCCGCCTTTCTGGTTCAAAGCAGATCAGACTTGTCCTTACCATCAAGGAGGACCAGGGCATAACATAGAAAACTGTCTCAGTTTCAAATCCGATGTGCAAAAGCTTGTTAGGAGCGGGGTCTTATCTTTCAAAGATACGAATCCGAATGTTCTCACAAACCCGCTGCCTCAACATGGGAAAGCTGCAGCCAATTTGATAGAGGCAGAGTCTAAAAACACCTATCAAATTCACGATGTACTCTTGTTAAGGGCCAACTTGGTCAAGATGCATTGTAAACATAGTGGATATGGCCATGTGCCACCTCATAACAATCACCAGTGTGATATCTTCTCTAAAAACAATCAGGGATGTTTTGTGGTGTAATCAGCTCTACAGGAACAATTGGATCTCGGATGGATCCAAGAGCATCGAGTTCTTGGAGTCAGCATGACCTATACGAATTCCAACGTCATTCAGAACCATGACATCCGTACAATGAATGTCAACTTGGTGGAGATGCACTCAAGGCAAAGCCAATATCATAATCTGCCGCGGCACAATTACAATTCCTGTCTGACTTACTCGGTAAACAAACAGGGATGCTCTTTTGTACAAGAGTCCCTCCAGCGGCAGATGGATCTTGGATGGATCCAGGACTACCATGATAGAAATCCTTATCAGATCAACATGATTCTAATTGTTGATATTCATCTGATGAATACCAGCTTAGTGGAGTTACATGCCAGGCAGGTCCAACTCGATTTTCTCACTTCGCATGATTATCTGAACTGTAAAGGATGTTATGAGAGTAACCAAGGGTGCGCTCTCGTTCAGAGAACTTTACAACACTTATTAAACCACTGGTGGCTTCCAATCTATATGGATGAAGACACACGACAAATCAGTGTGGTTGATGGGAACCCTACTCGGCATCGAAGTCAGGATGTCCGATCTACGGAAACAGATCTAGTGAGGTTACACTGCATTCAAAGCAGGCATGGCCAGGTGCCACCACACAACTATGAACGTTGTAGAGTCTGCTCAGAAAATAACCAAGGATATTACCTCGTTCGAGCAGCCCTTCAAGGTCAGTTGGATCGCAAGGAGATTCGCCTATACCTAGCTTCGGGGTCCATTGACTGGACGCCGGACTACTTCGCATATCAAATTAGAGACGTGGTGTAATCTCTGACCCTGAGAGGAATAAGGATGTTTATACAATCATCCCTCTACTAGACGAATCAAAGGTTCTTAGCAAGGAACTGATTGAAGTTACTTACGACAGTCAGAAAAATCAGAAGGCTCATGTAGCTATCTATCTGTCGGGACCATTACCGTATGAATCAGCTAAGGCGATCCCTTACAAATACGGTGCAACAATAATTGAGAATGGAAAGGAAATTCCATTACCCTTCGTCGTGAATATTGCAGACATCAGTCGAGTAACACGGAGCGGTCGAATCTTTAACCGCGGAGTTGGAGAACCTAACAAAGAAAAGGAACTTCAGACAAAAGCTCCCAATTCACCAGCCGGTCAATCCAGTGATACCGACCTTTTCGAAAAACAATAATGAGATACTGAAGCTCATCCAAAGGAGTGAATACAACATTGTTGATCAACTGTTACAAACTCCTTCAAAGATCTTAGTGTTATCACTTTTACTTAGTTCCGAAGCCCACAGAGAGGCTCTACAGAAAGTCTTAGAGCAGGCCTTTGTGGAACAGGATGTGTCAATACGACATTTCGATAACATCATCTCTAACATCACTTTCTACAACAACTTAGGATTCAGTGATGAGGATTTGCCAGAGGGGGGCAAAAGCCACAACATGGCGCTCAATATCACAGTTAACTGCTAGGACGATGCTTTAGCCAGCGTACTGGTAGACACGGGATCGGCCATTAACGTTATACTGAAGTCCACTTTAATGCAACTATCATTCAAAGGGACCCCGATGAGGGGCAGTGAGGTCATCGTCAAAGCATTTGACGGGTCTCGAAAAGCAGTTATCGGTGAAGTCGACCTTCCCATAACTATCGATCCTCACATTTTCCTAATCACTTTCCAGGTCATGGACATCCGGGCAACATACATCTGCTTATTAGGAAGGCCTTGGATACACCAGGCTAGGGCAGTCACTTCGACACTGCACCAGAAACTGAAGTTCGTCAAGAACGATCAACTCGTCATGGTCTGTGGGGAACAAGCCTTGCTCGTGAGTAACTTGTCATTATCTACTTGTGTAGAACCCAAGGAGGTTGCTGGAACTCAGTTCCAAGCACTTTCGGTGAGCAATGAGAATCCATCAGAGAAAGGAACCTCGATTTCCTCATACAAAGATGCTCTCGAAGTGATCGAGAATAAAAATACAAAAGGATGGGGACAGCTTGTCATTCCTACCGATAACAAAACAAAGAAGGGTCTTGGTTTTTCTGTAACCTGTACCCAGACAGCTACCAGCAATGAAAGTTTTCATCCCATTCAGGACTTCTTCCACAGTGGAGGTTTCCTTCACCCAGTGCCTCAAACAGTCCATACTATTAACAAGGGAGATTCCTCTGATACGGATGAGGAATGGAAGTTTTATCTCAACGAGGACGGTTATATGTCTTAGGAAGAAGTGCATATGCCATTTTTCTATCCCACACAGAGTCCGAGATTTATACCCAGGTCAGACGTCGAAATGATATACGGAGATTGTGATCCAGAAGGATGTCGTGCTCCACCAAACTCATTAGAGGAGGACACTCTGATGAAAGACAACTTTGACCACGACTATTATGGCCCAATGGATGGCCTGCCTATCTGGTAGCCGTACCCAGGAGACTTGGGGCACGAAAATCAGTCGAAAAATGAAAATCAGCTGAGCATCATTGAACAGAATACCTGCATCCCCACCATGTCATGGGATCAACACTCAGGTCATTCAGAACCTATCCAGTATGACGATGAATTGGCAAAGCTTGCTGGACTAGAATTCATCAATTATGCTTTTTCTGAGGTCAACGTCATCGAGAGAGACGACTCCTCCAGTTCCAAGGAAGTGTGGGACACCTTGCGACAACCAAGTGGAAAATTTGACTTCATGGTCAAGTATGTAACGCCCCGATTTGTTTAATTGTATTTATTTATTTCATCTGTGTGAATTTTGTGAAATGTGTGAATTTATTGTATTTTACCTGCTAATTTAGCTAATTGGTTAATTTCTCTGATAGATAAAATATTTGTATTAAATTATTATTTCTTTTCAACTTTTATTTCCCGAAATATATTTCATCCGTATGTTTATGTTTTATCGCGTTTTCAGAGCGTTTGCGAGATATTTGAGTGTAGGGGTATTTTGGTCTTTTTAGGGGTTAGATATTTGTTAGTATTAGAAAGAAAGAAAAAGAAAAGAGAGAAAAGAAAGGAAGAGAAAGAAAAGGAGAAGAAAGAAAAGAGGGAAGAGGAAAAAGAGGAGAAAGAGGAAAACTCGGGGAAAGCTCTGTTTCAAGCACGATTAATCGGGTAAGGGTGAGAAGTTTCAATTATATCTTGCTTGTATATGTATATGTGTTATTTATGTATATGTTTTGGTTGTTTTTACAATGTTTTCCCTATTGATAAATCGATGAATAATTGATAGAAATCGATATAAATCGCGTTGTATGATTACACTGTGTTTAGGAACAATTGCTGGTACTTGTTTTGCTGTTAAAAATTGATTTGGGGATGAAAAATGGGATTTTTGGGTGAGAATTCATAACAGCAACGCAGCAGGAAAAATTCTGGGTTTCGCTGCCCATACGCGTATGGGACAGGGCAATACGCGTATAGGGTAGGGCAATACGCGTATTGGTTAGGGCAATACGCGTATGGCAAAGAAGGAAAGTAGGCAATACGCGTATGGGGTTGGGCAATACACGTATGGCTCAAGGCAATACGCGTATGGCTCAGGGCAATACGCGTATGGCCAGCAAGGGTACAGAATGTTGTTTTTTCGAGCTTACTATTCTTGTTAAGTCCGTAACTTTTGATCCGTTTATCCATTTTGAACGTTCTTTATATTGTTGGAAAGCTAATGAAATGTTCTTTCTTATTAAAATGATTTTGAGATTGTTGGTCGATTTAATTATGTCAGGAATTTGGAATAGTGTCATTTTGTCGACTTTTAATGTTATAATTGTGTGTAATTGATGTGTATCACGCAATGTGCTTTTGATACATATGTCATATGACTTGTGTGATGTTATATGAGGTGAATGCGTGTGATTAAATGATGTGATGATGGTTTATGGCCTTATGGCAAGTAAATGCATTGTTTGGGGTTAAACTTCGATGCGTGATTAATGATGATGTTGTGTGGTAAAATACATTATTTGATTGAATATCAATGTATGTTGTTATGATGTGTTGTGGGTAGCCTTTGTGGTGTGAATCCCTTGTGGAAGTAATTGTGATTGCATGATTGTTGTGGTTTGTGGTTTGTGATGAAATGCATTGTTTGAAGTGTTTTTAATGCATGAATAATGATGATGAGATAATTCATATGGTTGTATTGTGGTGATGCATTTGATTGTCATGAGTTCTTGTGTGTCAAGCATCATGATATGCATCTTGTGATGTCGTGTACCCTAGTGGGTGTGAGCGACGAATCGATTCCAGAGGGAATCCGCTATAACATCGTGTGCCTTAAAAATAAGAGGACCTAAAGCGATCGGATCGGATCGTGTGCCTTAAAAATAAGAGGTGTGAGCGATGATTATAGACGATCGTGTGCCTTATACAAAGAGGTGTGAGCGATTGGGTCGTGTGCCCGTGTGGGGTGTGAGCGATCCATAAACGTCGTGTTCCTTAAAAATAAGAGGTGTGAGCGATCGGATGGATCGTGTGCCTTAAAAATAAAAGGTGTGAGCGACGGGGAACATCGTGTGCCCGACGGAGAGTTACATTAAGTAACAAGCGATGATTCCAGCAGAGTTCCTGAGTGAACTAGTGACGAGAAATGATGGATGGATGGTACCGCATTTGCATAGAGTCGTTGTATCGGTCTCTTTGCATTTGCATAAATCATGAATGGATTGATTATGTGTGGAAATTGTGAATTAATTGATTATGTGTTGAGATTTATGGTTGAATTGGTGAATTGATGTGCATGTGCAATAAATGCACTGGTTGTGGATAATATGTCTTATGTGTAGGCATGTGCTATGTGATGTGGTGGTGTGTTTCTATATGTTATGACTATGGTGTGCCTTATGTGTGATTATGTTAGTATAATTGGTTTATGTTATGTATATGTGGCATGATATATGTGTTAATATGCGATGATGTGGTAAGAATAACTATGCATGTGAATTTATATGTGTCTGTATATTATTATGCAATCTTGATTTAGTTGTTATTTCTCACCCTTCTGCTGTGGTTTATTGCTCTATGAGGCAATTGCAGATTAGTGTCTTGGAGGCTTTTGAGAAGTTTAGTTCTCCATTCTTTTGTTGGTCTGTCTGCTCTGATACGTAGCACGGGAGTCAGGGAAACGCTTTTGTGATATATATATATACGTTTGTTGAATATATTTTGTATTACCTTTGTATGAATATTTTGATGTTATAAAATAATTTATTTTCTAAAACAAGTCAGTTATGGATCTTTCCGCTTTATTCCAATAATTGAATTTTAATTTATATGGAAAAAGTTTCCCCTTTGAGGGTATTCTATTTTATGCTATGTATCAAATTTATGAGCAGGGATTGTATTTTCTTTCTTTAAATGTGGCATCCTTGTTTCTGTCGGAAAAATGAATTTTTATCTACTCTGATTTATTTATGTATTATTTATTCGCGATCGAAATAGTGGGTGTTACAATAGTGGTATCAGAGCAGGTCGGTCCGTCCGGCCAAGTTGTTGAGTCAGTTGGGGTGACAGTTGAATACTGTTGTTCTTGTTGTTTGTCCCTTAGTACGTGATATGTGTGGGAAACACTGTCAGTGCTTTCTGGTTTTCTAATCCTTTGTTTTTAGGAGTTAGAATGAGATAAGTGGGGGAGAAGCTGGTGCTTCTCCATGTTGCTTCAGGTGTGGAGCGTTGGCTCAGTGTGTTGTAGATTGCAAGAGTGTAAGTGTTGTTTGGACAGTGTTGTTCCCGGTTCCGGAGGGAATGCGGAGGTAAGGTTAATGTCAACTAAGGATTTGTGCCTTAGGTAGTTTTGTGCATAAGATGCAAGAAATGTTATTATAGTTTGGTGAAGATGGTTTATGCCCCATCGTGATTGTCGACTGTCTATTGACAAATTAAGGAACTGATCACCCTTAATCTCTTGTTGATAGTAGACGGAATTATGTTGGATGGAATAGACGTATCTTTCCAGCTTTGATAGTGTGTTCAATGAATTGTTTGGAATTTAAGGAAATGATTACGAATTGTTTGGACAAGTCGATGAAGATTTCTATATCAAAAGATGAGACGGATTAGAGGTTTTGGTATGTTGGTCCAGTTGGGAAACCATTGAGAGAGAATGATTGGGTATTATTAATGGCTGCTTCTCAGAGAGTAGAAAGGGAACTTAAATTGGACGAAGGTGAATAGTTGAGGTTTATATCTTCTAAGTAAGTAGAAAACTCTTAGGAGATGGGACTAAGATGTCGGCCTTGTTTATGATGATAGTATTATGGAAATTGGCAGGAAAGTCACTGTGATTGGCCATCAGTTGTGACTGGTTTTCAGATGTGTTTTTGGATGAAACTTTAGTGTGCCAACTTGAAGAGGTCCAGCATGGTTGGTAAGGAAAAAGATGATAACAGGAGGTTGCATGTTAACTAGTGAGTAGTATGGAAACTTGCGGTTGTGTTCTGGATAGCTTGAGTTTTGAACTGTGACGAGTCGCAAGCGATTTGAAAGTCCTTGATGGTATTGAGACTATGGAAATCTTGAGAAAACCCTTAGGTGTGGATGTAATATTTGAGAGTTCTTTTGGTTTGGTTGAGTTGGAGTGAAATCACAATTGGTTTGGAATGTTCGATAAGAGTGGTGAATTGTGTGAGTTGAGGCTTTGATCGATTTAATGTGACTGGTTATGTTTGTTATCATCGGGATATGCTGTTATTTACTCGGTTAAGTTTGTATGTGAGTAACCAGTTGCCCAGTGAAAAGTTTTGTAAAAGCTTTAAGGATTTATATCTTTTGGAATTTGGTTGGGCATTACAACGTACAGTGATGTTATTTGGTATTAGTAACGCGTCTGTAATGTTTGTGGAGGAGAGGAATCTTATCTTCCATATTTATTTGGATAAGTCCGTAGTGGCTTGATTGAGGATATTCGGATTTGTTATAAAACTCAGAGAAAGAACAGGAAGAGTGTTTGAGAATTGAATTACAAGTGTTGAAAAGAGACGAAGTTTTATGCGAAGTTATTCAAGTGAGGATTTGGTTGAAAAGGTTAGTTTTCTTGGTTATGTTAATGGACCTATCGGAAGTAGATGCAGTTCTACAATGAGAGGCTCCGAAGTTGGTTAAGGAGATTAGAATCTTTTTGGACTTTAGTTGGTTATTACCGGAGGTTTTGGAAGACTTTTTCAAGTTAGCATTTTCGTTACTTCAGCTGACTTGCAAAAGGTAAGTCATTTGTTTTGGATGTTCATTGTGAGGAAAGTTTCAGAAAACTGAAGTAGAAGTTGTCCACGGCTCCGGCTTTGATTATGTGTGATCCTAATAAACCGTTTGTGAGGTATTGGGATGTGTCTTTGATGAGTTTAGTCTGTGTGTTAATGCAAGAGGGTAAAGTTGTGACTTATGCTTTACGACAATTGAGGATTTATAAAGGGATCTATACTATTCCGGATTTGGAATTGGTGGCAGTTGTATTATGTTGGAATATTTGGAGGTATTATCTTCATGGTTCTAGATTCGAAGTGTTTAGTAATCACAAGAATATTGAGTACTTGTTTGGTCTGAAGGAATAGAGTATGAGGTCACGAGGATGGTTAGAATTCGGGACGAGTTATGAATTTGGCTTGGAATTATCCTATTAGTAAAGTTAATGTTGTGCCTGATGAGTTAAATCGAAAGCTTTTATGCATGTCTGTTTTGATGGTCAGAGAATTAGAATTATTTGAGCAATTCAGAGACTTGTGTATGGTGTGTGAGATAACACAGGAGAGTGTGAGGTTGGAAATATTAACGTGAACAGTGATTTTTGGTGAATATGAGAAAGAGTTAGACTTTGGACGTGAGATTAGTAGCTTTGATGGTTACGAGTAATCAGAGTACGCAGCGGAAGCGTGATGTGACATATTTTGTATTTGTGTGAGGGACTTGTAAGAGTTCATATGTTGAACATTGGGAACATGTAGGAGTGATGAGACTATTCGACGTTTCAGAATGGAAGTGTTAGGTGAAAGGTTTAAATATTATTCATGGGCTACTATGTAGATGGATGTTTTGATTATATGTGTGATTGAGGAATCGTAGCATTATTGTAATATTGTTGTGTGACAAGGACGTTGGTAT
The DNA here is from genome assembly GCA_022829125.1 of Lathyrus tuberosus. Classification (NCBI taxonomy): domain Eukaryota; kingdom Viridiplantae; phylum Streptophyta; class Magnoliopsida; order Fabales; family Fabaceae; genus Lathyrus; species Lathyrus tuberosus. Next base: position 4,236,172 of record JALAZF010000162.1, on the reverse strand, counting down.
TGCGGTTATGAAGAGGTTGTTGGAATGTTGTCAAGTCGTGGGACTTAGGTTCTTGTCTTTGTTATTGCCTCGTTTCCATGGTGATGGTTCGAGTGCGAGTGTCTAATTCCTTGTGGGGAATTAGAGGAGTGTTACCTTTGGTGAGGGTAACGATCTTGTTGCGTTTCGGTTCAAGAGTGAACATGTGTGGTCGTAACTTATTTATTCTTTGAGTTGTGAGTTGGTCGTCAAGTACATTGTATGGGCATTGCATCTTGTCGTTGTGGTTGTTGCCATTGTCGTGTCGTTGTTGTTGTTGCTGTTAGCAAGGTGGTTTGTTAGTTTGTGCTATTCGTGATGTGCCTTTTGTTGGCATATTAGTTTGTTGGTCGGATGCAAGAGTCGTATCCGGAGTTGATCGTCTCAGTTATATTTTCGAGGACGAAAATGTCTATGTGAGGGAGAATTGTAACGCCCGGATTTGTTTAATTGTATTTATTTATTTCATCTATGTGAATTTTGTGAAATGTGTGAATTTATTGTATTTTACCTGCTAATTTAGCTAATTGGTTAATTTCTCTGATAGATAAAATATTTGTATTAAATTATTATTTCTTTTCAACTTTTATTTCCCGAAATATATTTCATCTGTATGTTTATGTTTTATCGCGTTTTCAGAGCGTTTACGAGATATTTGAATGTAGGGGTATTTTGGTCTTTTTAGGGGTTAGATATTTGTTAGTAATAGAAAGAAAGAAAAAGAAAAGAGAGAAAAGAAAGGAAGAGAAAGAAAAGGAGAAGAAAGAAAAGAGAGAAGAGGAAAAAGAGGAGAAAGAGGAAAACTCGGGGAAAGCTCCGTTTCAAGCACGATTAATCGGGTAAGGGTGAGAAGTTTCAATTATATCTTGCTTGTATATGTATATGTGTTATTTGTGTATATGTTTTGGTTGTTTTTACAATGTTTTCCTTATTGATAAATCGATGAATAATTGATAGAAATCGATATAAATCGCGTTGTATGATTACACTGTGTTTAGGAACAATTGTTGGTACTTGTTTTGCTGTTAAAAATTGATTTGGGGATGAAAAATGGGATTTTTGGGTGAGAATTCATAACAGCAACGCAGCAGGAAAAATTCTGGGTTTCGCTGCCCATACGCGTATGGGACAGGGCAATACGCGTATGGGGTAGGGCAATACCCGTATTGGTTAGGGCAATACGCGTATGGCAAAGAAGGAAAGTAGGCAATACGCGTATGGGGCTGGGCAATACGCGTATGGCTCAAGGCAATACGCGTATGGCTCAGGGCAATACGCGTATGGCCAGCAAGGGTACAGAATGTTATTTTTTCGCGATTACTATTCTTGTTAAGTCCGTAACTTTTGATCCGTTTATCCATTTTGAACGTTCTTTATATTGTTGGAAAGCTAATGAAATGTTCTTTCTTATTAAAATGATTTTGAGATTGTTGGTCGATTTAATTATGTCAGGAATTTGGAATAGTGTCATTTTGTCGACTTTTACTGTTATAATTATGTGTAATTGATGTGTATCACGCAATGTGCTTTTGATATATATGTCATATGACTTGTGTGATGTTATATGAGGTGAATGCGTGTGATTAAATGATGTGATGATGGTTTATGGCCTTATGGCAAGTAAATGCATTGTTTTGGGTTAAACTTCGATGCGTGATTAATGATGTTGTTGTGTGGTAAAATACATTGTTTGATTGAATATCAATGTATGTTGTTATGATGTGTTGTGGGTAGCCTTTGTGGTGTGAATCCCTTGTGGAAGTAATTGTGATTGCATGATTGTTGTGGTTTGTGGTTTGTGATGAAATGCATTGTTTGAAGTGTTTTCAATGCATGAATAATGATGATGAGATAATTCATATGGTTGTATTGTGGTGATGCATTTGATTGTCATGAGTTCTTGTGTGTCAAGCATCATGATATGCATCTTGTGATGTCGTGTGCCCTAGTGGGTGTGAGCGACGAATCAATTCCAGAGGTAATCTGCTATAACATCGTGTGCCTTAAAAATAAGAAGACCTAAAGCGATCACATCGGATCGTGTGCCTTAAAAATAAGAGGTGTGAGCGATGATTATAGACGATCGTGTGCCTTATACAAAGAGGTGTGAGCGATCGGGTCGTGTGCCCGTGTGGGGTGTGAGCGATCCATAAACATCGAGTGCCTTAAAAATAATAGGTGTGAGTGATCGGATGGATCGTGTGCCTTAAAAATAAGAGGTGTGAGCGACGGGGAACATCGTGTGCCCGACGGGGAGTTAAATTAAGTAACAAGCGATGATTCCAGCAGAGTTCCTGAGTGAACTAGTGACGAGAAATGATGGATGGTACCGCATTTGCATAGAGTCGTTGTGTCGGTCTCTTTGCATTTGCATAAATCATGAATGGATTGATTATGTGTGGAAATTGTGAATTAATTGATTATGTGTTGAGATTTATGGTTGAATTGGTGAATTGATGTGCATGTGCGATAAATGCACTTGTTGTGGATAATATGTCTTATGTGTAGGCATGTGCTATGTGATGTGGTGGTGTGTTTCTATATGTTGTGACTATGGTGTGCCTTATGTGTGAATATGTGATTATGTTAGTATAATTGGTTTATGTTATGTATATGTGGCATGATATATGTGTTAATATGCGATGATGTGGTAAGAATAACTATGCATGTGAATTTATATATGTCTGCATATTATTATGCAATCTTGATTTAGTTATTATTTCTCACCCTTCTGCTGTGGTTTATTGCTCTATGAGGCAATTACAGATTAGTGTCTTTGAGGCTTTTGAGAAGTTTAGTTCTCCGTTCTTTTGTTGGTCTGTCTGCTCTGATACGTAGCACGGTAGTCAGGGAAAGGCTTTTGTGATATATATGTATACGTTTGTTGAATATATTTTGTATTACCTTTGTATGAATATTTTGATGTTATAAAATAATTTATTTTGTAAAACAAGTCAGTTATGGATCTTTCTGCTTTATTCCATAATTGAATTTTAATTTATATGGAAAAAGTTTCCCCTTTGAGGATATTCTATTTTATGCTATGTATCAAATTTATGAGCAAGGATTGTATTTTCTTTCTTTAAATGTGGCATCCTTGTTTCTGTCAGAAAAATGAATTTTTATCTACTCTGATTTATTTATGTATTATTTATTTGCGATGGAAATAGTGGGTGTTACAAAGTACACCGCTCCCGAAAGCTCTCGTATTGGGTTTGAAGATATCCAGCCAACTGGATGGGGAGATTTTCCTGAGAGCACAAATACTATGAAAAATACAACTAAGGAATCCTCCTACGACAACTCTGCCTGGGAGACAGATTCCAATGATCCTGCTCCGCCAGAAATCAGCATTATTTCTGAAGACAAATCAAGGAAGGTACCAGACTTTGTGATTCACCGAGGAGTTCGCTGCCAATGGGTTGCTGTCGATGTTCCGAAGATTGTTCATAAGTCGAAGTAATTGACGTCTTTAACCTTTCACCCTGCCCAGGTGAAACAGATGTTTTGATAGGGCTCACTTTCTATAAATATCCCTCTTCGCTTCGCCCAAAGCGACAGAGTTTGTTTTATAGAGCTGTAGTTTCAAGAATTGACTTGTTCATAAATAAAATAACGTCGTTCTGTAATTTCCGCAGTTATTGTTGTTTTCTCTTTTCGCTTTTTTAGAAAATAGTAATCCTAAAAAACAACTCAATAATAAAAACAAGCAGTTTTTCAAAGAAAATACACTGCACACACTCTTGCATTCTCTCTATCTCTTCTAAACACAAATCATCACGTCATGCAGATTGCTTGTTTTAAACCCCGTTGAAACATACGATCCAATGCCTTCTCCCGACTTTGAGTTCCCGGTATTTGGGGCTGAAGAAGAAGTTGACGACGAAATTCCAGAAGAGATCTCCCGACTACTCAAACAGGAGGAAAGGTCCATTGAACCTCACAAAGAGCCATTGGAAACGATTAATGTGGGTTCAGAAAAAGAGAGAAAAGAAATCAGGATTGGGGCACTGCTCAGTCCAACTGCCAAAGAGATTTTAACAAAGCTTCTCGAAGAGTTTCCCGGTGTATTTGCTTGGTCCTATCAGGACATGCCAGGGTTGGATACCAGCATCGTGGAACATCATTTACCATTACAGTTAGAATGTCCGCCAGTAAAACAGAGGTTAAGACGGACTCATCCAGACATGGCCATCAAAATCAAAGAGGAAGTACAGAAACAGATTGATGCGGGTTTCCTCGCCACGTCAGAATATCCTCAATGGTTAGCAAACATCGTACCAGTTCCAAAAAAGGACGAAAAGGTTAGAATGTGTGTGGACTACCGGGATCTGAACAAGGCTAGTCCAAAGGACGACTTTCCCTTACCACACATTGACATGTTGGTTGACAGTACAGCAAAGTTTCAAAGTTTTCTCCTTCATGGATGGGTTCTCGAGCTATAATCAGATTAAAATGGCGCTGAAAGACATGGAGAAAACTTCGTTCATTACCCCATGGGGTACCTTTTGTTATAAGGTAATGTCGTTCGGTTTAAAGAACGTCGGGGCAACCTATCAAAGGGCCATGACTACTCTGTTTCATGACATGATACACAAAGAAATCGAGGTATATGTCGATGACATGATTGCCAAATCCCAAACAGAGGAGGAGCATATGACCCACCTGTCAAAACTATTCGAGTGGTTGAGAAAGTACAAACTCCGCCTGAATCCCAACAAATTCACCTTCGGTGTCCGATCAGGGAAACTCTTAGGGTTCATCATCAGCCAGAAAGGAATTGAGGTTGATCCTGACAAGGTCAAGGCCATTCAAGAAATGTCGTCTCCGAAAACTAAAAAACAAGTCAGAGGATTCCTGGGACGTTTGAACTACATCTCCAGATTCATATTCCTCATGACCGCGACATGTGCGCCGATTTTCAAATTACTCAAAAAGAACTAGGACTGTGTTTGGACAGAAGATTGTCAAACCGCCTTCGACAGTATTAAGGAATACACGTTGAATCCGCCGATTCTATCACCTCCAGCGGAGGGAAGACCACTGATCATCTACCTAACAGTCTTGGAAGACTCAATGGGTTGTGCACTTGGCCAACAAGACGAAACCAAAAGGAAAGAGTCTGTCATCTACTATTTGAGCAAGAAATTCACCGATTGCAAGACTCGGTACACTATGCTTGAGAAAACTTATTGCGCTTTGGGTTGGGCAGCCAAACGACTTCGCCAGTACATGATTCGTCACACCACTTGGTTAATCTCCGAAATGGATCCAATCAAGTACGTCTTTGAAAAACCTGCTCTCACGGGAAGAATTGCCCATTGGCAGATGTTGTTATCAGAATACGACATTGAGTACCATGCTCAGAAAGCCATCAAGGGAAGTATTTTAGCCGATTATTTGGCTCATCAACCGATTGACAATCAGGAATCAGTCAGATTTGACTTCCTTGACGAAGATGTCATGTATTTAAAAATGAAAGACTGCGATGAACCGCTACCCAGTGAAGGGCCAGAACTAGGTTCCCAATGGGGACTAATCTTTGACGGAGCTGTTAATCATTACAGAAATGGAATTGGGGCAATAATCATAACACCTCAGGGTACCCACATTCCTTTCACCGCCAGACTTACGTTCAAGTGTACAAATAACGAGGCAGAATACGAAGCTTGTATTATGGGTCTCGAGGAAGCGATTGATTTGAGGATCAAGAACTTGGATGTATATGGCGACTCAGCCCTGGTTATCAATCAGATCAAGGGAGATTGGAACACTTACCAATCGGGACTGATTCCTTACAAAGACTATGCGAGAAGGTTGTTACCATTCTTCAACAGAATCGAGTTTCATCATATCCCTCGTGAAGAGAATCACATGGCTGATGCCTTAGCCACTCTCTTTTCCATGATTAGTGTAGGTCAATGGAACGACTTACCTAAGATTGACATAATGCTCCTTGAACGGCCCGCTTACATCTTCACGATTGAAGCAGTCATAGACGACAAACCTTGCTATCACGATATCAAATGCTTCCTTTAGAAACAAGAGTACCCACCTGGGGCACTAAGAAAAGACAGAAAAACCCTTAGAAGACTGGCAGGCAATTTCTTCCTGAGCAGTGATAAACTCTATAAGAGGAACTTTGACATGGTCTTGCTCCGATGTGTAGACAGACCAGAAGCAGACATGCTGATAAAAGAAATTCACGAAGGATCCTTTGGCACTCATGCCAACGGACACACAATGGTGAGAAAAATTTTAAGAGCAGGGTATTATTGGTTGACAATGGAATCTGACTGCTACAAGTACATGAGGAGGTGTCACAAGTGTCAGATATACTCCGACGAAATCCATGTACCGCCAACACATCTCAAAGTTCTTTCTTCCCCATGGCCTTTTTCCATATAGGGAATCGACATGATTGGCATGATTGAACCAAAGGCTTCAAACGGACATCGGTTCATCCTGGTAGCCATTGACTACTTCACCAAATGGGTCGAAGCAGCGTCATACGCTAATGTAACCCGACAAGTCGTGGTCTGTTTTATCAAAAACAATCTCATATGCCGTTATGGTGTTCCAAGCCAGATCATTACTGATAATGGATCTAACTTGAACAATAAGATGATGAAAGAATTGTGCGCTGAGTTTAAGATCGAACACCATAACTTATCTCCCTACCGATCCAAGATGAACGGAGCGGCAGAAGAGGCTAACAAGAACATCAAGAAGATTATTCAGAAGATGGTTGTAACCTATAAAGATTGGCACGAGATGCTACCCTTTGCTCTTCACGGTTATCGCACATCTGTCCGCACTTCAACAGGGGCAACCCCTTTCTCTCTAGTATATGGCATGGAAGCAGTGCTCCCCATAGAAGTAGAGATCCCATCAATCCGGGTATTGATGGAAGCTAAGCTAACAGAAGCTGAATGGTGTCAAAGTCGACACGACGAACTGAATCTGATCGAAGAAAAGAGAATAACGGCTCTATGCCATGGTCAGTTGTATCAGCAGAGAATGAAGAAGGTGTTTGACAAAAAGGTTCGACCTCGCGTCTTCAGGAAAGGAGACCTTGTGCTCAAAAAGATACAACCATTTCTCACTGATTCTCGGGGCAAGTGGACTCCGAATTATGACGGCCCCTATGTGGTCAAGAAAGCTTTCTCTGGCGGTGCCTTGAGACTTGCAACCATGGACGAAGAGGAATTTTCCTACCCCACAAATGTTGATGTAGTCAAGAAATACTTCGCCTAAACTAAAAAAAATATCTCGGTGGATTGAAAACCCGAAAGGGCGGTCCAGGCAAAAATTAGAGACATAATAAAAAAAATCATCCCGGTGGATTGGAAATCTCAAAGTACAATCCAGGCAAAAATTAGGGATCCATGGCAAGTAACTACGTCTGATCAGTTCAACTCCTCAGCGGTAATGCCATCCATCAGAAGAAAAACTCCAGTCACGGTCATCTTCGACAGAAGCTCAGGATGGCCCGAATTCAAAGTTGGTAGAAGGATAGTGGTCGTTATATTTCAATGTAGCCCTTTTCCCTTAAATTACCATTTTCTAACTTTGTAAATACTCTATGGAATCGCGCGTTTGGCTGATTTCCATCCTATCAATAAAATTTGAACCCTTGTGCTTTTGTTTGCAATTCTTATTTGTTTTAGCTTTACAGAACGACGTTCTTAACATGATTGACGATTCTTGAAATAAAACAAAAATGAATTTACTTGTTAAACTTTTTTGCTTTTAACATAAAGATGGCAATTCTTTTGACTGTTGAACATCGAAAGAACATCAATCGCTTCTCCAGAAGTAAGCGAGCTTTAAAGTATAGAATCAAAGTACTCCTTCTAAACCAGTACGCCTGAACGAAGGATCAACTGTGTCAGATGCGAATATTCCGTCCGACACCCCCGGCCGAGTTCTCATCTCTTAAGCCCAACCAACGGTTGTCCCCGCAGGGACTATCTCTCCTAAGCAAGGCAGAATTGCTATCGTGAACCATTGATACTTTTCATCCCCCACAGTGGCCGAGTATCCCGTCGTGTTCATCCGACAATTTGTATGTCGCGTCAGTTTTGTCAGCATAAACATACATACATCATGCATTATTGATTTATATTCGCATTCATATTGCATCACTCTCACTTTAGTCGGTCTTATCCCCTAGTGATAATCGTCCTCTCAATCGAGTTGTCAGTTTTTTCCTCGTCAGGAAATGTTGTGTCTGCACACAATCTCTCTTCTAATTTATTTTTGGATTGAAGTCGGCCCTTGACCACTTTGATAACTTGAACCTCTGAGAAAACCATAGAAACTGTTGGCAAATGTCACTCTTCGCTTTCCCAGATTAAGGAAAATCCCCAGAGAAAGCCTCACAACTAAAGACTTTCAGCAACACATTGATTTTGCTCTCCGGAGGATCGATGTTAATGAAGTCATCAGCACCTCAAAATTGGATCACATCATATGGCATTTCTCTGAGGAGATCTCCGAGAAAAGTATGATGTAATGTCCCTAAGTAGAAAGCAGTCTCTCGAGAGACTCGTTTTCCCCGATAGAGTCGACAAATTGCGTCTCCAACAGAGAAGTTTGTACCCCTCTACAATTCAGACAGATGGGTTCCCCAGCAAGTCAGACATCGAAAGTTTTTTCTATCAAATGGCATCTTCCCGGGAAAATTCGGCGAGAAGTTTGAGGAAAACCGCTACGCATAGCGTCCCTTGTCAAGAAAGTTTATTGACAAAGGAAACTAAGACCAGTTCCTTGGTAGGAAACTAGGATCTAGGGGAAGTTTATTTAAGAAACTAAGACCAATTCCTTGGTAGGAAACCAGGATCGAGGGGAAGTTTATTTAAGAAGCTAAGACCAGTTCCTTGGTAGGAAACCAGGATCGAGGGGAAGTTTATATTAGAGACTGAGACCAGTTCCTTGACTGAAGGCCATGATCGAGGGGAAGTTTACAAAATAAACTGAGACCAGTTCCTTGGCTGAAGGCCAGGATCGAGGGGAAGTTTATTTCAGAAACTGAGACCAGTTCCTTGGTAGGAAACCGGGATCGAGGGGAAGTTTTTACCTTTTCTAAGCATCATCACTTAGCAAAAGAAGATGGATGAGCAAACTACCATTCATAACCACCATCAAAATTTTGGGTATTCTGATATTTAATCCTCTTGCACCCCGAATGCCTGAATACCTTCGCCATTCACACCTTCGGGTCCAAGAAGATTAAATAGGGGCATCTGTCATACCCCAAATTTTTACCACTAAGATTTCTCATCATTGGGCAAATCCTTATCACAATATGGATGAATCGTTATGCCTCATCAGTCTCCCCAAAGATGGGTGAGCACTCACTACAATCAAATTTAGGGTTTCAAGCCCTCTCTGAGCCTTAGACAAAGGATCAATCAAGGAATGACATGATCATCAAATTTTCTAGCCTCTCAAACATCCACAATGGATCAAGAGGACTCCCACATCAAGGAACAAGCACAAGGTTGCAGCATTCCAAGTGGATCAAGCCTCAAGATCGCCAGTGTCACCAAATTAGGGTTTTGGTCGACCAGGGCCTCCAGATGGAAATCTTCCTCTGGGCATGAGCCAATGCTTCAAAGCATAACCTAATATACCCCATGGAACATCATGGACCCAATCATCAAGTCAATTTAACCTCAGGGGATGCATTCACAAAAAATCAGGAATTAGAGTTTCTTGGCCTAATTCACCCCTAAGTTGACTTTTAGGACAAAGCATGAGCCAAGACCTCAAGACATGATTTGAGGGTCTCTAATACACCACATTGATCCATTTGCAACAATGGATTGATCCTAGAAGCTTGAGCAACAAGTTTCAAGTTCATCAGAACCACAGTTCGGGTTTCGCGATAAAAGTCAACTGTATCTTTGACTTTTGACCAGGACATACTCCCAAACCCTAGGACATGATTCAATACACCCTATAACACCTATGAAATCAATCCATCAAGTTTTATTTAGGCCAAGGACTTGATTTCATAGAGGATCGCACAGTTTGAAATTCATCTGATAAAAAGTCAATTGTGCACAAAAGTCAAACTTTGGCTTTTTGAAATTTTTCAAAATTATGGTTTTTTAATCCTAAAATGATGTTAATGTGTGATTGGAATCATCATTCATCAAGAAAAATCAAGAAAAGTGGGATAACTTGTAAAAGGGGTAACCATAAAAACTTAGAAATTTTTCTAAGTTATGGAACAAAGTGGCTAGGGTACCAACTTTGGAGGATCATAACTCCTAAACCACAAGGCCATTTTTCCCCATCCAAAGCTGGATTTGTAGGTCTCATGGCCCTCTACAAAAACTTCAACTACAACTCATTCCAATTCCTCATGGATTTTAAGTTATGGAATGATCAAAATCACAAAAAGTGAAAATGTCACTTTTTTCCAACATAGTGAAATTTTCACTAAGTCAGAATCTGTCTTACTTTTTTCAAAATGTAGGGGCATTTTTCACTTGGATCCAAAAAGTATCAAAACCAATTATGATCAAACAGTTGTTGTATCATATGAGGGCTTTCCAAAATGGCCAAGACTCCATCAAAGTCCACTTGAGCCATGAGATATGACAATGCAATATGCCTTGCTGCAAACTGTCATGGCAAGGCAGATTTTGGAGTTTTGCTCGATTTGCTCAAATTTTGCAAAGGGCAAGCAACTCTATCCATCTGAACACCTCAAGGGGGGACCAAGGAGGAACCAACTCTAATCCCAAGCCTCCCAAGTCTTTGGAACCAAAAATAGCATGCCAAACCTAGAAATGCCTAAAAGAGGGACAAGACTCCAATTTTGTTTTGGAGCATTCAATGGAAGCACCAAGGTGGCATGGACTGAGCCATTTCCAAGTGAATTCAGTCAAGACTTATCCAAGACCAAGGGGACCAGCAGCTTGTGCCCTAACCTCTAGTCAATGGCTAGAGGAGACTTGGATTCTCATTTATCAACATTGGCCAAACCTATGCAGCAGTTGCCACTCACTATTCCTTGCAAAACAAACTTGTTCTACTATAAATAGAGCTCATTTGTGATCAGTTTGAGTACACCAAAGCCATCAAACAGATGCTTTCCTCAAAATCTCCTTCTTTACTCCAAAATTGCCTTCCAAAGCAAGTCACTATCGGGTTTTGAGTTTGAGAGTTATTCCAACCAAACCAATCACACACACACCTCATAAACATCATATAGAAGTGATCCAAACACTCACACAACATCTGGAACACAAAAATCACAAAATCACTAGCCAACTGCTCAAGGTTTTAACCAAGTTGCAGTTGGGATACCATCTTCAGTTCCAGATCATTTCCATTCATTCCAAGCATCCAGACACACTCCATGGCACCTAGGGAAGCTGTCCATATCCTTGGAACTAAGTTGTAACACCTCTAACACAAAACACGATCACCTGCTGTAAGAGGTAAGCATGAGCTCTTCTAACTCTGATTCATGCATTTTTTGCTGCACAATAATTTGGCCATATGTTCATAATCATGCATAGAGTGTTTTCCCTCAATCAATTGCATTGTTTGAATCATGTATGGAATTTCTGAACCTTCATGCAAATTTTAGGGTTCTTGAGGTTTCTCTTTGATTTCTTATTCCATGTTTAAAATAAATGAAATTAAAGACCATAGACATGATCGTGAGGTTAAAACGAGTAGATTGATATGTAGATTGCATGATATTATCAAGTATTCAGTGAGATTGGATAGAAAACGCAAATCTGCAGAAACAGAGGGTGGCGCGTGTTCTTGCCCTTGTTCTTGGCGCCCTTTTTTGAAAATTTGAATATTTGAATTTTGTGATTTTATTTAATTGATTCAAAAATTAATTTCTCTCTGAGTTTTAATGATTTTGAGTTGATTCTTTTTTTAATAATTCACAAAAATGTTAAAATATTTTATTTTCCCAAAAAATCCCAAAAACATTATTTATTTTATATATTTGATATTTCTGTAAAGAATTAATATTTTAATTGTTTTTTGACATTTAAAATATGTTCTCCCTCTTGATTTTTCCAATTTTAGTGATTTCCAATCATTTTGTGGATAAAAACCTAATTTTTGAAACATTAATCCAAGATCGCAATTTTTTTTCCACATGTTTAACAATTTTGATCATTTTAATTGAATTTTTATTCAATTAAAATACATTTTTGAAAACAAATTAGGGTTTTTGATTAATTCAACCCTCATCAAACTTTCTCAAACTCCTTGGGCCTCTAATAGAGTGTAAGACCCAATCTTTTGAAAATACAAACAATTTTGGGCCTCAAATGTTGTATAAGTCCCGTTGTATTTCAAAAGTTCGGCGTGATCATCGCCCGTTAAAAACCAATCATCTGGGCCACTCCTCAAGCTATAAGACCCATTCAAAACTTTTTGGGCCTCTAATAGAGTGTAAGACCCAATCCCCTTTTAACCAAAACAATTTTGGGCCTCAGATATTGTATAAGTCCCTCTGCGTTAAAAGAAAATCTCGGCGCGATCGCCAGTTCAAAAATCAAACCCTTGGGCCTCTCCTTGAGCTGTAAGCCCCACCATTTGTACAAAAATAAACCTTTGGGCCTCTTGAGAGAGTGTAAAACCCATCCCCTTGTACAGAAAACCTTTTTGGGCCTCAGTCACTTGTATAAGTCCCTGTACAATGTTCAAAACAGTAGTGCAATCACTGATAAAACCTTGGGCCTCTCCTTGAGCTGTAAGCCCCAACAATCTTTTCAAAGCACTTTCTCCTTTGATTTTGAATATAATATTGTTATCAAAGCTTTCTTTGTTGAAAAAACTAACCAAACAACATGGAAGCTCTACAACCGAGTAAGTGTTTACCCACTTTCTTTATCCGCTTTCATATATATATAATTGTATTATGGGGCTGCTCACTGTAAGTCTTCTTTCACAAACTTTTATATACTTGTCAAATATCAACTGTGTAATACTAGTATAGTTATTTAGAGTTTTCCCCGGCAACTACGTCTAGCACTAGGTAAATCCCTGTTGGTCACTCTTAAATACAAACAAAACTAGATCCCCATAGGATTACCAGACACAGTCTTCCCTCCTCTTGGGGTTAAATAATATGGAGACGTGAAAGGTAGCATTCTCGGTGAACCCTTTCTCAGACTGTCACCCTTAGAAATTGTCAAAGAAACTCTACTCCCCAGAGATGATATTTTCTCCGTGAATGGCATCTCTTGAGTTTCTTCCAAATTCTCGGACTTTCCTGGCTTGATCTATTCTCGGTGAATGGCTTGTCTTGAACTTTTCGGGGTTTGGGGACCCACAGGCTTCTTAAAAGCATCCTCGCCTCCTCTTGGGCGTTGTACAAGGACCCTTCGGCTTCTTAAAAGCTCTCATGCCTTCTCTTGGGCTTAGTACAAGGACCCGGAGACCTCTACAGGTATAGGAACAGAACCTAGTCATCAATTTGCTAGAGCTGTCTTTCTGAGTCAAGTGTCAGACCTGTTAATGGGTTGAGCTTCATACCTTAACATACCAGCCTTCTCTTGGGCATTATACAAAGACCATTCACTACCTGAGAATCGATTTCTCAAAACACCAGTAGACTTAGACAGTCTCAATACCCTTTGGATGTTCCATTTCCTTAAAGAACATGAAATCTCCCTGATCCTCTGATCAATCCCAAAGTACAACATTACCCATATAAGAACTGATTTTCTCTTTTATCCAACATACTGGACCTGTCACTCAACTGAAACAGTCACCAGCACACTAGCCTCCTCTTGAGCTTTGTACAATGATTCTCCCCAGTGGAGCTAACCTTTTTAACACTCTCTTGTTGAGTCAAACTTTTAAGCCTCCATCTCGGGCTTCGTATGAGATAAAAATCACTCTCTTGTTGAGTATAAAAGACTCTCTTATTGAGTCAAACATTTTCAGCCTCCATCTCGGGCTTCGTACGAGGTACAAAGACTCTCTTGTTGAGTCAAACACCTTTAGCCTCCGTCTTGGGCTTTATAAAAGACACATATAAAAGCACTCTCTTGTTGAGTCAGTCACTTGTTAGCACTCTCTTGTTGAGTCCACCCCTTTTAGCCTCTCTCTCGGGCTTCGTATGAGACACATAAAAACACCCTCTTGTTGGGCCAATAGTATCCTCTTAGGTTTTGTATAAGGAAACCCTGGTTGAACCAATCAACCTTTTAGCATCAAAAGATGTGCCTCGTTCACAGTATAGAAATATCAACAACTCCTTTTCCTCCATCTAATTGCTGTAAGCGGCAAGCCTCTGGATTATTTACATCCACGCCACTGTCCCTCTTTTAGCATGAGAAATTCCTAAGGAAAGATGGCATTGCTCTAAACTGAGTTAAAGTCTTCTCCTTCAGGTTAAAAATCCCCTATAAAGGAAATTATGGCATTGTTGGATTCACATATCCCAGTTAAAGTAATTCTCCTTTATAACCAGTCACCCAACAGTTGTGATAAACAGACCAAATATCCTCTTTAGAGATGACAAATTCTCTCTAAAGTCAAAACCCTTTAGCTTCACATCTTGGGCTTCGAACAAGATACAAATAAACCCTTTAGCTTCACATCTTGGGTTTTGAACAAGATACAAACCACCTTTATCTTCACGTCTTGGGCTTTGAATAAGACACCAAAACAACCTTTTTCCTCCCATAGAATAAGAGGAACTACGATCGCTCTGATTTCCCTATTTTGTTAAACGGGAATACGCAGGCATAAGATTGAAAAAATCTTAGCGAGCACACTAATCAAAAACCCAAAATCCCGTACCTTCACACATCAATCGAAAAGCATCAGTCCTAACATCCTCACAAATAGTCCCGTCATTTCGTTCTTCACAAAATAAGCAGAGAGAGGCCCATAATCTAAACCGCATATGTAAACCAACAGTCATCTTTTTAAACTCAGTATGCAAGCAGGGTTAACTGGAGACATCCATTTCCCTTCCTTAGTCAGCTTAATAGGATAAAAAATGAATCGACCTGTAGTACCCCAGAGCGATAGTGCTTAAGAACCACGTCCAAAATCGCTCGCTACATGCAGGAACATGAAAAAATTAAGCAACAAGGTCACCAATTAGAATTCTGCCATCAACATCATCAGATTCAACGTTCACCTCTCAGGCTCAAGTTTCAAGGCAAATTCTTCTTGTAATATCCTGGACTTCCAAGTCCTCAAGGCTTTTGGAATCCAGGTTCCTCCGCCCAAAGCTGCTACAATAATTGAAGTTCTTTGGAAACCTCCTATTTTATCCTGGATCAAGTGTAACACAGATGGCACTTCCACAGGTTTTCATGCTGCTTGTGGAGGCCTATTCAGAAATCACAATGCGAATTTAGTTGGATGTTTTGCTCAGTACCTTGGAGATAAATCCGCAATTGTTGCATAATTTTTGGGAGTAATTCGTGCCATTGAGATTGCTTTTGAGAAGCGTTGGAATTTCCTCTGGATTGAAACTGATTCGCTTATTGTCTCGAAGGCCATTAGTAATCCGCTTTTGGTCCCTAGGTCCTTACATAATAGGTGGTCCAATTGTGTTATTAGAACTCGTAGTATGTCGTTTATTTTATCGCATATTTACCGAGAAGGAAATCACTATGCAAACATATTAGCTTTATTAGGCCTTACCATGCGGGGTTTCGTCTGGTGGAATGAAGCTCCTGTGTCTGTTTTTGACGATCTGCTTAGGAATCGTTTGGGCATTCCGTCCTTTCGTTACTATCTTACTTAGAGGGTTTTGGTTCATGTCCCCCTCTTTCTTCGTTTTCTTTTTCCTTTTTAATACAATTCTCTGATTTATTAAAAAAATGGTATTAGTTCTTTTGTAAACAAACTAGAAAGAACTTATAATAGGCAAAAGAAAAATTGTTGGTGCTTGTTTTGTTTGATTCACAATAGGACATTATTTCCTTTTGATTAAGTGATCTAGTCATAACCTCTTGGATGGCTAAAATGAATGACAATTGCTATGTAGATTATTTTCTTCATTTTTATTTAGTCAAATAATTAATAATTTTGATTGATTAATTGATTAAATGCTTCAATATTAGGGTTTTCCTATTTTAATCATATCACAATAAATTTGAAGTCCATTTTTACAAATAAATTCAAAAACACTTTAAAATACTACGCGAATTGTGGGTCCCAAGCCTAAGAAATGGAAAAGAATGAGAGGGGTCATTCATCTCCTTATTCTGAATTTTTAATAAATTATTATATTGATTAAAATATATCAAAATTATTTTTTTTTGTTCTTGCTTCTCTGTGTAATTTTTCTTTATTACTTCCATCAATTTATTATAATTATTATTCAGTTTCAAATTTTTATTTAGTTCTCTATTTAATATAAATTATAGTCACTTTTTTAATATATAAATTTCTTTTGTATTTTTTTATCTTTGTTATATAATTTATTATATTTTTTTATATCAAATTTTAAAACTTTTGCTTTTATTATTACATTGTATTTAATAATATGTGATTTTATATATTCAAAAGTTATTATAAACACATAGTTTAATTTGTATCGGAGAGTTATAATATAAATTAAATGTACTGAATTTTTTTTAAACATGTGTTATGCCTTTTTTATTCACTCAATATTATAAATTTTATTATCGAATATTATTTATGAATTTTTCATCTTTAAATATCATATCGGTTATATAAGATCATAAAAATATAAATATAAATTATTAATAAAATTGCTCCCCTCCCCTGGTGAACCATAAATATTTTTTAATTAAAATTTTTCATTTCCCCTCTCCTCCTCTCTTTTGAACCAAAGATATATATAATAAATAAAAATTCTCATCTCCTCTCCTCTTCCCTTTCCTCCATTAAAATTCCTCTCCTCCCCACTTTCTCATTTGAACCAAACACACCTTTAGTGATTTGAATTCTCTTTGTCTAATCTACTTTCTTTACAACAAATTCTACAAATCTTCTCGATACATGTCAAAACCACTTAACAAATGCTTATTCCATAAAAAAAATGCTTCCTAAATCCTGAAATTTATGATGAGATCATGTCTTCATTAAGTACTAGAGGAATACCCAAGTATTATTTTACGCGCATTTTTCCCAAAATATAAAAAAAATTAAATTGTTCAACAAAAAATATTATTAGTTTTAAAAGATATAATAAATCAGTGCATATAATTATTTTCATATATAAAAATATTTGAATCAACAATATATTATTTATATAAATATTATTTTTGTTTTGACATTATTTACAAAAAAAAAATTAGAATCAATAGTAAATTTTTTTCCATTATTATTCAATATTTTTATCAGTAACTTCATATTTTTGTTATATTCGCTTTAGTGTTTTAATAATGTTGTTCTCGTTTATAATAATTATATTTTTTTCATTAATCTTTTCAAATATTTAAAAAATGATTGATAAATTAATATTATTCAACATTTAGAACAATTAAAGTACGTAGTTCCCGTTTATAACAATAATAATTTTTTCCATATATATAAATAAATTAATCAAGAATTTATTTTTTTGGTATGTAAATATTAATTTTGGAGTGAAATTAGTTATATATTTGAATAAATATAAAAATATTTGAATCAACACTTTATTTTTGTCCGTAACTAAATATTATTTTGTTCGATAACATACACTTTTACTTATATTTTATAATTTATTTTAATTGAAAAATTAGAATTTCTTTAAACTAAAAATATTATCCAGTGGATGTCACAGTTATAGTAACTTTGTTTTATATTTATTTTTAAAAAATAAATATTTAAAGAGTACTAAAATTCATCAATATTGTAATGAAAGGCATATTTAATAATCTTAATATAATTAAAAAATTATTTATTAATTAAAAAATTGTTATATATATTAATTATAAATAACCATATAATTGCTTTTTTGTCTCTCTCTCTCTCTCTCTCTCTCTCTCTCTATATATATATATATATATATATATATATATATATATATATATATATATATATATATTAAGAGTTCATATCCTATGAGAATGCAATTTTTATGTAAAAACATGAGAATAAATCTGAATCATTAGATTTTAAAATAAATGGTGGAGATCATGTGTGGTTTTTATTTTTCTCTCTCCTCTATTATTAAAATAAATGATGAACTTGAAAAAAAA
Source organism: Lathyrus tuberosus (assembly GCA_022829125.1). Lineage (NCBI taxonomy): Eukaryota > Viridiplantae > Streptophyta > Magnoliopsida > Fabales > Fabaceae > Lathyrus > Lathyrus tuberosus. The sequence continues at coordinate 4,217,984 of JALAZF010000162.1, read as the reverse complement.
ATTGCATGTATTATATATAAATAAATTAGAATATATATATATATATATATATATATATATATATATATATATATATATATATATATATATATATATATATATTCTAAATTAATTATATATAATACATACAATTTTTTTTCAAGTTCATATTTATTTATCTTTAATGCATAATAAAATGTATCGAATTCAAAGTTATGCATATGATCCTTGAAATTCAAAAAAAAAATAGTGTTTAATTAAATGAATCTTTAATTTGAATTTTTTGTTACAAATACTTCAATTATTTTAGAATCGATATAATACATGTTACCATAATTAAATTGATATAATGCAATACTAAAATATTTTCATGTTTAAAATTTTATTAGATTCTCTTTTTGATTTTATGTTAATTAATTTTAATTAATTAATTAAACAATCTATCCTAATCTATTTGATTTGGTAATTTAAAAATATAATCGAATTAATTAAATCATTTTAAATGTTTTAGATCATTTATTTCATTTTAAAGGTAATTAATTTATTAAAAACTCAATTATTATATAGAAAGTCATAACATCAATTTATTGAAAAAATAATAAATGTTTGTACTTTTTTCTATGGTTGGCACAACATTTAATTAAGTGCATAATTGAAATTTTCAGAACATATACACTTCTTATGTTATAAATAAATATGTTCTCCTTCAATATTCTTATAAATAATTAAAAATATAATTAAATATTTAAATTACTAAATTTATTAATATTTTCGTATTTTATAAATAATATGTCATAAATAGTTACTTAAAATTTGCAATGCAAACTTTTGTAAAAAAAATAGATACTAAATTTGGTAAAGTATCAATATTTTTTTTATAAATTTAGAGAGATGAAAACTAAATAGTTGTTATACTTAAAAAGATAAAAAAAAAAATACACTTAATTTTATAATTTAATGTTATTAAATCATAAATTAAAAATAAATTAACTATTTCATATAATCAATTAAATTCATTAATAACATATTTATTATTTCATTATATTGTATCAAACATTATTAAAAATCTTTTATTATATCGGTTATTAAAAAAACAAAAATGTATACTATGTATACACAATTGCAACAGAGGTTTTTCCTTAATGATGTAGCCTTGTATTCCTATATTTCAACACATAAAAATTGTGTTGGAAAATTAATACAAACCGAATGGATCGAGGCTTGAATTGTGAATGATGTCATTTTTCTTAAAAGTATTTTGAGCACTCTCTTTATGTCTTAGAGTTGGAACGCAAGAATACCCAGGATAATTCAGCCTTTATCGAATCTGCGCAAGACTGACGAAAATTCGATTATGTAGCGAAGAGTGTCTGGAATTCTGTACAAGAGAATATTTGGTTTTGTGATGTCTTTTTTTGAATTTCGGAATGATGTATTTATAGGTCATGCATGTGTTGTTTCACAAGGTTGCGACCCTTCATGAAACAAAATCTTTTAACCAAAAGTTGTCATGTCTCCAACCATTGCCTATGTTCATTCTGTAGCAACCCTTCACGAAATGTTACTTCTTTTCAAATTCAAAAATTAATATCCACTTGAATATATTCTTGTCATTTTGGAACACACTCATAATTATTATTATTGTTAATAATTTATAACAATCTCCCACTTATTCTAATAATGACAAGATCAATTCCAGAAATAAAAGGAAACAAAAGAATGTTAATACAATTAAGTATCTTTCGATTTGAACTTAACCTTAGTAAAGACAACGCAAAGCCTAATCGGAACGTTAGGTAGCTATGCTTTGAACCGTTATCCCATATGATTAGACCGACATTACCATACACACACTCTTTAATGGTTCTTCGCCTACATCTCTTGCCTAGCACTATTTATGGCCATGTTCATTTCCTGTTTTCATGAATTTTTCATAAAAGAAACTCCAACTCTCACTTTGAGACGGCACCATCTCGAAATTCACATAGGTGAAGTTCATATTGTATCCTTTTCCATGAGACACATACCCTCGGTATTGAACTTCATTAAGAGTTTAGATAAAAATGCAACCCTCATTTTAAAGGTCAACATTATCACCAAATGTTCGACAAACATCCAAATCAACGACTTGTTGTTACCCATTGAATCTTGAGGTTAATGTTCTACTAACGTAAGATTAGGTTGTCGCCGTTGTCGGAACTCTTACTCAAGGAGTTTCAACCTCATGCCCCTCGAGGTTATTTTTACTAAGTCTCTGGCCAGTGGCTTAGTAAATGGATCAAGAAAATTATAGCTCGATCGTATATGTGTGAATGATTATATCCTTAATTAATTTTCCTCACTAAAGAATGTCTAAGTCCTACTTGCCTAGACTTTCTTTTATACAATTTTGTATGCTCTAGTTAAAGTGGTTACTACCGCAATGTATCAACACCTTTGAAACATTGTCTTTAGTCAATGGAACTTCCAACAGAAGGGGTCCCTCAACCATTCAACTTCTTCACAAGCGAAAGCAAGAGCCTCGAACTCCAATTCTCTGGTTGAGAGAGTGATCCACATTTGTTTCTTCCTCTTCTGAGAAATTGCACCCTCTGCTAGTGTAAATATCCACCCAAATGCATATTTTTTTATATTCAACACTCGATATCCAACTCGCATCAGTATATCCTTCTAATTATCGCAGGAAATCTATCATAATGGAGATCAAGATTTTTGGTTTTCATAAGATAACTGAAATTCCTAATGATGGTTTTTCCAGTACTCACAATTTAGATTGCTAGTAAAATCTACTCATTTTACAATTGCAAATATGTCGGGTCTAGTAAATTACATGTACTTGCATATTACAATTGAGCCACGACTATTCCATCATTTTTTGAAGTTTGACACTAGGATCAAATGGAATGCTCACTTCCTTAAAGCTTAAGTGTTTGAAATTATCAAGCACTTTCTCAATATAGTTTGTTTGACTAAGTTCGTAACCCCCACTATTTTGCTTTACTTTGATCCCAAAAGTGTGTCAACTATTCCAAGATCATTCAACTTGAATATTATGGAAGTTAAAAACCTCTTCGTTTCTGAAATTCTATTCATCTCGTTGCTAATGATCAATCATATAATCAACATGGAGACAAATGAATATCACAATATTCTCACACAAAATTGTGTACAAACACTTGTAACAAGAATCAGAAGAAGAATATTTTTGGATACTCATGCATGATGATGCAAGAAGGTTTTAGATGAAGTGAGAGATGAAATTATGAGTAATTTAAAGTAGTATATTATAAATTACAATTAGCACCTTATATATGTTTACTTGTCTTGAATCTTTACTTGAATTTCTATGTTGAACCTTCTTGATCGACTTCATCATTGATGTGCATGATATTTTTGATCCTTTCTTCTTTGATAATCTTTGTCTTCATCAAAACTGAACTTGATATAGGATATATTCTTCACAATCTCCCCTTTTTGATGACGACAAACTCTTTAACTTTATTTTTTTATAATAATTGAAAAGTTTCCCTTTAAGTTGTGTGTCTCCCCTTAGATGGTGAATCTTACAATGATAGAGTTGAATATTTTGATGTTACTATTTTGGTGCATGTTTTTATCCATACAAGGATTTGACAAGTTTGCACGCCTTTTGTTCATTATCAAGAAGCACATAACCTTATGGTTTCTCCTTGTAAATCTCCTCATCGAGATCTCCATTCAGTAATTCCGTTTTAAAATTCATATGATAAGGTATAAGATCATGCAAATAAGCTAATGCAAACGATACTCTAATTTCATTGTGCTTGCAACTAGTGCATATGTGTTGAAATAATCAACACCTTCTTTTTGTCTAAAACCATTGGTCATTAATCTATCCTCGTAGGTATTTAGTGTACCATCGCTATGATACTTTCTATTAGATACCTACTTGCATCCAACGAGTTTTGATCCTCTAGGTAGATTAACAAAATCCCAAATGTGGTTTGACATAATTGAATTCATTTTGTCTTGGATAACAACATCCTTATAAAATTAAAATTCTCTTGAAGTTACTACTTCCTTGTAAATCTTAGGATCATCTTCCACTTGAAGAATAATAGGAATTTTTCGAACAAAATTCTTTACATCTCCTTCCACAAAATAAAGGAAATATGTCGAAAACTATTTTTGTTCAGTACTAGATCCTTAGCCTTTCGGGCTCTCTAGCTCTTGAATTTATTCTTCTTTTGAGGTGTAGGACATTCATTTTAACATGTCATGTTTCTCCGCATTCAAAGCAAGTAGCATTCCTTCTTGGTATTTCTTTTTTACTAATTTCTTATGTGCATTCCTTTCTCAAGAATTTTGAATTTTTTGATTAGAGCATCATCTCTAAAAATACGACTTGTGGTTTGAATTTCAACAATCCACGAAGAATCTTTCTTCACGAGATTCTTCATTAGTGACAAAATTTCGGTTTGTATTTTAACACTCCGTGGAGAACATTCCTCACGAGGTTCTTTATCTATGGAAATCTATCATCCGTGATAAGAATCTCAAAATTCCACATCTCGATATTCAATAGTTACATTAAACTTCAAATTTAGACATCTATATAAGTCATGATTCATCTTTGGATGGTCTTTATATGTCTTATAGTAATGAGTCTTATTGAATACAAACATGTTATTCATATAGAATTCAAATCAAAATTCAATAGCATAATTTTTTGAAATCATAAACATCAATGAATTTGACTACTTTAATAATTAAAGAATTTCTCCTTTAATATATAATTCCAAATTACAATTTATTTATTTAAATAAACTATAATAATTAGGTACTTATAGTGCACACGGTTTAGTATGTTACAATTTTAATTCTACTGCACACGCATATAAAAGTATGAGATTATAGAGAATTTCATGTTTAGTTTTGTCTCGGAAAGAATATAAGATTATTTAAAAAATTTTCAAAGTACTTTTTGTTTTATTGAAGCTACACATTTTATATATTGTTTTATTGAAGCTACACATTTTATATATCAGGATATGCCAAATTTTACTTTCTACATTAGGGTAATTACAAATTATAGATATATACACATGTCAGAACTAAATTTTATAAATTGTTATGTTATCAACACAATCCTGGAAATTTATTTAGTAGGAACATATATATAACATATTTCGATCAATTCTTTAAGACTTATATGCATAGTAATCATTAGTGAAAAATCACAATATCCGTAATCAATATTGTAATACTAATTGTAAGATTAATTTCATTTAGGATCTTTTTTATAAATAAAAAAACAATAAATCATACCCGGATTGATAATAGTGATTTTTTTTCTATTTAGAATGTGTCCATAGTACAATAGTTTCCTCTTTGATCTTTGAAACGGAAGTCTCGGTTGTCATTGCTTTCTATACTTTTAAGATTGTTGGAAATTTAATTTAAACGGATGAACCGAGGCTAAAATCTATCGAATCTGCGTAAGACCGACGAAAATTCGATTATGTAGCGAAGAGTGTCTGGAATTTTATACAAGAGAATATTTGATTTTGTGATGTCTTTTTTTGAATTCCGGAATAATGTATTTATAGGTCATGCATGTGTTGTTTCACAAGGTTGCGACCCTTGATGAAACAAAATCTTTTAACCAAAAGTTGTCATGTCTCCAACCATTGCATATGTTCATTCTGTAGCAACCCTTCACGAAATGTTACTTCTTTTCGAATTCAAAAAGGCAATTTCTTATCACACCACCCTTGTTTCTTAGGCACCAACTGAATTTTCGGTTTTGCCCCTTGATTCCGGATGTGCACATCCGGACGCACCATTTTTTTTAAAATTTTCATTTTTTCCCGGATGTGCACATCCGGTAAAAGTTCGTATTTGCAAATCCGGAAAAAATACTGAAGCAGAACACCAAAACCAAAAATGTTTCTCACATTCATAAAATAAAATCGGGATTACATTGAGAAAATCGGCATGGCATCGACAGAAATTTAAATATTACAAGATCAATAGCCCGGTGGACGCTTGCACATCTCTAAGATGTCATCGACCGTTCTTCGGATTTTGACGGTCGCCTCGAACTCGAACGGGAATTGTTCCTCGTAGCCCAAATAAGTTTGCCACATCGCTCTAACATCGTCTTGATTCTTGAGCTCAACAAGGATGTAAGCGACGTTCCGTTCGTTGTCAACCGAAGGTGAACGATACTGAAGCTTCGCAACCTTCTGTTTGTCTCCGTAAGGTAGGAGATGTTTGATGTCGTCAATGATTTGGTCGAGGGGGATGTCCCTCATTATCGTAAACTTTTGACCGCGTGTTTTGCCGTCGGTGAAGGAGACACTTGCGGCATACCAACGGAATTTGATTTGATACAGTTGAGACATTTTGAGGTTTTGTGAAAGATATCAAATGAAACCCCTAATTTAAAGAAAAGTTAGGGTAAAGTTATTTCTGCCCAAGTTCGTTCCGGATGTGCAGATCCGGACAAACCCTACAAATATTATTTCCGGATGTGCACATCCGAAAATTGTCCGGATCTGCAAATCAGAATGTTTTACTGATACAATTTTAAAACAGAATTGAACAGCTTATGCAGTCACTTGGAATACTTTCAGTGCAATAAAATTCGTAAGTGTATTAAAAAGACATATGGATAAAAATACAATATATTTCACTTCAATAATGTACATTGTGTCGTATGATTATACAAAAGAGTTAAAGCAAAATTCTCCGTCTAAATCTATTGGAGCTAGAACTTTCAATTTTTCGGCATTTGATACCTTTTCAATTGTGTGCAATCTTTCGAATTCAAGCAGCCTTTCGACAAAATTATCCGGCCAAGACTCGGCAATTGCGGTTGCATGCGTCGCCCATTGCGGTGATTTAGGTGGTATCGGGCATCCGGGTTTCAAGATAACTTGTATGAAATGTCTTGATTTTGCAAGCCATCCGATACACATGATGCGATCATTTGGATTCGACGGAGGTGCGGTGTGTAGTGGAAAAAAGGTTTCTGAAAATCCGTATCTCGTCAAGTCGATACACACCATATCGTAGGCGCATGCTATAAGATGACCCATCTCGGGGAAGCTCATCCATTTCGATACCGGTGCCGGACCACTCAACCACGGAACAAGTGACTCGTGAACCTTGTTATAATTTTCTTGATTTCCAACTCTAGGATAAGTTGATGACGTACAAGTGCATGACCTTCCTCTCCTTTACCGAGTAGAGCCGACACGGCTCGGTAACCGCAATTACCATCCCCTACAACATCGATTATACCGTCGATATGCTTGTGCATAAAAACCGGCATCTCGTCAATAAAGGAAATCATACGTGTAGTTGGAGTCGGAGTCGAAACTCGTGGAATCGGTGTCGGAGCCGGTTTAGAAATGCGAGCTCCTTTCACGACACTTTGTAGAGATTTAGGAGTCGGAGAGTCCGGAAAGATTTGGTCAACGTGCTCATAATACGAAGGATACCGAGTTGTTGAGTTGTCATTTGGTGTAGGCTTCAACTTCTTCGGAGCACCCTTTGTCTTAACCGGTTGAGACGGAGGTATCATTGTGGTTGTTTCGGGGAAGGCAATCTTCCTCAACTCTTCTTTGATGTGTAGCTTCATATTGTCGTCGGCCTTCGAAAATTTCTTTTGAGTCGCTTCCAGTTCGGCCAAAATAGAGATATCGGGTTTATCTCCTTCCTTACAAGCATCATCATCAAAACTAAGTCTCATCCAATGAGGGCAAACTTCGTCAATTTGTATTGGGTCACCTAGTTTCAACTTTTTAGCAATGGCACAAGCACAAGGAAGACCGTAGGTTTTCACAATAGTGCAACCACACTTTGCACTATCGGAACCTACCGTTTCGGCTCGGTTGGCCTCGTGAAAAACATAGCCCAACCCCACCCGAGACATGTTGCCGATCAATTGAGAGTAGAGGAAGTTACCTTTAAACCGATGTTCCAAAACTGTTATGCTCCGACCGAAAGTGGTTTGTATCTCATTGTGTTGGTTTTTGATCATTAGATGCACGGAGTCCCAATCCCGACATAAATCCCCCTTGCTATTTCCCAACTAATTCTTCAAAGTGGCATGTGCCGACTCAACTCTATTGGTGGTAGTGTTTCCAAGATGTCGTACGTTATCGGTCCACGCACAAACAATCTTTTCTTTCACTTGATCAAGAATGGTGGATTCAACATATTTCAACAAAGCGGGGTACCGTTCACACACTTTCCAGAATTTAATGACCGAATCGGCATATAATTCTGTTGTGGAAGAATTTAGAATATGAGTCCATGCATCCATAATTTTCTCTACAATGACACCCGACTTGACCATTTTTCCGTCTTCTGAATCCACTTGCTTCGCACCCACCGCGGTCTTAACCCGACTTCGCACATTCTTTGTTATGTGAAATCGACAAAGTAGTGCATTGGAAGACGGAAAGACTTTCGCAACCGCATTCATCAAGGCGTTGTCGCGGTCCGTAACAACTGCTTTTGGCATTTGAACATGTTTCTTCAAAAGTGACCGACACGTCTCCAACGCCCACGTGAAATTGTCCTCTTTCTCACACTCCAAAAAGGCAAAGCCGACGGCATATGTCTTATCCGTAGACGTAACGCCAACCATCTCAAACAATGGAAGACGATACTTGTTTGTCTTGTAGGTGCTATCGAGAATGAGCACTGTCGAGAACGTGTTGAACAACTTGATGGAATCTGGATGAGTCCAAAAAATATCTCGTACCGTAATTCCATCATCGCGACATCTATACCGAGACACGTAATCGTTGTCCTCCAACACTTTCAACAGTTGTTGCATCTCATTCCTATCTCCTCTAATTGCCTTGTTCGTTTGATACCGCATGTTATACATTTGCTTTATGTTTGCAACATTTTCGGGTTCTTTCCGTTTCAACGTCGCAAGTATATTCTTCGGTTGGACAAGGTTCAAGGTCATGTCGGCTATACATGTCTTCTCTTTCGCCTTGAGCCGGCATACACTTGGATGACCTTGTAGCTTTGAGCACATTTCGTGGTTATGTATACCACAACGAACGGTAAATCTCCATTTCTTGGAAACTAACATGTAACCACCAATCTTAAAAGGGCACTCACATCTTCTAGTACCGGTCTCGTCTTTCTTTAACTTCCGTAGAGGTGCTTGATATTTGCCGCTTCTTTCGCACCCCAAAATTACAAAAGCTTTTCTTCTATCCGACCCATTATCCGATCTCCCGATATTTACACCGAAGCCGAGCTCAATAGCCGTCCTACGAATGTATGCGATCATGCTTTCATGATCATCAAAGTCTTGCTTGTTGTTAAAGTCACCGCCGACATCAACCGACTTTACGAGCATACCTTCATCTTTCGAGGAAATCGGCGCAACTAATTCTTTTGTCATGTTATCGGGATGCACCATCTCTATTTATAACAAGAATAGAACAATTAATATGTATAAATAAGATTTATTCAAAAATGCTGAAAACTTAAATTAATTAGCTTCAGGCATTTTTTCGGATGTGCACATCCGAAAAAGTTTATGCTAAATTCGTTCCGGATGTACACATCCGGAAGTAGCGTAACTTGTTTTTCCAAAAATGTAGATTGATAATGTGAGCAATGTAGTGGATGAAGTTGAATGTTTACCTGAAATTCAGTCTTTCCTTGCTCCCTTTGATTTGTTGCACCAAAAATTTGAACTTTTTGAGTGAGAAATGGGATTGATGAAGTAGGGTTTTTTGACTTGGTGAGAGTGAGTGTGGAAGAAGAAGGTTGATTATGGGAAGGGGGAGTGATCATGCAGCTTTAAATATTTCAGAATGTCTTCCGGATATACAGATCCGGAGACACTCCGGATATGCACATCCGGAAAAAGTTTCTAATTCTTAAGGATCCGGTGCGTCCGGATGTGCACATCCGAAATTAGGGGGCAAAAAAATAATTTCACATGGTGCCTAAGAAACTTAGGTGGTGCATTAAGAAACTCTCATTCAAAAATTAATATCCACTTGAATATATTCTTGTCATTTTGGAACACACTCATAATTATTATTATTATTAATAATTTATAACAAATTGTAGCCACTAGAGTGAAAAAAAAAAAGTAACATGTAATATATGTTTCTATCTCTTTTGATAGTTTATTTTCCCTATACAATATGCAAAGAGAGATGCATAGATAATTGGATAAGCAATGAGCAAGGAGTATTTATTTATCTTTGTGAAGTTAATAGGTCATTCAAAACCAAGTTATAGGGTAAATCCAGTAGCACCAAATCTACCATTTAAGAATTTTCTGCACATAATAATAATAGTTACTTTTATATATATATATATATATATATATATATATATATATATATATATATATATATATATTTCCAATCCGAAACTCAATTGTTTACAAATTTAACAAAATTCTCGCCATATTAGAACCACAAACACGCAGCTATAATTCTGTTCGATCCTAATAAAATCAAGCTACAACTTTAGGTCCTAAATATTATGCAATAGAGATTAAATTATAAAAATAAATTTGTGAAGATCAAGGAGAGACTTAAAGGTCATGGCATGAGAAATCCATAAAAGAGATTGAATATGGTGTAGACTGCAGATGACAGTACTGAATCTAAATTTATATTTAATCTTAATGATTTTAGCAGCATTCAAAGATATACAAAATATATAAATGTGCAGAATGTAGTGTAAAAGTACAAGAGAGCTTCGGAATTGTCCAATGGAAATCTATCATTGGATATGTGATAGCCACGTATAAAATTGTTTGCACTAAGATATATGGTATTTCAATAGCCACCACCATTAAAAAAAATTCATACATTTCTGCAAATTTTTCTTGATATATGACGGAGCGCTCAATTGTGTCTTGCAAGAAAGTCAAAACTCCAACAACTAATCAAATTTCTTTGCAAACCGATATGCTATATTGGTAAACTTCTAAACTGTAAGCGCACTTTCATCGATATTTTCTGATGGAGGACAGTGAATCATAGTTCATTTTTCAACATGAAACAAAGTGATACAACAGTGACAAATAAGCACATATATCTTTAAAAATTATAAATCAATTATAACAAACTTACATTTGTACCATCTATGACATGTTTTTCAACAACAACTCGTTCAACAACAAAAGGATCAGTTAAAACAACAAATCTGAAAAACTAAATAAATAAAAACATTACCATCATATTCATATTCATATACGGCATATTCACAAATAATAGATTTTATATATCTTTTTGGTGCAAAGCATTAGAAATGATGATATAAATATACATACAAAAAGAAAATTGAAAATTTCTAAGTGAGTATTTGGAAATTATTTTATCTCTGCATATATGAGAAGACACATATTTGGAATTGATAAAAATATAGTCAAAATAAAATCGCCCAAACCAAGTCATAAAAGTCATTAAAAAATATGATAACTAAGTCTTATATAAAATTAATAAGAACCAAGAAACATGTTATTATTACTAAGAATTAGAAACCGGGTTATCAGGAAAACTTCCAATAGACATGAGCAAAACTTCAGCGAGAGTTTTCTTATAGTAACCTCTGTGTTTTTGCATTGTAAAAACAAATAAATTTTACAAAATTTGAATCACAAATATGAAAATTGGAAAGCAAATACACAGGATACTCAATAAGCTCTAAGATCTAAAACAAAAAGAGATGAAGGTATGAAGATAACAAATTTTACATTCAAGATCTAAAACCATAGCTTTTAGAAGATACAAAGAGACATCTTTTAGGGTTTCGTTACGGATGTCGTAGTTTATCGCATGTTTGTATTTGACTCGAAGAATAAAACAAACCACATATGCAGCTTCAGATCCGTCAACTCCATACGAAGCGGCATCGTGTATCCGCATATCATCGCTTGATTCAAGTTTGATTTTGATTAGAAGAATTGAGGAAAAAGGAAGAAAAAGAAAATGAAGAAGCAAGAAAGAAGATAGATAGAGCGAGAAAGAGGACAAAATTGTATTTAGTGAGACGTCGACGTTTGAGAAAGCAGAAGGGCAAATCGGTATTTTCCAGAACAATTGATCTTCTTATATTATAGATGCCTTAGAAAACTTAAAAAATGATCTCCCGCAAATCCACTTTTATGACTCCTAAATCAGTCCCGGGTCTCATTCTTTATTCCAAATTTTTAACTTACCGGCATTTTCATTTAAGTTCTAGATACTTGTTCAAAAAAAACTTTACAATGTCTGTTGTTTGTTTCAAGACATTTTAAAAGCTTTCTTTAAATTCAAGTTCATCTACTTTTCCAACCATTTAATCATTTACATTTTTGTCTCTAATTTTTTTTTTTCACTTTCCTTTTTACTTTTACACCTTGAAACCACATACTCATGCTTAAGATCGCAAAAGACAATGACTTATTTAGCTTTATATTTAGACGATTTTATTAATAACAGAATTATGATACGGCTTAGATTTGAACCATACAAACACAAATTCAAAGCCTTACATTATACCAACTAAACTAATATGAATGAATTTAGCAACTATGTGCATGATGAACTCACGTTTGAGAAATAGAACACTTTTCAAATAGCTGTATATATTTATCTCGCACTAAGATTACTGAAGCCAGCAAACTTAAAGATATTTAACAATAATACACAATAACATAAATGATTTATGGTTATGAATTACCAAAAAGTTGCAAACTATCAAAGATACGACGAAGCCAGCAAACTCAAAGATATTTAACGATAATACACAATAACATAAATGATTTATGGTTATGAATTACCAAAAAGTTGCAAACTATCAAAGATAAAAAATAAAAAGATATCAAATGTATACTCGCCTCAATACTGTTTACCATGTACTACAAGGTACACCAAATATGCATAAGATATGATTTCAACGGGAAACACTACTATCATTGCTTGCGACTGAACATTCATGAATCTGCAATGGGGAAAACAGATCCAATTTGATTGCCTAAATGATAGCACTTGATATTAACTGCATATGGACCAAGCTGAATGTGATTATCTTCCTGACCAGCGAAGAAACACAGGGTATACAAAGCGATTTCAAATTCAGGACTCACTCCAACCAAAGTGCTTGATACAGATTTCAGAACACCATTCCATTCAAATTGAATTGTCAGGAGCTGGGTTTCAGAGTCAGGCTGCAAGTTACATAGCAAACAACATTAAAAATAATGTGGCTACAGTATGGCTCAAAATATATAACAAATGCTTACTAACAAAAAAACATACAAGAACAACCAAAAAGAGTTACCTGTATTGAAATAGGTTTATGATTGAAAATTTTCAAAGGCTCTAGATGTTATAGGAAAATAAACTTGTTGAAATACTTTAAACTTTATCTGATGTTTAGCTCGTACTGAAGTATATTACTTTCTTATATTTATTTTTAGTACACAAAAATGTAATGATCACTCACAGTTTCACCCCGTCGACGGGGAAAAATATAGCCTTGGTAATCAACTCTTCCATTTGCTTCTTCATGGTAAAACTGCCAAAATATATCAGTAAATGAGTTAAAATTTTATCATCACATGTATCAACTTCGATCCTATGCTACAGAGAGGTAGGTGCCTGTAGATACTAATCCAATAGGCGGTACAAATAGATCCAATCCAACCCAACGCAAAATGGTACTGATGTCTGATGGAGCATGTAATATCAAATTATGGTTGAAAAGAGCACCGATTCCCAAGTTAACACAGCTATATTTTTGGTATGAGTTTGAATAGCTCATAGATATTGGAATACAGAAAAATAAGAGATCATACCTGCAGCCAGTTATGAAATCCAGAAACTTCACTGCTTTGTTTGATTTCTCCAACAAAAACATGCTCAAAAGCGGAAGAGGAACCAGAAGTTCCACATCGGCTATAAAGATCAAACCACAAACTGGTCAGCAATCTTTTGAAATCTTGGGAACTCCCTGACGTGATTCCTTTGGATGCAAGAAACTTGTGAAGATACTTTATCGGGGCTGTTCTACTAATTTCTTCTATGAAAGAAGCTTGCTCTTGTTTCTCTTCAGATGTGACAACCTCCTTAGATCCTTGATGTGGATTGTAATTATCTAACAGTGAAAGAAATCGAGCATAAGTAGGCTTTCTGAATACATCATCACTAACCCATGTAAACAAGCTTCCCTGCGCCATATCATCCTTTTGGTATACTTTTTTTCCTTCACCACAGTCAATTTCATAGTCTTTGCCAGGTACCAAACAATTTAAATCCAGTTCCCAGAGTTTTTCACAAGCTCTTGATAGATCAACGAGTTCATCTTCTGAGGGCTCTACTCTGGCACCAACCTCAACTTCATTGGAGTATTGTTGCTCATCAGAAGGAAGTTTATAGCTGTTCCAGTTATCCTTTGGAACCTACATCATGTTGGTAAAATCCATCACTCAAATTCAGAATGTGATGCGGCATAAAAAGTTGAGAACTGATTACAGAACACATTCCACAATGAAGCAAACATAAGTAAAGTTTGTAGAAGATACACTTGTAACAGCAGTATTAACATAATATAAAAGTGTTTACATTTACACACAACACTCAATATACATACAAACCTTGTGTCTCTGTCTTGAAGGTTTGCCCACAGTCTGCCATCCATCCTTGTTATCTTCGTCTGACTGCAAAAATAAAAAATGAATTTCACCAAAATAGTAAATTTTCAAAAGAAAAACTCTACACATTACATACTTCTCGTTAAAAGATGAAAAATAGATTGGTCAATGCATATTTGATAACATTGCCGTGCCCTCGTGAAACCAAATTTTCAAATACCCAGTTCAGTGGAACATTTATCTTGTATATAAATATTTATTTCTTCATAAGATTCTCTCTACAAACAATCTTATAAATTCTGCATTAGAGAGAAATTTGGAACGGGGCAAGTGTCAAAATGAGAGCATGAACCAGCCAACCATAAATGGATAGGATCCTAATCCGATTTAAATGCCAAAACAATTCCAATTAACAACATACAACAAATTGTTGAGTTTCATTATGATTAATCTGTTACTATGATGGTTGAGCAATTGGTCGCCTTGATTGAACAAAAACTGATTTTATTTACAAATTTTGATTTAACTGAAAGTGATAAAAAGTAGTTTTTGCCTTGGCTTAAAAAATTTAACACAGTTTTATATTGTTTTTAGAGTAGATACATCCAAACATAGATTAAATCACTTTAAATTCAATATGAACAAAACCAGTTTCACAAAATATGATTCAAAGTAACATTTGTGAAAATTAATCAAACACCCAAACACATTAAGTGGTAATCTCTTGAATACATAATTCAAAAACCTGAAAACTAAAATAAGATGCAGCCATATACATCTGTTGACGACAATAGAGAAATTAAAAGGTGTAAAATTTGCTATCTGTTAAACTAAAATAAGAACCTTGTTCGGTCTGTTGGAAGAATTGAATGTTTCAGATTCCCACTCCTGTTCCTGAAGAATAATGCAGTAAACAGCGTTACATATATTACATCAACAATGCATTTACTTATTTGTTTGAAAACTTGGTATTCAACACACCGTGACAGTCAAGGTTTTAAAAAACGGGCTGTTAACAGCCATGACAAAACTGTATCGGATCAGAAAGTGCCGATACCGATACCATTATTCATTGTTTTTCTAATAAAGAACAAATTGTCGTCAATTCATACTGCGACACAGCAATCAGTGTCGCAACACCTATACCGACTGAAATCGCAAAAGCCTTTACGCGACCACAATATAACAGCGACTATTATTTAAAACCTTAGTGACAGTGGCTCAATTGAAAATTGGATAATAATTCACCTTATTAGGCCTTTGACGGTTACTATGGTTTTGCCATGATTCTACTTCCTCCTTCTGTAGTAATAATAATAATTAGCGATAAAGATTAAATATTTTGATTGAATCGAGAATGAGAATAGATATGAAAGAATCGAAAATGTGAGAGAAAAGAACCTTGTAGTTGTTCGGTCTATTGGAGATTCTAGAACCTTCGGATTGCCACTCCTCCTGCTTCTGCTGAAAAAACGATGAATTCAAATCACAATCACGTAGTTGTAGTAGTAAAACTAGATCGATAACAGATCGGAATTTGCGAATTAACTGACCTGAGGCTGAGGACGGTGATCGGAATCCTGATCTCCGGAAACGACCTCCGCCCATGAAGATCTGGATCGTTCGTCTCGGGATTGACGATCGTCGTCGTTGTCTTGATCGCGATCGTTGTTGCCGCCGAGAGCTACGTCGATCAAGCCCTTGATGAGACCGTCCATGTTAAAGAGAGAGTGTTGTGTGTGAGTATTAGTCTGAGTCTAAATCTGAAATGAGTGATGAAGTAATGATGAGTTGATTGGCTGAATTGATTTGGATGAATTAAAGATAGTTAAGTGGATATGGTAAGTATAGTGACGACAAAAACATGATCCATAATGTAACTACCACTAACTTTTCGAAACTAGAAAATAATAACGGGCCTATAGTCAACTTCACTTTCAAGAGGGTCTCTCTCTCTGTCTTTCTCCCAATAAATTATAGAGGTGATCATTCATGTCTATCGTAGATGTTATTTAATTGCAAGTTAGTCCTTCTCTTCAAATAAAATGGGAAACACTAACATATTACATGGAGTACAATTCATATACTTTAAGAATGTGTTTGGATAGAAGTAATTGAGAAGTTTTAAGAAATTTAAAATTTTAAATAATTTACATGATTCAATTGAAATTCATTTATTTTTAAATTCTTTGTTTGGATGGACAATTAAAAATATTTATTGTTAAATTTTTGGGATTATTTTTATAAATTTTAAAATTTTAAGGCCAAATTTAAAATATGAAAAATAGAAATTAATTTGCAAATTTTGAAAATTTAAAGGGACTCGTTTGTAAAATTTGAAAATTATAAGGGATTTATTTACAATTTTTTGAAAATTTTAGGGATGAATTTGAAATTTCTATAAAAAAAATGAAGACCAAAATACAAATTTTAAAAAATTAATAATAAATAGTACAACATTTGCATTATATAGAGTAAAGGAATAATTTTAAATTATTCACTTTTTGATGTTATTTGAAATTACTTAAATTTAACTTTAATAAAATACTTCATAAATTTACATCATTTTAACAATTTCCCATATTTTTTACCCAAACAATATATTTTGGTCAAATCGTTTTAAATTCCCTCCAAAAATTAATTTATTTCATTAAAATGTTTCATCCAAACACACTCTAAAAGACTTAAAGATTTGCCTGCTTCTCCGGTGGTTATGTCTTTTACTATAGCATAACACAATCCATGTGTGATTGTTGCTAGCCTCAATAAAAATTGGTATGGATCAGTCTAATAAGACCGACTTAATGCGAAGCCCCAGTCCAAATTTTCGTTAACGAACAAGTGCACTCTCGCTATAAGGCATGACACTAAAACCGAGCATTGTGATCATCTCAATCATTGGAATTCATTCAACGGCCCCTCACACACCATATAATGTTGCATTTATCGATGGAGGTTTTAATTGTCGATCATATATAAGTGTGACTCTGGGTCGTATGACTCATTTTTTACTTGCTAGTTTCTTTTCTCTGATATTTGTTCTTAGGAATTGATATAATCATATTTTGAAACAAAGATATATCACGAATATCATCTAAAATATTTGGATATATGTTCACTCGTAAATTTGGTAAACAATCACGAGTTTAGTTCACTTAAGAGATTAACTTGAAAAATCTCAAAGACAATTTGTGCAAAGAAAAGATATAACAAAAAGTGTGTGTGATCTGGGTCTAAATGTTTGAATTATAAGCAACTTGATGCAAACAATAAACTTTGGATAAAGATAATAAGCAATAAGCAAAGTAAATGACATTAATCGTAAATGTTTTGAATACAAGATTTGCATAAAGTTTAAAGAATGGACGCAAACTCACATTTCTCACAAACGATTTGGCTCGATAACTTGGATACTTCAGTTCTATAGAGAATCAATAAGAATTTTGCGACCCTCATCTCATACACTGAGATTGAATTATATACTAATAAAATAATAATTGTCGATAACTAATGGATCATAAGGATCTAACACGGTTCCCACTACTTAGGCAACTTTGCTCAAACTTTCTTCCACGCGTCTTCCAAGATGAAACTGTTGAAAACCAACCACAACGCTGATAACTTTGTTGATAACCGCTTTAACCCTCTTAACAGCCTCAGTCGAGATCCCTTGATCAACTCTCATAGTGCTAAGACATCTTCATATCACATAGTATTTGGACTTAAGAATATCCTAAGTCTCCAACACCTGGTAGATTTGCCGACTTCGACACTGGTTGAAGGTCTGACTTATGAAACCTCTTGAGATTTTGAACATGTTTGGAAAAGATAGAGATCCTAATCTTGCAGATATGTTCCTAAGACTCCTCCAAACTAATCTCCGCATCGGCTCGTTTGACAAGTTAGTCGAACAACTTAGTCGACATAGTTAATATGTCAAAGCTTTTGGTTAAAGTTCTTGACACTTAGCATTTTCAACGTAGCTATTACAATTCTTTGTTGACTTTTCACCAATTAGAATTCTTAGGCTAACAATATATGCTATTAACAATAAATGTAAGAGAATTGCTTGAAGTTCGAATAAGCAGGCCACGTGGGATATCAAGCATGATATTCATGTCATTGCAGTCTCCAATCGAACTGTCACTAATGCCTAAAAACCACACAGAAAAATGACTCATTTACTTGTTATTTGAATTTGAAGCACCGTTTAGAAACCTGATATTCATAACCAATGTGATAACTTTAAAGAAATTCCATAAATATGATGAAGTAATGGTAGCGTGCACAACTTTCTGCCTATTTTCTTTAGGTATAAGATGCATTATTTACATGAAATCCCCCCCCCTCCCACACACACACGAATATCACAATTTTCTCATCAAATGGAGTGTTCAAATTCTTTTCATCATAAAAGCGAATAATGTCTCTAAAAGTTTTACCAAAAGCTTCAAACCAATGTTTGTGTTGTTGGTGTAAGCCCTAGAGGACAATAGTTTTATTAGAACTTGTCACTTGTATCGAATTATTGATTAATAATAATAACGTATTTTTTATTATGTTTGTTTTTTAAAAGTAATAAAGTCCCTATAATAGCTAGTCCGTTTGATGAAACATTAAGAGAGTGACTTAATCGTGAGACCCTATTGAACATAAGGACATTATTCTTAAAGTATTTGTAGTCAAACTGTATTGTGAAGTGGGATAACATTAAAGCATTAAGATTATTATGTAGGTAGACTAATAAACACATCTCACGGATCATGGATAAAGAGTTATCAAGTCTTCACATAGGTATAAAAGTATGAGTAATATTTATATCAGATTGACCCGGTATAAGAATAATATAGAGAATGTTATGCAATTGTCATGAGTTATTCTCAAGGTGTTAATGGTGTAAACCACCATTCGACCTAAAAGCACTATAAATCCTAGATGTGGAGTCGAGTACTTTATTTTTATTCAAACATTGTATGTAACATGATAACTATAATGATGGTTGATGGGTACTCCAAAAATCATGTTGAGGGACACGAGTGACATAGATGGAATTTGTCCATCTTGTATAACACGATAAAGGTTTAAGGGCCTAATACTGAGCTGGATAAGGGTGACATAGTTTATGCCTTGTGTTTAATATAGACATGGGAGAAAAAGAGTAAAGATACACATAAGCATTATCATGGAAACAATTTGTTAAATCCATAACATTTTGTGACTTGGGCAGTAGTGATGTCTTGCTAGATACCACTCATTGTTTGTTATATTAAATGTGTGATTTAGTATAATTTCCATCGTCACGAGAACCTACAAGATCACACACATAATGATAGATCGAAGAGAGATCAAATGAATAATTGAAGCTTATTCTATTATGCACCATTGCAATGTAATAATGTTAAATAGAGAAACACGATACATCGTAAGGTACAATTACTTAAGTGAAATACAAAATAATGTAAGGTACATTGCACTTAAGTGGAATATGATACATCATAAGATACAACGTGCTTAAGTGGAATACATAACACCTTAAGGAACGATTCACTTAAGTGGTACACGGTACAACGTATGGTACAATACGCTTAAACAAAATACGGTCCACTGTAAGGTACAATGTGTTTAATTGGACTTGTTTAACTTACCGCCCAAACAAGCAGTTCTATAAATAGAACATGTGGGTTAGAGTATTCAGACTAAAACAAATTCGGTTAGTGAAACCCAATCTACTATCTCTCTCTCTCCACCTCTAGTCTTCACATTGTTAACTGCATGTTGTTCTTTGACAGTTAGAACTTGGTTTAGTGATTGTAGATCTTCAACCACCCCTCTCTCCACCTCTAGTTTTGTGTGCAAAGTAAATAATATTTTGTAAAAAGAATTAGAGGTGAAGGCAGAGGCGATTAAAGAACTATAATCATTAAACTAAGTTCTAACTATCAAAGAACAAATATATTGATAAGGAGCTAAAGAACTCTTGTCTAGCATTGAATGTGGTCTTGTTCTTCTAATATAACTTAATTTGTCATATTATAATGTTCTAGTGCAAATTGAAAGGCTATATGTTTAGTGAGCATTGGAGAAATAAGCATTCCACATAATTTATAATAAACTCAAGTCTATATATCACAACGTTTGTTTTGCACATCCGTTGTTAAATATTTCACAGTAAAGAATATCACAACAGTTGTTTAAATTAATTGTTTTGGTAGGTAGCGTTATACATAGATACAATTACGGTCGTACGTCTGTGGTGGAAATCATCATACATACAATCACACCTTACCTCACAATGGTTGGACCAGCGTAATGGTATCTCATATTCCACCGTTGTGATATGTGTTTTCCATAGTAGTGTGATAAAGATAAGAACATTAGAATTTTTATCCTGGTTCGCTGTTAACGAAGCTACGTCTAGTCCACCCGCTTAAGTGATTTTTCGTTCTCAATAAGGACTTAATATAATAATCAAATTGATTACAACTCAAAGACCAACTTTCTAAGACTTCTTGAGAATTATGACTATACCCTAGTCTCTCAAGGAAATATAACTCAAAGACTGACTGTCAATGACTTCTTGAGAATTCTGACTAAATTTAGTCTCTCAAGGAAATTAACAACTGTTAATCAAATAAATTGTTTACAAATTTGTTTCTGATTATGCAGAATACACATAATGATATTCAAGTTTACAACTAAGAATATTTGAAATGAAGCTCGAAGTGTTTCTTCAATCTTCTTCTTTCTTGAAGATGATTTTCTTTAATGATTTTTCTTCATCGTGAAGTTTCTTCACTTTTCAGCACGAAAGCCTTCTATCTAGTTTTTTTCTTCTTTTTAATCACCCACCATCGATATATATATATACAATTCCTTTGTCTTTTTATAAATAACGAGTAAGATCGTTGGAGGATAGTATTGGAACAATCTTCAATGTATATTACAGTTGTAGAGTAGGTAGGTTCAGTTATTAATCTTGAGTAGTAGGTAAAAAAACTTTTATAGCCGTTTGAAGTATAGTACTGTTGATTTGACGTATACTAGTATTATACACAAGAATTATTCACCCATTTTAATACTTTAGAACTTTGTCTTTACATATGAGAGATTTATTATATGTTTAGAGTTTAGAACATTGAGAATAGATATCAAAGTCTAATGACTATATAAGATTTGGATGAATCAGAGTGCATCAGGGACATCTACCTCAGAAGTGTTGACTCAGAAGTGTTGACTGGTGATAACCAGAGTTGACACTGTCTTTAGAACTTCTTCAAGTGATCACTTGGGTTCAGATACTTATTATGTCCAAAGTTCAGAAACTCTTTTATCAGAGTCCAGAGTCTCTATTTCCCAAAGTTACTCTAAGACTAGAGTTTAGAGTCTGATATGATAAGCTTTGTCCAACATCTAGGTTTGATCATATCTAGCTTTACTTCACTTTAAGTATGCTTAGAGTCTGCACACTCAACAAACTATTAGAAAACAAAATTGTTCTTTTATACTTTATTATCATCAAAACTCAAGGATAGTTATAGAACCAAACTTGTTCCAACTATCTCCCCCTTTTTTATGCTGACAAACATTATAATTTTGATGAACAATTTTGACTTTTAACAAAGCAAATAATCAATTAAGAATCAGATTTAGGTTTGAAAGCTCCCCATGAATTTTAGACTTCAAAGTTTTCTTAGCTTATCTTCACAGAGTGAGGTTTGAAAGCCCCTATGTGATTAAGACTTAGAAGTTTTTTATCCATAGAAGATTAACCAATAAATCTAGACTTATATCTAGGAAAAACAAGAATCAAAATCATATTTTTTCTCCCTTTTTGTCATCAATTAAAAATAATATTCACTATGCCATAAAAGACCTTTAGCGGCGCTTTTTTTGGCCATTAGCAGCGCTTAAAAGCACTGTCTAAAGTGGCGCTGCTGTAGGTAAAGACGACGTTTTTTCTTGGAAAAGCGCTGCCTTAGGTCACCTTTAAGCAACGCTTTTAAAAGAGCTGCCTAAAGTGTCCTTTCTTTAAACTTTAGGCAGCGTTTTTTCAAGGAAAAGCGCTTTCGTAGGGCCCCCTTTAGCAGCGCTTTTAAAAGTGTTGTCTTATGTATACTTTAGGCAGCGCTTCTATCTTTTCTAAAAGCACTTTTTTTAAAATCAATTTTTTTGGAGCGTTTTTTTCGGCCAAAGCGCTGTCTATTGTGCATTTTTTTCATAAGCCTTATTTTTTAACTAAAAATTGGTAGCACAGATTTCTTATAATTCAATTTTTTATCAAAACTAATCATAAACCTGTATAATTCAACACAAGCTTTTATTTCAACACATAGGTCGTGTATACCATTATAATTCAACACATAGGCCTTGTATACAATTATAATTCAACACATAAACCTTATAATAACCATTATATATATTTCAACACAAACTTCATACACCAAAATAACCATTATATATATAACTCAATACAAACCTCATACATCCAAGTAAACATCCATAATTCTAAGAACAACTTCCAAAATTAATTACACCAAACATCCTAAAGATGCATCAATTCTAAACCTCATACACCAATTAAACTATACAACTTCCAAAACTGTTCAACAATTTCCAAAACTATACAATAATTTCAATTAATTAAATAAAATTGATGGATTACCTGGTATATGAATTCATAACACCGATGCCTAATTCAGCATGCTGAAAAATCTGATCCAAATCTTGTTTAGCAATTGTTTCTGAATAGGCAAACCCAAAAATACCTTCTTCCATAGGTATCTCACGGATACCACCTTCCATCAAATCTGATGTGCCTACAAATGTTTAAAGGCACAACCGAAATCGAGGAATAAAAGCTTTTTTGGCTTGGCCATGTTGCCTAATTCTTACTTCTTATTCTTGCTACCTTGTTGCATCTCTTGTGTAGGAATCTAAAAATCATATAAGTTAGGTAAAGTATAAAATCATGAAGCTTTTTAATTCGGACCATAGAATTAAAATTTTCAATGCATATATATATATATATATATATATATATATATATATATATATATATATATATCAATGTACCTCTTTTTTTGATGCAACTGACTCGGTGTGCGGCACAATCCCTTTATCTTTTGCTTTGGATTTTGTAGAAGTCTAACAATACCATGTAAATAAAATGTACATAAATGTAAGCATAACATAACTTATATGCAAGTAAAACATTTGAAAACTAAAAGGTTCATAATGGTTTTCAACATACCTCATCATCTATGACAATGAGGTTTGGCGGCCATGCAACATACGACCCTATTGTGTCCCCCACCAATGTTGCATCTGAAACGTCGTCAGGTATAGGTAGTAACGCATCCCGCTATAAAGCGATATTAATCTATACTTTCAAAAAACTAGCAGGGAGTGGTTTATGGTGCAGTACGTCTCCTGAAGTGTTATGCATTTTTCCCTTGCCAACCATGCGATATGTCAGTGCCGATAAATATAACTCGCAAGGTGAAATGCCCTAAACCAAAAAATAATAATATGAAATTGTTATTGTGTATATATGTCAATATAAAAAATTGTGCTAATTTAATTTCATAATAATATATATAATTACCTCGAGAATTTTTTGTTGAAAATTGATACTATCTTTGTCGCTAGTATATTTAAATTCTGAACCATGCCTTTCCGACATATATCTTTCTTTATCCTTTTGCAGTTCACGAACTTGAGCTTTTAATTCTTCCAACGTTTCCATCACCTATTTATTGCTAGGACTTTGGGTCTTTGGACGCTTATACAAGGATGATGGAGTGACCCCAAATCTTACCCCTCACGTGACCAGAATACTCAGGAACATTTAATACTCGACTGAGTATGCTACTGCAATCCTGGTCTTCAGTTAGAGTTAAAGACTGAGATAGAATCTCCTGAAATTCATATGCATATCGAAAAATATTAGTGGGGATTAAAAAGCATAAATATTTAATATTTTCATAAACTTTTGATTTAATTAAACAAATAATGTTATACTTACACATTGTTCAAAAACTTGTTGAACACTTTCAGTAACAACTCCATCCTTTCCCACACGAGCAGTCTTCCACAAAACATGCTCCGGAAGAGATGTTTCTTCACTTTTCTCCTCTTCTAGCTACACATTAAGTCAAGTATTAAGATTAATAATAACACATCAAGAACAAGTATATCATAGCAATTATATATGCTTACTATTCTTTGTTCTAAGCGTGCATATCCCAAACGCCATTTCTTGTATGGATACGCGGGTTTTGAGGCTCTTTGACGATTTACGTCACTCACATCCTGGACAAACAATTTTAAGTCATATCAGAACACATGTGGAACAAGTATATAATACAATGTTAATGACAAATTAAATTAAGATTACGTGGAATTCTTGAGCTCTTCATTTGGCAACAAAAGTGTCCCATTCTTCAGGTGAAATCAAGTCCGCATACTTCTTCGGACGTTCCGCTTCAACAAAGTTTCTTTGGCCATCCTTAAGAAACTTGTTGGTTAAAAATGCTCAAAACCCTCGAAGTCTTTTTCCGGCTAATTGAAGATAATATTTTTGTCGGCCGTCACCAATGTTAAAAGACCTCTACAAAAAAAATATACTTAAAGTGTGTTAGTATAAGTAATTTAAAGATATAATCATCAACAAAAACAAATAACATCATATATGGTACCTGTATCTCACTCCATATTTTATCTTTGGCGGGTTTCAACGATGGAGTTCTCCAATTGTCACAAATAATAGGAATTTGTGAACGAACAAGTGCACCAATGTAACTTGTCAACATTACGCCGTTAGGCTCAATTAGTTGACCCGTTTCATTCCAATGAACGTCGTATTTTATTCCCTTGTCTCTAGCACAAATTATTCCTTTCATAATTGTTATTCCTCTTGAAATATCTCTTTCCGCACCATGAATTGATTCTTTTACATCATTCTTGGAAGTATCATGCGAGTTATCCTCATTAGTAGCCATTTGACCTGTAATAAAGAAAAACACGTATAAATCCATAATCCATAATCCATAATCAGTTGAACATAAATATACGATTCATTCTTAAATATGAAATGACAAATACATAACATGACAAACACATGACAAATACATAGTCCATAAATATGAAATGACAAGTACATAACATGACAAACACGTGACAAACATATAAATCTATAATCCATAATCAGTTGAACATAAATATACGATTCATTCTCAAATATGAAATGACAAATACATAACATGACAAACACATGACAAATACATAATCCATAAATATGAAATGACAAGTACATAACATGACAAATACATGACAAACATATAAATCCATAATCCATAATCAATTTAACATAAATATATGATTCATTCTCAAATATGAAAAACACATGACAGAATATATAATTTTACTATTACCCTTTTATTAGTATCTCTTTCTTTTCCGGGTAGGAATATGATCTACTTGTCTCTTAACAACACGGATGGATGGATTGATCCAAATTCCAACATTATGATCATTTCTAATATATGATTCATTCGCTCTAATATTCTCATTTTGATCACTTATAATATACGATTCATTCTCAATATCAATATCACCTTGATCTCCAATGTTATCATCAATTACTTTGTTAGATAAAAGCACTATAGACCATTTCCTACTTGTCGGATCAATGACATTAAACACTTGTTTAGCTTGAGAGGCTAGAATAAAAGGCTCATCTTTGTACCCCACCCTATTAAGATCCACTTGCAAAAATCCTGACTTATCCATTCATATGTGTCGTAACCCGAAATTTGACCTCCCCCTTTTGCCTTTTGCATAAGCATGTGCATTTGCATCGTTCGCATACGCATTCGCACTTTTTCTTTGTGTTTTTGGTTGCGAGAATATTCAAGTTTTCTAAGCCCAATTAATCACATCCTCAAAAGGTCATCACATCCTCAAAACAAGCATAAAACAAGGGTTTCCATGATTATTCATCAAAACAAGAGGTGGAAAATCGAAACCGGGGCCATAGCACCATTTCCTAAGCAAAATTGGGCAAAATTGGCTAGAGTAATCGATTACTCTAATAGGATAATCGATTACTCTGGGCGAATTTGCAATTTCTGCTACTTTTTGGGACAGCAACTCTGCACACCCTTTATTCTTGGATTATACATGATTCTAGCAGTGTATAGAACATTCTAGACATCTCTAGATAATTCAAGACTATTCAAGACACTCCACTTATATTTTTTCCAATGTTTCACTATAATTTAAATGCACCATGTTCCTTGATTTCCAAGTGTGTGAACCTTTGGATTTGAAGCTTACATTGGGATTGCTACCGAGTTAACTTCCTAACTAACTGAGTTAACCGCTGACTCGGTGAGTCAAGTGTAACTAACTCCTAGCCTAATTCCAAACCACCCTAAGCTAGCTCCTAGCCTAATTCCCAACCTCTCACACTCCAAACCAAAACTCTATATAAACAAACATTCACTCACTTTTCAAGGGATCAACCATTTTCCATACACATTTCTCATACTTCACTCTCAATTCTCCCACATTCTCTCTGAATTTTTCTGCAATTTCTTCATCTTCATCTACATTTTCTTCCCAAACCTTACTATAGCTCTTCACCATTGAAGAATAATCACTTCTACATTGGAAGTGATTATTTCTTGAGCTTAACCTTCATCACTTTGCAATTATACTTGGTTTTCTGGAGTGTTATTAGCTTTTGGTTTCATCTCAAGTGTTTACTTCAAGATTCTACGGTTCAAATTCGTATTTCGGAAGTTTCGTCGCAATTTACTCGGTTTCGGTATGATTCAGCTACAATTGAAGATTCCTCTAGTTTTCTTTGACTATCTTCATCAAGATCACTTTGCAACAATATCCAAGACACATCTCAGCCTTGTAGGTTGGTGTTTCTTTGCACATTTTACTGTTTCGAACGTTTTTGTATCATTCGTGATGTAGTTTCGATGCCTTTCTTGTGTATGAATTGATTATGCCATTACTTGATCCACGATCTTGATGTGTTAATTGATTCCATTACTGGCTGTTTTTTATGTTATTAAGCTTGATTTCCGTGCACAAATTCTTACCCTAGCATGTGGTAGTTTGAACAAGTGATTTAGGTGCTCAAAGTGCTTTTTGAAAAGCTATTTTTGCCACTGTTACAGTGGTAATCGATTACTCAAATAAAGTAACCGATTACTCTGCTCAAATGTGCACCAGCGCTGTTTTTTTCCACTAAGTAATCAATTACTCAAAAAGAGTAACCGTTTACTCTGCACAAAATTTTCCAGATTTGCGGTTTTTCAAGCAAGTAATTGATTACTTGCTTAGGGTAATCGATTACCATTGTAACAGAGTGCCATTTTTGGTGTTTTTCAAGTATGTTAGCCATGTTTTCCTCATCTAACTTCCATGGATTAATATGATGGATTTTATGGATATTTTAGGTACTGTTTCACTTCAGTTAAAAGCATGATTGTGAATTTTCCGATGCTCGATCTTTCGATTTCATAATTGTGCTCATTCTAGACATTATATGAACATGATCATTCTTGCACATAATAACATGATTTTGTGTTGCATTTTGAGTGTCATTTGGTACTATTTTGCAATTTCCATTCATGTTTGAATTAAGTTTGTTCTTCAAAGAATAAGCTTAATCTTGTACAATCAACAATGCACCCTTTTGCTTTGATAATTTTTCAATTCATTTTGGAAAATTATTAGCACTTTTCTCCCTTTTGATTAATTAATCGAAACCTCATTTCGATTATTAGTCTTCCCCTTGGCGCTTCTCTTTAGGCTTTCTTTAGAGCCTTGTTCTCTTGATCCTCAGCCGAGTCGGAGTTTTGCGTGACACTGGAGCACTGTACAACTTGGAGCAGTTACGCTGTCCGTTTTGACTTCTGCACTACACCCTGTGTGTTAGAGAAGGAATGAGAATGGAGAATTCCTACTCTCATTCTGACTACTTCAGGTAGGGGACGAATGACCCTGTTCCTGGCTTAGTCACCTCTATCTCCAGGCGGTAGCGTATCTCCTTCCCCAATTTGAGTCGATCCCTGATCACTTCTGCCTCTTTCAATCTACCTTTTGATTAGTCACCATCCTTCTTGGTTAAGATCGTTGTCTTGGGTTAACATCCATCTCCCTTGTCTCAACATTATTTTCTTGCAATCAATCGTTGTTTTTTTTTATTCCTCAGAAGGGTCTCAATTCCTTTTCTTTGGTTAAACACAGTCTTCCTGTTAAACACCGAAACCCTTACGGAGTTCGCAACCTTCTCTTGGTTCTGCTCCCTTTGGTTGGTTAACCACTGCCTGTCAGTTAAAACACCAATTTACCCTTCTTCTCAGTTAACCACAGTCTATCTGTTAACATACTGAGTTTTCCTTCTTAGGGTAATCACATTCTCTTGGTTAATCACCCATTTTTTCAGTTAACCACAGCCTGTCTGTTAAAATACTGAACCCCTTTCGAGTTAATCACCTTCTCTTGGTTAATCACTCGTTTTCTTTTCAGTTAGTCACAGTTTCTCTGTTAACACCTAATCCTCAGCGGTTAGCAACCTCTTTTGGTTCAATACCTTTCTTTATTGGTCAAGCATTGTTTGTTCAGGCAGTACCAACATCCCCAGTGGGTCACAACCTTCGCTTGGTTTTACACCCGTTTCCGGTTAACCACTGTTTATCAGTTAACATACCGAAACCCCCTCAGAGTCAAACGCCTTCTCTTGGTTCAGTACTCTCTCCTGTTGGTTCATCACAGCCTGTCTGTTGACACCTAACTTTTTTCCCCACAGAGTCTTAATCTCTTTTTCTTCTTTTAACCACTGCCAGTCAGTTAATATACTAAACCTTTTTTTCTCTTGGTTTCAACACCATCCCTTTGTTTGTTTCCCCAGTAGGGTCGTTAACCCTCTGATCCCTAACACATTTCTTTGTTCTCTTCTCCCCAATGGAGTCTCTTTTATTCCTTTTGCTTCTTTACCTTCTTGGTTTCGACACCATTCTTGCACTTTATCCTCAGCACAATTATTGTCTTTCTTTTTGCACTCCTTTCTTGGTTTTGACACCAATTTTTTGCATCCCCAACAGATCTTTCTCTATCCTTTTTGCTCTTGGTTTTGACACCATTTTCCTTTTCCTTTTCCGTCTTAGTTCTCCAAACTACGGAAGCTCTGATTCTGCATTCACTCGAATGTATGATACGTAGGCACGAGATCGCGATGATCTTGGCGAGCACCCTTCCACCTTCTTCCATTCCTCATTTATTTCCCCTGGTTCCATGAACTACGAAGCTCTGATTTCCTCATTGCACTATGAGGGTACGTAGGCACGAGGGCCTAAATCCTCCACGAGCACTTTCTTTCTTTCTTTCTTTTCTCTTCTTTCTCCTCTCCTTTTAGCTAGAAGCCTTTAGATAGATAACCCATCCAAGCCTAGAAGCAAGCGAAAGGGTTCCCGTCGAGTACGACGGATGCGTTAGGTGTTAGTATCTTCCTTTTGCATAACCGACCCCCGTTCCTGTTTCTCTTCCCCTTGGGTTTTATCGATATTTTCCCTGTCCTTTGGGACTAAATAAAGTTCGGTGGTGACTCTGTTATATCTTTGAGTGTGTGATTCACTCAAGTATAATCCAGCCATCTTCAGCTGGCGACTCTACTGATGAGTCCTTGCGCTTGCAAGTTGGGGTCTCGCCTAGTTTTGTTTGATTTCTTGCTTATTTAGGTGTTTATCTTTTGCGCTTTACTAGCTTTATCTTTAGGCTTTACTCGCTTTATGTTTATTTACTGCATTTCTTTACTGCTTTGAATATTCATATGCTGCATATTCTGGATATCTATATATTCTATTATTGTTGGGATGGGTAGATATTATTGGAGAGAAAAGTCCTATCACCGGGCTTAGCATACATATAGGCTAGAACGTGGATAGTCATGAGGCCTGTGTTTTACGCGTTGGGTTACCACGAGAGCCACATCCCAGATCGTGATTCACTTGAGAATACTTTCGTCCTACGAGAATTCGCTACGGCGGGGGATTTTCACTCTGAGTCCTATGGTTTGGGAGACCTTTCTAGGGACCACCTTGTTGTGTCTAGATCACACCTGTGAGGGGGATATGGGTTTTTGCAGGAAACCAAGCCTCTTAATACCTTTGTTCTCTCACACACATCAGCTGTTGTACCGACATAGAATTATATGCAGATATCCAGATTGTTCAGATTTTGATTATTCAGACAATGCTGGTTTCTTGTTCTTGTGTTGCATATCATTTCATCATGTAAATTAATTTTTGCATGTGCATTTCCAGGTTATTCGAAGGCTTATTCTTTGTTGACATCATCATAGAGATGAGTACTGGTTGCCGAGGTATCTTTAGCTACAAGTTTGTGGAGCCTAAGCTGAATGCTTTGAGAGGTTTAGCATCTCATGTGGTCGAAGATAACAGAGGGGTTTTCAAAGACAGTTATGGTAATCTGTTGGCGATCTTCAACACTAAAGTTAACATCACTGCCATTCATACACTGGTTCAGTTTTATGACCCTCCACTTAGGTGCTTCACATTCCAGGATTATCAGCTAGCACCTACACTCGAAGAGTATGCTTATATCTTGGGGGTTGAGATCAAGAAACAGGTTCCTTTTGTCTACACTAGTGGTTGTCCGAAGTTTCCCCTTATTGCTGTTGCTCTTTGCATTAGTAAGAAGGATGTGGAAGCTAACATCAAGACCAAAGGGAAGGGTATTCGAGGGTTTGCTTCAAAGTTTCTAATTGATAAGGCCACGTCATTTGCCACGGATGGAAACTGGAAGGTTTTCAATGTCGTTCTTGCTTTGCTGATATATGGAATTATCTTGTTTCTGAACATGGAGGATTTCGTAGATCAGGCTACCATCAGTATATTCTTGTCCAAGAACCTTGTTCCGACACTTCTCGCTGATACCTATCATTCTATTCATTCGAGGAATGAAAATAAGAAGGGAACCATTGTCTGTTGTGCTCCTCTGTTATACCGATGGTTCATGTCTCACCTTCCACAGAAGGGTCCCTTTGTTGAGAATAAGGGTAATCTCAAGTGGTCTCATCGAATCATGTCTCTTATTGCTGATGACATCTCTTGGTATTATCGAGTCTTCGATGATACTAAGATCATTCTTCATTGTGGTAAATTCTCTAATGTGCCTCTCCTGGGTACAAAGGGTGGAATTAACTCCAATCGGAGACTTGCTTTCTGACAGTTGGGATATCCTATGGTTGTCAAGCCAGATCCTGAGGTAGTGGAAGAGTTCATCTTTCATGAAGGGGTTGATGACATAGGATTACTGAAGAGGTTTAGTGCCACTTGGACTCATATTCACCTCGAAGGAAGAGTCGGTTTGGGTAAGAAGAATTGCATAGCCAAGGAAGCTTACACATTTTGGGTCAAAGAGCGCGTCAAGGAGATCTTATTGTCATTTTCTTCCGAACCTTCCATGGATGCCAAGCTTCCTGAACTTGCCATAGTTCCTCCATCTAAAGTCAACCAACTCAAATTGACTATTGAGATGTTGAAGAAGGAGAATGTTGATCTTCATCTCAACATTGATAGAGTCACATCTGAGAAGGATAACCTACAGATTGAGCTCCACCAGAAGCTCGAGCGCATGCTCAAAGAGGTGGAGGTTGAAGAGAATAAGCGAAGGAACTTACTTCAAAGAAGCGACAACTCGCCGACACTCAGTGTCAAGCCTACAAGGATGAATTGAGCTACAAGAAGCAATTGAAGAGCTTCAAGGGAAGTTATCTGAGTACAAGATAAAGTGGCAAAGTAAGCAAGACCGTGCTAATCAAATAGCAAAGGACTTTTCTCAGTGTCAAGCCAAGCTCGACAAAGCCTTCGGTGAAATTCAGAAGCTGCAGGATCAAGCACGTCAGAACCGAGAACAGATCAGTCAGCTTAACACAGAGAGTACTCATTGGGAGCAACAAAGTCGTCATTGGCAAGTTCTCTTTGATACTGTCGAAGGCGGTTTGGCAGTCTTCTGTCCAAACGCGGTCCTGATTCTTTTTGAGTAATTTGAAGATCGGCGCACATGTTGCAGTCATGAGGAATATAAATCTGGAAATGTAGTTCAAACATCCCAGGAATCCCCTGACTTGTTTTTCAGTCTTTGGAGAAGGCATTGGATCGTATATTTCAATGGGGTTTAAAACAAGCAATCTGCATGACGTGATGATTTGTTTTTAGAATAGATAGAGAGAATGCAAGAGTGTGTGCAGTGTATTTTTTGAAAACTGCTTGTTTTTATTATTTGAGTTATTTTTTAGGATTATCATTTTCTGAAAAAGCGAAAAGAGAAAACAACAATAAATGCGGAAATTATAGAATGACATTATTTTATTTATGATCTTGTTGATTCTTGAAACTACAACCCTATAAAACAAAACTCTGTCACTTTGGGCAAAGAGAAGAGATATATTTACAGAAAGTGAGCCCTATCAAAACATCCGTTTCACCTGGGCAGGGTAAAAGGTTAAAATAAAGACGGCGATTACTTAGACTTATGAACGACTTTCAGAACGTCGACAACAACCCATTGGCGCACAAAGTCTGACACCTTTTTTCTTGACTTGTCTTCAGAAATAACGCTGATTTCTGGTGGAGCAGGATCATTGGAATTTGTTTCCCAGGCAGAGTTGTCGTAGGAGAACTCTTCTGTTGTATCTTGCATAGTATTTGTACTCTCAGGTAAATCTCCCCATCCAGTTGGTTGGATGTCTTCGAGCCTGATACGAGAGCTCTCAAGAGCGGTGTATTTGACCAAGTAGTAGAATTTGCCACTCGGTTGTCCTAAGGTGTCTCACACTTCTTTGGAACTGGAGAAGTCATCCCTTTTGATGACGTTGACCTCAAGAAAAGCATAATTGATGAATTCTAGTCCTACAAGCTTTGCAAATTCATCGTCGTGCTGGATAGGTTCTGAATGCCCTGAATAATGATCCCATGCCATGGTGGGGACATAAGTATTCTTTTTAATAATGCTCAGTTGATACGCATCGTTGGGATGACTTTCTTGCCCCAAGTCTCTCGGGTACGGCTGCCAGATAGGCAGGCCATACATTGGGCCATAATAGTCGTGGTCAAAGTTGTCTTTCATAGAGTGTCCTCCTCTAATGAGTTTGGTGGAGCACGACATCCTTCCGGATCACAATCTCTGTATATCATCTTGACATCTGACCTTGGTATAAATCTCGGACTCTGTGTGGGATAGCACAATGGCGTAGGCACCTCTTCCTGAGACCTATAACCGTCCCCGTTAAGATAGGACTTTCACTCCTCATCTGTATCGGAGGGATCACCCTCGTTAATGATGTGTACTTCTTGAGACACTGGGTGAAGGAAGCCTCCACTGTGGAAGAAATCCTGAATGGGATGAAAACTTTCATCGTTAGTAGCAGTCTGGGTACAGGTTGAGGAAAAACCAAGACCTTTCTTTGCTTTGTTATCAGCAGGAATAACAAGTTGTCCCCATCCTTTGGCATTGTTACTTTTGATCAATTCGAGAGCATTTTTGTACGAGGAAATTGACGTTCCTTTTTCTGATTGATTATCATTACTCACTGAAAGTGCTTGGAACTGGGTTCCAACAACCTCCTCTGGTTCTACACAAGTGGACGACGATAAGTTATTCACGATCAAGGCTTGTTCTCCACAGACTGTGACTAGTTGGTCGTTTCTGACGAACTTCAGCGTCTGGTGCAGTGTCGAACTGACTGCCCCAGCCTCGTGTATCCAAGGTCTTCCTAAAAAACAACTGTATGCTGCCCGGATGTCCATGACGTGGAAAGTGACTTGGAAAGTGTGATGACCGATAGTTATGGGAAGGTCGACTTAGCCGATAACTATTTTTCGGGATCCGTCAAATGCTTTGACGATGACCTCACTGCCTCTCATCGGAGATCCTTTGAATGATTGTCGCATTAACATAGATTTCGACATAACATTCAGAGCTGACCAGGTGTCTACCAGTACGCTGGCTAAAGCATCGTCCTGGCAGTTGACTGTAATATTAAGCGCCATGTTGTGACTTTTTCCTTCTTCTGGCAGTTCCTCATCACTAAACCCCAAGTTGTTGTAGGAAGTGATGTTGGAGATGTTGTTGTCGAATTGTCTTATTGTTACATCCTGTTCCACAAAGGCTTGCTCTAAGACTTTCTGTAGAGCCTCCCTGTGAGCTTTGGAAATGAGTAAAAGAGATAACACAGAGATTTTTGAAGGAGTTTGCAACAGTTGATCAACGATGTTGTACTCACTCTTCTGGATGAGCTTCAGCATCTCATCATTGTTTATTGAAAGGTCGGGATCACTAGATTGACTGAATGGTTGATCGGGAACTTCTATTTGAGGTTCATTTTCTCTGGTAAGTTCTCTAACCCCTCGGTTGAATATTCGACCGCTCCGTGTTACTCGACTGATTTCTGCAATATTCACGATGGAGGGTAATGGAGTTTCCTTTCCATTCTCAATTGTTGTTGCACCGTATTTGTAAGGGATAGCCTTATCAGACTTGTACGGTACTGATCCCGACAGATAGATAACTACAGGAGCCTTCTGATTTTTCTGACCATCATAACCGGCCTCAATTGGTTCGAGATTGAGAACCTTTCCACTATCAAGAGGGACTCTTGATTCATGGAGTAAAGGGATTATGGCGCATACATCTTTGGCCACTTCTCGCTTAGGGATTAAGACAACATCTCTGCTTTGATTAGGATGATATCCTGACATTGAACCAGAGCTTAACCATGGTTGAATTTCCTTATGGTCCAACTGACTTTGAAGGGCTGCTCGCACGAGGTAGCATCCTTGACTATTCTCGGAGCAGACTTTACAGCGCTCATAGTTGTGTGGTGGCACCCGGCCACGTCCGCTTTGAATGCAGTGTAACCTCACTAGGTCTGTTTCCATTGATCGAACATCCTGACTTTGATGCCTAGTAGGGTTCCCATCGATCATACTGACTTGTTGTGTGTCTTCATCTAGATAGATCAAAAGCCACCAGTGGTTTAACAAGTGCTGCAGTATTCTTTGAACGAGTGCACGTCCTTGGTTACTCTCACGACATACTTTACAGTTCTGATAATCATGCGAAGTCAGAAAACTGAGCTGAACTTGCTTAGCGTGTAACTCTACTAAACTGGTATTCATCAAGCTAATATCAAAGATTTGAATCATATTAACTTGATATTGACTTCTATCATGGTAGTCCTGAATCCATCCAAGATCCATCTGACGCTGGAGGGCCTCTTGTACAAAAAAGCATCCCTGATTGTTTACCGAGCAAATCAGGCTGGAATCATAATCATGCCGTGGCAGATCATGATGTTGGCTTTGCCTTGAGTGCATTGTCACCAAGTTGACATTCATCGCATGGATATCATGGTTCTGAATGATGTTGGAATTTGTATAAGTCATGTTGACTTCACGAATTCGGTGATCCTGGATCCATCTGTTCCTATAGAGCTGATTGCACCACAGAACATCCTTGATTGTCTTTAGAGCGGACATCACATTGATGATAGTTGTGAAATGGTACATGACTGTATCCGCTCTGTCTGTAATGCATCTTGACCAGGTTGGTTCCTAATAAGAGTACATCATGAATTTGATAGCTGGGGTCAGACTCTTTCTCTATCAAATTTACCGCAACTTTCTCGTGTTGAGGTAACTGGTTCATCTAAACATTTGGATTTGTATCCTTGAAGGATAGGGCCCCATTCCTGACAAGCTTCTGCACATCGGATTTGAAGCTGAGATAATTTTCAATGTTGTGCCCCGGTCCCCCTTGATGATAAGGGCAAGTTTGATCCGCTTTGAACCAAAAAGGCGGATTCTCCGGTATTGGCAGAGGAGACCTGGTGTGAACGTGCCCCTTGACCAATAGTAACGGAAACAGTTCCGCGTACAACATTGGTATAGGGTCGAACCCCGGTGGTCGCGTTGTACGGTTGTTGTTGTACTGAGGACGAGCCTGCTGAAGAGGCTGTTGTGTCCTTTGCTGATATTGTTGTTGATTCGGTTGGCTCTAAGCAACCTGAGGTTGATACGTCGGAATAGGCGCAGGGTTGATAGAAGGAGTTACAGCTGCTACTGGTTGGTACCATCGCCTTTGCTTTCCGAGAGAGATATTACCAATATCCTGCTCTTTTTTCTTAGGGAAAGCACTACCATATCTTTTGGTACTGCTTGATGGTCCAGCATCTTTAATTAAACGTCCTTCTCGGACAGCTTCCTCAAGACGAACTCCCATGCCCACCATCTCGATGAAGTCACTGGGCGCACTGGCGACCATTCTGTCGTATTAAAATGAGCTCAAGGCTTTCAAGAAGATCTTTGTCATCTCCTTTTCCTCAAGAGGTGGACAAATCTGAGCGGCAATTTCACGCCATCTCTGAGCATATTCCTTAAAGGTTTCCTTATCCTTCTGTGACATGGCTCTAAGTTGATCTCTGTCCGGTGTCATGTATAGGTTATACTTATACTGTTGAACAAGGCCGTGCCAAGATCTCTGAAAGTGACGATCTTAGTGCGGTTTAATCCCATGTACCATTTGAGTGTGGCACCGGTTAAACTATCCTGGAAGTAATAGACCAGTAGCTGTTGGTTCTCTGTCTGTGTTGACATCCTCCGAGCGTACATCACCAAATGACTTTGAGGGTAATAGTTACCCTTGTATTTTTCAAATTCGGGCACCTTGAATTTGTGCGAAACTTTCACATTGGGGACCAAACAAAGGTCTGCGGCGTCCTTTCCAAATAGATCCTGACCGCGAATGGCTTGCAGTTCTTTCTGCATCTCCAAGAACTGTTCATGGAATTCCTTCATTTTATCGTTCATACTTTCATTTCCACCAGAAGGTATCTGGGGAATCTGTCCTCCTGGGACAGTGTGTACCACGGGTGGTGGTATAGTCATTACTGTAGTGACTCTTGGTGCTTCCCTCTCCCAAAGTTTGTAACCTTCAGGAGTTGCTGTCATGCCCCTTGCATCTTCGTTTTCCTGAAGTTTGTAACCTTCAGGCTCAGCAGCTCCTGCTGCAGTTTTCGGATCTTCCATGATCGGCGGAATATATCCTTTCGGGATATAGTTGGGTGGCATGCCCTAGGGACGATCTTTAGGCATGTTGTACCGAGGATGTGATCTCTGAGATCATAGTCCTTTGTTGTTGTATCTGGGATGCTGCCAGAGATTGCATGTTATTGTGAAGTTTCCTCAAATCTTCCTTTAGAGTGTCGATTTCTTCTCTCAACTCTCCGTTCTCTTCCTCAAGATCATCCATTTTCTTTTGTCGATTGGCCCGAGTATTGTACGAATGAGACAGTTTGACTCTAGAACCGAGACACAAACGTGAGATTCGTAGGGAAGAAGAATGTGTTATGTGCAAATGATGAATGATATGCAATGATTATATTAATTTAATTTTTTTTGTTATTTAATCAAAAGAAACTTTGACAATTGGATTGCAAATATCATACAGTGGGGAAACCCCATTTTATTGAATTCAAAGATTGCGGAAATGGAAATACAGTAATTTACAAAGTGCTATAAAAGGAAAAGTCTAAGCTAAGGGATCCTGAGTCCTCTCTGAGGAGGGATCTGGTGCTGGTTCTAGTACTTTTCTTTTCTTTGACCGGGGCTCTTGAGCCATTGTCGGGTTGTCATTCCTTTGCCAAGTGAAAGGAGCGAGCAAATTCCTTTGGTCTTCTTGATTCTTTACAACATGTTGCTCTAAAATCTCGATCAAAGCATCTTTTTCTTTTAACAGTTGCTGTATTTTGTTACACTCCACATTGAGAATACGACACTTGTTCTTCCAAGATTTCCTCTCCTGTTGAACTTTGCTGAGAGTAACTTGAAGTTTTTCTGTATCAGACATAAAATAAAGGACAGATTCCTTTAACGGAAGAACTTCTTGATGAGGGTAAGGCATCCTCAGCTTGAGAGCTCTAGTTTGTACCCAGTGGAGATAAGGCTCTACAGAGATACAGTCTGGTTTTCCTAGAGACTCTCTTCCTTTCCTGTGAACATGTTCCCAGGCATGCATTATTTTTGTCTTTAGTGCTTTGTCATTTTCTCCTTCCTTGAAGAAAAGACCTTCCAGATGAACATTACGCGGGACATGTCTCATCGGGTATCCAAATTGACGACGAACTAAAATTGGATGATAGTTGATTCCTCCTTTAACTCCTATGAGGGGTACATTAGGGAAGTTTCCACAATGGTCAATGATTATGATCCCGTCATAGATTCGATCGTACCAATCGATGTCAGAGTTGGTAAGAGACATGATTCTCTGTGACCAACGCAGAGTACTCTTATGATCCAAAAAAGTAGCAGACTTGGGTAAATGGGAAGTGAACCATTTGTATAGCAGGGGTACACAGCATGTGATCATTCCTCCGCTGTATAAATTCCTTAAGTGTACAGAATGATAAGCATCTGCGAGCAAGGTCGGCACGGGGTTTCCAATTAGAAAAATCTTAACGACATTGATATCAACAAAGCTATCAATGTTGGGAAACAGAAATAACCCGTAGGTGAGTAGTACAAAGATGCTCTCGAAAGCAGTCAAGTTCCCTATACTAGCGAAATACAAGGCCTTTTTTTATCAAGAACTGGGTTGGCAAACCTTGGATTCCACCCTTAGTGGTCATGTGAGTCCTGACTTCTGACTCGTCCAAATAAATTGCTCTTGCAATGGTTTAATCTTTTGGAATTTCTTCCAGTCCAGAAAATGGAGCTTGGTCAGTAATGGGTAAATCAGTCAGGTGAGAGTACTCCTCCAGTGTTGGTGCTAGCTGATAATTCGGGAACATGAAACAATGATAAACCGGATCGTAGAACTGAATTAGTGTAGCCAGGATTCCTTCAATTACATGGACCCTTAACAGAGACAGCAGTCCTCCGTACTTAGCTCTGAAAGCATCAGGATTGGTGATCATCCTTGCCAATCCTCTTAAATCCTCTAATTTTGGAACCTTAAAGGTATACTTGTGAGTCCTCCTTCTACCGAAATCCATAACGCAATCTTTCTCTCTGACATTTGTAATCATTGTCTCAGTTTAATTTGAAAAAGAGAGAGTAAGAGAGAAAATTTTTCTTTGTTTTAAGATTTTTAAATGAAATTAATGCATGGATGCAGCACACAAAAACATAGAAAATATATGGGGTCAAAGGTTCGGTGTCATGAAGTCATGGCTCTACCCATCCCCAAAGGTTATACTGGTGATTTTTTGTACCTGTCCGCAAAATCATTGACCCCTCTTGGGATAACAACAGCAGGCTGGTTCACCCGAGCGAGCTTATGTATCTTAGAGTGATCTCAAATGAGGGTAGTATCGCGTGACAACTATTTCTGATAGCTTCCGCACTACAAAATAGTAACATGGTCTCAGCCTACTAAATCCTCAGTTTCATGGACAACCACAATCGAATAATCTGCTTTCAGCAACTAAAGTCGTATAGGCATTGAATCCGCAAAGGGTGTCTCCACTAATTTTATGGTCGACCGGGGTCTCTTATTTGGGAGTCACTCCCTGTAAGATTACCCGTCTAGTGCCATCACCTATCTTAGGTGTCAATCAAACTTTCCAGATGCGGCATCACTCGTAGTCCCATTAGCAGAAAAATAAACACGGATATCAATTAGGAAAAGCGATATATATATATATATATATGTATATATATATATATATATATATATATATATATATATATATATATATATATTTATATATATATATTTATTCCTAAAACTAACATCCTAGACCTCTTAAGAGCTATAATAATCCTAGTCCTAAACAATAAAATGACTCCCCAGCAGAGTCGCCATTTTCCTGTAGCGAGCAATTTTTGTCGGTGACGCGACCACCTTATCGCTAGGTTTTCATCACCGCAATGGTAGGAGGGGTGTTACTTTTTGATTTCTTATTTATCCCGTGAAGCTGAAAGGGAAAGAGAAGGTATCTAAAACTAACCTTGCACACGAATGTTTAACTGAACAAACACTTAAAGAGATTGGGGGGTCCGGGGTCAGGTTATACAATGGGTAGTTGTCAATTACCCATCCTATATGTGGTTATCCACAGGATATTAGCTTTAGGTTTCACTTTGTAATTGATAGTGTTTATCTGTTAATGGATTGGGAAAGTTTCTTGGGAAGTATGAATGAGTGAGTTTTTGTTTGATGTTTTTGGTAAGGTACTGGACCTAAAGATTGATTCGTATGAAGGTACTGGACCTAAGGATTGATTGGTATGAAGGTACTGGTCCTTATACAAAGCCTAAGAGGAGGCTGGGAATGACAAACTCAACAAGAGAGTGTTTATATATGTCTTGTACAACGCCCAAGATTGAGGCTAAAAGAGACTGACTCTTTTGGGGATATCATTATACAAAGCCTACGAGGAGGCTGAAGGAGACTTTTCCGGGGAAAATGTTCTATCTGTCTTGTACAAAGCCCAAGATTGAGGCTAAAAAGATTTTGGCTCTGCTAGGGAGGTTTGTATGTATCTTGTACAAAACCTAAGATAGAAGCTGAAAAGAAGACTGATGCTGCGGGAAAGAAATCTTTATCTGTCTTATACAAAGCCCAAGATTGAGGCTGAAAGAGACTTTACTGACTCGGCCGAGGATATTTTAAGTATCTCGTACAAAGCCCAAGATAAAGGCTTAAACGATTTTGACTCTGCTTGGGAAATTATTTGTCCCGAGCTTAAGAGAAGGTTATGAAATTTTATATCTCGTACAAAGCCCAAGATAGAGGCTAAAAAGGGTTTGACTCAACAAGAAAGCGCTTTTTTATCTGTCCTGTATAAAGCCCAGAATTGTGGCTGAACAAGCTGGAGAAATCATTATACAAAGCCTAAGAGGAGGCTAACTTGTGCTAGGGGAAATCTTTTACCAAGCCAAGGGGAGGCTGGAAAAGATTGACTCAACAAGAGAGTATTTTTATCTATCTTGTACGAACCCCGAGATGGAGGCTAAAAAGGCTGACTCAACAAGAGAGTCCGGAACGTGATTGACTCAACAAGAGAGTCGGACAAGTGGTTGACCCAACAAGAGAGTCTGAAAAGGTGATTGACTCAACAAGAGAGTCTGAAAAATGGACGACTCAACAACAGAGTCTGAAAAGGTTATCTCCGCTGGGGATAACCATTGTACGAAGCCCAAGAGGAGGCTGACTATGTTGAGGAAAGATCATTATACAAAGCCTAAGAGGAGGCTACCTTCTGCTGGGAATTATTGAGATCCCGAGGCAGGTCCAAGTGGGGAATCAACTCTTGCTGAGGGTTCCAGAAGAGTTGGGGTATCAGAAGCCTTGAGGTTCTGATTTGAGATATTGTTAGACTGACCCTGGCTGGGGAATTTAGGAGAGAGAATGGGTTTTAGAACCCACAAGTTTTAGCTCTGCTGGAGATTAATCTAGAATTCGGGGTTTCTTCCTATGTTTGGAGGGAACTTGAGAATGTCTTTGAGACTCAAGGGGATTTAGACTGTCCAAGTTGACCGGTGTGGAAGAGTTTTATCTTTTGTACGATGCCCAAGAGGAGGCCGACTCTTTTAAGGGATGAGTATCAACCCTAAAATTAGTCTGAGATTTTGACTCCTTTTTAGAAAGACAGCTCTAGCGAAGGATGACTAAGTTATGTCCTATACCTTTAGGAGGTCGTCAGGGTCCTTGTATTAAGCCCAAGAGAAGACATGCGAACTTTTAAGAAGCCGAAGGGTCCTTGTACAAAGCCCAAGAGGAGGCGGGGATGCTTTTAGGAAGCCTGTGGGTCCCAAACCAAGAAAAGTTCAAGAAATGCTATTCACCGAGAATAGATCATTTAGTGAAAGTTTTGAGGTATGAAGAAACTCAAGAGATGCTATTCACCGAGAATAGATCAACTCCGGGGAGTAGAATTTCTTTGACAATTTCTAGGGGTGACAGTCTGAGAAAAGGTTCACGAGGAATACTGCCTTTCTCTTTGTTCCATATTGTTTAAGCCCAAGAGAAGGCAAGGCTGTATCTGGAAATCCTATGGGGATCTAGTTTTGACTGTATTTAAAGAGTGACTAACATGGCTT
This sequence comes from Lathyrus tuberosus, assembly GCA_022829125.1. Taxonomy (NCBI): domain Eukaryota; kingdom Viridiplantae; phylum Streptophyta; class Magnoliopsida; order Fabales; family Fabaceae; genus Lathyrus; species Lathyrus tuberosus. The sequence continues at coordinate 4,175,240 of JALAZF010000162.1, read as the reverse complement.
TACCTAGTTCTAGACCTAGTTGTTGGGGAAAACTCTAAATAACTATACTAGTATATATACAGTTGATATATGACAAGTATTTAAAAGGGTATGAAAGAAGACTAACCATGCACAGCTTCCCATAATACAGTTATATATAATTGACATGTATTTAAAAGAATGAAAGAAGACTAACCATGTGCCGCTTTCCACAATATAGTTATACATATTAAAGCAGGTAAATGAAAACGGATAAAAACTTACAGGTGAGCAAGCTTCCGTGTTGTATTGTTAGTTGTTCAAAGAAATTAAAGAAAGTTTTGATAACAACTGTATATTTGAACCTAAATCAAAAGGGAAGTTGTTTTGAAAAGATTGTTGGGGCTTATACTCAAGGAGAGGCCCAAGAGGTTTTCTGTACAAAGGTATGGGTCTTACAACTCAAAGAGAGACCCAGATGATTTTGTTAAAAAGGCGACGATCGCATCGTTGTTTTGAAAATATACAGAGGGACTTATACAATAAGTGAGGCCCACAATGGTTTATTTACATAGGGATTGGGTCTTACACTCTATTAGAGGCCCAAGAATCTTTTTTTTTTAAAAGAAATAAGACTTACAACACGAGGGGAGACCCAGGTTATTTGATTTTTGAACTGGCGATCGCGCCGAGGTTTTTGAAAATGTGTTGGGACTTATACAATACCTGAGGCCCAAATTATTTTGGTTTTCTAAAGGGGTTGGGTCTTACACTCTATTAGAGGCCCATGAGTGTTAAAAGATTTATGAGAGTGGAATTAATCAAAACCCTAATTTGGTTAAAAATGGAATTAATTTTGTTTAAAAATTAACAAAAATTAATGAAAATATGTAAAAAATGAGTGGTGATCTTAGATCAATGTTTCTAAAATCATGTTTTTATCCACAAAAAATGATTGAAAACCATTTCAGTTTGGAAAATCAAGAGAGAAAAAATATTTTAAATGTTAAAAACAAATAAAAATTAATTTTTTGCAAAAATATTAAGTATATGAAATAAATAATATTTTTGGGAAATTTTTGTAGAATAAAATATTTTAACATTTTTGTGAATTATTAAAAAAAGAATCAACTCAAAATCATTAAAATTCAGAGAGAAATTAATTTTTGAATCAATTAAATAAAATCACAAAACTCAAATATTTGAATTTTAAAAAAAGGCGCCAAGAACACACCAAGAACACGTGCGTGTTCTGATTTGCCTAGATTTGTATTTTCTCATCAATCTCACTGAATACTTGATGAAATCACACAATCCACATATCAATATGCTCGTTTTCACCTCACGATCACGTCTATGGTCTTTAATTTCATTTATTTTAAGCATGAAATAAGAAATCAAAGAGAAACCTCAAGAACCCTAATTTCTGCACGAAGGCTCAGAAATTTCATATACAATTCATACAAAGCAATTAATTGAGGGGAAACACTCTATACATGATTATGAACATATGGCAAAATTATTGTGCGAGGAAATATGCATGAATCATTACAAATGACACATCAACACTTAATGTTTCAACTCAAGTAAGTAAAAATAAACAACTTCAACACTTAAGTTCAATTAACTTCAAAGATCTATCCAACAAAGAATCATCAATTCAAATTTAATTAACAATTCAATCACTATTTATCATTTTCAATCAACTCTCAAAATAACAATTAATTTCATTATCATTTTCAATCAACTCTCAGAATAAATTCAATCACTAGTTCAATTAACAATTAATTTCATTATCATTTTCAATCAACTCTCAAAATAAATTCACCACAAATATCACTATTTATCTTCTTCAACCTTACTACGAACATTATCAACAAGCATTCACCAAGCTATGTAACATTTTTCCGAAATCTATAACAACGGTACACAAATGAAGCTCACAATGGTTTTTTAACCAAATCCTTACATCACTAAGTCAAATTGGATTCAATAGTAGTGCATCACATTCTAATTTCACTCATCATGATTTCATAAGCTAACTTCTTCTATAACTATTAACAACAATTAACAATCATTGACAGTTAGCAAGAATCACACATTAGCATAACCAATCCAACAATTCACTCTCCTAACAATATATATTCAAATAGTATAACCATTTCATATACTTAACCAATTTCCAACTCTATTCTCATTAACGATCCAAACACACCACATTAACTCGGTTAACATTGACATAACCTCTAACTGTAGGTTCAATTATTAACAGTTAATAAGTTATCCACTACACTTTGACCATAAACTAGCATTACATTTAGAAACTCATATCCTAACTTATTCACACTTATCCAATGCAACTAACCCGCAAATTAGCATAACTTGTTTTCAACAAAAATGATAAATAAAAGCATGACATTAACATTGCAAACGAAAACATACCTCAACGAAGTTACGACGGCGGAAGTTATGGCAGAGGGCGTGACGAAGACACGAACCGAGGGAGTTTCGTCACTGTGAGAGTGCTTCGGAGAAGAGGAAACAATCACGAACGGAGGGAGTTTCGTCGCCGTGAGAGTGCTTCGGAGAAGAGGAAACAGTCACGAAGAGAGGGAGTTGTGCAGAGGGAGAGGGAGATACAGTGGAGAGAGTCGCGAGAGAGAGAGAGAGAGAGAGAGAGAGTCTTTAAAGTGTACGTTAGGGCTACGAAGAAGAGAAACAACAGTATTGAAAATTAGAGGAAGAGTATCTATTTTATTATTTATATTTTAAAAGACTTATAGCAGCACTTTTCAAAAGCGCTTTCTTATGTGATACATTTAGCAGCGCTTTTGAATTAAAAGCACTTTCTTTTCCTAGGCATATAACAGCGCTTTATAAAAGCGCTTTCTAATGTGTGGTATAGGAATGACCTTTAGCAGCGCTTTCCAAAAGTGCTGGCTAAAGTGTGGTCTACGAAAGACCTTTAGCAGCGTTTTTTAAAAGCGTTGTCTAATGTTAGCCTTTAGCAGCGCTTTCTAGAAAGCGCTTTCTAAAGTGTAACCTACAACTGGCCTTTAGCAGCGCTTTTCAAAAGCGCTTTCTAAAGTTCCCCTATAGCAGCACTTTTTTCCTTTGTTTTTTTTGTTTTTATTAAAACTTATAGTAGCGCTTTTGGGAAAAAGCGCTGTCTATGTAGTGCTGCCAAAAAACAATTTTGGCGTAGTGATTATTAAGCGAAAAATAATCTTTTTATAGATTGAATAATAAGGTAACAGGATAGACAATGTCACAAAAAGATTGAAACAAGATTTATGGTTAGGGTGCAAGTCTAGAAAGGATTGTTGATAACATGTTCCAAATATGATTGTTGGTCTCTTCTTGGAGATCCAACCTGGTCCTTACTACTTCATTCTCCATCTTCAGCTCATCCAAGGTCTTCAAAATCACAGACGTAACAGCCTCAGTAGTAAGGGGTTTAGAAGATGCAATCTTAAAAGTTGTGACAACTTCATGCTGAGAGTTTAATATTTGTGCATCCCTAGAAGTTGCTCAAGCTACAAATGGAACAACTAAGTTTTGTTCAAGAAGAGGAATCCTAAAGGGTGTTTCAGCTACAAGCCGAGCTGGTAAGATCCGAGCAGACAAAATTCCAGCTTTAATCTGAAATAGAACTTGTTCTGGTGCTGGGAGAGCCAAAATCTTACACCTAACTAAGTGATGGTACAAGAAACACAAGAAATGAGGGTTTGAATTGAGTTTTTGGATTTAAAATTTTTTGCCACCCAATATATTAAACAGCAAAGATAAAGATAACGATAAGAACTTAAGTATTTTTATCCTAGTTCATTGTTAACAAATCTACGTCCAGTCCACCCGCCTGAGTGATTTTGGATTAAAAAAGACTTAATCCAATAATCAATTTGATTACAACTCAAAGACCAAATTGTCTAAGACTTTTTGAGAATTTTGACAATGCCCTAGTCTCTCAAGGAATTACAACTCAAATACTAACCGTCAATGACTTCTTGAGAATTCTGACTATAACTTAGTCTCTCAAGGAAATTAACCAAAGTTAATATAACAAGTTTTGTGTTTACAAGAGTGCTTCTTAACAAGCAGATTACACATAATGTAATTCAATTTATACACTTTAGAATATTTGAAAATGTGGCGTCAATCTTCTTCTTTCTTGACGATGATTTTGTTTTAACGAGTTTTATTCATTATGAAGTTTCTTCGCAAGAGCTTTCTTTTCTTTGATCACCCATCATCGTTTTTTTACATAAATCTAGATCCGTTTGAGGATATGATTGGAGCTTTCTTCGAGGTACACCTTTTCTGTAGAGTAGGTAGGTGCAGCAGAAAATCTTGGGTAGGTAGAAAATCTTTTATAGTCGTTTGAAGTAGTACTATTGATTTGACGTTTCATTGACACAATACATAGTAACTCTTCGCCCATTAAAATGTTCTAGAACAATGTCTTAGCATACAAGTGACATAACAAGTTCAGAGTTCAGAATCTATCAGAGTCTGATGACTAGATAAGGTTAGGATGACACATAGTGCATCAGATGTGCCTTCTTCGGAAGAATTTACTGGCGATAACTAGAGTTGACATAATCAATAGAACTTCTTCAAGGATAACATTAATTCAAATTCTGATGATGTTCTGAGTTCAGAGTCTCTGTATTCAAAGTCTCTCTAGGACCAAAGTTTAGATTCTGATTAGATCAGAGTCATCTTCTCTTCACTTCATGCTTGCTTAGAGTCTGCACACTTAACAAACTGTTAAAAAAATAAAATTGTTCTTTTATACTTTGTTATCATAAAAACTCAAGGATAGTTATAGAATCAACCTTGTTCCAACAATCTCCCCCTTTTTTATGATGACAAATCCATGTATTTTGATAAACAATTTTGATGTTTTAATAAAACAGATAAGCAACTGAAAATCAAAGTTGGGTTTGAAAGTTACCCCTGAGTTTTAGACATCAAGATTTTCTTCGCTTATCTTCTTAAAGTGCGGTTTGCAAGCTCCCCATGGGATTAAGGCTTAGAAAATTTTGATTCATAATAAGTTAATCAGTAAATTTAGACATATCAATCTTGGGAAAACAAAAGTTAAAATCATATCTTTTTCTCCCCCTTCGTCTTTAGTAATAAAGAATATGATAAAATGAGAACCAAACTTTTTATATATTTGAAATAAAGAATAATAAAGTCACCAAAAAATTTAAATAAGATTTTATGGTTGGGGTGGAAGTCTAGAGAGGATTGTTGACAACAAGTTCTGGATCTAATTGTTGGTCTCTTCTTGACGATCCAGCTTGGTCCTTGCAACTTCATTTTCTTTCTTCAACTCATCCAAAGTCTTCAGAATTACAAAAGTGACAACCTCAAAAGCAAGGGGTCCAGAAGATGAAATACTAGAAGTTGATCTATCTTTATGCTGAGGTTCTAAGTTATGAGAAATCCTAGAAGATGTTATAACAACAGGAGGAACAACTAAGTTTTGTTCAGGAAAAAGAATCCCATAAGTTATTTCAACATCTTGTTGAATTGCTAATAATTGAGCAGAGGGAATTTAAGTTCCAATCTGAGGTAGAACTTGTTCAAGAGCAGTGAGAGCCAAAATCTTAGACCTAGCTAATGACTCATCGACATACTTCTTTATCTCTAAAATTGGAGTAATTACTTCAATAAATATGGGAATGAACTTCTCCATAACAACCTCATATGAAAGATTCTTGAGGAAAGTGAAACAGTAAATTGATCAGTCTATGTACCGATCCCATAATGTATTGCTTTTAGCAGGGTTAACACAATTTGTGATAACCTACCTCATAAAGCTAAAACTTTCAGTTATTTTTAATTCTATATTTGTCCATACTTCACCAAAAGAGGGTTCATGCGATGTATGTTCAGAATTGATGGTGGGGATTCTTGTCTCTGAATTAATTTTTGTTTTAGAGGAGAAAGAGGAGAGTTCAATAACAGATGGATCTTTATTAGAGAAAAATTCTCTCTCAATAGAGGAATCCTCTGATATGTATAAGTCTTCAAGAATTGGGTTAGGAATAAATGTATCAATTTGATTGGATGGAGAAAGTGAGATGTTCATGGGTGTGGCCTAAAAAATGGTTGGTTGTTCAGAAACGATGTGTTTATAAAATGGTGGTGATTGAGGTTGTTGTTGGGTTAATTAAATGGTTTTTGTTATTTCAGGTTAACTGGTTGAGTTTGTTGTTTGTTGAATGGGTGGTGCTTGTTGAGGTGAAAATGGAGGTTGTGATAGAGATGGAGATGTAGGTTGTTGTTGCATTGTGTTTTATGGAGTTTGTTCAATTGTTGTTGTGATTTCTGGTTCGATTGTTTCAAGTGAATATGTGGTTTCTAAATCATTTGTGGTTGAAGATTCATTTAATGGATTGGTATTGGTTATGATTGGAAAAAGGATAGCTGAAGTATCAACAATTATAGAATTAGAAATATTGGAAGTCTCAGCATTATAAGACTTGTACAAATTTTGATGAGCAAAGGCTTCAACAGATTATTTTTCAGCTTTCTTAGTCAAATGCCTTGATTCCTCAATAATTATATCAGCCTTAGCAGCTTTTGCAGCTTCAGTAGCTTCAAATGCCTTAGCAGCTTCAATAGTTTCCCTTTTCTGGACTTCAGAGGCTTTAGTATCTGCAGACCTCAAAATCATTCTGGAGGTCTCATACCTCTTTGATTTCTTAGCTGGAGAAGAAGGAGGATTTGAAGTTCCTTCACTATCCTTTTTAGACTTTTTTTCCTCTTGAGAGTTGCATCAGGAGGAGCATCCATCAAGCTGCGAATGTCCACACTTGGATTAGTTCCATCTCCCAAACATCTTTTCATGTAAGCCATCGGAACATCTAGAGGATCCGACTTAGTGAATAGGGGAAAGTCATCAATCTCCACCCTTCAAGTGGAGACAGATTCTCTATCCATCCCAACAGGATTCACAACATTTGTAATCATACATATATTTTTAAGATTCCTTCTAGTGAAGGATTTGCCCACATCTGTGTAGAGGTCATCATGAAATTTTATTTCTTTAAGCCTGACTACCAACTAGCTTTCAACCAAGATATCAGAAATCAATTTGCCTAAAGGAATCCACTTCCTTTATTTGTTGCCTAAGTTTCTTGTTTCTTTAACCACATCTCTCAGACAATGGTGAAACAACAAGTTTAAATTAATAATAGTGAAACACCAAGTTTAAATTTTTGTCAAAATAAAATATTAGTTTGTTTCTCGAAATCGAAACTCTTTCAAAGATTCACCCATTTACTTCAATTTAAAGTGAGTTTTTTTTGTTTGTTTGATTTCAATTTTTATTTAATAACTATTTACTTAGACTCATTAGACTAAGATCACATTCTATTCTAAGTTCAATCGACTAATTCAATTTTAATAATATTGACAATCATAACTAATTGAAATTTGAATTTAACTTTCAAATTTCGTATACTTAACAAATATCCGATTCTAACTATTGAATTCCTTAAAAATAAAATTGAATTTGAAAAAAATTCAAACAAAAGTAATACTTAACCATAAATTTTTTTGAATTTCTTTTTCGGAAACTAGAAGAATTAGTTTTGTGAAGGAGATAAAATAAAATAAAATAATAAAAGTACAATTATTTATTTATATTTAACCATAGTCTGTGGCATTTTAATTTTGATTATAGTACAAATCCACAATGTCGAACATCACTTCCTCGCCTTCAAACTTACAAACCCCAGCTTCGCAGGGACTATAACCCAACGCACGGGGTTAACGGTTCGTAAAATTACCGAAACAAACTTCACTTTCTTCCCACCCTCTTTCTGCAAAACAGTCTCTTCTTTCTTCCAAAAGATTAATCGCGTAATTTCAAAAAAAGAAGAAGATTATCATTTTCTCCTTATTTCGAATCAACTCTTATAGTTATTCTCCTTTGAACTGTGGTGTTAGCGCGAAAATCGAAAACGGTGTTATTTATGCGTTTATGGCGACGGCACCTGGCAACAGTTCGACGGCGAAGGTCGGAACCCTAGGTTTAGGTTTAGGATCGCCGATGTCTTCAATGCCGCCGAAATCTCAACGCGGTCAGAACAAGCCGAAGTGCAAACAGTGTGGCAATGTTGCTCGTTCTAGGTCTTTATTTTTATCGTATTATATAAAAGTTTTATTTTGAAACTTTGATTTTAAACATTTGTTCGTTTTGATTCTGATTTCTGTTGTTTGCAGGTGTCCTTATGAGTCATGCAAGAGTTGCTGCTCTAGAAATCAAAATCCGTGTCCTATTCATGGTGAGTTTGGTTCTTCTTTTCATGTTCTTACTCTTATCTTTGGATAAACTCTTGTGTAGTCGATCATACAATACTTCAATTGCACTCTATGTAGCATTGACACCTTTGAAAAAAGGCGTGTCCGTGTCGGGGTCGGACACTTATACTGACACTTGTGATTACATTTAATTTATTCATTTTTTAATATTATTATCAGGGTCGCCGTGTTAGTGTCTGGGTCGTTTTTGGAGTGTCTGTGCTTCATAGATTGCACTTAATTGGCTAGCTTATATGTTTTGAAATTGGAAAAGTGCCCTCTAAAGAGCGCGTACCGGCTCTTGAATTTTTGTAATTAACGGTATTTTAAAGACATTCCCACTAGAGGAGAAGACTTGATGTGAGTTAAGAAAATTTAACACCGGAAAAGATTCAATTATTCAGCGAATTTTCAATCCTTTTGGAAGATTTACAGTATCTGTTTACTTTCTATTAGGTTTTTTAATGTTTTCCATAATAGAATGATTCTAACAGCTTTTCATCTCTCATCCCCTCTTTTTCATGTCATATGGTGATTGTAGTGTTAAAAGCCAGTACAATTCCTGACAACACTCCATCTACTGGTGCTGCCCCACTTGATCGGAAATCCTTTGAACCACCTCCATCAGTGTAAGTTGTGACGATCAACACCCTACATTTTCGATAATATTCATTTTGTTAGTTTTATATCTCAAACATATTAGGCTTTATTGAAAGAAAAATATAGTTTAGGGACAATATTTTATGTTCTGCGGAATAGCAGTACTATTTATCTTATGTAGTATAGCACCTACAGTTATCTGGTATATTGAAAACATGCTATTTAGTAATTTCCATTATATTGGGCCAAAGTTTCAAACCTTTATTTGGCTCAAACTCTATTGCAAGAGGTAGCAGCAGCACACATACACACATTTTTATTGTTTATATTATTTGATTTGGTTGATATCGTTCTATTATTAAAAATAGGAAACATAACATGCACTTTTTGTAAATCACTGTTATCAAGTATCCGCCGTGGTGGTTTTTGGGCTCATCACAATGGTAAATATCGCCAATATTGGGGTTTTCCCTCCATAGTCTGCTACAATGGCGCCGCAAAGCAGCTGTAATGGCGCCATGGACCATCATCTGCCATCGACAACACTGTTGTAAATTGTAAACAGATATACTATTCCATAAAATTTTGGTATTTAAGGACCATTTATGATTTATGAAATACAGTGTTATCAAATGGCGGCGCCATGGCCGCTATGGCGGATATACATGGCGATTTTTGGGCTTGCCGCAATGGTAAATATCGACCGATATTGCGGTTTTCTTCTGCCAAAATCCGCTATAACGGCGCCGCAAAGCGGCCGGTATGGCGGGATTTTGGCTCTCTGCCATGGACTGCCATCCACCATCAACAACACTGATGAAATATGAGTGTAAACATTATTCCAGGAGGCTGGGAGCCTTCCTCTCTATCAAACAGACATTCAAGTTGGTACTGAAGTGTACACTTTTTGGTTGTGAATCGCTCTGACCACTGCTGTAAAATCACCCCGACAATAGCTTATCTTCACAACCCACTTTGGTGAAGTCTCCAACCACTGTGGTGGGACTCTAATAATGTTAGTGTCATTTACTTACTCTAGTGAGCTCTCATAAGAGAAACTGAATGGCAAGATTTTAAACTTGGCATGCTGCTTGTAAAAACTTCATGGGAGAGAATTTGAGAGAGAAAAGAGAAAACTTCACGGTGAGGGAAAGAACTGAAGTGCAATTGACACAATTGAGAATGAACTTTGTTGATTGTATGCGTTACTGTGCTATGTTCACAAATAGAGGAAATAAAAGGGGTTTATGCCTGTATCCATCCCATGTGAGAAGCCCCAATACTCCTAAATAGCCAAAGTATGGGTGTCTGACATGTCTCCGACACTGATCCATGTCTGATATGCCCTGATATGTAACGGGGAGGTATCTGGCAGTTAAATTATTACTTATTTTTTTTTTTTAAATGTGGCTGATATGTTTGGGTATGACTATTTGTTCACGAGATACAACTGAATGCCGCCGCTACGACACAAATATGAAAAACTCCAAACACAGAAGATTTTTTTAATTTTTTATTAGAAGCCAGGATTCTAGGATTTTTATTTTTTAAATTAAAATAAAGAAATTGAAATATAAATGGAGTGACTAGAGTCAACAACAAGCATAATAGTTTGATCAAAAGCTAGGGTTTGACACCCATCTCGCCGCTCTCACAGCCCCGATGAGTGTCCTGTCTTCACTGTGTATTCTGTTTCTTTTTTCTCTTCTTTCTATGTGCTTTGTTTCATATCTTCTCATCTGCCGCTCTTCTATCTGCATGTCTGTTTCATATGCCTCTCTTTTCTTGGCGTCTCTGTTTCATCTGAGTCTCTTTGTGAAAAGTTATGGGAATAGGTCTCTGTTTCATCTGAGTCTCTTTGTTTCATCTGAGTCTCTTTGTGAAAAGATATGGGAATAGGGAAAGGGAGGCTGACATCGTTAGTGTTAACTATTAAGTAGTGAATATTAACACACAGTCTCCTTTTTGGGTGTTTTCCCGTCTGTAATTCCTTCAATAGCATTCATTAATAACACAGAGTCTCCCTTTTGATGAAATCTGGCTATATTTTACCGTTTTGAGGATTGATTAGCAAACTGGTATGATCTGCTGGATATGTTTGCCGGGATCAGCGTGACTTATAGCAGTGTTGGGAACAGAGTTGCTCGACATACGATCCGTGTTGATGGAGGTTCAAAGCACCACCAAGGAGAATAAAGCAAGCCTCATAACCATGGTAGTCAAATTCGAGATCCTACACGGGAACGGGGAGGGGTCACAAGGTCGTGAATTGGGGGATCGTAACACGGATTGTCGGATCCTACCAAAATCATGCCCAAAATACTAACTAACTCAAACTAAGGATCATAAAATTCATAACATAAAAAAAAATTAAAAAATAACCAAAAAAAAAACTTCCGGGTATTTAAAGTACATGAGAGAGGGAAAGAGAGTGAATGCAAAGAATCTAACTATTGGATAGGCTAGGTGGCTGTATTGGGAAGTTTCAAAAAATTAATGGGTGTATTGGGAAGGCTTTCAAAAATTAGTTAGGAATTAATTTAATTGGGGATTATGGGTGAGAGATAAATGGTGAAGGTTACAATAGCATAAAAAAAACCCATTTTTTTTTAGTGTCTTTGAAGTTTAACTGTTGTTACTAAGTAATCGGGTTGCAAACCCGACCTTGGAAACCATAAGTGCGATGAAGATGAACGGAATTAGCAGACATGCATGATCCCACTGCTCCTACGTGTTTGCCCGTCGAATCGCTATGGGAATAGGCCGGGTCGAGATAGGCTTTGTCTAGCCCGGTAAAAATATCAAAACTTAAGTCTGACATGTAGTCTAGCCTTTTTGAAGGTCTGATTGGTCCGTTTGCCTACTTTAAAAGTGCTTTGTTTGAACATATATAAATAAGTCATCCCATTAATGTTTATATAGATTAAAAAACTAAAAGACCAATGAGACTATAAGTTTGTTTGTATTGACTATTGAGTTATCTGAGTTTATCTAGTAGCATAAGTTTTGTGAAACTATTTGTATCGAGTTATCTGAGTTTATCCAATAACATAAGTTTTATGAAACTATTTGTTTATGAAAACATACTGAAATAATATGACATTGTTCATAAGGTGTTTTTTTTCAACCTATTTGCATAAGTTCTTCAAGATAACTTTTTTTTTGGTATTTTAATTCAGACTACAATATATAATACAATAATAATAGTAATAAAATTATTGATATTTATTTAAATAGGCCAGCCTGATAGGCTTAAATTTTTTTTTTTATGGCATAAGGCCTAGTCTTTTTAACTAAATAGGCTTATAAAAAGCCTATGTCTTTTCTATTTAAAAAAAAATGTCTGGCTTAGTCTGGATCTGTGTAGACTAGGCCTTAGGTCTTTGTTAGTTGCCCTGAACTATTCCCACCCCTACTACCGATCCCTCTGTCCCCACCCAAATCCAATTTTTCACCTTCATGGATCACCAAAGCCCCTTCAAGATCGTAAAATTACAAGATCCTATGAGATGGAACACAATTTTGACTACCATGGTTGCTGCAGCCTCTACTGTTCCCAAAACCGATATGGAAGGAAACCTTTGTTTATCACGTGTTGGCTGCACGGGGTAACAAGGCAGTTCATAGGCACTTAATAGATTGTAGAGGCACTTACTATATCGCGACGAAGATTTTAGACAATTGCTTGTTCAGTTCAATTGCCACGTGCTCAAGAGAGGATGAAATCTCAAGCTGATGAGAAGAGAGGAGACAAGAGTTTGGAGGTAGGTGAATGGGTTTTGTTAAGCTGCGAGCACACAGGCTACAGTCGGTTATGTCTTCGCGAAGCTAGCAGCAAGGTATTATATGGTCTGTATCCGGAAGTGCAACAAAAGGCGCTTATTGATCTGGAGCGACTCACGTGTTAAAAACCTGGGGACATCTGGAATTTCATGCGTGATTATAGATATCTGGCTGCAAAGACAGGGAGGGCATATATGCCAGACACTGCAGAAAAGTTCTTTAAAAAGCTTCCACCCAGCATTGGCCTGCGAATTGAGATGAAATATCAGGAGAAATACCCAGGAGCGCAAGTTGGTGTGGAGCCACGACTCAGAGTTTTTCCACCCCAAACTTCACAGTTTTTTACTAGGACTATTCACTCAAACTTCCAAAAGAAAAGTATAAAGGTTTTGGACTCTGATGACGGAATAATGGAGCCTGAAACCCGGCAAAAAGGTTTACCAGTTTAGAAACCCCGCTCTGATACCAGAGCAGAGCAGCGCAGAAACAAACATTGGTTTGGATCGTTTAAACGGAGTTTTGCACTCAAAAGAAAACAGAGCAGAGCAACGCAGAAACTAACATTGGTTTGGATCGTTTAAACGGAGTTTTGCACTCAAAAGAAAACACGTAAAAGATACAAAAAGGAAACTAGAAAAGAAAAGAAAGTAACATAATTTGTAGGAACAAGGATTTTATTGATGTTGCACACCTTTTATACAAACTCAAATTCACTCTTTGTGTGTCGCACTTCTGAGATGAATATGAGGTTAACACACACTAAATATATAGACAGCCTCCTAAGCTCAAAGATTCATAGTGCGGGTACGCTTTATGGACCCCATCGACCACTACGAAAAGTTTGGTTAAGGACAACAACTGCTGACAGGAAAAGATAACAAGCATGTGAAGCAATAGTTGCTCCATTATTGAATACAGACAAACTACTTTACATTATTATATGTGACACGCCATCCTGGTGGGGCTCACCACGTTCTTTTGTCAGAGATTCCTTCTTATCTTCTGGTAATGCCTTCCAGCTGTTGCCTGATGACCTGGATTTTGTCTGCTTGTTCGTTGACGTAAGGTCTTGCATCATTGTAGATATTATCTTTAGTGGACTTGCTGGTGTAAAATTGGGCCTTTGTTTGTAGGATTTGGGCCAACTCATGGATTGCTTCTTGGGCTTCTTGGGCTCTTCGCTTTGCGTCCAATTCAATTTGTTGGGCTTTTCCAAGCGCTGCATAGTAGTCATTAAGGCATAGTGGGCTGTTGGGGTTGGCCCTTTGGATTTCCTGCTCATACTGGCTTGGTAATCTGCGAGTTCCTCCGGCCATGGGTCTCCTTCACGCTCAACCTGGATCCACACCCGAATCAATCGGAATAACTGATCAGCAAACTGATTATGCTTACCGTCTATATGTTCTATGTTAACAATGCCACCAGTTCCAGTCAAGAAATCAGTAAATCCTATCCAGCGCACTCTTGAAGGTTTATTTTGGGCACTCTTATTGTAAAACTTTAGAATGGCCTCACAGTCCGTTCGCAAAGTGATTTCCTTTTTGTCCAGGTAATAGATTTTAAGTCTTTCCATTGTTTCCATGCACGCATGGATTTCTGCATTTGGGGATTTTATGGTTGTGAACTTCCCACTTGCATAAGCACATATTTCCTTGGAGCTTCTTGGGTCATTTCGCCTTTTCTTCCATTTGCACACGCCTCCCCAGCCGTCCATGCATCCATCCACCTCCAGAACAATGCGGGCATCCATGGGAGGGATGCTCATATCCGGCAACCGTTGAACTAGTTCCTTTATCTGATTGATAAGCTGCCAGTCAGAGGGTTTGAACCGTTTATCACCGTGGGGGCTGGTTTTAGAGTACAATGGTCCAAGTAACCTTCCAATGTCTTTATATATGGTCGAGCATAATTAATGATTCCCAGCCAGGACTGTAACCCCCTTTTGGTCTGCAGAGCCTCACCTTTGACTTCTACAATTTTTTTGATGAGATGGGGTTGGAGCCTCATTTTTCCTTTGCTGAAAACAGCACCTAAGAATTCAATCTCCTCGCAGGCTATTTTCATCTTATTTTCTGATAGGATTAGCCCTTCCCTCTCACAGACATGCAGAACTTTTGTCAAATGCCTAGCATGCTCCTCCACATTGTTGGAATAGACAATAATGTCATCATTATAGACGGATACAAAGTCTTCCATTCCTTTGAAACAATGATCCATCTTCCTTTGGAATGTAGCTGGTGCATTTTTTAGGCCGAATGGCATGACCAACCATTCGTAGAGCCCCCCGGGACTAGGAATGTCGTCCATGGGATTGATTCTTCCTCCATAGCTACCTGGTGAAAACCAGATTTTAGGTCAAATTTTGAGTATAATTTTGACCTTCCCATTTTCAGTTTTAAGCCTTCGATTCCCTGCAAGCTATACTGATCCTTGTATGTATTATCGTTCAGAGCACGATAGTCAAAAACCATACGTTGCTTGCCTTTGACCTCCCTTCCGGTTGCTGGGTCGATACTGGTTCCTGAATTGACCAGAACTGCTACAGTTCGGTGCCGACTTTCACTTTTCCGGATCACCCCAATTTGTAGTAGGGTTTCCACATGCTTCCTGAAATCTGCTTCCATTTGGGCTGTGACATGCTTTAGTGGCCTATCCTGGATTGTTATATCGGGATTGATGATGCTCAATTTACATTTAATCCGATTTCGAGCTCAATGTTTTAGCGGGCTTTCTCCAACAATTCCGGTAGCCTTTAGTCTATTAATCAGGCCCATAAACTTCTGTTGAAATGAAGGACTAGGTCTTCCCTAATTCAAGTATATCATTTCCCTGACATCCATTAACTCATGTCCTTCAAGTTGGGTTACCTTGGCCATTTCTCCCTTCGGACGAGTGTCAACTGTTGCGATATTCTTGTAGAAGGTGACAATATTTCCTTCCATACGGACTCCTCCTGCCATCGACCGAATAAAGCTACACCCAATAAGCATATCAATACCATCCCTCAAGGTCATCTCCATACAGTAGGTGAATGGGATCCGGAAACTGTTTTCACCTATTACCATAATTCCTTCTTTCAGGCTATGAGAAGCTGTTTGTTGGGAATTAATTCCATTGAAAGTTACTGACGGCAAGCCCTAATAAGCAATAGACTGGATAACTCGATATCATTGAGCTTCACGCAGTATATAAATCGACCACCCACTAGCCAACCGCAACATGACGAAAATGATATAGAGGAAGTGATGGAAGAATTTGCACGAGTCTGGCCCAAATCCTACAAACAAAGGCCCAATTTTACACCAGCAAGTCCACTAAAGATAATATCTACAATGATGCAAGACCTTACGTCAAAGAACAAGCAGACAAAATTCAGCTCATCAGGCAACAGCTGGAAGGCATTACCAGAAGATAAGAAGGAATCTCTGACAAAAGAACGTGGTGAGCCCCACCAGGATGGCGTGTCACATATAATAATGTAAAGTAGTTTGTCTGTATTCAATAATGGAGCAACTATTGCTTCACATGCTTGTTATCTTTTCCTGTCAGCAGTTGTTGTCCTTAGCCAAACTTTTCGTAGTGGTCGATAGGGCCCATAAAGCGTACCCGCACTATGAATCTTTGAGCTTAGGAGGCTGTCTATATATTTAGTGTGTGTTAACCTCATATTCATCTCAGAAGTGCGACACACAAAGAGTGAATTTGAGTTTGTATAAAAGGTGTGCAACATCAATAAAATCCTTCTTCCTACAAATTATGTTACTTTCTTTTCTTTTCTAGTTTCCTTTTTGTATCTTTTACGTGTTTTCTTTTGAGTGCAAAACTTCGTTTAAACGATCCAAACCAATGTTTGTTTCTGCGCTGCTCTGCTCTGTTTTCTTTTGAGTGCAAAACTCCGTTTAAACGATCCAAACCAATGTTTGTTTCTGCGCTGCTCTGCTCTGGTATCAGAGCATGGTTTCTAAACTGGTAAACCTTTCTGCCGGGTTTTAGGCTCCATTATTCAGTCATCAGAGTCCAAAACCTTTATACTTTTCTTTTGGAAGTTTGAGTGAATAGTCCTAGTAAGAACCTGTGAAATTTGGGGTGGAAAAACTCTGAAGAGCACTTAAGTCCCGTGTTTGTGGCTGTGTTGAGTTTCCAAATCTTCAAGGCAAGGATTCCAAACACCTGAGAAACGTAAAAAAGGTCTAGACCCAGCTGATGTTTAGTGTGCCTGGCTTTCTCAAATCACCAGGAGGCAAGCTTATCCGGCAAAAGGTTATACTTCAACCAAACTACGCAAATCTAGCTGAAGCCAGAGTTCAACTAGGGTGGTTAGAGGACGTAATACAACACTTTGAGGAAGAAAGACCGGATCTTGCTAACACTTACAGGATCCAGAAGGAAGACATTCAAAAAAGAATCCAAAGCCTTGCCAGGTGAAGGATCTCTTTCGTTAATGACAGATTGGAGGCAATCCACCAAAACTAGGAGTTATTCTGACGCCATTAAAGCCACAGAATCAATTGAGGAACCCTCTATTGGATTCTTGAAGCCAACTGAAGCCCGTGGAACTGTGTCTCAAACCGGAATTCTGATAAAACAAAACAATACCATCATCCAACTGTTAATACAAATAGCAGAAGAAGTACGTGATAATCACGAATAATACAAATAGCAGAAGAAGTACGTGATAATCACGAAGACCTACAACAGCTCCAAAATATTGTTAAAGGCAAAGCAAAGGCTGTAGACTTGCCAGAAGGAATAGAAGGACAGCTAGACGAAATACAAAAACGGCTGGAAGGCCTGCATATAGGTGATTCAAAACCTGCACCACCCAAAAGGCGAAGTCCGTTCTTTGTATTCAAGGATCCCCTAAAGATATATGAGGATGTCAAATGAAAGGAGACAAAGCTTTGAAATGCCCGTGCGAAGTCTTAACGCTGACCAACTTCCCACCCAGATTCCCACTCAGGAAGATCAGATTCGCAGTTACCGACGTGGATCAAGGCTCGCGTATGAAGCACGAAGAAGGCTAAAGCTTAGAGGTAATGGAAGAGCCATGGAAAGAATATTGGACCCTGAGGAAGAATTGACTTGGTCAAGGAGGCGGCGAGCAAATATGATTCCAGCTGAACGCTCTATGAAGCAGGATGGAGGACGGTGAACCACCGGGTTTACCAACACTACGCAGAGCAGAGTATGAGAGTAGTGGATGGTCAGCAGGAGAATTTG
The DNA here is from genome assembly GCA_022829125.1 of Lathyrus tuberosus. Lineage (NCBI taxonomy): Eukaryota > Viridiplantae > Streptophyta > Magnoliopsida > Fabales > Fabaceae > Lathyrus > Lathyrus tuberosus. Next base: position 4,157,357 of record JALAZF010000162.1, on the reverse strand, counting down.
CAGCTTATCAACAGACAAAGTTATCAGCAACTTGAACGGGAAGGTTACAATTTGATGCATATAGGCTGTATCATGACCAGGGTACAAGTGCTGCATCGACGTGATGCAGGGGTCATGGCGTTAATGGCCCTTCGACAGACTAATTGGACGGATGATCGGGCCATCGTGGCGGTAGCAGAGGTTGATCTGTCCCAAGGATCGCAACTGATCTACTTTGTCCCAGACCTTCTACTAGGTCTAAACGCTGCGCACAAACGACTTGAGCTGGTGATCCAAACACGTGGATATGACTCATGGACTGGTGAAGAGCCGAACCTATTAACCACCAGGGCAGTGGTGGGAAGGTTAACTAACACTAGTTATGCGGCTTTTCGGTACTGAATTGAAGGCTTAACTGATTACCTGGCTTCAAATGGGATACAAGCACTCCCAGGGCAGCGGCACGGAATTCAGGAATTGCTGGGGCAACGGTGGATTATCCAACCCACAGTAAGCAACGAGGTGTAAGTGCCACGGCAAGCCCTAATAAGCAATAGACTGGATAACTCGATATCACTGAGCTTCACGCAGTATATAAATCGACCACCCACTAGCCAACCGCAACATGACGAAAATGATATAGAGGAAGTGATGGAGGAATTTGCGGGAGTCTGGTATCAGGATGAACCGTATGATGAGCAGATCGAAGCAGCAGAGGAGGTCGCGTATGTAATCACCGACGCCTGGATGTAGGCAACCCAAAAGATATATGATGATTACCGAAAGCAGCAAGAGGAACAAAGCCTAAGGAATATTGAGAGGGAAAAAATTCTTGAAAAACTCGAGAAGCAGCGACAGGAAACTCGCAAAGCCAGACAATTCAATGATTCGATCAGTGGCCAACAGCAGCAGCATCCTCAATGAAATTGGGGATACCTGAACGAAGGAACGGGCAGATATGACTATGTGGTGTCCTATGACGCTCCACCCTCTGCCTCCATTCCCTTAGCGGCAGTTCAGGCAGCCACTACTCGATGGGATGATGACGTCGGCCCAGAAAACCCGGAAAATGAGGAGGACTGGCACACGGCATCAGTACACTCGTATCCGCTTACTGATGATGAACGACCTGATAACCAAGATGATTTGGCACCTATGGAAGATGGTGATCCTTATTCTTCAGAGGATGAAATGGAAGACCCTGAGGAGGAACCCCCTTGTTTCTCAGATGAAGAAGGATATGTAGCTGAAGAAGGTGACCTAGACTTTGATTACCCCATCTTTCGACCATATGAGGCACAATTCTCCAGGGTGGTTGGGGAATCATCTGTAAAATCACCATATGGGCGACCTGCTGAACCCACTATGGGGCAAGTCAACTATCCACCAGCGCAGCAGAGGCCAGACCAAGTGGTGGACAATATCAGGGCAAGAACGGAAAGATACAGGGCAAAGGCTGCCCGATCCCATGCAAATAACTGGGATTTACCTACTGCACAACAGTCTCAAGGCGCAATATTGGTTCTATCCGATGACTTCAGCAAAACGACGGATGTAATAGACAGATGGGAATCAATCACAAAGAACCATGTGCGAGATAAGACGTTTGCTAGTAATCAGGATAAAGTGGACTACATTGAAAACCTGTTGGGTGAAACTGAGAAGAAAACCTGGGTGCAGTGGCGAATGGCATACCCGGACGAATTTGCAAGCTTGGTGGAAATTGCTGATGACACCCAGAATGTGACCTCGCAAATACGTCGTATTTTCATTCTCGAAGACCCATATTAGGGTTCAACGGAAGTGCAGCAAAAGGCGCTTATTGATCTGGAGCGACTCACGTGTGAAAAACCTGGGGACATCTGGAAACCTGGGGACATCTGCAGGAATTCGGTGGCTATTAATGCAACAACACGATGCTCCAGTATCCAGGATGGCCTGAATCTTGAAGTCTGGGATGCCTGGGATTTGGAATAAAACCGTTATATTGAATAGTTTATTCAACACTCGGCGCCCCTGCATGGGTTTGGATTCTAGCCTGGATTCTGCCTTCAATGTCCATTCCTCCGTCAACAGGTTACCGAGCTCTGCCTAATACTGGAAGGGGTGGGGACTATGGCTAACAAGCTCAAACTACCTGTTACATCCAAGGTTCATCCGGTGTTTCATGTGTCCCTTTTGAAGAAGGAAGTGAGAGAGTATCACGAGGAGAGAGAGCTACCAGAGCATATGATGGGGGATAGTAGTGTTAAAACAGTGGAAGGGAAGGGATTATTGTTAGGACCACTTTCCATACTTTAACCTTGAGGACAAGGCTGTGGCTTCAGGAGGGAGTAGTGTTAGGACCCAAGCTGCTAGTAAAGGTCCAAGTGAGCAATTGGCCAATCATAGTGATAGTGGGTCCAGAATGTAGCTGGTATATTCTAGAAGGGGTAAGTTGAGAACTTCCAAAGAAGAGCTGGATCGGTGATGTTGGGGAGTGAGGTTGAGACTGATCACTACTTTTCGTTATTAATAGAGGAGGTGCATATCTGAAAGGATCACTCCTGAGAATCTAGCTAGTTTAGCTTCCTATAAAAGCCTAGCGATGTGGCACATTTGGGTGTTTTCCCTTCTGTAATTCCTTCAATCACATTTATTAGTTATACAGTCTCCTTTTTGACCATTGCTTACCATATTTTACTGTTTTGAGGATTGGTTCCTAACATGTACCATGTTCAAATAGTTATTTGTAACATGCACCACTCTGGTGAGTGGCGTTTCAATGTTCCCTCCCCTCAACGTACTACTGATATCTTGCAAGAAATGCAAAGTAGTATCTTTATTAGCCGGACCCAAGACCAGTTATTGGAAATTCACACTATTAGAGAAATAGTTCCTAACATGTACCATGTTTTATTTGTAACATGCACCACTCTGGTGAGTGGCGTTTCAATCTTCCCGCCCCTCAATGTACTACTGATATCTTGCAAGAAATGCAAAGTAGTATCTTTATTAGCCGGACCCAAGACCAGTTATTGGAAATTCACACTATTAGAGAAATGCTAGTTTAGGCTTAGCCTAAGTTTGTTAAATCTATCTAGACTGACATCTGTCAGCTTGACTGTACCAAACCTGCTTTAGCAGGTCAACTGTTTGCTGATATAAATGCAAACAGTTGCAGCTTTTTGTAACCAACTTTCATACATTCAAAAGTTAGTTACAACTTAAATGGAGTCTCTATCTATACTTTCACACACAAGAGTGGTATTGCGCTTAGCCATGTGTAGCCTTTTAGTCATGTCAACAGAGGAGTATTAACATCGACATTTGAGTGGTATTGCGCTTAGCCACGTGTAGCCTTTGAGTCATGTCAACAGAGGAGTATTAACATCCACATTTCAGAGAACATGAAGCAGTCTTTATGGCTCATTTTGTTCATGATTGGCTCATATCAAATGTTTTTAGAACCTCTGATATGTGTGGTGCAGCCCAAGAGGCAATTTTACATGATTTGTAAGCATTTTTATGCTTGAAACAACGACCAAGATTTGAGGTTTTGAAAAAGTAGGTTATCTGATACTGATATTTTACAGTCAACTAGTCAAGTTACCTTGCATATTACCCTCAACCCAGGTTTGCAAAAAGAAACTAATCAAGGGTATTTTGGGTAAAAAATAAATGGACTGAAAAATTTGAAAGTTTGTTTTTTAAAAAGGAACCAAAAAACTTCACAAGGTCCTGTTTATATAGGGGGACTAAAGTAGTATGCAAAAAGTTTTATGTAAATGAGATATTCAGGCTTGAGGGGAGTGTTGATTTTCTTTGGTTTGGTTGATATCTTGTACCGGTAGAATAGAAAACAGGAGCTGCACCTTTTGTTACTAGATATATCAATCTCTAAAATTTAGAGATTTAAAAATTTTCTGTAATTTGTGATTTGTTTAAACTTCCAGTTCCCTCCACTTTTCCTTCTAATTACTTCATTGGTTCAATTATATAGAGTCAGTATATTTAAAGCACCTTTCAGATTCTTATATTTTTGCCTCAAGTTTATTTTGCTTTTTATTTCAGAAGTGCAGGTAGAGTTGCATCACTTCGACAACTTTCAAATAGTTTTGCTCAGTTCAATAATTTGCATCTTTCACTTCGATCAAAGAAACCGCTAACTAGAAAGGTACAGACACACTATTAAACTAAGTTTGATTGTGTATAAAGCTTTTTGTAGCAAGCTGTATGTTGCTTGAAAGTAATAGCATTCTGTGTGATTACAGGATGCTGCAGCAATTAATGAATGGAGATTTTCCAAATTGAAGGAGTACAAAGACCAAAATGTTGAAGCAGAAAATGAAGCTTTCGATCGATACATGCAAAATGTAGATTTACTGGAAGAAGTATTATCCGTGAAGCCTTCTGATGACAATGTGCCCTCTGTATCTGAGGCTAATCCTATTCCTATGGAGAACAGTGAGATCATGATACCAGGGTTAAAATTGCAGTTAAGGTCAAATTCAACGAGAAGCGATGGCGTGAGAATAAGAATAAAAAAAATAGTTGACGAGGGATTAAAGAAGCTTAAGAAGTGTGCTGTAGATGGTGACAGCAATGAACAAATCAGCGAAGTTAATGAATCTTCAAATAAGAGAAAGAGGACAGAAAAGTTATCAGCTATCAGTGATCTTATGGACAAAATCAACAAAGCCCGAAGTGAGGAAGATTTGCAGTCATGCTCGGAGGTGAAGTTACAGCTTTTCAATTCAGACAAAAACTCTGCCATGGTACAGGCTACAGACGATGAAATGCATCAGAATCAAACTACCGAAGGTGATGTTGCACCAGCAAAAGAATTGGATTTTTCATTACCGAAATTGGTCAGTGCTACTGAAATTGATCAAGAAACTCTCAACACCATAGACAAACACTTTTCTTCTCTTGAGTATGTAGGGCAGTTATGAGGTCAGATTTAGTAGTTAAAATTTTGCTTCTTCAGAAGGAAAGAAATCTAAATGCTGTGTTGTATCATTCAAGGAAAATGCTATGTAAAATTAGAATTAGTCAAAATGGAAGCTTATCATTGTCTTAAAAAATCAGAACGAATCCATTTTTTGAATTATTGGATTATTTGAACAGTGAACTTGTTATATTTTCAGTTTAACCATTGTTTGATTTAAATGAGGTTAAACAAAAAAACTAATCAGATGAACTAATCCAGTCATGATTTCAAAGTATCACCGGTTCAATTATCATATCAATTTTTTAAAGAATGAGTCGGGTTGTAAATATATTAATACGTAGGAGTTTGAAATCGAATTCCAATTATCCACTTCTGCAGCAACGTTTAGTGAGTGTAGATACTGGATTATTTGATTAAAAGCTGGAGAGTGCTTGCGGCCCCCTAACTATTACCTTTTCACCCTAGTGTGTAAAAAGCCAAAACTATTTTAGAATTCGGAAATGCACCGGAAGTATTTTGTGCACACAATTTATTTGCTTTTGAGGTACATCTCAATTCAATGACTAAATTCACTTTGGAAATTTCATTTTTGAAGTGTCTTAAAAAATGCATTTATGAAGAAAATTTCATTTTCGAAGTGTCTTAAAAAAATGCATTGCTGAAACCTATTTGAACCAGAAAAAAAGAATAAAAAAATACTGAAACTTAGGTTATAATCATCCTTGCAAATGAATTTTTTTTTTATAAAAATCAAAATTAATAGTAATACATTGTATTTTGAAATAAAATATATTTCACGTTGAATAAAAAAAAATTAGCATCTTATCATAATTTTTTTTTTGGAATAAGGATAATATTATTACCAAAAAACACTAAAAGCACGCCGATCAAACGATCCAGGCACACAAGTACAAATCAACCACAGCCAGCTAGATTCTATTACAATATGCTTTAAGCTTTCTATTTAAGCTAGCCTTACCAATAATCACCTCTAACACATACTCACTATTCAACTCATTTATGTCTCCATTTTAGAATACAATTCTATTTCTAACGTACCAAACATGGTATATCACTTCAGCAAAAGCTACCTTCAGGATCTTTGACTTGCTTCCTTTGCCTTTAGAATGTTGCAACACCCATTGAATTTCCAAGTCCCACGTATCAGGAACATGCCTCCAGCCACACCTATTCAAAATACCGTTCCATAACCTCTTTGTCTTCTCACATTCAAAGAACAAGTGAGCTCTACTTTCAGGTTCTTTACAGAAAACACACTCACCATCATTATGTATGCCATGGTTCCTTAACCGATCTTTGGTTGGTAGCCGATTTAGACACACCAGCCACATACAAAAAACAGCCCTAGGCCTAGCAACATTCCCATAATTCATTATCCTCCAATCCACTCTTGGTTTTTCCCCTCTCAACACCCTATACATCTTCCCTGTTATGTACTTACCTCTCAGATGAAAATCCTGTCAGGCTCTAGTACATATAATCTCATCACGATGCTTAAACAAAGATTTTATAAACCAGGAACTATGTATAAGAGGATGATAGTTTTCAACATTACCTATTTTCATATAGTACACTTGGATCCAATGAATCCACAACCGATCTTTCTTCTCATAAATGTTCCAAAGAAGCTTTCCTATAGCTGCTATGTTCCACTCACTAAGAGCCGTAACATTCCAACCACCAGCAGCTACAGCATCACAAACACGGTCCTATGCCACCAATGCTTTCCTATTACCATCAAAATTGCCAGTCCAGATAAACTGCCTGCATAAACTATCAATGTGTCTGACCACTTTCTTAGGCAATAAGAAAACCTGCATCCAATAACTAGTAATGGAATGAATGACATTTTTAACTAGTTGAATAAGACCAGCATACGATAACAACTTGCTACACCAATGTCTCAACCTCACAGTCATCTTCTCAATCAGGGGCTGGCATCTGAAAATCGTTAGTTTCCTACTGTCAAGAGGGACCCCCAGATATTTGAAAGGAAGAGATCCAATGCTGAAACCCGTGACCTGTTGCAAGTGATTTCTGGTTTCCGTATCCACACCCCCCAGATAAATGAAACTCTTGGGGAGACTCATATGAAGACCAATAGCTTCTGCAAATTCCATGACTTTGCTAATTGTCAACTGGATAGAACCAACATCCCCTCTCACAAAAAGCAAAATATCGCCAGCAAAACAAAGATCTATAATCTTGAGCTTTTCACACTTTGGATGGAAATTAAAATTAGGATTCTTACCCAAGTTTTGGAGAAGCCTATGTAGATATTCCATAATAATTACAAACAGAAGGGGCGAGATAGGGTCTCCCTGTCTCAACCCTCTCTTTGCAATCAACAACTTAGAAGGGGCTCCATTAATGGCAAACCTGTACGAGACTGAAGTCACACAAGTCAGAATCCACTTAGAAAATGTTTGAGGAATTCCCAACTCAGTCATTATTTGAGCCAGAGAACTCCATTCCACCGTATCGTACGCTTTATGAATATCCATTTGGATCAAACACCTGGGGGAAATATTCTTCCTCTTGTAACCATGCACCAGCTCTTGGGCTAGAATAATATTATCTTGAATATTCCTGCCATACACAAACGCAGATTGAGTGTCATCAATTATCTTGCCTAGCACCTTCCCCAGCCTATGAGTAAGAATCTTAGATATTATTTTATAGATGGTACTACAACAAGAAATAGGCCTCAAATCCTTAACTGTCTTGGCTGCAGGAGACTTTGGGATCAAAGTAATTAGAGAGCAATTAAAGGCTCTATATAATTGATTGTCTTGAAAGAACTCCAAAACAGCATCTATAACATCATTCTTCACAACCTGCCAGGCAGCCTTGAAAAAATTGGCATTGTACCCATCCAATCCAAGAGCCTTAGAATTACCAATACTACACAGTGCTTTCCAAATCTCATTCTCTTCCACAGGTCTGATCAAGTACTTAGCCTCTTCCATGGAAAGAATATTACCACTTCTAACAGTAGGTATGTCAATACACTTGAGAGTAGTTGCTTGGGTACCAACCAGACTCTTGTAAAAACCAAGGATCTCCATCTCAATCTCCTCAGGTCTGCTAAGGGTCTCACCAGTCAAAGATTCCAAGTTGTTCATGGCTTTTTGTTTGTTTCTGTCCTTGACATAGGCATGAAAATAAGCTGAGTTGTAATCCCCCATTTGTAGCCACTTGATTTTGGATTTTTGCCTCATTATGGATTCTTCAATCTAACTCAAGTTAACCAGCTTCTCAGTATTAGTCTTCACTTACTCTAAGATGTCCAAGTTAAACATATCATTCTGAAGCTTCTCCTGCACCTGACTTAACTCTTGTCTAGCTTGAATTACTTGCATCTAGATATCAGAATACTTCCTATTCAACTGTTTAAGGACTGGCTGAAGTCTCTTAAGCTTTATCCACAGTCTGTACATAGGCCTTCCCTGAACCTCAACACCCCAGCTATTGGCAACACATTGCAAGAAATTAGGATCTTGAGCAGTATAATTAATAAACTTGAACAAAGACCTATTCCTACTACATTGGTTCAGCTTACTAATCTTAACAGGGGAATGATCAGAGATGTTAGGAGCCAGATTCTCCACAAAGTGGTCCTGAAACTTCTGAAACCATAAAGTATTAGCCATCACCCTATCAATTCTAGAATATATCAGCCCATTAGTATGCTTGTTACTCCATGTGTAATAACTACCTTTGGACTCCACTTCAGTAAGCCCAACCACATTCATCATTTCTTCAAGATCTTTGAATTCTGCTCTAGTGACTGGATTTCCTCCTATTCTATCTTGAGAAGTCAACACATTATTCATGTCCCCTATAACAATCCAAGGCCTAGTCATATTACTACCCAGCTCTTCAATCTCTTTCCACAAGATTTTCCTCTCCTCCAACTGATTGAAAGCATACACCACTGCAACAACATATTGAAGAGTTTTATCCACTCCATACACCTCCATGTGCATGAATTGTTCATTGGTTTGTAACACTTTGATATCCACCAAATTCTGATCCCAAAGAATCCAAATTCTACCATTACTATGATTCAGATAATTGTCTACAAACAACCACTTATTTCCAAAACTTTTTCTAATATTCACAGCTTTATTCATCTTAACCCTAGTCTCTAGTAAAGCAACAATAGGGACTTTAAAGGAAGACACATATGCACATACCTCCCTATGTCTAGCCACTTTATTGATACCTCTAACATTCCAAGTTACAATCATTGGCCCATTTGCTGGTTCCCCTTAGAACAATCTCCAATCCTAAGGGGAGTGAACAAGTTTTGGTAGGCAACAAATGAACTTCTAGGAGTATTAACCACTGATCTTTTCCCTTTGTCTCTAGTAACCTCTGTCCAATTCTCATCTTGAACTTTCACTTCTTGTTCTAACTTTTCTTCTTCAGCTTTTCCACTCTCCTTCTCTTTGGTACGACTTGGTTCTTCTCTAGGAGGTTCTCCACCAGTACCTTTGTTTGTGATAGGTTGCCATATTTTCTGTTTGACATGTTGTTTCTTCTGCTCACAATTATGCCCTATCTTCAAACATTTCTGGCAATAGATAGGCATCCATTCATATTCAACCCTCTGTTCAAGCATCTTACCTTTAGGATCCCTTATACTTATCACCTCTCTTGGTTTTTGCGTAATGTCTACCTCCACCAACACACGAGTGTAGGATATTCTGAGTTTCTTAGCTGTACACTCATCTGTGGTGATTGGTTTCCCAAGTGCACTGGCTATTTTGGACATGCTTTTTTCCCCCCACATGTGCAAAGGGAGGTTAGGCAGAGTAATCCACAATGGCAGCACCCTCAGCAGATCTTCTTTCATCTCAAACTCTGGGCTCCATTGTCAGATGAACACCAGCTTGCCAAAGATGAAGTATGGGCCTTGCGACATAACATTCTCTCTGTCCTCATGATTTTTAAACCGCACCACGAAGTACCCTTCGTCGTTATAGTACAGGTCCGGGAGGGAGACGAAATTCCAAGATTTCTCCATGAACTTCTTCACCGCATTCATCGACAAAGAATCCCCAAGAGCAAACAAAATCATAGCGTTTTCCCAGAACCCTAATTCATCTTCTATATCAGCCTCCTCAATCGTAACTTCAACATTTCCATTCACCACATTAGGAGCGATAAACTCAACATTCATACCTCTGTTTAAGTTTCGATTCCCTTGGATAATTTCCACCCAAGGTTTTTGAGTCTCCTCGTGCTGCTTCTCTGGTTTTGTGCTGACTTCCTCCTCTATACCTCTTTCTCCTCCCTCAGGTGGTAAGTTTGCCGTTGAAATCTGTTGCGACGGAGGACTCCTCTCGTCTTCCACCTCAAGACTCATAGGTTCGTCTTCCATCTCATGATTCCCAGACTCGTCTTTCGCCTCATGAACAATCTCAGGAGTAACATCAATTACATTCGCTTTTGTTACGATGGTCCTTTCCGCCCCTTTCTGGCGTGCCGCCACCGCTAATTTTGGCCGGACGACACCCCTTTTACCCATGGTTTACCAAACCCTAGCAGAGCAATTTAGGACCTACCAAACAAAAACATTTCCATCTTATCATAATTATTGTATAGAATTTGAACTTAATTTGTTAAAAACAGGGGAAAATTCATAAATTCAAATGTAATTTAATCCTTAATTTTTACTATGCACTACGTTGAGAAATCAATAAAATGGTTAAATTTTCATTTGTTATTTTGCTCTAGTAAGAGAAGCACTAAAAGTAAAGAGGAGGAAACTAGTAATAAGTTGGCTCCAGAGATACATTTAGACTAAATTTGAAAAATAAATTGGGGTGAGATTTAGTTTGAGAGTGTTTTGATGTGATCAAATTACATTCAGAAATGCATTTTCATAATCTGTCTGAGGCGAATTCAAATATGTATCTCCGAATGAATATATCTCAAAATGAGCGTGTCTCAGTTATAAATACATAGTGTGCGCATATGGTGATTTTGAAGATGCATTTCCTGACTAAATCTTGAAAAAACATAGGGTGAAACTCACTTTGGATATGTTTTGGTGTATAAAGGATGCATTCATAGATGCATTTCTGAATTTTGAGAGTATTTTTAAAATGTTATAAATGATTTTCCACCATTTAGAGTGAGATAAAAAAATTCCAAAAAATAGTCATAATTTATACACAATGCGTAAAGATGCAAAGATCTTGTTCATATTTTGGTATTTTAGCGTGTATTTGGATTTTAGGTGAAAAAAATTAGTTTAGTAAATTGATTTTTTAAAATTGGTTATGGTTAAAAGTTCATAGAAGATTAACTAATTTATATTAGAACAATGAATTGAACAAAAAATTTTCATATAAGAATTTTGTCTATGTTAGCCTTGTTATGTATAAGTGTGGCAAAATGGGTTTGTCCCGTCGTACATGTATGTTTTGCTCGCACCTTTATTTTATGGGACGAACTAAAGTTTTAGACTCATGTCCTTTAATGCATTCATTTTGATTTATTTTGAGACGCCGACATTATATAAATTTGGGTAATACTAATTTGTGCTCCTGAGACAACAGTTAAGAGATAAATGTAAATTTTTTTTAGAAATCATATATTAACTTTATTAAAAGTTAATAATAATAATAATAATAATAATAATAATAATAATAATGAGTTTCTAAACATGTGACTTTAGGACACAAGTTAACATTACCCAATAATTTTTGTTGCACTTTTTAGGTTTAAGAAGTGCAGTGTCAGCGGGCCCGGTCCACCCTAACTTTTTTTTGCGGAGCGAGAAAAGGTTTTAGGCCCACACCTTCACCCATGTTCGTCCCATTTTTTTTGTAGGTTTTTGCGGGGCGAATCTAAACAGGTCAGACATGACCATTTGTCACTCCTAGTATGCATAGTCGGTTTCAAACCCAAATAAATAAAGAGAGTATTGTTTAAGCGTTTTACAGTTATTGTAAATTTTTGTCCAATTTTTATGACATAAGATCAATTCTATAATGACGTGAATATCAAGTCGTTGTATATAAGCAACGGACGGTATGGTTCGAGTACACTGTTAAAAGAGCAAGGGTTTATGCATCACCGTCTGAATGTAATGAAAAATAAGAAAGGGTTTTCAAATTATTGTGAGTGAATGTGGGTAAATAAGTCTGTTCATGAAAGTATATAGACACACTTACTAGAAACTCTATGAAAATAGTGAATGCCATGGTTAAGAGGAAAATTAATTTCATGCGCCTACAAGAAATTAAGTGGATGGGTGAAAAAGGCGAAAAAAATTGAAAGTTCAAAATTTATGGTACATCAACAAAGTTAGATCTAAAAATAAGGTAGTGATTATTATAAAAAAAGGAGTGGAAGAAGGATATCATGGATGTGAAAATAGTCGGAGGTCAAATTGTAGTAACACAAGAGACCTTTAATGTTATTAGTGCTTATGCACCTCAGGTAAGGTTAACATAACACTTTAAAGTAAATTTTTGGGAGGATTTATAAGGTCTATTTTAGAATATGCTCAAAGGAGAGAAAAATTCTATAGGAGGGGATCTAAATGGACATGCAGGGAGCGTACAAGAGGTTTTAAGTGTATGCATGAGGGATGATACTGGGGAGGTAAATGCAGACGGTAAATTCATATTGAATTCTTCGCCGACTTTTGATCTTATATAGTTAATAGATCCTTTAGAAAAATATATGAGCATCTTATCACATAAAAGTGAAATGTCATGTTCTCAGATAGATTTCTTTCTTATTAGAAAGTCAGATAGAAAGTTTTCTTGGACTCTAAAGTTATATTGGAAGAGATCTTGACTACTCAATATATAATGCTGGTTATGGACGTAAGAGTCAATAAGAGAGCAAATAAAAGAAGTCATATGAGAGTTTCAAAGATCAAGTGGTGACATTTGAAGGATGACAAACATGGGAGTTTCCAACACAAGATCTTGGAGGGAGAGTTCAGATAACTATAAGGAAGTGCAAATGATATGTGGAACAAGTTGACCCAAGAGATTAGAAAAGTAGCTAAAGAGACATTGAAAGAATTAAGAAGTTTAGAATGGAAGTTTTCAGAGTAAACATAGAAAGAAAGAAGAGATATTTAGATCAAGTGAAGTGTGTTAAAGATGAAGGCAAAGTCTTGGTTCAGAAAACTGATATAAAGGATATGTGGAAGACATATTTATACAATTTATTTAATGAAGGATATGATATCTCACTGGACTTAACATGCTTGACATTACAGAGAAGATTGAAACTATAATTACTATTGTTGTATTAAAAAACAAGAGATAAAAAAACATTTAAAAGGATGAGTGACAATAAGACGGTTGGGTAAAATAACATACTTAATAAAATGTGGAAAATTCTTGGAGATAGAGGTATGAGTGGCTCACCAAACTATTTAACAAGATCATGATGTCAAAACAAATGTTAGATAAATAGAGAAGAAGAGTTTTAGTTCCAATCTATAAGAACATGAGGATATGTATACAAAACTTTGCAGATTATAGAGATTAAACTAATGAGTCATACCATGAAGTTACAGGAAAGAGTGATTTAACATAGAATAAGAAAAGAGACTTAAGTTACTGATAATCTATTTGGCTTTATGCTTGGCAGGTTGACAATGGAAGCAATTTATCTACCACAATGTGTGATGGAACAATATCGGATGGACCAATAAAACTTGCACTTAATTTCATTGACTTGGATAAAGTGTCTGATAGAGTGTCTAGAGATATTTTGTGAGAATCTATAGAAATAAATGAGTTAATATTTCCTATATTTGAGATATCCAAGGTATGTATGAAGATCTATCGACTAGTGTGTTAACACAGGGTGGAAAGATGCACGATTTCCCCATCACAATTGCACCAAGGTTTAACGATAAATCTTTACCTTTTTGCTTTAATTTTGAACGTGATCGTGAAACATATAAAAGATCTAGCACCAAGATCTATGATTTTTGTAGATGATATAGTCCTACTTAGAGAGTCTAAGGAGGATTGAAATGAGGTTGGAGTCTTGGAGACGAGCCTTACAAATGTATGACTTTCCCCTAAGTAGAAGTAAGACAAGGTATATGGAATGTAAATTTAGTGAAAGAAGAATAATTTTTAATTTAGAGGTGCAAGTTAGAGACCATATCATACCACAAGTCACAGTCACAGGCTTTAAATATCTTGGGTTTGCAATTCAAAACAATGGAGAAATATGAGAGAATGCAATTGTTCCGTTTTGGAACCAAAAATAAAGAGAGAGATATGGAAGTTGTGACGAAGTATAACTTCCTATGCGATGGAGATGGGGGTGTACCTGCAAGGTTAGAAATCTGACACTTAAGTCAATATATGAAAGAGTAGAGAGTATTCAAATTGTCTTTGAAACTTGTTACCTGATTCGGAACCATTCCCTATATATAAGGGAGAGAAATAACAATCTCTCTATCTTTCAAGCGTGAAATGTAAGAAGGTAGCTCAAATCCAGAAGAAGAGCTTGCACCAACCACTAAGTCCAAAAGGCTCACCTTTGACCTCAGGAATCGACTTCTAATGCCGGTAAAGTATGTAAATTTATCATCCTTTCCTGTGCACAACTTTACTTTTCCAGATCTGTTGAAAAACCATGGAATTGATAAGATAATATCTGAAATAGGTCCTTATTACCCTGACCTAGTTAAAGAATTTTTCTTAAATTTGTATGTTAGAACTGATGAATTTGATGATCGTATTTTAACATCAAAGGTTAGAAATGTTGAAATAAGTTTGGATTTAGAGACTTTTGGAAATCTCTTAGGTGTATCTCACGAGGGTCAACCTATTCGTCAAGGTTATACCCCAGATACTAATGGTTGAAAGGATTACAATAAAATGGATTATTATTTCAGAATCTCTCGTATTATTCAAGTTGAAATTCTGAGTCGGCAAAATGTTGCATCTTCTCGGGTTTTATTATTTGCAAAGAATTTAACTGTCAGTGATCGAATGCTTCACTATATTATTGCTTATGTATTGATTCCGAAGCATTCAAACCATGCTCAGATTAGTGACACGGAGTTGCATATTATGTATGCTCTCAAAAATAGGTTGAAAGTCAATTGGGCGTACACCATCATGTATCATATGTTTTATCAACAAAGCTTAAGTGGAGGACTACCGTATGCAAGAATTGTTTCGAAAGTTTTGGAATCAATTGACTTACATTTAAAAAGAGAACCGAAGATTGTTATGACTTCAAAAGAGTGTGAGATAAATGGTTCTACATGTCTTCAGAATACGGGAATGATCAAGAATAGAAATGGACTTTTTGTGTACAAAGATGATGTTCCTTCAAATGCTCCTCCACCGGCTCCAGAAGGCGGCTACACAAACGAAGCACTTTACAATAAGATGTGTTCTATTGAGGCAACCATGAATAGGAATCACCAAGAACATACCTTTGAATTGGCTTCCATAAAGCGCATGTTGCTAAAGCTCACCAAATCTCGTCGCCGAAAACCACAAGTGGAGGAAAGTAAAGAAGAAGAAGAGGAAGAGGAAGAAGAAGACACCAATGTTATGTCGTAGAGTGATTAGATATCTTGTATTGCATTATAATAGTATTATCATTATGTTTTTTCTATTCTAAGTTTCTAAGTACTTTTGCTCTTAGGATATGTTATGTTTTGTTTTAATGTTCTAAGACCGTTGTTATGTTTCATTTTAAGGATTATATTATGTTCCGTCAAACTATGTTATGTTATGTTTTGTTAATTATGCGTTGTGCAAGTATGTTAAATATTTTATGTTTTACTTGTGTTTTTCCAAGTTCATACATATTATGATGTTTCAAATTTTAAGTCTTTTCCCTTCCCTTTTGGTAATGACAAAGAGGGAGAAGTATTGTTGTTTGTTTGTTTGTTTCTCTAACATTAAATTTCAGAAAGTCAAATGTATTAAAATTCTTAAGCATTGATTAAGGGGGAGCACTCATCAAGGGGGAGTATTGTCACATGTTAGAGAAAACAATGTTGAACCAAACTTTCAAGAAAAAGGTTGTCATAATAAAAAAGGGGGAGAATGAAGAATCAAGCTTCTCAAATGTGTTTTGATGAAGACAAAAACATTCAACAACCAATTGAAACTCTAAAAAAGGGAATAGCTCAAGACTAGTAGCATATCTCAAGTTTCAAAGTGTATCAAATGTCTTGAAGTTTTAAGTGATTGATCATGAATTATAAGGTATATGAACTCAACTTGTCTTTGCATATACAAGTGTTCAAAACATCACTCATACTTGCCATATTTCATTAAAATGTTTTTTCTAGAAAATCATTGCATTTCACATCATTTTCAAAAGTATTTTTCAATTTTAGACACTGGTTTATCGATTAACCAAATCATGTGTTAATCTGTTAACTGATTAACCTTTGATAATTTTGAATTTTTTGGACGTTACAAGGGGTTAATCGATTAACCATTTAGTAGTGCCAATTGGTTAACCGATTAACATTGAACCACTATGTAAAAGTACTTTGTTTTTTCAGCCAAATGATTTTCAAATGTGGTTTTTGAAGCATGACAACATTTCACTGATTACACTCATCTGAATAGGTGCATTGTGTCTTTAAATTACTTATACTAACACACTCTATGTGTATGTTTTTCGTAGAGGTCTTTTAACATTGATGAAAACCGAAAAAAGTATTGTCTTCAATTGGTCGGAAAAAGACTCAGAGGGTTTCGAACTTTTTTATCAACCACTTTTCTAAAGGATGAGCAAGGGAAGTTTGTTGAAGCAGAACTTCCAACCAAGTATGCGGATTTGATTACACCTGAAGAATGGGAGACATTTGTAGCCAAACGAAGAACTGCAAAATTCAATGTAGTGTTAATTTGTCATGTCTAT
Organism: Lathyrus tuberosus; assembly: GCA_022829125.1. Taxonomy (NCBI): domain Eukaryota; kingdom Viridiplantae; phylum Streptophyta; class Magnoliopsida; order Fabales; family Fabaceae; genus Lathyrus; species Lathyrus tuberosus. The sequence goes on along the minus strand of JALAZF010000162.1, from coordinate 4,140,526 downwards.
TAATTGTATTGTATACTTGTTGCATTAGATTGTTCTGATATGACTTAAACTTGTTTATCCAGAAAGTAAGTGACATAAATCGGCAAAGAGCATCAAAACCGGCATATCCATACAAAAAAGGGCGTTTGGGATATGCACGCTTACAGCAAAAAATGGTAAGTATATATAAATGCTATAATCTTATTAATTGTCTGATTGTGTTATAATTGATGATCTTATTATTTGTCTCAATGTGTAGTTAGAAGAGAGTAAAAGTGAAGAAACATCTATTCCGGGACACATTTTGTGGAAGGCTGCTCGTGTCGGCAAGGATGGAGTTGTTAGGGAAGATGTTCAACATGTTTTTGACGAATGTGTAAGTATAACATTATGTCTTTAATTAAATCAAAAGTTTACTAACATATAATTTATTTTTAATCCCCACTAATAATTGTCGATATGTAAATGAATTTCAGGAGACTCTATCTCAATCCTTAACTACAGCTCAGGACGAGGATTGCAGGAGAATACTTAGTCGAGTACTAAATGTTCCTGAGTATTCTGGCCGTGTGAGGGGTAAGGGATTCGGTGTGACTCCATCATCCTTATACAAGCATCCAAAGAAAAAATCCTAGCAATCAACAAGTGATGCAAATGTTGGAGGAATTAAAAGCGCAAGTCCGTGAATTGCAAAAGGACAAAGAAAGATATATGGCAGAAAAACGCGGTTCAGAGTTGAAAGATACTAGTGACAAAGCTAGTATCAATTGTCAGAAGAAATTTCCCGAGGTAATTATATATGTTATTATGAAATTAAATTAGCCCATTCATTTTAATTGACATATATACACATTAACAATAACATATTTATTATTGGTTTAGGACATTTCATCTTGTCAGCTGTATTTGTCGTCACCGACTTATCGCATAGTTGGCAAGGGAAAAATGCATAACACTTTGGGAGATTTACTTCACCATAAACCGATCCCTGATGGATATCTGAAAGTATCGGTTGATATTGCATTAGAGCTGGATACGTTGCTACCGATACCTGACGTTGTTTTAGAGACCACATTGATGCGAGATGCAATAGAATCGTTTGTTGCATGGCCGACAGACCTCATTTTCATAGATGAGGAGGTATGTTGAAAACCATTATGAATGTTTTAGTAATCAAATGTCAATTATGAACCATTACGTACATTTTTTTTACATGGTAATGTTAGACTCCTACAAAACCCGCATCTAGGGATAAAGAGATTTTGTGGCACAACGAGTCTGTTGCATCACAAAAAGAGGTACATTAAAAGTGTTAATTCTGTGATCCGAATGCAAAAGCTTCATGATTTTATACGTTGCCTAACTTATATAATTTTTAGGTTCCTGCTCAAGAGTCACAACAAGTCACCAAGGAAGTTAGCAACGTATCCAACAAAAAAAAAAGGATCTTCCAAGGACCGGACCAAAAAGAGCTTCTGTTGGTCGATTTAGGATGTGTCTTGAAACACTTATGGGAGCATCAGATTTGATGCATGGTGCCATTCGTCAAATAGAAATGGAGGAAGGTGTTTTTGGTTTTTCTAATTTCGAAACACATGCAAAAGAGGACATGGATCAAATTTTTCGGCATCTTGAATTAGGCATCGGTGTTATGCAGTCATACATGTGGTAAGCAGATCAATCTATTATCTAATTAGTTGAATAATTTATTTACACATTTCAATGAAAATATTCTAATGTTTATTATGTTTTTATTTAAGGGTCTTGTATGACAAATATATGTGCAGGAATCCATTGTCAAACAGATTCTATTTCGTGTCTTGCACCCGTGTCAACGCACCATTAATTGTTCAGGATCCAGATTCAGTAAGAGATCACTTAGTCGAGAGATTTATGGCCAGCAAGACAGAAAGTTTGTACCTTTTACCGTATAATACTGGCAACGGGTTAGATTTTCCTTCTAATTTCATTCTAATCTTTATATCTTTTGCGTAGAAAATTTCCATCTAAACATTTGTTTTATTTTACAGTGGTCACTGGTTGTTGGTTGCTATTATTCCTATAAAAGAAGTAGTGTATTATCTGAATTCATTGGATGGTGAATGGACATCATATCCGGATATGAAGGATATGGTTGATACGTAAGTGAGATTGTTCTAAATATTCGTGTGTATTTGTATATTTAATTATTTCTGTGAGATTGTTCTAAATATATGTTTTTATTTTGTTAGAGCAATACGAGTATTCCGATCACAAAGAGAAGCTCGAGTACCACGGTCTAAAGCAAACAACATTACTTGGGTCAGAGTGGAGATATATTAATTTTCACAATTTTGCATACAATAGTGATGGTACTTGATATGGAGGTAAGATTACTTGTTTTTCTGTGTAGTGTGCTCGTCAGCGTAATGGTATAGATTGCGGTTATTATGTTTTGAGGTTTATGAGAGAAATCCTTCAATTGGATCAAATAGAGATTCCAATCTTGGTATGGATTTATAACTTAGGATTTATTTTAGTATTTATCGAATATTTCATATAATTTATGACTTTTAACTAAATCATGCATATTATGTTTTATTATGTAGTACTTTGATGAATACAAGAGTGCTTATTACTCGAAAGAGAAGTTGGAAGAAATCAAGAAGGAATTGTGTGAATACTTTATTGAGAAAAGAATCATATAAGGTATGGAAGATGTTGTGTATAGTTATGGGATTGGAAGTGGTTGCATATTAGGAATCTTTAGAAGTTAAATGATTTCTAGGTGAACAAATTGTTATTAGAATTATGGATTGGTGTATATATGATGCATGTTTGTGTTGATTTATATCAAATGGTTTATGTTTTGAATGGTAATGGTGTATAAATTTTGGATTATAATGGTATATAATGCCTATATAAGGCCTATGTGTTGAAATAAAGGCTTGTTGAATGTCATACAATGCCTATTTGTTTGAAAGAAAGACTTGAATTATACAGGTTTATGGTATTATTTTCTAAAATTTTTTTTCTAAAAAATAAGGAATAGGCAGCGCTTTTAAAAAAAAAACGCTTCTTAAATTCTGATTTTTTAAAAAGTGCTTTTAGAAAGCAAATTTTACGTGAAGAAAAGAAAGCGCTTTTTAGAAAAAGCGCTGCCTATAGTACACAAAGCGCTTTTCACTAAAAGCGCTGCCTTAAAGTGAAATAAAAAATACATTAGACAGCGCTTTAAAAAGCGCTTTCTAAAGGGGGACAATAGAAAGCGCTTTTTCCTAAAAAAACGCTGCCTAAAGATGCCAAAAGAAAGCATAAAAAGCCTGAAAAAGCGCTGCTAAAGGCCCACTTTAGAAAGCGCTTTTCCAAAAAAAGCGCTGCTAAAAGCCTACTTTAGAAAGCGCTGCTTAAAGTAGGCCTTTAGCAGCGCTTTTGCATAAAAAAAGCGATGTCTTTACCTACAGCAGCGCCACCTTAGGCAGCGCTTTTAAGCGCTGTTAAAGGCCAAAAAAAGCGCTGTCTTTTCCCTTACTTGGCATAGTGATAAACACCTTTATTTTCATATTTAAACTCACCTCTTTTTGCAAAATTTCATACATTCAAATTTTCTCTTCATCTTTAAAAAATTCTCTAAGTGTTCAAAACCAGAATTTTAAGAGTGAAACTTTCTGCACTTAACCTTCATTTAAAAAGCATTCTAAGTTTCATTCCATATAACATTGAACACTTGTGTATCATTGATAATTTGATTGTTCAAAGGAGAAGATCAATCAATAGATTGATAAGTGTTTTTTACATATCACTCTTGTAAAAATTCAATAACTCTTGTTGTATCACATCTTATTTTTTCAGGATTTTTGGATATAATATTGTGTAGTTTTTATCTTTGTTGTCTAGGTTGTTGGAAACAAGAGGTTCATTTTGAGAGGATTGTTCTCATTTGAACTTAGTGAAAAATTCCAAGAGGATTGTTCTTGGTTTGTTTGTGATAGGAAGACTAGGATTAGTCTTGTATAGATCACAACAATATTAAAAACTTCTTTCATGTTGAAAGGGGACTGAAGTACTCTCGGACTGTGAAGGGAACCAGGATATATCATTGTGTCGTTTATTTTCTGCAATTTATCGCTTTCATAACTTAGAAAATAATCAGGAAAGAAAACACAACTTAAAGATAAAAATCAGAAAAATTTTAAAGTACCTAATTCACCACCCTATATGCAATCTATAATTATATATCCTACACGTTTTCTTTTTTACTAATATTAGGGTAGAATGTTTCTACCTTAGACACATCTATTGGATTTACTGTGTGTGTATAACATTTGTTTCTATGCAACATGCTAATTTTTTTTTTTTTTTTTTCTTCGGTAATCATTTTTATTTATATACGGTTGTTGGCTATTATATGAATTACCGATAATGATTGTTTCCACTGCCTATAAACTTTTTGAAATATCAATTGAAATTTTAACTGAATATTCATTAAAACTTATGAATTTTATCTAATGAGTTTAATTGTATATTAATGTTTACAATTAATTTGTATATTTTTATGTATTCTTGTTTAACAGAATTATTATTATTTTTCTCATAAGTATTAATTTACTTTGAAAATGAACTCCGGTACAATTTTGTTCAAATTTTGACTACAATTTGTAAATTTATACAAAATTTAACATTTAGAGTGAGTCAATTAAAATAAAATGTCACCAAAGTGACCTCTTTGTGGGAGATTGCTTATAAAAAATGTTACACGTTTTTCTTTTGTGTGTGTTTATTCATGCGAGTATCAACTGACCTAAAGGACAATTGGTGGTTGGCCGGTTTTCATATGCGCCTGTGATGGTAAACATGTGATAATTATGAGGTTATACATGTGAATAATAAATCAATCCAAAGATGGATTTATTATTCAACATGTTTTTATTATCAATGGTTGATCGTTACGACAAGAGTACCACTAGAAGTCGATATTATTGTCCAAAGACTTGATATTGGTGGTGCACTGGGTATCTTGAGATGGGTTATGCCTTTATTTGAACAACATTGATTATTTGGTTTTTATTTATGTGAGTATATTTAAAATGTTTATTTTTTTGTTCTTTTTCAACTACAATTGATTCAATATCTACTAATATGAATAAGGTTCAGGTTCTGAATGGGATGGATTTTAAGGATTGGAATGAGAACATGGAAATTGTTCTTGTCTGCATGGATCTTGACCTTGTATTAAGGATGAGGCAACCTCCTTCTCCTATGGAATTTGGTACATCTGAACAGAGGAAATATTATGAGAAGTGGGATCCCTCCAATCGCATGAGTCATGGTTTGGTTTGTTCTAAGGTTAATTTAGCTTTAGTACCTGGAAACACTTGGTGGTTAGACTCTGGTGCAACTACTAACATCAATGTTTCAATGAGGGGTTGCCTAAACTACCAGAAGCCAAATGATGTTGAAAGATACATCTATGTTGGAGATGGCAAGTCGGTGGAGGTGGAAGCTATATGGCATTTTAGATTATTAATGTGTACCAAATTTTATTTGAATTTGAAAGACACTTTTATGGTTCCGTCATTTACACGGAATTTGATTTCAGTTTCTTATTTGGACAAATCAGGTTATTTTTTTTTATTTGGAAACAATACGTTCAAGCTATCTTTCAATTCAAATATTGTTGGGACTGGTTTACTTATAGGTCATGATAATCTATATTTGCTTGACACAACAGTTACCTATGGCAAATCCTTGAATGTGGAATCACGTGGTACTAAACGTAAAATTGAGGATAACAATTCAGGAGAATTATGGCACAAATGCCTAGGTCACACCTCTAAAAATAGAGTTGAGCGACTAGTGTCAGATGGAATTTTGGATTCCATTGACTTCACAAACTTTGATGTTTGTGTTGAATGCGTTAAAGGAAAATAGACCAAAACAAAGAAATTTGGTCCATATAGAGCTACAAATGTATTAGAATTGATACATACAGATATTTGAGGATCATTTCCGACACCTTCTTGGAATGGTCAACAATATTTTATATCATTCATAGACAATTATTCTAGATATTCATACATATTTCTTATACATGAAAAGTCTCAGTCATTGGATGTGGTCAAATCGTTTAAGGCTGAAGTTGAGAATCAACTTGACAAAAGAATTAAGAAAGTCAAATCTGACCGTGGCGGACAATATTACGGTAGATATGACGGTTCAGGTGAACAACGTCAATGACCTTTTGCAACATACCTAGAGGAATGTGGAATCGTCCCACAGTACACTATGCCAGGATCTCCTAGCATGAACGGTGTTGCTGAAAGAGGAAATCAGACTCTTAAAGATATGGTAAGGAGTATGATTTGTCATTCTACCTTGCCAGAGTCACTCTGGGGAAAGACACTAAAGACTGCAGCTTATATTCTAAATAAAGTACCAACAAATGGAACTGCCAAAACACCTTATGAGCTTTGGACCGGGCAAAAGCCTAGTCTCAAACATTTTCATGTGTGGGGATGTCCAGCTGAGGCAAGGCCTTATAGCCCAAATGAAAAGAAATTGGACTCTCGAACAGTGAGCAACTACTTTATTGGTTATTCTAAAAGATCTAAAGGCTACAAATTTTATGATCCCAAATTAAATTCAATTTTTGAGACAGGAACAACCACATTCTTTGAGGATATTGAGTTTGGGGGGAATAATAAGGCTAGAGACTTTGTCTTAGAGGAAGAATAGATAACAATTCCAGAACCGATTCATATAGTTACTTTTGATCAAGCAAGTACGGAACCTGCACAAGACATTGTTGCAATTCCTCAAACTCAAAATGATGGTAATTCATGAAGAACAAACTCAAAATCCTAAAGAACAAGTGTTACAAGAACCAATACCTTAGCGGAGATCCACTAGAGAAAGGAGAATTTCTCTTCCGGATGATTACATAGTCTTTCTCCAAGAACATGAGGAAAATAATGGTATGATGGAAGATGATCCAATCAACTTCTGTTAACTCATGTAGGATTCCAACACAGATAAGTGGATTGAAGCAATGAAAGAGAAGTATAAGTCCATACAAGATAATAAAGTGTAGGAACATGTCCCATTACCAGAAGGTGTGAAACCCATTGATTGACAATGGATTTTAAAGACCAAACGAGATTCTAACAGTAATGTGGAGAGGTATAAGGCTCGTCTTTTGGCTAAGAGCTATACTCAAAAGGAAGGGATTGACTTTAAAGAGACTTTCTCTCCGGTTTCATCGAAAGACTCTTTTAGGACAATCATGGCTCTTGTTGCACATTATGATTTGGAACTCCATCAAATGGATGTCAAGACAACTTTCCTCAATAGCAACGTTGATGAAATAATCTATATGATGCAACCAGAAAACTTTGTGTCAGGAGACTCAAAGAATATGGTTTGCAAATTGACAAAATCCATTTATGGACTAAAGCACGCGTCTCGTCAGTGGTATCACAAGTTTCATGAAGTAATTCTCTCATTTGGTTTTGAGGTGAATGTTGTTGAAGATTGCGTGTATCACAAATTCAGTGGAAGCAAGTATATTTTCTTGGTCTTGTATGTAGATGACATACTGCTTGCCACAAATGATATAGGAATGACGCACAAAACTAATAAATTTCTATCAAGAAATTTTGAAATGAAAGATCTTAGTGATGCATCCTTTGTATTAGGAATTCAGATACATCGAGACCGATCTCGTGGTATTCTAGGATTATCACAAAGGAGCTATATCGAAAAGGTACTTAAAAGGTTTGACATTCAGGAATGTAAATCAGGAGATACTCCAATTGCTAAGGGAGACAAATTCAGTCTCAGTCAGTGCCAAAAAGGAAACTTAGAAATTCAAGAAATGCAAAAATTTCATATGCGCCAGCAGTAGAGAGTCTGATGTATGCCCAAGTGTGCACGCGCCCGGATATTGCGTTCATAGTTGGGATGTTAGGAAGATATTTGAGCAATCCAGGAATGAATCAATGGAAAGCAGCCAAAAAGGTTATGGCGTATTTAAAAAGAACAAAAGATGATATGCTCACATATAGGAGGTCACACCAGTTAGAGATCACTGGATACTCTAACTCAGATTTTGCTGGATGCCAATACAGTAAAAGATCCACTTCAGGCTATATTTTACATGTTGGCTAGTGGTGCAGTTTCTTGGCGCAGTGCTAAGCAAACTCTTACGGCTTCATCCACCATGGCAGCAGAGTTTATAGCATGTTATGAGGCACCCAACCATGGGATTTGGATAAGGAATCTTGTCACTGGGCTGCGAATTATGGAAGGAATTGAAAGGCCACTTAAGTTATACTGTGACAACAAATCAATCGTCCTGTATTCCAACAATAATAGGAGCTCGACTAAGTCAAAACATATTGACATCAAGTTCCTAGTTGTTAAGGAAAGGGTACAAAGTGGACAAATTTCCATAGAACACTTGGGGACAAACTCCATGATAGCATATCCTCTTACAAAAGCTCTTCCACCCAAGGTCTTTTATGAGCACACTGCTCGCATGAGTGTTTTACCATTAGAGGAGTCTTTGGTTTAGTGGGAGTTAGTCGATTGTGAATTTTATGTTCTGTGTTTGGTATTATGTATGCATACTATGATTTTGAATATTTTCTAATTAATAAAGTTTGATATTCATTAGTTTACATTTTGTACAATAAAGTTATTGAATGATCTCACTACAGTAAAGTAGGACCAGTTGAAAATCGACATATAAAGACCAACTTCATGTGATTTTCATGCTACACATTTCATGATGGATCTATGTCATTTAGTTGTGTCACTATCGTTGATCATTAATGAGTTTAGTTATGATTGATATAATGAAAATCACCTTGATTCTGTATATTGGCATGACTAATGGACGAGATACTTTGGATATGCTTAAAGAATATAATGACAAAGTTTGAACTCATAAAGTGTAACACATGTGTAAAGTTACATATGTGACCAGTGGAAGATTGTTAGAATTTTGGGCCACAAATGTAATATTTAAGGTGTTAGTGTCATTATTTCAATTAGTCAAGACTTAAAGGGGCCTAATTAATATAATATTAAGTTTGTGGTTAAAAGTATAAATGTCATGAAAAATCAGGTTATTGTGTAGATACCGTAAGTCAATATCTAATTTGATGAGGGGCCAAATTAAAATATTGAAAACTAAGAAATAATGCTAAGGTTATTTAAATGGGTTATGGTCCCCATTTGTAGAGTACAATCAAAATAATGTTTATCAGGTTTTCTCTCATCATCCCCATCGGAGAAGATTTAAGAAATTATAAGAAACTCTACAAATTAGAAGATCATATATCCGTAACTTTCAACGATTTTAATGACAAATTCAAGTATGATTTCTCCTTTATTCTTATAATTGTATTCAAATATGAATTTAAAGTTTTAGAGTTTTGTTCTTGATTTCGATATTGATAGAAATTATAAGTTTATGAACATATATATAACAAAAAATCATACACCATGATTGTATTTTTAGTTATTATCTTGCATTTCAAAATCAAAATATCTTGTAGTTCATGATAAAGAAATATGTATATACTTTTTCTATTGATTGTATACTTTTGTGATATCCTTGTCATACAAAACCGAATAACGTACATTCAGTGGCATTGATGTTGCGATACAATATAGTGTGCAATAATGCACTATCAACTCTCTTTATGGCCTGTATCTTTAAGCATATCTAGGCATGGTGGTTGGTATTTCACACTATTGATTGGAACTTGAGGCAATAGTGCATGATGCACACATTCATTTTCAACTTCAATCCCGGTTTCCAAGCTCATATTGTCTTGTAGTAGTTGATTGCTAAGCATAAACACCAAAGTACAAACAGCTTTATAGTATTGGTGAATAGAGACTATGCTATGCTGTGGGTTATTTTACTTTTTGGGACTTGAAATTTGAGGGCAAAGGAACAGTAGTTTCATCCTTCGTTAAGCTTTGAATTTTTTTCCCACCTGTCATATAATTAGAAAATATTTGCTAAAATGCCCTAAGTTTTAGCATAAACACCAAAATGCCATACTTTCAAATAAAAAAATGGCATTGCCGCCCAATGGAATGGCGGAACTCAAACTTTTTACACTCAGCCGCGCATTGAAAGGGCAGCACTGTCCAATAAAGTTTTATTTATTTATTATTTCGTTTTAGTTATATTAATATTATTTAATATATAATAAAATAATATTAGTTAATATTAAATATAATAATAATAATAATAATAATATTTATAAAATAAATTAATATACAATAATATTAATAACAGTAATAAACTTTTTTATTTAGATATATTATTTAATATTATATAATAAAATTAATAAATAATATTAATTTATACTATTTATTAATAAAATTTTATTATTTTATTATTGTAGTACACTGCCGGCACTGCAATGGGCGGCACCTGTTAATATTGTATTATTTTTGTACAGTGCCGACACTGCAACGGGCGGCATCTTTTAATATTTTATTATTTTTGTACATTGTCGGCACTGCAACAGATGACACCTTTTAATATTTTATTATTTTTGTACAGTGCCGGCACTGCAATGGACGACACCTTTTAATATTTTATTATTTTTGTACAGTGCCGACACTGATATAAATAGAAGTGTAGTGTGATCAATTATTCACATCCATTTGAAATTCCTCGCATCAAGGTAACACAAACGTGAATTACCAATTAGTGGAAGAACTATTGGGGTTCTCGATGAATGACGGTGATAGGAAGGGCCAAAACATGGCTAAAATCAATTTTCCATCGTATTGTATTGACCGAGGATTCCCCCGAGCATCTGAAAATTTATAAAACTAGAGTCTATATTTTATTGCTTTTTGCATGTTTTTTATTTCCTAATACTAATGGTAATAGTATCCATCTTCAATTTTTACCATTAGTAGAAGATTTAAGTCAAGTTAGTAGTTATAGTTGGGGCGCTGCTACCTTAGCGCATCTATACAGAAATTTGTGTAGATGCGCAAGAAAAAATGTGCATAATTTTGCTGCTTGTGGCGTTTTGATTCAAGCTTGGGGATGGTCCAGAATGCCCAGACTGACACCAATAAACCCCAATCCATACCAATTTCCATATGCGACCAAGTAAGTATACAAAAAAATTTTCTATTTATTTTTTCCTATAACTTTTACTAACAACTTATTTATTTTATAGGTGGTCCGCATATGAGATGAATTACGAAAAAACCCCTCACCATTGTGCTCCTGGATATCGGACGTTCTTCGATCATTTCGAGGAAGACGACGTATTATTTCTATCGCTTATACTTCTATCATTAAAATTTGTTTATATTTTTTTTATCTCTAATCCTTTTTTAACTACATTTCAGCTTCATATTTTGTTTCACTTATGTCGAAATGCATCATTCTGATAGGGTGAAACTCCAATTTGGGATTCACCAAGACATTCCTGGTCCATCTACGTGCATGGAGAGGTACCACAAGAGTACCATAAATGAGGCGTGGAAATTCCCTAATTGGAGAGACCATAACAGAGAAGAACAACAACAATGGATAAATCGTCGCCAAACTGTCCTACAAGGAAATGTCATGGAAACCGAATGTAAACCCAGTAGAGAATACATGAATTGGTATAGATCTGTGATCATTTTGTATCTATCACAAAATAGATACTTATGTGACCCTCGTAACCAACCAACTTCTTCAAACTTCCAACAACCTAGACAACCTTGTAACACCCAACCACAAATATTTAACACCCCTCAACAAATATTTAACACCCACCACAAATATTTAACACCCCACAATAAATATTTAACACCCAACAACAAACGTTTAACACTCAACAACCTTTCAACCCAACACAATAACCTTATACCCCAAGCCAACACTACTAACAACCATACCTACCATTTAACCCAACCCCCTTCAACACCCAACTACAAAACCCAACTCCTTTCAACACCCAACAACAAAATCCACAAGAACACATCTACCAAACACCCCAACCACAAGTCCCCTTCTACCCCTCACAAACCTACAACCTTAATTCATCTCAAGAACAACACTCATACACCCCCTACATGACTAACACATTGCCACCTACCAACCTACCAAGTTAGAGTAATGAGGGAACAAGATTAAGTTATGGCAGTGCGGCGACAATACCAGATGTGGACGATTTAAATGATGACATGGTCGATGAATTCATTAATCCTACCAATGATGCAGGACCTTCTACTCAGCCCCCAAATGTTGATGTTGATCGTAGAAGGTCCACCAGAAATGCACGAGCACCTGGCTGTGGAACTCACCAACGCTTCCGTCGGCCGGGTGGGTTTTATGTACTTTTTTAATTTCTTGAATATATAAATATTTGTTTCAATTAGTATTTATTTTTATTTTATTATAATTATTAATATTATTAACTTTTTATTTATTACTTATATGTTCTTAATTAAAAAAATAATTACTTATCTAACTAAATTATTTATCTTAATTAAAACATAATTAAAAATTATTACTATTTATTAATATTATTTATCTTATTATTATTATTATTTATTATTCAAAATTATTACTATTTAATTATTTTATTTAAATTAATTAAAACATAATTTTTAAATACATAATTAATTAATTATCAAATAAATATATGAATTAATATAAAAAAATTAAAAAAAAAAATCGTGGACAACACCGCCCATCCAAAGAGCAGCACCACCATTACAACAAAAACAAAACTTTTTGAAACGATAATAATTTGAGATTAACTTTGAAAAGTATAGCACTTTAATATTTTGATTGTAAAAGTGTGGCAGGACAGTAAAATTTTCTTAAGCTTTACTCCCTCCGTCCCAAATTATAAGACGTTTTGGACTTTTCACACAAATTAAGAAACTTAATTATTATTTTATGGGAAAGACAAATTATGTATAACTTTACAGTAATGCCCCTCATAATTATATAGGAGAGAGAAATTAAAAGAGTTGAAAGAATAAATAATAATAAATATTTGAGGGTATATTAGGAAAGATGTCATTTATATTGTATTGGGAATGTAAGGTGACTTATAATTTGGGACAAATTTTTTTGGCAAAGTGACTTATAATTTGGGACGGAGGGAGTATATAATTAAGATTCATTCATATGTTATGTTAATGTTGTTGTGGCAGTGGGAGGAGGTGTCAGAAACCTGACAGGTCTACATTTGAGTTTTGATGGGAATAAGATAAAGCTGCTGCGAGCTTACATTGATTAGGGGCATCCTCGTTGGTCCAAAATAACTTAAGTCTTAAAGCTACTCCCTCCGTCCCAAATTATAAGTCACTTTGCCAAAAAAATTTGTCCCAAATTATAAGTCACCTTACATTCCCAATACAATATAAATGACATCTTTCCTAATATACCCTCAAATATTTATTATTATTTATTCTTTCAACTCTTTTAATTTCTCTCTCCTATATAATTATGAGGGGCATTACTGTAAAGTTATACATAATTTGTCTTTCCCATAAAGTAATAATTAAGTTTCTTAATTTGTGTGAAAAGTCCAAAACGTCTTATAATTTGGGACGGAGGGAGTAATAAGATGTTCAAAAGCATCTAGTACATGTTCCTGCCCCTATAATCTTTTGCTCTGTTCAATTCATCATCTTAGTATATGTGCTTTTGTAAATGCTTTTTTGCTAACCGACAAAGCAAAGAAAAAATACTTTCTCCCATCCTTAATATATAAAAAATTTATATTTTAAATTCATTGAAAAATTTATTTATTTAAATATGTATTCAATAAATTTAAAAAATAAACTTTTTCTTATATCAAAGATGATACAGTACTATACTAAATAGAGTGGGTAAAACACTGAAATAACATATACATAATTAGCTACATGCGTCACTTTAGGTACTTTGAAATGCTAGTACTAAACACGTGCAACAGAATGCTTTTTTAGACAGTTCTCTTTGTAAAAATAATTTTTATAATGTTATATAATTTTATTTTTTGTAAAGAAAATTTTAAAATTTTTTAAACAAGAGATTAATTTAAATAATTTTATTTTAGATATTTTATTCTTTTATAAATCTATTATAAATAATATAGATTCTATAAAAATAACATGCAAACCAGCGAAAAATTGCACCACTATCCTTTTTTAAATGATAAAATTTTAAAAATTCAATTAAATTTAAAGTTATTTTGAATAATTTTTTAAATTATTTTTTAGATATAATTTTAAAAAAATTATGTAATTTTAATAATATATATTTATTATTAAATTTCAAAAATAACATTTTTAATTTAAAAATATTTTTTATTAAAATCATTTTTATAAATACAAAATAAAATATTGTTGAAAAATAAAACCAACACACCCTTTGTCGAGCCTTAACAAACTTTGGGTTTTATAGAGACAAACTAAAAAACTCTGTTTAAATATGATTTTAATATATATTATGCCTGTACAATCTTATACAAGTTGCACATTATCTGGCCATTAAAAAATAATTTATTCATTATATTTTATAAAAAAAAAATATCTTATCATATTTATTATAAATATAATTTAAAATATATTACTTTAAATAAATTATATTTTAAAAGTACCATATTAATTAAAAAAACACTATAATATTTTTAAACAAATTATTTAATTATTATTATTTTTAAATTATGCAAATTAAACAATTTATTCGCGGTTTATACAAACTAATCATAGTGAATAGTAAATCTTTTAAGGTCGGATTAAAAAATCATAACAAATTCTAGACTCTAATTTTAAAGTGTAAATCCTACATTTTTTTAGATCTAACAGTGTTTTAAAAATTATATCGATTATTAAATCGGTGAGAGTATTGAGTCATTTATTTATTGGTTGAACATTAAATCGGATTAAATTTAATAATTCAGTTGAATAAATTGGTATTTATAACAAAATTATATAGTTATTAAATTGGTCGAACTAAATGAATTATCTTTAAATAAATCACGACACCTACAAAATTTTAAAATATTATAATTTCACAAGTTTATTCTTTAAATTTAAATTCTAAACATAGTTATCACACACAACAAAATAGAACAAATACAAATTCAGATAAATTTTGAACAAAATCTATTTACAACATAAATTGAATAACAAAATAACAGTACTGTCTAATAAATTTAATTTTAAGAAGGAAAAATAAATTTTACTTATATTTTAATTTTATTATTTTTAAAAATTATTAAAACGGTGTCGTTTTGTTTGAGAAAAAAAGCAAGCCTTTAACATGTTAGTTTTTCAGTTTTGATAAGTTCTGATCGATTCACATTAGTTCAATAGTTTATCCGATTCAACAATCAAACCAAATCAATAACCCCTTGATTTCTGGTTTGACTGATTCGACCGATCGGTTCGCTTCGATTTTTAAAACACTTGGTTTGGCAATACTAATGTTAAGAATAATAAGTGAGTTACAAACTTTAAGAAACAAGTAAGGAAAAGTCTCACATTTGTTAGAAATGGGGAGACTCAAGTATTTTATAATTGGGAGAATTCAAACACCTATTACCTTAAGGTTTTAGGTGAGTACGTAGTGTGTCTCTCACAAATGTGTGTTGCTAAAAAAGAAAAAAAAATACCAAAATAAAAAAATGCTCCATCGTGTTAACCTCTCGAATAATTAACTCCAACAATAGAATCAGAAGCTTTTGTTTCGAGTGAGAGATCGACTTCCTTGTATCGAAATCACTCCTCATAGTTGATGGATAGGAGGTGTTCTGTTAAAGAGTATCAACGGACGGTACAAATATATATGTAAATGAAAGAACTTCTACTTGAAAGGAAACATTGTAGATCCCACATTGATCAGAAATATAGAATATGTATCTCTCCAAAATGTGTCACTTATAAAAAAGAAAAAACCCTAGAATAAAAATGTGCTTTCATATTGATCCCAAATCAATGTCCCAACAACCAATCCATTTAAGCTTGTCTTCTTAACATCTATGGAATTTAAAAGTAAAATCTAGTTTTGCAACCCTGAATACTTAATTATGCATAGTTTGTTTTATCTTTAAATCAAAGACTCATAGGTTCAAAAGGCTTGTTAGGTTCCAAAGGTTGGAATTTCTCCTCTCAAAGCTTTCAAAATTTCAATATGTACAAGTATAGTATAATCCTATAGGCATCCATTGACCTAGGAGTGTTACTTAATGTACATGAGTGCTTTTTAAAAATAATTTCTTCCTTTATTTATTCTCCTATCTAGCTACAATGCTACTTGATCGCACCTACTTTCTTGGTGGAAATAAAACTTTCAATATCATTTTCTTCCCCTTGACAAAAGGCTGTCAATAGTAGTAGTACTAATTACTTTCATGTTTCCATCACTATATACTCACCTCAACATCAACTTTTTAAGATTTTGCTCATTTATCAAACCCATTATCATGTCATGCCCAATTTTTTTGATCACCGTAATGATTCTCTCTTATAAAGCTACAAGGTTTTGATTCGTTATGAATTGATGGATTATATTACTAGGCCACACTAATTAAAGGAAACAAGCAATAAAAAAGTGCATATCCAAAGTGGGAAATGCTTATCCATAATCAACTAATATGACTTTTTTCTTAACTTTTGAAGATGTCTAATTTGTGGTGTTACCATTTCTTTGGTACAAAAATTTAGTTTATGATAAAGTAATCCATAAAAATAAATCCATGTCTGGTTATATATTCTTCTTTTATGTACAATCAATATTTGTGGATTCTTGGTCATTTAAATAATGGCTTTTCTAGATTGTTGAACAGGCACTGTGATGGATTGATGATGACATGTATTCCTATGCCACTGGAAATGTTCAAAACAGGTTCTGAGAAGTATTAAAAAAGGTAGAAATTCTCAGTAGTCATCTTTGCCTGTCAAGTGTCAGGGGCACATGGTTTGCAGTTGCTTGCCTTGCACTATGGTAAAACTAGTAAACTGATAAATTTTGATTCTCATGTCATGGTAAGTGGTGCATTATATAAGAAATACTTTCTGATCAATGTGAATCAACCGGATGCTATAAGAGAACAATGAGTTGATCTAATTAGGTGATTTAGATTTAAGAATTATTATGAATTTTTCATTGTTAGAATGGAAAGAATTAGGAGATGAGAATTTTTTTTAAGCAAGGAGAACATGGAATTAAGAAGAGATATAAGTGGGTGTTCACCTTTTACAAATTAAGGAAATCAAGCGATTAAAGGAAAAACAAATCCTTCCAACGACAAACTCCAACTAAGAAACAAGAATCATCATCTACTTCCAGCAAGGTCTCGGGATTATAATATGAAGGGATAATACACATTTTAGACTCTGTCATTTGAGGCAAATTCGAAAAAGGATCATGTAAAAAAAAAATTTAGATTTCGTCATTGCCATTTGAAGATTCTTTCATTTTGTCCCCTCAATCCACACCGTAAGCAGAATCTGTGACGCGACACTGATTTGTTGACATTTTATTTATTTATTATTATTTTTTTAATATAACATGGCGCTTAGTTGGATTTTTATTAGTTGGATTTTTATGTTTATTTTCTTTAAATTTTAATTACACGCGTGACACTTTACTATTATTTTATTATTTAAATGTTGAAATATTTAAAGATAAAAAATTAAAATTCTTACACACACCAAGAATTGATCCCATGTCCTCATGGTTACAATAGGACACTCTTCCACTAGGTTATTTATTAACACTTAAATTACACTTAAATGACTTTCAATTAACAATTAAATTAACACTTAAATTAAAATATTAAATGCATAAATGACTTTAAATAAATACTATAACTTATTATTATTTTATTTACGTTCAATTTATTATTTTATTTATTTATTTTATTTAATTTCAGTTTAATATTTATTATATTTATAATTAATAAATTAGTTTATTTTTTAAATATTAAATGTTAATATAAATATTTTGTTTAAAATGATTTAGTTTATTTTTTATACAAATGTTAATATATATTTATTATATTTATATTTAATAATTTAGTTAAAAAAATATAATAATTATTAAATATTAATTAAGATAAATTTTAATTAATATTAATTATTTAAAGTTATAATACATAAATAATGTATTTTATAATTATTTTAATATAAATTTTGATTTTTTAATTTAAATTTTTTTTTTTTTTAATATTTAAAGTTAAGATAATATTAATTATTTAATTATTTTACGTTAAGATAATATTAATTATTTTAATATAAATTTTAGTTTTTTAATTATTTAACTTTAAGATAATATTAATTATTTTAATATAAATTTTAATTTTTTAATTATTTAAAGATAAGATAATATTAGTTATTTTAATATAAATTTTAATTTTTTAATTATCTTTAAATAGTTTATAAAAACTAAATATTATCTTAATTTATTATTATTTCAATATATTTATCTTTAGAAGTTAACTTATATTTTTAATCAAATATTATTTTAATTATCTTTAATTTATTTTTTAATAAATATTAATTATCTTAATTTATTTTTAAAAGTTAACGTATATCTTTATATTAATATATTAATATTAATTTCAGTTTAATATTAAACATATCAACATATTAATATTAATTTTAATTTAATTAACATATTTATTTAATTAAATATATTTATTTAAATATAACATTAATATATTATAATATTAATATAAATATTTTATAATATGTTAATCATTAATATTATTTTAGTTTAATTTATTAAAATGTTTATAGAAATGTTAATTTAAATAGACATTTGAAGTTTATTAAAACGTTAATGTTAAGATTAATTTAAAACGTTTATAGAAATGTTAATTTAAATAGACATTTGAAGTTTATTAGACATTTGAAGTTTATTAAAACGTTAACGTTAAGATTAATTTAAAACGTTTATTAAAATATTAATATTAGTTTAGTTTATTAAAACATTAATGTTAATTTAATTGTTAATTGAAATTTTATAATATATATATTTGAAGTTAATAAGTAGACAAGAAAGAGTAAATGGTCTAATGGAAGAGTTGCCACCATGAGGACATGGGTTTAATCCTTATAGTGTGCAAAAGTTTTAATTTTTGATCTTTAAACATTTCAACAATCAAATAATAAAATAATAGTAAAATGTCACGTGTGTAATTAAACTATAAAGAAAAAAAATATGCCAACAAAAAAAAAATATGCAATCAAAACAGTGTCACGTCACAAATTCTGCTGACCGTGTGGACTGAGAGGTAAAATGAAAGATTCTTCAAATGGCAGAAATGAAATCTAAATTTTTTTTACAGGGTCCTTTTTTGAATTCGTTCCAAATAGCATAGTCTAAAATATGTATTACCCCTAATATCAATTCGACCAAAAAAAAATGTTCATACATTTTCTAAAGAAAACATTGAACCATTCCCATGATAGAAGTTTAATCATTATCCATAACATTCAAATTCTTAAGGATACTCCCTTTAAAAAAGACCGCATCTGTACAAGACTAAATAAACCAACAAAAAAACTAAACCAAAAAACTAAATTTTTTCTTGCAAAATTAAGACATGTGAGCCTATCCAACAAAGAACCCGTAGAAAAAACATCGTCCACTAAGAGAAATGATTCAATGAACATGAATGGGTACCAAGATTTTAAAATAATCGTCGGTTCATACTTAAGCTTATTTATGAATGACAGTTAATTGGACCTAATAAATCGATATTTGAAATTTATTGCTTTTTTTTTTAAATCTTTCTATCACTCTTCAAATTAAACCTGACAGCAAAAATATTCTTGTCAAAATTTAATTAAAAAGAGTCTAAAAAATCTGATAAAACTATGATAAAAACTCATACTTTTTTGAAAAACACGATAGTGTATTTGAAAAATTTGATAAAAATTCGTAGTATTTTTAAAAATCCGGTAAAACTCATAGATCCAAAAAAATCCGGTAAATACTCGTGAAATTCTTAAAAAATTTAATAAAAACTCAAAAAATTTTAAAATTCCGAAAAACACAACATTTTTCAAATACATAAAAAATCATAAAGAGTATTATGATAAAATCATAAGAGTATTTGAAAAGTAAGATTCTTCCTTTTTCCTAGTTAAATTAAGATATCTTAGTCCGGCAATCCTATTAGACCATCTCTCCTAACCCTATTATTAAAAAAATAAAGGGGATTTTCTTATTTCACTATATATATTACTAGCGCACAACGTGAAAAATACTAAAATGCCCATAGATTTCGGAGATACATCTCCGAACGCACTCCAAACACGCACAACCTAGATCAATTCTGAGGGATGCCTTAGAGTGTGCCTTATTTTGTTCCGAATATGTATCTTTGAAATAGTTTTTACTCCAAGCACACACAACCTAGGCAAATTTTGAGTGACGCCCTAGGAGTGTTCCTTATTTTGTTCCGAAGATCTATCCCCAGAATAAATTTTTATTTAAAATTGGGGTGGAACTCATTTGGTGTGTCATAAGATGATTTAAGGGTGCGTCCGAAGATGTATTTCTAGAATATAAAGACATTTTATTGTTTTTCACGTAGTGCACTAATAATATATGATGCATTAAGAAATCCTCAAAGTAAAAATCTCTCATAAACCACTGACCTTTCAAACTTGTCATCTTTGGTGGGCAAAATTAGGATATCTTAGTTCACCAATCCTCTAAGATCATCTCACCTAATCTATGACATCTCAAACTTATGAGTTTTTGCGAGATAAGATAAGACATCTTATCCCGCCAATTAGTGTATGTTTGATTGAGTTTCTAGCTATGAAGCATGAATACTGCGAAAAAACTCTGACACTGATATGACGACATCAATAATAATTTGAAAAAAATAAATAAATTAAGTATAATTACGAGTGTCAGTGCAATTGTCTGACACTGACATATACACACACATAGTTTTTTAAAAGTGTCGTTGCTACATTGGTTTCTCTAGCCATGTAAATGTATATTGGTAAAGCATTCCATGATAAAAAAATGTGGAAAACAAAACTCTAATTTGGAACATTAGGAAAACACATAATGAATGGAGGTATCCACAGTGGCTTCAAACGCGTGCTTAGACCATCTTGCATAACCCATCAATCCATTTGAGTACAAATATGGTGTAGCGAGTTAAGTTGTTGCTCCATTTTCTTTCCTGGATTAGCATGCCAATTTTGCCACAATTTTAATTCAATATTTTATATTTTTGTTCAATAAAATGGTGAGTAAACATACTCAATGATAAATAAATAATAGAGGTATACATAGAGATCATTTTATTTTAA
This sequence comes from Lathyrus tuberosus, assembly GCA_022829125.1. Taxonomy (NCBI): domain Eukaryota; kingdom Viridiplantae; phylum Streptophyta; class Magnoliopsida; order Fabales; family Fabaceae; genus Lathyrus; species Lathyrus tuberosus. The sequence goes on along the minus strand of JALAZF010000162.1, from coordinate 4,119,250 downwards.
GGAGTCAGAGAACATATTATAAATAACAGGTGATCTTCTCGACATAAATGCAAAGAAAAGAGGCCAACAATAGTCAACTTACAATAAATAAAATTTAAAGACGAAATAAAAAAGAGAATTCAAACAAGATGTCAAATAAAATTATGATTTTGATAATTTTACGGACTGAACCACAAACCATTTAAGTCAAATTGAAAGTATTTCTTTTTTGACTTTAACTACCACCAACATGTAACTTTGACTTGATCCAATATCAACTTGCAATGCTGGTAATTTCTGTGGATCAAATAGCTTTTTATATTGTTTTTCCAAAAAATTCAAACACTAAACAACCAAATGACATTGAGGCCTTTGCAAACCTTTCTTTTATCATGATAAGACCATAAAACAAATATATGTGCCCCTTTGAGTCATTTGAATAAACAGTATTAGTGCCCTTTGAGTCATTTGGATAAACAATACTAGTGTCGAACCACACCATGATGTTGTACCATAACTTTCGAAGAAATTACGCTTAATTATTACATGTGATTGGCAAAATTTTGAAGGCAATATGTTAAGGAAAATGTTTGACAGTATGCGAGACATTATGTCTTGAGATACTTCATGGAGCAATTGTTGTATAGAACATGTTATGTTAGATGTACATTATACAAGACATCCTATCTCACGCTGCTTACTTAGCACACAAGTTTTAATGGAAAAATCTCATATTTTTAAGATTCGTTTTCTTTTCTGCTCAATTAAAATGTTGGTTTTAAAGCGCTTACTCGTTTGAAAAAAAATTATTATGAATCCATTTTTAGCAAGTTTCGAATTCTTATTCATATCAGATCCATGTTTAATTATATTTGTTTCAATCAAGATTCAAAATCACCATTACGAAGATTGATATTTTGTGCGCTTTTTGGAATCCGGTTACGTTCACGACAAAACCCTACTGGCTTTTGTGGTGGGCAGTTATTGCTATTTAAGGAGGTTTTATCTGTATGCGAAGACTTGGACCTTGTATTGTGAAGTTTGACTTTTTAGTTGTTATTGAGTTTTTGTGTTTTGGGTTGTAGTACTCTATTCATGGGTTATCTTTCTAAGTTAGGAGAATACAAAATTTATGTTGTAATTGTGATTAATTACTACATTTTTTTTGTAATTGTACAAACACTTTGAAAGTGTTTGAGTGAAAGTTAGATGAGTCTCAGATTCAGAGGGAGCTTGGATCAAAGGCACTGAATTAGGAGAGTTCAGATGAGACCCTCGTGTACTATTGACTATTAAAAGTGAATTTGCTTTTATTGAGCTGATGCTCTCTAGACGTAGGCAACTTTGAATAGAAATGAGTTAATAGTTACTTATGTTATTTATTTTACATATTTATTTTCCCTGTTACATAATCTTATTGTTAAACACATTGTTCTAACATTGTATCTGACATCTTGTCATCGGTAGAATAGATTTTCAGTTGGTATCAGAGTAGACACCCTATTCTGGTTGGGTGAGCTCTAGGGTTTTCTCTACATTCTGTTCAAAATGACCGACCCCCAGTTTTTGATGGTATGAACTATGATTATTCGAAGGCTCGTATGATTACCTTTCTCAATTCTATGGACAACAAGACTTGAAAAGCAGACATAAAAGTGATTGGTAAAAGGAAGAAGACAAAGAAGAACTTGGAAACTCTTGTGCCCTTACAACCATTTATAACGGAGTTGACAAGAATATCTTAAGAATCATTAACATCTGCACCAGTGCCAAAAATCTTGGGAAACTCTTGAATTTGATCATGAAGGCACATCTAAGGCTCGAGCTCAATACTTCAACCCGTCACAACGAAATTTAAAAATCTAAGGTGAAAGAGGATGAAACCGATGTTGAATTTAATGCCCGTATCCGTGAAATTCCCAACAACTCTTTTGCTCTCGTAAAAAGATGTTAGAAGAAAAGTTGACAAGAAAAGTTCTTATATCTCTTCCAATGAGGTTTGATATGAAAGTCACATCTATTGAAGAAGTACAAAATGTTAGCAAACTAAAAATTGACGAGTTGATTGGATCTCTTCAAATGTTTGAAATGGAAATTAATGATAAGTAACATAAAAAGAATAAGAGTGTGGCGTTCAAAGTTGATGTTCAAAAAGTTGATAACCATTTAGATGGTGATATTAGTGAAAACTTGATTGAATCCATTGCCCTTCTAACCAAAAGGTTTATCAAGGTCATGAGAAAACATTACAAGATATCAAGAAATAATGTCACTAGCAATGTCAAAGGCAACCAACCTAATAACTCCAAAGGTGTTAACCTTCAACGTAAGTGAAAAGATGGGGAAAACAAAACATGAGCAAGGGAATCCAATATCATGAATGTGAAGTCTTTGAACACATTCAGGCCTAATGCACCAAGTTTCTTAGGTAACAGAAGAAGGGATACATCATCACCTTTTCTGATTATGAGTAAGATGAGGAGAGTGAAACTAAGCAAGCCAACAAAGTGGTTGCTTTCATAACTCGCATAAGATCAAATTTAGATGTGTATAATGATGGTGACACAAGTGATGATGGATTATCTGATGAAACTCTTACTAAAGCCTACAAGATTTTATGTCACAAATGGAATGAATAATTCAAAGTTAGTAAGAAGAAAAAAGTGAAAAATGGAAGTTTTGATTTAAGACAAAACTCACCTCATGGATACCATATATTAATTAAAGGAATAAGTTGATCAATTAAATTCCAAACTTGAAGGTATGGATAAATCTGTTCACATATTAAATTCTAGAACTAAAACTGTTGTGAATTAGGATGTCTTTAAACAAAGTATAAACAGTTTCTTTATGATCAAGAAACACACAAGGGTTAGGGTTAAAGGAAATACAAAGGGAAAAACAACAAGAGGAAACAACAAGGATTGGTTATAAACTGATATTCTTTCCTTTGTCTTTCAAACAAGATTACAAGTATAAAGAAATAACAAAATAACCTCTCTCACTTGAATTAGAATTTTATCTTCCTATTTTTCCTTATGTTCAAGATGAGAGACTAGCGTACTATTTATAAGAAAGCTAACACACTAACCTAATGGGTTTTTTTAACAATTATCCATTACAAGCTAGCTTAGGGTACACGCTAACTTAAACAATTGGATCCTTAATACAAGGCCCAATTCAATATGCTAACAAACCTAACAATATTGACTAATGCATGTTAGAACAAACTTCGACTACAATATGTATTACTCCGACAGCAACATGCGAACAGTCTTTAACCTCATGCTTAATTCCTGTCGAACCAGAAGCTACCCTTCGACCATACTAGAGTTCGATCCAATATCTCACAAATCTCCACCTTGGAACAAACTCTATAACATCAAGGAATAAACTAGCTTTCTTCATGCAACTTTATCAACTGCATACAGTGGAAAAACTTGCAACTAGGCAATGTCTTGGTGATCATATCAGCATCATTATGATCTGTTGAAACCTTCAGCACTTGGACTTCTCCACGCTTAATTACTCCTCGGATGAAGTGCAGCCTTACATTAATGTGCTTGGTTCGCTCATGATAGGCTGAATTCTTCGACAGGTGTATTGCACTTTGATTATCACATTTAAGAGTGATAACTGGACCTTGAAGTTTCAGCTCATTTGAAAAATCTTCAAGCCACAATGCTTCATTTATAGCTTCAGTTAGGGCGATATATTTCGCTTCAGTGGTCGATAAGGCATCAACCTTTTGAAGTGTTGCTTTCCAACTTATTTATGTCCCAAACATAGTGAACACATATCCAGAAATAGATTTTCTAGAATCCATACAACCTGCATAATCAGAGTCGACATATCCTTCAATTGCTGCTTTACTATCTTTAACCAAGGCTCCACCATAAATTAGGACTCTATTAAGAGACCTATTTATGTACCTTAAAATCCACTTCAATGCTTGTCAGTGAGCCTTTCCAGGATTTGCCATGTACCTGCTTACAAGACTTACTGCAAATGTTATGTCAGGTCTAGTACAGACCATAGCATACATCAAAGAACTCATTATATTAGCATATGGAATGCTATTCATATAAGCTCTTTTGACATCAGTACTGTGACACTGATCTATACTCATCTTGAATTGAGGGTTTGTCCGAGTCACAACAGGCTTTGAATTTGACATACCATACTTTTCGTGAATCTTCCGTAGGTATGCTTCTTGAGATAAGCATAATTTCGACTGCTTTCTATCTCTTTGGATGTCAATCCCAAGAATCCTGGACGCAGCTCCCAGATCCTTCATGTCGAACTCCTTATTGAGTTCAGCCTTCACCCTCATTACATCTTTGACATTGTTGCTTGCTATTAGAATATCATCCACATAAAGAAACAAAATAAAAAATGAATTACCAGGTCGAAATCTGAAGTAAACACAATGTTCGAACTGAATTATAAAGAAACTTATGCGTGCCATGAACTTGTCGAATCTCCGTCGAGGAGATTGTTTCAGTCCATATAAAGATCTCTTCAGTTTGCACACATAATCTTCCTTCCCCTTTTCGACATACCCTTTTGGTTGCCTCATCAGGATTGTTTCATCTAGATCACCATACAAGAACGCAGTCTTCACATCCATCTGTTCCAGTTCAAGGTTGAACTGTGCCACCATGGCAAGCAATATTCTAATGGACTTGTGCTTCACAACAAGAGAAAACACATCATTGAAGTCGACACCTTCTTTTTGAGTGAACCCTTTAGCGACCAATATTGCCTTGTATCTCTTCTACACCACTCCTTAGATTCCTTCCTTAACTTTAAAAATCCATTTACAACTGACAAACCTGGCTCCAGCAGATTTCTTGATCAGTTCCCATGTGTTGTTGTCATGAAGAGATTTCATCTCATCATCCATGGCCTTCAGCCATTCAGTCTTCTTTCGACTCCTCTTAACTTATTTATAGTCTCTAGGTTCTTCGTCGAGAACCTCACTTGCAGAGATTAAGGCATAAGCTATAAGATCTACATACCCAAGTCTCTGAGGTGGCTTGATGACTCTCCTCGACCTGTCTCTTGCTAGCAGGTAGTCATTATCAGTCTCCTCATCTTCGACATCATCTTCTGCTTCTTCTTCGACTTCATCTGGGGTACGCAATTCAGCATCAACATGCTCTACCTCAACAGGAATCTCTCCCTGTTCCAGCTCTTCATCAGCATCATCAGTTTTCTTGAAAACCATCTCATCTTCATTGAAAACTACATCTCGACTGGTGATACACTTCCTGTGACCTGGCTCTAGGCACCATAGCCTAAAAGCTTTGACTCCTTCAGGGTATCCCATGAACATGTATTTCAGAGCTCTAGGTTCAACCTTATCTTGCCTAATATGAGCATAGGTCACACAACCAAATACTCTCAGTCTATCGAGACTAGGTGGATGTCCCGACCAAACTTCTTCAAGTGTCTTCATTCCCAAGGCAGTCGAGGGACATCTATTTATCAGATAAGTTGTTGTCGAAACAGCCTCTGCCCAAAACACCTTCATCAATCCAGCACTAACCAACATGCATCTAACCCCTTCAAGGATTGTTCAATTGAATCTCTCAGCTAAGCCATTTTGTTGAGGAGTACCTGCTATAGTCTCATGCCTTGCAATCCCAGACTCAACACGGTAACTGTCAAACACTTCGTTGCAGAACTCAAGGCCATTGTCAGTTCTCAACCTCTTAACCTTTCTGCCAGTTTAAGTTTCGACCAGAACCTTCCAACTTTTGAAATTCTCAAAAGTTTCATCTTTCGTCTTCTAAATGAATACCCATAACTTTCTGGAATAGCCATCAACGACGGATAGAAAATACCTTGCACCTGAGTGCGAAGGATTCTTTGCAGGCCCCTAAAGATCAGCATGAATGTAATCCAGGGATCCATGTGTTCTTTGCTTGCCTTTGTTAAACTTCGCCCTACAGGATTTACCAAATACGCAAGATTCATAAAACTCCAACTTTTTGACTTTCTCACCACCTAGCAGGTTCTTTTTCCCTAATTTGACCAGGCCTCTTTCGCTGACATGACCCAATATCATGTGCCATAATTCTGTCTTCGACACATGTTTCGTGGATGCAATGTTTGTCGAACCACTTACTGTAACGCCCCGATTTGTTTAATTGTATTTATTTATTTCATTTATGTGAATTTTGTGAAACGTGTGAATTTATTGTATTTTACCTGCTAATTGAGTTAATTGGTTAATTTCCTTGATAGGTAAAATATTTGCAATAAATTATAATTTCTTTTCAACTTTTATTTCTGAAATATATTTCATCATTGTTTATGTTTTATCGCATTTTGAGAGCGTTTGGGAGATATTTGAGCGTAAGGGCAAAATGGTCATTTGATTAGTTAGATATTTTAGAAAAATTAGATATTTTTATAAATAGAGATTTGAGAGAAAAGAGAGTATTTTAAGGTAACTATAATAATTGATCAATTGGTAATAGAAGACAAAATATCAATTGGAGATATTTGACCCTATTGGATTTATATTATATATATATATTAGTTAGAAAGAGAGAAAAAGGGAAAGTTAGAAGAAGAAGAAGAAAAACAGAGAGAAAGAGGAGAAGGAAAAGGGAGAAGAGGAAAATCATCAAAATCAATGCTTGGACTTCGATTAATCGGGTAAGGGTGAGAAGTTTCGATTATATTTCGATTGTATATGTATATGTATGTGTTGTTTGTGTTTGTTTGGTTGAAATATATACTTTTTCTTATTGGTTGGATTGAAGAACAAATGTGTAGAATCGATGTTTTAACGGTTAGAAATTGGAATAGATTGTGTAGAATAGCCGAGTAATGTTTGGGTTTAATCAGGGATACTCGTTGATATGATTTAGGGAGTTTTGGAGTGAGTTACATAGTTTGTGAGAGTTAGGGCAATAATGATGAAATGGTGAGAAATCGATGTTTTCACGGTTGGAATTTGGAATAAGTTATGTGGTGTAGTCGGGTAAGGTTTGGGTTTAATCGGGAATGGTTGTTTGCGTGTTTTTTCGCGGTTTCGATCGAGTTCGAATTTAGAATTCAATGATAAAATTATGTTTCAAAATATTTCAAAAATGGAAGATGTGTTGGATGGTCTTTTAATGGTGAGAATATTGTAGTGCGTTGAATTCTAAGATCACAACTTTTTACGGAATCGAAATCGGAGGTCCGGAAGGCTTCCGACGGTAAAAAAATGCATTTTTCTGGGTTCTGACACGGGCCGTGTCACACAACACGGGTGGCCGTGTCAGACGTGTCAATTTGCGGCCATTTGGAATTTTTGGGTGACATGGCCGTGTCACACAACACGGGCGGCCGTGTCAGCCCTGCTGTAGGTTTTCTTTCAAAATTGTTTCGATCGTAACTTTTAATCCGTAAGTCCGATTTGACCCCCGTTTGAAGTGTTGGAAAGCTAATGAAATATTCTTTCTATTAAAAATGGTTTGGAGGGTAAAATATTATTTAATTAATTCGTGTTTTTGGAAAATAGTCGGGTTGTCGGGTTCTCATCGCGTACAATGTGTGCGATTGATGTGTTATCATGCTATATGCTTTTAATATGTAACGTGTAGCTGGTGGGCCGTTATATGATGTGAATATACATGATGGAATGTTGTGATGATGGTTTATGGCTTTATGGCAAATATGTGCATTGTTTTGGATGTGAATCATACAATAGTGCATTGATGTGAATGTATATAGATTGTATGTGATTGTATGAGATGAATGCATGAATATATTGTGAATATGTATGCATTTCAAGAATGTCTTGAGTCATTTTGTATGTGCCGCATAATGATGTACATTCTTGTGTTGAGTGATTCTAATGAGAATCTGTTGTAACGTCGTGTGCCTATGTGAGGTGTGAGCGATGATTAGAAACGATTGTGTGCCTAGGTGAGGTGTGAGCAATCGGGTCGTGTGCCCGTGTGGGGTGTGAGCGACCCATAAATGATGTTATTGTGTGGTAAAATACATTGTTTGATTGAATATCAATGTATGTTGTTATGAGGTGTTGTGGGTAGCCTTTGTGGTGTGAATCCCTTGTGGAAGTAATTGTGATTGTATGATTGTTGTGGTTTGTGATGATATGCATCTTGTAATGTCGTGTACCCATGTGGGGTGTAAGCGACGGATTGGTTCCAGAGGGAATCCACTATAACGTCGTGTGCCCATGTGGGGTGTGAGCGATGATTATAGATGATCGTGTGCCCATGTGGGGTGTGAGCGATCGGGTCGTGTGCCCGTGTGGGGTGTGAGCGATCCATAAACATTGTGTGCCTATGTGAGGTGTGAGCAATGGGTGAACATCGTAGGCCCGACGGGGAGTTATATTGGTAACGAGCGATGGTTCCAATAAGTTCCTGAGTGAACTTGAGATGATTGAGTCGGTACCGCATTGCAATTGCATAGAGTCGTAAGTCGGTCTCTATGATTTGCGTTTATCATCTTTATAATTGTGCATTGATGAATAAACATGAATATGTATGTTTATGTGGAATGATAAGAATTGTGAAAGTATGCATGATGAATATGCTTGGTTTTGTATATATATACATTGTGATGTATATGAGTGAGTTGTGATGAATTGTGGTGAGAATTATGAATGGATGCGTTATGTGTGGAAAATCATGATTTGATTTATTATGTGTGATATGTTTTGTATTTGTGGCATGCTATATGTGTTAGTATGTGATGGTTTGGGTGAGATGATTTATACATGTGTTTGAATGTGTGTTTGCATATTATTATGCAATCTTGATTTAGTTGTTATTTCTCACCCTTCTGCTGTGGTTTATTGCTCTATGAGGCAATTGCAGATTAGTGCCTTGGAGGCTTTTGTGGAGATTAGTCCTCCGTCCTTTGTCGTCTGTCTGCTCTGATACGTAGCACGGGAGTCGGGAAACGATTATGTTATATATGTATATAATTGTGGAATATATTTTTGTATTACTTGTGTAGGTGTACTTTGACGTTATAAACCATTTATTTTGTAAATCAAGTCGGTTATGGACCTTTCGCTTTATTCCATAATTGACATTTCCTTTAATATGGAAAAAGTTTCCCCCTTGAGGGTATCCAATTGTCTGTGTTATGTATCAAATATATGAGCAGGGATTGTGTATTTTCTTTCTTTAAGTGTAGCATCCTTGTTTCTGTTGGAAAAATAAATTTTTAGTTACTCTGATTTTATTTATGTATTATTTATTAGCGATGGGAATTGGGGTGTTACATTAGTGGTATCAGAGCAGGTCGGTCCGTCCGGCCAAGTTGTTGAGTCAGTTGGTGTGACAGTTGAATACTGTTGGTGTTGTTTGTTCCTTAGTACGTGATATGTGTATGGAACACTGGCAGTGCTTTCTGGTTTTCTAATCTTTTGTCTTCAGGATTGTGAATGAGATAAGTGGGGGAGAAGCTGGTACTTCTCCATGTTGCTTCAGGTGTGGAGCGCTAGCTCAGTGTGTTGTGAATTGTAAGATTGTAAGTGTTGTTTGGACAGTGTTATTCCCGGTTCCGGAGGGAATGCGGAGGTAAGGTTTATGTCAACTGAGGAATTGTGCCTTAGGTGGTTTGGTGCACAAGATGCAAGAAATGCTATTATAAGTTTGTTAAAGACGGTTTATGCCCCATCATGATTGTTGACTGTCTATTGGCAAATTGAAGAACTGATCACCCTTAATCTCTTGTTGATAGCAGACGGGAATTATGTTGGATGGAATAGATGTGTCTTTCCGGCTTTGATAGCGTGTGAAATTAGTTGTTTGGAATTTAAGGAAACGATTATGGATTGTTTTGTTGAGTCGAAGAAGATTCTTATATCGGAAGTAGAAGTTGTCTATGGTTTCAGTTTTGATTCTGTGTGACCCTAATAAACCGGTTGTGAGGTATTGGGATGCGTCTTTGATGAGTGTAATCAGTGTGTTAATGCAAGAGTGTAAAGTCGTGGTTTATGCTTTACGACAATTGAGGATTCATAAAAGGATCTATACTATTTTGGATTTGGAATTAGTCGCGGTTGTATTGTGTTGGAGAATCTAGAGGTATTATTTTAAGGGTTTTAGGTTCAAGGTGTTTGGATGGAGGAATTGACGGTTTTGGATGAGTAACAAGACTGTTGTAATTCTGAGTTTTCGCGGGTTCGTCTAGCGAACCAGTTAGCGAAGGTCAGCGAAGGTTCGCTGAGTTGTTCGCCTAGCGAAGTTTGGGTGTTTTTGATGTTGGTGGTTGCTGCCTTGGTCCGCCAAGGGATTCGCGGAGCGAACGGCAAGGCGAGGGTTCGCTAGAAGGTTCGCCTAGCGAACATGGCAGGTTGTCCCATTTTGTTTTCTTTATAACTTTTGATTGGTGCCTCGGATTGAGGCACGGTCGGATGATTGGAATTCCTGATTAGTTATGACTTTGGCTCAAATTATCCTATTGGTAAAGTTTATGTCGTGCGTGATGAGTTAAGTCGAAAGTTTTACTTATGTCTGCTTTGATGGTTAAAGAGTGGGAACTTTTGGGAGGATTTAGAGATTTGGGTTGGTGTGTGAATTGACGTCTGATAGTGTGCGGTTGGGTATATTAACAGTAAACAGTGATTTTTGGTGAAAATGAGAAAGAGTTAGACTTTGGACGTGAAATTGGTAATTTTGATGGTTACTAGTAATCAGAGTGTGCAACGGAAGCGTGAAGTGGCATGATTCGTATATGCGTGTGTGACTGGTAAGAGTTCATAGGTTGAACATTGGGAACATGTAGGAGTGTTGAGACCATTGGACGTTTCAGGATGGAAGTGATATGTGAAAGGTTTAAATATTATTCATGGGCTACTATGTAAATGGATGTTTTGATTGTATGTTCGATTGGTGAATCGTAGCATTGTTGTAGTATGGTTGTGTGACAAGGATGTTGGTGTTCTGGTTTTGTTGATGATTGTTGAGACCTTGTGGTGTCGTGGAACTTTATGTTCTTGTTTGTGTTGTTGCCTCGTTTCCATGGTGATGGTTCGAGTGTGTGTAGCTAATTCCTGTGTGGGGAATTAGGGGAGTGTTACCTAGGGTAGGGTAACGATCTTGTGGTGTTTCGGTTCTAGAGTGAACCTGTGTGTTGGTATCTTGGCTTTTCTTTGAGTCGTGAGTTTGTCGTCAAGTGCATTGTATGGGCTTTGCATCTTGTCGTTGTAGTTGTCGTCGTTGTCGTGTCGTTGTGGTAGTTAGCAAGGTGGTTTGTCAGTTGTGTTATTCGTGGTGTGCTTTTTTTGGCTTGTTAGTTGGTTAGTCGGATGCGAGAGTCGTATCCGGAGTTGTTCGTTTCAGTATATTTTCGAGGACGAAAATTTCTAAGTGGGGGAGAGTTGTAACGCTCCGATTTGTTTAATTGTATTTATTTATTTCATTTATGTGAATTTTGTGAAATGTGTGAATTTATTGTATTTTACCTGCTAATTGAGTTAATTGGTTAATTTTCCTGATAGGTAAAATATTTGCAATAAATTATAATTTCTTTTCAACTTTTATTTCCGAAATATATTTCATCATTGTTTATGTTTTATCGCATTTTGAGAGCGTTTGGGAGATATTTGAGTGTAAGGGCAAAATGGTCATTTGATTAGTTAGATATTTTAGAAAAATTAGATATTTTTATAAATAGAGATTTGAGAGAAAAGAGAGTATTTTAAGGTAACTCTAATAATTGATCAATTGGTATTAGAAGACAAAATATCAATTGGAGATATTTGACCCTATTGGATTTATATTATATAATAAGTATTATATATATATAAATATATATATATATATATATATATATATATATATATATATATATATATATATATATATATATATATATATATATATATATATTAGTTAGAAAGAGAGAAAAAGGGAAAGTTAGAAGAAGAAGAAGAAAAACAGAGAGAAAGAGGATAAGGAAAAGGGAGAAGAGGAAAATCATCAAAATCAATGCTTGGACTTCGATTAATCGGGTAAGGGTGAGAAGTTTCGATTATATTTCGATTGTATATGTATATGTATGTGTTGTTTGTGTTTGTTTGGTTGAAATATATACTTTTTCTTATTGGTTGGATTGAAGAACAAATGTGTAGAATCGATGTTTTAACAGTTAGAAATTAGAATAGATTGTGTAGAATAGCCGAGTAATGTTTGGGTTTAATCAGGGATACTCGTTGATATGATTTAGGGAGTTTTGGAGTGAGTTACATAGTTTGTGAGAGTTAGGGCAATAATGATGAAATGGTGAGAAATCGATGTTTTCACGGTTGGAATTTGGAATAAGTTGTGTGGTGTAGTCGGGTAAGGTTTGGGTTTAATCGGGAATAGTTGTTTGCGTGTTTTTTCGCGGTTTCGATCGAGTTCGAATTTAGAATTCAATGATAAAATTATGTTTCAAAATATTTCAAAAATGAAAGATGTGTTGGATGGCCTTTTAATGGTGAGAATATTGTAGTGCGTTGAATTCTGAGATCACAGCTTTTTACGGAATCGAAATCGGAGGTCCGGAAGGCTTCCGACGGTAAAAAAATGCATTTTTCTGGGTTCTGACACGGGCCGTGTCACACAACACGGGTGGCCGTGTCAGACGTGTCAATTTGCGGCCATTTGGAATTTTTGGGTGACACGGCCGTGTCACACAACACGGGCAGCCGTGTCAGCCCTGCTGTAGGTTTTCTTTCAAAATTGTTTCGATCGTAACTTTTGATCCGTAAGTCCGTTTTGACCCCCGTTTGAAGCGTTGGAAAGCTAATGAAATATTATTTCTATTAAAAATGGTTTGGAGGGTAAAAGATGATTTAATTAATTCATGTTTTTGGAAAATAGTCGGGTTGTCGGGTTTTCATCGCGTACAATGTGTGCGATTGATGTGTTATCATGCTATATGCTTTTAATATGTAACGTGTAGCTGGTGGGCCGTTATATGATGTGAATATACATGATGGAATGTTGTGATGATGGTTTATGGCTTTATGGCAAATATGTGCATTTTTTTGGATGTGAATCATACAATAGTGCATTGATGTGAATGTATATAGATTGTATGTGATTGTATGAGATGAATGCATGAATATATTGTGAATATGTATGCATTTCAAGAATGTCTTGAGTCATTTTGTATGTGCAGCATAATGATGTACATTCTTGTGTTGAGTGATTCTAATGAGAATCTGTTGTAACGTCGTGTGCCTATGTGAGGTGTGTGCGATGATTACAAACGATTGTGTGCCTAGGTGAGGTGTGAGCAATCGGGTCATGTGCCCGTGTGGGGTGTGAGCGACCCATAAATGATGTTATTGTGTGGTAAAATACATTGTTTGATTGAATATCAATGTATGTTATTATGAGGTGTTGTGGGTAGCCTTTGTGGTGTGAATCCCTTGTGGAAGTAATTGTGATTGTATGATTGTTGTGGTTTGTGATGATATGCATCTTGTAATGTCGTGTGCCCATGTGGGGTGTGAGCGACGAATTGGTTCCAGAGGGAATACGCTATAACGTCGTGTGCCCATGTGGGGTGTGAGCGATGATTATAAATGATCGTGTGCCCATGTGGGGTGTGAGCGATCGGGTCGTGTGCCCGTGTGGGGTGTGAGCGATCCATAAACATTGTGTGCCTATGTGAGGTGTGAGCAATGAGTGAACATCGTAGGCCCGACGGGGAGTTATATTGGTAACGAGCGATGGTTCCAATAAGTTCCTGAGTGAACTTGAGATGATTGAGTCGGTACCGCATTGCATTTACATAGAGTCGTAAGTCAGTCTCTATGATTTGCGTTTATCATCTTTATAATTGTGCATTGATGAATAAACATGAATATGTATGTTTATGTGGAATGATAAGAATTGTGAAAGTATGCATGATGAATATGCTTGGTTTTGTATATATATACATTGTGATGTATATGAGTGAGTTGTGATGAATTGTGGTGAGAATTATGAATGGATGCGTTATGTGTGGAAAATCATGATTTGATTTATTATGTGTGATATGTTTTGTATTTGTGGCATGCTATATGTGTTAGTATGTGATGGTTTGGGTGAGATGATTTATACATGTGTTTGAATGTGTGTTTGCATATTATTATGCAATCTTGATTTAGTTGTTATTTCTCACCCTTCTGCTGTGGTTTATTGCTCTATGAGGCAATTGCAGATTAGTGCCTTGGAGGCTTTTGTGGAGATTAGTCCTCCGTCCTTTGTCGTCTGTCTGCTCTGATACGTAGCACGGGAGTCGGGGAACGATTATGTTATATATGTATATAATTGTGGAATATATTTTTGTATTACTTGTGTAGGTGTACTTTGATGTTATAAACCATTTATTTTGTAAATCAAGTCGGTTATGGACCTTTCGCTTTATTCCATAATTGACATTTCCTTTAATATGGAAAAAGTTTTCCCCTTGAGGGTATCCAATTGTCTGTGTTATGTATCAAATATATGAGCAGGGATTGCGTATTTTCTTTCTTTAAGTGTAGCATCCTTGTTTCTGTCGGAAAAATAAATTTTTAGTTACTCTGATTTTATTTATGTATTATATATTCGCGATGAAAATTGAGGTGTTACACTTACAACCTCGGCCTCAAGGGTATACAAGCGTTGTTTCTTCACGCCTCTCAAGACTTCCTTCGACCCCTTCACGACTCTTAGGATACTTTTCACTCCTTGGAAAACATGTCCCTTCTTGTCGAATTCACCAAGAGAAATTAAATTTCTCTTCAAATCAGGTACATACCTAACTTCAGTCAATAACCTTATTGACTCATCATGGAGCTTGAATCTCACAAATCCAATACCTGCAATTTTGCAGGATTTGTTGTTTCCCAGTAGCACCAATCCACCATCTTGATCACATAGCTCCTCGAACAATTCTCTGTTTGGAGTTATGTGCCAAGTGCAACCTGAATCCATAATCCACTCTTTTCTTGAGTCACCGCTTGAAACTACAAGGACATCATATGAGTCGAAGTCATCTTGAACAATGGTCGCGTTGCCATTATCCTTACCTCTATGATCTTTTAGGCGTTCAGGACACACCTTTCTTGTGTGACCCTTCTTCTTACAGTGATAACATCGAATACCAGATGTTTCGCCACTATAAGACTTCTGCTGACTTTTACCTTTCTTCTTATCGTACTTACCATTCTTTCACAAGAATTTTCCCTTAACGGCCAAACCTTCACCAACCGTCGAAGGTTTATGCTCCTTTCGTTCATTCAGGTTCTTAGAATACAAGGATGATCGAATTTCTTCAAAGCTCAGGGACTCCCTTCCATACAAGAGAGTTTCTTTGATGTGAGCATGTGTTCTAGGCAAAACACACAACAGCAACAGTGCTTGATCTTCGTCATCGATCTTCACATCAATATTTTCAAGATCAAGAATCAGCTTGTTGAACATATCCAACTGCTCATCCAAAACTTTATCTTCACTCATCTTGAATGAATACAAAGCTTGCTTCAGGTAGAGTCGATTCACAAGAGATTTGGTCATGTACAAACTTTCAAGTTTCAACCATAACCCTGATGCAGTAGTCTCCTTTGATACCTGTCGAAGAACCTTATCACCAAGGCTCAACAATATTGCACTGTGGGATTTCTCTATCATGGTCGTCTTTTCTTTTTCCGTTAACACAACATCCATGGCTACCTCTCCCTTCAACGCTTCCAAACAACCCTGCTGAACCAGTAAGGCTTTCATCTTCAAGCGCCACAGACCAAAATCGTTCACTCCGGTGAACTTTTCAATCTCATACTTTGTTGAAGGCATCTTTTCCACGCTCACCGCGCCAATTTGTTGTGAATTATGATGTCTTTAAACAAAGTATAAACAATTTCTTTATGATCAAGAAACACACAAGGGTTAGGTTTAAAGGAAATACAAAGGGAAAAACAACAAAAGGAAACAACAAGGATTGGTTATAAACTGCTATTCTTTCCTTTCTCTTTCAAACAAGATTACAAGTATACAAGAATAACAAAATAACCTCTCTCACTTGAATTAGGATTTTATCTTCCTATTTTTCCTTATGTTCAAGATGAGAGACTAGCATGCTATTTATAAGAAAACTAACACAAACCTAATGGGCTTTTTAACAATTACCCATTACAAGCTAACTTAGGGTACAAGCTAACCTAAACAATTGGATCCTTAACACAAGGCCCAATTCAACATGCTAACAAACCTAGCAATATTGACTAATGCATGTTAGAACAAACTTCGGCTACAACACACATTACTCCGACAACAGCATGCGAACAGTCTTCGACCTCATGCTTAATTCCTGTCGAACCAGAAGCTACCCTTCGACCATATTAGAGTTTGATCCAATATCTCACAAAAACCCATGAAGAAATTCTAGGCAAGAGTAAGATGCCAATAGATGTGAAAGGAATTGGGTACAATTATGAGCCATCAAACTCAAAAACGAAGTTTGTTCCTTCTATCAAGAAAACTGAGTTCATCATGTTAGACTACAAGTCTTACCATCATGTCAAACATGATAATATTAATGTATGCTAAAGCATTCTAGGTATGTCACTATTGTGGTTAGCATGTTCATATATGACCTTATTGCAACAAACTATATGGCAGACCTTTCTATCACTATCAGTATCATCCTACATGGAATGCAACAAAATATGTGCATCCTTAACAAGTGTTGAAAGCCAGATGGGAAACTCTAAGTCATATAGCTTATACCTCTTTAAGATTTTCTTCTCATGAAGATTGATACATTGATAGTGGTTGTTCTAGACACATGGCAGGAGAAAAGAACTACTTGAAGAACATGAAATCGTACTCCAACAACCATTTCACTTTCGGTGATGGAGCAAAAGGAAAAATCGTAGGGAAATGAAAGTTGTAATGCACAGGTCTCCCAAGTTTGGATGACGTGCTTCTAGTTGAACGTCTTTGAAGGTTCAAGTAACATAAGAAATAGGGGACTTGAATTGGGTTTCAAATATGATAACTTTTTTCAAAACCAATCACAAACCAAGGACAAAAACAACAATGATAAAAATACACAGGATTTTTATATTGGTTCATTGTTAACTAAGTTAGTTCAGTCCACTCGTCAGAGTGAATACACCTTTTCATAAGGTCTTAATCCACTAATCAGTCAGATTAGAAACTCAAAGACAAACTGTTAATGACTTCTCTCAAAGTTCATGGGTAGTATTAGGAAAAAGGCACTGAACTAGGAAAGTTCCGACGAGACCATCATGTATTATCCACTACTAATAGTGAATTTCCTTTCATTGGGATGATGCACATCTGATGTATGTGACTTTGCACCGAACCAGGTTAACAATTACTTGTGTTATTTTTACGCATTTATTTTCTTTGTTACGTAGTCTTATTGTCAAACACATTATTCCAACATTATGTAAGACATTTTGTCACTAGTAGAACATAATTTCATGCTAAAGAAACAAACGATTCAAGTTTTCATCCTTTTCACAACCTCTTAAAGATTCCATTTTAATGATCATGCGACATTTCAAGTTGTCTTATGTCAAAAATCTGTTTCTAAAGAATCTGCACAAAGAAAAAGCATTCTAAACACAATTGATATAAATCTTGAATAAACCACCATATCTCGTGTAAAAAGACGATAAATATAGGCAATTTCTTAATACACCACCCATGTTTCTTAGACACCACGCGAAATTTCTTTTTTGCCCCCTGATTCCGGATGTGCACATCCGAACGCACCATTTTTTTAAAAACGTTGATTTGTTCCGGATGTGTATATCAGGAAAAATCCCTGATCTGCAGATCCGAAACCATTTCTTATTAATTCCCGCCAGACCTTCTCCCTCCCCTCATTCTTTACATTTTCATATTCCAAAAAACCAAACTCTCTCAAACTCTCAAATTCTCAATCCCACAAATCCCAACTTTTTTCACTCGAGTTCGGCGTAGAACAACTTCTACAACGATAAAGACACTCCAAATACTCTGTATCTCAATTTAATCGGTAAGTTTTCGAATTTTAGAATTTCGGAGTTATTTTCGAGTAATCGATTTAGAGTAGACATTTAGGTGTAGAAATTGTTAGGTAGTATGAATAACATAGGTTAGAGACAATGTAGGTATTGTTTGCTGCTTCAAACGGACGACCAGGGCATTAAAATGCCCTTTTCTATAGTACAGTAGCCATGACTGCGTTTTTAGAACATCAAATACGTACCGGATGTGCAGATCCGGAAACATTTTAACGTTAAATATTCTGAGTGCTTCCGAATGTGCAAATCTGGAAAAACCAACGTTAAATATTCTGAGTACTTCCGGATGTGCAAATCCGGAAGAAACTTGGTCTCTATTTTTTGTTTGTTTGTTGTTTTTTTTTTTTTTTATAATTATTTTTAAAAAATTATGGGAAGTTTGTTTTTCTTATTAGTATGTTAACTACATTGTTTTGTATTGTTGTACAAATACTTATGTTGGGTCCTTAATGAAATATAACCATGTTTTCAACCTAATTCTCTTTAATTCTATCACTTTCTCAATTATTCATTGGTTCATTATTTTCATCTTGCAATTGGATTTTTCCCAACAGTTTGACCCATTAAAACCCGCCTTGCTAAAATTTGTTAAAATATATAGAGGAGCGTTGATGCCGGGTACATCATGTGGTTCTATATCGTCTCACACCCATGCATGGTGCCCACTGCTGAGGGATCGCCACCCAGACCTGCTCATCAGGAGATATTAGAGGAGCGACAGTCTCAGCTGGACCATACTCAAGATGTCCTACCTTGCTGTCGTGAGATAGAGGAGATAGCGCAGACGACCATTGCGGACGGTCACCTCCCTGAGGGCTCTGGTGGCAGACTTGCCATGGATAAGATTATTGAGATTGCTCGAGGGGCACTTCAGTACTGCAAACATCGAGCCATGACGACGGGTAGTGGCAGAGGAGCAGGGGAGCCAGGAGAGATACTTCGCCATACACAGTAGTTTTTTGTTTGATGTATTCTATTTTTATTACATTTATGTACTGTATTTTGACAGTAGTATTATTATGTATATATATCATTTTATTTTATATATGAATGTTTTCGAATGTATATTAAGTTGCAACGATATATTAACATATGCGACCAACCAACAAAACTGATTTAAAAAAAAAAAGTTCTGCTATTTTTTCCAGATCTGCAGATCACGAATTTTTCTTGATATGCACATCCGAAACAAATCAAAATTAAAAAAAAATAGTGCGTCCGGATATGCACATCCGGAATTAGAGGACAAAAACGAAAATTCGCATGGTGCCTAAAAAACATTAATGGTATAATACAAAATTCTCTAAATATATTAAATGATATCGTATATCATAATTAAGCCTCCATATTCATCTATCTAATATGTTTTTCCGCCAAATAATATTAACTAACTTAGTATAACAATCTAGAAGTTAGTCATCGTTCCAAGCAAATAGATGATGCCTCCACTTCCAACACCCTTCATTCACCTCCCACCCCCATCCATACGTATCATCCATTGGAGCCTTTTTATATAGAGAAAGGCTAAATAATCTGTTAAATTTATCTCTAAATAAAATTCCCCCTCGAACCAAGGATCATTCAAGAAAGAAATTGTTTTACCATTCCCCTCTTCTCCAAAAAGAAATTCATCGAACCAATTCTCCCAAAACAAACACATTCATTCTATAAAAAAATCTAAATCTTTCAACCATTCTTAGGTGTGTGCAAAATATCCGGTTGTGAGATCTAAATCCATAATCAAATTCAAATCCATTTAAAATATCCGGATATAATTAAATGATTATTAACCAGTTTAATTATTAATGGTTGGTTATCCAGCCATATTTTATTTTTGAATCCGGTTATAATCGGATTATTATCCAAAATCCAAATATTTAAATTCAATAATTTTTTATTTTATTTTTGCATAAAATTTAATTTTTTTATAAAAAAAATATTTTTTTTGGAAAAAATTATTTTTTTCAAAAAAATAATAATTAACTTCAACTTTTTTGGAAATTTTTTTTTTGAAAAAAATTATTCATTTGAATGCTGCTTTAACTTCGACATCTGCTCGTTCAAATGGTCTTGCTCACCTTTTATCGAAAGTTAAGGAAGAGAAATGATAACTTTAATTAAAAAAAAATTTCCAAAAAATTGTTTGTAATGGAAAATACTACTACAAGATTTACTGTTTTTACGATGATTATACGAGATTTACTGTTTTTTTAAATTTACTGTTTGGTTATAAAATATTTTTTAACACAGTGATGGAAAAGAAAGGTGTGGTGGTGGTGAGGAGTTTTACGGCAGGGGAGTGTCATGGGGTTGAGGCTCGTGATCTCGTCAAACAAAAGCAATTGCATAATCTAATCAAAGAATTTATTTCTTTTCACCTATAAAATTTTAATTTGTTACATTGTATTTAATAAATTTAAAATAAAAATATTTGTGTAATTGTTTTTGTGTTTTTGCATGTTGAAATTAGTTGTTAATTTGTAAATAAAATTTTATACAAGCAATATTTTTTTTTATAATAATTTATGAATTATGAATAATAATTTTCGTAATATAATATAGAATAAAAAATAATAATTTATAAGGGAAAGTGAGGAGTGGACACACGTGATGCCAAGAAAAAGGTATTTGCATTATGAGGGAAAGTGAGGAGTGGACACACGTGATGCAAAAATTGTCCTGAAATTCGGGACACTAATGGAGGTAGACGAGAAGACGGAGAAGCTTCAGAGATTAGATGTGGCGAGGATAATGATTAAGACAACGAAGATGGAATTCATTAACAAAGTCACTAGGATCCAGGTGAATAATGAAGCATTCATGATAAGAATAATGGAGGAACTATGTGATTGTTCAAGTTATGAAGATAAAGAAGATAACATCAACGCCGAAGTTTTGAGCAGCTCCGACGAAAGCTTCATCCCTCCGTCGATAGAAGCATCGGACGAGGAAGAGAATACGCAGGGTCTAGACAAAAACTACAGGAGAATCATGGAGGCATTGGGAAGGGACGACGCATTGATTACGGAAGACAAAGAGGAGGAGCAAAGTGAGAAGTCCAATGAAGAATTAAATTATAGGCGGCTGGAAGAAGAAATGACTTGGGGAAACCAAGAAAATAGTCATGATGGAGAAAAAGGACAGATAGCATTGACTGCGCATGAGACTACAGGTGGGCCCATTGAATCAAAAGATAATAAAAGAAAGGAGGGAAGTGGAAGAAAAATAGGAGAACAAGAAAATGAAATAAAGCGAAAGAAGGGCCCACCACAAACAAACAGCAGTGGAATAAAGCAAAGGGAGAAAGAATTAAATGACCAAGAAAGAGATAAAATACCTGATCTTGTGGATAAGGGAAATCAGGAAAGGGCGATGTCGAGACACGTGTTAGCGGCTGAAAATGATCAAGCGAAGGATGCAGATAGAGAAAAAACGAAGGACAAGCAAAACGAGACAATCAATATGGAGGGGACTGAAATGGAGATAAAAAGAAAAAAAGATTCGACAGAAGAAATGGAGTTTTATCAAACATCCAAGGAGAGAAGAAGGAGAAGGCGAGAGATCATGAAAGAAAAAAGGAGAATTTGGAGCAAAAGAAAAAGTAACAAAAAGACATGTACATGCAGTCAAAGACACAAACACAACAAAGAGGTAAGTTCATGTTTAAGCTTAAAACTACCGGGGGAAAAATGGGAAGAGAACAGATGGAAAATTCTACAAAGGGGGGCGAAACAAGTAGAGGAAGGAGTATGGGATCTAGGAAAGGAAATTGGTATGATGCAGCCGGGAGAAGAAGCGGAAATACTACAGGAATTAATACTAGAAAACGATACGAGGAAGAAGAAAGCAGGGGAAGAGGAAAGTGGGGTGCGCCACTGAAACTCGAGCTGGGGGAGGTGAAATTGAACAAGTAAACATGATAATGCTGAGTTATAATGCGAGAGGTATATGGGGGCTGGTAAAGAAGAAGGAAATCCAAGAGATTATAATGAAAGAAAAAGTTGAGATATTGTGCTTGCAAGAAACAAAGCTAGAAAGGATAGATTGGATTCAGTGCAGGGCAATGTGGGGTTCTGCAGATTTCGATTTCGCTTTTAGGGCTTCGGAAGGAAGATCGGGAGGTATATTAACCATCTGGGATACAAATGTATTTTCAATTCAGAAAAGGATTAACAAAGAACATATGGTGATAGTGGAAGGGTGGTGGGGAAAGGAGAAGTTTCCAGTTATCATTGTGAACGTTTACGCACCGTGTGAGGATAGGAAAAAGAAAGAACTGTGGATGGAGATGGCAGCCTTGATTACGTCAAGAAGGGAGGCAAGATGGTGTATCGCGGGAGACTTTAATACGATAAGGGCAGAGGAGGAGAGAAGAGGAGTGAATAATGGAAAAAGGGTGGAGGAAATGGAAGCTTTCGAAGACTTCATAACAGTAAGTGAATTGATCGATCTACCGCTACTCGGCAAGAAGTTCACATGGTCACGAGTCAATGGTTCAGCCATGAGCAGATTGGATAGATTCCTCATCTCGGAGGAATGGCATAACACATGGCCAGAGTGCAATCAATGGGGGCTTGATAAAGGCCTGTCGGATCACTGTCCGATTATTCTAAGAGATACAAAATTGGACTGGGGTCCAAAACCATTCAGGATGTTGAAGTGCTGGAAAGAAATTCGGGGTTACCAACAATTCGTCGAAGAACATTGGCGGAAGATGGAGTTCGAAGGTTGGGGAATGTTTGTCTTGAAAGAGAAATTTAAAGCAATCAAAGGGGAGTTGAAGGAATGGCACAAGAGTAATACTCAGAACCTGGAGGGAAAAATTAAAGAAGCTAAAAGTGAGATTAATAAGCTTGAAGAAAGAGGAGTGGCTACACTTCTGTCTGAGGAGGAGATAAAGGCATAGATGGAGGCAACGGATCAACTTCATAAACTGTCAAACCTGCAATGCAGCATCAATTGGCAAAGAGCGAGAGCAAGATGGCTAAGTGAAGGGGACGCGAATTCGAAGTACTTTCATGGATGTATTAATAAAAGGCGAAAAGGAAATGAAATTCTATGTCTAAATAAAGATGGTAAACAAGTGACAGGGGTGGTAGAGATAAGAAAGACAGTGGAGGATTACTTCCGAGATCAATTTGAATCTAAAGGAGGGAGACCGGTACCACTAAACCTTCAATTTAAAGGTATCGATGATACCGATAATGAAAAGTTGGTGCAGGAATTCTCAGAGGCAGAGGTGAAAGAAGCAGTGTGGGGATGTGATAATGACAAAAGCCCTGGACCGGATGGAGTGAATTTTGGATTCATAAAGGAATTTTGGAACCTGATTAAAGGAGATTTAATGAGAATGATGAGTGAATTTCACCGAAAAGGCAGGATTGTTAAGGGAGTAAATAGCTCATTTATGGTGTTAATTCCAAAAAAGTCAAATCCCTTAAAGATTTCAGATTACAGACCAATCTCACTTATAGGATGCATCTACAAAGTGCTGGCGAAAGTTCTTGCGAATAGGCTCAAAGGAGTAATCGGTAAAGTGATATCGGAAACTCAATCTGCATTTATCACGGGGCGGCAGATAATGGATGGTGTAATGATTGCTAACGAAATTGTAGACGAAGCAAGGAAGGGAAAGAAGGAAGTAATATTCTTCAAGGTAGACTTCGAAAAGGCGTACGATTCGGTGGAGTGGAAGTTCTTAGAGTTTGTAATGGAAAAGATGAGATTCCATGAAAAATGGAGGAGGTGGATTATGGAATGTCTGAGAACAGCAGGGATTTCGGTTCTGGTGAATGGGAGTCCCACTAATGAGATTAAAATGCATAGAGGCCTTAGACAAGGCGACCCACTCTCTCCATTCCTTTTTCTTATGGTTGCAGAAGGTTTTAGTGCCTTAATGGGAAAGACTGTAACAGCAGGAAAATTCAAAGGGTTCCGTTTCAATGGAGGCAATGAAGTATTTACTCATCTACAATACGCTGACGACACACTGATTATCGGGGAAAAAAGTTGGGACAATATTATAACAATTAAATCTATGTTGATGCTGGTTGAATACATGACAGGGCTTAAGGTAAATTATCACAAGAGTATGCTGATTGGAGTAAATGTCTG
Source organism: Lathyrus tuberosus (assembly GCA_022829125.1). Taxonomy (NCBI): domain Eukaryota; kingdom Viridiplantae; phylum Streptophyta; class Magnoliopsida; order Fabales; family Fabaceae; genus Lathyrus; species Lathyrus tuberosus. The sequence continues at coordinate 4,095,114 of JALAZF010000162.1, read as the reverse complement.
CCAGGAATGGGTAGAGACAGCAGCAAGGATTCTAAAGTGCAAATTCAGTGCAACTCCGTTCAAATATCTAGGATTACCGATTGGAGATAACCCTAGAAGAAAGGCAATGTGGCAGCCTGTAGTAGAGGTGATAAGACGCAGATTATCAAGCTGGAAGAATAAACACATGTCTATGGGCGGTCGAGTAGTGGTCATAAAATCTATTTTGTCGGCTCTTCCGGTATATTTTTTCTCCTTTTTCAAAGCTCCAGCATGCATCATTTCCAAAATAGAATCTTTACTCAAACAATTTCTGTGGGGAGGGGGTGAGGAAGAGAGGAAAATGAATTGGGTGAAGTGGGAAGGGATTTGCAATCCAACTGGGGATGGAGGGCTGGGAATTAAGAATATGAGGATGTTTAATAATGCTCTGTTGGGTAAATGGAAATGGAAAGTTAAAAATGAGAAAAGCGGATTATGGTGGAGGGCATTAGTAAACAGATATGGGGCTGCAGCAGGTAACCCTGAAATTGAGGAGGCAGAAGCATCAGTGTGGTGGAAGGAAATCAAGAAAGTAGAAATTGGGAGGATGCTAGAGGCGGAGTCGTACTCAGTCAGGGAGATGTATGAGAATTTATTGAATCCAGCTTACCCTGTTAATGATCATAACTGGTCTAAAATATGGAACAAAGCAATCCCGACGAAAGTTTCATGCTTGACCTGGAGATTGGTGCAGAATAGACTTGCGACTAATGATAATTTAGTAAAAAGGGGTGTATTAAATTTAGATCAGATTAGATGCAGAGGAAACTGTGGGAGCGAGGAGTCGGTACAACATGTTTTTTTCGAATGCAGTATGTACGCAAGGGTTTGGAACGAAATTCTCAAGTGGTTAGGTGTAAAAACGACTCTGCATAATGAAGCTTGGCAGCACATTCAGCAGTTCGAGGACATACTGGGAGGAGGAACCAGACGAAAAGACAAGATGTTTGCAATTTGGAACGCTGTGGTTTGGAAGATTTGGAAGACTCGGAATGACATTATTTTCAGAAACAAAGAGCTTTGTATAGACAGGGTGGTGGAAGAAGTGAAGATTACAGCTTGGAGCTGGCTAAAAGTGAAAGCAAAGTGGATAGAGGTGGACCTAGTAGGATGGAGTCTGAATCCAAGGGCAAGTCTAGCCTGAATTGAATCTGTTTCTTGAAAAAGTTTAATCACAGCTTATTATTGATTTTGGAGAGTGGCAGATATAGACGTACAGGTGTGAGCGGAGTAAACCCAAGTATATCAGGTTGGTGGGCGTTGAGTAGGGCAGATAAATGACGGACATTCAATTGGACTGGACATTATACACAACAAACTGGTGCAGCAGTATTGGTGAGGCAGAAAGAGGATTGGCGCGGGTAGATCGTAGCTTGGTTCAGCCAAGTTTGTTAATATGGGAGGCACCAGCAGCAACAGAGGATCGGGGATTAAAGGATATGGAACAAGTAGAGTTTCGATAAAGGCAAGGGCAGAACTGCTTTGGATTTGATTAAATTTTGATAGGGGAATTTAGTGTTGATGTTGAGGTTATAGGCCTGCTGTATTCATTAGCGAGATTCAGTAATAGTTTCCCTCAAATGTTTTTTGATGTTTTTGGGTTTGAAATTAGGTTGGTGAACTAGCATTTGTATAGCAGTAAACTGTATATGTTGGAATTTAGGGTACTGGTATTCATGTAATGCAAGGGAGTGGCCAAGGGAGAAATTTGAAGGGAGTATTTATGCTTCTCTCAGTGGTTTGGGCTTTGGTGTGAGTTAGGGTGAATTATAAGAAAAAAGTGATTATTCTGTTATCTAGGAAAGGGGTCTGGGTGGTTAAGTATTGTACTGAACCTGTTCTATGGTGGATGACATATCTTATGCCAAGGTAATAAAACTTGTTTAGCTGTTTCAAAAAAAACTATATAAAGGCTATCCACATTTTTCAACATAAATAAATTTTTGTTAAAAAATAAATAAATTTTTTGGAAAAAAAATAAATTTTTGAGAAAAAAAATAAATTTTTTGAAAAAAAAAATTTACATTTTTTGAAAAATTAAATTAAATTTTTTGAAAAAAATAATTAATTATTGTGAAAAAATAATTTTTGTGGAAAAAAAATTAATTTTATGAAAAAAAAATAATTTTTCAAAAAAAAAATTAATTTTTTTGGTGAAAAAGTAATTAAATTTCTTGAAAAAAAATTAATTTTTTTAGAAACTAATCAAATTTTTTTCTTTTTCGAAAAAACAATTAATAACCGGTTTAAAACCGGTTATATAACCATAACCAAATTTATAACCGATTTTATAAACAATTTTAATTGAAATATGGTTATGGTTATGAATCTAAACTATTTAACTGGTTTAAAAACGATTATGATTTAATTTCTAAAAATAATCAACCATGCACACCCCTAACCACCCTGACGCCTTTCCCTCGCCATCTTGCACTTACCTTTTTCCACTCTTACACTCATGAACCAACACCCTAAACGACATTACCTCTTGGTTTGATCTAATCTCCAACACTATTGTCATAAAAGAAAAATATTCAACTCATGAATCCTCCTCACCCTAAACCATTATTACCTCAATCGTGACAGATCCTATCCTAGTCCACTCAATGTACATTCCTAGCTTCCTCACCACCATAAGAAATATTTAAACAGAGATTCAATTTTAAATATAATATTTTCTGGAATTTTGAAGAAAGAAAGGAAATATATTGGGATAAAAGATAGAGTATTTTTATGATAATTGTTTTAATAATTTATGTGTGTGAATTATGGTCAATACGCGTAAGAGGGGTATTACGCGTATGGGAACTGAGGGAAAAAGGGGCATACGTGTAAGGGAAGGTGAGTACGCGTATGGGCTAGCCGTTACGCGTAAGGGATAATCTGAAGGAAAATGAGAGGAAAACCCTCTCTGGTGATACGCGTAAGGGGTGGCGTGGAAATTGAACCATACGCGTAACAAGGTGTTCCTTACGCGTATGGGCAGTGAGGTGGGCAGATTTTCCCGTTTTTGCGATTTCTGTCCCGATTTCGCTTGTGACGTGGTTTCTTTGAGACGTAGGGCTATGATGAGATAATAAGACACTAGTAAACTAGTAATGATAATGAACGGAATAAAAATCGGGGATTTTATGTGATGAATACAATATGACAAATTGTGAGGTCTTATGATGAATTTTGACGAGTGCGGCTAGGTGCTATATAATGATGCTTGTTTGATGATTCATGAATGATGATGCAATTATGATAATTTTATGACGATGTTTATTATGACGATTTGCATCATGCATTCATGGCATAGTTAGGACTTCGGTCCCTTTGGTGGCTTCAATCCCATTATGTGGATTGTAGCGTTTTATAACGTGCTCCGGTACTTGTGTAGAATCGATCCTATTGGTGGGGATCTTTGGAGGGTGATGGCCCAGTGTCCATCGATTATGACGAGTTGGTACCACATGCATGAGTCTATGAGGTTGCATTGCATATCGTGTGGCATTGCATTATATTGATGTGATTTTGATGTATTCTGACGTGTGAATGACTTGATGATGTCGTTGCTTGTGCTTTATCTTTTACTTATATCTTATATATTGATTTCGTGATTACTCACTATGCCTGTTTGAATGTTGCCTCCACGTAGGTAATGTGCAGGTGATCAGGCTTAGCTTTCTTGGCGCATGAAGATTTAGTTTGAAGTATTTGATTTCTCCGTCGATTAGAGGGTCTTGCTCTGATATGTAACATCGGGTCGGGACGTTTGAGTCGAACGATTACGTTCTTTTGTTTTGTGGACATGATGTTTTTCATGAGTTTTATTTAGGAAGTTTTGAAATATAAAAGTGTTCTTTAAATTTTAATTTCCGCTGCGTGGTGTTTAACTATATTGTGATGGAAAAACCCGTGTTACGGGACAGGTGGTTATTATGATGATTTGTGACGATATGTGATGCCCTTTTTGGGACTTTACTCTGATTTATTATTCGTTTTGTTCGTGATGTTTGTTGGGTAGAAAAAGGGTGTTACATTAGTGGTATCAGAGCATGTCGGTCGGTCCGGCCAGGTTTTTACTTGATGTCAGTCCCTTGTCAGTCGACAAGTGTGTGTACACTGTCGATGTTTTGTTTCTTCTAACCTTGTTGGTGGTGTGCAGGATGGCTGGAAGAAATGATCGTGCTATCGCTGATGCATTGGAATCAGTTGCTAATGTAGTGGCCCAACTCAATCCGAATGGTGGAGTTCCAGATGAGTTTTGTGCTTTGGGGAAGTTTCAGAGGATCAATCCACCGACCATTGTGGATACTCATGATCCGGCAAGTGCACACAAGTGGCTGAAGGCGATTGAGAAGATCTTCCAGGTGGTGGGGTGTACTGATGAGCAACAAGTTTAGTTTGGAACGCATATGCTGGAAGAAGAGGCCGAGGATTGGTGGGATAACACCCGTCAGAGACTCACAGATGTTGGCACTGTGATAACCTGGGTTGTGTTCAAACAAGAGTTTATGGGCAACTATTTTCCAGAGGATGCTCGTGGCAAGAGAGAGGTGGAATTCCTTGAGCTGAAATAAGGAGACATGATTGTGGCAGAGTATGCTTCAAAGTTCGAGACGTTGGTGAAGTTCTGTCCTCACTACAACCGTGTCGATGCTGAGATGTCCAAGTGTCTCAAGTTCGTGAATGGGCTGAGACCAGAAATCAAGCAGGGTATTGGATACCAACAGATTCGTAGGTTTACCGAGTTGGTGGATAAGAGTAGGATCTACGATGAGGATAGCCGAGCTCGATCTGCTCACTACAAGCAGTTGAGTGAGAAGAAGGGGCAGTATATGGGAAAGCCTTATACGACTTCAGCCGACAAAGGGAAGCAGAAGGCTTCAGAGGGGAAAAAGTCAAGTGGGGGAGCAGCTCCCGCTTCTGGGAAGTGTTACAAGTGTGGCGGGCAAGGCCACCGTGCTGATGGTTGCACCAATAATATGTTGAGGTTCTACAGGTGTGCTAAGAAGGGCCATAGAGCTACTGATTTCAAAGATGATGGTCCAACCTGTTTCAATTGTGGGGAGAAGGGTCACATCAGTACCCAGTGTCAGAAACCGAAGAAGACTGCTATTTCTGCTCAGACCAGTGAAAGAGTGTTTACTTTGAGTAGTGTATAAGCGCCAGAGAAGGACAACCTGATTTGAGGTACTTGCTTTATTAATAATATCGAGTTGGTTGCTATTATTGATACTGGTGCTACTCATTCATTTATCTCGCTTGAATGTGGTAATAGATTGGGTTTGAAGTTATCTGATATGAATAGTAACATGGTAATAGAGACTCTAGCTAATGGTTCTGTTACTACTACCTTTGTGTGTTTGAGATGTCCTGTGACGATTTTTGAGAAGAGTTTTGTGATGGATTTAATGTACTTACCCTTGCACCAAATCGATGTAATCTTTGGAATGAACTAGTTGGAGTTCAACCGTGTTCATATCAATTGTTATAACAAGACTGTAGAGTTTCCTGAGCTTGGTGATGGTGGGGAGTTGATGTTCTTGTCTGCTTAGCAAGTAGGAGAACTTTTGGAAGACGAAGCCTTGGTGTTTGCAATGTTTGCATCATTGCAGATTGATTGTGAAGTGGTGACTGTCGAATTACCTGTTGTATGTGAATTCCCAGTTGTGTTTCCAGATGACATCAGTGATTTGCCTCCAGAACGTGAAGTAGAGTTTGCAGTGGACTTAATACCAGGTACGAGTCCAGTGTCAATGGCTCCTTACCGGATGTCTGCTTCTGAGTTAAGTGAATTGAAGAAACAGTTGGAAGAGCTGCTTGAGAAGAGGTTTGTTCGACCAAGTGTTTCTCCATGGGGTGCTCCAGTGTTGTTAGTGAAGAAGAAAGATAGAAGTATGAGGTTATGTGTTGATTATCGGCAGTTGAATAAAGTGACTATCAAGAATAAATATCCACTTTCGAGAATCGACGATTTGATGGATCAGTTAGTAGGTGCCTGTGTGTTTAGCAAGATTGATTTGAGGTCGGGTTATCATCAGATTCGTGTTAAGCCTAATGATATTCCGAAGACAGCTTTCAGGACGAGGTATGGTCACTATGAATACATTGTGATGCCGTTTGGAGTGTCCAACGCACCTGGTGTGTTCATGGAGTATATGAATTGGATTTTTCATGAGTATTTGGATCAGTTTATCGTGGTCTTCATTGATAATATTCTGATATACTCTAAATCTGAAGAAGAGCATGCTGAGCATTTGAGAACTGTGTTGCAAGTATTGAAGAGAAGAAGTTGTATGCAAAGCTGTCGAAGTGTGAGTTTTGGTTGAAGGAAGTGAGTTTCCTTGGCCACGTGATTTCAAGTGGTGGAATTTCTGTTGATCCTTCTAAGATTGATGTTGTGTTACAGTGGGAGACTCCGAAGTCTGCCACTGAGATACGAAGTTTTCTGGGATTGGCTGGTTATTACCGCAAGTTTATTGAAGGCTTTTCCAAGTTGGCATTACCTTTGACTCAGTTGACTCGAAAGGGTCAAGCTTTTGTGTGTGATGGAGCTTGTGAAGAGAGCTTTGTGGAATTGAAGAAGAGATTGACGACCGCTCTAGTGTTGATTTTGCCTAATCCGAATGAATCTTTTGTAGTGTATTGTGATGCATCGAAGATGGGTCTTGGAGGAGTATTGATGCAGAATGGGCAAGTTGTTGCTTATGCTTCCAGGAAACTGAGGGTTCATGAAGTGAATTACCCAACCCATGACTTAGAGTTGGCAGCAGTGATGTTTGTGTTGAAAATTTGGAGACATTATCTGTTTGGCTCTAAATTCGAAGTGTTCAGCGATCATAAGAGCTTGAAGTATCTGTTTAATCAGAAAGAGTTGAATATGAGGCAGAGAAGGTGGTTGGAATTGTTGAAGGATTATGACTTTGATTTGAATTACCATCCAAGTAAAGCAAATGTAGTGGCTGATGCGTTGAGCAAAAAGTCATTGCATATGTCGATGCTTATGGTGAAGGAGTTGGAATTACTTGGATAATTCCGAGATTTGAGTTTGGTGTGTGAAGCGACTCCTGACAGTGTGAAGTTGGGAATGGTGAAGTTGACGAGTGGTATTCTGGAAGAGATCAGAGTGGGACAACAATCCGACTTGAAGTTGGTTGACCAGTTGACATTGATAAATCAAGGTAACGGAGGTGGTGTAATGATGTTCAGAGACAGGGTGTGTGTCCCATATGTCCCAGAGATTAAGAAGAACATTCTGGAAGAAGGACATCGAAGTAGGTTGAGTATTCATCCCGGTGCTACGAAGATGTACTAGGATTTGAAAAAGTTGTTTTGGTGGCCAGGTATGAAGAAGGACATTGCGGAATTTGTTTATGCGTGTTTGACTTGTCAGAAGTCGAAGATTGAGCATCATAAGCCTCTAGGTATGATGCAACCATTGAATATTTCGGAGTGGAAATGGGATAGTATTTCCATGGATTTTGTGTCGGGATTGCCGATGACTGCTAAGGGAAATGATTCGATTTGGGTGATTGTGGATAGATTAACTAAATCGGCTCATTTATTGCCGATGAAGATTAATCATTCTATGCAGAAGTTAGCTGAGATGTATATTGAGGAAATTGTGAGGTTGCATGGTATACCTTCGAGTATTGTGTCGGATAGAGACCTAAGATTTACATCGAGGTTCTGGAAGAGTTTGCAGGATGCTTTGGGCACTAAGTTGAGGATGAGTTCAGCATATCATCCGCAGACGGACGGCCAGACGAAAAGGACTATCCAATCTATAGAGGATTTGTTGAGGGCATGTGTGTTGGATCACGGAGGATCTTGGGATAGCCATTTACTGTTGATTGAGTTCACGTACAATAATAGTTTTCATGCTAGTATTGGAATGGCGCCCTATGAAGCTTTGTATGGGAGAAGATGTAGGACTCCTTTGCGTTGGTATGAGTCAGGAGAGAGTGTTGTACTCGGACCTGAAATTGTGCAAGAGACGACTGAGAAGATTAAGGTGATCCAAGAAAGGATGAAAGCTTCGTAGAGTCGTCAGAAGAGTTACCATGATAAGAGGAGGAAGACACTTGAATTCCAAGAGGGAGATCACGTGTTTTTGAGGGTGACGCCAGGGACTGGTGTGGGTCGAGCTTTGAAGTCTAGGAAGCTCACTCCATGTTTTGCTGGTCCTTACCAAATCTTACAGCGGATAGGAGAGGTAGCCTATCGGATTGCTTTACCGCCGACGCTTGCGAATTTGCACGACGTGTTCCATGTGTCTCAGTTGAGGAAGTACATTCCAAATTCGTCGCATGTGATTCAGATGGATGATGTACAAGTGAGAGATAATCTGACTGTGGAAATGTTACCTGTGCGGATCAATGGTCATGAGATGAAGCAACTACGGGGTAAAGACATAGCTTTGGTGAAGGTGTTGTGGGGTGGACCAGCTGGCGAAAGTTAGACTTGGGAGCGTGAAGATCAGATGAAGGAGTCATATCCGACTCTGTTCCCTTCAGGTAATTTTCGAGGGCGAAAATTCTTTAAGTGGGGGAGAGTTGTAACATCCCAAATAATTATAATATTTATGATCGTACCTGGATCAGATTATTTGAAAGTGGCCAACAATGTCTGGAATAACTGCTACTTCAGTGATGATGAAAGACAACCGGGGGGGGGGGGGTGTACCTGTAGGACACTCCGATGCTTAAGTCAGTTTGTGCACAACAAATACAGAGAGTAAGAATAAGAGTAAGAAGTTAACCCCCTGGCCCTCTCAAGTGAGAGGGTATTTATAGGAGACCCCCAGCGCGTGGCCAACGGTTACTTGCAACCGGTGGGACCAGCGTGTGACCCGTTCCAAGTAACTGCCAGGGCTTACGTGTAGTAATAATGATCAGCTCGTGGTCAACGCCCTAGTGTAACTGTCCCTTTAATGCCATTATTGGACGGTTACATGAAACGTATTTGTATGAACAAGACCGTTGAAGGATTCCTCGGAGAATAGTCTATGATGTCGAGGAGATGTGGTGGTCGCGGTCTGGACTTTGGCCTAAAGGAGGCGATCCATGTATGTCGAGGACCTATGAGTCAACGGGGATTGGGAGTATTCTCGCGGGGAGAGGCTACTATGTCGTGGAGGTTCTTATCAGGGCGTGATGCCTTCCTTTGTCTTCGGATGTTCAAGTGTCCTCGGATTCTCAGGGTGCCCGACATGCTTTTGGGTTCGCGTATGGCCGTCATGTGTCCTTTTCTAGGACTTTATTGGGCTTTTTCAAGTTGTATGGATTGGGCCTGTTTGATTGTAGGAAATCCCGGTCCAGTCCATAACAGGAGTCCCCCCAAGTCGTTGCTTTGAGGTATCAGAGTAATGACTTGAGGGTCAATAATTGTGTCGGGGAAATGTCAAGGGATGATCCGAGGAGGATATCAGCATGGTCGAAATTTCCATGATTATCATGACGTCGGGCATTAATATCGTGCGGGCAGTTATCATGAGGTGGGCACTGGCAGCTTGTGGTCAACGGAGAGTCGCATATGATTGAAGTGTCGGGGAGATGAGAAGTTTTCGTTTTGAAAAGATGGGATGACGAAAGGACGCGTGTGGGTTTTCTGGCCGGTGTCAGTGTGCCACGTGTCACTAGTCATCATTGCATAGGGTGGCTCCTAGGGTAGAGTACTCGAGTGCCGCAGGCTTCTCGAGTTCCGTGATTTCTCTATAAATACTCTCCATTCCCTTCATTTCTCATTTTTCGTTATTTCGTCCAAGAATCGTTTCTTCTTCTTTCTCCGTTTTCTCATCTTCCGTTTGCTGCCGTCAACCGCCGCAAGTTCGCCGTTAACCGTCACGCTACTCCGTGCCTGAACCCTATTTCGCCATTTACAAGGTATTTTCTTCAAACTGTTGTTTTCTCTGGTATCTTTCTTTAGTTTAGTTTGCTTGAGATCATTTCTCTGATGAACTGATGAAAGTTCTCGTGAGAAATGGAAAGGTTCCTGGCGAGTACGGCAGGGATCTTTGGTTGTTTTAAGAGAAAGAGTTTATGAGATTTTCTTTGTTTCTGTATCCGTTGAATAAAACCGAGGAGCTGGATGAATATACTGGGGATTTGTAGAAACTTTCTGGGGAATGTAATGGACATCGCGGGGACCTGATAATGTTTTGGGTCCCCAAAAATTACTCTTTTTCGTTGATTCCACGGGGAAATAGGCGAGATTATCCGGGGGAGCGATGAGTTTCCCAGGGACATCTGCTGTTCGTCTCCGACTGGCTAGTTTGGTATGACTCGTCGAATTCACCTGTTCCCTTCTGCTTTTCAGGTTGATGGACAGATTGGCTGCTGAAGTGGCCGTAGGTGAATTCGAGGAGGATAACCAAGCTGAAATCCCGATGGCCCATATGGCTTATAGGCAAGAGCGTCCATTTGAGGACTGGGTGTGTGATGAGGCCCTCACTATGTCGTCTGTCTTCACATTCCCCGACGAAAATGGGTTTTGCACTGTTGAGCATAGGTTGCTTGGTTCTGAGCAATCTTGGAAGGTGTACCGTCCTAACGAGGACCAGCGTATATGTACACCGTATATGGGAATGCGCTTCCCGGTGTACGAGTTTATGTTTCAAGAGGCGGGTTGGAGGCTCCCCTTCACAGATTTCCAAGAGGGGGTCTTTAAATGGTTAAAATTGGCACCATCGCAAATCCATCCGAATTATTTGGCCTTTCTCTGGGCTTTTGAGCTTGTCTGCAAGTATTTGGAGATCAGGGCAACGGTGCCCTTTTTTTTTTTGGATTTTTCATCTGCAGCGTTCTACGACTGATGGTCGACACAACTGGGTGTCGTTCAAACAAAATAAAGCTTTATTTCATACCTACTTGGATTCTGTTCGGGATTTTAAGTGGCATTATTATTTTGGGAAGCTGGTCTCTCCCGAGGCCATTAATTCGATTTATGATCAGGTGAATCAAGAAGTGAATGGGCTGCTTACAGAAGTGATGGTGCCCAAATTCCCCCTCTATTGGACAGAAGAGCACTATAAAGAGGGGGTTGATAAATATAAAGTGAGACATAATAAGCTCAGTGTCGAGGATCGTGAGGCTTATGCCAAGATTGTCGAGTTCGTGGAGAGTTTGAATAAAATCTCCGGCGTATCCGCGGGCGGAGACACCTCGACAGGTGGTGATGAGCAGGTGCCAAAGATCCGTCGCCTGATTAATACTCGTGTCTTGCTCGAGACTTTCTCTGATGAGGAGGTTGTCGAGCTTTTAGGTGGTGTAACGATCCTCGAGTTAGATTTGCTTCTTGTTTGTGTATCTTATTTTACTAATATTTTTCTTTCTTTTTGCAGAGAAAATGGTCAAAGCTGCAGAAAGATACTCGAAGCTGAGGGTAAAAAGGGCGAGGGAAGAACAATCCCATCCAGCTGAACAAAGTACCTCCCAGCCCGCCTCTTCTATGACAGTTCCCGAGAATGCTCCCTCTACTGCAGTGCCCGAGGGTTTCGAGCAAGCTCACGCAGCGTTAACTGCACCCGTGACCTCTGAGGATCAGTCCCCGGGGGCTCAAGGGACACCTAAGCGGGCGAGGACTGCTGGGCCGCTCATTGTAGATGTGGAGGGTAGTCTTCCTCCTCCTCCTGCAAGCTTCGAGATTCCTTCGTGTCATCTCCAGCGTCGCTATTTCCCCGAGGTTGTTTGTCCTCGTGTCGCCCATTCTGAAGTTCAGGCTTTGTTGGGGAGTACTCCGGAAGCGAGGAGGAAAATAATCATGGAGGATATGTCCGCCGTTATGCGGCTCTGTTCGGCTGCCCTCGTTCTGAATGAGGAGAGTTGTTCTGCATCTGAGCTTTCTCGACTAGAAGAAAGGCTTCAGGCTTTGGGGACTGAGTTGCTCGGTGTGCAGAAGGATTTGAAGGACTGCCGGGAGCTGAATAGAGAATAACGTGAGCAGCAAGAATGGTCGGAGAGGTAGTTGAAGGAAGCGGAGGACGCGACGAAGGGCCACCTTACTCGAGTTGCTGCGTTGGAAGGGGAAGAGCAACGTCTTAAGGGCAGGATAATTGAATTGGAGGAAGCTGTTCGGCCAGCCGAAAACGAGACCGAGGAGGACAAACTGTTAACCTCTCGAGCAGCCATGATAGCCAAGCTCAGGGAGGTCGAGAAGGATCTTCGATTGGCTGAAGATGACATTCTAGAGTTTGCAGATGTCGGGTTCCAGAACGCAGTGGCGCAGCTTAAGCTCCTGAATTCAGACCTCGTAACTGATGGAGCTGATTCCAAGTTTGAGGTGGTCGACGACAAGATTGTATTGCCCAGCCAAACAGTCGGTGAGGGATAAGAGAATCCCGAGGTAGCTGATGCTGCTGCGGAGTGATGGTGTATTCAGTTTAGTTTGGCCTGCGTGCCAATTTTTTTGTATTGACTGGCCTGCGTGCCATACTTTTTGATTTGCCCGGCCTAAGAGCCGGGGCTTTATGTAATATCTTTACAATTGACTTTCCTGATTTAATACTTTCGTTTTTGCCTCTTTATCTGCTCTGTGTGTTGTGTTTTACTTATTTTTGTCTAAGTTATTTTGATTTCGCTGGATACTTAGGAGTTTGCTCGACTCTAGTGATCCTCGACTGCGAAGGGGGCTGGTCGAGTGGTCAGGGGTCGTACCCCGACCTTCAATGAAGCTAAGAGATCGACCGAGGTCTTAGTTTCATGGCGTGAACTTCCCATCGCGAGCTGGGTGTTCTGCCTACAAGGTACGTCGAAGACGGAGCTCGATAGAGTACCCCTCACCGGGACAAAAGTTCACCGCACACACAACATGACTTGTGACCTTCGTTAGGGTATAGAGGTGTCGTGCTTGTACCGTGGCACGCTCCCCGTAATGGCAAATTTAGCATAGTTACATGTGGCGTTCAACTGTAATATTGTTTAAGCTTCTCAGTATTCCATGGTCGAGCAAGTTGTTCACCTTGGAGGTTTTCGAGGTAATAAGCACCTGTCCCCGTCTTAGCAATGATGCGGTAGGGGCCCTCCCAGTTTGCGGTCAGCTTTCCTTCACGTGAATTTTTCTTATTTCGCCGTAAGACAAGACTGCCTACTTGGAAATCTCGTTTGACGACTTTGTCATTATAACGCAGAGTTATTTTTTGTTTTAAAGAGGCTTCTCGGAGGGATGCGCCCGTCCTTATTTCTTCGACCAGGTCGAGTTCTTCGCGAAGGGCTTCGTTGTTCGCTTCTTTGTCAAGAGGAGCTTCTGTCCTTCTCGACGGTTCCCTGATTTCCACGGGGATTACTACCTCGGTTCCATATGTTAACCGGAATGGGGTCTCCCCGGTCGTGGAATGAGGGGTAGTCCGATATGCCCAGAGGACGCTGTGTAACTCCTCGACCCACCGTTGTTTGGCCTCGCCGATTCGTCGTTTGAGTCCTCGGAGTATTACTCTGTTTGCTGCTTCAGCTTTCCCGTTGGTTTGTGGGTGTTCGACTGACGTAAAATGTTGTTTCGTACCCAGTTTGGCAACGAAGTCTTGGAAGTTTCTGTCGGTGAACTGTGTCACATTGTCTGTGACAATGGCCTGAGGCACGCCGAATCGGGCGAGTATATTTCTCTTGTAGAAACGTAATATGTTGAAAGCAGTGATCTTGGCTAGTGCTTCTGCCTCGATCCATTTTGTGAAGTAATCTACCCCGACGATGAGGTACTTATTTTGGTATGATCCTACGACAAAGGGTCCGAGGATATCCATTCCCCACCACGCAAAGGGCCACAGGGATGATAATGATTTAAGCTCGTTTGGAGGAGCGAGGTGCATGTCCGCGTGCCTCTGACAACGATCACACTTTTTGACGTGTTCCTTTTCGTCTTGTTGCATAGTGGGCCAGTAATATCCTGCTCGGATAGCTTTTCGAGCTAAGGATCTTCCGCCTAGATGTTGTGTGTTGATTCCTTCATGTATTTCTTGGAGAATCTCGGAAACTTTATTTTCCTCGACGCACCGGAGTAGAGGGATGGAGAATCCTCGACGATATAGCTCACCGTCGATTATGGTGTATGCACATGCCCGCCTCCTTATTATCCCAACTTCTTTAGGGTTGTCGGGCAGTGTGCCCGTCATCAGGTATTCGTAAATTGGAGTCATCCAACAGTTTGCGTCCCCGATAACGTTCACCTCGGTGGTCGAAGTAGGTTTGTTGATGCTCGGATGGGTCAGTATTTCTTGGATTACTGATTTGTTCCCTCCTTTCTTCTTAGTGCTCGCTAGCTTGGAGAGCACGTCTGCTCGAGTGTTATGCTCGCGCGGGATGTGAGCCACCTCCGCGGAGACAAATTTTTTCAACTTTTCTTGTACCAAGGTTAGGTATTCAATGAGATTATCATTTTTGGCTTGAAATTCTCCCCTAACTTGTGATGCTACGAGCTGAGAGTTCGTAAAGATTTTGACTTCTTTTGCGCCAAGGTCGTCTGCGAGTCGAAGTCCTGCGAGGAATACTTCATACTCGGCTTGGTTATTTGATGTTTTGAAAGATAACTCTAGTGAGACTTCTATCAATATGCCTTCCTCGTTTTCGAGGATAATGTCTGCCCCGCTGCCTTTTGCACTGGAGGCTACGTCGACGTAAATTATCCATCTTTGGGAGCCATTGGTCGAGGATTCGGGGATTGTCATTTCAGCTACGAAGTCGGCCAGTACCTGAGCCTTCAAGGCTTTTCTCCCTTCTTATCGAACATCGAATTCGGATAGCTTGAGAGACCACCGGAGCATTCTCCCCGCCATATCTGGCCGACTAAGGAGCTGTCTGATAAGCTGCTCGGTTCTTACCACAATTGTGTGGGCCAGGAAATAATGGCGTAGTCTTCTGGCTGCAGTTACGAGGGCCAATCCGACTTTTTCAATCTGTTTGTTATCTAAGCTCAGGACCCTGGAGAGCTTTGCTCGTGAAATAAACCGGTTTATGTCCGTCGGGGGTCTCCCGTATGAGGACAGCGCTTACCGCTTCGCCGGTGATGGCCAGGTATAAGAAAAGTGTTTCTCTGTCGTCTGGTCAGGATAATACCGAGGGTTGCGATAAGACTTATTTTAGATGGAAGAGGGCTTGTTCGCATTCTTCACTCCATTCAAATGTTGCTTTTTATCGAAGAAGTTTGAAAAATGGGAGTGCGTATTGGGCGGATTTAGCGACAAAACGGGATAGGGCAGTGAGCATCCCGTTAAGCGACTGTATCGATTTCTTTGAGTTCGGAGTGGGAATCTGGGAGAAGGCCTTACATTTGTCGGGATTTGCTTCAATTCCTCTCTCCGTAAGGTAAAAGCCGAGGAATTTACCTGCTCGAACACCGAAAGTGCACTTGTCGGGGTTGAATCTCATGCGGCATTTCCTCGCTGTGTCGAACACCTTATTGAGATGAGCAGCGTGGTCGACTTCTTCTGCGGATTTGACGATCATGTCATCCATATAGACTTCGAGCATGTCACCAATTTCCGCTTGGAAGACCATGTTCATCATTCGTTGGTAGGTGGCGTCAGCATTCTTCAGACCAAAGGGCATTACATTATAATAGTAATTGCCCGACTCAGTCATAAAAGTTGTGTGCTTTCTGTCCGCCTCATCCATGGGGATTTGGTTATATCCCGAATAAGCGTCCATGAAAGATAACAGTTTAAATCCTGCAGAGTTGTTGACCAATCGGTCGATATTAGGCAGTGGGTAAGAGTCTTTCGGGCATGCCCGATTAAGATCCGTGTAGTCAATGCACATCCTCCATTTTCCATTAGATTTTTTTAACAAGTACAACATTGGACAACCAAGTGGTGTACTTGGCCTCCGAAATAAAGTTTGCCTCTAGGAGGTCTTTTACAGATTTTTCAGCAGCCTCCATTTTTTCTGGAGACTGCCTACGCCTACGTTGAGCTACAACCCTAGCATTTGGATCTATGGTCAGCTGGTGACAAGCCACTTGAGGATCTAATCCGGGCATTTCCGAAGCGCTCCAGGAAAACAAATCTGCATTCTCTCGGAGACATGCCTTCAGTTGTCTCCTCGCCAGGTCGGGGAGTCCATGGCCGATCTTCACAGTTCGCTTTGGGTCGTCGCCAAGAGGGATCAGTTCAAAGTCTCCGTCTGGGATGGGGCGCGTTGGGTAGGTTGGCTGCCCGTTGACTTCAACTGGGAGGTCTTTGTCTGCAACTTTTTCATGTTCCCCGGAGAACCTGCTATCAAGGTCGACCGCGCTGACCGGCGGTAGTGGAACCTGTGCGACATCTGAAGCTGCCCTTTTGGGTTGGACGCCATCGACGACACTTAGGCCTTTGATCGCTGCATCGAAACATCTTCTAGCTGCTTCAATATCCCCGTGTAGGGTTACCACACGTCCTCGAGTCGTATAATATTTCATTTTTAGGTGGACAGTGGATGGTACAGCTGTTATTTCGGCCAAGGTGGTTCTTCCCAATATGCAGTTGTAGAGAGAAGGACAATCAACCACTAGGAAACGTGTCTTCGCCTGTCGAGCCGTTTCACCTGCTCCGAATGTGACCACCAATTCTGCATAACCTCGAGGTCTAGTAGATGCGCCGTTGAAGCCTTGTAGGTCGGATCCCACATATGGGGACAGGTGATGCTTTGTCAGCTGGAGAGTATCGAAGATGTGAGTGTACATGATGTCTACCGAGCTTCCCTGATCGACCAAAATCTGATGCACATCAAAGTTGGCCATTTGTCCTCGAATTAGGAGGGGTATATTAGCATTCGGGGATCCACCTGGTAATTCCTCGAGGTAGAAACTTATAGGGCACGACCTTCCACGAGATAAGCTGAGAGTTGGGTCTCGAGGAGTGGATGTCTTTAGTTCGTGGAACTTCCTTTTTATTGAACCGACGGTCACTCGTTCAGGATCTCCGCCTGATATGACTAGGGCTTGGGGGAAACTTTCCCAGGTACTGCGAACACTTACTAGTTCTTCCACTGGGAAGCTCTTCCATATGTTTCAAACAGCTTCGGTATTGCTAATATTTCCTTGGAAACCGAAGTCTTCAGGTCGTGTGATGCTTAAGGCAACCTGTAGTTTTCCGGTGTCCGGATGGTTTGACTCCTCGGCATTTAGGGCTTCTTGGCCGGAGGGTTGAGGAGCCTCGTCTTATTTGGCGTACTTTTTCAGGTAGCCTTCTTTAATCAACGTTTCGATTGCGTCCTTAAGGTGGATGCAATCCTCAGTAACGTGCCCGTGACTGCGATGGAACCGACAGTACTTGGATTTGTCAGTATTTGGTTTGGGAGCTGTTGGTTTTGGGAAGCGTATTCCCCCTTTTACGAACTCTGAATTTGCACAGTCATTGAAAATGCGTACACGGAACACATTTAATGGACTGTACTCTTTGAAAAGACCGGCAGGTCCCCGAGATTCGCGAGACTCTTTATTCCAGTTTTCTTTTTTCTTCTCCCCGCCTCTCTTAGGTGGAGGGGAATCTTCTCTTTTCCTTTCCCTTCCTCACCTAGGTGTCGGGGAGTCTTCTCTGTTCCGGCCACGGGGGCCTTCTCTGCTTCTTAAGTCTAGGGCAATCTGAGCTGCTTCTGCTTCCTCGAACTCGATGTGTGACTGAGCTCATTCGAGGAAGCCTTCGAAGCTGCGAGGACGGTGTAATCCGACAGATTCTGCGAACTTGGAGCCAACTCGTAGCCCTTTGATGATGAGATATAATTTTATATGGTCAGTCGTATGGACCTCGACCGCTTCTTTGTTGAATCTCTCTATATAGCTCCGGAGAGATTCTCTCTTTTCTTGAAAGATGGCCTCCAAGGAGGATATAGTTTTCGGATGTCTTCGAGAAGCTGTGAAATGCTTCCTGAAATATTCTCTTAGTGCTTTCCACGATGTTATTGTTTCAGGTACCAGGTTTTTATACCAGGCCATGGCCCCTTTTCGAAGAGTCGTAGGGAATAGCCGACATTTGATAGCGCTGGAGACGTTTCTAAAGTCGAGAAGAGCCTCGAAGCTCTCGACATGGTCATCTGGATCCGATGTCCCATCGTACGTCCCCAAGGATGGAGGTCTCTCCAAGCCTTTGGGAATAGGGGCTTCCATTATTTGTCTGGATAGGGGAGTCCGGTAGTCTTCGTCATCGCTATCCCCTGGGGATACAGAAGGAGAAATATGACCTCGAACATAGTGACGTCTCGGGGAGCTTTCTGTGTGACGGATTCTTAGCTCCTCGACATAAGGCTTTCTCTTCTTAATCTTCAAGGGACGAGTGGCCGCTTTTGGTGGTGGAGAGGGATGGCGCTTTAATGGATGCTCGGTCTGGTTATGCTCCAAACGTGGCCTGCGACCTTTATTTACTGGGGAGGGGCTGCGAGATTCTACTGGAGATAGTGAATGTCCGGGATAAGGAGGTGGTCGGTGCTTTCGCGGGGAAGATCGACCACGGCTTTTTTCTAGCTTCTCAATCCGTAAGTTTTGGTTGAAGATCATTTGATTGGTCTGATTGACCAACGCAAACAAAGCAGCAGTGCTCGGATCCGCATTTGGTGGTGGATCCACGGGATGATATGTGGGCTGGAGGATTGCTTCCTGTGCATCTTGTTGAGCAGTCTCGTACTCTACCTCATCAGAAGACGGGGAAGCGGTGACTCCATCTCTGACATCGTTCTCCGCGACAGGCTGAAGAACATTGTTATCGCCATGGGCATTACCACCAAGTTGTGCAATGACATTATCTATGGCTTGATTTGCGGACGGGTTGGCCATTGCTGGTAATTGAATGAAGAAACTTTGGTTTATCGCAAAGGAAAAACGGGGAAGTTTATGAAATTCCCACAGACGGCGCCACTGATCGTACCTGGATCATATTATTTGAAAGTGGCCAACAATGTCTGGAATAACTTCTACTTCAGTGATGATGAAAGACAGCGCGGGGGGGGGGGGGGGGGGGGCGGTGTACCTGTAGGACACTCCGATGCTTAAGTCAGTGAGTGTACAACAAATACAGAGAGTAAGAATGAGAGTAAGAAGTTAACCCCCTGGTCCTCTCAAGTGAGAGGGTATTTATAGGAGATCCCCAGCGCGTGGCCAACGGTTACTTGCAACAGGTGGGACCAGCGTGTGACCCGTTCCAAGTAACTGCTAGGGCTTACGTGTAGTAATAATGATCAGCTCGTGGTCAACGCCCTAGTGTAACTGTCCCTTTAATGCCATTATTGGACGGTTACATGAAACGTATTTGTATGAACAAGACTGTTGAAGGATTCCTCGGAGAAGAGTCTATGATGTCGAGGAGATGTGGTGGTCGCGGTCTGGACTTTGGCTTGAAGGAGGCGATTCATGTATGTCGAGGACCTATGAGTCAGCGGGGATTGGGAGTATTCTCGCGGGGAGAGGCTACTATGTCGTGGAGGTTCTTATCAGGGCGTGATGCCTTCCTTTGTCTTCTGATGTTCAAGTGTCCTCGGATTCTCAGGGTGCCTAACATGCTTTTGGGTTCGCGTATGGCCGTCATGTGTCCTTTTCTAGGACTTTATTGGGCTTCTTCAAGTTGCATGGATTGGGCCTGTTTGATTGTAGGAAATCCTGGTCCAGTCCAGAACAATTTATTTATTAAATTATTATGATTATTTGATGTTTTGGTGCTTTGTGATGCTTTTGTGACGTTGATGACTTTACGTGGTGCTGTGGGGTAGCAGTGGGTTAAGGGAACCTTGAGACCTCTTAGAAGTAGTGATTAATTAGATTATTTTATTAATAATAATATTGAAATAATTTGAATAATTAGAATATTATTTAGATTATTATTATTATTATTGTTAATTAAATAATTAGGAGACCATTAAGGGTAAGACGATAATGTTGAGGGGATTAATGGAGGATAATACGGTAAATCGTAATTAAGGCCCAAAACATAGGTTTAACAAAAGAAAAATAAGGATTATGAGAATTAGTTTTGTGCAACCCTAAGGAGTGATTAGAGAGCTGAGGAAAGGAGGCTAGAACAAGGAATCAACCGTAGAACCCCGGAAAACGAAAAATCTCTGCTGGAAATTCGAGGCATGGGGGTAATCCGGGTTAATGTGTTTGATATGTATTTAAGGTAGAGGTAATTGTGTGTTTGCATTTCTGATGATTTGTGCTGAAATCTGCGACAAATCTGTAATGGTTTTTTGTAACTTTGTATATGTATGAACTCTATTACGAATCTGATTGTGTTGTTTTAATCGATGTTGAATCTGTGTGCATGATGCTGATGCTGCTGTGATGAACATATGGGTAAACCAGATATAAAAATCGAAACTGATAATAACTAGTTAAGACGTAATAATTAGGAAGAAATTGATGTAGAAAATGAAGTAGGATGAATAACATAGATCTGTGATGAATCGAAGCTGGTTTGAGGCTGATTTTGGTAGATCAAAGGTGCTGGAATGAGGAAGTTTACGTTCAGATGCAATATCTGAGTTTTGGGGTGGGTTCTGGTGATACGCGTAACAGGGGAGGTGTTACGCGTAATGGGGGACACTCCCAGGGCATTACGCGTAGCGTACGCACCCGTCCCCAAGGGCTGGCACGACCCTCTGCTGATACGCGTAGCATACGCGTATGGAGTTATGGTTAATACGCGTAAGAGGGGTATTACGCGTATGGGAACTGAGGGAAAAAGGGGCATACACGTAAGGGAAGGTGAGTATGCGTATGGGTAGTTCCTTACGCGTATGGGCTAGCCGTTACGCGTAAGGGGGAATCTAAAGGAAAATGAGAGGAAAACCATCTCTGGTGATACGCGTATGGTACACGTAAGGGGTGGCGTGGAAATTGAGCCATACGCGTAACAGGGTGGTCCTTATGCGTATGGGCAGTGAGGTGGGCAGATTTTTCCGTTTTTGCGATTTCTGTCCCGATTTCTCTTGTGACGTGGTTTCTTTGAGACGTAGGGCTATGATGAGATAATAAGACACTAGTAAACTAGTAATGATAATGAACGGAATAAAAATCGGGGATTTTATGTGATGAATACAATATGATGAATTGTGAGGTCTTATAATGCATTTTGACGAGTGGGGCTTGGTGCTATATAATGATGCTTGTTTGATGATGATTCATGAATGATGATGCAATTATGACGATTTGCATTATGCATTCATGGCATAGTTAGGACTTCGGTCCCTTTGGTGGCTTCAATCCCATTGTGTGGATTGTAGCGTTTTATGACATGCTCCGGTTCTTGTGTAGAATCTATCCTATTGGTGGAGGGTGATGGCCCAGTGTCCATAGATTATGACGAGTTGGTACCATATGCATGAGTCTATGAGGTTGCATTGCATATTGCGTGGCATTGCATTATATTAATGTGATTTTGATGTATTCTGACGTGTGAATGACTTGATGATGTTGTTGCTTGTGCTTTATCTTTTACTTATATCTTATATATTGATTTTGTGATTACTCACCCTGCCTGTTTGAATGTTGCCTCCACGTGGGTAACATACAGGTGATCAGGCTTAGCTTTCTTGGCGCATGAAGATTTAGTTTGAAGTATTTGATTTCTCCGTCGATTAGAGGGTCTTGCTATGATATGTAACATCGGGTCGGGACATTTGAGTCGAACGATTACGTTCTTTTGTTTTGTGGACATGATGTGTTTCATGAGTTTTATTTGGAAAGTTTTGAATTATTAAAGTGTTCTTTAAATTTTGATTTCCGCTGCGTGGTGTTTAACTATATTGTGATGGAAAAACCCGTGTTACGGGACAGATGGTTGTTATGATGATTTGTGACGATATGTGATGCCCTTTTTGGGACTTTACTCTGATTTATTATTCGTTTTGTTCGTGATGTTTGTTGGGTAGAAAAAGGGTGTTACAGTTGGTGAATTCAAAAACTGGCTTAGTTGTTGAATGGAAAAAGTGATATCAGGTCGAGTAGTTTTAAGATATAGAAGCTTGCCAATGAGTCTTCTATAAGCTGAAATGTCTTCAAAAGGTTGGTTATCATCTTGATGAATTTTTGTAGAAGGATCAAGAGGTGTGCTTGTAGGTTTTGATCCAAGGTGACCAGATGAGGCAAGAAGACCCAAGCATTAATTTATTTGAGAAATGCAAATTCCTACTTGTGAGTTAGCCACTTCGATGCCTAAAAAATATTTAAGTGTGCCAATGTATTTGATTTTGAATTTTGTGTCAAGAATTCCTTTAATTCGAGTGAACTCTTCAAGTGAGGTGCCGACAATGATGATATCATCTACATATACTAATTTTTTTTTGAAATTATCCATGTTTTGAAGGGTGAATAATGAATAATGAATAATTTAATGTTGATTGATGATAACCTTCTTGGAGAAGAAGTTGAGTCAATTTTTCATACCATTTTCGACTAGCCTGTTTCAAGCCATACAAACTCTTTTGATGTTTGCATACCTGATGTGGTTTGCTTATGGAACCATCTGGTATGTTCATTTGCACGTCCTCATGTAAGTCACAATGCAAAAATGAATCATTGACATCCATTTGATGGATGTGCTTGTTGTGTCTGGAGGCAAGTACAATGAGAATTCTGACTGTAGTCAATTTTTCCACAGGAGATAAGGTATAAAAAAAAATCAAATCCTTCAATTTGATTGTAGCCTTTTCCTAATAGGTGTGTTTTGTATCACTCGATGGATCCTTCTACTTTATGCTTGACTTTGTACACTCACCTGATACCAATGGGCTCCACATGAGGTATTTTGTCAATTATCTTTCAAGTATTATTAGCAGCTAATGCATATAATTCAACTTTCATAGATTTCAACCAGAAATCATTCTGAAAAGCTTCTCGATAGGTCCTAGGCTTAGTACAGTTTATGATAGACATGGCAAAAGACTTATGTGAAGGAGACAAATAATCAAAAGAATGAAAAGATGCAATAGGGTAAAGGGTGCATGAAGATGATGATTATGCTTGATTGGAAGAATAATTGCATATGTAGTCATTCAAATAAGATGGAACATATTTGGTTATAACAGGTCTAGGTTGAGTTTCATGTCTGAAAGTGAGTGGATTGTTATTAGGAGTATCCAATGTTTCAACACATGTAGTCAGTTGCACCGTAATCAATGATCCAAGTACCTAGATCAGTGTTTTTACATATATTTGAAAAGGAGAGATATGTATCTGCCTTACTAGTTGATGAATGCCCAATTGGTGTAGAGGAGTGGACCTGATTAGAAGATGCAGACGCTTGTTGTTTATTAGTAGATTGCTAAATAAGCTATATGAACTGATCATATTGCTTAAAAGTAATTGAAACAAGACTTGACATATATCATAGTATCATATTAATTTCTTAATTATTTAAAATGGATCACTTTTTTCTTCTCCATTAATTTATGAAAAATTTAACAATCAATTTTGGGTTTATTTATCACTAATTAGACGAAACAATCTAACATAATATATTTTAAGGAGTTAAAGTACCAAAATAATACTTTTTAAGCTAATAAAACAAAATGAACATCATAATTTACATAAGACATAAGGAATCTGTTCTGGGTTGGCCAAAGGCTCAATGCAGAAGCCCAATCTTGCATATTTCAATTGAAATTATTGAACATATATAGTCAGCACTGGTGAGATTCAAGGTACATTTTTCTGATATCTACTTTTACCTCACTCATCTTGGACTCTATAACTAAGTTAGGAGTTAGTGTTCTAACCTTGCAGGTACCCATGTTTTAAGAGTTCAACATCATTAATCAACGTTAATTTTAGTTCTCGAGTGGAATAATGGTGTCGTTAGTGAAAATTGATGTCAAATTCCCACAAGATTCTATGATCAAATTTCATTTGACCCAAAGCTAAATCACGAAGAAATCACTTCTGAAGCTTAATCCATTCTCAACCTTACACCTGAATCCGCTTCCTTAAGCTTCCTCAATCTAACTACCATTTCTGATGATTATAATTAAGAAGATCCAATCCAAAAGGAAGCTTTAAGACGAAGACAATCCCTTTGTTATCATAAGATCTCACATTATATGGAATATAAACTGAAAGAAGCCTCGGGCTTGTTCTATCACAGTCGGAAGAATGAACATCTGCAGCGAATTTAAGATCCCCATCTTCATAGCGATATGCCGTATTAGTTTAAGAAACTTAATCTATATTTTGAATCGACAAGATCCGTATATATCTTGATATGAACACAAAAGCTGATCTTCTACACACTGACCAAAATAGAGGGATGCAGGAAACCCTGTAGATCCAGCGGATCTCTCGACCGACTACAGAAGGAGGAATATTGGTTGAATCAACTCCTATCACTCAGTTGGAGAAAGTGGCATACACTGCAAAGAAGGAAGAAATCTCTAGAGAAAGCTGAGGCTACTTCTAACATAATCAAAGGACTATTAGGAGAAAACATCATTTATGAGGTAAAATACACATAATCACTCTCTAACGTCTTACTATTTGAGAAAGAGTGGTGGATGTGCGTCAACTATACTAACCTCAACCGTTCATGCCCAAAAGACTCATATCCGCTACCTAACAGAGACAAATTAGTAAAAAACCTGACCAAATACAAGCTTTTATGATTCATGGGCGCTTATTGTGAATACAATCAAATACCTATGTTGGAACCTTATAGGAGGAAAACTACATTCATGACTAAGCAAGCAAACTACCAATACAATGTGATGCCTTTTGGATTGGAGAATGCAAATGCAATGTACTAAAGGAAAATGGATAAGACCTTTCGAGAGGACATAGGTGAGACATGAGAGGTATACATTGTCTCATATCACTTCGAAGATTAAATTGATCGCTTGACGGTTAAACTTGGGCTTCCTAGTGCCGGTTGTCCAAGAAACACGTATTAGTCCACCCCATCACATAAGATAAGTATTTCTCAAGATTCTTCTAAATTCGAATAAATAAATATTTTACCTAAAAGAAATGTCGTAGATACAAGTACTATTTCAATCCTCGACAATTTGGCATATATTGTGTTTATAAAACAGGTTCCCACTAGGCGGAACACGCTTGTAGCGCAACTAATGCACCCCCTCTTAGGAACTAGCAACTCCAAGAGTGTAGGTAGTTAAGCCTTGAAGACATCCACCCCGAATGAGGACAAAACATGGAGGCAGGGACAAGAACCCTATAATTGGTCGAGGATGGTTCTGAGTGACGCTGAAGACTTACACTGACTCACCTTTACCAGAATGAGTAGTGATAAGCTTGGTAGTTAGGGATGACAATTGTACCCATCCCTAGTGGGTACCGCAAAATTTACCCACAACAGGTAGGGTAAAAACTCGCAAAATGGGTACGAACACGGGCACAAGCAATTCCCCACTAAAATAAGCGGGTATGGGTGCGGGTACGGGTATCTTAGCACCCAACTCGTCCTATACATGCACGATATATATTTATACATTTTCATTTTCATTATAATGAACATATCTTAATCTAAACATTTTATTAAATAAATCCCTATTAAATTTCAATGCATCATAATATAAATGTTTGTTTATTTCTTAACTCAATAATAACATCCTCAATTGTTTAAAATGTTGTTAAAAAATTAAAATGACGTGATAAATTATAATTGATCGATCATTTTTTTTATTAGGAATGCGGGTAAAAGGGTATGGGTATAGGTACTTAGGTACCCATAGGGTACTGGTACGAGCACAAACATTGGCGCCCACGCGGGTATGAGCTCGGGTACGAGGATTTTTTTAAACCGCGAGTTTGGGGACGTGTACTATAGTACCCTACCCAAACCCTGTCCATTGCCATCCCTAGTAGCAGTTACTTTAGCTCCTTTTGACTGGGACAAAAGAGGGTAGTTCTAACGTTGCAGGGATCCACTTACTAACACAATCAAATTCAATCGTGGCAAGGACAGAAATCACAAGCGGGTTCGAAGCTAAAAGACCAAGTCGAGAACAACCTAGATAGTAAAGCAAGAAGATCATGAAGGAAATTAAATAAATTACACGAGTCGCAAAGGAAAAATCAAACGCCAAAGGTAATAAAATAAATATTTCCATTCAAATGGGTAACGTAAACACAAGGGCACAACACTCTATTTACATGAAATTTTAACTGAAATCAAGTCTCTCCGTATTGAGACACTGTGCCATGATCATCCACCAAGGCCCCATCGAACGATCTTGAGTGGGCCAAACTCCGAGCAGGGAATAGAAATTTCTAAAACAATTGCTTCCAATTGGTCGAATGCTTGGTCAAAGGCTCCGTAGACCCTCTTAAGATTTTAATGAAGGGACTTATCAACCTCCCTCCTCAGTCTATCTATATGTCCATTATAGGCTTCACAGTATGTCCCTCATAGGCTTCAGGGTCCTTAGCCCAATATTTCTTCTCTTATTGGAGGGTTCGCACATCCTCGTTAGTACGGGATTTCATCTTCACAGCAGTACCGGTAGCCTCCTTTCAAAACTTTTTCTCCGTTTCTAGAGATAATTCAAGCTTAATAATCCTAGAAGCAAGAAAGGAAGGAGATCCATGAACTTTCGCCTCCACTTGAAGAGAATCCACACGACTATCCATCTCCCAAAGAGACAACATTTTCTTTTGAAGCTTGGATCTCTCTTGTTCAGCCACATCGTATTTCCCTTTCCAGGCATCCTTTTCCTAGAAAGGATTACCCATGACTAAAATATCTCCCCAGACAACAATAGCTAGGGAAAGTAGAGAAGCACTTTAGTAGGTATAGAAAGTGGCTTCCGACAAGAGCTTTATGTTCTCCGCTTAAGGAAACTTTTGGAGGTAAGCAAGGTTCTCTTCAAATATTGAAGCACATGCCTCTTGAGAAGTGTGGGTTATCCGAACGACAAAATGACCAACAACTCGAAGAGATGAGTCGATGACCCGGAAACGGAACCCCCAAGTAGTTGGGTTTATTTAGCCTTATCTCCCTCTGAAGGAAGAATCTAATCCTGGTACTAGCCCATTTTATTATTAGCAGAAAGGGACCAAGCCCAGTCCTCAACAACCACGGGAGAAACCACGGGAGAAGGCTAGCACTGACCAGGGGAAAACATGGAAACTATGATAGTAATAGATGTTCTAGGGCCTACAAGAGGAGAATTGATGACTAAAATTGAAGGAATGATGGTGAAACCTTGAGCCCCTCACTCTTTTGCAATGTCAAAGACTTTCTTCAAAGATTCCATTTTATATGCGAATATTAAACACCCATATAAAAAAGAGGGGAATGGGGATACAAGAGGGTGACTTTATCCTCCCCAAAAATTCCATTCCTCTCCAAGATACTGGATCCACCTAAAAAAGCACGAGTATCGATGGATCGATTCATCTGCAGAAAAGACTTCACCTCAGTAGGACCAAACCCTTCCTCATAACCAAGATTCTCGTAAAAAGTGTCAAGATCTTTCTTCATCTCAATATTTTCAGATGTGAGAAAGATTGGTCAAACAACTTAGTCACGAGGCTCGCGTTTGAAATGGACCCTAGTCCAATACTTTTGGAATCTATCTGTGCACGAGCAGAGAGGGGGGCCTGTTAGTCAATAGAGCGAGAAAGCCCGGAATAAATGTAACATGGAGGGCCCCCCAGAGCACAATGCTTTAGCAAAATGAAGCAATCCCCGAAATGATCCCAACTCTCAGCACAATGGGCTAAACCGGGGAAATTATTGGTGCAAAATGACGAGCCTTTGATCCTGGACATTATTCTGAGAGGTGCTGATATGGTTTTGAGTGATTTTATAGGATTTGAAGATCTAGCCAAATGATATGACTCCAACAAAATAGAAAATAAACGTAGAATCATAAACAAGAAAACATTAAATTGGATAAAAGTGGAAGAAATCGCCACACTCCACAAAGGAATGATAAGATCAGATAAATTAAGAGGCTCTTGATGAGATCAAGTTTTGTTCAAACAAGAACCCTAAAGAGAATTTCTCTAAACTCACACAAACGTGTTTTTTTTTATTTCTCCAAAATTTCCAAATATTACATTATAAAAGACATATATAGTCTAAGTTAAAAAGACATGGTGCCTAAGATGCGCACAACTAAAGACACGGTGGTTACAATAAAAATTCTTAGACGCACACACAAACCAAACTTAATTTTTAACTTAAAGTATTATTATGGTTTAATACCCTTTTTAGTCTTGTATCTTAACCTCGATGTTCATTTTGATCCCTTAACTTTAAAAAGGTCCATATTTGTCCCTTAACTCTTCAAAGTGTTCCATATTAGTCCTTTTCGTCTAATTAGCGACGAATTTAGTGATTAATTTTTGAATTTTTCCATCGCTAATAGGACAAAAAAGACTAATATTGAACGTTTTGAAGAGTTAAGGAACCAATATGTACCTTTTTAAAGTTAAGGGACTAAAATGAACCTCGAGGTTAAGATACGGGTATTAAGCCTATTATTATTACATCCAAAAATAAAAGTGTTTCTTAAACTAATTCTATGACCAATATATTAGAATGACTGTTAGAACAAGATTTGGTTCTACAAGATATCTCTTTGTTTTGATAATAACAAAGTTGTATTTGTGTGAGAATAATTTTGGTACTCTAACGTGCACTTTCTTAAGAATTGACAAACAGGTTCTGACTCTGATAGAAAAAGTTCTGACTCTGATAGAGATTGTGTGCTACGTCACTCTGAAATTCTCAATGGTCACTTCTGCGTCAAGAAGCAAGGTTGCTTCTGATCTACTTTGCGTCAGAAAGACTCCAAGAAGACACTATGTTGTTGTTGCAATGTTCTCTTGGATTCTGGCTTTGAATTTAACTCTGATACTCATCTTCTGAAGACTAAGTGCTGATGACTCTGAAGACAAGGTTCTGATGACCAGCGTTCTGAAGACTCTAAAGGCTTAAGTTTCTGAAGACTAAGTTCTGAAGATTCTGATGACAAGGTTCTGCTGAACAAGTTCTGAAGACTCCGAAGACTTATATTTCTGATAACCAAGGGTTCTGAAGAAAGAGTGTTGAGGACTCTGATGACAAGGTTCAGCTAAACAAGTTCTGAAGACTCTGAAGACTCAAGACTCTGAAGACCCAATGATTCATTCTTCTGATCATGCTTCAATCATTTCAACTCAGAAGCCACTGATGAACAGAAGAAGATGAAACGTTTGCGTGGGAAAATAGTATATAGTACAAATCAAACACGTTCTTTTCAACTACCATTCCAATGCCCTGATTAGGTGGTACAAAGGACAATTTTAGTGTACGATTTTCATTCCAGCACAACGACATTATTTCAAGTCGCCAGTATTTTTCTGATATTACTGATCTGCCCTTCTACAGATCTTTTTTTTGGCTATATAAAGATCTGATCATTCAACGAATCGTGTGTGACACCAAGTTTGAAAAAGAGAAATATTCAAAACACTGATTCATGCAAAGAAAGAACTCAAGAAATCGAGAAATACATGAGTGAACAGTAAAGCACCACAATACAAAGAAGAAGATTGTTATTACTGTGTAGATTCGCTCTAAGTTAGATTGAGCTAGAAATAGTGTTTATATCAGCTTATGTAAGAAGCATTTCATTGTATACATTTTATTTGATCAAACCGTTGTTTGAATTCCTTAAGGGACCAGTTAGGTCAGAAGCCTTAAGAAGAGACGATTAGTCTGTGTATTGTTAGTCACCAGCAGTTGCTAGTGCAGTTGTAATCAGTTTGGTTATAGTGGATTAAGTCCTTGTGTATAAGGCGAAATCAGCTTGGCGGGTGGACTTGATTAACTTGATAGTTTTCAAGTGAACCAGGATATATCGTGTGTCTTTCTCTATTGTTAGTCTATTTGTGATCTTTGTTTGAGTTTCACAAAAAGCTTTCATTTTTAAAACCCAATTCAAACCCCCCCTTTCTTGTGTTTTTCTCACACCTTCAATTGGCATCAGAGCTCTGGTTCTGATTGTGATAAATGTTTTATCAACACTTAACAGTGTTCAGTACCGATCTAGTATTTGTGTGAGATATCATGGCAGCTCCTGCTAATACCACTGAAGAGAAAGATCATTACAGTGCCTAACCACCAGTCTTTGATGGTGAAAAGTTTGACTACTGGAAAGACAGAATAGAAAGTTTCTTTCTTGGTTATGATGTAGATCTTTGGGATTTGGCAGTCGATGGCTACAATCACCCAGTTGATGCTACATGTGCTAAAATATCTAGAAGTGATATGACCAACCAACAGAAGAAAGATTATAAGAATCACCATAAGGCAAGAACCATATTGCTAAATGCTATCTCTTATACCGAGTATGAGAAGATAACAAACAGAGATACTTCCAAATCTATCTTTGATTCTCTAAGGATTACTCATGAAGGTAATGCTCAAGTCAAGGAAACAAAGGCGCTAGCCATAATCCAAAAATATGAGGCATTCAGAATAGAGGATG
This sequence comes from Lathyrus tuberosus, assembly GCA_022829125.1. NCBI lineage: Eukaryota > Viridiplantae > Streptophyta > Magnoliopsida > Fabales > Fabaceae > Lathyrus > Lathyrus tuberosus. The sequence continues at coordinate 4,064,725 of JALAZF010000162.1, read as the reverse complement.
ATGAAACAGTTGAGACCATGTTTTCAAGGTTTCAAATGCTAGTCGCAGGACTCAAAGTTCTGGACAAAGGTTAATCAACTGCTGATCATGTGAAAAAGATCATCAGAAGTCTTCCTAAGAAATGGAGACCTATGGTAAAAGCTCTAAAGCTATCAAAGGATCTCAATAACATAAGTCTTGAAGAGCTTGTTAGTTCTTTAAGAAGTCATGAGATAGAGCTCGAAGAAGATGAACCTCAAAAGAAAAGCAAGTCTATCGCTCTTAAGTCTAAACCTGAAAAGGCAAAGGCTTATCAAGTTGAGGAAGAATGAAAAGATTCTGGTGAAGAATCAGAAGATGAGTCGTCGTTAATCTCTAGAAGAATCATCAAACTCTGGAAGCATAGGCAAGGAAACTTTAGAGGATCTAGAAGAAACATAGGCCGCTCTGAGTCATCATCTGGACAGAAAAAGTAGAACTCCAGAAAAGAGGTTATCTGCTACGAGTGTAATGAGCCAGATCATTACAAGAACGAGTGTCCAAAGATTAAGAAAGACAAGAAGCCTAAGAAGAACTTCTCTAAAGCGAAGAAAGGTCTAATGGCAACTTGGGATGACTCAGATTCTGAAGAAGGGGAATCTGATGAAGAAGCAATTGTTGCCCTGGTAGCAAAAACTGAAGATGAAGTTTCTGGAGAACCAGAAGACAGAATATCATCAGAACCAGAATCATACTCAGACTCAGACTCAGAGGTATTATCTAAACTCTCTCGTTGTGAATTAGAGTCATGTCTGTCAGAAATGTTGGAAAAATATCAAACTCTTCAGAGTAAATGCAAAGATCTTAAAAAATATATTGTAATTGCTTCTGAGGAAAAAGATAAGCTTGAGCAGAATAACTCTTCTCTAAATAAAAACATTTTTTGCTTAAAAAATAGTAATTAGGCCTTAAAAATCAAAGTTGCTAAATTAGAAGAAGAATTAATCTCCAATGTCTCTGACACAAGCTGTATCTATAAGTATGATAGAGAATTCCAGTATTTTCTTGCTAAAAGCATAGATAGAAGCAAAATAGATTCCATGATCTATGGAGTAAGAAGAAATGGTAAGAAAGGTTTATGATGTATAGAATCATCTGACATTGACGAAAGTCAAAGTGTTAAACCAAAACCTCTCTATGACCAATTTGTGCCTTCTAACACTGAGATTGTTTGCTCTGAGCTTGCACAAAAACCCCCACCGACACAGAAGTCTTTTTCTAAAGTTAAATATCATGCACAAACTCCACTTGATTATCCTATTGCACAAAAGCCCAAAGTTGTGAAATACTCTGGGAAAGCTAACAAGAAAGGACCCAGAAAGTGGGTACCTAAGGACAAGATAATTTATGTTGCAGATATCCTTAGCATCTCAGTTGAGGCACCATTCATGGTACCAGGACAGTGTTTGCTCGCGACACATGACGGGAAGAAGGCATATGTTCCAAAGTCTGGAACTTAAGCCCGAAGGCTTTGTAGGTTTCGGAGGAAACCAGAAAGGAAAAATCATTGGCTCTGGAACCGTTGGTAATGGTAACCTTCCCACTATTACTGGTGTTCTTTTAGTCGATGGTTTGATGCATAACTTATTGTCAATCAGTCAACTTAGTGACAACGGTTATGATATTATATTTAATCAAAAGTCCTGTAAGGCTGTAAGTAAGAAAGATGGTTCAATCCTATTTATCGGAAAGAGGAAAAACAACATTTATAAGATTAGACTTTCTGATCTTCGTGAACAGAATGTCAAATGCTTAATGTCTGTTAATGAAAAGCAATGGGTAAGGGATAGACGTTTATGCCATATTAGCATGAGGAGGATCTCTCAGCTAAATAAGCTTGAACTTGTCAGAGGCTTGCCAAATATGAAGTATTCTTCAGATGCTCTTTGTAAAGCAAAGAATGTTGTGTCCACCTCTAGACCGTTAGAACTTCTGCACATTGACTTGTTTAGACCAGTGAAAACTACATCAATCAGTGGAAAGAAGTATGGATTAGTAATCATTGATGATTATAGTCGTTGGACATGGGTAAAATTCTTGAAACTCAAGGATGAGTCTCATTCTGTGTTCTCTACCTTTTGCTCTCAAGTGCAAACATAAAAGGATTGTAAAATAGTCAAAGTCAGAAGTGATCAAAGCGGCGAATTTGAGAACAAATACTTTAAGAATCTTTTTGATTCTCATGGCATTTCCCATGATTTCTCTTGTCCCAGAACTCCACAACAAAATGGAGTAGTGGAAAGGAAGAATAGGACTTTGCAAGAAATGGCTCGAACCGTGATCCAAGAAACTGACATGGCTAAGCACTTCCGGGCAGAGGCAGTAGATACATCATGTTACATTCAGAACAGGACTTCAATAAGACCTATTCTAGGTAAGACTCCTTATGAATCGTGGAAGAATAGAAAACCCAACATTTCATATTTTCATCCTTTCGGATGCATTTGTTTTATGTTGAACACTCAAGAGAATCTTGGCAAGTTTGACTCCAAAGCTCAAAAGTGTTTACTGTTAGGATACTCTGAACGCTCTAAAGGCTACATGATCTATAACACAGAAACACGAATTGTTGAGGAATCCATTCATGTCAGATTCAATGATAAGCTTGACCCTGAAAAGTCAAAGCTAGTTGAAAAGTTTGCAGATCTAAAGATCACCTTATCAGAATCTAAAGAAGTAGAAGATTCAAGAGAAGCAAACAAAGATGTAGACTCTCCAGATTCATATACAACCTTACCAGAAGCTGAAAATAACTCATCTTATCAGAAGAAGAATAGATTAAAGACTTCTCATTCTGAAGAACTGATTCTGGGAGATAAAGCTGATCCAGTCAGAACTCGTTCATCCTTCAGACATTCCGAAGAAACTCTTCTGGGTCTAGTGTGTCTGATAGAGCTAACAACAATTAATGAAGCTTTCAAGGAAAATAAGTGGATTCAGGCCATGCAAGAAGAACTAAATCAATTCACCAAAAATGACGTCTGGGATCTTGTTCAGAAACCCAAATGTGTCCATGTCATTGAAACTAAATGGGTGTTCAGAAACAAGTTAGATGAGAAAGGTGAGGTCGTAAGAAACAAAGCACGATTGGTTGCACAAGGTTATAGTCAATAAGAAGGGATAGACTATACAAAAACCTTTGCACCAGTTGCCAGGTTAGAATCTATTCGCATTTTAATCTCATTTGCAGTTAATCATGACATTACTTTATATCAGATGGATGTAAAGAGTGCATTCTTAAATGGATATATTTCTGAAGAGGTGTATGTACACCAACCTCCTGTTTTTGAGAGTTGTGAAAACCCAGATTTTATTTTCAAACTTAAAAAATTGTTATATGGTCTTAAACAGGCTCCCAGAGCTTGGCATGAAAGGCTAAGTAACTTTCTTTTGGAAAATGACTTTACTAGAGGAAAAATGAATACAACACTCTTTTGTAAAATCTTTAAGAATGACATTCTGATCGTACAAATCTATGTTGATGATATTATATTTGGTTCTGCTAATATTTCCTTGTGCAAGGAATTTTCTAAGTTAATGTAGGCTGAATTTGAAATGAGTCTGATGGGAGAACTCAGATTCTTTCTGGGAATTCAAATTGATCAAAGATCAGAAGGAATGTACATTCATCAGAGCAAGTATGCAAAAGAACTTCTGAAGAAATTCAACATGTCAGAAAGTAAACCTGCTAAGACTCATATGCATCCTACATGCATTCTGGAGAAAGAAGAAGTAAGTAAAAAGGTTTGTCAGAAGCTATATCGTGGTATGATAGGATTTCTTCTGTATTTGACAGCTTCACGTCCAGATATTCTGTTCAGCGTATGTGTTTGTGCTCGTTTCCAATCAGATCCAAGGGAAAATCACTTAACTGCTGTTAAGAGAATCCTAAGGTATCTTAAAGGAACAACTAACCATGGCTTAATGTATAAGAAAACATCAGAGTATAAACTTTCTGGTTACTGTGATGCAGATTATGCTGCAGACAGATTAGAAAGGAATAATACTTCTGGAAACTGTCAGTTTTTGGAAAGTGACCTCGTCTCATAGGCAAGCAAGAGGCACTACTACGAAAAACCCATTTAACAACGGTTGGAAATGACATATAATGACGGGGGCGAAGGCGTTGTTATGTAGAGTGTTGTTGTATATGAGGTACGTACAATGACGGTCCGGGAAACGTTGTTGTATTGCAGTATGCGCGCACCATTTCACGACGGTTAGTTTAGTCAACCGCTGTGATATACTAAACTGTGACCTGGTTCGATTCTCAGCAACAACATTTTTAATTTATATTAGTGTTTGACATATAACTACGGATAGGTTTATAACCGCTGCCAAAAACAGACTGTTTTAAATATAAAATTTATCTGCTTATCAAATTATTCCCATAATTTATCCTGTCAAAACAGCTTCTGTTTACATGCAAACACAATATGTGCATCAAACACAATTCTTCCTATATTTTATCCTTATAAATGAATAAGAGAATTTACATCAAAAGCTAAATAAATCAGAGAATTAAACTGCTAACATTGTTTAAATCAAAAGCCATTATTATTGATTTCATTATGTGCATCAAAAGCCAAAACTATTGTTCACATTATGTGCATCAAAAGCAAAAAATATGTGCATAAAAAAATGTTGCTGATATATCATACAGCAGGAGCAGAACCCTTAAGCTCATTGTGGATATACGTCCAACGTTTACGAAGATCCACAAAGTCCTCAACGGGGAATGGGGTTTCTTCGTTAAACATCTACGTAAGAGCAAAAAATTGAAGATCATGCATGATAATAATTCAATAGTCAACTTATATATTAATATATGTAAACATTTTATGGCATATATTACCGTATCCCATGAATCAACAGTGCCGGCAAGGACGATGTTTAACATGTGTTTCATGATAAAATACCCACACTCGTAACTCCCGCGTTGTTTCCTCGTCTACAAATTACATGAATATAAAAACATGAATACAACCACACATGCATGAATGTAAATGAAATAAACGGGTAATCGGGCCACTTACTTTAGGAGCAAGGTATGTGGGCTTTTTTCTAACATTATTCAATATATTAACTTGCTCCACAATATTGCACATTGAAAATTGAATTAAACATATTACATGATAAAATAATTAGAATTAATGCCAAAGAAAATGATATTAAACAAAGACACTTACGTTAATACAAGATCTTTCATTGGTTTGTGGAGTGGATCGTGCAAGGAACACAGTAATGTCACCGTATTTGTCCTAAACGATATTACGATCAATTGCCAATGACCACTAAATGAACACGAGAATATATATATATATATATATATATATATATATATATATATATATTATTAGTTGTTACTAAAACAAAACTAAATATAGAATATAGAAATAAATTACAACAATACTAACCTACATAGGAATGGTGCAAGGTAACATTCTTTTCCTCCGTCATTTAGCCGGCTTTTCAAGTACTTTTCTCTGATATTTTTATCATTATACGCCCAAGCAATAAAACTTGGGTCCAAGATTCCATAGGTACTTGATTTTTTCAATTCTATACAAACACGGTGAATGTACCTAAATGGTCAAAGAAAATGAATAAATTAAGGGAAAAAATACAAAAAATTATAATGTTCAATAATGACATGTATATTCGACTATATACTTACGTGCACCAAACTTGCAAAATAGATATGTCAAGCCACTTATATCCTGCGAGAAAATCTCTCACATCTTCAGGAGTGTAATACACTAAATCCAATTTTGGGGAATGTTCTAGCGGGAGAGCTTGCGCAAGGTCTGTTGTTGAAATGGAGTAGTATAAACTTGTTATTTCATTTGGACTAGGGTCCAATATCCCATTGCGGTTATCTACAGGTGGGGGAGGGGCTGTACAATTACTCCCTTTTGTAGAAGCGTGATTTACGACGCTTCTACTTGGAGTTTGATCATTACCAACGCAACGACGATCTTCATTAGTCGTTGTTCGAGCCTTTCACTTAATCTCTACATCATAACATTCAATTAGAACATAGAACAAAAATAAGCACAATATATTCAATTAGAACATACAATATATATCATACAAAAATAAGTGCGATTTACGACACATACCGAATACATCTCTTGTAACCTTTCCACTTCTTTCTCCCTTTTTTCCCTCTCCTCCTCAAACAGCCTCCTTTGCTCTGCCAATTGCTTCTCAACATTATCAATCTTTTGTCGTTGAGCAAGAAATTCAGTGGTTTCGGTGCTTCTTCTTTGAGATCCAAAGTATGACCTCAAGCCGACACCATCTCCAACACCACGGACACGACCTCCATGCTCAGCTGTTCCGATAGCTTCGAATAATATGTCATGTCGTGCTTCCGGAACAAATGTGCCTTCACGGGCCGCCACAACCAAATTATCCTACACAACATGAGCAACTTACATAAGTAAACGCATTTAAATAACAACTCATGAGCAACTTACATAAGCAAACGCATTTAAATAACAACTCATGAGCAACTTACATAAGCAAACGCATTTAAATAAAACATATACTTACAATTTTCTCAGCAACTACTCTTGAAGCCTCAGAGGTGTACTCTCCATTAGGTCTTAATCGAGCCCTCTTCCATTTCTCATATCTTGAAGGTGGAGATGGAATGTCACCATCTCCTCCTTCTTGTAGTTTTTCCTGCAGGATCCTCTTCTCAAGTTTCCTGTAACCCCCACGAGACAATCTATGGGGGTACATGTTTTTCGCCTTGTTCTGAATTCCTACTTCGCTTTTAGCCTGTTATTAACATAGTGAAAAATGTGTATGATTAGTATCTATAACTCATTAGCATAACATTATAGGTTACATAAGACTAGTACTAACCTTGAATTCCTCAGAACGGCGTTTCATCGCAAACTTGTGCCACACCTTCTTCGATAAAAAACTATACCGAATCCATGGAGGTTGAAGACCGCTCTTAGGCTTCGTAATGTAGTCAGCCATGAGCCGTGACTTAAATCCCCTCCAACGAACACCGACATAAGTTATCCACTTTCTTTTCAATTTTGAGTCATCGGTAAACTCAAAATTCAACTACATTAAATCAATATATAAGTATGAATTAGAAACTATAGGTAGTGATATCAAATATATGAAAATTATAGTATGAAATACCTTAACGTCTATCCATATGTTGTCTTTGACATTAACATCCACTTCTCTCCAATCATCAATCAGTATACTGACTTTGCTACGTGCAAGGAATGCAACATAACTCCTAAAAGTAGCGTAATGTGGACAATCCACTAATCTGTAGTGCGAATCAAACTCGATCGGAATTTTTGCACCAGATGAGTTGCGGTCTGATGTGAATTAGGGCATCATTGTGACACCTCTTTGTGATCTTTTCGTTTGACTTTCAGTTGTTTGAGTTTCATTGGCTAACCTTTCATTTGTTTGAGTTTCTTCGCTGGTTTCTGATGAAGAACTCGACAAGGTCGACATCTAAGTTCAAAAACAACAACAATAACATGAATAACAATGGCAAAAGAGTTTACTGTAGATGTATGGGGAAAATATTTTACGTACCTTAAACGTGACGACGAAGTAAACGATGTTGGTGTTGGTGTTGTTGTTATCTTCCTTCCTTACGACAACGACAGTGTTGTTGTTATCTTCCTTCTCGACGGTGACGATGATGACGACGGTGTTGGTATGTGCGTAATCTTCTATTTTCTTCACGATCGTGACGATGATGACGAAAATGACAACAAATGGATACTGATGATGCAAGCTTTGGTGGAATCGTGTATTGTTTCACAGTATTGAACGTTAGGGTTTAGGGTTGAAATCGTGTAACGTTTCGTCTGGTTTCTATTTTCAATGGAAAAAGGATACTGAAGAGACAATGAAACTAGCTAGGTTGGAGAATATTGAAAAGCTACTGCGACGGTCAAGAATTTACACAGTTATGATATATTATTTACATAATGAAATTTCATATTAAAGCGCCAGAGTTATTTTTAGAATTAAAAATTAATAAAACATACAAAATATATCGCAACGGTGTATATAAACAACTGTAGTCATAACTTTTAATTTTTTAATTAAAAGTAAATAAAAAAAGTAAAGGCGCGCTTTAACATAAAAGGAATAATATATATGAATGCGCTGAGGTTCGAACACATGAAAGCTTGAAGGTATCACCACGGTTGATTTATCAACCATTGTTATATACAGATAATCACCACGGTTGGTTTAACAACCGTTGTTATATACATATAAGTTTTATTCAATAAACAAATAAAATATAACCACGCCTTAGTTTAGATATGTCACAACGGTGTAGTGATGAAGCGTTGTGAGCATGGCGTCGTTGTTTACGCGTTTTGTAGTAGTGAGACAATCAACAATTGCTCTCTCCATTGCAGAAGCAGAATACATATCAGCATCTCTATGCAGTACTCAAATACTCTGGATGAAGAATCAACTTGAAGGCTATCAGATACACGAGGGTAATATTCCTATTTACTGTGATAATACTTCTGCCATTTGTTTATCTAAGAATCCTATTCTACATTCTAGGGTAAAATATATTGAAATAAAACATCACTTTTTGCGTGACTGTTCAGAAGGGTACTTTTTAGTTAAAATTTGTGGATACAGATCACCAGTGGGCTGATATTTTCACAAAACCCCTTGCTGGAGATAGATTCATATTCATTCTGGAAAACTTATCTATCAAACATTGTCAAGAATGAGATGATAATATTTTTGATGTGTCAAGCTACCAGAACGTCTGATATAAGATTCTGATGACTAAACAAAGTGTGTCATTATTTGTTTATTGACCTTCTGATTCATGATACTTCTACAAGTTAGAAAATGTCTTGATCAGAAATTAGTCCAGTCAGATGTCTCTTGGTATTCTAGACGTTGGAAACATCAAAACGCGATCTCTTGAAAACAAACGGCTATGGTTTTTTTGTGACACGTGTCCAAAATTAAATCATATCTACTGTTGAAGAGACACCTCGAGCATTGTGATCTAGTGAGACTAGGTTTCAAGTAATTATTACCTATTACTCCCACCTTGTCATAATTATTATTTGTTATAAATATGCACTATCTCACTTCACACACTACGCTACTCTCACTTCCCACACTTTTGTCTTAGTAACCCAAAAACCCTTTTGTTCTCTGTTATTCCATCGTCGGTGTCCACGGCAGCATCATCTCAAACCATATCAAAAGCGAAGATACTTGGATATCAGTGTACTATTCCTGAAGAATGTCCTATTTCTCTCAACACGCCAGTCAATGAACTTCGAGTTCTCAGTGAAACCATGGTTAACTTCTCAAATCTATTGGATAATGGATGTTACCTTACTCAAACACTTAAATTTCAAGGATGGAATGGGTACTTTAATAGATTGGAAGGATCCTCTTTTCCAAACTTAGTTAAAGATTTCTTGATTCACGCAATCACTAGTAGAAATATCATTGTTTCCACTATGTTTGGAAAAAGAATCATCATCACAGAAAAGAATTTTTGCGATTTAATATCTCATGATAACAAGGGATTAAGGATTGTCAATGTTCATCAAAATAAGCGAAGGGAAGCCAAGGTCACAACTGCTATTTTTAAACAAGGAACTGTTCTGAATTCTAAAAAGGATCCACCCTCGTCTCTCCTGAAGGACACCCTTATGGTTTGGTTCAAAATCATGACAGGGACTATGTATCATCAGCCAACTCTCTCAGATGATTGGATCAGTATGTCACAAAAGTATGTTCTATACTCTTTGTTGAAGGGAAAGAAAGTTCACCTTCCATGTATCTTGTTCAACTTTCTGAGAGACTCAATAGTTCACTCAAGGACTGACTCCGTAAAAAAGGGAAAACATATTCCTTATGGAAGACTCCTCTCTGATATTTTCATTGAGTCAGGCATAGTTGAGGATTTATTAGTTGCTGGGTTCACAAAGGAACTTGACAAATCCTCTGGACAGACTTTTTAGGCTAAAAACTTAAAGAATATGAAGCTTCTTAAGAAGATCACCCATCGTCCTTTTATTCCAAACCAGTTTGATCTTAACTTCATTCGATCTCTAATCTCTGGATTTCCACCCTATTCTAGGCTCTATAGTCCGGAAGAACTTGCAAACTATTTTGCTAATGTGAAGAAGAACCTCTAGAAGCATGGATTGATTTGGATAATCTACCAGACACTCTTCCTAAACTCTTTCAGAGGAAGGGAAAAGGTAAGAAAAAGAGTGATAATGAGGAAGGACCATCATCAAAGAAAATAAAGATGGCATCTACATCCTATCCTGAACAACAAAGTAAGTCCCTTGAATCTCCATCTGTAAGTTTTTCTATTGGCATAAATTTGTCTTCATCTCTTCCCATTTCATCACTACCACTTACAACCCAACCGTTGTTATCCACCTCTCCACCAATATTTTCCACCGTTGTCACCACCTCTCCAACACCCACTCCTAAATCTCCTACTATAGAAACCCTAATATCTACACCACTTTCATCACAGGATCTTGAACTCACCTCAGCCCAAACAACTCTTGTCACAACTGCTCCACCATCCCCAATCATTCAAATAACTGAAGAAATTCTCACTGAACACCCTTAAACAACCATATCAACATTAACAACCCCAATTACTGCTCCACAACCTATTTCTGAATATTCTCTGAACATTGATACCATCATTCGTGATGACCCCGTTGAAGATGATCAAATCTTAACTGAAAATCAAACCTCTGACCCTCCTACCCTAGATGAAGTAATATATGTTTTTAAGGACGACGTGGTTAAGAAATTCAGGACACTTTCTGATGAATCAAATTCTAGTGAAGACCCATCTGTTTTGGGAGCTTCCTGGGATCAATTCAATTAATGGATGTCTGAGGAATTTCTGAAGATTCAAAATCTTTCTGTTAAGACAAAGGATTATCTGGTTCAACAAGTTGAAAAGAGGCTGCAAGAGAAGAAGGAAGCTGAAGCTAGGGAACTGGCATAAAGGTTAGCCAAAGAAGAGGCTGAAAGATTAGCCAAGGAGGCTGAAGAACAAGCTGAAAGAAATGCTGCTGAAAACTCCTCTTCTGATCCTGTGTTGAAAACTCTGGCTACTCTTCAGAAGAAACATGAGTCATTCAGAGTAAGGATGGACAAGCAAGATGAATTTACTGTCACCTTTCAGAATGCCCTTGCTCAGATTCTTCAGAGGCTCTCTCCTCCGTCTCACCCTTAGGCACCTTTTAGGCTACCCCGTAGTTTGTCTTTTGACTGTTTGATTATGGTTTGTTGTACTCATGGTTTAAAACTTTTTGTTACCCTTTTTGATTATGACAAAAAGGGGGAGTATTATATGGAAAAATTATTTTGATAAATATCTTGTCTCCAATCATATCTCTAACATTCTAACACTTTAAAAATCATATATTTGTAGAATGTTTTTCAGGAAAAGATATTATATTGGTAAAATGAATCTGATATCAATCAGGCTCTGATTGAGTTAATCAAGTTCTGTTATCAGAATGCATCACCACTATAATCAAACTCTGATATTCTGGATCTATCTAAGATCTCTGCAATCAGGCTCTATATCCCAAATCTTATAAGATTTTGTTAAGTCTTAGATTCGGGGGGAGCTTGACAAAGGGAAGTTTACTTTGAACTTATCTGAGTCAATTCTAATTATTTTCGTTGAAAATTGTGTTATCAAAATACATTGTTTTGTAATTATCAAAAAGGGGGAGATTGTTAGAACAAGATTTGGTTCTGCAAGATATCTATTTGTTTTTATAATAACAAAGTTGTATTTTGTGAGACCAATTTTGGTATTCTAACGTGCACTTTCTTAAGAATTGACAAACAGGTTCTGACTCTGATAGAGAAAGTTCTGACTCTGATAGACATCGTGTACTACGTCACTCTGAAATTCTCAATGGTCGCTTCCGCATCAAGAAGCAAGGTTGCTTCTGATTTACTGTTCGTCAGAAAGACTCCAAGAAGACACTATGTTGCTATTGCAATGTTCTCTTGGATTCTGGCTTTGAATTTAACTCTGATACTCATCTTCCAAAGACTAAGTGCTGATGACTCTGAAGACAAGGTTCTGATGAATAGCGTTCTGAAGACTCTGAAGACTTAAGTTTCTGAAGACCAAGTTCTGAAGATTCTGATGAGAAGGTTCTGCTGAACAAGTTCTGAAGACTCTGAAGACTTATGTTTCTGATAACCAAGGGTTATGAAGAAGGAGTGCTGAAGACTCTGATGACAAGGTTCTGCTGAACAAGTTCTGAAGACTCTGAAGACTCAAGACTCTGAAGACCCAATGATTCATTCTTCTGATCATGCTTCAATCATTTCAACTCAGAAGCCACTAATGAATAGAAGAAGATGAAATGTTTGCGTGGGAAAATAGTACATAGTACAGATCAAACACGTTCTTTTCCACTACCATTCCACTACCCTGATTAGGTGGTACAAAGGACAATTTCAGTTTACGATTTTCATCCCAGCACAACGACATTATTTCAAGTCGCCAGTATTTTTCTGATATTACTGATCTGTCCTTCAACGGATCTTTTTTCTGGCAATATAAAGACTTGATCATTCAACGAATCGTGTGTGACACCAAGTGTGAAAAAGAGAAATATTCAAAACACTAATTCATACAAAGAAAGAACTCAAGAAATCGAGAAATACATGAGTGAATAGTAAATCACCGCAATCTAAAGAAGAAGATTGTAATTACTGTGTAGATTCGCTCTAAGTTAGATTGAGCTAGAAATAATGTTTATATCAGCTTATGTAAGAAGCATTTCATTGTAAACATTTTATTTGATCAAACAATTGTTTGAATTCCTTAAGGGACCAGTTAGTTCAGAAGCCTTAAGAAGAGACGGTTAGTCTGTGTATTGTTAGTCACCAGCAGTTGCTAGTGCAGTTGTAATTAGTTTGGTTATAGTGGATTAAGTCCTTGTGTATAAGGCAAAATCACCTTGGCAGGTGGACTTGATTAACTTGATAGTTTTCAAGCGAACCAGGATATATCGTGTGTCTTTCTCTATTGTTAGTCTAATTGTGATCTTTGTTTGAGTTTCACAAAAAGATTTCATTTTGAAAACCCAATTCAAACCCCCCTTTCTTGTGTTTTTCTCACACCTTCAATGACGTGGATCAATCTTGTCATGTTTTTCTTAAGCTAATTCTATTACCGAGAAAATTAATAACTTGTTGCTCCAATTGTGACTTTAACTTTCTAGTCTTTCATATTGTTAATGGTCTTTCCACTACTAGCTCTTGAATATCCTTAGCTTTTATGTTGGATAGGTCCTTATCAGGTATTTATGACAATTAAAAGATGGAAGAACAGCTGGCAGGATGCCTTCCAAGACTGATACTTGGCCTAGAGTTCGAACACCCTTATATAAGCCTAAGCGTCAGGATACAATTGCGAGGGGGCAACCTTCTAAAATCTCATCACCTCCACTTCAAAATCAAATAAAAGCATATGTAGATTTATTCGTGTGAACAAACATTCGTAGAAGGTAATAAAGAACTCCTTGAAAATGCTACATCTCTTTTTTCCTTATTCCATTGTGATAATTGACTAATCACAGTAAATGCCTACCTCAATACTAGCCACCTCACAACTGCAAGACTATTTAGAGCATAAGGGGTTCCCAATATTTCAGAGTCACCCAACTTTACTTACTCAAATCGACTGGTTCCACTAGCTCTATATTCTTCAGAGGTATTGCATCAGCCTGGGAGAGATTGAAAGGATTCAACTAATCGACACCCTCAGGATGGGTCCCATGTGCCATATGATCTATAATCTCGACATCACTTGGATCCCGACCATTAATAATATGGTAAATCTTAATCAAATTTCGAGCCTCTTCCTTGTTCAAAGAGGTAACTTCCATCTCTGGCGTAATTAAAGTCGGGGATGCTAAATATCCTATAGTTACAAAGGGAGCAGGTGCATAACTAATATACACGATCACCTCCAACATCGTTATAAAAAGAAGAACGTCTAAAAAAGACTCTTTAAAGGAAGTTTCTCTATCAAGAAAACCACTAGAAAACCTCTTAGACTCATAATTATAAGTAACAATTATAATGACTAGAACTGAACGATTGTTAACTGGATGATATGAATTTGAACTATAAGATATTTCTTCTCTAACTAAACGGGAAGAATTAATACTCCCAAAATCTCTAGACAAACTTATGAGATGGTCATTTATACGAGGCATGGCAAAATAAATACTATGTACTATGAAATACACTTAGGTTAAGAAGGGTACTTAGAGAGTGATATCTTATGAAAAAGGTAGAGATTAAATGTCAAATGGGAAAGCTCCGTTTTGAAGAAGGAAAACGCTCAAAGAAATGCCCCTGAGAAAGAAGGAAATCACTTTCACAAAAGGAAATACACTATCAAAAATGGTGAAATTTCTCCGCAAAAGTAAAGAGTTCGTTATATAGAGGATAACAAGGAACATATACCAGATCGAAGGAAAACAATAAGGTACAAATCAACAACCATATTTCTCCTCGGAAGTACAAGCGAACTCAAGTGTAGTGGAATTCCCTAAAGAAAGGTGTCATGTCCTAACTTATGAACCTAAAGCCACGCACCCGAAAACCAGCTAAACACTTCAATGATGGAAAAAGCATGCAATGCAATTGTTTCCCATCACTTCTTTAACTGCTCTAAGGTCGCCCTACTTCTCCTTATGATCGAATGTGATAGCAAGATTCCGGCCACGACTTTGACAACTTTCTGGTTAGTAAACACCCGTCAAGCTTTAGGGAATATTGTTCTAGGTCGGTCAAAGATCCAATGCGAAAGCCCAACCTTGCATAGCCTAATTGAAATTATCCAATATATATAGTCAACACTGATGAGATTTAAGGTACATTTTCCTGATCTCCACTTTTATCTCTTATCTTAATTTTTGTAACTAATTTGAACGTTAAAATGTTAATCTTGCATGTCCATTTCATATTACTATGTCGGAATACCAAAGTTTCAAAAGTTCAATATAATTGATAAATATGATTAATAGAATAAAAAAGGTTATAAAAACGTAAAATAAAATAAACGAGTAGATACATCATCTATAGATCGATAACTTAATTTTTTTAATACGCATATATTCAATCAAATCATTTTTTAATGTCACTTTTTTTAGGTATGACCGAAGAAATATACAAACGGGGAGATTAAAAAGCATATACTTAATGAATTAAGCATATATTATCTCATTATATTAATCTGTCCCTACAACACCCATAAATCCATTTATTTATATTTGATAAAGACACCCTTATATCCTTGAAGAGTTGCAATTAAAACAACCAAAACATGTACTAAAAACAGGGTGTGTCTGGCTTAATTATTAAACATCAATTATCACTATCGTGCTTAAATTACAAATCCATAATAAGACTAAAGCTTGATGGACACGGCACAATTGAATTTGTAATTGTGGGATCAAGCCAAAGGAATAAAGTAGGCATGCGCAAATTTTGGAAACCCCGTTTTACTTGACGTGTTCCAAAAATCAAAACAAGAAAGTTAATTGTTCACATCAATCAATGGCTCTAATCTCTAAATTAATAATAATTTAGATGAAAATAATAAATATCCATTCCTAAAATGTTTTATTTTATGTGCTTTTCTTTTGCCTAAAAGCTGCCTTATTTGGAGGCATACAAGACAAGACCTTTTAAAATTGAGAAAACGATTGGAGAACCTCAAACTTAAAGAATTTGCACGATTTGAGTTTAATATGTCACTTGAATAATGCACTTAACTTACCCAATACATAAACCACTAAATTATGAAATTTTGTCAATCAAGGTGGTTGATTCGGCTTAGAATGGGTGGAAGGATTTTAATTCGATGGTGGTGAAAGTAATGTTGGCGTGATTTCCTTTAATCCTTTGGAGGTGAGTGTTCTTAAGGATATGCTGGTGATTCATGTGGATGCTGGGACTATGGACCGTTTTGGCTGTACGTTAGGCTGTGTCGTCAAGGATAGTGCGAAGAACGTGATGTTTGCGGTCTGTTCGAAGACGAATGATTGTTTTCATCTAGGACAAGTGGAGATGTTGGCCTTAAGGTGGTGCATTGGACTGGTGCGGGACATGGGGGCCTCTAAAGTCCTCGTTTTTTCTAATTTCAAAAATTGTATCGACTGTATTAATGGGGTTTTGGTTGATGCTAGACTAGAAATCTTAGCAGCAGATTGTAGATCTTTTTTGTCTTGTTTTTCTGTTTCGTCTGTTGTTTTCATTAGTAGAGATTGTAACAAAGATGTCCACTATATGACCATGTTGGCTAAAACGGTGGGTTCTAGGACTTGGCTAGGGTGCATAACCCTTTCGTATAATTCTTCTGCGAGGCTTAATGAAATCATCATGTTTGTCAAAAAAAAAAAAATGAAATTTTGTCACTTTTTATGCTGGTCATGGGAAGAGGTAGATTTGAATCAGATTTCTCTTTTTAATGCTAGTTGGTGTTTCAAATGTAGTATAGTTTGGTGGTATGAGTTGACATGATGAAGTATAAGAGATCACGGTAATTTATTGGTTGGAAAAACGATATAGAGAAAATAAAGAAAATAAATTGAAATAAAAAATATAACGGGAAACTTCTAAAAAGATTAAATTATGATTGTTGTCTAATGCCAATTAGAGGGCAATAATATGATAAGTAGTATGAGATTTTTGTGTGTGTATAATTGACAACCTTAGTCATAACAAGTATTTTGTATCTTTTTTATTATGTTTTATAAAAAAATATAATTTATCTTGATTATTTTTTAATAGAATTCCGCCTCAATTGCAATTAACTTGATAAATCAATAAGTTTATTTATTATTTTTTGCATTTAACCGAAATGCATAATAGTCTATATTTATGGAGTACGAAAATGCATTTCTTATTTATGTGACCTAAACGACAATGTCAATGCTGAGTTGGATTCAACTCGTTAGATTTAATCCTTTTAGTAATAATGTCATAAATTGTCATTTCAAGATCAAGTTTATACAATCTACTGTTCATTTATATAATAACATACTCCATCCATCCCACAATGAGTATTTCAGTTAACCATTTCACAAATATTAAGAAAAACGGTAATAATTAAATGAAAGAGAGAAGAAGGTTTTTACCAAAGTGTCCATTGCCAAGTATTGAGAGTGATGAAAATAGTAATAATTAAATGGTATAATTGAAAAAAAGGAACTAATTTGCATTGTAAATTAAAATGAGTCATTTATTGTGAGACAAATGGAGTAAATATAATATACCATTTAAATAAACAGACCAACAACTGTTCTTTATTATAATTAAAAAAACCAAATTGTCCAAAGAAACAAAATAATATTCATGCTAATTGCAAGTACATAATACCAGTTCTCTAATTTGATTAATAAACCACTATGTAATGTCAATACATAAGTTCCTCAGACTAAACCAACAACCTCAACTTCATTGTCAACTTGTAGATCAACTTCATATTTTGTTAATTCTATAGTTCTTTTTCGCCAATACACATTAGTACAAATGTGAAAACCACATCCAATATCAAATATCTATAATGCAAAAGTAGATAAATATATTTCTATAAAAAAATACTTGAATTTGAAGTCTCTACTCCATTCTTTTTATCTTAAGGTAATTTAGGTAGTTTCTTTTTCAATGTACGGTCTTACCCTAGTAGAAGTAAGTGTTCTCCTTAGTTATACCTCTGCTATGCTTCAAAGCACGAGTAGTAGGTTTCAGCCTAACAACTTCCTTAGTTTTCCCTTTACTATTTTGCTTGTTGGGCCTTTTGTTCTGCTTCTTGAAATTTACATTATAGACCATGAAAATGGTATTACCTTTTGATTTCAGATTATGTTAAGAAGTTCTCAAAATGCTTAATAGCTCTGGATGAGTTTTATCCGTATCATTCATATTAAAATTTAGGACAAACTGAATTAAGCTCTTCGATAACTACTGTAGAATAAAATTACTCACGAGCTCTTTCCTGGGGTAATACCCAATATGTCAAGGTTCTTCATATACCTAATAATCTTGAGTACATCGATACCTACAGGGTTTTCCTAATATAGCTTTTCTTGAAAATGGGTTCTAGAAATTTCAAACCTTTCATGCCTAGCTTGCTCTTTATAAAACATCTTCAAGTGTTCGATCATATCTAATGCTATCGTGTTTTCATGTTGCTATTACAATTCATAGTTCATGGTATCTAGCATAAGGCATACCGTTTCTAAGGCGTCATCAACTTTATTTTTATAAGCATATCTTTCAGCCTAAAAAGAAAAATTGGGCGGCTCCTGTTCGAGAATAAGTTTCTCTAAGACATACAAATTTTTCTCATATTTGAGGACAATCCTCAAGTTTTGGTACCAATCCTGAAAATTTGTCCTGAATAATTTTTTATTTGTCAAGGATTGATTGCAAAAATATTGTTAGAAGTGTTTGTTGACATGGTATTTTCATTGGAAGATTTTCTAGTGGATTGAGATCCATATTTCACTTTCTTTTAGGTCAATGGTAAGCTGATTACACAAAACCAAGTTATTTAGGTAGAAACTCCTTCGAATTGTATTTAATGCAACTCTCGAGTTTTATCAACTGGGTGAATAACTCCTTGTTATAAACCATCATATGGAATGTTTCAAACTCTTGGTTCGAAACATATATAATTTTATTATAATTAGTCTAGTTAAGTTAAACCCAAAGTTTTAACAATTCGATATTACATGTATCCCATCACACCTTACTGATATAGAACATGCACCTTGCGGTCAACGATACCTAGCTACATTATTCGATATTATGCTAAATGTTGGAAAGCTTAAACTTAATATTTATTTTGAGGGAATTTATAATTAATATGATCTCACTGGCTTATTTATCGTATAAATCGTCTCTCACAAGTGTCATACCCCAAATTTTGACCACAAGATTTCCCATCATTGTGAAGATCATTACCACAATATGGATGTACCATTATACCTCATCAATCTCCTCATGGATTGCTGAGCATTCACTACAATCAAGAATTAGGGTTTTGAGCCCTCTCAGACAAAGGATCAATCAAGAATTGACATGATCTTCAACTTTTCAAGCCTCTCAAACATCCATGAAAGATTAAGAGGTCTCCCATATCAAGAATCAAGCACAAGAGTGCAACATCTCAAGCTAATCAAGCCTCGAGATCCACAGTGTCACCAAATTAGGGTTTTGGTCGACCAAGGCCTCTAGAGGAAAATTTTCATCTGGGCATGAGCCAATACTTCAAAACATGATCCAAAATGCTCAATGGGACCTTATGAGTCCAATCATCAAGTCAAAATAGCCTCAGAGGAAGCATTCATCAAAAATCAGGAATAGGGTTTCTTGACCTAATTCACCCCTAAGTTGACTTTTGAGGCAAGACATGAACCAAGACCTCAAGACATGATTTGAGGGCCTTAAATACACCACATTGATCCATTTTCAACAATGGATTGATCCAAGAAGCTTGATTCACATGTTTCAAATTCATCTGGACCACAATTAGGGTTTTGAAGAAAAAGTCAATTGTACCTTTGACTTTGAACCAAGACATGTTCCCAAACCTTGGGACATGATTCAAGATACCCTAAAACACCTATTGAATCCATCCATTAGGTTTGAATTAGGTCAAGAACTTGATTGCATAGAAGATCACACAGTTTGGAATTCATCTGACAAAAAATCAACTATGCCCAAAATCAAGTTTGACTTTTCAAATTTTTTCACAAATGTGGCTCCCCTAAGTCAAAAACAATGTTAATGCATGGTTTTTATCATCATCCATCAAGAAAAATCAAGAAAAATAGGATTACTTTCAAAAGGGGCAACCATAGGAAACTTAAAATTTTCTAAGTTATGGAATAAAAGTGATTTGGTACAAACTTTGCAAGGTCATAACTTCCAAAGCACAAGGCCTTTTTCTTCCATCTAAAGCTCAAATGAAAGTTCACATGACATACTTCAAAATTGTCAACTACAAAAGATTCCATATCCTCATGGATTTTGAGTTATGGATTGATCAAAATCACAAAAACATGAAAATGACCACTTTTTCCAACACTTAGTGAAAATTTTGGACAGAATCTGTCTTGGATTTTCACCAACTTTGAGGCCATTTTTAACCTTGATCCACGTTGATTAAAGACCATTGTTGGACCTCAAAGTTAAAGTAGGATATACAAGCTTTCCAAAGGATTCCACAACTCATCCTAATTCAACTTGAGTAGAGAGTTATGAGCATGCAAACATGACACATCCAAGACTGGTTTTGCAAGACAGTCTTGCACTTGCCCCACGATTTTGTCATTTCCATGACTTGGAAAGCCTTGTCACCATACAAGACAAGTTTCTAAAGTGCAATGAACATAATCTCTGCAGAACTACAACACCATAGAGCCTTGGAAGTCCAAAACCTCATCATTTGGCATGTGACATTCAAAGTTCAAATCCAAAACTGTCAAATTTGTCATGAGGCATTGAATGGATGCATAGAGATGGCATGTATCAGTCCACAACATTGCAAATGAGCCAAGATAAAATCAAGCATCAGAAGACCATAGGCCTGCAAGATTGACCTAAGTCAATGGCTAGAGAAGACTTGAGATTCCTTTTGAAAACCATTGGACAAAGGTTTGTACCAACCACCATTCACTATTGTTGCCAAAACAAACTTGTTGCACTATAAATAGAGCTCATTTGTGATAAGTTTGAGTACCTCAAAGCATAGCAACACATGCTTTCTCACATTTCACTCTCTCTAGGCCAGATTTTACTTCTATTACAAGTCACTATCGAATTTTGAAATAGGAAGCAATTCTGCCAAAACCAATGATGCTAACACCTCATATACAACATATATGAACTATCCAAGCACTCATATTTCATCTGTAATGTAACACCCCAAAATAATTATAATATTTATTTAATTGATTTATTATGATTATTCGGTGTTTTGGTGAATTTTGGTGAATACTATGACGTTTGGTGACCTTGGGTGGTGTTGTGGGGTAGCGTTGGGTTAAGGGAGTATTGAGGCATTGAGAATTAGTAATTAATTAGTTTATTTTATTAGTAATAATAATGGAATAATTTGAATATTTAGAATATTATTTGGATTATTATTATTATTATTATTATTTAAAATAATTAAGAGGACCATTAAGGGTAAGACGGTAATATTGAGAAGGCTAATTAAGGATAATATGGGTAAATCATGATTAGGCCCCAAGAGGTAAGTTTACCAAAAAGAAAAGTGGAAATTAGGAGAGATATTCTGTGCAACCTAAGAAGTGAAGAGAGAGCTGAGGAAAGGAGGCTAGGGCACAGAGAACGAGAGAATCAATCGTAGAACCCCAAAAAGAAGAGTCTTTTGCTGGAAAATCCGAGGTATGGGGAGTTAATCTGGGTTAATATGTCTGATATGGGTTTAAGGTAGATGTATTTTTGTGTGTTTACGTTTTTGACGAATTTGTGCTATATCTGTGACGAATCTGTGGTGAATTTTTGTAACTCTGTATGTGTATGATTTCTGTCATGAATTCTATATGAGTTGTTGTAATTGTTGTGAAATTCGTGTAAATATTTGCTGCTGCTGTGATGAATGTAAAACAAAACCAGATCTGAGATTGAGGGTGGGATTAATGAATTATGACTTAATGATTAGAAAGAAATTGATGAAAATAATGAAGTAGGATACTGACTTAGATCTGTGATGAATCGAAACTGTTTTGGGTCCGATTTTTGAAGATTGAAGGTGCTGGAATGGGGAGTTTTTTGTTCAGATGCGAAATCCGAGTTTTGGAATATTTTTTGGCAATACGCGTAACATTGGAAGTATTACGCGTAAGAGGGGACACACCCAGAGTGATACGTGTAGCATACGCACCCGTCCCAGGGCCAGCACGACCCTCTGCCAGTACGCATAGGGTACGCGTATGGGAAGGGTGACAATACACGTATGGGATGCCATTACGCGTATGAGAACCTGGGAATGAAGAGGGTACGCGTATAAGAAGCCATTACGCGTAGGGAATTCTTGGGAAAAGAACATTACGCGTATGGGCTAGCCAGTACGCGTAATGAGAGTCTGAAGGGGAATTTTGAGAGGGAAACCTCTCTGGTGATACGTGTAACACCCATGGTGGTACGTGCATTGGAGGTCTGGGCAGGTGGCCCTATGCGTATGATATGCAGGCCAGTGGGCGAGGAATTAAGCCATACGCGTATTGACAGAGCTGTTGGTAGATTTGTCCGTTTTTGCGATTTTTGTCCCGATTTGGCTTGTGATGCGGTTTCCTTGAAACGTAAGGCTATGATTAGGTAATAAAACACAAGTAAACTAGTAATGAAGATGAATGGGATAAAATCGGGAATTTTATGTGACGAGTATAATATGACGAATTGTGAGGTATAGTGACGAATTGTGACGAGTGCGAATTGGTGTTGTATAACGATGTTTGATGATGATTCATGGATGATGATGCAACCATGATGATTTTATGACGATAATTATTATGGTGATTTGCATTATGCATTTATGGCATAGTTAGGACTCCGATCCATTTAGTGGCTTCAATCCTATTGTATGGATTGAGGTGTTTTATGACGTGCTCCGGTTCTTGTGTAGAATCGATCCTATTGGTGGGGATCTTTGGAGGGTGATGGCCCAGTGTCCATCAATTATGATGAATTGGTACCACATGCATGAGTCTATGATGTTGCATTTGCATATTGTGTGGAATTGCATTCTATTGATGTGATTGATGTATTGACGACGTTGTGAATGATTTGATGATGTTTGTGCTTATGCTTTATCTTTTGCTTATATCTTATATATTGATTCGTGATTACTCACCCTGCCTGTTTGAGTGTTGCCTTCACGTGGGTAACGTGCAGGTGATCAGGCTTAGCTCCCTTGGTGCTTGAAGATTTAGCTTTTGAAGTATTTTGATTTCTCCGTCGATTATAGGGTCTTGCTCTGATATGTAACATCGGGTCGGGACGTTTGAGTCGAACGATTTACGTTCTTTTATGTGTTGGCATGAGGATGTTTTATGATGTTTTGTTTAATGAGTTTTGGATTATAAAATTGTTTAAAAATTTTGATTTTCGCTGCGTGATGTTTAAATAAATTCAAGATGGTAAAACCCATATTACGGAGCAGGTGGTTATTCGATGATTTATGATGTAATGTGATGCCCTTTGTGGGACTGTACTCTGATTAAATTGTTGTTTTTATCGTAATGTTTGTTGGGTAGAAAAGGGTGTTACATGTAACACCAAAATCACAAACATCCATAGCCATCCTAGAGGTCATTTGCAGTTGAGGTGCCAAAGAGTGATCCAGGTGTTTCCATCCATTCCAAGCATTCATACACCTTACATAAGGTCCACTGAAGCTGTCTAAATCATTACATAACCTCTGTAACATCTCCATCATCAAATTCGATCACCAGCTGCAAGAGGTTAGCCTGAAACCTTCAAACTCTATACTACATGCATCATCAATTTATTTTCAAGTTACCAACTTATTTCTGGCAGTTCATAGAGTGATAACCCTCAATCAATTGCAGGATTTCATTCGTGTTTAAGATTTCATGATAGTTTTTGCAAATTCTAGGGTTTCTGTCTTCATATGTGATAACTCTCTCCACACTTAAAAGAAATGAAATTAAATGGTACCATCTTGTTCCTTTTTCAAAAACGAGTGAGATTGATGTTTGAATCGTGCAAAATCATTGAGTAATCAGAGAGATATGAGAGGTTTTGCAAATCTGGGGTGGAAGAACACGCGCGACCAAGAACATGTGTTATTGGCGCCCTTTTTTAAATTTTTGAATATTTGAATTTTTATGTTTTATTAATTGGTTTCAAAAATTAATTT
Organism: Lathyrus tuberosus; assembly: GCA_022829125.1. Classification (NCBI taxonomy): domain Eukaryota; kingdom Viridiplantae; phylum Streptophyta; class Magnoliopsida; order Fabales; family Fabaceae; genus Lathyrus; species Lathyrus tuberosus. The sequence goes on along the minus strand of JALAZF010000162.1, from coordinate 4,040,715 downwards.
CTCTCTCATTTTTTTATCATTTTTGATTGATTCTTTTTAAAAAAAGTCACAAAAATGTTAAATTATTCTATTATACAAAAAAATCACATTTATATTATTTATTTAATATAATTTGATTTTTTTTAATTTAATTTAATATTATTTGTTTTAAACATTTTTAAAATGAGATTCTCACCTTGATTTTTTAAAAACCAATTGGATTTCAAGCTTTCATATGATTAAACATGATTTTTCAAAATATTTTTCAAAGCTTACAACTTATTTATAATATATTTGATATTTGATATCATTTATTATTTAATTTTCTTTGAAAAATTGTATTTTTGAAATAAAATTAGGTTTTTTCTTAATTTTAATTTCTCAAACTTCATTTGAATCATTTTTGGGCCTCTTTGTAGAGTGTAAGTCTCATCCCTTTGTATAGAAACCTTTTTGGGCCTTAGTCATTGTATAAGTCCCGATACGATATTAAAAATCTTGGTGCGATCGTCGTTTTCAAACACAATTTTCATCTGGGCTTCCTTTTGGTTGTAAGTCCCATTTTCCTTCATTTTAAAACACTTTTAGGCCTCTTTGTAGAGTGTAAGTCTCATCCCTTTGTATAAAAACCTTTTTGGACCTCAGTCATTGTATAAGACCCGATACGATTTTCAAAATAAAGGTGCGATCGCTGTTTTTCATCTTGGCATCTCCTCGAGTTATAAGCCCTGACTTTTGTACAAAATTAACACTTTTAGGCCTTTAATAGAGTGTAAGACCCAACCTCCTTTGTACATAAATAATTTGGGCCTCAGTCATTGTATAAGTCCCTCTGTGATTTTCAAAACTACGATGCAATCCTCGCCTTTTCAAAAGAATTCATCTGGGCCTCCCTGTGGTTGTAAGCCCCAAACTTCCTTTTAAAACAAGTTTCTTTTTGATTTAGATTCAAATTCAAAGTTTTATCAAAACTTTCTTCAATTTCTTGAATAACTAACCATACAGCTGTAGTTACTATGCTCGGGCTTGCACAATTGTAAGTTCCACTATCTTTTCAATATATACTTGTTTATATATTTCATCTGTATATGTGTATGCTTGTATATATTTACTTAGAGTTTTCCTCAGTAATTAGGTCTAGGTTTAGATCAAACTAGTGGTTACTCTTTTAACACAGTCAAAACTAGTTCCCCATAGGAAATTCCAGATACATTTTTGCCTCCTCTTGGGCTTATACAATATGGAACAGAGAAAGGCATTATTCCCGGTGAAACTTTTCTCAAGAGTGTCTAAACATAGAAATATATGTGTACAAGAAATTCAATTCCCCAAAGAGGACTAATTCCCGGTGAAACCTTATTTGAATTTCTTAAAACCTTAGAACTGTTGTGCATAGAAAGGATTTATTCCCGGTGAAACCTTTCTTGAACTTTTCTTAGGCTTGGATCCACAGGCTTCCTAAAAGCATCCCCATCCTCCTCTTGGGCTTTGTACAAGGACCCACAGGCTTCCTAGAAGTTCTCAGTGTAACACCCCAAATTTCGTAAAAATATTTATTTAATTTATTTAAATATTATATTCGTGAATTTCTGTGATTTTGGTGTTTTGTGTCGATGTCGGTGTTTTTGTGAAGTTTTTGTTATTTTAATTAAATAATATTATATAATATGAATATATTAGTATTATTATTAATTTAAAATAATATTAGAGGAATTAAGGGTAAGATGGACATTTGAGGAGTATTAGTGGGAGTAGTATGGGAAACCCCAAATTTGAGGCCCAAGAGTTAAAATTAACCAAAAAGGAGGAATCGAGGAGAATTAGGATTCATTTTGTGGAGATCGTGAAAATAAGGAGAAAGTGCAGAGCTCTGAGGAAAACGGGAAAAAGGCGAGGATTTTCGTGAAGGTTTCCAAAGGCTCAAGAGAGAACTCATCGGATCGACAATATAAGGTATGAGGAGTAATTACCTTTCATTGTTTTCATTATAGGATTCGATGCGATTAAAGTGGATTTTTGGGGATTTTGAAGTTTATGAGGGTTTATGGGTTTTGAGATAAACTGATGATTTTGAGGGTATTTTGTGAATCGATTATTAAGGGTTGAATTTAATCGGATAAAAATAGACCTTTGGGGCAGATTTCCCCATTGTTGTAGTTTCAATCTTGTGGTGAAGGGATCTATGGAGTTTATATGAAGCTTGAGAGTTTTGAAGGTTTAGGGAAATTAAGGTTTCCCGTAGTGTCCTGAATCGACCTAATAGACGTAGGGTTTAGACCTTTAAATTTTGTGATGCATTAAGACTGTTATAGGGATGTTTTTGGGTCATTTGGGACTGTAATCGCAGGTACCTTGGAGGTTGTGGAGCCACTGATGTGTAGCAGCGATTTGCTGTAATCGCAGGTTCGCTAGGCGAACCGTTGCTTCGCTAAATGAATGTTCGCCAAGGCTCGCTAAGCGAACAGAGCAGCGAATGCCCGATAACATGAGTGTAGGTACTGAGATGATTCTGGAGTGGAAGGAGGGATTCACTGGGAGTCTCGCTAAGCGAAGGAATCAGCGAGTGGGTTCGCTAAGCGAATTAACCAGCGAGGATGACAGATGATTGTGTTCTGGTGTTGAGTGTGGGGTCTGTGAGGTTCGCTGGCCGCTTCGCTAAGCGAAGGCCATAGCGAACAGGTTCGCTAGGCGAACCCTGGAGCAAACTTCAGTTGTTCGCAAATTCTTGTTTATGCTGCTGTGCTGTTTTTGATGTTTTGACGCTGTAATGTTTTGAGGACTTGCCATGATGTTCTTGATGATATTGAGGTTATAACTTGTGATGTTTTGATGAATACATGATGATATGGGTTTTATGAAAATTGATGAAGGATGATGCACATGATGATGTTTACTTGATGATGATCAATTATTGACGGTTGTGTATCATACATTCATATGCATACTCTGTGACAATGCTTCATTACCATTGAGCGGATATGAGTTAATTATGACGTGCTCCGGTTCCAAATGCGGGATCAATCCTATTGGCGGGGATCTTTGGAGGGTTGATGGCCTAGTGTCCATCTATTATGATGATTGGTACCACATGCATGAGTCTTGTTGTGCATTTGCATTTAATTGGCATTGCTGTATTTTATGATGTTGTTCGTGATTTTGATGTTTCCTTGTGATGACCCTGAAGATGTTGTTTATGAAGATAATGCCATTTTATGTATATCTTGTTTTATAATGATTATCATGAATTGTGATTACTCACTCTGCCTGTTTGTATGTTGCCTCCACGTGGGTAACGTGCAGGTGATCAGGTTTAGCTGTGGATGCTTTTGAGGACCTTGAAGTTTATTTGCTTTTGGTCGATTTATAGGGTCTTGCTCTGATAGTGTAACATCGGGTTGGGGTCCTTTGAGTCGAACTATGTTGTTTCTTTATTTTGTTGTCATTTGATGATGTGGTTTTATTTTTGATTATTACGATGTTTGCTGAAAACCTTTTAATTGAGAATTTTGAGTTCCGCTGCCATGTGAAGGCTTTTGAGTTACTTTGAGGAAAACCCTTTTGTTTACAGGGCAAGTGTATTATTTTGATTTAAATGAGAAATGTGCACCCTTTGTGGGAACTTTGATGTTTTACTCTGATATTTGAGTTGTTTCTGCTGCAATATTTGTGGGGGTAGAAAAGGGTGTTACACTCAGCCTCCTCTTGGGCTTAGTACAAGGACCCGAAGACCTCCTATAGGTACAGGACAAAACTTAGTCATCTCTACTAGTTCAATCCTCCGGAGAGTCAGAATCCCAAAACATCATACCATTCTAGGGTTGATTCTCACCCCTTAAAACATCAGCCTCCTCTTGGGCATCATACAAAGATCACTCTCCAGCTAAAAGTCAACCTCTTCATACCAGTAGACTTGGAAAGTCTCATCTCCTCTTGGATCTCAAAGAAACCCTCAAGTTTCCTAAAAGCACAGGAAAAAACCTGATAATTTCATCAATCTCCAGTAGAGTTTGAAACCTCCATAGGTTTTCATACTCAAGGTTTAAACCTTTACCATCAATAAAACACTAATAGAATCAGTGCCTCATGGTCTCTGATATTTCAACTCTTCTTCAAATCCCCTGAAAGAGTAAAACCTTTGGATTCCCTAATACATATGGAATCTGCCTCTGGATTTCAATAATCCTCTGCAGAAGCCAGCCTCCTCTTAGGCTTCATATAAGAATCTCCCCAGCCAACCTCATCTTAGGCTTTATATAATGACTTTCCTCAGTAGAGTCAGCCTCAATCTTGGGCTTTGTACAAGACAGATAAAACCTCCCCAATGAAGTCCATCCTTTTTCAGCCTCAATCTTGGGCTTTGTACAAGACAGATAAAACCTCCCCAGTGGAGTCCATCTCTTTTCAGCCTCTATCTTGGGGTTTGTACAAGACATATCATACTCTCCAGCTGAGTCAATCTCTTTTCAGCCTCAATCTTGGGCTTTATACAAGACAGATATAAAGATCTCTAAGTAGAGTCCATTCTTTTAGCTTCAACCTTGGGCTTTGATCAAGGCACACAAAAATCAACACTCCCTCAGAGGATATCAAGAGTTCTCTTTGTAGGAAGACATTTCTCTGTACATCACATATCAAAACAGACAATAAAAAAATCCTAATTCCAGATAACTGTTGTAAGTGGCACACTTGTTGATTAAAAAACTCCAAGTTGTGGCCCTTCTCTTATCCTGGTCAAAAATCATCTTTCATCTAACTGCTGTAAGTGGCAAGCCTTTGGATTATTTACATCCAAGGCAATGTCCCTCTCTTAGCATGGAAGACTCCTAAGGAAAATTGACATTTCTCTACACTGAGTTAAAGTATCTTCCTTCAGGACAATTCCCTTATAAAGGAAATTATGGGATTGCTTAATTCCATATATTCCAGTTAAAGTAATTCCCCTTTATAATCAGTTACCTAACATTTTTTTTGTGATGAATAGGAGAGATATCTCCCTTTAGAGATGATAAATTCTCTCTCAGTCAAACCTTTAGCTTCAATCTTGGGCTTTGAACAAGACGCAAATAACCTCTAGCTTCAATCTTGGGCTTTAAACAAGACACCAAACATCTTTCCTCCGAACTACGATTGCTCTGATTTCCCTAGTATCTTTACGGGAATACGTAGGCACAAGATTGCAAAATCTTAGCGAGCACACAAATAAAAAACCTTAGGTCCAGTACCTTCACAAAAACATCAAAAAACCCAAAAAAACAAAAACACTCTCTCAAACACTCCCAAAGGAGAAACTTTCCCAACCCAGTAGATAAACACAAGAAAACAGTTAAAGATAACAGAGAAATATGCAATAAAAAGTCTATGGATAACCATATATACACTAGGTGATTGACAACTTCCCGTTGTATAACCTGACCCCGAATCCCCAATCTCTTAGCATTTGTTAAAGAAAATATTTGCGTGCAAGGTTAATTTTAGATATCTTCCCTTTTCTTTCCAGCTTCATAGGATAAATAAGAAATCAGAAAGAAGCACCCAATTCCAACCATTGCGGTAAGGTGGTCGCGTCACCGAAAAAAATCACACGCTACAGAAAAATGGCGACTCTGCTAGGGAGTCTTTAGGATTAGAGTTCCTAAGAGGTCTAGGCTTTATTTCTCTGTTCGTTTATTTTCTCAATTTTCTACTATATATATATCATTTACTATTATATTACTTGATACCCGTGTTTAAATTTTTGTTAACTGGGAATGCGATTAATACACATGTGGAAAGTTTGAGAGAACATTAAGATAAGTGGTGGCATATCCGGGAAACGCTTATTGGGAGTGAATCCCGACCAAGCTAACTTGGTAGTCCACCGAATCAGGCGAGGTACCCGTGCGGAAATATTGATGTTGAACGACCGATTGTCATGAAAACATCATTTATCCTAGTGCGGTACCCATGACCCTGAGGATTTAGTATACATTTAACCATATGGCCATTTGGTAGTGTGGTGACTATCGAGAATAGTTGATATGCGATACTACACTCAAAAGAGATTCATCCTAGGATCTTACAGCTCGCTCGAGTGAATCAGCTTGCTGTTGATATCCCTAGGAGGGGTCAATGACTTTGGGAACCTTTTAGAACCCGTTCTACAGGTACAAAAATTAACCAAAATAGTACAACCTTTGGGAATGGGTAGAGCCATGACTCCATGCTCATGACGTTGAACCCCTAAAACCATGTTTTCAAATGTTTTTGTTTGCTGCATTCATGCATTCATTAAAAAACTCTTTTCAAACAAGAAAAAAAAATATTCTTTTCAAAAGAACTAAAACAATAATTGCAGATATCAGAGGTTGCGTTATGGATTTCGGTAGAAGAAAAATGCACAAGTACACCTTCGAGGCTCCGAAACTAGAAGACTTAAGGAAATTGGGAAGGATGATTACCAATCCCGAGGCTTTCAGAGCTAAACACGGAGGACTGTTGTCTCTATTGAGGGTCAACGTAGTTAAAGGAATCCTGTCCAACACAGGAAGAGTACTCCCACCTGATTGATTTACTAGCACTGATCAAGCTCCATTTTTTGGACTAGAAGAAATTCCAAAAGAACAAACCATTGTAAGAGCAATCTCTTTGGATGAGTCAGAAGTTAGGACTCACATGACCACTAAAGGAGGAATCCAGGGTTTACCGGCTAAATTCCTGATGGAGAAAGCTCTATACTTTGCTAGTGTAGGAAACATAACTTCCTTCGAAGACGTCTTTGTTCTGCTCATATATGGGTCATTACTTTTTCCCAACATTGACAACTTCGTCGATACCAATGCTGTTAAGATATTCTTAAAAGGAAACCCCGTACCAACCTTGCTTGTAGATGCTTATCATTATGTACATTTAAGGAATTTATACAGCGGAGGAATGATCACATGCTGTGTACCATTACTCTACAAATGGTTCATTTCCCACTTGCCCAAGTCTGCTGCTTTTTGGGATCACAAGAGTACTTTACGTTGGTCACAGTGGATTATGTCTCTTACCAATTCTGACATAGATTGGTACAATAGGATTTACGAAGGGATAAAGATCATTGACAGATGTGGAAATTTCCCCAATGTACCCCTCATTGGTACTAAATGAGGAATCAACTATCATCCAATTTTAGCTCGCCGTCAACCCGGATACTGATGAAGAATATCCCACATTACGTTCATCTGGAAGGTATTTTCTTCAAGGAAGGAGAAAATGACAGGGCACTAAACAAAGAAATAGTGCATGTCTGGCAACATATTCATAGGAAAGGCAGAGAGTCTCTGGGAAGACCAAACTGTACATCCATGGAACCTTATCGCCACTGGGTACAAACTAGAGCCATGCCTTACCCTCGTCAAGAAGTTTTTCCCTTAAAGGAATCTATCCTTTATTTCATGTCTGACGCGGAAAAACTCCAGGTCGCTCTTAACAAAGTTCAACGTGAGAAGAACTCTTGGAAGAATAAATACCAGATCCTTAATTTGGAATGTACCAAGATTCAGGAACTATTAAAGGAAAAGGATGCTCTGATTGAGATATTAGAGCAGCATGCCATAGAAAGTCAAGAAGAACGAAGAAATTTACTCACTTCTTTCACTTGGAAAAGGATCGTCGACCCGACAACAGCTGAAGAAGCCCGATTAAAGAAAAGAAAAATACAGGAACTGGCATCTGAGCTCTCTTTAGAGAGGACTCAGCATCCATGAGCTTAGGCCTTTTCCGTACAGCACTTTGTAAAATATTGTACTTTTCTTTATAAAATACTGCAATCTTTCGAATTCAATAAAATGGGTCTCCCCCCCATTGTGTGATATTAGCAATCTATTTGTTAAAGTTTCTTTTGAAAACAAAAACTAAAAAAATATGTCATTGTATATCATTCGTCATTCTCAAATAACCCATTTGTTATATTTGAGTCTCACGTATGTGTCAAAATCCTAGAGTCAAACTGTCTCATTCATACAATACTTGGGCCAATCGACAAAAGAAAATGGACGATCTCGAGGAAGAGAACAGAGAGCTGAGAGAAGAAATTGATGCTCTAAAAGAAAGTTTGGAAAAACTTCACGGAAACCTACAAACCCTGGTAGCAGCCCAAGAACCATAGCATCAAAGGACTGTGATCTCAGAGATTACATCTACACCTATATTGGAGACACATAATAGTCATCCTCGGTACAACATGCCGAAGGGTCGCCCCTGGGGGATGCCTTTCAACTTTATACTTGAAGGATATGTCCCACCGGTCACTGAAGACCCAGAAGACGTAACAGGAACCGCTGGACCTGAAGGTTACAAACTTCGGGAAAATGAAGATGCAAAGGGTTACGACAACAACTCCCAAAGGTTACAAACTTCAGGGCACTGAAGCGCCAAGAATCACCTCTACAATGTCTATAACTCAACCAGTAGTACACACTGTCCCGGAAGGACAGATTCCGCAAGCAATTTCTGGTGGAAACGAAGAAATGTACGAAAGGATGAATGAGTTCTAGGAATAATTCTTGGAAATGCAGAAGGAACTGCATGCTATTCGCGGTCAAGACTTATTCGGAAAGGACGCCGCCGACCTCTGTTTGGTCCCTAATGTAAAAGTACTGCACAAATTAAAGGTGCCCGACTTTGAAAAATACAAAGGCAACTCTTGCCCTCAAAGTCATTTGGTGATGTACGCTCGAAAAATGTATACCAAAACAGACAATCAACAGCTACTGATCCATTACTTCCAAGACAGTTTAACCGGTGCCGCACTCAAATGGTACATGGGTTTAAACCGCACCAAGATCAGTACTTTCAGAGATCTCAGCGTTGCTTTCGTTCAACAGTATAAATAGAATTTGGACATGGTACCAGATAGGGACCAACTCAGGGCAATGTCACAAAAGGACAAAGAAACTTTCAAAGAATATGATCAGAGATGGCGTGAAATTGCCGCTCAGATCTGTCCACCTCTTGAGGCAAAAGAGATGACCAAGATCTTCTTAAAAACCTTAAGCCCGTTTTATTATGATCGAATGCTCGCCAGTGCGCTCAGTGACTTCACTGAAATGGTGAGCATGGGAGTACGCCTTGAAGAAGCAGTCTGAGAAGGACGATTGGTCAATGATGCAGAGCTATCTAGCAGTACTAAGAGATACAGTAGTGCTTTCCAAAAGAAGAAAGAGCAAGATATCAGTAATATCTCTCTAGGAAAGCAAAGGCGAAGGTATCAACCGGTAGCAGCGATATCTCCCGCTATCAACCCAGCGCCTGCTCCGACTTATCAACCTCAGGTTGCTCAGAGCCAACCAAATCAACAATAGTATCAGCAAAGGACACAACAGCCTTTTCAGTAGGCTCGTCCACAATACAATAATAATCGTACTACACGACCATCAGGGATCGACCCTATACCGATGTTGTACGCAGAGTTATTTCCACTTCTACTGGCCAAGGGGCACATTCAAACCAGGACTTAGGGGTGGCAAAACGGGCCGTGGCTCGCCGGGCCGACCCGCTCACCCGTAAAAAAAATGGCGGGTTGGGTTGGGTTTTTGGGCCCGCCGCCCACCAAAACCCGCCCCGCTAAAGACCACCACCCGCCATAGCCCGCACCGCCAAAACCCACCGCCCGGGAAAGCCCGCCGCACCTATTCGTTCAGCTTGTTCCACCTTAAACCCGTCTTTTTTTAGTTAATTATAGTAATTCTGATTCTTTATGATTTTATTTTATAAATTTATATGAGAATATACGCAATATTTTATGAAGTAAAATTTGTTAAAAAGATGTTTTACAAAAATTGTTCTAAAAAATAAGTGAAAAATCTAATTGAAATATAAAAACAAGCCTATTAATCTATTAAAAAATGAAAAAATAAATAAATAAAAAAGTAGGCGGGCAAGCCCGCCGCCCGTCAACACGCCACCTTGGCGGGGCAAGCTTGATTTTTATGCCCATTTCCAATTGGCGGGCTTGCCCGGCCCGCCTTTTTTTTGGCGGGCTTAAGGCGGGGTGGGTCGGGTCGGGGCGAGCTGCCCGTTTTGCCACCCCTACCAAGACTTCTCTTATAGTACCAGAAAATCCATCTTTTTGGTTCAAAGCAGATCAAACTTGCCCTTACCATCAAGGAGGATCGGGACATAACATTGAGAATTGTCTCAGCTTCAAGCATGATGTACAAAAGCTTGTTAGGAACGAGGTTTTATCTTTCAAGGAAACAAATCCGAATGATCAGACGAACCCATTACCGCAACACAAAAAGACTGCAGTGAATTTGATAGAAGGAGAGCCTGTCAATAGTTATCAAATTCACAATGTACGCTTACTGGGAACCAACTTGGTAAAGATGCATTGCAAACAGAGTGGGTACGACCATGTGCCATATAACAACTATCATCAGTGTGATATCTGCTCCAAGGACAATCAGGATCACATGATTCGTGAAGTAAACATGGCCCATGCACATCCCAACATTGTTCAGAACCACGACACCAGTGCAATGAACGTCAATTTAGTGGTAATGCATTCGAGACAAAGTTAGTATTACAATCTGCCGCGGCACGATTACAACACTTGTCCAATCTGCTCAATAGACAATCAGGGATGATCTTTTGTACAAGAGGCCCTCCAACGACAGATGGATCTCGGATGGATCCAAGACTACCGTGAAAGGAATGACCATCAAGTCAGTATGGTTCAGATATTTGACATATGCCTAATGAATACCAGTCTAGTGGAATTACATGCTAAACAGGTCAGGCTCGGTTTTCTGGCTTTACATGATTATTTAGACTGTAAAGAATGCTGCGAAGACGACCCAGGGTGTGCGCTTGTGCAAAGGACTATTCAACATCTGTTACACCACTGGAGCCTTCCGATTTACCTAGATGAAGACACATAACAGATTAGCATGACTGACGGGAATCCTGGTAGACATAAAAGTCGTGATATCCGTTCAATAGAAACAAATCAAGTAAAGATGCAATGCATACAAAGCGGGTACGGTCAGGTACCACCGCACAATTATGAGCGTTGTAGAGTATGCTCAGAAAATAATCAATGATGTTATCTCGTACGAGTAGCCCTCCAAAATCAGTTGGATCGGAAGGAGATTCAACCATGTTCGAGTTCTGGGTCGATCAACATGATACAAGATTACCTCCTTGGTCAGAACAAAAATGCTGTCATAATCTCCAATCATGGAATAACCAAGGATGTTTGTGCCATAATCCCTCTACTCAATGAATCAAGGGTCCCTCTTGATAGCAGAAAAGTTCCCAACTAGGAGCTGATTGAGTTGGCCTACGACAGTCAAAAAGCCCGAAAAGCCCCTGTGGTTATCTACTTGCCAGGTCCAATACCGTACAAGTCGGAAAAGGCTATCCTTTACAAGTACGGTGCAACGACCATAGAAAATGGAAAAGAAACTACCTTACCCTCCGTTGTAAACATTGCTGACATCAGTCGAGTTACCCAGAGCGGTCTGATCTTTAACAGAGGAGTTGGAGAACCTTCCAAAGAAAAGGAACCTCAAACGGAAGTTCCCAACCAACAAGTCCGTCAATCCAGCAATACAAAACTTGTAAAGAACAACGATGAGATGCTGAAGCTCATCTAAAAAAGCGAGTACAACATTGTGGATCAATTGTTACAAACTCCGTCTCGAATCTCTATGTTATCTCTCCTGCTTAGTTCAGAAGCTTACAGGGAAGCTCTACAGAGGGTCTTAGAGCAAGCCTTTGTGGAACAGGATGTGACGGTAGGGCAATTTGACAGCATCATCTTCAACATCACTTCCTGCAACAACTTGGGATTCAGTGATGAAGAACTGCCGGAGGAAGGCAAGAACCATAATATGGCACTCAACATTACAGTCAACTGCCAAGACGATGCTTTATCCAGCATACTGGTGGACACGGGATCATCTTTGAATGTTATGCCAAAATTAACTCTGGTACGACTATCATTTTAAGGAGCTCCGATGAGAGGGTGTGAAATCATCATCAAAGCCTTTGACGGATCCAAAAAAATAGTTTTTGGTGAAGTAGATCTTCCCATAACCATCTGTCCTCACACTTTCCAAGTCACTTTCCAGGTCTTGCACATCCGAGCAGCATACAGTTGTTTAATAGGAAGACCTTAGATACACGAAGCTGGGGCAGTCACTTTGACACTTCACCAGAAGCTGAAGTTCGTCAAGAATGACCAATTAGTCACAGTATGTGGAGAGCAAGCCTTAATTGTGAGCAACTTATCATCATTCTCCTGTGTAGAACCAGAGGAGGTTGTTGGAACCCAGTTCCAAGCACTCTCGGTGAGCAATGAGAATCAACCAGAAAGAGGGACGTCGATTTCCTCATACAAGGACGCTCTCAAAGTGATCAAGAGTAATAACGTAAAAGGATGGGGGCAGATTATAACTCCTATGGATAACAAGACAAGAAAAGGTCTTGGTTTCTTTTCGGCCTGTGCCCAGACTACAAAGAAGGACGAAAGTTTTCGTCCCATTCAAGATTTCTTCCATAGTGGAGGTTTCCTCCACCCAGTGTCTCAAAAAGTAAACAACATCAATGGGAACGACTCCTCTGATACAAATGAAGAGTGGAAGTCTTATCTCAACGATGAAGGTTATATATCTCATGGAGAAACGCACATGCCATTCTGTTTTCCAAAGCAGAATCCCAGATATATACCAAGATCAGACGTTCGGGTGATCTATGGAGATTGTGATCCTGAAGGATGTCGTGCTCCACCTAATTCATTAGAGGAAGACAATCTAATGAAAAACAACTTTAACTACGACTATTATGATCCCCTGGATGACTTGCCAATCTGGAAGCCATACACGGAAGACTTGGGGCAAAAGAGTCAGCCAGACAATGTTTATCAGCTGAATGATCTTGAAAAGAATACACAGGTTCCCCCAGGGTCATGGAATCCTTACCCAGAATATTTCGAGAGTGTCCAACATCATGCTAATGAATTCTCAAAGATTGTAGGATAAGAATTCATTAACTATGCATTTCCCGTGGTCAACGTCATCGAGGAAGATGACTTATCTATTCCCACAGATACATGGGACATCTTGGGACAGCCAAGCGGCAAGTATGACTTCTTAGTCAAATACACTGCTCCCAAAAGCTCTCATATCAGGCTTGAGGACATCCAGCCGACTGGATAGGGAGATCCCCTTGAAAGTCAAAATGCTAGGGAAGATACAACAGAAGAATTCTCTTATGATAACTCTACATGGGAAGAAGACTCCAATGATCCTACTCTGCCAGAAATCAACGTTATTTTTGAAGATAAACTAAGAAGGGAAGTACCAGACTTTGTGATTCAAAGAGGAGTTCGCCGCCATTGGGTTGCAGTCGATGTCCCGAAAGTCGTCCATAAGTAGAAGTAATTACCATCTTTGTTTTGACCTTTCACCTTGCCCGGGTGAAATGGATGTTTTTATAAGGGCTCACTTTTCTGTAAATGTCCCTCTTTACTTCACCCAAAGTGACAGATTTTTGTTTATTAGGTTTGTGTTTCAAGAATCGACAAATCATGAATAAATAATGTCATTCTATCATTCCCGCATTTATTGTTGTTTTCACTTTTCGTTTTTCCGAAAATGGTAATCCTAAAAACAACCAAAAATAAAAACAAGCCTTTTTTAGAAAATACACTGCACACACTCTTGCATTCTCTCTGTCTTTGCTAAAAAACGAATCATCACGTCATGTAGATTGCTTGTTTTAAACCCCATTAAAGCATACGATCCAATGCCTTCTCCCAACTTTGAATTCCCGGTATTTGAAGCTGAAGAAGAAGAGGACAGAAATTCCAGAAGAAATTTCCCGACTACTCAGGCAAGAGGAAAGGTCTATTGAACCTCATAAAGAGCCGTTGGAAACGGTCAATTTAGGTTCAGAAGAAGAAAAGAAAGAAGTTAAGATTGGAGCACTGCTCAGTCCAACTGTCAGAGAAGACTTTATAAACCTTCTCAAAGAGTTTCCAGATGTGTTTGCTTGGTCCTATCAGGACATACCAGGGTTGGATACCAGCATCGTTGAACACCACTTACTGCTAAAAACTGAATGTTCTCAGGTAAAACAAAGACTGAGAAGGACTCATCCGCATATGGCCATCAAAATTAAGGAGGAAATACAGAAGCAGATCGACGTAGGTTTATTCGCCACCTCAGAATATCCTCAATGGTTGGCCAACATAGTGCCAGTTGCGAAAAAGGACGGAAAAGTCAACATGTGTGTAGATTATAGGGATCTGAACAAAGCAAGTCCGAAGGATGACTTCCCCTACCACACATAGACATGCTGGTAGACAGCACAACAAAATTCAAAGTGTTCTCCTTCATGGATGGATTCTCGGGCTATGATCAAATCAAAATGGCACCGGAAGATATGGAGAAAACTTCATTCATCACCCCATGGGGCACCTTTTGTTACAAGGTAATGTTGTTCGGTCTAAAGAACGCGGGGGCAACCTATCAGAGGGCCATGACAACTCTGTTTCACGACATGATGCACAAAGAGATTGAAGTGTACGTCGATGACATGATTTCCAAATCTAAAACAGAAGAAGAGCATGTGACACACCTATCAAAGCTATTCGAACGTCTGAGAAAATACAAACTCCGCTTGAATCCTAATAAATGAACATTTGATGTCCGCTCAGGAAAAATCTTAGGATTCATCTTCAGCCAAAAAGGAATTGAGGTTGATCCCAACAAGGTCAAGCCCATTCAAGAAATGCCTTCTCCAAAGACTGAAAAACAGGTCAGAGGATTTCTGGGACGTCTGAATTATATCTCAAGGTTCATATCCCTCATGACCCCGACATGCACGCCAATCTTCAAACTACTCAGAAAGAATTAAAGTTGCGTATGGACAGAAGACTGCCAAAAAGCTTTCGATAAAATCAAAGAATATTTGTTGAATCCACCTATTCTGTCTCCTCTAGTGGAAGGAATGAAGGTGTGAGAAAGACATAAGAAAGGTGGGTTTGAATTGTGTTCTAACTATTAAAGTTTTTTTGCCTCTTATCGTTAATGTACTTAGAGAATATCAGAGTTGCGTTGAGAGACTCTGACTTGCGATGTGTCATTTAGATTGTGCGATGCATGAAGCATAAGCAACAAGGAGAATCTGAATTAGCAATGCATGAATCAGAGTTGCAATGCGGAAGCTTATCAGAGTTGAGTTACAAGGTTTTATGCAAGGTTCTGATAACCGATACAGAAAGATAAATAATAAATCAAAGCATAAGCAAGAGTATAGAACACACGATATATCCTGGTTCCCTTGAGCAATTCTCAAGTTAGTCCAGTCCACCCTTCCAAGGTGATTTTGCCTTGATCACAAGGACTTAATCCACTATAATCAAAACTGATTACAGATGCACGGGCTAACGCGGAGACTAACAACCTGCACAACCGCAGATGTGACTAACCCACAGTGAACCGTTCAGGGATCCAAGTTAATGGATACAACGGACATTGACCTAATAGGTTCCAATCTCGCAAAATCTACTACCAGGATTTCACAGCTAAATGTTCAGTGATCCGAGTTAACGAATATAACATTTACTGACCATTCTTCCAGGATTTTCAATAAGTTCCATCAGTGATCTCACAAGAGTCTGACCCACAACTGGTCCTCTTTGAGATATGACTATCATTGACCATATTTCAGGATTTCCACAATGACACTAAGCCATTGTCTTCTCAAGTCTCCGATCACACTGATCACTTGAGGAATCCTAATTCACATAGAATTAGTTGCAGGAGGTTACAATGATGCTTCTTAACAAGCAGATAACTCTTAAGTTTAAGTACAAATGAACACAGAGTGTTCTAGCAAGATATGAGCAACAACTCCTTGCAAACTACATGATTCTAACAAGATGTACATGATTTGATAGTTGAATAACATCTTGAGAATTCTTCATCTTCTTCGTTGAGCAAGCTTCGAGCAACAACTCCCTTGCTAAAGATCTTTGATTTTCAGAGATGAAGTAGTTGGTTGATGACTTGACTGATTTGCAATAATGTCTTGTTCATCAACAACTTCTGTACCAATTGATTGTTGTTGTGTTGAATGATGATCTTTGAGCTTCAACAACAATGGTCGTGTGTTAATGGTGATAACTTTAAATGTTTAGTGTAACGACGATAACTGATCGTTGCGACTATCATCACATCGACACTTTCAGAAGCACATACTCCTTTCCTTTAAATATCCAAGTAAAATATAACCGTTGAAGAGTTGTTGGCTGTTTGAAAAGAGTTGTTATGCAATGATGAAAGTTGTACTGCCATATCTTCTTTTTACTGTAGAAGAAGTGATGGGATATATCTTTTTTAGTACGGTGTACAGTCTTCGCTAACTGTAACATTTGTCTTCAAATCTTCAGAGGCTTCTGATGATATTTAGTTGAAGCATGAGTCGAGACTTTATTTGGGTCTTCAGAATCTTTAGGTCTTCAGTCTTCAGAACTTGTCCATTAGGAATCTGTCTTCAGAGCTTCAAAACTTGTCTTGAAACCCTTTGTCTTTATAGCTTCAAGTCTTCAGAATCTTCAGAACCATGTTCACTCAGAACGATGTCTTCAGAGTCTTTAACACTTGACCATTTAAATCTTAATCTTCAGAACACTTTAGTCTTCAGAGTCTTTCTACACTTGGTCTTCAAAGCCTTCAGCCTTCAGAACTTCAAGTCATTAGAGTCTTCAGCACTTGGTTCTTTAGAAGATTATTTCTTCAGAAGCTTCCTTAACTTCAGAATCTAAAACACCTTCAGAACATAATTCACAAGAGCATTGCAACAGCATTATCGGCATCCTTGGATCCTTCAGCTTGTTTCCAGATACAGAAGCAAACTTGCTTCTTGCGACTTGTGTTACACATAGTAACTCGCATATAATCTTTTACGCACATCTTTGCACATGTTTGTTTGATATAATATATTTAATAAATATGATCTGCACAGAAACAAACATTAGAAAATAAAATAGTTCTTTCACAAATAATCATTGTTATCATCAAAACATAGAGATGACTTGCAGAGACAACTCTTGCTCTCACAATCTCCCCCTTTTTTATGATGACAAAACCATGTATTTTGATAGAACATTTTATACAAGGTAATCACCAAACTAAACATATCCAGAGTCTGGAACAATAACTCCCCCTGAATGTGTGATCGGTCACCATTTCTACTATGTTTCCGTCACTTATTCGGCATCAATCCATAAAATCGGCAGCACTTTGTTTGTCTTTTCATTGTTTTTCAATTCAATTTTACTTGTCGTATTTTATTCTCGCATTTTATGATTTGTTGTTTTATTTCAATTATGTTGCATTTTATGCTTTGGTTTGGTAGTTTTCAATGGTTTCAGGTATGAGTGGAAAAGCCCAAAGGACTCGTGCGAAGAAAATGGAAGTTCCGGGGATTTAGAAGAGTTTTTGGAATGAAGCAGAGGATGCCTGGGCCTAAAATTCAACAAACATGGAAAAATATTGGGCAACCAAGTTCCTTGTCTGTACTATTTTGTAGTTCTATTCATCAGCTTTCCGACGCTTCGAACGGGGACCAAAACAGACTTACGGATCAAAAGTTATGATCGAAACAATTTCAGCTATAAAATCCAGCAAGCTGACACGACCGACAGTGTTGGCTGACACGTCCCGTGTCAGCTTTGATGCTGGTTTTCTGAATTTTTCCATATTTTCTCCCTATATTAAGTTGTGGGGGCACTTTGAGTATTTCCAATCGATCGGGGTGAATTGGGGCTATTTAGTATTGTTTTTGAGAAGCTAGAAAGAACTTTTTGACAGTACAGAATATTTTACGCTAAAGTTTGATGCCATCAAGGGTATTGGAGAACGAAGATTGTTCATGAGCGGAAGCAATTGAAGATCGTAGTCGTCCAATAATCTTGTAATGTCTTACTTTTATTTTGTAATTTATTTTCGTACTATGAGTAGCTAAACCCCAAATGCTAGGGGGTGTCCCTGAATTGCATTTGTAATGACTTCTATTTCCATTGTTATATGAGATAATACTTTTTTCCTGAATCTTTTGTTATGCAATGTTTTTAATACTTTTTTCAATCGGAAAAATTGAAATTGATTTATGATTAGGGTTTAGGTCGGACCAACCAACCTAACGCCTTTGCATAATAATATTACAATAGATATTTCCTAGGAATGGGGATACCCTGTAATAACCGAATTATTCTTGATCAAATATAATGCTTGTGATTCTTTCTTGACATCTAAGGAATTAGGGTAAAGATAGAATCTCAAAGGTTTTTCTGCTAAGGAATTAGGGAGAAATAACCTTAAGAATCGATAAGGTTTGTTTAGAGTAATGTTTCATCAAATAAGGATTTAGAGTTTTTTTGCAGTGCAATTCATACACTTCCCCTAGCATGCTTCTTATATCTGTTTTAAGTCAAGTTTGTAATTTTGTTCATTTTATTAGTCGTAGTTATAATTTTCAAAACAAACAAACCCTAAAGGCATTTTCGTTTAATTGAAATAACATCTGCACTTATAATTACACGCAGTCCTCGAGAGATCGATTCAGGGGATAACCCCAACTATTACTACATCGGTGAAAATAGTACACTTGCTATTTTTTTGATCAAGTTTTTGGCGCCGTTGCCGGGGACTACCAAATTATAAGTGTTGATTTTAATTCAATTAGAATTTTGTCACTCTGTGACTAAAACTTTATTTTTGATTATTTATATTTTATAAAAAAAAGTGTCAGATTACTATACCTTCATGAATTCTTCTATATTGTGCAAATAATATAGTGTCTGAGTTGTGTAGCTATGATTTATATATTGCCACCTGTATCTCCTTAATGTTGGTCGCCCGATTCAGGAATCACCTTGGAAGAGGCGACTAAAATTTTTCAAGCATATAGGAGGGAGGTAAGAATCCTTATGAATGAATGTAAGGAAGCTAACTATTACCCAAATTATTTTATTTGGCGAGAGTGCAGGTTGGAAGAAGAATGTGTGAAAGAAGAAGAACAAGGCATGACGTTAGACGAAGAAGATGAATTAGAAATAGAAGAATTTGAGGTAAACGAGAAAGATGGGGAAAGAGAAAGAATGCAACTTGAAGATGATCTAGTGCTGGATGAAAATACAGATTTAACAATTTGTGAACCCCAAGAACTATTTTAACAAGGCAGATAAAAGACGAGAAATTGACAAAGTATTAGATTTCATTTATGCCTTGTTCACGAAAATCCAACTGAAAATGATTTGAAGTAACATCATCAATACCTCAAGTTCATGGGATTGCTACCAAACAAAAGAAAGAAAAAAATGATGTGTTCTATGTTTCATATATGCCACCTTAACAGAGAGTGAACCGTCGAGCCATGCGACGTTATCGAAGCACTTAGTGGGAGGCAACCCACGAGTTTTATTTCTAATGGTTTTTTCTGTTTTTGTTGTGTTTCAGGTTTAATTAGGTACATTCAGAGTCTTTCACAGGAGGGCGGAGAGATCCCACGAAAAAATAAAAAATAAAAAAAAAATAACAAAAAAAAAATTTCAGTAGGCTGACACGGCCGCCTGTGTCAGCCCTATTGTAGCGAGAAAAAAAAATAGTAGGCTGACACGGCCACCCGTGTCAGATGGCACGGCCCGTGTCAGCCCTACTGAAATAATAATAATAATAATAATATTTTTTTTCTTTTTTCTCTTTCTTTTTTCGTGGATTGAGGACAGAATCCTGACACGACCCGTGTCTGGCAAGCGTTCAATTTTTATAACTTTGTCCCTCCGCAGTGAGGCGTTGTGAGTTCCCCTGTCTAGCTTGTTCTAAAACATTGAGGTCAATGTTTAGTTCAAGTGTTGGGGGGGGGGGGGGGTTTATTACTCTCAGTATTTTTATTTATGTTATTTCATCTTCGTACTGTTGATTGGTGTGTTTTGTCATCTTCGTACTGTTGATTGGTGTGTTTTGTATTTTGTGTGTTACAGATTGAAGGTATTTGTGCCGGATGAATGATGAGGCTTGTAGTTAGTGGATGCGAAGACGCAACCCATACTTGATCTCCAGGAAACCCCTGAAAGTTGGTACTGCTGAAGTGAATGATTGGACGCGACTTTCTGACACCAGACTGATACGGGAGTACTGTGCACCCGAGACGGAGATGAAGCTACATCACACTAAAAGTACCTTGAAACCTGTAAGCTATACCAAACATGGTGAGGAACATAAAAAGCCAAACACATTATCATCATGAGAGTTCTTTAGGTATGTCTCTGTCACTTTTAGTTTGCGTACTTATCTGTTGGAATTTCAATGCACACGTATACACACTGAGGCACTTGTTTGTTTTTAACCCCGAGCCTTTCCAGCCATCCCTTTTTATGTTATCCTTCGTTAACCCCCCTCGAGCCTTCTTCCCTTTATTTGTTTATTAACCGCATAATTAAACCATGAGCCCAAACACTCCCTCACCCTGCTCAGATAAGTGTTGTTGATTTTTGACCTGTGAAAAATTCTAAGTTTGGGGTTGGGATACCTATAAGAACTAGGTAAGTGCTAAAAGAAAAAAAAAGAAAGAAAAGTTTTGAAATAGAAAAAAAAAAGAGAAAAGAAAGAAGAAAACACTTACCTAGAGGAGGATTTAGTTTGAAGAATTAAAAAAGTAAGCTCAAAGAAACAATTGAGTAGAAACTAAAGAATCCTAGCAAAA